>OX465595.1:66000769-67250769 GCA_950022295.1 Bromus sterilis
ACCCGAATCGGAGGTACTGCGGACCCCCGGCGGTCAGAAACGTGAGCATCGCGCGCGCGGGAGAAAAACCGGGGATGTTTTTGCAAACTGCCGGCCACCGGGGCTATATAAAGACCACCACACTCCCACCCCATTTCTAGGGTTTCCCCTAAGCCAAATTCGCAGCCAGCCCCCTGAAAATTGCCAGATCTGGCCTCCCAGTCTGATCCGTCGGATCTGGATTGGGCGAACCGGATTGCGCCACGTCATCAGATCAGGCCTCCCAGCCCGAGCTCCTTTCTCTCCTGCCCGAGCTCCCCCATGGAGGCTCCACCATGCCCGAGCCGCTCCGTGCCCGTCGCCGCGCTTGCTCCCCGGCGAGCCGCCGGCCCGCGCAGGTCACCTCCCCCTCTCCCCTCGTGTTCTCCTTCCTCTCCCCTATCCCTCACCTCCTCTCGTCTCGCAGCACCAGAAGGAGGTCGGAGCCACCGCGCCATGGCCGGAGGGCCCGAGCCGGAGCTCGTCGCCAGCCGCCTCACCGCGCCTCCTCATCACTCCGTTCCCGCGCGCCCCCCCTGCAGCACGCCGCACCTCCGTCACCGTCGGCCCCCTCCCCGTGCCACCTCGCTCGCCGGACTGCCGCTGGGGCGCCGCCGCCGTCGTCGGCAAGGACGAGATCGGGCACGATCCCGATCCAGCGCCCGCTCCAGCCGCTCGCACAGGCAAGGTAGGCCGGCGTGCCCACCACTGCCAGCGCGGCCCAGCGCCCACACCTCCATGGGCTCGGCCCACCCGGTGAGGAGCCTCCCGTTTTTTTTATTTTTTTGTTTTATTTTTTTTCTGCTGTTGGGCTGGCCCAGTGAGCAGTTCGGCCCAGAGGGGCTTTGTTTTTTTATTTCTCTGTTTATTTATTTATTTAGGCAGATTGTGTTGTTTTATTGCGGTGCTTATATCTTTTCACCGGTAGCTCCGATGGAGACGCTTTCTACATGAAAGTTGCTCCGTTTTGCGCGTAGATTAATAAAATGTGCTTGTTTGCCATGTTTGACTTTGTTTACTTGTTGTTTGAATGCTAATTACAACTGCTTGCCACTGTAAACTGTAATTGCAATATCTTTTTAACCGGTTCTCTGTTTAAAATGTTCTTTATATGTAACTTGACTAGAATTGCATGTAGAATGTGTTTTTGCTGTTCTTGCTTGCTAATAAAAGTAATAAAATATTGTTTAGGGCAAAACAGTACCAAATGCAATATTTATCGTGGGGTCCGCAATAGTTGCAATGTGTAGGTTTCACCCCCACTTAAAATGACTAGTATAGATAGTTTATTTATGCTTCACCTCTTGCCATGTTTATGTGCTATGCCATGCTTGCTTCAGTTGCCATGTTAATAACCGTTGGTTGATCACCTGTAGCTAAGCAACTTGAACCTTTCTAAATGTGCGGTATCGTCGTGTGTGACGAGTACTCCACTTAAATTGTTAGTAACCGCTCTCGACGGTAGGTGCGATGTCTCGTGTTGCTTCTTGTTGATGCTTGATCGTGTTTGCCTCGTAGTAATAGAGTGCTTGCTCGTTGATTGCTTTCCAGTGTTTACCGTCTTATGTGCTACCGCGGGTACCTCTCGGAGACGATGCGAGCTTGCGATCAACTACACCTTCGGAACCCGACTTATCAACAGGCAAGGACTATATATTACTTATGATCCATTCTATTTCAACCAGCGGTTTGCATGCTAGTCTAAGATAGGTTCGATGTTTGATCCTACCACATGTTTACAGCCTCTTTCAAACCGATACAGCCATGTCCCCTCCCACCAAACCATGTACTGTTATGTTACTATTTCTCGTTGCTCAGCCCCTGCTTAGTATGCATGTTTAGGATGCTACGATGTTACCCTGTTACTCCTTGGTTTGGGATATCACATTATTATATTGTTGTTGATGATATGATTATTATAACGTTGACTATATTCGACGAAGGATGGAAGGTCTAGGCTATCCCGCCCCGACGCTTTGTTCCATTCGAGTCACCTAGGATCCGAGTTCCGGGTATTGGTTTTAAGACTGAGCGTGCCTAACCGCGTGTGGGATTTTATGGGGTCCCCTTTTCTTACCTATCTAGCTTCAAACATTTCTAGTGGTCGCCCGAGCTGATTTACCATTTGAAACCCCGTGTGTGTGCTTGGTGGATCCCCTCGCAACTTTTAAACAATCCGGACCAGCGGAGACATGGTTTCGCTGTTGGTCCACCTTTGACCGGCGAGGGCCCGAGGCCTCACGTGAGACGTCTCGGTAACCCAAACCCTGTTGAGACGGAAGAGTCCGATCCGAGAGCGTGGCCAGCTTTTGGATTGGGTGTCGACTCCCCGGGGGCCACCCGGATTTGTTCGTTGTTAGTTAGAGGGACCTGTCGTCTCGGATCTCTTGGAACTAAATCATAAAATGGTTGCCTGTGATGGGTAGCAACTGAGAGAGATGGGCGTGCGTGCGGAGCCTTGTAATGGGCAGTTGGTACACCCCTGCAGGGTTAAATCTTTTCGAGAAGCCGTGTCCACGGTTATGGATGACTTGAGACCTACTCCTTGTTCATAGACAACAACAACTGAGATAATCTTAATATAACTTGATCAATGTGTGTGTGCCTTGACTGCTTCTTCTTCGTCGGGATGCGAAGAGGAGGACAAGGATAGGATAGGTGTTATGTTTGCGTATGTAGGTGGATAGCAGACTTGTTGGAGGCGATTCCTCATCGATTGCTTGGCTTCTTATCTTACTATCTAGATCGTTAGCCACTTCATAAATGCTAGTGCGGCAGCAACCTCACCACTTACCCCTTCCTTACCGTAAACTACTAGTTGTCCTAGAATGACGAGTGATGAAGTCCTTGCTGGGTCAGATGACCACTACAGTTGGATGCTGAGTACTTCTGTACTCATGATACTACCCCAAACTCTTTTCAGGGTTCTTGATCGACAACAGGTTTGGTGATCGACGTTTCACGTGGAGACTCGACGACGACTAGTTAGGCGGATCCCGACGGAGGGCCTGGACCCGTGTGGTTATGGGATCGATGCTTTTCTCTTTGCCACTAGGCATTTGGTTGTAGTCTGTACTCAGACATGTATCTTCCGCTGTTGTATTGTATTTGAGGCAGTTGTATGCCGATTGTATGAGATGTTGTATCCTTGTATCTGTAATGTTGTGATATCATGTTGGAAATCCGGGGCATATGACTTCGTCATATGTCGCGGTGGGACCGATACTTCGTCCCCGGATCTGGGTGGAAACACCTAGATCTGGAACAGTACCGCATATCGGGCCTTACAACTTGGTATCAGAGCCTTACCGACCGTAGGATCCCCTCTTTGGCCAAAGTCGAGTCTACACAAAAACTATTTTGTAGTTACTAAGTTAGTTATCGGGGAGTAGGATCTTTTTACTCCTTACCCTTGCTCTGGTCAGGACAAGTTTCGTAAGTGTTTTATTCTCGTCTTATCCCTTTCAAACTTTAGGATCTCGAGTGTGTGGTGCTCGGACTCGTTACAATGCCTTGCTTGCAGCGTATTGTCTCGATTCCGAGCTCAGGTGGGAATTCCTGTAGTACCTTTAGCTTCTCCGATTTTGGGTATCAGATGGGTCATTCGTTGCCATCCCTCCTTTTACCGGTGTTTTTACGACTTGCGTCGAAAATCACTATCCCTTGATCTGGTTTTCGCGATCGTTCTTCCTCTTGTCACTGACGGTTTCGTTTTTCCGACGTTGTCGTCTCTCTGCGGAAATTTATCTCGATAGAAGTTCGACGTCGACATGGAGCAGAGTCCCTTGTTGGTGGTGTTGAAGATCGCCATCTCTCTTTTCTCTTCCCCCCTCTCCCCCGGATCGTCCAGGATCTCGGGACGAGACCCCTTGTTGGTGGTGTTGTATTGTAACAGCCCAGTTTTCACAAAAATTAAATTTTTTTTTCGGTGTGAATTGCTTGATTATCTGATTTGTTTGCGGTGTTTGCATCCCCGATTTATCGATCGGCGATTATTTTCCCCCCTCTTATCTCGTATCGGACGGAGATCGACCCTTGCCACCCTGACACTCGACCTTTGCGACACCGGGTTTCACCCGATCACCGTCGCGAAAACCGCACGAGACCAGCCGCAGCCAACGGAACGAAAACCCCGTTTAATAATTAGACGGGTTATTTTTATAGCGCGCCAGAAAGTGTTTTCGGAACGGTTCCAGCGCGAGGTGAATGCCTCCGGCTCGACGCGCAGATCGCGCAGTTCGAAGTTTTACCCGAATCGGAGGTATTGCGGACCCCCGGCGGTCAGAAACGTGAGCATCGCGCGCGCAGGAGAAAAACCGGGGATGTTTTTGCAAACTGCCAGCCACCGGGGCTATATAAAGACCACCACACTCCCACCCCATTTCTAGGGTTTCCCCTAAGCCAAATTCGCAGCCAGCCCCCTGAAAATTGCCAGATCTGGCCTCCCAGTCTGATCCGTCGGATCTGGATCGGGCGAACCGGATTGCGCCACATCATCAAATCAAGCCTCCCAGCCCGAGCTCCTCTCTCTCCTGCCCGAGCTCCCCCATGGACGCTCCACCATGCCCGAGCCGCCCCGTGCTTGCTCCCCGGCGAGCCGCCGGCCCGCGCAAGTCACCTCCCCCTCTCCCCTCGTGTTCTCCTCCCTCTCCCCTATCCCTCACCTCCTCTCGTCTCGCAGCACCAGCAGGAGGTCGGAACCACCGCGCCATGGCCGGAGGAACCGAGCCGGAGCTCGTCGCCGGCCGCCTCACCGCGCCTCCTCTTCACTCCGTTCCCACGCGCCCCCCCCCCTGCAGCACGCCGCACCTCCGTCACCGTCGGCCCCCTCCCCGTGCCACCTCGCTCACCGGACTGCCGCTGGGGCGCCGCCGCCGTCGTCGGCAAGGACGGGATCGAGCACAATCCCGATCCAGCGCCCGCTCCAGCCGCTCGCACAAGCATGGTGGGCCGGCGTGCCCACCACTGCCAGCGCGGCCCAGCGCCCACGCCTCCATGGGCTCGGCCCACCCGGCGAGGAGCCTCCCGTTTTATTTATTTATTTTTCCGCTGTTGGGCTGGCCCAGTGAGCAGTTCGGCCCAGAGGGGCTTTGTTTTTATTTATTTCTCTGTTTATTTATTTATTTAGGCAGATTGTGTTGTTTTATTGCGATGCTTATATCTTTTCACCGGTAGCTCCGATGGAGACGCTTTCTACATGAAAGTTGCTCCGTTTTGCGCGTAGATTAATAAAATGTGCTTGTTTGCCATGTTTGACTTTGTTTACTTGTTGTTTGACTGCTAATTACAACTGCTTGCCACTGTAAACTGTAATTGCAATATCTTTTTAACCGTTGCTCTGTTTAAAATGTTCTTTATATGTAACTTGACTAGAATTGCATGTAGAATGTGTTTTTGCTGTTCTTGCTTGCTAATAAAAATAATAAAATATTTTTTAGGGCAAAACAGTACCAAATGCAATATTTATCGTGGGGTCCGCAATAGTTGCAATGTGTAGGTTTCACCCCCACTTAAAATGACTAGTATAGATAGTTTATTTATGCTTCACCTCTTGCCATGTTTATGTGCTATGCCATGCTTGCTTGAGTTGCCATGTTAATAACCGTTGGTTGATCACCTGTAGCTAAGCAACTTGAACCTTTTTAAATGTGCGGTATCGTCGTGTGTGACGAGTACTCCACTTAAATTGTTAGTAACCGCTCTCGATGGTAGGTGCGATGTCTCGTGTTGCTTCTTGTTGATGCTTGATCGTGTTTGCCTCGTAGTAATAGAGTGCTTGCTCGTTGATTGCTTTCCAGTGTTTACCGTCTTATGTGCTACCGCGGGTACCTCTCGGAGACGACGCGAGCTTGCGATCAACTACACCTTCGGAACCCGACTTATCAACAGGCAAGGACTATACATTACTTATGATCCATTCTATTTCAACCAGCGGTTTGCATGCTAGTCTAGGATAGGTTCGATGTTTGATCCTACCACATGTTTACATCCTCTTTCAAACCGATACAGCCATGTCCCTCCCAGCAAACCATGTACTGCTATGTTACTATTGCTCGTTGCTCAGCCCCTGCTTAGTATGCATGTTTAGGATGCTACGATGTTACCCTGTTACTCCTTGGTTTGGGATATCACATTATTATATTGTTTTTGATGATATGATTATTATAATGTTGACTATATTCGACGAAGGATGGAAGGTCTAGGCTATCCCGCCCCGACGCTTTGTTCCATTCGAGTCACCTAGGATCCGAGTTCTGGGTATTGGTTTTAAGACTGAGCGTGCCTAACCGCGTGTGGGATTTTATGGGGTCCCCTTTTCTTACCTATCTAGCTTCAAACATTTCTAGTGGTGGCCCAAGCTGATTTACCATTTGAAACCCCGTGTGTGTGCTTGGTGGATCCCCTCGCAATTTTTAAACAACCCGGACCATCGGAGACATGGTTGTTGGGATACGGGGCAGAAAACACAAATTTTTCATACCTACGGTACCCGAACCCAAGATCTATGCTATGGCGATGTAAAGTAACGGAGGGAATCGGTGTTCATACCTTTGAAGACCGAAAGAGGGAAACGTTCTTGCGAACATGGTTGTCGTAGACTCAGAACTACGACCTCCCTGTCGTGTTGAAGACCACCACCGGCGAGGATGACTCCCGGTAAACCTCCAGCGACGAAGTAGCACCAAAGGTGTAGTGCCTCCAAGAGATTATACACTTACGGTACAATCGATGTTCCTCCCGGGCCCCGAACCAGGCGAGCAGCGGAAGAAAGACGGCTACGGATCCCGACTCCAGCAGAGCGACGACCTGCCTTATGGTGGAGAACTCCAATCCTGGTGCAGACTCCAAATAAGGGGAGTCCACTTCCGGGAAGGAGAAGGAGGAAGAAGGAGATATTGGTGTGTTGGAAAAAGGGGGGTCTACCCCTCCTTATATAGGCCAAGGTGGGGTGTGATCCTCCTCCCCTCCCCCATGTGGGACTAAACTCCCAAGGGGGGGGGGGGAGTGCGCCGGCCATAGGGGGGTTGGGCCCCACCCTTGGCGCCAAGCCCAAGGGGGGAAACCCCTTCCTCCCCTAATGGGCCCCATGGGCCCATATAGCCTTTTCCCATTTTTTTAATTTTTTTAATATGTTTTAAATATTTAATTCAGATAATTAAATAATAAAACATTATTAAAACAATTAAACTTTATTTTGAACTATTCAAAATGTACGGAAACCATTCCGTCTTCCTCCGGAACTATTCCGGTGATTTCTCCTATTTCACCGATTGATCCCGTAACTGTCCTATGCATCGATTGCCCTTAAAGTGTAACACCCTAACGGTCCGGGAAGCAACATACATGGTCGAGACTATTCTCAATTACCAATGACTAGTCAGTTGGACCTGGTTACAATCCTTGACAACCCCTGCGCTTCCATCGAATGAACTTCGATCGCTTTTGGAAACCGTTAACGATACGACGTAATCCCTTTGTGCTGCGGTACTTTGTTTGTCCGAGGTTTGATCGTCGGTATCCTACATACCGTGTTCACATCTCGTTCACAACAAACAACTTCTCTCGTCCATGATCATTGCATCTCTTGTGACCTAGTCACGTCCTTGCAAGGTGTTGATGCAATATCACCGAGTGGGCCCAGAGTACCTGTCCTGTCACAAGGACTGACAAATCCCGCTCTGATCTATTAACATACTCATCAACCATCTATTTCGGAATACCCAAAGTGCACCATTATAGCCAGCATATTTCAGTCAGGCGGTGGGATACAAATCAAAGTCTCCGCATAGATGGTAATTACGTATGATCATTACGGTCTAAGGACTAAGCCATACGTTACAAAGTCATAGCAACGCTGAACTATATGACTCGATCACATTGCAATACTTTAGGTGGGTGTACGTCCATCACATCATTCCCCTTAATGATATGACCTCATTGTCAATGGACTTAAGTGTCGCCATGATCAGGAAAGCTTGATCAATCAATTGCCCAATGAGATAGTTTACCCGAGTTAAACTACGGACCATGTTTTATACTACACCTGTATTAGTATTTCCAAGTAATACAGTTATAGCACAGTATAAAACGTATTATGGACAAAACGGATATGTGACAAATATCTTTATTAATTGTCTCTAGGGCACATATCCAACAGTCTCCCACTTGCACTAGAGTACAAATTACAGTAGTTTACATCAGGTATGTATCTAACACCAATGGTCTCTCGGTGTTCTTCAAACTTGCCCTGTGGAAGAGGTTTAGTCATCGGGTCTGCTGCGTTCAGATCCGTATGTATCTTGTGAATCCTAGTGTGTCCATCCCTGACGTAGTCTCGCGTCACACGGAACTTTCGGAGGATGTGCTTGGCTGTAGAGTGAGTTCTTGGCTCCTTCGCGTTAGCAATGGAACCCGTGTTGTCGCAGAAGATTCCCACGGGGTCAGTGCAACTGGGAAAGACGCCAAGCTCGATCATGAACTTCTTCAGCCACAACGCCTCGTTTGACGCTTCGCAAGCGGCAATATACTCCGACTCCATTGTAGATTGAGCGACCACTGACTGTTTGCCGCTCCTCCAGCTAATTGCGCCACCGTTCAACATGAAAACATATCCCGTCTGGGATTTCGAGTCATCTAGATATGAGCCGAGGCTTGCGTCAACGTAACCTTTTACGGTGAGCTCCTCGTCAACTCCTCCATAAACGAGAAAGAGATTCTTGGTTCTTCTTAAGTACTTAAGGATGTTCTTTACTGCTGTCCAGTGAGCCATTCCCGGGTTACTCTGGTAGCGATTAGTCATACTAATGGCCATCGCTAAATCCGGTCTGGTACATAACATAGCATACATGAGAGAACCTATGGCTGAGGCATAGGGCTTTGAGGACATCTCCTCCTTCTCTTTTGCTGTGGTTGGGCATTGAGTCACACTTAATTTGACACCTTTTATAACTGGCAAGAGACCTCTCTTGGAGTCATCCATTTTGAACCTTTTCAATATCTTGTCAATATAAGTGTTCTGACTTAAGGCCAACCGACGATTAGGTCTATCTCTATAGATCTTAATCCCCAATATGTACGCAGCTTCACCTAGGTCCTTCATGGAAAATTGTCCATTCAGATATTCCTTCACTTCCTCTAAGAATTTCTTATCGTTCCCTATTAGTAATATGTCATCTACATATAACACAAGGAATGCTACAGAGCTCCCACTCAGTTTCTTATAGACGCAGAACTCTTCGGCGTTTTGGACAAATCCAAAAGCTTTAATGACCTCATCAAATCGAAGATTCCAGCTCCGAGATGCTTGCTTCAACCCATAGATGGACCGTTGAAGCTTGCAAACCTTACCAGCGTTCCTTGGATCGACAAACCCCTCTGGTTGCATCATATACAACTCTTCCTCAATGTTGCCATTCAGGAATGCAGTTTTCACATCCATCTGCCATATCTCGTAATCATGATATGCAGCTATTGCTAGTAGGATCCGAATAGACTTTATCATCGCTACAGGAGAGAACGTCTCCTCGTAGTCAACTCCTTGAATTTGTCGGAAACCCTTCGCGACAAGTCGAGCTTTGTAGACAGATACGTTTCCGTCTGCGGCAGTCTTTTTCTTGAAAATCCATTTATTCTCGACGGCCTTGCGGTCCTCGGGAATATCCACCAAAGTCCATACTTTGTTGGTGTACATGGAGTCTATTTCGGATTTTATGGCTTCAAGCCATTTCTCGGACTCGGGTCTCTCCATTGCTTCTTTGTAACTTGTAGGTTCATCCGACTCATCAGCCGAGATTGCATTCACAAGCTGTCCGTAAAACTCAGTAGGTTGACGGACTCTTGATGACCTACGGGGCATAAAAGGTTCCTCTTCATTCTCATCATGATCATTATTAATGTCATGATCGTTATGAATGTCGTTCTGGCCATTCTCTTCAGCTCCCACTGTGGAAGATGGTTCCAGAAAAATTTCCGTAGCCGTTTCTTCCAATTGGAGTGATTGGTCAGTCACTTCATCGAGGTCTATTTTCCTCCCACTCAACTCTTTCGCGAGAAACTCCTTCTCAAGAAAGTGTCCCGTCTTGGCAACAAACGTTTTGCTGTCAGACTCGTTGTAGAAGGTGTATCCACAAGTTTCCTTGGGATAGCCCACAAAGATGCACTTATCCGCCTTGGATTCAAGTTTGTCAGGCTGTAGTTTCCTAACATAAGCCTCACAACCCCAAATCTTCAGATGAGACAACTTAGGTTTTGTGCCATGCCATTCTTCAAATGGTGTTGTCTTTACGAATTTGGATGGTGCCCTATTAAGAATATGAATGGCAGTTTCTAATGCATACCCCCAGAATGACACAGGCAAATCAGTATGAGACATCATCGATCGTACACTATCCAATAGGGTTCGATTACGTCGTTCAGCCACACCGTTTCTCTGAGGTGTGCCTGCCGGCGTAAGCTGTGGTACTATGCCACAAGACTTCAGATGATTGCCAAACTCGTGACTCAAATACTCGCCACCTCGATCCGATCGAAGGTGCTTGATTTTTCTTCCGAGTTGATTTTCGACCTCATTCTGAAATTCCTTGAACTTTTCAAAGGTTTCATACTTATGCTTCATCAAGTAAATATACCCATATCTACTCAAGTCATCAGTAAAGGTCACGAAGTAACGAAGACCATTGCGAGTGGGGACGTTCATGGGTCCACATACATCCGAGTGTATGATCCCCAATAAGACATCCGCACGCTCCATTACGCCATTGAATGGAGTCCTTGTCATTTTTCCCATGAGGCATTGTTCACATGTATCAAGGGATCCAAAATCCAATGACTCAAGAAGTCCATCCTTATGGAGCTTCTCCATGCGTTTTATACCAATATGACCAAGTCGGCAATGCCACATCATCATGTGATCTTCATCATTCTTCAATCTTTTGGCCTCAATATTGTTAATGTGACATACGTCACCATCGAGATCAAGTACGAATAAACCATGCAACTCCGGTGCGTGAACATAAAACATTTTATCCTTATAAATCGAACAACCAATTGTATCAGACTTAAAAGAATAGTGGTCTCGCTTCAAGCAAGAGCCACTAACGATGTTCACACTCAACGCGGGTACATAGTAGCAATTATTCAGAACTAAAACCAATCCCGAAGGGAGACTAAGATGCTTCGTGCCGACTGCCAAGACCTCAATCCGACAGCCATTCCCCACGCGCATCGTCACTTCATCTTTGAGCAAGCGTCTCCTATTCCTTAGTCCCTGAATGGAATTAGAAATATGAGCGATAGATCCTGTATCAAATATCCAGGATGTGTTCCCGGCGCTTGTCAAGAGAAGATCAACAATATGTATATCAAATATACCTTCGTCTCTCTTGGCGACCTTGCCAGCCTTCTTGTCCTTTAGGTACTTGGGACAGTTGCGTTTCCAGTGACCTTCACCCTTGCAGTAGAAGAACTCCACTCCGGGTTTAGGCTTGGGTGCCTTGGGAGGAGCGGCAACTGACTTGCCATCCCTCTTGGGGCCACCTCTCTTGGCCTTCTCCCGCCTGCTTGACTTCTTAAAGTCAGTGGTCTTGTTGACCATGAAGACGGCGTGCTCCTTCTTGATCTCAACCTCGGCGCTCTTCAGCATGGCGAACAACTCAGAAGGGGTTTTGGTCATCCCCTGCATGTTGTAGTTCAGCACAAAGCCTTTGTAGCTAGGGGGAAGCGACTGCAACACCCTATCAACAGCAAGTTCATCTGGAATCTGGCATTCCAGAGCATTCAAGCGCTGAACGTAGCCAGACATTTTGACTACGTGCTCACTCACACTGCCGTGCTCGTCCATCTTTGCTGAGAAGAAGGCTTCAGAAGCCTCGTACCGTTCAGCCCTGGCTTGAGGTGCGAAGACCGCCTTGAGGTCGGTGATAATCTCATATGCACCCATCCTCTCAAAGCGTTTCTGCAGTTCAGCCTCCATGGAGTAGAGCATGCCACTCTGGACAAGGTTGTAATCATCAGTCCTGGAGAGATAGACATTCTTCTCGTCTTGACTGGCATCATCTGCTGGTGCGTCACCTAATGCGTCCTCTAGTACGTATGCCATCTTGAGGGGAACGAGGAGAATCCTCAAGGTGCGGAACCAGTTGGTGAAGTTTGTCCCATCTGTTTTTAGCTTATCTTTCTCTAGGAATGATCCTAAGTTGAACGAGGGGCGAGGTGCTGCCATCTACAAGGTTGATTCACAAGGATACATATTTAGACTTTTGTTCATAATGTGGAGTTTCAATTTGATCTCAAAATTCTAGAAAGCTCCCACTTAGATAAACACCTCTCAATTTAACTAAGTGATTACACAATCCCAGCCCCCATACCTCCCCCGATCGTCACGGCCATCAGTATGCGAACCAGGTAGGCCTCTAAGCCAATCATATCAGGCGTGTGACTCGTGCTCGACCTTTCGGTCTTCTGTGTTCCAGGCCCGCATCTACATACGTCAAGCCTGCCAATCGAACCTTGATGTTAGCTGTTCAGCAAGGCCATATCTGCATATGCGAGGCTGGCCGAACCCAACCTCATGCGAACTCCGTTTAATATGTAGGAAAACTCCGGTATGTACGGAGCATCAAGCCATATGGGAGAACCTTCCAGGCGGTGCCCACCAAGGGAGAACACAATGTTGGTATTGTGAGAGATGGTTCTGTTTCGTGCTACCGTCGATATATCTAGCATACTAGCATAAAACAGGAAGTAAAACTGTAAATCATACAACCTATGATCCCCCTTCATGCAAAGCAAAGTTAAACGCCTTTTTACTTTAGCTTGTGCAAGTTTTACGTGGCTGCTAGGGGTTTCGAGAGAGAGAACCGTTTCTATCCTGTGAAAAACATGCCACAACACCGTCTCCCATCCGTCTCTATTACACCCCTGTCGGGGCCCTCCGTTGCAAATATCTTCGCATTGCTAATGCAGAGAGACAGACACCCCCCAGCCACTTTATATGGTACAAGCCATATGTCAAGCGTGGAACCAGTCTCGCGTAAGGTCGGTCGGGGGCCGCTTCATCAAACATTGCCGCAACGCTAAATGAGTACACGTGGGAGGGTAACGAATGAAGATTCGATGCCCACATCCAAGATGTGTTCTACCCGTACAATACATCTACGCATAGCTAGCTCTAATACCACTGTTGGGATACGGGGCAGAAAACACAAATTTTTCATACCTACGGTACCCGAACCCAAGATCTATGCTATGGCGATGTAAAGTATCGGAGGGAATCGGTGTTCATACCTTTGAAGACCGAAAGAGGGAAACGTTCTTGCGAACGTGGTTGGCGTAGACTCAGAACTACGACCTCCCTGTCGTGTTGAAGACCACCACCGGCGAGGATGACTCCCGGTAAACCTCCAGCAACGAAGTAGCACCATAGGTGTAGTGCCTCGAAGAGATTATACACGTACGGTACAATCGATGTTCCTCCCGGGCCCCGAACCAGGCGAGCAGCGGAAGAAAGACGGCTACGGATCCCGACTCCAGCAGAGCGACGACCTGCCTTATGGTGGAGAACTCCAATCCTGGTGCAGACTCCAAACAAGGGGAGTCCACTTCCGGGAAGGAGAAGGAGGAAGAAGGAGATATTGGTGTGTTGGAAAAAGGGGGGTCTACCCCTCCTTATATAGGCCAAGGTGGGGTGTGATCCTCCTCCCCTCCCCCATGTGGGACTAAACTCCCAAGGGGGGGGGGGAGTGCGCCGGCCATAGGGGGGTTGGGCCCCACCCTTGGCGCCAAGCCCAAGGGGGGAAACCCCTTCCTCCCCTAATGGGCCCCATGGGCCCATATAGCCTTTTTCCCATTTTTTAATTTATTTAATATGTTTTAAATATTTAATTCAGATAATTAAATAATAAAGCATTATTAAAACAATTAAACTTTATTTTGAATTATTCAAAATGTCCGGAAACCATTCCGTCCTCCTCCGGAAATATTCCGGTGATTTCTCCTATTTCACCGATTGATCCCGTAACTGTCCTATGCATCGATTGCCCTTAAGTGTAACACCCTAACGGTGCGGGAAGCAACAGACATGGTCGAGACTCTTCTCATTGACCAATGACTAGTCAGTTGGACCTGGTTACAATCCTTGACAGCCCCTGCGCTTCCATCGAATGAACTTCGATCGCTTTTGGAAACCGTTAACGATACGACGTAATCCCTTTGTGATGCGGTACTTTGTTTGTCCGAGGTTTGATCGTCGGTATCCTACATACCGTGTTCACATCTCGTTCACAACAAACAACTTCTCTCGTCCATGATCATTGCATCTCTTGTGACCTAGTCACGTCCTTGCAAGGTGTTGATGCAATATCACCGAGTGGGCCCAGAGTACCTGTCCTGTCACAAGGACTGACAAATCCCGCTCTGATCTATTAACATACTCATCAACCATCTATTTCGGAATACCCAAAGTGCACCGTTATAGCCAGCATATTTCAGTCAGGCGGTGGGATACAAATCAAAGTCTCCTCATAGATGGTAATTACGTATGATCATTACGGTCTAAGGACTAAGCCATACGTTACAAAGTCATAGCAACTCTGAACTATGTGACTCGATCACATTGCAATACTTTAGGTGGGTGTACGTCCATCACATCATTCCCCTTAATGATATGACCTCATTGTCAATGGACTTAAGTGTCGCCATGATCAGGAAAGCTTGACCAATCAATTGCCCAATGAGATAGTTTACCCGAGTTAAACTACGGACCATGTTTTATATTACACATGTATTCGTATTTGCAAGTAATATAGTTATAGCACAGTATAAAACGTATTATGAACAAAACGGATATGTGACAAATATCTTTATTAATTTGTCTCTAGGGCACATATCCAACAATGGTTTCCCTGTTGGTCCACCTTTGACCGGCGAGGGCCCGAGGCCTCACGTGAGGCGTCTCGGTAACCCAAACCCTGTTGAGACGGAAGATTCCAATCCGAGAGCGTGGCCAGCTTTTGGATTGGGTGTCGACTCCCCGGGGGCCACCCGGATTTGTTCGTTGTTAGTTAGAGGGACCTGTCGTCTCGGATCTCTTGGAAATAAATCATAAAATGGTTGCCTGTGATGGGTAGCAACTGAGAGAGATGGGTGTGCGTGCGGAGCCTTATAATGGTGTAACAGCCCAGTTTTCACAAAAATTACAAATTTTGTTTTCGGTGTGAATTGTTTGATTGTCTGATTTGTTTGCGGTGTTTGCATCCCCGATTTATTGATCGGCGATTATTTCCCCCCCTCTTATCTCGTACCGGACGGAGACCGACCCTTGCCACCCTGACACTCGACCTTTGCGACACCGGGTTTCACCCGATCACCGTCGCGAAAACCGCACGAGACCAGCCGCAGCCAACGGAACGAAAAACCTCGTTTAATAATTAAACGGGGTATTTTTATAGCGCACCGGAAAGTGTTTTCGGAACGGTTCCAGCGCGAGGTGAACGCCTCCGGCTCGACGCACCGATCGCGCAGTTCGAAGTTTTACCCGAATCGGAGGTACTGCGGACCCCTGACGGTCAGAAACGTGAGCACCGTGCGCGCGAGGTAAAAACCGGGGATGTTTTTGCAAACTGCCAGCCACCGGGGCTATATAAAGACCACCACACTCCCACCCATTTTTAGGGTTTCCCTAGCCACAATTTTGCACCCACCCCCCTCACAATGCCCCCAATTTCGCATTTTTGCCCAAAGAGTTCTGGACCGTCAGATCCGGAGATCCGACGGCCCGGATCGCGTCACCCAGCTCCACCAACCACCACCAACCTCTCTCCTCTCTCTCTCCCGCAACCATGGAGGCAACCGCCGCCTCCGGTCGCCGGAGCCGCCGGCCAGCAGGAGCCAGCCCGGCGCTCTCTCCTCCTTCCTCTCTTTTCCCTCTCCTCCCTCTCCCCATCTCCCTGCCCTCTCACCCCTCTGCCTCCTCCTTCCTTGCAGGACACGGCCACCATTGGAGCCCCGAGGGAGCTCGAGCCGCCGCGCCATGCCACCCGTAGCCAGCCGCCAGCGACCGGATCCGGCCACTGCGACGCCGCCGCGCGCGTTTGGCCTCCTCCCAGCTGCCCTCACGCCGCCTGCTCGCCGGCCAGTGGCGCCGCCAGCCGCGGCCTCCCGTCGTGGAGACGAGGAGGAGGAATCGGCCTCCAGCGCCGGCTGCCCAGCTGGGCCGGCCCACTCCAGCAGCCAACACCCGGCCCGCTCGCCTCCAAGCCCAGTCCGCCTCCACAGACCAGCCGACCAGATGGGCCTCTAGAGCCCATGGTGAGAAGAGGCCCGTGACCTTTTTTTTCTGATTTTCCTACCTGCGAATTTTGCTAAGTCTGTGATTATTTTGCTGCTGATTCGATCCCGCGTTGATGATAGCAAGCGATCCGTAGCCCGGATGACTTCGCGCCCAAAAGACGAATTGTTTAGAATTGCGTGCTCTAGAATTCATATTTTGTGAGCATTTGCATTTGAGCTCACCTTGACTGTGTAATTGTGTGCTGAACAGGGCATCAGGCCGTTAAACTGCTAGTTTTTCCTGTTAGAGGCTGCTGTTATTATTTTGTTGCTACTTTGCATGATGATTGTAACAAATCCATGAGGCCTATTGCATTGATTCCTTTTTCGTTGCGTTAAGCAATGTTTCTACTTCAGTTTCATGCATTCACATGCCATAATTGCTTGCTGCATCATGTTTATATCTTGCTCCAAAGTAGCTATCCTGATGTTATTGTGCTGCTATTGCTGAAACTGTTATTTTGTTGCAACTTCGAATGACGATTGCTTCGCAACCGTTTATCGGATTTGAGTGATTCCAATTGCATTTTGTTAAGAATCATGTCTACTTTCGTCCCATGTATTGCTATGTCATGTTGCTGCACTTTTGCATATAGATTTACCCCTGTTTATACAGCATGTGTGCATAATTTTTTTTGCTTATATCTTTTTAACCGTAACTCCGTTTGGGGTGTTCTTTATATGTAACTTGATTAGTTTTTCGTGTTATTTGTGTTTGTGATATTGTTTTCTGTTGTTAACCAACCTAAAATATGGTTTAGGGCAGAACAGTACCAAATCTTTTAATCATCGTGCGACACTTAGTGTTATGCCATGTTTAGGTTGTGCCTCACTTAAATTGACTAGCGTAGATAGTTTATTTTGTGCTTCACCTCTTGCCATGTTTGTGTGCTATGCCATGCTTGCTTGAGTTGCCATGTTAATAACCGTTGTTTGGTCACCTATAGCTAAGCAACTTGAACCACCGTAAACGTGCGGTATTCGTCGTGTGTGACGAGTACTCCACTTAAACCGTTAGTAACCGTTCTCGACGATAGATCCGTATCACGTTGCCGTGCCTTGTGTTGTCTCTTTGATCTTGTATTGCTCCGTAGTAATAGTGATGCATCGTTGATTGCTTTCCAGTGTTTCCTTCTTGTGTGCTCCCGCGGGTACCTCTCGGAGACGATGCGAGCTTGCGGTCAACTACACCTTCGGAACCCGACTTATCAACAGGCAAGGGCTATACATTACTTATGATCCATTCTATTTCAACTAGCGGTTTGCATGCTAGTATAGGTTAGGTTCGATGTTTGATCCTACCACATGTTTACAGCCTCTTTCAAACCGATACAGCCATGTCCCCTCCCAGCAAACCTTGTACTGCTATGTTACTTTTGCTCGTTACTCAGCCCCTGCTTAGTATGCATGCTTAGGATGCTACGATGTTACCTGTTACCCCTGGGTTTGGGATATCACCTTATTATTATTATTGTTGATGATATGATTATTATTAATGATGACTATATTCGACGAAGGATGGAAGGTCTAGGCTATCCCGCCCCGACGCTTTGTTCCATTCGAGTCACCTAGGACCCGAGTTCCGGGTATTGGTTTTAAGACTGAGCGTGCCTAACCGCGTGTGGGATTTTATGGGGTCCCCTTTTCTTACCTATCTAGCTTCAAACATTTCTAGTGGTGGCCCAAGCTGATTTACCATTTGAAAACCATGCATATATGCCTGTCGGGTAGCTCCTGGCAGACATCCTTGAAAACAACCTGGACCAGTGAGGACTTAGTTCCCTTGCTGGCCCACTTTGTCCGGCTGAGGACCCGGTTTCCCAGGTGTGATTAACCGGCTATCCAAACCTGCGACAGACGGTAGAGACCAGATCGAGAGAGCGGCCGGCTCCTGAGATGGATGTCGACTCACTGGGGGCCACCCGGATTTGTTCGTTGTTAGCTAGAGGGACTTGTCGTTTCGGATCTCTTGGAACTAAATCATAAAATGGTTGCCTGTGATGGGTAGCAACTGAGAGAGATGGGCGTGCGTGCGGAGCCTCGTAATGGGTAGTTGGTACACCCCTGCAGGGTTAAATCTTTTCGAGAAGCCGTGTCCACAGTTATGGACGACTTGAGACCTACGTCCTGTTCATAGACAACAACAACTGAGACAATCTTAATATAACTTGATCAACGTGTGTGTGTGCCTTGACTACTTCTTCTTCGTCGGGATGCGAAGAGGAGGACAAGGATAGGATAGGTGTTATGTTTGCGTAAGTAGTTGATATCAAGACTTGTTGGAGGCGATTCCTCATCGAATGCTTGGCTTCTTACCTTACTCTCTAGTTCGTTAGCCACTTCATAAATGCTAGTGCGGCAGCAACCTCACCACTTACCCCTTCCTTACTGTAAACTACTAGTTGTCCTAGAATGACGAGTGATGAAGTCCTTGCTGGGTCAGATGACCACTACAGTTGGATGCTGAGTACTTCTGTACTCATGATACTACCCCCAAACTCTTTTCAGGGTCTTGATCGACAACAGGTATGGTGATCGGTGTTTCACGTGGAGACTCGACGACGACTAGTTAGGCGGATCCCGGCGGAGGGCCTGGACCCGTGTGGTTATGGGGATCGATGCTTTTCTCCTTGCCAGTAGGCGTTTGATTGTAGTCTGTACTCAGACTTGTATCTTCCGCTGTTGTATTGTATTTGAGGCAGTTGTACGCCGATTGTATGAGATGTTGTATCCTTGTATCTGTAATGTTGTGATATCATGTTGGAAATCCGGGGCATATGGCTCTGTCATATGTCGCGGTGGGACCGATATGTGCTTCATCCCCGGATCTGGGTGGAAACACCTAGATCTGGAACAGTACCGCATATCGGGCCTTACAAATGGGCAGTTGGTACACCCCTGCAGGGTTAAATCTTTTCGAGAAGCCGTGTCCACGGTTATGGACGACTTGAGACCTACTCCTTGTTCATAGACAACAACAACTGAGATAATCTTAATATAACTTGATCAATGTGTGTGTGCCTTGACTTCTTCTTCTTCGTCGGGATGCGAAGAGGAGGACAAGGATAGGATAGGTGTTATGTTTGCGTATGTAGGTGGATAGCAGACTTGTTGGAGGCGATTCCTCATCGATTGCTTGGCTTCTTATCTTACTCTCTAGATCGTTAGCCACTTCATAAATGCTAGTGCGGCAGCAACCTCACCACTTACCCCTTCCTTACCGTAAACTACTAGTTGTCCTAGAATGACGAGTGATGAAGTCTTTGCTGGGTCAGATGACCACTACAGTTGGATGCTGAGTACTTCTGTACTCATGATACTACCCCCAAACTCTTTTCAGGGTTCTTGATCGACAACAGGTTTGGTGATCGACGTTTCACGTGGAGACTCGACGACGACTAATTAGGCGGATCCCGGCGGAGGGCCTGGACCCGTGTGGTTATGGGATCGATGCTTTTCTCTTTGCCACTAGGCATTTGGTTGTAGTCTGTACTCAGACATGTATCTTCCGCTGTTGTATTGTATTTGAGGCAGTTGTATGCCGATTGTATGAGATGTTGTATCCTTGTATCTGTAATGTTGTGATATCATGTTGGAAATCCGGGGCATATGACTTCGTCATATGTCGCGGTGGGACCGATATGTGCTTCGTCCCCGGATCTGGGTGGAAACACCTAGATCTGGAACAGTACCGCATATCGGGCCTTACAGTGAGTTTCAGCCTCGTCGAAGAGAATGTGACATTTGTGTTTCTTGACTCCGTTGGACCAAAACTCAAGTGTTGTGTAAATCCTCTTTGTAGGCAGATTGCCGCGATCGATACACCAATGACTTTTCGACCAATAATGCTTCTACATGCTCTGAGGTTTAAACAAATTTACTTCGCGGAGATGAAAACTCAGACGCGACAACAAGCTTCACTCATGACGCGTCGTCGGTGGATGCAGGAGGACAAAACTTTGATAGAATCAAGGATTATGTATTTCTCAATTTTTATAAAAAGTCTAAAGATTTATACTATTTATTTAATGGCCTTTGACTTTTTTTTGTAAAAGAAACCTTTTAATGAGTGTTGGGCATGGTCATCATCGAGAAAGAGATATATTCAGTTGCTCAAATATCTAGTGCGAAGTAACCATTCCATATCCGCATCATAAAAGCTTTTCCTATCTTTTATTTCATTTTTGAGAAATGGACAAGCGTGCAGGCAACACAGCACAAGGTAGGCATGTGGGAAGGAAATGCCCGTACCCCCAGTTGCATTCTCGCTTTTCCATTTTATAAAAAAGAGGAGAATGGAATTTTGGGCTGCTTGGCACACCACTTTTTTTTATAAAGCCGACCCTGCCTCACCTAATTCTCAAGCGACAAGAGGACCAAACCCACATACAAGAGGCACACCCTCCCCAAAGAACCCGACGCAAGCCTCCCTCCCTCACCCACCCTTCCTCTCCCTCCCCGTCAACCGTCATCACCTCACCCTCGCCGGCGACGATCTGCGGCCATGGCAATGGCTTACAAGATGGTAAGAAAGAAAGAATCCGGCCTTCACCGCCGCCGCTTTTCCTTCACATGCCTGCCTGGGGGACAGTTTAGAATGTTTATTTCTGATGATTTGAGGGTGGTTCAGGCGACGGAGGGGATGAACATCAAGGAGGAGTGCAAGCGGTGGTTCACGGAGATGAAGTGGAAGAAGGTGCACCGCTTCGTGGTGTACAAGATTGACGAGCGGACCCGCGCCGTGCTGGTGGACAAGGTGGGCGGCCCCGGCGAAGGGTACGACGAGCTGGTTGCCGCGCTGCCCGACGACGACTGCCGCTACGCCGTCTTCGACTTCGACTTCGTCTCCGTCGACAACTGCCAGAAGAGCAAGATCTTCTTCATCGCCTGGTAAATTCTTTCACTCTCCTCTCCTTTATTACCTTCAAATCGATTGAATCATGGCAGCTGATCTTGAGTATTAGCCGTAAGTATTTTCTTGGGGAAGCAATATCTACTTAATAATAAGTATGGATTATTATTGATGCGGATACTGGGATGCTGGGTGGCTCATATTCCACTTGTTGATTCTGGGGTTAAGCATTCTGGATGCCCATGCCCACGGTATTGACGAATACCAGCTGCTTTGATTTGTCCGAACCGTATGTGTCAAGTTTTTCCCTGGTACCGCAGTTGCTGCTGGGAAGGTACTACTGTATATTGCAAGTCATTCATAAGCTACGGAAACTCCCAAGACCCAGTTTCCTGCCAACTGTAGCTAGCATACCAAATCCTTCTTGGCATTTTGCACTATAAAACACAATAAGGATAAGCTGCTAGTAATTGCATGACGTAAGTGCAAATTACTTACTACATCAATTGTACCAACCACCAAACAAAATCGCAATCAAGCAATCATCTATTGCATCGTCATTGGAATAGAAGCACAGACTGAAAATTAAGATAAGATGGGGGCATCTCCTCTACATCATCTGGGCACCAAGGTGCGAGAGAGCATCGAGAAATTGACAGGAAATCTGCAGCTGCAGGCCAAATGACTCTGCAATCAGTCCCGCATCCTTATCGCTAGGGAAGAAGGAATGCAGAATACGCATCAAACTTTCTCTATTTTCCACAAAAGCTGCCTTGTCAAACTCAAACACATCGATATCATGACGGGGCCTCCTCTTTCTTCTTGCTTTTGTCCTTGCCGCGGCATCTTTGTTACTGTTGTCTTTAGTACTCTTCCCTGCATTATTTTTCCCTTAACCTCCACAGCTAAAGGCGGGGTCTTTAATCAGGTCAGATCAGATCTGGGCTGTATCCATCTGGTGTGCAGATCTGTCTGTCCTTGTATATTTTTAGATCTGTCATCCCCTCATCGAAAGGAGGCACCGCCCATACCATACGACACCACACCAATTTAACCAGTTCCTCATTGGATGGATTGTCAAAAGCAAGCATGACCAAAGCACTAAAACAGCACGATTAAAGTGCTGTTAGCAAGCCTGCCCAGTCCACCAGCAGCCAACTCCTTTTGTTTAAGTACTGATTAGGTTCCGATGGCAACTGTTGCTGGTGCATCGGTCTCACACGAGTACATGCAAAGTCGTTTCATAATTCAGTGGGAAATAGGATGATGATTGATGATGATTTGTTGCTTTGTTGTTGTTAATGTTCCTTTTTTTTCTTGTTGATTCAGGGCACCGGCGGCGTCGAGGATAAGGGCCAAGATTCTGTACGCGACGTCGAAGCAAGGCCTTCGGCGGGTGCTGGAGGGTGTCCACTACGAGGTGCAGGCCACCGAGCCCGCCGAGATGGGCTTCGACATCATCAGAGAGCGCGCCCAATGAGCTGCTGCTGCTCTTCCTCTTGTTTGTGCCTGCCAAAGAGTGAGTTTTATGTCTGCGTGCCCGTCGGCGACGACGACGGGCGATCGCCGGTGTATGAATCGAACGGATGCTAATCTGATGAGGGGTGTCTGTGCTTTGATTTTAGAACCCTGCCCTGCCGTTACCGTGTGGTTTTGGTGTTTGGAATGGAGATGGAGATGTGTGATGTATAGTAGGAGGAGGAGCTGAGGGAGTGGCAGCGGATTAATGAAACGCCCGGCTCTGCGTGCGGCGTGGAAATTCCACTGATGCTGATGATGCCCCCAAACTTCGTTGCTATTATTAATGTGGTTCAAGATAGTACTACGATTGCTTTAGATTTGCCTTGGTCTGGTGAAATTATCTCAGGCCCTGTTCACCTCTGTTATGCCCAACTCAAAAGAAACTTGGTGCAAGGCCTCTTCAGATTTGTAGCATAAGTTAAGGAATAAGGGCATCTCCATCGCAGATCCTTACATGGTACAAAATGGTCATATGACGCTCCATGATGACAGTGGGTGATAGTCCTTCATGGACTTGTTCCTTCGTGGAACTCGCAACCAGAATCTTCGTGATCTTAAAACTTTCGTCTACGAAGCCTCCATCAACATGGAGCACGATAACACCAACTGTATGAACCACGGGAAAAATCTTCATCGAGTCACTTTGTGTCTGCATTTCTGTAACTCTACATTTACCTCTACTAATGCAAGTTGTTGTCTTTCATTGCCGTCCTCTATTTATGTGTAGGCGGTATTAGGCTACTAGTAGAAAAGTATACAATTGCAGATGAAATTTAAAATTTCCCGCAAAAAAAGATGAAATTTAAAATTAGGATTTTTTTACCAAACGATCCTAAAAAATAAAACTCTAGGAATTCTTTATAGGATTCAGTCCTACAAAAAAAAACCGACACAGAAAAAATCTTAAGGATTCCATTCCTCCAAAATTTCTATGAACATTCATTAAATAAAAAGGCCCTTAACCATGACCCTTTTTGCCCCCTAAAAAATGCTTTGTCCCTTGACATTTAAACAACTACCTTAATCTTTGGATGTGGATAGCAAGTTTCATATTGTAGTAATAGTTTTCCAACCTGAAAAAATGGACCATTGTTGCAGAATTCAAGGTACATACGATATTTTGTAGATCAACAATCCACGAAAACAATCCAGAAACAAGTTATTATAAAGGGAAGCACCTTGTTTGTGTGAGTTTTGACAAACAAACAAAAAGATATCACGCCACATCTGATCACACAACCAAAAAAATATGAAAAATATATGCGACACAATACATTAAGTCACACAGTTTTTTTTATCCAAGGCTGCAATCTGTGGTAGTGCCCCTAGCTTTACTTTACTATCTACATGTACATAATTGTGGGCTTATCATTTCAGCAAGCTCGCATAGAGAAAAATGGCTTGAACGTCAGCAAGAGCCCAATTACTGACACCATGTTCAGCATCAGGAAAAGGATCTGATCACCTGCATATCGGATGATAGATCAAATAAGTATATGGCCTGATAATATTTACTTGTTTCCATTCAAGTTGAAAGCAAATCTATCAATCAATATAAGTGCAATTAGCATGGGTTGGACGAGCAATGTGTTTACCTGGTAAGAACAGCCCATTTATGTTCTTCTGAGCCCATGAAAACCTGAATAGAGGCAAGAAATTAGCTAACTCGCTGGGAAGCACACTTGTGGCCAAGCAAAAACTAGGACTTCCTACTCACAAAATAAAAGAAACACTGTACTTACAGAATCCCTGCTGCTGCTGGAGCTACTGCTTTAAAGATTGACATTAATGTCACAGATATACCATTTGCGACACCCCTTTGTTCTTGTGCCTGTATACGTTTTCATTGGAGAAGTTAGAACATAGAAGATGAATCAAAGAAGATCAAAGAAAACATAGTGAGAAAGATGATACATACCACTGCTGTGTTCTGCAGAATGTTGCAGGCAATAGTAATCGTAGCCTGTTCAATTTGAGATGGTAAATCAAAATATGTTCATGATTAATTTGTCTATTAAAATCAATGCCCACCGAGCTTGTTTGTACAAGGATATTGAACATCTAATTTTATTTCTTTTTTTTCCTGAAGCTGCTACGGCGGGCGAAACTGGCTTATGGCATAAACCATTTTCATTTCATAAACCAGAAGGAGAAACAACACAACGGCTACAGGATGTATCACACGACACCCACAAGAAGGAACAGGTAAACACAGAGAGAACCTAAATGAATGCTCAAATATGGTTTCTCTAGGCTGCCCTAAACCACCATCAACGTATTTGTATTCTTGTAAGTTGGAAGATTTTATTATTTTTCTGACCTCTTCACCAAGATAATGAACGTGTTTGTATAGGATGTTACTAATGTAAGCAAACGAGGTGCGGATATTCGTTTGTACTGGATGGGTTCTATGTTTTTTGCGCAACGACCGACGAACACCCCTAATTTCTTTTGTTTTTCGCTATAGCCGAAGCAACACAAATGATAATATGCGTTTTCTATCATCATGACGAAACAATCAATCATTTGTTCCATTGTAATTTTTCTCGATCTATTTGGTCAGTCATCCAAGTAGCTTTTGACCTGCATAGTCGGCAACTTGTTGCATGGGATTGACCACATATTTAGAATTCTTCTTAGGATGGAAACGCTAGCCGTTATTTGGTCGTTATGGCTATCTAGAAATGATAAGATTTTTAACGCTAAGATAACTTTCTTTTTGCAGGTTATTTTTCTCTCTTGTGTTCAGATTTGGAGTGGCTGTGTGCATCCTAGTTATGCAGAGGTCGGGTGTAATGCTGAAAACTATTAAGTAATAAAGCGTCCTTTATTGGAAAAAAACAATTTTGTTGCAATCATCAAATTGGACTTACAGCAAACATATTCTTCAGGAGCGAAGCTATGTTGATGAGTACTTTGAGCTCCATACCATATAGGTTAGCCATGAATGGATATGTTGTAAGGAGAAGTATAGATAGTACCTGAAATAACAAACATGAGTTTGGTAATGTATAGTAGATTCGACGTATTAATGAAGTAGCTCAACATAAAATGTTCTTTTCACATACCGTTGTGGAACGTAATGGTTTGACTAACCCAGCATACTTGGCAAGGAATGGGTAAATCAGAAGTTGATACACCAAAACACCAAAACCTGCAAGATCAAACAAAACGGCCATAAAGTAAAGGAGTACAAAACTAGTACTCCATGAATTAGATGAAGGAGCGATGCCAGATATGCGTCGAGTTCATTTATTTTGTGTTGAATGTTTCTCTTCCACAATGACCATACTATAGAAACTTAAGAAACATCACATACCCGAGATAGCTAGCACGACACCAACCTCCTGAGATGTAAAACTCAGTCCCCGGTATTTTCTACTGCTCACAGCCCAGAGTGAAAATATCTGAACATGGAGGTTGTGAGCTGATTTAGTTCCTTACCAGAAAAAAATGCTTTAGTCCTAATACGATTGTTCTCTAAGGGCACCTTTTCGAACTAAAATGTTCTTGAATATATCCATTATGCCTAAACATAGATTTACCTCGAGATAAGCTGTATCATGGAGAGAAAACACACAGTACAGGGTTATTGCTGACATCAACTGCTGGTTCTTTAACAGGTTCTTTGTGGATGCTATTCTGTCTAATCCAGATTGTTTAGCTTTCCCATCTTCTAAGGCCGAATCAGCAACCTGTGCCTCTATTTCTTCAATAGCTTCCACTTTTTCATCATGGTACATGTGCAGAGTTTCCTAAAAAGAATCATTTATTCAAGTAGGAAATTAAGGGGAAGAAAATAATCATAGGGAGATTTAGGGGTCAATACCGGGAGCCAAATGCACGCAAGACATGCTCCTGACGCTAGAACTGATATGACGAAGCAAGGAAGGAAGTATGGAAACCTATAAGTAGATGTAATTTGAAAGGTTAATCTTATCTTCCCAATGATGCGAAAACAATTTCATTGAAAGAGTGAGATTAATAATTTACCTTCCAAATATGGATTCCTCAGAGAAAATATTTGGGTACTTCTTTGCAGGCTGATATAGGACAGAGAATACATAATGTTAGCTAGAGCAATTCATATAAGATTACTAACTATCCTACAAAGTGAAAGGTTGTGTTCATCCTTCCAAAAAATTATAGTTATCATCTTTAACCGTTAAATATAAAATCCATCCAAATAAAGCATATCTGAACTTTCCTATAACTGCCATGACAGGAAAGTTCTTGCCTGTTTGTCCAGTATTTTGCTTTTGCACCAATTAGTAGACGATTCATTATTCTCAAGCTCTAGACCACAGTTACATATACTTATAGTGGCCAAATGAGTTATTTCAGTAATGGCTTTGTTGGACTACCATATTCAGAAGTAACTTACCTTAGTTTTTAAAAATGGTTAAATACGATGTTAATTCTGCAAAGATAGTTTTGTATTTCTATAACTCGACATCAAAGTTGACTGATCCTCACCTGTGCAAGAAATCCTCCAATGGCTGGTCCAATAACAAGAGCTATTGCTCGCGAAGATGTAACCTATGCCATAATGGCAGCCATAATTATCAGCTAGTAACAGATGAGCCTTCTTCAAATGAATCAAACTGAGAGTATGAATGTAAAGATAAACTGTTCTCACAAGAGAAATTCCTAGGGCTTGGTGCTCTTTCCTGCAGACTTCTGAAGCATATGCCTAAATAATGCAGACACAACCATGAGTGTTCAACTACTAATATCATTTGCGTAATTAACTCAGTCACCCTCACAGTACAAAAATTACCTTGATTGGTCCTAATATACCACAGAGTAACCCAAGTAGCCCCCTAGTAACAATTGCCATCCAGTAAGTTGTGCTAAGGCCGAAGAGGGTGTTAAATACAATCCTGAAAAAGAAGTAGTAGCATAGGATTTATTTCTAATTAACTGAATGGAGTACGCAATATGCATTCATAATGTAACTCAATCTTCCATACACTGAGAGGATACTGATAACAATGCAGGGCTTCCTCCCATATTTGTCAGCAAAAATGCCCCATGGCACAGCACTGATGGTTCTTCCAAGGAAATAAGTAGCCCCTTGAGACATGTAGTATACAGTTAGTAACTACTGGTCTAAAAATAACTATTGTCCCTTCGGGGACATCCGATAAAAATAACTATTGTCGCATTATAACGCTATTAAAGTGTACTAATTGTACTTATAGACTTTTATTCCCCTATTTTTCCAGTAAATTGACAAACGTTGATAGGGGACAATGCTCACCAACAAAACCAGCATAGAACCCAATATCTTGCTCTTGCTTTGCGACTTTCAAGTCCCTAATCTGTGAAATCATAACAAAGGCAAACATCTAATGAATCATCACAAAGTACGTAATAATTCCACAAACGGTGAGTTTCATGCATACAATCAGGATAGATGTTCAAGTTTTGCAACATCTCTACATACCATGAAATATAGATAGGGAAACAGCGACTGAATCGGTAGCGCTGGAAAGATGACAACCAAGGTGTTAGTTAGCAAAAATCGCAAAAAAAAGGTGTTAGTTGCACCAACAATTGATATATCTGAACTAAAAGATAAAAAGAACCTATATACAAAAAAAATGCGTGAGTTTTGTAAATACTGCAGAAAGAGTCTCTGAAAAAAAACATGAAACAAATGCAGAAAGACACATGTTTGGAAGCATCTCCTAATGTTCTGAAGTCTATAATCAGAATCCCATCTTAGTTATATTAAATGAAAGTGACTGGATTGCATTATTGTACTAGAGTAGCGAATCCAAATGTTATGGCATCTCTGCACCCTTCAGATTAATGATAATGATGCAGGCGTTCCATGAGAGGATGTTGCCTGATCATCAGAGGAAATCCTGTAAAAAAGAGAATTGTGGCATCATACCAGCACACAAGCATGTGATCCAAATGTAGAGGAACTCCGTGTAGGGTATCCGGTGGTCGGCCTGTATCTTTCTCTCCTGTCTGCAGCCGGGGCATCGATCATGGTAGACCTTCCTGACGCTGAGCAATGGCGCCTCTCGGCCTGATGCGCTCATCTCGATGTCCCCGGCTGGGGCTGAATGCTACGAGACTCCTCCGTTGGACGCCCTTATTCCACATCAAGATGATGCATGGATTCTGAGAGTCGCGTGACATCCTCTTTGCCAAGAGCTGGTGAATGGAGCCTGTCTCTAGTTTTCCTGGATTCTTGCCTTTGGTTTTGTTTGGCTAAATTTAGGTGGCGGGATGCGAGGGTTGGCCAAGTCTTTCTCCTTTGGAAAGGCTTTACGGCCAAGTCCATCTATATAGCACAAGTGCGGCCAATCCTCGATCTTGGCTTACAGAATTATATCATTGCAACGGACTGCAAGCAAGTTTCGGAGCAAATCGCTGAATGTAGCAAGGGAATAAATGGTCCAATAATTCAGAGATTAGATCCAGGGTGGAAAATACTAATGTAAAGTTTTTTTTGAAAGTCGTAGGTTTAATTTTGAACCGCATAATTTAGCTAAATTTGGTCTTTCTTTAGCTCATGGTGTGCCTTGTTCAACCCCGTGATGAAACTATTATACCACAACTTCTGGTTTTTGTGAATGAATTATTTTTCACCTCTAAAAAAAACTAATCATAATGGCAAATCCATCCATGGTTAATCTTTCCCTAATCACCCAGCACGAACATTCAAAATATGAACACCCCACGTGACGCGTTCTCAACCACTTGTTCGGATGTTCACACTAAGATAAAATGAACACGAACACCTACCTAATCAACTTTATGCGACTAGCGTAGTGGTGCTTACCACCTGCCTTGCTTCACCCAACATAACTGGATTTGAATCCCAGTCCCAGGCACTGCATTTTTTTTACCTTTTATCAAAGATGGTAAAATACACAAAGAAAAACTCTAAAAATAATATTTTTAGTTACATGGTAATTTTTTAAATAAAAACATTTTTTTCTTTTTTGTTGATGGCAAAAATATGTAAAACATAGTTTAGACACATCACAAATATCTTGTTTGTTTCAGAATTTGTATGTAACGTTGGCAATTTTAATTTGTACACCATGGCAAATTTAGTTCATATATCATGATAAATTTAATTATTTATAAATCATGGAAAATGTAGTTTATGCATCATGGCAAAAATTTCTATTATAGACATGGCAATTTTATTTTATGTTGCATGGCAATTTTTTTAATTTTTGACATGGAAATTTTAGTTTATGTTGCATGGCAATTTATTTATTTAGACATGGGAATTTTAGTTTATGTTGCAAGGCGAATTTGGTTCTTGGACCGTGGCCATTTAAGTTTTTAGATCATGGCAAGTCAGAGTTTTTTTTATTATGACAAATTTAATTTTGGACCATAGTAAATCTAGGCTAAACAACATGGCAAATTGACATTCTGCCCCTTGGAAATTTGGTCCATGGTAAATTTAAAATTGGTCCATGGTAATTGTAGTTTTTGCAAAAAAATTCCATCAAGTGAGAAAAGATTTTTTTTTTGTAAAATTACCATCTATCTATAATATATTTTCTAGAATTTTTGTGTGCATATTCTGCCATGTGTGATAAAAAGGTAAAAAAATAGGAGGTTTGGGATTCAAACCCCTCTTGGGTAGCGGCGAGAGAAAATTGCTACTGCATTAACACTCTGTAGTTAATTAGGAAGATGTTCGTGCTTTATATAGATTAACGCGAACAAAAATTGATTTGACACTCTTGCTCCACGTTCCGTGCAACTAATCGAATGGTTCAAAATGGATCACGCTGAACAGAAAACCCATACATTCGCTCGTCCGCTCCTATTTGAGGAGCTAACCTTTCCATAGTCCAATCTTTTTCTTTCATGCCATGGCTAATATATTCTTTTAAAACCTCCAAATTTCCATGCCATATTAAATTAATTAGCTATACCGACCAATCGGTCCATAGATGGCATGCTTGCATGTTAACTTCGCATATACTAACTCCCATCCATAATAAGTATCAATGTCTTAAACTATAGTTTAAAACTGTGATACTTATTTCAGATCAGATTGAAGGAGGGAGTCTTACTTGACCGCATCCTTTTGGAGCTCGATTTTTGAAAAAATCGAAAAACATATTTTTAAGTTTCAAAAAATTCTGAAAAAAATTACACATGAACATACAGATGTATACTACTTTTCTGGAAAATTTCATGATAAAATAAGCTTTGGTGCAAGCTGCACAAAAAAATAATCAAGTGCTTTAATAGTGAATAGTACAAGTGCTAAAAAATACATGATTTTGTTATTTTTGTGTAGCTTGTATACAAATGTATTTCATCGTGAAACTTTACAAACAATTAATATACATCCATATGTATATGTGTAATAATTTTTTTCTGATTTTTCTAAAATGTAAAAAATTGATTTTCCAATTTTCAAAATTAGGGGCTTCATGGAGCTCGAGCTCCAAACACAATTTCCAGGGTATTACTTCCATTTTTCTGGTTTGTGCCCCGGCCTCATGCACCACAAGGAAGAATAATAGTTTAGAGCATCTCCAGCCGTTCGGCCCCCCAAACCGATTTTTGGCGCTATTTTAGCGCCGTTTGGGGGGCGTTCGGGCGGCGAAACCCGCTTGGGGCGGCCGACCCCCCAGTCGCGTCCCCAAGGCGGCCCCTCAAGTTCGGTGTATATTTGTGAAAAACGCGGCAAATTGAACGAAATTCGGCCTAATTCATAATATTTGATCTAATTTTACATAATAGCAACTTAAAAACAAAAAAAAACTACTGATAAGAAAAAAACGATTAGACCTCGTCGAAGTCCAGCCCCCCGCCGCCTCCTCCGGTGGCCCAACCAGCGGCGCCGTCGTTGCCGTCGTCGTCGCCTCCCTTGGGCTCACGCTTCACGGCGGCCTGCGCACTGCATGTGCCGCCGCCGAGCGGCCCCTTCCTCCTCCTCGCCAGCTGCGGCTCCTCCTCCTCGTCGTCGGTACCGTCCAGCACGAAGAACTCGGGAGTAGGCGACGCCCACTTGCTGCGGAGGCTGCTGCCGCCGGCCGATTCTTCTTGGCCTCAACGAGCTTCCTGGCCTCGGCGAGTTCTCAGGCCCTTTGCTGCTCCTCCATCTGGCTGAGGAGGTAGTCCTTCTTGGCCCACTCGAGTCCGGCGGGGGCGGCGGAGGCGGGGCGACCTCCTTCTCCTTCTTCATCTTGCCGCCGAGGCGGGAGAGGAAGCCTCGGCGCTGAGGCGTGGCTGACGATGGGTCGCCGATGACGACGCTGGCAACACGCGTCCGACGGCCAAGCGGCTCGGTCTTGACCTCAGTTTTCACCTCGGTCTTGACCGTGGCGAACTGCGGCGAAGAGTAGGCCGGCCCCGAGGAATGGGAGCCATCGGACGACGACGATGTCGCCCCATCGCCGTCGCGCGGGAGCATCGCCCACACAGGCGTGCCGCCGCGGCTGTAGGAGCGGAGGGCCGCGGCCCCGTATCCACTCAGTGGGTACTGGAGCCGCGGCGTGTTGCCGTTGTCGATGTACTAGAGCACTCACTCAAGGGTGTGCCCCTCCGCGCTCCACCAACGCTGGCGGCTGTCGCGGTTGAACCGGTCGGCCACCGGCGTGAGGCCGTTGGTGGAGGCGATCGCCTCGGCCCGACGGTGCTTGAAGTAGGTGGCCCATGCGGCAGTGTTTCCCGCCGCGTTCGCCGGATTGGCGCGCTCCTCCGGCGTCATCTGGGCGCGGGCGGCCTCCACCTCAAGGTCGAAGGCGACGGTGCCCTCCTTTGGCGCCGGTGGCACCGGGACGCCGTTGTTGGACAACACCCAGTCGTGGGGTGGCCTGGTGTCTGGCGGGCACGGATAGCCGGCCTGCGCGAGGAGGATGGCCTCCATCTGCAGCAGGCTGCGGCGCTGGAATCCGTTCCGCACAAGGTTGTCCATGGCCGCCGGCGAGGTGGTAGGAGGAGGAAGGAGGAAGAGATGGCCGCGAGAACAAAGGAGGAGAGGAAGAGGAGCGAGTGTGTGCGGCGTGTTCACCGGCGAGCCCTTTAAATAGCGGGGGAACGCGAAAGGGCGGCCTCACCTGGGCGGGACACGCGGCGGCGCGGTCGTCGGACCGTTGGTCTACTCAACGCGCCGCATTGAATCCCCTGCCGGCGATTGGACTGGACATCATAGCCGCATTGATGCTCTGCGGCGGCGGCAGGCGCGGGAAAGCCGAGGCGGGAGGATGAGGACGACGCGTGTTCACACGCCGACAAGTAGGGCCGGCGCGCGGGGCGCGCGAAACCGCGCGCGCATTTTTTCTCTTTCGAGCCGTTTTGTTTCATCTGGCGCCCCGAAGCGCCCCCAGGCCGTCGGGTTGGCTTGGGATCGCCGGACTCAATTTTGACCCAAGCCGACGCTACTTGGGTCCTTTGGGGCGCGGCTGAGCGGAATTCGTCCATCCAGGCCGAACAACGCCGCTTGAGGGCCTCTTGGGGCTGCGGCTGGAGATGCTCTTAGCAAGTACTCATTGAAAATAAGACCATGGTCATGCATCAAGAGGAAATAAATATAGCAGTACCACTACAACTCCAGTACAGTGTACGGGTGTCAATGAATTCTAGAAAATCAGCACACGTGTCCGTGAAATGGAATGAGGTGGCGTAGACGTGCTACATCCAGAGCGCCGGACCCATGCCGGAACCAAGAAACTCAAACAAGATCATGGAGGAGAAGGGAGGTTGGGGCGAACTCACCGGCGCAGAGGCAGACGATCCACACGTAGAAGAAGTTGAGGTAGGGGATGCCGGTCTTGGTCTTGTTGATCTCGTCCACCCTGCACCCTGGGCACCCCTCCTTGCAAAGCTTCCTCTCCCTGGCCGCAGCCAGCAATGGCGCCGCCGCCTCAGACTCGTTTCTCTCGCCGGCGGCCATTATGTTCGTCCTCTCTGATGAACAGGAAAGGCGATGCGGAGATCAGCTCGATCGGTCCGGCCTATATTTCCTAGAAGTGAAGCACGGCACGTTCGCCTCTACGGGAGTAAATGCAGCAGTAACGCACACAAGAAGGCAGGCAGGCGTTAGCAGCGTAGCCACGCCACTTCCGTGAGATCTCTCTACTATTTATAAAACGGAAGCCATCCAACGCGAACGTCTAAAATATAGTAACCCCACACGATGTACCTTTACACTCGATCTTCTACTACATGGAACACGGAGTAGAGGAAATCATCACGTTAAGAATCAGATCGACTCCTCTCTCCTGACCTCTCTCGTCCCTCTCACGACCTGGACGAACTCTAGGTATGCCGTGGCCATCTCACCGGTATGCCATCTTTTTCTTCTCATCCCGTCATCGAATCCTGCCGCATAGGGGTTTGATGGAACCGTGCATGGTTTGGAGCGGCTGCAGTTTCCCAGTCTACCACATCATCTCTCCTCTTTGTTGTGTAGGAGTAGGACAGGACTGGAAAGAAAGTGTGGTGGTGAGGAGTGAAGGACGGGCCGGAGGTACAGTTTGTGGTACAGTTTGTTCATTCACAGCATAGTATGCCAACTTCCTCTTCACATGTAAGTTATTCATTGCATTATTTTTATCCAAAAATTGCAGAACTCACATACTATAGGATTCAAGGCTACCATCTGTTAGAATAAATCCGCAGCGCGTAGTAAATCATCCGAGGATTAAGCAATCACACGAGGCACGACACCGAGATTTGTTAACGAAGTTCACCGAACATCGGCTACATCTCCGGGGCTTGACTATGGGCGCTCCTCCCCATGACACCGCTACAATACCGCACTCCGGCCACCCGGGCACCGGCACACGCCGCCGGCTCCCCCTTGCGTGTCTGTGCTATTATGTTGGCATAGGTTACAACGGTGAGGTGCCCCTCATTATATGAGAGCCCAAGGATACAACGTGTCCGACTACAACACTACACGTATCCTACCCACACTACAATTCTAAGTCCAATGTAACCTAATTAGTACACATATTCGACACAAACTCAACACCATCTATGGTAAGTAATCCAAGATTATGCATAATTTTTATTTCTGGTGCACGGTATCTACACGACAAAAGTATTAATCTGCATTTGCAGTTTTTCTCAGGTTTACTAATCTTGAGAAAGCATAAGGCAGTATGTCTCATGGTATATCGAATACGATTGAGCAGAGCAGTACCCCCATTTTTAATAGGATTGTGTGCACACTTCTGAACATAAGATGAAACAATTGATTTAACATATGTTCATAAGCTCCAACTAAATGATTCAGATTATATACTCACCATATTTAGAACTGAGAGCTTTCCCTCCAAAAAAATTTAGAAGGACTTTTAGCCAATCTGCTATTTTCAAAAACTAAGTTGTTGCCACTTGCTTATCTAAAATAGATAGTGCAATTCACAATATGCTTCAGTTATTAAAAAATACATTATTTCCTGCAGGTCATTTTGGAAAGAAAATTCACACATGGTTGCGAATTAACTCTATCAGGGACAACTTCACATCTCTCCTTGGTTGCATGAGAGAGTAGGAGTTGTTAGATTGATCTCTTCCCGTGAGGGTCTAACGATCCGACCCTTAGTTTCGCGTCCTGATCGGGGGCGCCCAACCTCTATCTGATTGGTGGGCCCCTGTCGCCAGCGCTATATAAAGAGGTGGGGGCCGGTGGCACACAGTACGAGGTTCACCGTGCACCAGACTCCCCACCGACACTCCCTTCCGATCTAGGGTTTTCGCACTGTGCCAACGGGAAGCTCCACCGCCGCCACCACTGCCACTCCGTCCCGTCGTCGTCCTCACCATGGCCGACACCTCGAGCTCCTCCAGCAGCAAGGGACAAGGTAATCTCTCCCTCTCCAATCTCGATCTGGATATGCCACATACACATAGTCAATACCCGAATTGGTCTAACCTAGAGATCCTCAAAGTCTATCAATGGCATCAGATCCATGCTAGGTTCTAGATCATTTTTCGGTATAAAGATAAGAATTTTACCCCTCCCACAAAGAACCCTAATCAGAGAGAAAAGGGCAAAGAGTTTTCTCACCGGAAGGGAGCCTCGTGCTCTCGCCGGCAAAGAGCGCCGCATAGGCCGCGCTGTTCCGCTCGATCTCGACGCGCATCGGCAAGCCGAGGCGTCAGACGAAGAACATGGCAGTGGGGGCACCACGCTTTCGCCACCGCCGAAAAGAACAACCCCGCCAGGGGCAAAGCCGCAAAAGGGCACCACCGATGTGCCGCTTGACGGCGGCGCGCTCTCCTTCGGGAGCTCGCGCACGCCGGCAAATGGAACAGCAGGGGCGCCGCCGGTCTCCGTCTCGCGCCGCACGCCAGGGAGCAGCGGGAGGGCGCAACAGCGTCTTTCTCTCACTCGAGCGAGCGGTGGCAGACGTGTAGATAGAAAGAAAAGGGGGAGGAAAGGAGACGGCCGCCGCCGGGCTCACAGCCGCCGCCGCCGCCGCTGGGGCGCAAGGAGGCGACCGAGAGGGGCGGGGGCGGGGAGCGAGAGGCGCGCGCGGGGGAAGACTGGCTAGGGTTAGCCAGGGGGCGTCGGGCGCTGGTTTTGTCCCGGCGAGGACGACGGGGAGCCGTCCGATCTATCGGACGGGCTAGATCCCGCCTGAGCCCCCTCCGCGGGCCGAAAAAGAAACAGGCCGCACAGCGGCGCACCTCTCCACAGGCCGAGCCAGTCGGCTGAAAAAAATATTTGTCGAAGCCGCGCGTGGGCGTGCCGGCCAGGCCGTGGCACCGTGGGCTGGAGGCCGGCCACGCCGCCGATTCTTGTTATTTTGTTTTAACAGAAGCTTGTTTTATCTGTTTTTTGTCTAGTTTTTTGGGCAAATTTCATCCGAATTTTTTTATTCAAAATTATCCAACGAAATTTTGTTTAAAAAAAATAGAAAAGTAAAAGTAATAACTCTGAAAAAGTATAAAGTACATGAATTTAATTCATGATTTTCCGCTGCAAATAGATAAAATTGCTCCTTTTCTCTAAGAGTAAAAAGTGAATAAAAGTTAGAATTATTTAAAAGAGCATGTTAAAGTGTTGATAGAAAATAATTATGGTTCTGTTATTTTATGACCAACGTTGTTAATAACATAATCATAATTTATTATTGTTAAAATGTGCATTTATTTCTATTTTTTGCCCAACGGTGATATAGTTTTGATTGCACCAATAGTTGTATGCCTTAATTTTGAACAACGTTGGATTATTGCATGCAATTGTTGTTGTGTTCTCACTTAATTGTGGTTTTCAGGAGGGTTCTACTTGATGAGTTGCATCAAAGAGGTCCCAACCCTCCGTGGTGATAACTACACCGAGTGGAGAAAGAAGGTGAACTTTGCATTTGTCTGTGCTGAGGTGGACTGGGTAGTGGAGACCCCACAGCCGGTCAAACCTACAGAGCCAGTCAGAGATGCGAAGGACACTGATGCAACATGGGAGAAAAAGAAAAGGGACTATGCTCCGTTCGAGATGTCATACACTCTCGAGAACACAAAGTGGCTCACCGCCAATAAGAAATGCATGGCATTTATAAAGAATACAATTGACTCACACATTGTGTGTTCAATTCCAGAGTGTGTTTCCGCAGGGGAGCTCCTTGAAAAGATAAAGAGCCAGTTCACTGGTTCTTCAAAGATTTATGCCACCCAGCTGGTCAAGCAACTGGTGTCTGAAAAGTACACCGGGGGTGGACATTGAATAAGGGAGCACATCCTTCGGATGAGCAATATGGCTGCAAAGTTAAAGCCAATGAATGATGACCTGGAACTTAAGCCAGCACTCATTGTCCATCTGGTCATGGCTTCATTGCCAAAAGAATTTGAAACTTTTGTTGTAAACTACAACTTCCAGCCAGAGCGGTGGGACATAGAAAAGACCATAGCCATGTGCGTATAAGAGGAGGAAAGAATAAAATCCTCATATGGTGGTTCTCTGAACTATGTGAGGGAAAACAAGAAAAAGAACCAGAACTATGGTTCCCCTTCAAAACCACATGGAAAAGCTCCCATGCCCTATCATCATCAGCAGAAGTCTTTCCCAGTGGACAAAGACACTTGTCTCCACTGTAAGAAGTCCGGGCATTACAAGAAAGACTGCCCTGATTGGCTAAAGTCCATAATGGCCAAGAAAGGTAACAACATTGTTTCCTTTGTAAATGAATCCTTGTATACACAGTTTTCGAAATCTACTTGGTGGATTGACTCAGGTGCAACTGTTCATGTTGCAAATTCATTACAGGGATTCCATTCTATGCGGACTATTCAAAGAAGAGAAAGACGCATTGAAGTTGCGAATGGAGTTCAAGCAGACATTGAAGCTGTCGGCGACGTCTCCCTAGAATTAGCTAATGGCTTCAAGCTTGTGCTTAAAGATGTAATATATGTTCCTTCTTTGCATAGAAACTTGATTAGTGTGTCACGTTTGGAAAAATGTCACTATGAATGCTATTTTGGACATGGCAAATGTGCCATATGGTTTAATAATTCTCATGTGGGTGTTGCTTTCCTTCACAATGAGATTTATTTGTTATCCCTACGGGAAAAAGTGCATTCTGTGTGTAATGTGAATGAGAATGTTTCCGCGTCGAACAAAGAACAAAAGAAAAGAAAGAGAACTCACGACTCATCGAAATTATGGCACCGTCGTTTGGGCCATATTTCGAGGGAGAGAATAGAAAGACTAGTTAAAAATGAAATTCTTCCTCCATTAGAGTTCTCGGACTTAGAACAATGCATAGACTGCATTAAAGGAAAGTATGTGAAACAAATCAAAAAGGGTGCAAATCCAAGCACAACAACACTAGAAATCATTCACACTGATATTTGTGGACCATTTCCTGTGAAAAGTGTGGATGGTTATGACTCGTTTATAACATTCACAGATGACTACTCCCGATATGGTTATATTTATCCAATCAAAGAAAGAAATGAAGCGTTGGATAAATTTAAGATATTCAAAGCTGAAGTAGAAAATCAACATGATAAAAGAATAAAGATAGTCAGATCTGACCGTGGGGGGGGGAGTACTACGGTCGGCACACTCCATATGGCCAAGTCCCTGGACCTTTTGCAAGGTTCTTACAAGAGACTGGCATAGTAGCCCAGTACTCAATGCCGGGCGAGCCTCAGCAAAATGGAGTAGCTGAAAGGCGCAACCGTACACTTATGGATATGGTGCGCAGCATGATGAGTTACTCCACGCTCCCATTGGGATTATGGATGGAGGCGCTTAAAACCGCCATTCACATTCTCAATAGAGTACCAAGAAAGTCGGTGCCCAAAACACCGTACGAGTTGTGGACAGGAAGAGTACCCTCCCTACAACACTTTGGGGTGTGGGGGAGCCCAGCTGAGGCCAGAGTTTTTAATCCAAATATTGCAAAGTTAGATCCAAAAATAGTGAGTTGCCGTTTCATTGGCTATCCTGATAGATCAAAAGGTTTTCGTTACTATTGTTCAGACAGATACACAAAGTTTATAGAAACGAGGCATGCAATCTTCTTAGAGGACGAAATGATGAGGGGGAGCATGGTAGCTCGAAAAATTGATCTTGAGGAGAAGAGGGTTCAAGCACCTAATCCGACGATTCAGGAGTCATTTTTCTCACTACCTGTTGTACCTGCATCGACAATCCCCGAGGTTGTGGTGCAAGCACCTGTTGTAACTCCACCCATGGCAACTATGGGTGAAGATCCGGAACCTGTCCGTCAGGAGCCGGCTGAACCCATCGTTGAGCATGAAAGGGAGGTGCAACGACCACCTTTAGAAGATGTGCCAGAGAATGAGGCTCTTAGAAGGTCTAAAAGACCTAAAAAAGTCAGCTATTTCCTCTGATTATAAAGTTTATAATACGGAAATAGTTCATATGGACAATGATCCCACTTCATATGAAGAAGCCATGAGAAGCCCTCACTCATCGCAGTGGCAGGAGGCAATGGAAGACGAGATGAAATCGATGAGTTCCAACGATGTTTGGGACTTAGAAAATATTCCCAAAGGAGCCAAAACAGTAGGCTATAAATGGGTCTACAAAACTAAATATGACTCTAATGGGAATATAGAAAAGTATAAAGCACGACTTGTGGCAAAAGGATTTACACAAAGAGAAGGGATAGATTACAATGAGACTTTTTCTCCAGTCTCATGTAAGGATTCCTTCAGAATCATAATGGAACTAGTTGCACATTTTGATTTAGAGCTACATCAAATGGATGTAAAGACGGCATTTCTAAACGGGGATTTAGAAGAAAATGTTTACATGAAACAACCCAAGGGTTTTATCATGAAAGGCAAGGAAGATATGGGATGCCGCCTAAAGAAATCCATTTATGGATTAAAGCAAGCCTCTAGACAGTGGTATCTAAAGTTTAATGAGACCATTAAAAGATTTGGATTCAAAGAGAATGTTGAGGATAATTGCGTTTATGCAAAGTTTAAGAATGGAAAATATATTTTCCTAATCATGTATGTGGATGATATCTTGCTTGCAAGCAGTGATGTTAGTCTACTTCAAGAAACAAAGAAGTTCTTATCCTCAAACTTTGAAATGAAAGATCTTGGTGAAGCATCATATTACAAAGTTTTTGGGCATAGAAATTCACCGAGATAGGAAAAATGGAGTTCTTGGACTATCACAGAAGGCATATTTAGAAAAGGTTCTTAAAAAGTATAATATGCAGACGAGTAATACCACTCCTGCTCCTATAGTCAAGGGCGACAGTTTTGGGAAATTTCAATCTCCCAAGAACCAGTACGAGATCGATCAAATGAAAGGAAAACCATACGCTTCGGCTGTTGGAAGCTTACAGTATGCACAAGTGTGCACTCGCCCTGACTTAGCTTTTGTCACCGGGGTACTCGGTAGATATCAAGAAAATCCAGGCATAGAACACTGGAAGATGGTAAAGAAAGCTTTGCGTTATGTGCAAGGCACAAAAGACCTCATGCTAACATACAAATCTTCTGATTCCCTAGAGATAAAGGGGTATTCAGACGCAGATTTTGCGGGGGATAAAGATGATAGAAAATCCACGTCAGGATACGTCTTTACTCTCGCTGGAGGGGCTATTTCGTTGAAAAGCTCCAAACAGTCAATAGTTGCATCGTCCACGATGTATGCAGAATTTATATCATGTTATGAGGCCACGGGGCAGGCGATATGGATAAAGAAATTTATACCCGACTTGAAAGTGGTAGATTGTATTGACAAACCACTAAAGTTATACTCTGACAACCAGCCCGCAGTATTATATGCTCACAACAACAAGTCAAGTAATGCTACCAAACCAATAGAAATAAATTATTATGTTGTGAAAGATAAAATCCAGAATCACACTGTCGGGACCCGGGGTTAGCGTATGCAAGTCCAGCTAAGACATAGTCATATGGAGAGCCGAGAACCGTACCCACTTGTCTAAGCAGACAAGGCCAAGCACAGAACGTTCTCGGAAAGCATCGTACGTGAGGGGTATCCCATCCAGGCCGGATGATCAACTGAGATGGGTCCTCATCGTCCGCACACAAGTCTAATGATATGGGTGATGAACTCCCATATTCAAAGACAAGTCGCCTCAACCATACTATCGACTATCTCATAACTCTTACATAGACTTACTCCAGCCCGATCAGTTAGTCGGGGTCTAGGGCGGGCTCGATCATACCACAAAGTGTGCACGAGACAGAGTCTCGAACAATCGCATCGCGATGCCCCAAGCTGCGCACATCTAAGGGCCACTTGGTGTATGAAAGACCGCCAGCCAGATCACAACTAAGGTCTCGAAAACCCATACAAAGACATGCATGTTATAAACATACACGCAACACACATGCCTTGTATGAACAGTAGGTATCATTGCAATTCTCTACAAAGTATACATTTTTATTGAAAACTCTTATAGAGTGCACACAGAGATCACAAGCATGTGATCCAACATTACAACACAAGCGGAAGCAAATTATGTCTGAGTACATACAAGTTTAACAAATGGCTTAAGAAGCCTTATTTAAACACAAGCCCTCCACGAGGGAACCAGTCGTCTGACTGGGACTAGACTAGCTTGATCTTCAGTCGTCCAGCTCGACGAAGAAGCCACCTTCGGGGTCAGTGGTTTCATCTAAAACATAGATTAAGCAAACGTGAGTACAAAGTCGTACTCAGCAAGACTTACATAGGAGCTATACTACTTATGCACATGTATCAAGGTAAAGGGAGGTGGGGTTTCACTTGCAGAAGTTCCAGCTTTGACTTGGCTAATCCTGAACTACGAGTACCAGACTTTGAGGTAAGAAGCGTACACGAGTCCACTACTTTCTCCAACCAATTACACCACTATGGTGCCTTCCTCGACTTGCCCACGAGAAAGCACGCCATAGCACTCACACTTATCTTGGTGTGTTTTAGAAGTATCCGATTCAAGTTGTCTAATAATCAAGCTAAGCTTTCCAAGTAGTCCATAACCGCGGACGCGGCTATTCGAATAGTTTTGTTAACCCTGCAGGGGTGTACCGCTACACACACATGATCATCATTTACCGCCATTGATCTCGACACCATTCAAGGGGTGCCAGCGAGGATGCTCACCACAACTGTTACCTCATAGCCGATCTAGTCCGAGAAAGCCGCCTACTTGGGTTGGTTACCACTATCGTGAACCCGGCCAGTTTACCGAAGTGGACCCAAGTGATGTGTGCGTGGTGCATAAGCCGGTCTTGGATGAGCCGTTCTCTCACTTAGCATCCAGGCTACAGACCTACCAGAACTCCGAACTATTGCGACATCTGGACATCGAAAGGGATGAGTTAGTAAGCTGAGAGGGGTCAGTGAGCCCAATGTGTGGTTGTACTCTTCATCTTGGATCACCACACAAGAACTCGGACTTAGGGCGGTGTTCAACGAGACAACCCACCGTGTACTCCTACACAACCTCTCATCGTTCACCTTGTATTAGGGTAGATTCACCAACACTTTTCTACCATCATCATCATGATCACTACCATCCCGACTCACATAACAGTATCATCATGGTATCACTCTAAGCATGCAATAAGCAGTAACAGTTGTAGGGTCCACATGATATCAGTCAACTCCTACATTTGCTAGGATTGTGGTTTTGCCTACTACCGTGACAAATGATAGGTCATGCAAAGGAATGGGTTCATCTATGCGGTAGAAACGTAGCATGGTAATCATCCTATACAATGCATAGGCGAGACATGAGAGGGAAGTGGGATTTTATCGACATGATCAATGGGGGTTTGCTTGCCTTGCGGACAAGGTTCGGTTTCGGGGTCTTCAACGAAGGGGGCAGCCTCCTGCTCCGGTTCCACCTCTACTCGACAAACAACAAACAAGGTAGCAAAGTAAATACAATGCACAATCACATGATGAAAGGTTGAAACTTGATGTATATGCTTTGATGTGTGGGGCAATTCCATTTAAATGGAGTATATTGCAAAAAGAATTGCAAATTCAAACTCCAATTTGAATTTAAACTTAGTCAAGTTATATGTGACATTGTTTGATCAATTTGAATCATCTTCAAATGTGTATGATATGCCTCTGAAGTGTGGTTGAAATGTAGCCTAATTCCATGGTCCAAGTTGCAAAAGCATTTGAATTGAATTTGAATTAATTCCAAATAAATCAAATGACATATGCTACTGGTCCCATTTTAAAATCAACTCAAACATAGTTTAAAGTTGGATATTTGGAAAGATAATTTTCTCCTGATCATTTTTCATATATTATTTGTCCAATTTGGAGTTAATATGAATTTTCTATGAATTTCCAAAGTTTGAGCTATTTTCTGGAATTTCTGGAATTTCTTTAATTCTTTTCAATTTCTGGAAATTCAATTATGGCGTCATGCTTGCGCAAGGGTGACGTCAGGGGGGCTGACGTGTGGGCCAGGGGTGTCAGTGACTCAGGGGGCTAATCCCTGCTGGTTTATTTAACCAGTGGCTTAATTAAGCCACTGGGCCCACTTGGCAGTGACCTAGGGTCACTTAACCCAGGTGGGGTTAAGTCCCTAAGCACGACCACGTCGGCGGGGCTGCCGACGGCTAAACGCCGGCGTCACAGACGCGGCGGTGCTCTGCGTTCTCCCTCTCCTGGCCACCATTCGCTACGCCGAGACCACAGGGACGTAGCCCATGCGCTCGCACGTCACCTGGTGCGCGCGGGTGTCCAAGATGATGACCACAGCGACGGCGGTGACCTCGCCGGCGGAAACAGAAACACGGGGAAGAGGCAAACGTCACCACAGTGCTCCAAATCCAACAAGCTTTAGCTCGTTCGATGCGTGAGGTCACAGCGAAGACGACGGATAGGCTTGGAGGCTCGCTTGCATAGCAGTTGCTCGCCGATGACAACCGTGGCGGCTCGGTACTCCGGCGACCATGGCTAACGGTGACAGAGGAAGAAATCGAGGGGGAGAGGTTAGGGGTTTTGACCGTGAGCTCACCAGGAACTCAACGGAGGTGGTGGCGAGGGCTGGGGTGGCTCGACGGCGACGAAATCGACGTCGATCTCTTTCGGCTCCGGCGGCGGCTCGAGCTCGAATTCGCTGGCTATGGAGGCGCCTTGCTCGCCATCTTCTGCAGGTTGAGGTAGCGCTCGATGGTTAACACGGGGGACAGCTCGGTGAAGGCTCTCGTCGTCGTTGGCTGCGTGTGCTCGGCGTCGCGCTCCGGCGATCTGCACGGGTGTTGGCGGAACGGGCGAGAGAGGAGGGGGAGATGGTTCTGGAGGGAGGGAAATGGAGCGGTGCGTCTCCAGGACGTGTCCAGATGCGCTGAGGAGGCCGGGGAGGCGCCAGGCAAGCAGGTGGCGTGGCGGCCGTGGCATGCCTGGCACGCAGCTGCCTGGCTGCCTGAGGAAGACGACAGCCCGGGTGGCGGCTGGGCCTAGCTGGGCCAAGGTAGGTGGGCCTCGCCTAGTGCAACAGGTAAGGTTCTCTGCCTTTTCTTATTTCTGTTTAAACTTTCCTTTCTGTTTTTATTTTCTGTAATTTGTTTAGGCTAGCTAAGAAAATTAGCAAACCATTTAATTAAATGCTCATAATTTTTATATGGCCTCATCAAATAATATACTAGCCATTTATAAACTTTGAACATTTTTAAAATTCAAATGATTTGAATTTTAAATCAAATAGGGGTATTTCTTTAAATCCAAGGCACTATTTGAATATTTGAAAAATCCATGAGCATGGGGTTGGTCCCACATCACTTGATATGTGATCACACTCATTTATAAGATTTTTCAAAAATCTAACATGAATTTTTGGAGAAGATTTTTATCTGGCCTTTTGAAATAATTCATCTGGGGGGTGTTCTCTTTCCCATTTTGCTTTTGAATTTGATTTCAAAGATTTCTTTTAAACTTTTGACATGATGCAGGAGTACTGGTTAACCCTAGCACATTACCTAACAGAGGGTTCTGACACACACTATAAGTCTCGAGCATATAGGGACAAAGGATATGCTTGCGGATCCGCTTACGAAAGGCTTACCACCCAATGTGTTCAAGGAACACTTAGCCGGCATGGGTTTAAGGGAAAGCCTATGATTCCTGGATCATGAGAGGCCCAAAAGAAACATAATTTGTTTCAAAATAGAGAGGTATGTCGTAGCTGTCTGATTCTATCGGCAATTGAGCTGTGACGATGAAACATGCTCTATATACTAATCTGTGATGAAACAAGTAAAGTATAAAGTTAAAAGAAAAGTTGAGATCAAGGGGGAGAATGTTAGATTGATCTCTTCCCGTGAGGGTCTAACGACCCGAACGGACCCTTAGTTTCGCGCCCTGATCGGGGGCGCCCAACCTCTATCTGGTTGGTGGGCCCCTGTCGCCAGCGCTATATAAAGAGGTGGGGGCCGGTGGCACACAGTACGAGGTTCACCGTGCACCAGACTCCCCACCGATACTCCCTTCAGATCTAGGGTTTTCGCGCTGTGCCGACGGGAAGGTCCACCGCTGCCACCACTGCCCACTCCGTCCCGTCGTCGTCCTCACCATGGCCGACACCTCGAGCTCCTCCAGCAGCAAGGGACAAGGTAATCTCTCCCTCTACAATCTCGATCTGGATATGCCACATACACATAGTCAATACCCGAATTGGTCTAACCTAGAGATCCTCAAAGTCTATCAGGAGTGTCGTGTCGATTCTTTGCCCCTAGGAGACAACGATGCAGTAATGACGATGCTCTTGGATATTGTCTAGCTTCTCGCTATCAGCTCTCTCATTCCATCAGAGTCCCTTCCATCTCGATTTGAATTATCTTGGTGAGTGTAGGAGGCATTACCGAAGCCACTAGGCATTAAGATAAATCATTCATGCTTTACTCCTCCTTAATTGAAGGTGTAAATTTCTTTGTTGCCGACTCGTTTAAGTTCCACTTCACTCTCTTATTTTCCCCATTGTTCTCACGTAATTTGGGTTAGCTTCGACTCAGTTTGTTGGTGAGCTAAGAAATGATAGGATTCAACTTGAAAGGCCTACAACTTCAAAAAGATAAAGAACATTTTGATGGAAAAAAAGATCAAGAACTTGAAAAGTATACTTATTGTACGCCATCTTTCATGGAGGAATTATGGAGGTGAACAATTCAGCTTGGTCCCGTCAGGGATGATCGAAGTAAATTCATGACTCCTTCACAGGTTTGTGTTTTTCTGCCTATGCGTCATGTTCCTAGCTTTCATTTATATACTCTCTCCATTCCTTGATATAAGGTGTATAGTTTTTTCTTAAAAAATCAAACTTTTGTAACTTGGACCGAATTTTTAGCAAAAAATATCGACATATATGATATTTAATAAATACAATATGAAAGTACGTTTCAAGATGATTCTAATAATATTGTTTTAATATATTTTTTATTAATTTATTTATCTAAAAATATGGTTACAGTTAAAAAAATTTGACTTTAAAAAAATATATACACCTTATATTTAGGAATGGAGGAAGTACAATTTATTCTCTACTATCTTGCAATTTGATGAAAATTGGTTACTTCTGATGCTTGCACTTCTGAATGTGACAATGAAATATAGAGGATTAGTCCAGTCAGTAAGTTATCAAAATTGTAAAATTACCAAGTTTTGTTTTAGTTATGTATATATATATATCCTTATATAGGTACCTTGTGGAGTTTAAGGCGGGAGCTCAAAGGAAGCTGAAACATAGCACAAGTTAGCGATTGTTGGCTTTGATGGATTGTTTTCTAATTTGACAGGTAGACATGAAAAGTTTCATGTATCTATTTTCTATATCCTTATTTTATTCTGAAATCTTAATACATGTTATGCCATTTGTGCTTATGACCTAGGATCTTATATCATGTGCTCTGCATAGTAGATAAGAAAAACTTCATACTTCAGAACTTCGCGTGGTTATGTTCTATGGAATACTTTGTTTTCATAGTTTTTGGGCTAGCTATGCACGGTTTTTCTTTCATGTGTGTTAGCATGGTGAAGTTTTTATTTTGTATTGGTAATTCAATGAATATGTAATGTTGTTTATTCAGCGGGCGACACGTAAGTAATGATGAGGTTATGTACAGAGGTATGTTAACATGTGTGTTTCATCAGTTCGGAAATTATATTTTTGCATTTACCTTCTTGCATGCAACTTTATACCCACCATTTGTCCATGCATACCTTTGTTCAGACATAGCCATGTGGTTGTTGTTCACATTTTGGGTCTTCAAGCACTTGCTGGATGCATGCTAGATGTACAATCTAAATGGACAGACCTACAAGGAACATACACATGATGTATTATTTACTTTTATACCATTAAATGTGTGCTTTTGTTCCTGCTCTATTTGCATGTTGCTTTATATATCTTGCATCTCAGCTTCAGTGGATTTCTGGCCTGGATGCCTGAATGTTGGTGTTGTTATTCTTAGCTGAAAACATATAGTGTCTTCGCTCCACATTAGGATATTGATACTCTCTTAATTGGTGTTTGCATCTTCACCCTAGGCTGGCGTACTAGGATAACATGTGTTTTGGTAGTGTATCTACATTCTATTATATTCCAAATTAATTTCATTATCTAGAGAACTTGCTTCTTCAGTTTGGGTAGCTTTTCTGGCAGTTAGTTTTGTGATTTTTTTATATAATGCTGTTACTGAATAAGGTAGTTCAGATGTTACCTTCTTGATGCCTCATACTTATATGCACATCATGCAAAATGTGGTACAAGTGTTCTACAATTTATTTTTCATGGTCATCTAACCATGTGCATTATTCATTTATTTTTCAAATTTTTACAAGTGTTTGTGAAGCTAAATTTTTGGAGCCAACATGCATCCATAAGTCAAAAGCCATTTAATTCTTTTGGTGAGGCTAGCTTTGATTAAACACCAAGCAATACCCTATGTATTTTTCATTGAGAAATCAATACCTAGCATTCAACATTACAAATAGACGGGCGGAGCAACGCACGCCATCGATGATCTAGTTTGCATTCATGACAAAAGTGTTGGAAAGTCCCCATCTCAGTTGTAGCTCATATGATCTTATCATGAATTGTAAAATCTTAAAAAATTCAAAAAAATTCTTAATTTTCTACAAGTTAAAATTTAAAAATGTTTTGAGTACTTGAAAATTTTCATCATGGAATAACATTCATGGAAGTCATGGCAAAAAAGAAAAAATCAGCACGCCAAAATCCTTTGTTTTAGAGTGATGAATTTGTCTTTTTTGCCATGACTTTCATGAATGTTATTCCATATGAAACTTTCCAACACTTAAAACATTTGTCAATCTTTATAACACTTAATGTTTTTGATTATTTATTTATTTTGTAAGCTTTTACAATTCACGCTAAGATCATATGAGCTCGAACTAAGATGATGACTCTCAAACACTTTTGTCATGAAAGCAAATGATATGCACATATAGGTGATATTTTCAGAACATTTTGATATCTTGTTTGCATTTGCCTGAGTTAGTATGAATCTGTTCTGAAGTTTTCAAATTTACGGTAAAATGGTCAAAGGGCAAAAGCATAAGGGGCCAAAGTGGCTTGGACAAAATAGAGGTTTTTTTTTAATTTAGAGGAAAATCAAACGGGTACGAACAAACTAAGGGCTCAAATAAACAGTTCCTTTTTTTATTTGGATAGGGCTATTTTAGTTTATGTTGCATGGCAAATTTATTTTTTGATTATGGCAATATAATTTTTTATATCACGGGCGAATCTAGTATTTTTATTGTGGAAAATTTGATTTCGAATCAAAGCAAATCTAGGTTGAACAACATTTTAAATTTAGCTTCTGCAACCTGGTAAATTTATACTTACTTCAGCATGATAAATTTACCATGGTAAATTTAGTCTTGATAAATTTAAATTTTGAACAGGGCAAATTTCATAATATTATTTTTTCTTTAACACATATACCATGGAAAATTTTCTTAAAAAAATCCACAAGGCAATGCGATGCTTAAAGCAGTGTTTTTCATAGTTTCGTGACAATTTTCATAATTTTCCAACTATTTACATGTAGCTATAATTTTATTGTAATGATGGAATTTTTAAATGGTAAAATAACTTCTAGTGCCTATTTTATAATCTGTTAATTTCCATTTTTTATTATTTACGTTAAACTAAGAGTTTTTAAGGGCCAACTACAAAATCATGGTCATGAGGGTTGTAGTAATTCCTTGTCAGAGCGAATCACCTGTTTGCTCGACCTGAAACAGTAGCGACCCATTGCTTCATATTGGGCATCTTAGAAAAAAACCCTGTAATGTTTCATTATTCATTCTTTTTTGTTTCGCTTGATTCCTTTGTCCGACCTTCGTACCTCATGTCACCTCGTGAAAATTTGGATTATTTTCACTTTTTCACATTTTTTAATTATTTTCACCCCATTTTTTAAAATTGCAAATTCATTAGTTAGAAGGTATACCTTCTGAAGGTCACCTTTTTTTACTCTAGTGTTGATAAGTGATGTTACACACACACATAACTTGTCGCAACTAAAGAGTTTAGAGTGGGTTTCCACCCTATGGGTGGGATGTGAGGTTGTTTTTGATAAATTTATTTTTACAAAATGATTTATCTTTTGAATCGCATGTCGAAATCATAAACTGTTTTCACCATTGTACTTTTCACGCTGATAATTTAAAGTAAATCCCATGTTGATAGGTTTGGATGAACTTTTTTGGGGGTAAAATATGTGGCTCAAAACTGTACTAAACTGTGCTTTTTCGTGGAGCCACATATTTAATTCTTGTGGGTACAAATTTGCTTATCATTCATGTACAATTTTTTAGCAGCAAAAGTTTTTTTCTTATGCAGACATGATTTTTTTTCAGCAGCCACATATTTGCTTCTCATATAGCCATAAATATTTTACTTTTTTTAGCAGCCACATGTTTGCTTCTCGTGCAGACACAAATTTTTAAATAGCCATAGATTTATTTTTTGTCCAGTCACAAATTTGTTTCTCGTGCAACCACATTTTCCTTGTACTTTTTTTCCAGTAAGTATAGATTTGCTTCTTCCGCAATTACAATGTTTTTTTTATTTTTTTAGTAGTCATAGATTTTATTTTCACGCAACCATAAATTATTTCTGGTGCAGACACAGACTTTAATTCGCGCAAAGGCACACTTTTTACTTCATGTGAAAAAAAATCCTACGGGTATGTACTAAATACGACACATGATGATGCCTAAAAGCATCGAAAATAACCTCTGCGGTGTTGGATATGTGCCCTAGAGGCAAATTAATAAAGATATTTGCCACATATTTATTTTGTTCATAATACGTTTTATGCTATGCTAGAATTGTATTACTCGGAAACACTAATAAACGTGTAGTATATAAACACCCATCCCTAGTTAAACTCAGGTGTACTAGCTCATTGGGCAATCGATGATCAGGGATTGCTGATCATGAGGTACGAACCGCCTATTGACAATGAGATCATATCATTGGGAGAATGATGTGACGGACACACACACACCTAAAGCATTGCGATGTGATCAAGTCACATGGTTCAGCATTGCAATGACTTTGTAACATATGACTTAGTCCTTAGACCGTAATGATCATACGTAATTGCTATCTATTAGGATGCTTTGATTTTCATCCACCGCCTGACTGAAATATGCTGGCTATAAAGGTGTACTTTGGGTATTCCGAAATAGATATGTTGATGAGTATGCAAATAGATCAAAGCGGGATTTGCCAGTCCATATGACGGACAGGTACTCTGGGCCCACTCGGTGATATTTCATACATAGCTTGCAAGAAAGTGACTAGGTCACAAGAGATGTAATAGGCATGAACGAGTAAACTTGTTTGTTGAAAATGAGGTATGAACTGGGTATAAGGATACCGACGATCAAACCCGGACAAACAAAGTACCGCAGGACAAAGGGATCATGTCTTATTGTTAACGGTTTCTAAAAGCGATTGAAGTTCATTTGATGGAAGCGCAGGGGCTATCAAGGATTGTAACCAGGTCCAATTGATTAGTCATTAATCAAGAGAGTGTCTTGATCATGTCTGTTGTTTCCCGGATCGTAGGGTGTCAAACTTAAGGGGTAATCGATGCATTGATTGAGGACCATCGGTGAAAAAGGAGAGAGCACCAGAATTGTTCTGGGAACTGTCGGAAGTTGTTCTGGATATTTGAAAGGTTCAAAATAATGTTTAATTATATTTAATAATGTTTTATTATTTAATTGACAGAATTAAATATTAAAATATATTCAAATTAATTAAAATAATGGAAAAAGGAAAATGGGCCATATGGGGCCCATTAGGGGAAGGAGGGGGTTCCCCTCTTGGGCCTTGCGCCAAGGGTGGGGACCATCGCCCCATCGCCGGCGCACCCCCTCCCCTTGGGAGTTTAGTCCCACATGGGGGAGGGGAGGAGGATCACACCCCCGTTGGCCTATATAAGGAGGGGGTAGACCCCCCTTTTTCCATACAACTTTAAATATCTCTCTCTCTCTTTCTCCTACCTCGAGCGGACTCTCCTTGTTTGGAGTTTGCACCTTGTTGGGAGTTCTCCACCAAAGCACGTCGTCGCTCTACCAGAGTCTCGATCCGAATCCGTCTTCTTTCCGCTTCTCGGATGGTTCGGAGCCCGGAGGGAACATCGGTTGCACTGTACGTGTGTAATCTCCTCGAGGCACTACACTTGTGGTGCTACTTCATCGTCGGAGGTCGCTGATGTGCGAGGTGATGATAGTGATTTCTCGCCCTTCGTTGGTAAACCCCAAGTGGAAGGTGTGATGTAGCACAGAAGCAAATTTCCCTCAGTAAAGATACCAAGGTTTGTCTCCAGTAGGACTCCGGAGATGATAAGTAGGTGTCAGTGGCGCAACTGACGCGGACCTGCACACAGACACAAATAACTTTGTTCCCAACGAAGTTCAGAGAGGTTGTCAATCTCTCCGGTCTTGTTGTTCACAAAGGATAAACACAAGGGATAATGATAGCAACTGATAGTAAAAGAAAAAAAGTAAATGAGCGTGGAAACAGTGATGAGGATATGGACCGGGATACGTGATGTTCACTAGTGATGTCTCTCTCCCAAAAGACGATAAAACTGCTATGCGAGGTGAACAAATTACAGAAGGGCAATTGACAGGATTATGAATGCACCGCAATGCTAACTATGCTACAAAAGAAAGGAAGAGGTTCAAAAGCATGGGCAGAACGCCAAAATAAGTAGACCGAAATCCAACTGCATCTACTACTAATCCTCCACCTTGAGATATCTATCCAGAACATCTCGCTGGTATTAAGTTGCGAGCCCCACCCAAAGTGTAAACCCAAAGCAACAGACAACTGCATTAAAAAGCACTTTGCGTAAAGTAAACAATCCTTGCAACCGCGGTTACAAGCACCGTTGTTTTCCCCCTTGTGGAAACAACACATCCCCTAGACTCATGTTTCTGTCACTCAAGCGTGTCATCAGGGGGCATGAACCCACAATCGAGCATAACGTTCCCTCTTGGGGTTACTACCTACTACTTGGCCAAAGCAATAAACAGCAACGGAGAACATGCAAGAATTAATTAAGAACAAAAATATAAGAGATAAGAACCAAATATATTACTCAATCACAATCTGAACATAATCTCATAATCCATCAGATCCCATCAAACTCAGCATAGCAACGGCAGAAAGATTACAAAAGTGCCTCGATCATGTAGGGCAGCTCACGAGGTCTAAACCATGAAGAACAAATAGGGGAGGAGAACATCACATAGCTACTGATCACGGACCCATGGTCCAAAGGAAACTACTCACGAGACATCCGGGAAGGGTCCATGGTGGAGAGGATACTCCCGGAGGTCGGCCCTCCCTCCGGCAGGGTGCCGGGAAGAGGTCTGCTGGTGCTCCCGATCTCGGAAGCGCGGCGGCGGCGGAACAGAGGCGAGATCACGAAAAAGGGTTCTGTCCTCGAGGGTTTCTCGTCACGGAGAATATATAGGTGAAGGGGGGAAGCCAGGGGGGCCACCAGGGGTGTAGGCGCCCCTGGGCGCGCCACCAGGGAGCCTGGGCCCCTGGTGGTGGCCCTCTGGCCCCACTCAAGTTCTTCCGGAAGGTTCCTCTGCGCTGATTTTTTATCTGATTTTCCCGAATTTTTGGAGCACTTTTTATATGGGGGAAAACTGAAATATAAAAACAGCAGAAAACAGGAACTGGCACTGTGGTGCACTGAGTTAATAGGTTAGTCCAAATTTGATCAAAAGTGTATGAAAGTGTATCTAGATCATAGCAATATCACACAAAAGATGCATGGAGCAAGAAAAAATTATAGATACGTTTTGGACGTATCAACATCCCCAATCTTAATTCCCGCTCGTCCTCAAGTAGGTAAATGATAACGGCATAATTTCTGTGGTGACATGCTAGCAACCATATAAGAACTTTGAAAAGTAAAGCAATCAAGGTTAGAGATTCAACTCAAGTCATAACATGCAAGAGTCTATATTAGCATTGAAACAAGTAACAAAAGAACATTAGGTGCAAGAGCTCTCGCTGTCTGTGACTCGAATGTCTCCAAATGGTGTTTGCGTGCAAGAAGGGGGATAGGGAATACGAGAAAAATATTTATTTGTTGAGAACTCAATCTACTAAAGTTTCACACTTGGTCTTTTTGTGGAATCTTATCTTGACTCGTCCCCAGACCACTAGCCAGGTACAAGTCAATTTGATCCACTCCTTTTTCAATATTTTGAGCACTCATGCAATGGATGAGCGTAAGCACGAGAGTTGACACTTAGGATGGCAAAGAGAGAAGTACGGAGGAGGAGGAGGAAGACAAAAAAAGAATGAGAAAGGCTCACATCAATGAGGACAATCATAGGCAAGAGATGCCAAATGATAGATATGATGTGAGGAGTAGGGATTGCCATGCAACGGATGCACATACGAGCTAAGAAGCTCTCCAATGGAACTAGTGGGGGTGCATCTAACTTGCTCGCTCATGAAGACCTAGAGCTCGTTTGAGGAGGCTCATCCTTGGAATATGCAAGCCTAGTTTGTCGGGACCCGGGGTTAGCGTATGTAATTCCAGTCACGATACAATCACATGGAGAGCCGAGAACCGTACCCACTTGTCTAAGCAGACAAGGCCAAGCACAGAACGTTCTCGGTAAGCATCGAACGTGAGGGGCATCCCATTCAGGCCGGATGATCAACTGAGATGGGTCCTCAACGTCCGCTCACAAGTCTAAATGCTTATGGGTGGTGAATCCCATACTCATAGACAAGTCGCCTCAACCATGTTATCGATTGGATCCTAACTCTTACATAAACTTACTCCAGCCCGATCACTTAGTCGGGGTCTAGGGTGGGCTCGATCATACAACAAAGTGTGCACGTGACAGAGTCACGAGCAATCGCGTCGCGATGCCCCAAGCTGCGCACATCTAAGGGCCACTTGGTGTATAAAAGACCGCCAGCCAGATCACAACTAAGGTCTCGAAAACCCATACTAAGACATGCATGTTATAAACATACACGCAACACACATGCCTAGTATGAACAGCAGGTATCATCACATAACTCTACGAAGTATTCTTTATTGATATACACATAGAGCATACAAAGATCACATGTCTGTGATCAACATTACATCATACAACAGAAGCAAATTAGGTCTGAGTACAGACAAGTTTAACAAATGGCTTAGAGAAGCCTTGTACAACAAGCATGCCCTTCCACGAGTGACCAGACTGATGTCTGGGACTATACTAACTTAGTCAACGTCGAGCTTCACGAAGGTGACTCCAACGGGGTCCGGGTTCTCATCTAAAACATAGAATAAGCAAACGTGAGTACAAAATCGTACTCAGCAAGACTTACATCAGATCTATACTACTCATGCTCAAGTATCAAGGTAAAGGAGGTGGGTTTTCATCATGCAGAAGTGCCAGCTTTGACTTGGCTAATCCTGAACTACGAATACCAGACTTGAGATAAGAAGCGTACACGAGTCCACTACATCTCCAACCAATACACCACTATGGTTACTTCCTCGACTTCCCCACGAAGAAGCACACCATAGCACTCACGCTTATCTTGCGAGTTTTAGAAATATCCAGTTCAAGTTGTCTAATAATCAGGTACAGGTTCCAAGTAGTCCTTAACCGCGGACGCGGCTATTCGAATAGTTTTGTTAACCTTGCAAGGGTGTAAACTACACACAAATGACCATCGGTTACCGCCAGGTCTCGCCACCGTTCAAGAGGTGACAGCGAGGATGTTCACCACGACACTTCGCTCACAACCGGTCTATTCCAGGAGTCGACTATCTGAGTTTGTCACCGCTCGAGAGTCCGGCCGGATCAACGAAACGGACCCAGACAATGTAGGCAACCGAGACGCCACCTCCGACAGATGGTTTCACTGTCTCACAGATCCACCCACATATCTAGGATGATGCAACATTTCCACTCACTCTTTTGCTATGCATATGTCAAATGGAAGGCCCGAACTAATGTGACTCCTGGACGTCGACACGGATCAAGGTACTAGGCCGAGAGGGGTCAGTGAGCCCAATGTGTGGTTGTACTCTTTGTCTTGGATTACCATACAAGAACTCGATGCTTAGGGCGGTGTTCAACAAGACAACCCACTGTGTACTCCTACACAACCTCTCATCGTTCACCTTGTATTAGGGTGGATTCACCGACACAGTTTCACTTTCATCAACACCATGTTCACTATCATCCCGACTCACATCAAAAGTAACCTCACTGTAACACTAAGCATGCAATAAGCTGTAACAGTTGCAAGGGCCACATGATATCAAACAACTCCTATGTCAGCTAGGATTGTGGTTTGCTTACTACTATGACAAGATGATAGGTCATGCATCGGATATGGGTTCAACTATGCGGTAGAATCGATACAAGATGATATCCTAAACATGCATAAGCGAGACTGAGAGGGAATTGGGATTTTATAGACATGATCAATGGGGTTTGCTTGCCTTGCTGACGATACACGGTTCTTAATGGTGGTCTTCTCCTTCGGGGGTGATCACCGTCTCGGAAGAGCTGGTACCGGAAACAATCATCAACAAAGGGGCAACATTGAATTGAAATGCACAATCACGTGATTATGTTGTCCATGATGTGAATGGTATTGGTTTGATCTAGGTTCAATTTGCCACATGTTAATTGAAGTTGATTTGAAAAGTTAATTCAAAATCAAACTCCAAATATTATTCAAATTAGGTCATCTTGCATTTGCTAATGTTTGGTTATTGTAAACAATGTCATCATGTGTGGGATAAGCTTCTGAAGTACAAGTGACCATAATTGCATTGCAAGGGTTAAAATTTGAATTGCATTTGAAATAAATTTAAATTAATTCCAATTAAACCAAATAGAAAAAGCTACTGGTTCCATTTTAAAATCAACTCAAACATGGTTGAAAGTTGCATATTTGGATAGAGAATTTTATGCTGATCATTTTTCATATATTATTTGTCCAATTTGGAGTTCATATGAATTTTCTATGATTTATTGAAGTTTGGCTAATTTTTTGGATTTTCTGTAATTATTAAAAACATTTCTGAAATTCTGGAATTGACTTATTGCATCAGCATGATGCAATGCTGACATTAGTGGGGGTCTGACTGGTGGGTCCAGGGTGTCAGCCTCAGGGGGTTAATCCCCTCTGTTAGTTTAAACTAACAGTGGATTAGGGGTGGCCTGGGGCCCACTTGTCATTGGGCTAGGGGGCGATTAGCAGGGTCATTAGCCCTAATGGCCGGCGGCTTGACGCCGGCGTCACTGGACGCGGCGGCGCCTCGCCGGAGTGGCGATTCCGGCCACTGGAGAGCTCGCCGAGGCCACCAATGGAACGCCCGAGGTCGACTGCGTCACCCAGTGCCCACGGGGAGGCTCGGGGGTGGTCGTAGCCTCGCCGGCGTCAACATGGCGCGGCGGCCGTGGTACTGCTGCGACGGGGATGGCGAAAACGTGCGCGGGAGAGGGGGGATTTTGGGCGCAGCGTAACCAGAGAGTGTTGGCGGAAACATTGGGCACATCCACGTGACCAATTGGTCACCGGAGTGTTGCCGGCGACGACTCGCGCGGCGGCGCCGTACTGCTCTCATGGCAGCCATGGCTAGACGAAGAGAGGGAACGCGCTGAGAGGGGCAATTCGTCGAGGAGCTCACCAGGAGCACGTTTGTGCTGGCTAGGGAGGTCGGGGAAGACGGACGACGGAGCAATCGACGATGATGTCGAGACCCGGGGTTAGGTATGCAAGTACAGTTAAGACATAGTCATATGGAGAGCCGAGAACCGCACCCACTTGTCTAAGCAGACAAGGCCAAGCACTGAACATTCTCGGAAAGCATCGTACGTGAGGGGCATCCCATCCAGGCCGGATGATCAACTGAGATGGGTCCTCATCGTCCGCACACAAGTCTAATGATATGGGTGGTGAACTCCCATATTCAAAGACAAGTCGCCTCAACCATACTATCGACTATCTCAAAACTCTTACATAGACTTACTCCAGCCCGATCACTTAGTCGGGGTCTAGGGCGGGCTCGATCATACCACAAAGTGTGCACGAGACGGAGTCTCGAGAAATCGCATCGCGATGCCCCAAGCTGCGCACATCTAAGGGCCACTTGGTGTATGAAAGACCGCCAGCCAGAACACGACTAAGGTCTCGAAAACCCATACAAAGACATGCATGTTATAAACATACACGCAGCACACATGCCTTGTATGAACAGTAGGTACCATTGCAATTCTCTACAAAGTGTACATTTTATTTATAACTCTTATAGAGTACACACAGAGATCACATACATGTGATCCAACATTACAACAAAGAGCGGAAGCAAATTATGTCTGAGTACAGACAAGTTTAACAAATGGCTTAAGAAGCCTTATTTAAACACAAAGCCCTCCACGAGGGAACCAGTCTGCTGACTGGGACTAGACTAGCTTAACTTCAGTCGTCCAGCTCGATGAAGAAGCCACCTTCGGGGTCAGTGGCGTCATCTAAAACATAGATTAAGCAAACGTGAGTACAAAGGCGTACTCAGCAAGACTTACATAGGAGCTATACTACTCATGCACATGTATCAAGGTAAAGGGAGGTGGGGTTCACTTGCAGAAATGCCAGCTTTGACTTGGCTAATCCTGAACTACGAGTACCAGACTTTGAGGTAAGAAGCGTACACGAGTCCACTACTTTTTCCAACCAATACACCACTATGGTGCCTTCCTCGACTTCCCCACGAGGAAGCATGCCATAGCACTCACACTTATCTTGGTGTGTTTTAGAAGTATCCGGTTCAAGTTATCTAATAATCAAGCTAAGCTTTCCAAGCAGTCCATAACCGCGGACGCGGCTATTCGAATAGTTTTGTTAACCTTGCAAGGGTGTACCGCTACACACACATGACCATCATTTACCGCCTTTGATCTCGACACCATTCAAGGGGTGCCAGCGAGGATGTTCACCACAACTGTTACCTCATAGCCGATCTAGTCCGAGAAAGCCGCCTACTTGGGTTGGTTACCACAATCGTGAACCCGGCCGGTTTACCGAAGTGGACCCAAGTGATGTGTGCGTGGTGCATAAGCCGGTCTCGGTTGAGCCGTTCTCTCACTTAGCATCCAGGCCACAAGCCTACCAGAACTCCGAACTACTTCGACATCTGGACATCGAAAGGGATGAGTTAATAGGTTGAGAGGGGTTAGTGAGCCCAATGTGTGGTTGTACTCTTCATCTTGGATCACCACACAAGAACTCGTACTAGGGCGGTGTTCAACGAGACAACCCACTGTGTACTCCTACACAGCCTCTCATCGTTCAACTTGTATTAGGGTCGATTCACCAACACTTTTCTACCATCATCAACATGATCACTACCATCCCGACTCACATCACAGTAACAACATGGTATCATACTAAGAATGCAATAAGCAGTAACATTGCAGGGGTTACATGATATCAACCAACTCCCACATTTGCTAGGATTGTGGTTTGCTTACTACTGTGACAAAAGATAGGTCATGCAAAGGAATGGGTTCATCTATGCGGTAGAAACGAAGCATGGTGATCATCCTAAACGATGCATAAGCGAGACATGAGAAGGAAGTGGGATTTTATCGACATGATCAATGGGGGTTTGCTTGCCTTGCTGACGAGGTTCGGGTTCTGGATCTTCAGCGAAGGGGGTAGCCTCCTGCTCCGATTCCACCTCTACTCGACAAACAAAGCACGAAGTAGCAATCAATATGAATGCAATGCTCAAGCACATGATTGAATGTTAAAGCTTGAAGTATAAGTTTTGATGTGTGAGGCAATTCCATTTAAGTGGAATATATTGCATTTAAAATGCAAATTCAAACTCCACATTTGAATTTAACTTAGCCAAGTTGAATGTGACATAGTTTGATCATTTTGAATCAACTTCAAATGTATAAGATATGCCTCTGATGTGTGATTGAATTGTAGCATGTTGCCATGGTTCAAGTTGCAAAATTATTTGATTTGAATTTGATTTAATTCCATTTAAATCAAATAGCAAATGCTACTGATCACATTTTAAATTCAACTCAAACAGAGTTGAAAGTTGCATATTTGGAAAGATAATTTTCTCCTGATCATTTTTCATATATTATTTGTCCAATTTGGAGTTAATATGAATTTTCTATGAATTTCCAAAGTTTGGGGTATTTTCTGGAATTTCTGGAATTCTTTTAATTCAAATAATCTCTGGAAATTCATTTAAATGATTTACTGCGTCAGGCTGACGTCAAGCTGGCGTCAGGGGGGGGCTGACATGTGGGGCCACCCTGTCAGTGGCTGGTTAACTTAACCCGTGGGTTAACTTAATCCAGTGTCTTAATTAAGCCACTGGGCCCACTGGTCAGTGACCCAGGGGTCACTAATTTGGTGAAAACAGGGGGGGGGGGGTTTAGAGCTGACTCGCCGGCGGCTTGACGCCGGCGACTGGAGTCGCGGCGGCGCTGCACGGGAACTCGATTCCGTCCACCATTTGGAGCGCGACGACCACCAAATTGAAGCTCTCACTCGCGCGCGTCGAACGGGACCAAAACCAAGCGTTGGGGTGCACCGTACGCTCGCCGGCATCAACTTCTGCGGCGACCTAGCTACGGCCATCATCGAGATTTGGCTCCAGGGCACGACTTGAGGCGAGGTTGGGCTGGTTCGACGAGGAGGAACACGGTGAACACGATGGACACCACGGCTGGCTCGATTTCTTAACGGTTGAACGGCTCCATCGATCCCGGCGGCGAGAAGTTTCGGCTACCATGGCGGATCCGGCTAGAGCGAGTAATTGAAGGGGGAAAGTGAGGGGTTTTGACCCCAAGCTCACCAGGAGCTTAGCAGAGGTGGTGGCGAGGGCTGGGGTGGCTCAACGGCGGCGTAATCGATGAAGTCCTTCACGGCGGCCGGCGGGGACTCGAGGAAGAATTCGGCGGCTACGGGGGCTTCGGGCTCGATTCCTTCTGCAAGTCGGTGAAGACGACGACGACGAAGCGCTTGGACACCGTCCTGGGGCTTCTCGGCGTCACTGGCCACGCGTGTGCTCGACGGCGCTCCGGCGTGTTCCTCGGGCGGCGACGAATCGGGTGAGAGAGGAGAGGAGGGAGCGCGTGGATGGGGGGAAAGAACTGGGGCGGCTCCAGGACGCTTCTGGACGCGATTATGTGGGCGGGGAGGGAAGCAGGAGGTGGCTATCGACGACGGCATGCTCGCCACGGCGGCAGCAGCCTGCCTGGCGCGAGGAAGAAGACGCCCCTGTCCCTGGGCCGGGCTGCCTCGGTGAGTTGGGCCCATTTGAGGTAAGCCCTCTTTTCCTTTTCTGTTTTCTGTTTTTCCTTCGGTCATTTGTTCTGTTTAGCTAAAATAAATAGCTAAACATTTTATTAAATGCTGAAACCTTTTATGTGGCCTCATAATAATATAAACTAGCCACTCATAAACTTTCAACATTTTTAAAATTCAAATTATTTGAATTTTAAATCAAAAAGGGGTATTTCTTTAATTCCAAGGTACTGTTTGAAAATTTGAAAAATCTATGAGCATGGGGTGGGTCCCACATCACTTGAGATGTGATCACACTCATTTATAAGACTTTTCAAAAATCTAACATGAATTTTTGGAAAATATTTTTATCTGGCCTTTTGAATTAATTCATATGGGGGGTGTTCCTTCTCCCATTTGGATTTTGAATTTGATTTCCTTTGAAATTTTGACATGAAGCAAAGGCACTAGCTAACCCTAGCACATACCTAACAGAGGGTTCTGACAACTCGCCCCCACTCAAAAGAATCTCGTCCCGAGATTCTGAAGTCTGCGGGAGGAAGGTGGGGTACTCGACAGTGAGACGGTCTTCTCTTTCCCACGTAGCTTCTCTTTCAGAGTGGTGTGACCATTGCACTTTCAGAAACCTAATCTTCTGACGACGAGTGACACGCTCTGTGGAATCAAGAATACGAACGGGGTATTCTCGATAAGAAAGGTCATCTTGGAGATCAAGCGTTTCATGATCGACTTCGCGGATGGGATCCTTGAAGCAACGCTTGAGTTGGGACACATGGAATACATCATGTACTCGGGAGAGGTGCGGAGGTAGTTCAAGTTGGTAGGCAACTTCTCCACGTTTAGCAATAATGCGGAAAGGTCCGATGTAACGTGGGGCCAATTTGCCTTTGATACCGAAATGTTGGGTTCCCTTCAGAGGAGTAACCCGAAGGTAAGCCTTCTCATCCAGATTGTAGCTCTCTTTCCTATGATGACGATCATAGTAGCTTTTCTGACGAGACTGGGCTGCTTTCAATTGATCACGAACAATGCGAACTTGCTCTTCTGCTTCCTTGATCATATCCGGTCCAAAGAATTGTCTTTCACCGGTTTCAGACCAGTTTAGTGGTGTTCGACATCGTCGTCCATATAGGATCTCAAAAGGATCCATGTTCAGACTAGATTGAAAACTATTGCTATAAGCAAATTCGGCAAATGGAAGAGAATTCTCCCAATTCTTTCCGAATGAGATAACACAAGCTCTGAGCATGTCTTCAAGAATTTGGTTAACCCTTTCGACTTGACCGCTAGACTGAGGATGGAAAGCTGTACTAAAGGAGAGATGAGTTCCCATATCATTCTGAAAGCTTCCCCAAAATCTAGAGGTAAAAAGGCTACCGCGATCAGAATTGATTTCCAAAGGAACACCGTGAAGGGATACAATTCTAGAGATGTACAAGTCCGCTAACTGGCTAGCAGTTATAGACTCGCGAACCGGAAGGAAGTGAGCAACTTTGGAAAGCCTATCTATGACAACGAAGATGGCATTGTTTCCTTTCTGGGTTCTTGGAAAGCCGGTGATGAAATCCATACCGACTTTGTCCCATTTCCACTCGGGAATAGACAAAGGTTGAAGTGTACCAGCAGGTCTTTGATGTTCTGCCTTAATGCGACGACAAACATCACATTCGGCAACAAATTGAGCAATGTCTCTCTTCATCCTAGTCCACCAAAATCTCTGGCGTAGATCTCGGTACATTTTTGTGCTACCGGGATGAATCGAGAGGGGTGTGTCATGGGCTTCTTTGAGGATGAGTTGCCTTAGTTCCCTATTCTTAGGTACTACCAAACGATTTTCAAAGGATACCGTTCCTTTACTATCTGTGGAGAAACATTTAGCAACTCCGCTAGCAATGTTCTCTTTAATCCGGCGAACACCTCGTGCACGCCTTTGGGAAACTATGATTTGATCCTCAAGAGTTGGTTTCGCCACCAAGGTAGAAAGATAGCCATGAGGAACAATCTCAAGGTTGAGCTTGCGAAAGTTCTCATGAAGAAGTGGTTGATACTGCTGTAACATAAGGTTGTTACAGTACGACTTACGACTTAGTGCATCAGCCATGACATTGGCCTTGCCTGGGGTGTAAGAAATTCCTACGTCGTAATCTTTTATCAACTCTATCCAGCGTCTTTTCCTGAGATTAAGATCTGGCTGGGTGAAAATATATTTGAGGCTTTGGTGGTCGGAATAAATCTCACAACGATTAACAAGGAGGTAATGTCGCCAAGTTGTTAGGGCATGAACTACGGCAGCGAGTTCAAGGTCGTGGGTAGGATAGTTCTCTTCATGTGGCCGCAACTGGTGTGAAGCATAAGCTACCACATGTCGATCTTGCAGAAGTATGCATCCTAACCCTTGCCGTGATGCGTCACAATAGATCTCGAAATCCTTTTCGGTGTCTGGAGGTGCAAGTACGGGTGCAGAAGTCAATCTCCTTTTTAGCTCTTGAAAGCTTTCCTCGCACTTGGGAGTCCATAAGAATTTCTTATCTTTCTTGAGGAGTTCAGTTAGAGGCTTTGCAACTTTAGAAAAGTTCTCGACAAAGCGACGGCAATAGCTGGCTAGGCCAAGAAAACTTCTAACTTGCTTAACCGATTCAGGTGGAGTCCAGTCAAGGACGGCCTGAACTCTCTCGGGATTCACAGCAATGCCTTTTGCAGAAATCACGTGGCCTAAGTAGGTCACTTCTGGTAGCCAGAATTCACACTTGGAGAATTTAGCGTACAGGCGATGCTCTCTAAGCTTCATCAATACCAGCCTTAAGTGTTCGGCATGATCTCCTTCGTTCTTCGAGTAGATGAGAATATCATCAAGATAAACCACAACAAATTTATCTAGGTACTCCATGAAGATCGAATTCATCAAGCGTGAGAATGTGGCGGGGGCATTGGTTAAACCAAAGGACATGACGGTGTACTCGTAAAGACCATAACGAGTAGTAAAAGCCGTTTTGGGAATGTCCTCATTTCGGATTCTGATCTGATGATAACCTAATCTCAAATCCATCTTGGAGAAGACGGAGGATCCTGCAAGTTGATCATAAAGATCATTGATCCTGGGCAGTGGGTATTTGTTCTTTATCGTCGCTAAATTTAGCGGGCGATAGTCTACGCACATCCTTTCTGTTCCATCTTTCTTCTTTACGAACAGAACGGGGCAACCCCATGGCGATGAGCTAGGGCGGATGAAGCCTTTTGCCAACGAAGCATCAAGTTGGGTTTTTAGCTCAGCTAACTCATGTGGGGCCATTTTATATGGGCGTTTGGAAATTGGTGCGGTTCCTGGAACAAGATCCACTATAAATTCTACACATCTGTCGGGTGGCATGCCCGGCAGCTCTTCAGGAAAGACATCCGGGAAGTCACGAACCACCGGAATATCTTCAAGTTCGGGAAGGGGAAGTACATTCAAGGAATGCACTTGGTTTCTTGTTCTGGGTGAGGTATAGTTGATGGTTTGGCCTGAAGGGTGGGTGAGTTTCAAGGATTTGCTTCTGCAATCCAGGTAGGCATTCTGTCTTGATAGCCAATCCATGCCAAGGATGACATCAATGTCTGAAGACTTGAGGGCTATGAGTGAAGCAAGGAATAATAAAACCTCAATTGCAATTTGATTACCATGGCTCACTCTATTAGTTTGCCATCTTGACCCTGGAGTCTGAATAATCATCGGGGTGGACAATTCAACAAAGGGTAACTCATGACGAAGTGCATAACTTTCCGACATGAATGAATGAGATGCTCCTGGGTCGAAAAGAACGGAAGTAAGAACAAAATTGAATGGGAGCGTACCAAGAATGACGTCAGTGGTGTCGTCAGTCTCTTCAGCGGCAATCTGGTTCACACGTCCACGAGTGGCGGGAGGAGCGGGTTTGGCGGTGAAGACCTTCTGGGGTGGCTTGCCACGACTATTGTTGTTGTTGTTGTTGCCTCCGGCACGGGGTGGAACGTTCTGGTGTTGGAGCTGGTTCTGGGGGCACTCGCGAGAGTAGTGGCCTGCCTGACCACACTTGTAGCAAGGTCCAAAAACAGTTCGTGGAGCTGGGTTGTTTGGTGGAGCTGGGTGGGTGGACGAGGCGCCACATAGGATGGCCTCGGTGGGTTGTTCTAGCGGAACATGCTATTTGGAATCCAGATCTTGCGCTTCTGGGAGCCAGAACTCGATGAGCTGTCATCTCTGGGGTGTTTGCGGAAATCGTTGGGGGTGTTCATGTCCTCTGCCTTGATGGCCTTGTTGACAAGGACCTGGAATGTGGCAAAGTCATGAAGGTTGAGCTCGCGACGGAGTCCGGAGTTGAGGCCACGACGGAACCTCTCTTGTTTCTTGGAGTCGGTGGAGACTTCTTCACTTGCATAACGAGCAAGTCGGTTGAACTCACGACTAAACTCGTCCACGGTTCTTCTGCCTTGAGTGAGGTTACTGAATTCCTCACGCTTGCGGTCCATGAGACCTTTGGGAATGTGGTGCTCGCGGAAGGACGTGCAGAACTCCTCCCAAGATGCAGGTGGTCCAACGGGACACATATTCAGAAAGTTCTCCCACCAAGAGCTAGCTGCACCTTCGAGGTGATAGGTGGCATAGCTGACCTTGTCACCAGTTGCAACACGGCCTGCTTGGAGCTTCCTCTCGATGCTGCGAAGCCAGTCATCGGCGTCAAGGGGCTCGGTGGAGTAACTAAAAACCGGGGGATGAAGTCGGATGAAGTCGTTCAGGGACACCAACTCATTGCGCTGCTGAGTGGTGTTGCGTGCAATGACTTCCAGCAGGTGGTGAGAGTCACGGCGGTTCCTCTCCACTTCCATCAGAACTTGTGCCATCGTGGGTGGGGGTGGAAGGTTGCCTTCCTCCTGGTCATTCCCACGACCTTGGTTACGACCAACCTGGCCACGGGTTCCTTGAGACATCCTGAAGGTGAAAACCAAAGTCAAACAGAGTTGATTGAAGAGTCTAAACAAGGTATTGAAGTACTGGAAGGATTACAGAGCAAAGGAAGTAATCATCTTGACAACATGGTGATAAAAGCATACAAGCCATATATTCACAAGCTGTCATACAAACCATACATCATTTAAGTACAAGCACCAAGCTAATACAAACGTGATGAAGATGATACATCCTTCAGAGGCACTCTGACTTCCTATACATTAAGCCTTTGGAACTTAGACACCTTGCTTACAATATACTAGGATACTACTACATCCTCACTAAGTAAGACCACAGGCGGTCTCACTCATCTCCATCTCCATAGTAATCCTCGTAAAAGTTACCCGCGTATCCCGGTAGCTGGAGGTGACCATCGGAAAACACGGAGGCTTGTGGACCCTGATATCCATTTGGGCAAGGATGGGGCCTAGGTCCAGTGTAGGGTGGAAGCAAAGGACCACGGGGTGGAAAAATTCCTCCAATCTCGGGCCAAGCAACTCGAGAAGGCATCTGAGTCCTCACTGGGTAGATCGCATCAAACTCAACTGATCCAACGCTCACAAAGGGTGCCAAAAGTGTCAGTGCTCGATACAGACGAACACGGGTGGCGTGGAGCTCAAAACGGAGAGCGCGTGCATCACGATCTCTGTCACTAGCAAACCTAGCAGTCACCTGAAGTGCTGGATCCTCTGCAGAGTGATCTGAGTAGAGTCCGGTGTAATATCCCTCTTCTCCTGGGAGTGCAGCAGGGATATAGCGGAATGAAGTCTCTCTCAGCATGGTGTGCTCCTCTCTCAGCAGTGTAATACATGAATATGCAGCATCCTGCACAGCCATGTTCTCGGTAACGCCAATGCCATGTCCAAAGTGGATAGGCTGGGTGACTCCAACGTGGTGCGAGTAGATCCGGACAATGCAGTGGAACTGGGTCTGGTTGAAGTCGTGAAACTGCTCCTCGATGGTGTACTCAGGGTACCACCGATATCCCACATAGGACATCATCTCGATCAACGTGGCGGGATAGCCACGCACACCGAGGCACCTGGTCAAACGAACAATCTGCCGAGGGGGAAGATCTGCCATCTGAAACAGAAAGGAGTTTGCAAATGCATCAGATTATGAGATAAACCTGGAATGACTCGGACAGCATAACGGCTGTAATTATAAGAAATGACAATTTCTTTCAATCATGAAAACAGCACTTACATAATATGATGTAAGAAATCAGCATTATAACAATGCTAGGAAAACCTGACACATCTTTCCTATGGCTATAAGGAAGCAATCAACGAGATGTTCTAATCAGACAGAGGAGAGCCTAGTCCTATCTTCCCGTAGAATAAGATGAGGGTGACTCACAACTCAGAACGAAGGGGTAAGGAGAAAAAAAAGAGCCTTACGTTGTTCCCTTATATACCCAGAGTAACTATATAACTATAGCAAGCTAGACTCGACTTCGGCCAAGGCTACTAGTCCTACAGTCAGTCCTGCTCTGATACCAAGTCTGTCGGGACCCGGGGTTAGCGTATGCAAGTACAGTTAAGACATAGTCATATGGAGAGCCGAGAACCGCACCCACTTGTCTAAGCAGACAAGGCCAAGCACTGAACATTCTCGGAAAGCATCGTACGTGAGGGGCATCCCATCCAGGCCGGATGATCAACTGAGATGGGTCCTCATCGTCCGCACACAAGTCTAATGATATGGGTGGTGAACTCCCATATTCAAAGACAAGTCGCGTCAACCATACTATCGACTATCTCAAAACTCTTACATAGACTTACCCCAGCCCGATCACTTAGTCGGGGTCTAGGGCGGGCTCGATCATACCACAAAGTGTGCACGAGACGGAGTCTCGAGAAATCGCATCGCGATGCCCCAAGCTGCGCACATCTAAGGGCCACTTGGTGTATGAAAGACCGCCAGCCAGAACACGACTAAGGTCTCGAAAACCCATACAAAGACATGCATGTTATAAACATACACGCAGCACACATGCCTTGTATGAACAGTAGGTACCATTGCAATTCTCTACAAAGTGTACATTTTATTTATAACTCTTATAGAGTACACACAGAGATCACATACATGTGATCCAACATTACAACAAAGAGCGGAAGCAAATTATGTCTGAGTACAGACAAGTTTAACAAATGGCTTAAGAAGCCTTATTTAAACACAAAGCCCTCCACGAGGGAACCAGTCTGCTGACTGGGACTAGACTAGCTTAACTTCAGTCGTCCAGCTCGATGAAGAAGCCACCTTCGGGGTCAGTGGCGTCATCTAAAACATAGATTAAGCAAACGTGAGTACAAAGGCGTACTCAGCAAGACTTACATAGGAGCTATACTACTCATGCACATGTATCAAGGTAAAGGGAGGTGGGGTTCACTTGCAGAAATGCCAGCTTTGACTTGGCTAATCCTGAACTATGAGTACCATACTTTGAGGTAAGAAGCGTACACGATTCCACTACTTTCTCCAACCATTACACCACTATGGTGCCTTCCTCGACTTCCCCACGAGGAAGCATGCCATAGCACTCACACTTATCTTGGTGTGTTTTAGAAGTATCCGGTTCAAGTTATCTAATAATCAAGCTAAGCTTTCCAAGCAGTCCATAACCGCGGACGCGGCTATTCGAATAGTTTTGTTAACCTTGCAAGGGTGTACCGCTACACACACATGACCATCATTTACCGCCTTTGATCTCGACACCATTCAAGGGGTGCCAGCGAGGATGTTCACCACAACTGTTACCTCATAGCCGATCTAGTCCGAGAAAGACGCCTACTTGGGTTGGTTACCACAATCGTGAACCCGGCCGGTTTACCGAAGTGGACCCAAGTGATGTGTGCGTGGTGCATAAGCCGGTCTCGGTTGAGCCGTTCTCTCACTTAGCATCCAGGCCACAAGCCTACCAGAACTCCGAACTACTGCGACATCTGGACATCGAAAGGGATGAGTTAATAGGTTGAGAGGGGTCAGTGAGCCCAATGTGTGGTTGTACTCTTCATCTTGGATCACCACACAAGAACTCGTACTAGGGCGGTGTTCAACGAGACAACCCACTGTGTACTCCTACACAACCTCTCATCGTTCACCTTGTATCAGGGTCGATTCACCAACACTTTTCTACCATCATCAACATGATCACTACCATCCCGACTCACATCACAGTAACAACATGGTATCATACTAAGCATGCAATAAGCAGTAACATTGCAGGGGTTACATGATATCAACCAACTCCCCCATTTGCTAGGATTGTGGTTTGCTTACTACTGTGACAAAAGATAGGTCATGCAAAGGAATGGGTTCATCTATGCGGTAGAAACGAAGCATGGTGATCATCCTAAACGATGCATAAGCGAGACATGAGAAGGAAGTGGGATTTTATCAACATGATCAATGGGGGTTTGCTTGCCTTGCTGACGAGGTTCGGGTTCTGGATCTTCAGCGAAGGGGGTAGCCTCCTGCTCCTGTTCCACCTCTACTCAACAAACAAAGCACGAAGTAGCAATCAATATGAATGCAATGCTCAAGCACATGATTGAATGTTAAAGCTTGAAGTATAAGTTTTGATGTGTGAGGCAATTCCATTTAAGTGGAATATATTGCATTTAAAATGCAAATTCAAACTCCACATTTGAATTTAACTTAGCCAAGTTGAATGTGACATAGTTTGATCATTTTGAATCAACTTCAAATGTATAAGATATGCCTCTGATGTGTGATTGAATTGTAGCATGTTGCCATGGTTCAAGTTGAAAAATTATTTGATTTGAATTTGATTTAATTCCATTTAAATCAAATAGCAAATGCTACTGATCACATTTTAAATTCAACTCAAACAGAGTTGAAAGTTGCATATTTGGAAAGATAATTTTCTCCTGATCATTTTTCATATATTATTTGTCCAATTTGGAGTTAATATGAATTTTCTATGAATTTCCAAAGTTTGGGGTATTTTCTGGAATTTCTGGAATTCTTTTAATTCAAATAATCTCTGGAAATTCATTTAAATGATTTACTGCGTCAGGATGACGTCAAGCTGGCGTCAGGGGGGGGGCTGACATGTGGGGCCACCCTATCAGTGGCTGGTTAACTTAACCCGTGGGTTAACTTAATCCAGTGGCTTAATTAAGCCACTGGGCCCACTGGTCAGTGACCCAGGGGTCACTAATTTGGTGAAAACAGGGGGGGGGGGGGTTAGAGCTGACTCGCCGGCGGCTTGACGCCGGCAACTGGAGTCGCGGCGGCGCTGCACGGGAACTCGATTCCGTCCACCATTTGGAGCGCGACGACCACCAAATTGAAGCTCTCACTCGCGCGCGTCGAACGGGACCAAAACCAAGCGTTGGGGTGCACCGTACGCTCGCCGGCGTCAACTTCTGCGGCGACCTAGCTACGGCCATCATCGAGATTTGGCTCCAGGGCACGACTTGAGGCGAGGTTGGGCTGGTTCGATGAGGAGGAACACGGTGAACACGATGGACACCACGGCTGGCTCGATTGCTTAACGGTTGAACAGATCCATCGATCCCGGCGGCGAGAAGTTTCGGCTACCATGGCGGATCCGGCTAGAGCGAGTAATTGAAGGGGGAAAGGGAGGGGTTTTGACCCCAAGCTCACCAGGAGCTTAGCAGAGGTGGTGGCGAGGGCTGGGGTGGCTCAACGGCGGCGTAATCGATGAAGTCCTTCACGGCGGCCGGCGGGGACTCGAGGAAGAATTCGGCGGCTACGGGGGCTTCGGGCTCGATTTCTTCTGCAAGTCGGTGAAGACGACGACGACGAAGCGCTTGGACACCGTCCTGGGGCTTCTCGGCGTCACTGGCCACGCGTGTGCTCGACGGTGCTCCGACATGTTCCTCGGGCGGCGACGAATCGGGTGAGAGAGGAGAGGAGGGAGCGCGTGGATGGGGGGGAAAGAACTGGGGCGGCTCCAGGACGCTTCTGGACGCGATTACGTGGGCGGGGAGGGAAGCAGGAGGTGGCTATCGACGACGGCATGCTCGCCACGGCGGCAGCAGCCTGCCTGGCGCGAGGAAGAAGACGCCCCTATCCCTTGGCCGGGCTGCCTCGGTGAGTTGGGCCCATTTGAGGTAAGCCCTCTTTTCCTTTTCTGTTTTCTGTTTTTCCTTCTGTCATTTATTCTGTTTAGCTAAAATAAATAGCTAAACATTTTATTAAATGCTGAAAACTTTTATGTGGCCTCATAATAATATAAACTAGCCACTCATAAACTTTCAACATTTTTAAAATTCAAATGATTTGAATTTTAAATCAAAAAGGGGTATTTCTTTAATTCCAAGGTACTTTTTGAAAATTTGAAAAATCTATGAGCATGGGGTGGGTCCCACATCACTTGATATGTGATCACACTCATTTATAAGACTTTTCAAAAATCTAACATGAATTTTTGGAAAAGATTTTTATCTGGCCTTTTGAATTAATTCATATGGGGGGTGTTCCTTCTCCCATTTGGATTTTGAATTTGATTTCCTTTGAAATTTTGACATGAAGCAAAGGCACTAGCTAACCCTAGCACATACCTAACAGAGGGTTCTGACAGATGAACTTCACGGCGGCCGGAGGCAAATCGGTGATGCTGGCGTCGCTTCCAGGGCTCGCCTGGCTCGATTCGCAGATGGGTTCGACGGCTACGAAGACGGATCGGCTTCTGGACACGCTTGCACGGCGTCTTGAGGCCGTTGGCCACGCGGGCGCGGCGGCGGTGCTCTCCGGTGCGCTCGGCCGTGACGAAATCGGCGAGGGGAAGAGGTCTAGAGGGAGCCAGAGGAGGGGGAGTGGTGAGGAGGTACGTGGGGTGCTCCGTGGCGTGCGTAGAAGCCAGGGGAGGGCTCGGAACCTCCTCGGCGTCGAGGTGGCAGTCGCCGCGCGCTCTCGGCTGCCACCGAGCATCTTGGAGAAGACGACAGGATGGGAGATGGGCTTGGGCTGGGCCAGGCCGGTGGGGGGGATGAGTTGGGCTGAAACTAGGGAGTTTTCTTTTCCATTTCTTCTGTTTTGTTTTCTGTTAATTTGTTTTGCCCCAAATAAAAATAGCAGAGCATTTTTAAAAATCATGAAAACTTTTATGTGGGCTTATAACATGTATAGCTAGCCACTCATAAGTTTTGGTGATTTTTGAAATTCAAACAATTTGAATTTAAATTGGAGTTTAATTTAATTTCCAAGCCACTTTTTGAATTATTGAAAAATCTATGAGCATGGGTTTAATCCCAAATCACTTTTAAAATGATCACACTCATTTTTAGGATTTTTCAATACATTCAAAATAATTTTGGAAAAAGATTTATTTCTGGCCTTTTTATTTAATTCATTTAGGGCTTTTCTTTTCCCCAATTTGAATTTCCTTTTGAATTTTTGACATGATGCAAAGGGATCAAACAACCCTAGCACTTACCCTAGTTGGGGTTCTAACATAGTTCTATAGTGTGAAGGTCCCCACATAGCTATATGCATAATGATCATCTCTATGGAGTACAAGGATATAAAGGGAGTACTAGTGTGGATCTCTCAAAAGGATAATAGTGTTGCCCCTTTCTCTCTTTTTATTTCTTTTTCTCTTTTTTCTATTTTTTTGTATTTTTTGTGGCCTCAATGGCTCTTTCTATTTAACTCTCATTTGTCCTCTTTGGGATCTTTTATTGTGTCCACTTTGGGATCTTTTCCTCACTTAAGGGCAACACTCTATTTTAGTGAGAGACGCTCCAAGCATAGCACATAACACATGAAGTGATAAAAATATAGTGAGACGAAGGACGAACTGATGATTGTTGATGGAGAAGGGAATGCACGGGGGCATCCCCAAGCTTAGACGCTTGATTCTCCTTGAATATTTATTGGGGATGCATGGGGGCATCCCCAAGTTTGAGCGCTTGACACTCCTGGATCTTCTTTCATCATCTTCCATCGCACACTTGAAAACTCCCTTCATACATAACTCATCATAAGCTGATTAGAGAGGTTAGTACCCTTAATAAAATAATTTTTCCCCACTGGATATAAAGATATTCTTGAAGAGCTACTGTTTCTCAAGAGTGCTAAAAAGTTTTTGAAAAGAAAAAGCAAGCTTAAGGTTTGCAAAAGTGAAGAGAGGCAAAACGTGGCAGAATCTGTGAAAAACAGAACAGCAGGTAGTAGAGATTTGTTTCGGGGCACTTCTGCAACTCAAATCAAAAAACTCAGAACATACGAAAGTTTCAAAATTGTATAGAGCACGCTGTAAAAAAAATTCAGATCAAAAAGATGATCTGGTGATTTTATTCGAATTATTCTGTCAAGGGACAGAATCTGTTTTCTGGACAGTATGTCACAACTTTTGCTTCCCTTATCATAAGAGGCTATAACTTGGCACAAAGCTGAAAAATAAAGATACAATGATGTTGCTACAGTAGTAACAAACATCAAGACACAAAAAAAGCAAAAAGAAACCTAATTCGTTGTGGGCTGCCTCCCAAAAGCGCTTCTTTAAAGCCATTAGCTAGGCTTGAAGATTATAAAGATGCTCTCACAAGAGAATAAGAATTTGAAGCAAAAGAGAGCATCAAGAAGCAAATATGAAACACATTTAAGCCTAACACACTTCCTATGCATAGGCATCTTGTAAGAAAATAAATTAAAGAAGCACAAAGTGACATGCATAGGAAGGTAGAACAAGAACAACTTCAATACTTTCAACATGAAGGGAGGTGTTTTTGTAACATGGAAGTTTCTACAACCAAACTTTCCTCTCTCAAAGTAATTTTCAGTAGCATCATGAACAACATCAAGAATATAACTATCACATAAATCATGTTGTTCATGACCTACAAGCACACGTGTATTATTTGCAACACGGTTTTTAGGATGATAAGATAGATGCAACCCATCACATTGAGCCTTGATAAGAGCAAAATTCTCCGGAATAGTTGGAGATTTCAAAAGGATAATAGGGCAATCAAGTGTGGGTGCAACAACAATAATTTCATGCTTAACATAAGGAACTATAGCAAGTTCATCTTCGTAGGCATCATCCATAGTGGCATCATGGCCATCAACAAAGCAAGTATCAAAAACATCAGAAAGAAAAGTATCAAGTGAGCCCTCGGAATCATAAGATTCCTCTTCATATAAATTATTGGCCTCTTCTTGGGCAGCAAGCATTCTATTTTTAAAATCCTCAATATAAGCATTGGAAGTATAATTCTCAAAGCAATAAGCAAGAACATCAAAGTTTTCAGACTTGTTAATAGTATCGTAATACTTTTCAATCAAAGAAGCAATCTCATAAGCACCTTTAAAAGAAACAAACTCTTCAATCTTTTCAACATCAAAGTAGTCATAAACACCTTTGGCATAAGAAGATAGGATCTCATTTTCATTAAACTCACATTGGAAAGGAAGGTGTTTACGCTCTATATTAGAGAAGCAAGTAAAATCATAAATGTGGCATCAACACTCAGCATAGCAATAAGAAAATTGTATTTGATCCCATAAGTATTTCCCTTTCTGAGATAGGCGGTGCCGCGTATAATGAGCATGCTCATCCAATGATTTTCCCTCAACCAAGTCGGTTGGGTTTTTAGCGCGAGCACAGATTGATCGAAGACGATCCCAGTGAAACATGTCCATCCTACCATATTTGGGTGGTTCCACACCCATGGTAAAGATAGCATCAGTAGGTATTTTTGGTATTTTTGATAAGGGACACAAAAGTAAAAACTGAAAGGTAAACTAACAAGACTAAAAAACAAAGGTAAAGGGTAGTGTGCAACTCCCCTATCTTAGCACTTGGAGTCCCCGGCAACGGCGCCAGAAATTTCGCTTGATGTGCGAGGTGATGATAGTGATTTCTCGCCCTTCGTTGGTAAACCCCAAGTGGAAGGTGTGATGTAGCACAGAAGCAAATTTCCCTCAGTAAAGATACCAAGGTTTGTCTCCAGTAGGACTCCGGAGATGATAAGTAGGTGTCAGTGGCGCAACTGACACGGACCTGCACACAGACACAAATAACTTTGTTCCCAACGAAGTTCAGAGAGGTTGTCAATCTCTCCGGTCTTGTTGTTCACAAAGGATCAAACACAAGGGATACTGATAGCAACTGAAAGGAAAAGCAGAAAAGTAAATGAGCGTGGAAACAGTGATGAGGATATGGACCGGGATACGTGATGTTCACTAGTGATGTCTCTCTCCCAAAAGACGATAAAACTGCTATGCGAGGTGAAAAAATTACAGAAGGGCAATTGACAGGATTATGAACGCACCGCAATGCTAACTATGCTACAAAAGAAAGGAAGAGGCTCAAAAGCATGGGCAAAACGCCAAAATAAGTAGACCGAAATCCAACTGCATCTACTACTAATCATCCACCTTGAGATATCTATCCAGAACATCTCGCTGGTATTAAGTAACGAGCCCCACCCAAAGTGTAAACCCAAAGCAACAGACAACTGCATTAAAAAGCACTTTGCGTAAAGTAAACAATCCTTGCAACCGCGGTTACAAGCACCGTTATTTTCCCCCTTGTGGCAACAATACATCCCCTAGACTCATGTTTCTGTCACTCAAGCGTGTCATCAGGGGCATGAACCCACAATCGAGCATAATGTTCCCTCTTGGGGTTACTACCTACTACTTGGCCAAAGCAATAAACAGCAACGGAGAACATGCAAGAACTACTTAAGAACAAAAAATATAAGAGATAAGAACCAAATATATTACTCAATCACAATCTGAACATAATCTCATAATCCATCAGATCCCATCAAACTCAGCATAGCAACAACAGAAAGATTACAAAAGTGCCTCGATCATGTAGGGAAGCTCACGAGGTCTAAACCATGAAGAACAAAGAGGGGAGGAGAACATCACATAGCTACTGATCACGGACCCATGGTCCAAAGGAAACTACTCACGAGACATCCGGGAAGCGTCCATGGTCGAGAGGAGACTCCCGGAGGTCGGACCTCCGTCCGGCAGGGTGCCGGGAAGAGGTTTGCCGGTGCTCCCGATCTCGGAAGCGCGGCGGCGGCGGAACAGAGGCGAGATCACGAAAAAGGGTTCTGTCTGTCGGGGGATTGGTACCCGGGTAGGCTCACCCAAGCGAAAGCAACCTTTCAAGACAAGGATGGACCGATTGGGTTGCAGCTGGGCCGAGCTGGGCAAGCGTACGGCCGATTGCTCCAAGGAAATCATCCGTACCGAATGCCAGCAGTCGGCCCAGGCGCAACCGGCCCACCCTTTTTATCACCAAGACGATCATCCGATTGGCCCGCAGCTGGGCCAAGATGGGCGTCGACACGGCCGATTGCCCAGAGCAATCGACCCTGCCGAGGGGCACAAGTCGGCCCAGGCGCAATCGGTACAACCTACCACCCCTGGAGAAGTTGACCCCGAGATCAGTCGGAGGCCCAAGTACGAGGTTATAAATGCGCAATCCCGAGAGATCGGGGTGGCAGAGAAGCCAAGTCACATCGAAGATCTGGCAGAGATGCGGTGTCGACCTCTCCGCCTATTCCGCGGACAGGGCGACAAGACCGCACCTCCTAGCTCCACTGTTCATCATCATGCCCTACGAGTCTACAGTATGGGCCGCCGCTTGTCGGGTCCGGATCACCCGGAGAGGAGCAGTCGGTGGGACCCAGCCGATTAGAGGATGACAGCTAGGGCCAATCGGCAGTGAAGTTACCGATTTACCCCGGGCTCACACTATAAGAGCCCGGGGTACCCCTCCTGTGTGAGGGACGATCCACACATTCGCACCATTACTCACAACTCGCTCAGTTCATTTACTGCTTGTAGTTCCTTCTCAGGGAAGCAGGAGAGAGCCTTGCCCACGGCAGCTCTCATCTTCCCCTGAGTAGATAGAAAAGCAGTTATTGTAGCTCAGCTCCATTGATATAGAAGAGACAAGCAGGAGTAGGGGTGTTATCTCTCCGGAGAGCCCCGAACCTGTGTACATCGTGGTGCCTGTCACCTTGTTTGTGCCCAACCCGATTCCGGCACCATCGACATCTTCTTCCTCGCGTCTTCCCCTCACTTTAGCCATCCCCATGGCATCTGCCGTCACATATCGACGACAGTTGGCGACCACCGTGGGGCAGACCGAGGCGTCGACTGGAGTAAAGATCCGGACGGGATTTTCCTCTGCATCGGGCGGTAGCCATGCCTCCGGCCTGATTCTTAGGCGTGGGGCAATCGACTATGTGGTAGACTACTCGGCGCGGTACGGGGCCGGTGCACCCCTGCCGCCCGGTGTGTCACTGCAGGTTGGCAGTCATCGCCTCTTCATCGGCAGATTCCCCGAGGCATATCCCAGGGAGATTTGTGTCTTCTCGTGCATCATTGATCCTCTCTCGACCAGGGGCTGCATGGAAGCACCTGGCGGAGAGGATGGTCGTGTGCACGTAGTCGTCATGATGGCGGGGGCGTCTTCATCAAGCAATCGCGGCGCAGCGAGTGCGGCTAGGAGAGCCAAGGAGGCAGCTGATGCCGCGGAGCGAGTCGGCACCAGCGCGTTGCGGGATATGTTGTGCACACCCGTGAACAGGAATGGGGATACCGATCAAGTCCACACCGAGCTGGAAACAACACGGCTTGCCCTCGCTCGCAGGGCCAAGCACGTGCTGGCAGAAGAGCGTAGGCTGGGAGCCATCACCAGAGAATACAACGCGGCGCATGCCGGACCGCGTCGGCCGATTGAGCCCGCGGTCTTAGAAGATTTGAGAAGCCGAGGTCGAGTAGTCCATCAGCAGCTGTCGGGTGCTGAGCAACCGGAGCGGCCGAGGAGGCCGGCACAGCCGGAGCAGCCGGCGCAATCGGCGTTCATCCAAAGGCCGACGTACAGCACGCCGGACAAGAACCTGAGAGGAGCCGAGCAGATAGAAATCGAGCTAGAAGACTTAGAGGGAGATGAGCGGCGAGAGCAGTCGCGCCGAATGCGCGAGCTGCTGGCAGCCGCAAAGGAGCATAGGCTCGTGGCAATGGAGAATCAGAATGCAGGACCTGGGGCGTCAAGAGGAACTGTGAGGCCGAATCCGGAAGTTAGCCAGCGACCGAATGCATCACGCCAGAACAGGCAGCAGCCGGCCCCATCTCGGCATGAGAGTAGGGCCAGGAGCAATCGGCCGCCCCCAGCGGCAAGCAGAAGAGTTGAAGAGCCAGATGTTAACAGCAGACGCAATGACATGCCTCAGCAGTCGGCACCAAGACCAGCAATCAGCGCCCGACTTGGCCCTCGCCAAATCGGTCAGAATGATGCAAGGCATCACATTGAGCTCCTGGAGAAGGAAGCTCAAGAAGATAAAGAAGGAGAGGCTGGCCCGTCGTGTTTCGGTCATCGCATTCGGACCGAGAAGTTTCCCAAAGGCTTCACGCTGCCGAGAGACACACCCAAGTACAATGGTTCTGTGAAACCAGAATATTGGTTGTCTGATTACCTGACCGCAGTCCGAATTGCAGGAGGCAATCGGCGCGTGGCAGTCCGCTACGCACCTCTGATGCTGCAGGGTTCAGCTCGGACATGGTTGAACAGTCTGCCCAAGGATAGTGTGAATTGCTGGGAAGATTTCACAAGTGCATTCATTCACAACTTCACGAGCACGTATGAGCGGCCCAACCTCCCGCGGCAGTTGGCTCTTTGTGTGCAAGGCAAGGATGAACCCCTCCGAGATTACTTATCTCGGTGGATCAAGTTGAAGAACTCATGTGAAGGAGTCCATGAGATCCAGGCCATTCAGTACTTCACGGATGGATGCCTGGCCGATTCAATGTTAAAGCACAAGTTGCCCCGCAAGGACTTCACGTCACTCGCCGAGCTCATGAAGGTGGCCAATGCGTTCGCTATGTCCGATTCTGCGATGCGCCCTATCCAGCTCGGAGTTGGAGGTGTAATCCAGTCGCCAGGGGCTCCGCAGTCGGACGCAGGGAACCAAGGCCTCAGTCGGGAGGAAAGAAGAGAGAACAACCGCAACAACAACAACAACCAGCAGAACAATGGCAAGCGCAAGGATGAGCAGCCAGACACTCAGTACGGCAGTCGGCAGGTAGCCGCTGTTCAGAATGAAGAAGATCCGGGGGCTGCAGGAGGCAGTCGAAATATGAGACCCAATGTTAGGCCCCCGGGGCAGATGAAGCCCAAGTACACATTTGATGATATGCTGGATGCACCGTGCAAATTGCACAGCACTCCTGGCAGGCCATCTGCGCACACAACTCGGCAGTGTGATTTTGTGAGAAGGATTGCAAAGGGAGAAGCTTTACCGCCTCCACCCCCACCACTACCCCAGAACAGAGGACCACCTCAGCAGCAGAACCAGTTCCCGCGGCAATACGCCGCTTACATGATTTTCACCAGCGAGTCCACCGACAAGGGAATTCGGAGAGCCCGAGCTCAAGAAGTCAACGCCACCATGCCACCGGTTCCTCAGCTCATGCATTGGTCCGAGTGTCCCATATCCTGGGACAGAGCAGATCACCCGACCATCTTGCCGAATCCAGGCAATTATCCGCTTGTGGTTGATGCTCTGTTCGCAGGACCAAGATTTTCATGCAAGTTCTTCCGAGTTCTCGTCGATGGAGGAAGCACAATCAACATTCTGTACATAGACACCTTGATCAAGCTAGGGCTCACCGAAAAGGATCTGGAGCGCAGTCGGACGACTTTCCATGGGATTGTCCCTGGGTTATCTTGCACCCCCCATGGGTCGCATTCGGCTGGACGTCATATTTGGCACAGAAGAGAACTTCAGGAGGGAGCCGATTTGGTTCGAGGTTGCCGACCTCAGCAGTCCTTATCATGCTCTATTGGGATTGCCCGCATTTGCCAAGTTCATGTTCAACGCACAGCAGACTTACCTCAAGATGAAGATCCCAGGGCCAAACGGCGTCATCACCGTCACCGGGGACTTCAGGAAGTCCCTCGAGTGCACGTCGGCTGGCGGCAGTTTGGCTGACTCCCAGGTGGTTGAAACAGAGAAGCGTCAGCTCGGCAAAGTGATAGCGATGGCACAAGCACAGAGCAAGAATCCACTCCCAGTCGGCCCAACAAAGAGAGCAGATGAGGAATCGGCTTTTCAGTCGGCCAAGGACAGGAAGAAGGTCGCTCTAGATCCCTCCGACTCAACCAAGTTCGTTGTAGTCAGAGCTGGACTTAGCGACAAATAGGAAAGCGAGCTCGTCGAGTTTCTCCGTGAGAATCCGGACATCTTCGCATGGTCTCCACAAGACATGCCTGGTGTGCCGAGAGAACTCGCCGAGCACAAGCTACACATTCGGCCAGGCTCGAACCCGGTCAAGCAACCCCTGAGACGTTTTTCTGAAGATAAGAGAAGGGCAATCGGCGAAGAGATTGCGAAGCTGCAAGCTGCAGGTTTCATCATGGAAGTATTTTACCCCGAGTGGCTGGCGAATCCATTCCTCGTCATGAAGAAGAACAAGACCTGGCGCATGTGTATCGATTACACCTGCCTGAACAAGGCGTGCCCGAAAGATCCGTTTGCTCTGCCCCGTATTGATCAAGTGATTCATTCTACGGCCGGCTGCGAGCTTTTGTCTTTTCTGGATGCCACAGCTGGCTATCACCAGATCAAACTTGCTGTAGAAGATCAAATAAAAACTGCATTTATAACCCCTTTTGGGGCTTATTGTTATATCACCATGCCTTTTGGTTTGAAGAACGGAGGTGCCACTTATCAACGCACAATTCAGAGGTGTACACACTCCTAACTCGGCAGAAACCTCCACGTCTACGTGGACGATTTGATATTGAAGTCGACAAAGGGAGTCACACTCCTAGATGACCTCCGAGAGACATTTGCAAATCTGAGAACTTACCAGATCAAGCTCAATCCAGAGAAATGTGTTTTTGGGGTCCAAGCCGGCAAGCTCTTGGGATTTCTCATTTCCGAGAGAGGAATCGAATGCAATCCCGAGAAGATAGCCGCAATCGAGCGAATGGAGCAACCCAAGAACCTGAAGAAAGTGCAGAAATTCACCGGTTGCCTCGCCTCACTCAGCCGATTTCTCAGTCGGCTGGGTGAAAAAGCAATCCCGTTATATCAGCCGATGAAGAAGACAGAGAAGTTCACCTGGACTCCTCAGGCAAATGAAGCATTCCGAGAGCTCAAGCGCATGCTCTCCACTGCGCCGATTCTGGCTGCCCCGATTGAGAAGGAGCCAATGATGTTATACATTGCAGTGACCAATCGGGTGATCAGTGCAGTCATGGTGGTGGAGCGGCCCGAGAAGGACAAGGCACAGCAGATTCAGCGACATGTGTATTATATTAGTGAGGTGCTCTCGGCGTCCAAGCAGAACTACCCTCACTACCAGAAGATGTGCTATGGAGTGTATATGGCGGCCAAGAGATTGAAGCCATATTTTCAAGCCCACTTGGTCACGGTCATCAGCTCGGCTCCATTGGCCGACATTATAGGAAGCAGAGATGCAACTGGAAGAGTGGAAAAGTGGGCAATCGAGATCGCCAACCATGGCATCCAGTACGAGCCGAGAACAGCAATCAAGCCGCAAGCATTGGACGATTTCCTGGTGGACTGGGCTGAAGCTCAATATATGCCATCCGTCCCAGGATCGGACTTCTGGCGAATGCATTTTGATGGATCCAAGATGAAGAGCGGCCTAGGGGCTGGTGTAGTGCTTACTTCACCAAGAGGAGATCAACAAAACTATGTACTCCAGATTCACTTTGCAGCATCAAACAACGTTGCCGAGTACGAAGCCCTTGTGCATGGTATCAAGTTGGCCAAGGAAATCGGCATTCGGAATATTGAGTGCTTTGGCGACTCCGATTTGGTGGTACAGCAGTGCACAGGCACCTGGGATGCAAAGGATGCAAATATGGCAAGCTATCGTTTCCTAGTGCAGCAGATCAGTGGGTACTTTGAAGGATGTGAGTTCCACCATGTGCCGAGAGCAAACAACGAAGCAGCAGACGCATTATCCAAGCTCGGCTCAACAAGGCAAGCTATCCCGCCAGGCGTATCACTTGAGCACATCATGTCGGGACCCGGGGTTTGCATATGTAATTCCAGTCACAATTCAATCATATGGAGAGCCGAGAGCCATACTCACTTGTCTAAGCAGACAAGGCCAAGTACAAGACACTCTCGGAACGCTCGAACGTGAGGGGCATCCCATCCAGGCCCGGATGATCAACTGAGATGGGTCCTCATCGCCCGCTCACGAGTCTAAATGATTATGGGTGGTGAAATCCCATACTCATAGACAAGTCGCCTCAACCATATTATCGATTGAATCCTAACACTTACATAAACAGACTCCAGCCCGATCTCTTAGTCGGGGTCTCGGGCGGGCTCAATCATACAACAAAGTGTGCCACGTGACAGAGTCACGAGCAATCGCATCGCGATGCCCCAAGCTGCTCACATCTAAGGGCCACTTGGTGTATAAAAGACCGCCGGCGAGAGCACAACTAAGGTATCGAACCCCACACATGACATGCACGATATAAACATACACGCAGCATGCATGCCAAGTGTATAACAGCAGGTAACATAACATAAACTCTACAAACTCATAGTTTTAGTGCATCTGCTAAACAGAGCAGATATAGTAGTGTTACAAGCAGAGATCACATCACTGTGATCCAACATTACATCATACAACAACGGAAGCAAATTATGTCTTAGTAAAGACAAGGTTAACAAATGGCTTAAGAAGCCTTTAAGAAAACACAACGACCCTCCAGAGGGACCAGGCTGCTGTCTGGGACTACATTACTTCGTCGACGTCGAGCTTGAGGGGAGGCCACCATCAGGGTCAATGGTCTCGTCTCTAAAACATAGAATAAGCAAACGTGAGTACAAAGTCGTACTCAGCAAGACTTACATCAGAACTATACTACTCATGCTCAGATATCAAGGTAAAGGCAAGTGGGGTTGTAATGCAGAAAGCTTTGACTTGGCTATCCTGTACTACGACTACATAGAGTTGAGATGAGAGGCGCACACGAGTCCATCTAATCTTGATCACCACTTCAATACACAACCATGGATCCTTCCTCGACTTCCCCACGAGGAAGCAACCCAAAGCACTCACACTTATCTTGCGATTTTTAGAGTATCCATTTGAGTTGTCTAATAATCAAGTAAAGATCTCCAAGTAGTCCATAACCGCGGACACGGCTATTCGAATAGTTCATTAACCCTGCAGGGGTGTACTTCTTCACATACGTAGCTACCACTTACCGCCTAGAACTCGTCACCTTCAAGCGGTGTCGGCGAGGATAGTACCACGACACTTACCTCACGGCTCCAACTCTAGTCCAGGGAATCGCCTATCTGAGTATGTACCCCAATCGGGAATCCGGCCGGGGTTTCCGTTCAGGACCCAGACGATGTATGGACGGTCCGACAAGCCCACCTCGACGGATGGTGCTGCGCTTGCCTAAAACCGTGCTACGTTATGAAAACAAATAGAATAAAATTAACCCATGCGAATCCTGGACCCTAGTCGGGGTGAGTTAATAGGTCGAGAGGGGTCAATGAGCCCAACATGTGGTAGTAATCTGTGTATTGGATCACAACACAAGAACTCAGGGCCTAGGGAAGTGTAAATGAGACAACCCACTGTGTACTCCTACACAACCTCTCATTGTTCACTTATATTAGGGTGACGTCATTAACACGTTACCACCTTGTTGCATGTGATCACTACCATCCCGATACATCACCCAGATGGATCAACTTCATTGCAAACAACTCTAGCATGGCATGGCAAATCATGGATGAGGGCCACATGATGAGCACAAACAATCTTGTATCTGCTAGGTTGAGGTTTGCTTAATACTGTGGTAGCAAAGATAGGTCATGCAAAGGGTGGGTTCAACTAGCGGTAGAACGGTAACATGTGAATCACCTAAACATGCATAAGAGAACAAGAGGGAAACTGGGTTTTTATAGATATGATCAAAAGGGGGTTTTGCTTGCCTTATTGTTGAGACTCGGGGGTGCCACTCTTCGGAGAAAACAGGGACTACGTCTGGCGAGGGATCTATCAAGAAGAAGCAAAAACCGAGACAACAAAGTATAAACATCACATTGCAATGCACATTCAAGAATGAAACATGGCATGGTACTGATGTGATCTATGTTCAATTTGCAACAAGTTAATTGAAGTTGATTTGAATAAGAAATACAAATTCAAACTCCAAATGTGGTTCAATTTAGCCAAAGTTGCATTTGCTATTGTTTGGATATGGTAAACCATGTTGTCATGTGTATGATATGCCTCTGATGTTCATGTGATAAGGTTGGCATTGCAAAGATTTAATTTGAAATGATTTAAACATTTATTTTGAATTATTCCAAATAAGACATATAGCTAAATGCTACTGGTTCATCATCATAGATGTGTTTTTCATCTATGAAAGTATGATATTTGGAATCCTTGCATTTTTCTGATGATTTTTCATATATTACACTTTTGATTTGGAGTTATGGTTTAAAAGTTATTGAATTTCAAAGATTTAATCATTTTCTGGAAATTCTGTTAAATAGAAAAAGGGTTTATTGTGCAAGGCTGACGTCAGGATGACATCACGGTGCGCTGACCAGTGAACCTGACGCCTGGGACCCACCTGTCATTGTCTCTGGGGTCAACCCCGTTTTAATTAAAACTTAACAGGGGATTAGGGGGGGCTGGGTCCCACCAGTCAGTGAGAGAGAGAGAGGTTTTAGGAGGGGGGTTAGCCCCTAAATAAGCTAGCCGGCCGGCGTTTAGCCGCCGGTGGCCTCTGGACGCGGCGGCGCCCGCTCCGGATGGCGGCTCCGGCCACGGGAGGCCACGCCAAGGGCACCGGAACGCGGCCCTTGCACGCGCGCATTCAATGGGGCGAACCAGCCGGCCAGAGGAGGCCGGAGGCCATGGCGGGGTCGAGCTCCCGCTGCGGCGCTGCTCGGGCTCCGCTGATCTAGGCGACATAGTGCTTCTGGAGAAGAACGGGGAGGCTGGGAGGGAAGAGGAGCTCACCACGAGCGCGTTGGCGCAGACGGGAGAGGCGGAGGAGCTTCGGTGGCGGTGTATTTCTCGGAGGAAGGTACGGCGGCCGGCGGCGAGTCGATGAAGGGAGCGGCGTTCTCGGGGCCTCCTCGGCTCAAATGAGCGGCGACGGTGACGAAGACGACGATGGCGGACGCACTGGACAAGCTGGCGCGGCGAGGGGTGGCCTCTGGCCACGGTGACGCACGTCGGTGGCGACGTCGGGCTCTCGGTTCTTGCGGGAACGCACGGGAGAGAGGGGAGAAGAACCAGATGAAGGGGGAAGTGGAAGGGGAGACTTCCAGGCGCGTCCACGGCACCGCTAAAGGGGTGGGCAGCAGCCAGGCAGCTGCCTGGCAGCCATGCCATGGCCGGCGGCGAGCTGCCTGCCTGGCCTGGGAGGAAGACGACCCTGCCCTTTTGGGCTGGGCCTCCTCTGCTGGGCCAGGTTGGCCAGGTAAGTGGCTTCGGCCTTTTTACTGTTTTTCTTTTTATGCTTTCTGTTTTATTTGTTTTGCTCTGAAAAAATATCAAAGCATTTTTAAAAACCCCCAAATATTTATCTTGGACATATGTGAAATAGTACTAGTCACTCCCAAGTTTTAGAGATTTTTGGAATTCAAATTATTTGAATCCAATTCAAATAGCATTTAAATTTAATTTCCAAGCCTTTGTTTGAATATTTGAAAAATCCATGAGCATGGGTTTGACTCCAAATCATTTTTAAAATGATCATACTCATTTATAGGACTTTTCAAAATTGTTTGGAGGAATTTTGGAAAAACTTTTTATCTGGCCTTTTATTTAAAATTCTTTTTGAGGCTTTTCCAAATCCCCAATTATTAAACCAAGGAATTTAAACATGCTGCAATTATTTCTAGCAATAAAAGCACATACCAAAACTAGGGTTGTGACAACTCGCCCCCACTCAAAAGAATCTCGTCCCGAGATTCAGAAGTAGTCGGGAAGAGGGTGGGGTATTCAACTCGAAGACGGTCTTCTCGTTCCCTGGTGGCTTCCTTCTCAGAATGGTTGGACCACTGCACTTTAAGGAACTTGATCTTCTGACGTCTGGTGGTGCGCTCAGCTTCATCAAGGATACGGACAGGATACTCTCGATAAGACAGGTTTTCTTGGAGATCAAGCGTTTCGTGGTCTACTTTGCGGATGGGGTCCTTGAAGCAACGCCTGAGTTGAGATACGTGGAAGACATCGTGAACCTGAGAAAGATGCGGCGGTAGTTCAAGTTGGTAGGCAACTTCTCCACGTTTAGCTAGAATGCGAAAGGGGCCTATGTAACATGGGGCCAACTTGCCTTTGATACCGAAACGTTGGGTTCCCTTCAAAGGAGTAACCCGGAGGTAAGCTTTCTCGTCCAGCTCGTAGCTCTCTGGCCTATGATGACGATCATAGTAGCTCTTCTGAAGAGACTGGGCCGTTTTCAATTTCTCACGAACAATGCGAACTTTCTCTTCTGCTTCCTGGATCATATCCGGTCCAAAGAATTGTCTTTCGCCGGTTTCTGACCAGTTCAAGGGTGTTCGACATTTTCGTTCATAGAGAAATTCAAAGGGTGCCATGCCCAAGCTAGATTGGAAGCTGTTGTTATAAGCAAACTCGGCGAATGGAAGAGATTTCTCCCAACTCTTTCCGAATGAGATAACACAGGCTCTGAGCATGTCTTCGAGAATTTGATTAACTCTTTCTACTTGACCACTTGACTGGGGATGAAAGGCGGTGCTAAAGGAGAGATGGGTTCCCATAGCATTTTGAAAACTTTCTCAAAATCGAGAGGTGAAAAGACTTCCATGGTCTGAATTGATTTCCAAAGGAACACCATGGAGAGAAACAATCCGAGAGACATATAAATCCGCTAACTGGCTAGCAGTTATACTCTCGCGAACAGGAATGAAATGAGCAACTTTGGAAAGACGGTCAATGACCACGAAGATGGCATTGTTTCCCTTCTGAGACTTTGGAAAGCCAGTGATGAAATCCATACTGACTTTATCCCATTTCCACTCAGGAATGGCTAAAGGTTGAAGAGTACCAGCAGGTCTTTGATGCTCTGCTTTCACACGACGACATACATCGCACTCACCAACAAATTGAGCGATTTCTCGCTTCATCCTAGTCCACCAAAATCTCTGGCGTAGATCTTGATACATCTTAGTACTACCAGGATGAATCGAGAGAGGGGTGTCATGGGCTTCTTTAAGGATCTGCTGCCTTAGATTCCTATTCTTCGGAACTACCATCCTATTCTCGAAGTACACAGTACCCTCATTGTCTAGGGTAAAACATTTTGCCTTACCGCTAGCAATGTTCTGTTTGATATATCGGATACCTCAAGCACGTTGTTGAACAGCTTTGATTTGATCCTCAAGGGTTGGTTTCACAATCAAGGTGGAAAGGAATCCATGAAGAACAATCTCGAGATTCATCTTTCGAAGTTCCTCATAGAGAAGTGGTTGATACTGTTGTAACATGAGGTTGTTACAATACGACTTACGACTTAGTGCATCAGCCATGACATTGGCTTTTCCTGGGGTGTAAGAGATACTTAAGTTATAATCTTTTATCAACTCTATCCAGCGTCTTTTCCTGAGATTAAGATCTGGCTGGGTGAATATGTATTTGAGGCTTTGGTGATCGGTATAGATTTCACAACGATTACCAAGGAGGTAATGTCGCCAAGTCTTCAGGGCATGAACTACGGCAGCGAGTTCAAGATCATGGGTAGGATAGTTCTCTTCATGTGGACGCAACTGGCGTGAAGCATAAGCTACCACATGTCGATCTTGCATAAGTATGCATCCTAACCCTTGCCGTGAAGCATCACAATAGATCTCGAAATCCCTTTTGGTGTCTGGAGGTGCAAGTACGGGTGCAGAAGTCAATCTTCTTTTTAGCTCTTGAAAGCTTTCCTCGCACTTGGGAGTCCATAGGAATTTCTTATCTTTCTTGAGGAGTTCAGTTAGAGGCTTTGAAACTTTGGAGAAGTTCTCAACGAAGCGGCGACAATAGCTTGCTAGGCCAAGAAAACTCCTAACTTGCTTAACCGATTCAGGTGGAGTCCAATCAAGGACGGCCTGAACTCTCTCGGGATTGACTGAAACACCTTTCGCAGAAATCACGTGGCCTAAGTAGGTCACTTCTGGTAGCCAAAATTCACACTTGGAGAATTTAGCATAAAGGCGATGCTCTCTAAGTTTCATCAATACCAGCCTAAGATGTTCTGCGTGCTCTTCTCCGTTCTTCGAGTAGATGAGAATGTCATCAAGATAAACCACAACAAATCTATCTAAGTACTCCATGAAGATCAAATTCATCAAGCGCGAAAAAGTGGCTGGGGCATTGGTTAAACCGAAGGACATGACGGTGTACTCATAAAGACCATAACAAGTGAAAGCCGTCTTGGGAATGTCCTCGTTTCTAATTTTGATTTGATGATAACCTAATCTCAAATCCATCTTAAAGAAGACAGAGGATCCAGCAAGTTGATCATAAAGATCATTGATCCTGGGAAGTGGGTACTTGTTCTTTATCGTCGCTAGATTTAGTGGGCGATAGTCTACGCACATCCTTTCTGTTCCATCTTTCTTCGTTACGAACAGAACGGGGCAACCCCATGGAGATGAGCTAGGGCGGATGAAGCCTTTTGCCAACGAAGCTTCAAGTTGGATTTTAAGCTCAGCTAACTCATGTGGGGTCATCCTATATGGGCGTCTGGAAATTGGGGTTGTGCCTGGTATAAGATCTACAATGAATTCCACAGACCTGTCGGGTGGCATTCCCGGCAGCTCTTCTGGAAAGACATCCGGAAAGTCACAAACTATCGGAATATCTTCAAGGTTAGGAAGGGGATGTTCATTCAACGAATACAACTGGGTTTCTGAACCTTGAGATGTGAAATGGACTATCTTGCCGGAAGGATGAGTGAGTTGGACTGACTTAGTGGAACAATCAATCTTGGCACGGTGTTTGGACAACCAATCCATACCTAAGATGATATCGATATCTGAAGATTTGAGGGCTAAGAGAGAAGCAAGGAATACAACATCCTCAATAGCAATTTCATTGTCATGACTTACCCTACTGGTACGCCATGTGGATCCTGGAGTTTTAATCATGAAAGGGGTAGGCAACTCCTCAAATGAAATGTCATGCAGGAGCGCGAACTTTTCAGACAAAAAGGAATGGGAAGCTCCAGAATCAAATAGAACAGAAGCAGGTTTGGAGTTAACAGGAAGTGTACCGAGTACAACCTTCGTATCCTCTTGGGCTTCTTTAATGGTGGCATGGTTCACACGTCCGTATTCAACAATAGCGGACTTGGCTTTGGAAGGCTTTGGTGGCTTAGCTTTGGCTTTATGTTTTGGACGAGGAGGAACATTCTCTTGCAATGAACACTGTCGTGCAATGTGGCCAGAATTACCACACTTGTAGCACAGACGGGTGTTAGGTTGTGGAGTTTGTATGGCAAGCTCTCTACTACCTTTCTGGGTTTTCTTGCTTTGTGGAGATGGTCTTGGAATCAAGTGCGAAGGAATGGCACTAGTTGGGATCCAAAATCGACGTTTCTGAGAACCCAAACTAGAAGAGGAAGCAAGATCACGATCACGCTTGCGAGACACTTCAAAGACCTCATTTCCATGCTCAGCTCTGAATGATCTATTGACCAAATTCTTGAAGTTGACGAATTCAAGGAGATTGAGATCATGAAGAAGGACAGGGGTAAGTCCCTTGCGGAACCTTGCTTGCTTCTTGGCATCGGTTGATATCTTCTCAGGGGCATAACGAGAAAGTCGGTTGAACTCAGTCCTGTACTGATGAACAATCATATTTCCCTGAGATAGGTTGCAGAACTCTTCCCTCTTTCTTTCCATCAGCTCATCCAAAATGTGGTACCCTTGGAAGGCATCACGGAACTCCTGCCAAGTCACTACGTGACCATCAGGCTGCATTGCAACAAAACTTTCCCACCATTCACCAGCAGCACCTTCCAGAAAGTATGCCGCAAACATCACACGATCATCTGGAGAAACATGCGCCGTCTCAAGCTTACGCTCGATGGAACGGAGCCAATCATCGGCATCAAGGGGCTCAGATGAACATCGGAAAACTGGCGGGTTCAAAAGGATAAAATCCTGGATGGATATTACCGCATCTCGCTGGAGAGAAGTATTCTTCTCAATGAGCTTCAAAAGGCGTGTTTGATCACGTCGATTTCGCTTAGCCTCCATCATGATTTCCGCTGCAGAAGGCGGTGGAGGAGGATCATCATCACCACTTTGATTACCGTGACCAGATTCAACACATCTAGTCCCACCTGACATTCTGTGTGATAAAAATCAACAATCAGAGTAGGATTTATGATGGAATCAAAGCAAGGATGACATAATTTAAGAGCGGACAAGATGGTAATGCAAAAGCATTGGAATCACTGGAAACACGGGATAAATCGGACAGCATAACGGCTGTACCGGGGTGGAAAAATGAATCAATTTGCAAGAATGATCATAACCTTCTCAAAAGGCTTGATGGACTGATGACTCTAGACAACCAAAACAATTCTACAGCTATGGAGAGTCAAACAACGAGATGTTCTAGTATAGACATAGAAGAGCCTAGTCCTATCTTCTCGTAGAAAAGATGAGGGTGACTCAGAACTCAGATTGATGAGGGTAAGGAGAAAAATGAAGCCTTACGTTGTTCCCTTATGCGCAAAGTAACTATATAACTATAGAATGCTAGACTCGACTTCGGCCAAGGTTTACTAATCCTACAGGCACTCCTGCTCTGATACCAAGTCTGTCGGGACCCGGGGTTTGCATATGTAATTCCAGTCACAATTCAATCATATGGAGAGCCGAGAGCCATAACCACTTGTCTAAGCAGACAAGGCCAAGTACAAGACACTCTCGGAACGCTCGAACGTGAGGGGCATCCCATCCAGGCCCGGATGATCAACTGAGATGGGTCCTCATCGCCCGCTCGCGAGTCTAAATGATTATGGGTGGTGAAATCCCATACTCATAGACAAGTCGCCTCAACCATATTATCGATTGAATCCTAACACTTACATAAACAGACTCCAGCCCGATCTCTTAGTCGGGGTCTCGGGCGGGCTCAATCATACAACAAAGTGTGCCACGTGACAGAGTCACGAGCAATCGCATCGCGATGCCCCAAGCGCGCACATCTAAGGGCCACTTGGTGTATAAAAGACCGCCGGCGAGAGCAAAACTAAGGTATCGAACCCCACACATGACATGCACGATATAAACATACACGCAGCATGCATGCCAAGTGTATAACAGCAGGTAACATAACATAAACTCTACAAACTCATAGTTTTATTGCATCTGCTAAACAGAGCAGATATAGTAGTGTTACAAGCAGAGATCACATCACTGTGATCCAACATTACATCATACAACAACGGAAGCAAATTATGTCTTAGTAAAGACAAGGTTAACAAATGGCTTAAGAAGCCTTTAAGAAAACACAACGACCCTCCAGAGGGACCAGGCTGCTGTCTGGGACTACATTACTTCGTCGACGTCGAGCTTGAGGGGAGGCCACCATCAGGGTCAGTGGTCTCGTCTCTAAAACATAGAATAAGCAAACGTGAGTACAAAGTCGTACTCAGCAAGACTTACATCAGAACTATACTACTCATGATCAGATATCAAGGTAAAGGCAAGTGGGGTTGTAATGCAGAAAGCTTTGACTTGGCTATCCTGTACTACGACTACATAGAGTTGAGATGAGAGGCGCACACGAGTCCATCTAATCTTGATCACCACTTCAATACACAACCATGGATCCTTCCTCGACTTCCCCACGAGGAAGCAACCCAAAGAACTCACACTTATCTTGCGATTTTTAGAGTATCCATTTGAGTTGTCTAATAATCAAGTAAAGATCTCCAAGTAGTCCATAACCGCGGACACGGCTATTCGAATAGTTCATTAACCCTACCGGGGTGTACTTCTTCACATACGTAGCTACCACTTACCGCCTAGAACTCGTCACCTTCAAGCGGTGTCGGCGAGGATAGTACCACGACACTTACCTCACGGCTCCAACTCTAGTCCAGGGAATCGCCTATCTGAGTATGTACCCCAATCGGGAATCCGGGCGGGGTTTCCGTTCAGGACCCAGACGATGTATGGACGGTCCGACAAGCCCACCTCGACGGATGGTGCTGCGCTTGCCTAAAACCGTGCTACGTTATGAAAACAAATAGAATAAAGTTAACCATGCGAATCCTGGACCCTAGTCGGGGTGAGTTAATAGGTCGAGAGGGGTCAATGAGCCCAACATGTGGTAGTAATCTGTGTCTTGGATCACAACACAAGAACTCGGGGCCTAGGGCAGTGTAAATGAGACAACCCACTGTGTACTCCTACACAACCTCTCATTGTTCACTTATATTAGGGTGACTTCATCAACACGTTACCACCTTGTTGCATGTGATCACTACCAGCCAAATACATCACCCAGATGGATCAACTTCATTAAAAACAACTCTAGCATGGCATGGCAAATCATGGATGAGGGCCACATGATGAGCACAAACAATCTTGTATTTGCTAGGTTGAGGTTTGCTTAATACTGTGGTAGCAAAGATAGGTCATGCAAAGGATGGATTCAACTAGCGGTAGAACGGTAACATGTGAATCACCTAAACATGCATAAGAGAACAAGAGGGAAACTGGGTTTTTATAGATATGATCAAAAGGGGGTTTTGCTTGCCTTATTGTCGAGACTCGGGGGTGCCACTCTTTGGAGAAAACAGGGACTACGTCCGGCGATGGATCTATCGAGAAGAAGCAAACACCGAGACAACAAAGTATAAACATCACATTGCAATGCACATTCAAGAATGAAACATGGCATGGTACTGATGTGATCTATGTTCAATTTGCAACAAGTTAATTGAAGTTGATTTGAATAAGAAATTCAAATTCAAACTCCAAATGTGTTTCAATTTAGCCAAAGTTGCATTTGCTATTGTTTGGATATGGTAAACCATGTTGTCATGTGTATGATATGCCTCTGATGTTCATGTGATAAGGTTGGCATTGCAAAGATTTAATTTGAAATGATTTAAACATTTATTTTGAATTATTCCAAATAAGACATATAGCTAAATGCTACTGGTTCATCATCATAGATGTGTTTTTCATCTATGAAAGTATGATATTTGTAATCTTTGCATTTTTCTGATGATTTTTCATATATTACACTTTTCATTTGGAGTTATGGTTTAAAAGTTATTGAATTTCAAAGATTTAATCATTTTCTGGAAATTCTGTTAAATAGAAAAAGGGTTTATTGCACAAGGCTGACGTCAGGATGACATCACGGGGCGCTGACCAGTCAACCTGACACCTGGGACCCACCTGTCATTGTCTCTAGGGTTAACCCCGTTTTAATTAAAACTTAACAGGGGATTAGGGGGGTTGGGTCCCACCAGTCAGTGAGAGGGATTAGGAGGGGGGGTTAGCCCCTAAATAAGCTAGCCGGCCGGTGTTTAGCCGCCGGTGGCCTCTGGACGCGGCGGCGCCCACTCCGGATGGCGGCTCCGGCCACGGGAGGCCACGCCAAGGGCACCAGAACACGGCCCTTGCGCGCGCGCATCCAATGGGGCGAACCAGCCGGCCAGAGGAGGCCGGAGGCCATGGCGGGGTCGAGCTCCCACGGCGGCGCTGCTCGGGCTCCGCTGAGCTAGGCGACGGAGTGCTTCTGGAGGAGAACGGGGAGGCTGGGAGGGAAGAGGAGCTCACCACGAGCGCGTTGGCGCAGACGGGAGAGGCGGAGGAGCTTTGGTGGCAGTGTATTTCTCGGAGGAAGGTACGGCGGCCGGCGGCGAGTCGATGAAGGGAGCGGCAATCTCGGGGCCTCCTCGGCTCAATTGAGCGACCACGGTGATGAAGACGACGATGGCGGACGCACTGGACAAGCTGGCGCGGCGAGGGGTGGCCTCTGGCCACGGTGGCGCACGTCGGTGGCGAGCTGCCTGCCTGCCTGGCCTGGGAGGAAGACGACCCTGCCCTTTTGGGCTGGGCCTCCTCTGCTGGGCCAGGTGGGCCAGGTAAGTGGCTTCGGCCTTTTTACTGTTTTTCTTTTTATGCTTTCTGTTTTATTTGTTTTGCTTTGAAAAATATCAAAGCATTTTTAAAAACCCCCAAATATTTATCTTGGACATATGTGACATAGTACTAGTCACTCCCAAGTTTTGGAGATTTTTGGAATTCAAATTATTTGAATCTAATTCAAATAGCATTTAAATTTAATTTTCAAGCCTCTGTTTGAATATTTGAAAAATCCATGAGCATGGGTTTGACTCCAAATCATTTTTAAAATGATCATACTCATTTATAGGACTTTTCAAAATTGTTTGGTGGAATTTTGGAAAAACTTTTTATCTGGCCTTTTATTTAAAATTCTTTTTGAGGCTTTTCCAAATCCCCAATTATTAAACCAAGGAATTTAAACATGATGCAATTATTTCTAGCAATAAAACACATACCAAAACTAGGGTTGTGACACATCAGGAAGCCATCCATCATGCCATCCCCAGAATCCGAGTCCATCTTCATCTCGGAGACTGACCTTGAAGCGTTGAAGAAGGCAAAAGAAGCTCAACCGGCAAAAATTCCAACTCCGAAGAAGCAGTCAAGCGCCCAAGGTGCTTCAGTCTCAGCAGAGCCGACGGTACCAGGGGCTGCCGATTGCAGACCAGAGGCTGCCGAGTGCAGCAAGAAGAACAAGGCAAAAGGGAAGCAAGTAGAGGCATCGCCAGACGGCACAGCCTCAGGAGATCCAATGACATCAGGCACTGCCGACTGCATTGAAGAAGTTCCAGCTACAGATAAGCAGTTGTCACCAGGGGCTGCCGAATGCGTGCCATGCGCCACAATCGGCAGTTCAGAGACAGAAGTCGAAATGACAGAGGCTCAAGAGGCCGAGGTCCAAGAGGCCGATGGCCAGCAAGCCGAGATCCAACAAGAAGTTGCACCCCAGCAAGCACTAGTGATGCTAGTCGTCAGTGCGCCATCATGGGCACAGTCGATTAGAGATTTCTTAGCAGACGGAGTCCTTCCAGAAGATGAAGCCGATTCAAGACAAATTAGTCGCCGATCTTGGGCATACACAATAATCAACAACGAGATAGTGCGCAAGAGTGCAACTGGTGTTTTTCAGAGATGTGTTGAAGAAAACAAAGGTTTGGAGTTGCTCAGAGACATCCATCAAGGTGAATGCGGCCATCATGCATCAGCAAAAGCCATTGCCAGCAAAGCGTTCCGACATGGTGTCTACTGGCCGACTGCGCTTGCAGCGTCTGAGAACTTGGTGAAATATTGCAAGGGCTGCCAGCGTTTCAAGGCAAAAAGTCATCAGCCAGCATCAGCATTGAAGACAATCCCAATTGCCTGGCCGTTTGCGGTGTGGGGTTTGGATATGGTTGGTCCATTCAAGAGGGCCCGAAGTGGCATGACACATCTCCTGGTTGCAGTGGACAAGTTAACCAAGTGGATTGAAGCCCGCCCGATCAAGAAGCTTGATGGTCCGACTGCGGTCCGTTTTGTGGCCGACATCGTGTGCAGATATGACGTGCCCAATAGCATCATCACCGACAACGGCACCAATTTTGCAAAGGGCGCACTGGCTCGGTATGCATCTCAGCAAGGCATTCGGCTCGATCTTGCATCGGTTGCACATCCACAGTCGAATGTCAAGTAGAAAGAGCAAACGGCCTCATCCTCTCAGGTATCAGACCCCGATTGGTGGAGCCACTTGAGAGGGCACCTGGAGCCTGGATTGAAGAACTCCCAGCAGTATTGTTCAGCTTAAGGACCACACCAAATAGGTCGACTGGATTCACTACTTTCTTCCTAGTGTACGGGTCAGAAGCAATCATCCCGTCCGACATCGAGTTTGATTCACCTCGGCATGCCTTATACACCGAAGAAGAAGCCAAGTTAGCATGAGAAGACGGCGTCGATCTCAAGGAAGAAGCCTGCCTGCTGGCCTTGTCCAGATCAGCAATCTACCAGCAGAAGTTGCGGCACTACCACAACAATAAGATTCGTCCTCTCGCATTCCGAGAGGGCGACATGGTGCTACGCCGAATTCAGAAATCAGATGGGCAACACAAGCTTGCCTCACCCTGGGAGGGGCCATTCGTCATCAGCCGCACACTCAAGAACAACTCGGACTATTTGATCGACTGCACCAAGGGCACTCGGCATAAGGACACGTCAGGAGTAGAAACAGAGCGACCGTGGAACGCCGAGCTTTTATGCCCGTTCTATAGTTGAGCAGCAAAAATTTATGTACGCCACTCGGCAAACGATCAGTAAAGTTATCATGCCTCTGAAAAAGAGCATTCGATTATCTTTGCATAATTTCATTCGAAAGCTAGCCCAAGTCGGCAACGCTTAGTCATACCCGAGACGTGAGTAACGCACTCGGGGACTGACCGACCACGAGGTCAGGAGAATAGGCCAACGAGGCACGGGGACTGCGGGCTGGCACTCAACTTAGCACCTAACTCAAGCACAAGTCACGAAAGTGTTGGTGGCATTGAGAAGGGTAGCGGTTGGGGCAGTCGGCAGTACAAATTCCCGAGAAACAAATCGAAACGCTCTAAAAAGGGCATAGTCGATAAAATCAGTTACCGATTGTGCCGCAGACCGATGCATCGAGCTCGGCAGCGAGCAATCGGCTCCTAACATAGCAGAATCCTTTGCGTTAAATCTTGTCGTGTAAATTCAAAAAACTTATCGAACCTTGGCTGGAAATCAACCTTTGATTCGATTGCAGACCGCATGTCGGCGGCAATATGGACAAGGCATGACACCCCCAAGTGCAGACCGATAAAAGAAACCGACAAAGATGCAAAGTCGATCGCACAAATAAAAGCTGCAACGAGCAATCGGATTGCATAGATATAACAGGCCTAAGGCCGAATAAGTTCATTACATCGAAATCACACCTAGTGGGTGTCGGTGGAATTAAAACCATGTCTTACAAGAAACTATTCTGAAAGTAAAAACAAGATAAGGCCGATTCGATGTCGGCAAGCAGCAGTAGATGACGTCGTCGGTGGCACGGCTCAAGAAGTCGGAGCAGTTGATGGCGCAGAGCTGGCAATCGGAGCAGTTGGGTCGGCTTGCGCGGCAGCGGCATCCGGCTCCGACTGTGCATCAGTAGAGGTGGCCTCAGCTTGCTTGGACCTTGGAGAAGTATGGGACGAACCGCTGTCAGAAATCTCTTCAGCCAAGCCAGAGATGGAAGTTGCAGCCAGTGGGTTCCCTCCCTCGTCGAGATACGGAGTGTAGTCGTAGGGAGAAAACCAGTTCACCACAGTGCTGGCTAGCCGATTCACCTCAGCATAGGTCTTCTCGAGCACGTCGGCTGCGTTCTCCCTGAGGCTGTAGAGCTTGGGAAGTTTCACTTGCGGGTACCAGCTCAGTACAGTTTGAAGAGCAGTCTCAGCACCGGTCCGACCGGCAGAATTGAGAAAGACGTCGATCCGACGTGGGATGGCCTTCAGAAGAATCCGAGTCTGCTCGGTAGTAGCATTCGGAGCCTCTCCTTTGTCAGAGTCTTCTTCGTCCAGAGTCTCAAGCTCGCGGGTCTCGGCGGAGGAACCGGCGGCGTGCTTCATCCTCTAGAGTTCGACCTTGAGCTCAGTCGGCGACCACAGCAACTCGGCGTTCTTCAGAATGCCAAGTTTGAAGGAAAGGGCAATCCCCTTTATGAAAGGAATGCGAGCTTCTGTGCCAATCAGATATTCGTGCCGAGTCCAGACATTGTCATCAAGTTGGGAGGTCCCTCCGGACGCGACGGTCTCCTCTCGGGATTTGGCCACGGCTGCATAAGCGGCTGCTTCAGATTGAGGCCAGGCCTCTGCACCACGAAGAAAAGTATGAGTAATAACTCAGGATAGGAAGCAATCGGAAAATGTACTCGGATGTAAGAAACACTTACAGCTAAGGAGGACGTCCATCTCGGTCATTGTGTCACAGAAACCCTTGGCTCGGCGGCGCAGTTGGGTTGTCTCTTCATAATTGTGCTTCTCCAACTCTTCATATTTGGCAATGTGCTCGTCGCGATCCTTCCGGATGGAGTCTCGGGCTGCAACGGCATCGTCCCGCTCGGCTTGCATCGCTTCTCGGGCAGCCATATCTGCGTCTCGTTCGGCGCGGAGTGCTTCGCCAGCCGCAGTCACGGCAGCCAAGTCGTCCGAGAGTTTCGTCTTCAGAGCAGCCAGCTCGGAGCGGAGGTTTTGGATGGTCCGAGTCAAATCGGTTTCCACCCCCTGCAGTCGGGTCGTCTCCTGCTTGGCTGCGGCGAGTGCAGGCCCTTGCTGATTGAGTTCAGTGGTCAATTCGGCGATTCTTCCCTGAAGATCATCCACCATGGGAACAGAAACTAGCGGAAGACATAAAGATGTTAGTACAAGAGAAGTGATCAACCGGAGGGAAGATAGAAGTAATGAAGAGGTTACCTTTCAGCTTGTTGATCTCGGCCGAATGGTTGTTGACCTCGAGCTGGGCCTGAGCGAGGGTTCGAAGGCTAGCAGCGTAGGCTTCGAGGAGTTTCTCGAAGACATCGCGTCGTTCCTCCATAACAGCCTAAGAAGAAAAACAAGATGAACTTTAGAGACACAACAACCAAAAGAAGATCCGAATCGATTGCAAGCAATTGGCCCGAATCTCGGGGACTACACCCAGTTGCGTGCACCCACTGGAAGAAAAGTCTCCCGATTGGAGGAAGGCAGGAGAAAAAGCAAAGAGCGTAAAAGATCTGAACCGATTGCTAACAATCGGCCCGAATCTCGGGGACTACACCTAGTGGGTGCGCTTGCGCGCACCCACCGGAAGAAAAGTCTCCCGATTGGAGGAAGCCATAAAGGAAAGTGGAAGAACTTACCGCACGATGGCGGTCGAGCAGCTGGAGGTCCTTAGCCAAGGCGGTGGCAAAGTCGTTCACCCGACTGAAGGCTGTCGTCAGAGGATCTTGAGAAGAAACCAGGAAGCGGTGCGAAGCATCGAGCTCGGCGTCGGCATGTCGGGTGCGAGAGTATTCGGCCCGGAACTGTTCCACCGAGCGCATCAGAATTACTGACGCATAAGAGGTCGGCTGTAGCGGTGGAGATGGAGTCGCAGCAACAGAAGAAGTGATGGTCAAGACCGGTGGCGTCGACGTCGCCGGAGGGCCGGAGGCATCCAGTTGTGGCCGCGGCGGAATCGGGCAAGACGAGGTCGAGGTGGTTGCCACAATCGGCGAAGCGGTCGTCGTGATCGGCGAGGTGGTCGTCACAATCGGCGGAGTGGTCGTAATGATTGGTGAGCTGGTCGTCATGATCGGCGAGGTGGTCATCATGATCGACGAGGTGGTAGAGGAAACGGGGGCAGAGACTGGGTCGGAGCGTCGTGGCGGAGATGGAGCAATCGGATTGACCGGTTGCACTCCTTCGCCACCAGTAACTCCCCGATCGGCCGTGCTCTTGGTGGTCTTGGAGGCGGTGGTGGAAGTAGCGGTCGTCTTGGCAGTAGCGAGGCGGGCCTTTTTGGCGGCGCGCTCGGCGTCCTTGGAGGTTCGATGTGAAGCCGGTTGCCGTTTGCGAATTGTAGCAGCAGACGCGGCGGGGGAGATGACTGTGCCGACATAGGAAGGAATGTCGGCGTCGACGTCTTCAAGGCCAATCGGCTCCCTGAAAGAAAAAAAAAGAGGTGAATCAGTATAAGAGAAGATAGTGAAGTTCAAGGAATAAAGATAAGGGTATACCCGACTGTTCTCCGCGCGCCCGTGGGCATCCGAGATCTCAGGGGGGCGACGTTCAGAGGCGCTTGGCCAATCGGCACTCGAGTGGCCGTCACCTGAGGCTGTTTGCCTTTGAGGGCAGTCGGCGCCACTTTAGCGACCTTGCTCGAAGCGGCACCAGAAGAGGAGCTGGTTGCCGAGGTGCGTTTAGTCGGCACCTTCCGAGGCTTGGCGTGAGGAGCTGCATCAGAATTACCATCCTTTGAGACACTATCGTCATCGCTCCATTCAGCCAGAAATTGCTCAAGGGAAGGGTCAGGCGTACCCCCTTGAGCCACAGTTCGGGTGTCGGCGTTCTTGGGGTCGGCGGCCTCGGCGTCGGCATCAGCAGCAGGATCTTCGGATTCGGAGGATTCCCAAGAGGATTCACCGTCATCGGCGTCGTCATCTTCGGATTCGGAGGGAGGAGCTTCACCATTGTACTCGAAGTCCGCGGGGTCATCTTCCTCGCGGTCCGGGGCGTACGTGCCGGCCACCTGGCCGTCTTCCATCAGATTGGATCGAATGAAGTGCTGAGCAAGAAGAAGAAAGTTGTCAGAGAAATTGAGTATGAGGCAAAAGCAATCGGAGAAAGGGACCAGTCGGGACATACCACGGGTGGTTTCTGTTGGCGGTGTAGGTACTCAAGGCCGAAGCGGAAAGGATCGGGCAAGGCACTGGATGTGATAGCCCTCAGCCTGATGCAAAGGTCTTCGAGCTTCACTCACCATGTGCAGAGCCGAGTGGGATCTCGGGGGCCCGACATGTCACAGATGCGGTGCACTCGGCGCTGTAGAGGAAGCACTCGGGCTTGAAGCCAAGCAGCAACAAGATCAGTCGGCAGGAGCCCCTCTTGCTCCAGCTGAGCAACCCGGGCGACTTGAGCATCCACGTCGAGTTCTCCGACACCATACTTCAGCGACCATTTATGTTTCTCAGTCGGCCGGGCGAGGGAGAACTCGGGCAGGTTCAGGAGATCGGGGCCTTGATCGGGCGATTTGACGTAAAAGAAGGTGGTCTGCCAGTTATTGCACGACTGGACGATCTCGGGACTTTTGTACTTATGCTTGCCGGCTGCGACAAGGCAACTGCCGCAGTCGGTCATGTCAGTCGGATATGTCGGCTCGCCACCTTCCGTGGCAGACGGCACCACAGCTCCCGTCCGAGCATTGTGAGCTCGGAGGTTGAAGAACCGCTTCCAGAGAGCGATGTTTGGGCGGCAGCCGAGATATCCTTCACATAGCGTGGCGAAGCCGGAGAGGATCATGATAAAGTTCGCCGCGAGATGATGCGGTTGCAAGCGATGGAAGTTGAGGAAATCTCGAAAGAAGGGGTTGGCGGGAGCCCAAATCCACGCTCGAAGTGAGCGAGGAAGACGATCCTCTCGCCAGCACGCGCGTTGGGCACGAGCTCGGCGCCGGGAGCACGCCACTGGACCTCGGCCGGCATCTTGCGGGCGTGAACCAGAGCTTGGATGGCACCGGCAGTGACTGTGGAGCCCTTCCAGCACCCGCGGCTGGCCTGGGAGGTGTCTCGCCGGGGCGCCATGAAGCTTGCGGGCGGAAAGAGAAGGAGGACGAGGAGCGCAAGAGCAGTTAGCGGTGAGAGGTTACCGCGTTGGCGGAGGAGCACGCGAGTGCGCGGCCGGAGCGGATCCCGTGCGCGGAGGCAGAGCAGCACGTGCGACGGAGAGCTTCGAACGGAGCAGCAATGGCGCGCGAGAGCGAGAGGCGGAGGAGGAAGAAGGCTATGAGAGAAGGAAGAGGCAAAGGACCTCCCCTGTGGCTTATATGGGCGGCGCGGGAGGGGAGTGGGATCCGTTTGTGGCCGTGTGGCTCGGTGTGGCCTAGCCCACAGGAAGACCAAACGGCAAACCGGCGCAAGAGATCCTAGCGTGGGAAGCGAGGCGTGCGACGTGGGGGTCGAGGCCTGCAGTTACGTCAAGTCGCGCGTGGGTCGTGGGCTCCAGTCCATTGACTGCACCCCGGAAGAATCGGAGGTAACCGTTGGAAGGTAATCGGTGAGGGATATTATTCTCAAAAAGTGAAGACAGAAATCAGAGATGATTCAAATCAAATCGGACGAAATCCTGGCCAGCCGAGTGTGAGCTCCGAGTCGGTCGACGAACTCGGAATGACGCACTTGATGAGGCCATAGTGTTCGGAAGATGTTGGAGAAAGATTGAAAACTGCAAAGGCCCCGTAGTCAAATGACTGAGGGACCTTTACAGCTTTAGGGGCTACTGTCGGGGGATTGGTACCCGGGTAGGCTCACCCAAGCGAAAGCAACCTTTCAAGACAAGGATGGAATGATTGGGCTGCAGCTGGGCCGAGCTGGGCAAGCGTACGGCCGATTTCTCCAAGGCAATCAGCCGTACCGAATGCCAGCAGTCGGCCCAGGCGCAACCGGCCCACCCTTTTCATCACCAAGACGATCATCCGATTGGCCCGCAGCTGGGCCGAGATGGGCATCGACACGGCCGATTGTCCAGAGAAATCGACCCTGCCGAGGGCCACCAGTCGGCCCAGGCGCAATCGGTACAACCTACCACCCCTGGAGAAGTTGACCCCGAGATCAGTCGGAGGCCCAAGTACGAGGTCATAAATGCGCAATCCCGAGAGATCGGGGTGGCAGAGAAGCCAAGTCACATCGAAGATCTGGCAGAGATGCGGTGTCGACCTCTCCGCCGATTCCGCAGACAGGGCGACAAGACCGCACCTCCTAGCTCCACTGTTCATCATCATGCCCTACGAGTCTACAGTATGGGCCGCCGCTTGTCGGGTACGGATCACCCAGAGAGGAGCAGTCGGTGGGACCCAGCCGATAAGAGGATGACAGCTGGGCCCAATCGGCAGTGAAGTTACCGATTTACCCCAGGCTCACACTATAAGAGCCCGGGGTACCCCTCCTGTGTGAGGGACGGTCCACACATTCACACCATTACTCACAACTCGCTCAGTTCATTTACTGCTTGTAGTTCCTTCTCAGGGAAGCAGGAGAGAGCCTTGCCCACGGCAGCTCTCACCTTCCCCTGAGTAGATAGAGAAGCAGTTATTGTAGCTCAGCTCCATTGATATAGATAAGACAAGCAGGAGTAGGGGTGTTATCTCTCCGGAGAGCCCCGAACCTGGGTACATCGTGGTGCCTGTCACCATGTTTGTGCCCAACCCGATTCCGGCACCATCGACATCTTCTTCCTCGCGTCTTCCCCTCACTTTAGCCATCCCCGTGGCATCTTCCTTCACATATCGACGACACTGTCCTCGAGGGTTTCTCGTCACGGAGAATATATAGGCGAAGGGGGGCAGCCAGGGGGGCCACCAGGGGTCTAGGCGCCCCCCTGGCGCGGCCAGCTTCTGGGGCGCTCCACCAGGGCGCCTGGGCCCCTGGTGGTGGCCCTCTGGCCCCACTCAGGTTCTTCCGGAAGGTTCCTCTGCGCTGATTTTTTATCTGATTTTCCCGAATTTTTGGAGCACTTTTCATATGGGGGAAAACTAAAATAGAAAAACAGCAGAAAACAGGAACTGGCACTGTGGTGCACTGAGTTAATAGGTTAGTCTAAATATGATCAAAAGTGTATGAAAGTGTATCTAGATCATAGCAATATCACACAAAACATGCATGGAGCAAGCAGAAATTATAGATACATTTTGGACGTATCTGTCGCCAGGAGTATTCATCGCCGGTGGTCTTCTACACGAGAGGGAGGTCGTAGGTTCAGAGTCTACGCCAACCACGTTCGTAGAACGTTTCCCTCTTTCGGTCTTCTAAGGTATGAACACCGATTCCCCCCGTTACTTTACATCGCCATAACATAGATCTTGGGTTCGGGTATCGTAGGTAAGAAAAATTAAGTTTTTGTTCCACGTATCCCAACAGTGGTATCATGATCTAGCTATGCATAGATGTATTGTACGGGTAGAACACATCGAGGACGTGGGCATCAATTCTCCATTTTTTACCCTCCCACGTGTACTCATTTAGCGTTGCAGCAATGTCCTGATGAAGTGGCCTCGACCGACCTTACTAGTTTACGCAAAACTGCTTCCACGCTTGACATATGTCTTGTACCATATAAGTGGCTCAGGGGGTGTCTGTCTCTAACATTAGCGACGCGAAGATGTTTGCAATGGAGGGCCCCGACATTGGTGTAATAGAGACAATTGTGGAATTGGTGTTGTGGCATGTTTTCGCAGGATAGAAATGGTTCTCTCTATCGAAACCCCTAGAAGCGACGTAAAACTTGCAAAAGATAAAGTAGAAGGCGTTTAACTTTATTTTGCATGAAGGGGGATCATAACATGTATGATTTATAGTTTTACTTCCTGTTTTGCTAATATGCTAGATATAACGGCGGTAGCATAAATAGGATCATCTCTCACAATACCAGCTGAAAGTGCATTTACTCCTAAATGGTGTTTTGGTATTATGACAATGTGGTTAGTGGGAATAATGACGTGTGTTAAAAGATGTATCTCAGGTCATTGGTCACACGGAGGATTATTTATTTGAAGGATTATTGGCCCCACTACAAAAAGATAAAAGGCATGGTTATCTGGTGGCTCAAAGGATTTATTTCGGTTTGATTTGAGTCATAGGAAAACCGCACTATCAAGAGGGGTCAACGAGGTTTGAGTATGTGTGGGAACATGATTTTTCCTAAGCCATATTTCATCCACCATACAACCTGGAAGAAGAATGTGGATGTGGGCATGGGTATTACGGAGACTTCTCCTAAGTGGCCAACGTGCTGGTCACCCAGTTCACATGGCCTTTGAGGCCGTGCACACGGGCTCCCGTGAACACGAGGTCCTTCCCCGTGCCCACGGGGTGTACAGCGCCCTGGCCCCTCTGGAAAATCCTGCTGTAATGCCCGTGCACACGCCCCCCCCCCCATGCACACGGGGTCCTGGGGCCGTGCACACGGGGTTATGTGGGAATTTGACTGTAGACCCCGTGCACTCGGCCTTTAGGACGTGCACATGGGGTCCAACGGCCAGATCCCACCTACCCCCACCCAAGTGCTATAAATACCTCTTCTTCTTCCTCCAACCCTAATTATTCTCCCCTTGCTTGAGCCTCCATTGCTAGAACACCATTTTTCTCATTCCTCTCAAGTCCTCCACCCAAACTTGTTGATCTTTTGGGATTTGAGAGACCAAGGGCCGATCTACACTTCCACCAAACCGATTTGTGTTCCCCTCAAGATTTCTACTCCGTTGACTTTGTTACTCGTGGAGCTTTGGATCCTAGGAGGCTAGGTGTCCGCCCCGGAAGCTTCCTTGCTTGTGGTGTGCTCCGGGAAGTTTTTAAAGGTCTGGTGGTCGCCTCCAAGACCAACCCCGAGTGAATCGAGGCTCATCCGTTGGGGTGACTCGAGAAAGGAGATATGACGAGTTACGTTGTTGGTAGTGCTCTCAAGGATTAAGCACCGCTCCAACGGAGATTAGCACTCCCTCAAAAGAGTGTGAACTTCGGTCAACCAAATCTCCGCGTCTCCTTGTCACTTGTGGTTTATCCTTTTCCGCACTTTTACTTGTACTAGCTTCTTATGCTTGTTGGCTTGCTATTGCAGTTGTTGCCTAGCATTTGAGTTTAGCTTGCTTGTCACATAGGGTTTTCATCTAGAGCACATCTAGAGAATCTTATTTATCCGCTTAACCCTAAAAATTGGTAATTTAAGTTAAAATTTGTTAGTCACCTATTCACCCCCCTCTAGTTTACCATATCGATCCTTTCAATTGGTATCAGAGCTAGGGCTCTTATTAAGGGCTTTACCGCCTAAGAGGATATGGACGACTTAGGGAATCAAGGTGAACACCTTCCCGTGGAAGGGGGGGCACTTGGTGCACTTGGTGCACCCGGTGCTAACCCATACACTCCACCAATGCCACAAAATACTATCTCTATCCAAAGAGAGTGGAGGAGCTAGCTCTAGTGCCTCCAACTCGCTCACCTTGACCGAATTTGCTAAATTCATGGAGTTCTTCAAAAGCTCCATGGAAATTTCGATCAAGGACTTGGTTGGAAAAGAAGTTGACAGGAAATTTTCTTCATTATCGCAAACTCCCTCTACCTCATTAACATTTTGTCCAAACACCACATTGGATGTTGATGGAGTAAAGGAGACACCCAAACCACCCTCAACCAACACTGCACAATTGTACAATGCTGCTGCTCCTTCATATGCTCGTTATCATGTTCCTATGACGCATATTAATCATGTTTGGAACCCCCCACCCCCGTTTGAATCCTGACTCATTTGGTAAATGGAAATTATCTATGGAATCTCATATTCGGAGCGCATCCACCCAATTGTGGCGGATCATCAAGAGAGGCTTTCAGCCAGAAGATCCTTCTAGTCTTTCTCCAAGAGAAGAGGTTGATGAACAACTCAATGACACTGCCTGCCACGTGCTTCGGTTGGCCATGCCCGAGGAGTCCAAAGATCACATTGCTCTTTTGAAGACGGCTAAACAAATTGTGATCACTCTTGGGGAAATATTTGAAGGAGATATAAGTGTGCAGAGATCTCGTTTGGCTATTCTCAAGCAAGAAGTCAATATGTTTGTAAGGAAGGATGGAGAATCTGCGGAACATGTTTACCGTAGACTCAAGTCCATTGTGTTGGACTTGAGAAACTTTGGATGCACTTGGGCGGATGACAACTTCATCAAGGACAAGTTCATGGGCGCCATGATCCTAACGGATGACACCATGGTCACCATGATACATCAACACCCAGATTTTGACCAATTAACCCCAAATCAAATCATGTCATCCTTCACCACCAATTATTTGTTGAAAGCCAAGTCCAAGAAAACCCTTGACCTTGTTCATGGGATGAATAGCTCCAACAATCTTGCTTTGAAAGCCAAGAAGACAGTTTCCCTCTCCAAGTTGATTGAAGTGGAAGAAGTGGAATAATATTATGAGGATGAAGATGAGTCCTCTTGCCCGACAAATGACTTTGAAGAAGACTTGGCCCTTTTGGTCAAGAAGTACACGGGCACCATGGCTACAAGAGAGAAGAACCTAAAAGGGAGAACCTTTGGGAGAAGAAAGTGCTACAATTGTGATAGTCCGAAGAATTTTGTTGCGGATTGTCCCTATGAGAGAAGAGAAGACAAAACCGAGAAGCTTGTGTTCAAGAAGAAAAGCTTCAACAAGTTTGCCAAGAGGCGTGGTGACAAGGCCCTTGCTCATGAAGAGTACTTATCCGTGGATGATGAAGATGGTGATGATGAGAACAAAGGCATGCCTGCGTTAGCCATGCACTCCAAGTCCTCCTCCACCTCATCAAGTCTCTTCGACTCCCCCAATGAGAACAAGCCCAACTCCCACCGGTGCCTCATGGCTAAAGAGGTAATATCAAAGTCTACTATCCCTACATCATCATCTTTCGCTCCCAACTTTTCGCAAGAGGAGTTGGATGATGAGTGTGAAGATGATGGTGTCGATTATGGTGAGGAAGCCTCATTAGCCTTCATGAAGACACTTAAGGGAGAATTACTTGCTCGTTTCATCAACATGATGAAGTCACTCACCGAACGTGATGGCTACATCGATAAAGTGGAAACCCTCTTAATAGAGGAAAAGGAGAGAAATGACCTCCTTGAGAAAAATCTCCATGAAGTAGAAACCATGAAGGCCTCACTTGAGGAAACCGTCACTTCACATGAGATAGACTTTGTTAAGTTCAATGATGCTTTAGAACTCTCTCTTGAAATTAAGCATGATCTCTTGGATAAAATTGCTAATCTTAAAGTTGTTCATGGTGAACTTGGTGAGAAGTATAAACTCCTTGAAAAGAGCCACAAGCTCATAAAAGGGGAGCTTATAAATCTCACCGAGGCTTACAATCAACTTAAAGCTTCAACTCTGAAGTCTCTTGCTACTTTCTCTCGTAATGATGCATGTGCTTCTAACTCCATTGATTATGCATCTCTACTTATTGAGAACAAAAAGTTGAAAGATCTACTTGAGAAAGGTCTTGTGTCTTGCATTCAAGGTGAAAAGAACTTGAATGAACTTTTGAGTAATCAAAAGGAATGTGTGGCCAAGGAGGGAATCGGTTATGACCCCTCTCAAAAGAAGAAGAAGAACAAGCATAAGAAGAAAAAGAACAAGAAGAAGAAGCACCAAGCTACTACTCCTCAACAACAAATCACATTTTTTCAAGAAGGGCACAAGGAGAAGGAAAAGGGAAAGGAGAAGGTTGGAGTGGAAGCCATCACAAAAGAGATGGTTCCCTCTTCTAATTATGCCGGCATGAACAATCCATCTTATGTCCTTTTGAGAAGGAATGATGGCTATACTTTTGCTAAATTTGTCGGCACTAATTATGATGATTATGCATGGACTATTTGGGTTCCTAAGACCCTTGTTGCTAACTCTCTAGGACCCATTGAAAAATGGGACCTAAAAACAAAGCTTGATTCTCGCAGGACTATGCCTCCGGTGCCAACGGGTGATTGATAGTGGTTGCACCAATCATATGGACGGAGGAAAGGATATGCTCGTGGATTTCGTTGACTCGCTCAAGTCATCCTCGAACATTTACTTTGGCGACAATAGCAAGGGCAAGGTATTGGGATTGGGAAAGTTTGTCATCTCGAGTGATTCTTCACTCAAAAATGTCATGCTTGTCCAATACCTTCATTACAATCTACTTTCCACTATCCAATTGGCACGTGCCGGTTATGACTCACTTTTTAGTGAATTTCATGTGACGTCTTTAAAAGGGATACTCTCAAAGTGGTCTTTGTTGGGCATGTTGAAGGCAACCTTTATGTGGTTGATTTCTCGAAAGAGAGCACTCACCTAAAAACATGCCTAATGGCCAAGGTCGACGTGGGGTGGCTATGGCACCGTAGGCTAGCCCACGTTGGTATGAGAAATTTACAATCCATTATAAATGGGGATCACATTGTTGGACTAAGAGATGTTTCTCTTGCCAAAGATCGTGTTTGTAGTGCTTGCATCGCGGGAAAGCTACATGTGAATCAACATAAGGTGAAGACTATCATCACATCGACGAGGCCTCTTGAGCTCCTTCATTTGGATCTGTTTGGGCCTCCATCATACGATAGTTTGGGAGGGAGGAGGTATTGCCTTGTCACTGTCGACGACTATACAAGATATACATGGGTTTTCTTTCTCAAGACCAAGGATGAGACTCAAGATACCTTTATATCATTTGCCAAACAAGCTCAACGTCAACATCAATGTGAGATTATGGCTATTCGAAATGACAATGGTACCGAGTTCAAGAATTACACGATGGATGAGTTCTTGAGTGATGAGGGGATCAAACATCAATATTCCGCGACCTACACTCCTCAACAAAATGGAGTTGTGGAGAGGAAGAATAGGACTCTTATTGAGATGGCAAGGACATTGAGACTTCAAATGCTTCAACACTTGATACGTCCCAAACGTATCTATAATTTCTGCTTGCTCCATGCATGTTTTGTGTGATATTTCTATGATCTAGATACACTTTCATACACTTTTGATCATATTTGGACTAACTTATTAACTCAGTGCACCACAGTGCCAGTTCCTGTTTTCTGCTATTTTTCTATTTCAGGTTTCCCCCATATTAAATTCTCCAACAATTCGGGGAATATCGGATAAAAAATCAGCGCTACGGAACCTTCCGGAATCACCAAAGTGGGGCCAAAGGGCCACCACCAGGGACCCAGGCGGCCACCTGGCGTGGCCTAGGGCTTGGACGCGCCAGGGGGGTTCCTGGACCCCTGGTGGCCCCCCTGGCTGCCCCCTTTAACTATTTATTCCCCTTCACGCGAAACCTCCAAGGACAGAACCCATTTTCATGATCTCGCCTCAGTTCCGCCGCCGCCGCGCTTCCAAGATAGGGAGTGCCAGCAGCCCTCTTCCCGGCAACCTGCCGGAGGGAGGATTGACCTCCGGGAGCTTCCCCTCCACCATGGACGCTTCCCGGATGTGCCATGAGTAGTTTCCCTTGGACCATGGGTCCATGATCATTATCTATGTGATGTACTCCTCCCCTCTTTGTTATTCATGGTTAAGACCTCGTGAGCTGCCCTACATGATCGAGGCACATATGTAATTTTCTGTTGTTGCTATGCTAAGTTTGCTGGGATTTGATGGATTATGAGCCTATGTTCAGATTGTGATTGAGTAATATATTTGGTTCTTATATTTTATATTTTTGTTCCTAAGTAATTCTTGCATGTGCTCCGTTGTTGTTTATTGCTTTGGCCAAGTAGTAGGTAGTGACTCCAAGAGGGAACGTTATGCTCGATTGTGGATTCAATACCCCCGATAACACGCTTGAGTGACAAAAACATGAGTCTAGGGGATGTGTTTTTGCCACAAGGGGGAAAACAACGGTGCTTGTAACCGCGGTTGCAAGGATTGTTTACTTTACGCAAGGTGCTTTTTAATGCAGTTGTCTGTTGCTTTGGGTTTACACTTTGGGTGGGGCTCGCAACTTAATACTAGCGAGATGTTCTGGATAGATATCTCAAGGTGGATGATTAGTAGTAGATGTAGTTTGATTTCGGTCTACTTATTTTGGCGTACCGCCCATGCTTTTGAGCGTCGTCCTTTTTTTGTACCATAGTTAGCATTGCAGTGCGTTTTAATCTTGTCAATTGCCCAGCTGTAATTTGTTTACCTCGCATAGCAGTTTTATCGTCTTTTGGGAGAGAAACATCACTAGTGAACATCATGGGACCCCGGTCCATATTCTCATCACTGTTTATACGCTCATTTATTTTCCTGCTTTTACTTTCTAGCTGCTATCACCATTATCATTATCCCTTGTGTTTGATCCTTTGCTATTATCATGGACTTGCACACACAACAGATAGCTTTGCTCCCAACGAGTACAGAGGGGTTGTCAATTCCTCCGGCCTTGTTGTTTACAAAGGATAAAACGCACGAGATAATAATGATAGTGATAGCAACTGAAAAGTAAAAGCAGGAAAATAAATGAGCGTATAAACATTGATGAGAATATGGACCGGGGTCCCGTGATGTTCACTAGTGATGTCTCTCTCCCAAAAGACGATAAAACTGCTATGCGAGGTAAACAAATTACAGCTGGGCAATTGACAGGATTAAAACGCACCGCAATGCTAACTATGCTACAAAGAAAGGACGAGGCTCAAAAGCATGGGCGGTACGCCAAAATAAGTAGACCGAAATCCAACTGCATCTACTACTAATCATCCACCTTGAGATATCTATCCAGAACATCTCGCTAGTATTAAGTTGCGAGCCCCACCCAAAGTGTAAACCCAAAGCAACAGACAACTGCATTAAAAAGAACCTTGCGTAAAGTAAACAATCCTTGCACCCGCGGTTACAAGCACCGTTGTTTTCCCCCTTGTGGCAACATCACATCCCCTAGACTCATGTTTCTGTCACTCAAGCTAGTCATCGGGGGGCATGAACCCACAATCATGCATAACGCTCCCTCTTGGAGTCACTACCTACTACTTGGCCAAAGCAATAAACAGCAACGGAGAACATGCAAGAGTTACTCAAGAACATAAATATAAAAGAAGAGAATCAAATATATAACTCAATCACAATCTGAACATAATCTCATAATCCATCGGATCCCAGCAAACTCAGCATAGCAATAGCAGAAATATTACATATGTGCCTCGATCATGTAGGGCAGCTCACGAGGTCTAATCCATGAAGAACAAAGAGGGGAGGAGAACATCACATAGCTACTGATCATGGACCCATGGTCCAAGGTGGACTACTCGTGGTTCATCCGGGAAGCATCCATGGGGGTGGAGAAGCTCCCGGAGGTGATTCCTCCCTTCGGCAGGGTGCTGGGAAGAGGTCTTCTGGTGCTCCCAATCTTGGAAGCACGGCGGCGGCGGAACAGAGGAGAGATCGCGAAAAAGGGTTCTGTCCCCGAGGGTTTCTCGTCATGGGGAATAAATAGGCGAAAGGGGGCAGCCAGAGGTGGGCCAGGGGCTCCAGGCGCACCCCTGGCTCGGCCAGGGGCCTGGCCCTGCCCTCTGGCCGCCTGGGCCCCCTGGATCCCCTCTGGCCCCTCCTGGGCTTTTCTCGAAGCTTCTGGTACGCTGATTTTTCATATATTTTTCCCGGAATTTTTCTGGTACTTTTAATAAGGGGGAAACCTGAAATAGAAAAAAAGTAGAAAACAGGAACTGGCACTGGGGTGCACTGAGTTAATAGTTTAGTCAAATATGATCTAAAGTGTATGGAAGTTCATCAATATCATAGCAATATCACACAAAAGAGGCATGGAGCAAGCAGAAATTATAGATACGTTTTGGACGTATCAACATCCCCAAGCTTAATTCTTGCTCGTCCTCGAGTAGGTAAATGATAACAAGCATAATTTCTATGGTGACATGCTAACATCCATATAAGAACTTTTTAAGTAAAGCAATCAAAGCATGCAATTCAATTCAAGTCATAACAGGCAAGAATCTATATCTAGTATTGAAACAAGCAACATAAGAACATAAAGGTGTAAGAGCTCTCGCTGTCCGTTACTCGAATGTCTCCAAATGGTGTTTGCGTGCAAGAAAGGGGATAGGGATATACGAGAAAAAGTATTTTTATTGTTGAGAACTCAATCTACTAAAGTGTCACACTTGTTCTTCTTTGGAATCTTATCTTGACTCATCCCCAGACCACTAGCCAGGTACAAGTCAAAATGATTGTGACGCCCCCAAAATCAGACCGTGTACAGTAATCATACACGCAAGGTACACGATCGAGATTAGGGACTCACGGTGAGATATCACAACACAACTCTACAAATAAAATAATACAAGTTGTTTAATACAAGCCAGGGGCCACGAGGGCTCGAATACAACAGCTCGAGAGCACAAAGTCAGCGGAAGCAATAGTATCTGAGTACAGACACAAGAATACAAGGTTACCTTTAGAAGGCTATCACAAAAACAACACGATCGAAAAGGCGAGGCCTCCTGCCTGGGAACCTCCAAGCTACTCCTGGTCAACGGGGAACTCGACGTCGTAGAAGGCATCGAGGATCTTCACGTTGCGGTGGTCGACATCGGGGATCTCCTACTCCTGGACTCCAACGTCGACTGCAGCGGCCGATCACGCAAAACAGTAAAAGAAATAAAGCAGGTGAGTATCTAGTATACCCGCGAGTCTTACGTCCGCTACTAAGCATTATGCATTTTATCAACGGAAAGAAGAGGCTGTATATAGTGGACTGAAAGACTGAAATCCAGATAAAGGGTAAGAATCTAGGCCTAACGAAGACTAGCATCTTCCGACGATCTCTTGTAGCATGAGGTAAGAATCAGCCAACAGTTTATATAAAGCATAAAGTAACAATGCAGCAGAAGTTGTTGTAGCATTGTATAATAATAAGTTGTAATAATTAACAATGCCTCCGAGTTCACCTCCTCGACATCCCCGCGAGGAAGAAAACCCGGAACCATACAGTTTAATAATAATAGTTTGTATTGGTAAGATCCAGCTTCAGCATAAAGCGTCCTGTTACCGTGGACACGGCTATTCGAATAGATTAATCTTCCCTGCAGGGGTGCACTTGTGTTACGCTACACGCACGGATCTCCAGGGTGGCGGGAACCTTGTTAGGGAACGCTCCACCGAGGCTATCCGACACTTCATAGCCCATCTTTCAAACTCAACAGAGAGGCCATCCGCCGGTCTAAATCCTAAGTACGCCGGGCCTTGGACACCAACCCGAACGTACTCCTGCACGGTGCGTGGCTGGCCGGTGAAGTTAAAGCAAATCCAAAGAAGACACCACCGCGCGAGCAAATAAGACAACACCACTTCCCGGCGCAGGCCGCGGTACTGCTGACGTCTGAAGAGTCCTCGGACGACACTACGAAGCAGAGGAGCCCATAACTCGTAATTCCCACTGGTAGGTAGTGCGTACATGGCATATAGCCAACTCAAGACATCCACTGAACCATTTAGCATTTTAATTAACCTGCGTGACAACCGTTATCGCTGCCTCGACTTAACCGACCCGCAGACAACGACAGCAGCCAGGACCACCAGTACATCGGTTCCTGCCCCGTCGTCCCACCAAGTCACAGCGGTTACCAACAAGGTGAACCTTCTCCTTACCTTGTCTCGCGTGTGCTCCTGGGGGAGCTCGACTTTCGTAGTTTGGTAACTCTCGCGGCCAACGATCAGGGGCCAAGCACACCGGTACACTGGTCGTACCCTCCCTTTCGTCCCGTCGCAATACCTCTCGCGGGCACCGTTGGGTCACCCGACTTCTTACCTTTAAGGATACCAGTTGGTTCGAGTTCCTACCATTAAGTGAAACCAGGAGGTATCACCCTCGATGGCACACTTAAAGAGGTTTGACAGAGACATCAGCGGAATGAACTAAAGAGGTAAACCTCATATCATCCCGGTGATGCTACGCTACTGAGCCTACGAGAGTGAAATACGAGTCCATTCCACTCGTAAGCCAAAGTCGAAGCGACTCGGCAGAGTCTCGCCGTTGTAGGCCCCCTAGGGCGTCTGCATTGATCCGTAACTGTTGCAGCTGTAATATATCGTTCCCGCGATCACTCCCAAAGTGATCACGACCCTCTATTCTAAACCTAGCTAACAATGCGCAGGGTTTACTGCTGAATAATGCATAAGTAATAATAGGCAGCATAGGATTAAATGAAGGTACATCAAGGGGCGACAAAAACAGGCTATGCAATTGAATAGGATTGTAATCGTAGCAACAGCAGTAACAATGCCTAGTGCAAGAAATGTACGGAAAGGTAGGCGATATCTGGGGAAGAGAATGGCTCTGCTTGCCTGCAAGCTCGACGGTAGGGGTAGGGTCGTCGACGAAGTAGTCATACTCAGCAGCGATGTAGTCGACGGTAGCAGCGGGGTCTACTGGAGAATAAAGGTGGGGAGGAACAGTAAATACAAAGCAAGCAATGCAAACATATGAATTACATGGCAAATGTATCGATGTCGGTGTTCTAATGCAGTACAATGTGTTATGCTCGGAGCGGGAATTCATCTGGGGATGAAATACCGGCTCCGGGTGATTATCGGACAAGGTGTCCGGAGGGGGGGAGATATCATGTCGGAGGTGTCGTGGACATCCGACACATGTGAGGGTGGTGTATCCGGGTTAGTTGAACCATTCCGGACAAATTTCTTGTTCGGAATAAATTCATCCGGCAGGTTTTTATCGGCACCGGGAATTATCGACAGACAGCTCGGAGGGGGGAATGTCGATGATCGGTGTGTTAGGGGGGTGGGTAAGACATACGGATAGCGTATCCGTATTCATTATATTTTTCTGATCAATTTTTATGTATAAATTTTTTGAATCTGAGTTACGGTTTATAAGATATCGAATTTCCAAGTTTAAATCATTTTTAAAAAAAATTCTGAATTTCTTTTATTATTAAATTCCAACATTATCCAAAACATTATCCACAACAGTGCCTGACATGTGGGACCCACATGTCAGCCTCTGTTTATTAATAAAACATTTTAATAAAAATAAAACATGCACTAGGCCCACATGTCAGCCTCTGGATTTTCTATAATTCTTTTTAACAAATAAAATCTGACAGATGGGGCCCGGTGGTCAGTGACTATTAAACCTAACAGTTATTTAAGTGGCGGGACCCACATGTCATTGGCTCAGGTTTAATATAACAGTTATCTAATTTGAGGCAATTAGATAGGGGTTGACCCACTTGTCATGTACAGCAGGGGGGCTTAGTCCTAATTCGTTTTCAGGAGGGGATTACCGGCAGCCCATGCCCACGCCGGCGAGCGGGGGCATGACGAGGCCGGCCGGAGAGGTGGGCGGCCGCCGCGGCGGCAAGCAGAGGCGCGGCGCGCACATGCAGGGCTCGTCCCGGACGCAAAGCACGCGCAGGTGGAGCAACCACGGGACGGGGCGCGCGGCCATGGAGGCGGCCGGAGCCGTGGTGGCCGCAGCCACGACGAGCACGGCGGTGGCCGGGAAGGAGGCACAACGGGGGAACGGAGAGGCACGTGGAAGGGGGGTGGTGCCCACACGCGGCTAGGCATGCGCGTGCTTGCACGGGCCGTGGCCGAGGCGCGGTGAGCGCGCGGCCCACCATGGCGGCCCGACGGCGACCCTAGTGCGACGGAGGGGGCGTTCGGGCGTGCAAAATATGGACGGAATAAGGGGGAAAGGGGTTGCGGCTTACAACGAGGGCAGGGGAGGGGTCGGGGCTGCCGGAGGGCTTCAGAGCGGCCGGGATTTTGGCGAGGACGGCGGCGTCCGTGGCGAGGTGCGTGGCCCGATTCCGGCAACGCAGAGGTCGACGACTCAAATTCGAGGTCCGGGGAGACGAGGACGAGCACGCCGGTGGTCTTGGATATGTCGGAGCGGCACGTCGCCATTGTTGGCCGCGAGGTTCAGCAAACGACGGCCATGGCGGGCTTGTTCGGTCCGAGGCAACGGGCGAGACAACGGAGAGGGAGGGCGGGTGGAGGCACGAGGTAGTGAGGAAAATGGCGGCTAGGGTTTCCAGGGGTCGGGTCGGCCTTATCCCCTCGGGGAGCAGGTGGAGGAGGGGAGGGAGCAGGTGGAGGGGGCCATGGCGTGGCCACGGCATGGCCACAGTTCTGCTACAGGGGGGCAGGTGGGGAGTTGGTGGGGAAGAGGTCCCGTGAGAGAGAGAGAGAGAGGAGGGGGGCTGGGCCCGGGTGGGCCTCGCCCCAGGCGGAATTAGGGGGTTTCTATTTTTTTTGTTATTCTTTTTGTAATCTTTTTCTTTCTGTTTATTTGTTTAGCTAGTATAGGATTTTATAAAAAGGTGATATCTTTTGCAATAATCCTATTATACCATACAGTGATGCCACAAATAGTTTTGGCCCAAACAAAAACCATTTTAATTTTTGTTATTTATTTTAAAGTGTTAAATGGTGCCTTTTAGCTACTGTTTTTATTTGTTTCTATTATTTAAACATAGCAATAAAATATCAATGCTAATTTAATATGGCTTACTGACTTTTAGGCATTTAATAAAATTGGTTTCACAATTTTTAGTGCATTTAAAATTCCTACTTGTTTATTAAATTTACCATGGCCATTTAATAATCCCTAAGCTTCTGGTTGTATTCCTTAATATTAATAAATCATTTTAATTAAAATAACCAGTACCATAGTAACATGGCTTAATGATTCCTAGGCATCCCATTAATAGGTTTTATCATTGTGGTTTATCTAAGATTTCCATTTTATTTTAATTTATAAAACAATTTGATAACCCCACAACATTGGGTTCATAATTATCATTGACTTGTGATTATTCAAATGACTAAGAATGATTTGGTTTAGCCATGATCAAGTTGATTGACTGGCATCCACAATCCTTGGAGCAATTTTATAATTTGAAAATTTCATCACGGTGAGGAACTGACAGAGCTATGATCAAGGGTGATCATGGCTTGATTAACAACAGTGATGATCATCAACAGTGGAATCACTGTAGTGATTACTGTTACTGATTCTGAGGGTGTTACAATGATCCACTCCTTTTCGACATTTTGAGCACTCATGCAATGGATGAGCGTAAGCAAGAAAGTTGACACTTAGGATGGCAAAGAGAGAACATGGTGGAGGAGGAAGACAAAAAGGTGTGAAAGGCTCACATCAATGAGGACAATCATAGGCGAGAGAAAGCCAAATGATAGATGTGATGTGAGAAGTAGGGATTGCCATGCAACGGATGCACATATGAGCTAAAAGCTCTCCAATGGAACTAGTGGGGGTGCATCCAACTTGCTTGCTCAAGAAGACCTAGAGCTCATTGGAGGAGGCTCATCATTGGAATATACAAGCCAAGTTCTATAGTGTGAAGGTCCCCACATAGTTATATGCATGAATGATAGTCTCTATGGAGTACAAGATATAAGATGGAGTACGAGTGTGGATCTTCTCAAAAAAGAATAGTAGTGTGCCCCTTCTCTCTTTTATTTTTTTCTCTTTCTCTTTTTTTTCTTTTTCTATTTTTTTGTATTTTTTGTGGCCTCAATGGCTCTTTCTATTTAACTCTCATTTGTCCTCTTTGGGATCTTTTAATTTGTCCACTTTGGGATCTTTTCCTCACTTAGGGGCAACACTCTATATATTACCAAAAAGTATAGAAGATCTTTCACACTTTACAAAGTACTTGAATCATAAACAAAATGTAAATATCATGATGTATGCAAATGTATGCCTCTGCCAGTGTAGCAGGATATGCAATAATACTAGCGCGTCATGTAGCAATGATTAGGGAAAGTCCCAACTATCATGCGGCTCATCGATCAAGCAAGTAGCATGTATGACATGAAGATCAAGTCATGAGAAGATGGATGTTGCATGGCAATATATCTCGGAAAGGCTAGGGAAATGCCTTGATACACTACTGGAATTCACCAGTTTTCCATAAGTCAACGGCTTTGCCGTCTGTTTTTCATCGGGGCAGACGGCAAAGAGTTAGTTTGCCGTACGTTGCCCTAATAACAGACGGCAAAGGAGACACTCACGGCAAACATGTAGTTTGCCGTATGTCGCCCCAATGGCAGACGGCAAAGGAGCCTTTACCGTCTAAGGACAGACGGCAAAACTCAATGTGGGCCCGCCTAGTCCCAGCCACGAGTGATAGGTAGCTATGGTGGCTGTTTTGAGGAAGGATATAAGGAGGCTTATGATGACAGAGTGTATCGTGCCAAGGGTTTGGATGTACCGACGAAAGTGGACACTAACTCTCGGAGTGAGAAGAAAGCAATGCACGGCACAGGAAAGGCTAGCAAAATATGGGATGGTGGAAGTGTCAACTTTCGAATACTCACATTAGTCCGAAGAACTCATGCAATTATTATCGGTAACTCTCAATCTAATAAGGAGGTTCACAAAGAGACGAGTACCCCGAGGAGGAGCGTATGGGGGTTTGGTTATCCTTGCGCATCCTCGACTCATGGTACGTGAGTGCACTCTAATATTCGACCCCTCAGAAGAGTAGTGATCCAACTAGTAGCTAAAGTTCTCAACTAATTTGTAGGTTTTTGAAAATAAACACGAATTGCCCAAAATACGACATCTATCACTAATAGGCTAAATCTCTTGACACCAAAAGTCCAAACATTACTCAAGACAACACCTCAAAACTTTTGCAAGTTACTACTACAAAAAGAATAGCAACCTCAATTACCTACTTCAAGTCAAGACACAAAACTCAGTGCAACAGGCAAACTCTCTAAACAAGATAAACATGAAAACTTAAGAGAGTTCCAGCAACAAACTAAACAAAATCTCTTTTAAAAGATAAACATGGAAGCTAAGAGCAAAGCATGACAGCAGCTACGGAAAGATAAAGAACAAACATAACAAAGATAAGCATGAAAATTCCTATGTTGTGTTCTAAATTTTGGAAGTGGAGCGTGTTTCTCTCCCACACAAAGAAAGCTGGGTTCTAACTTGTTATGAACAGCAAGCAAAACTAAAGAAAACTAAAAACAAAACCTAAGAGCGAGACGCTCCAAGAATAGCACATAACGCATGAAGTGATAAAAATATAGTGAGACGAGAGACGAACTGATAATTGTTGATGGAGAAGGGGATGCACGGGGGAATCCACAAGCTTAGACGCTTGAGTCTACTTGAATATTTCTTGGGGATGCATGGGGGCATCCCCAAGCTTGAACGCTTGACACTTCTTAATCTTCTTTCATCATCTTCCCTCGCACACTTGAAAACTCCCTTCATACATAACTCATCATAATCTGATTAGCGAGGTTAGTACCCATAATAAAATAATGTTTTCTCTACTGGAAATAATGATAAACTTTAATAGCTACTGTTTCCCAAGATTTCCAACAAGTTTTTTCAAAGAAAAAGCAAGCTTAAGGTTTGCAAAACGAAGAAAAGGCAAAACAGGACAGAATCTGTGAAAAACAGACCAGCAGGTAAAACGAATTTTTTAGGGGTACTTATGCAACTCAAATAAAAAAATTCAATACATACGAAAGTTTCGTAATTTTATAGAGCACTCTGTGTAAACAATTCAGCTCAAAAAGATGAACTGGGATTTTTCTCTGATTTTTCTAGTCACGAGGACAAAATCTGTTTTCTGGACAGCATGTCACAACTTTCACTCCCCTTGTCGTATGAGGCTATAAAAGGCACAAAGCTTGAAAAGTAAAGATACAATGATGTTGCTACAGTAGTAACAATCATCAAGACCACAAAAAACAGAAGAAAAACAAAAAGGAAAACCTAAATTCGTTGCGGGCTGCCTCCCGAAAACGCTTCTTTAAAGCCATTAGCTAGGCTTAATGCAAATAGATCAAGTTGTATCAATTGAACCATCATCAAGATCATCAAAAATCTTTTCAATAATACAACCACTCTTAAGAGGTCTTTCAAATAAAGGCCTAATAAAGATACTTCTCGGAATAAAAGCAAAAGGTGGAAAATCAGTCGGAGTCTCATTCATCTCATTGAAGAGAGGTATTTCTTCCAAAGTTTTTACAGTTTCAACCCCTTTGGCAATAGATAAATTATTTTTGGAACGAGGAGCCTTTGGAACGTAAACGAACCTAGGTTCCTTCTTTGCCGGAGTTTCCACCTTTTTGGTTTTGATTGATGAAAAAGTAGTTCCTAGAGTGTCAATAATTTCCTCAATCTTATCAATCCTAGAATGAAAAAGTAGTTCCTCATGGGATTTGATGGTCTCCAAGGTTTTAAGAATTTTATGCATGGAGCTATCTAATCTATTTAATCCCCTTGAACCTTACGATCCAACTCACTTATCTTATTAATACTTGGCATTTCTAGCTCCATCTTTTCAAGTTTTTTCATAATGTGAGCTTGGGTAATGTTCTCTTGAATGCTATCAACAGGGAGATTTCCAACAAGATTTTCCATAACACTAAGAGCTTCCCAAACTGGGGCTTCTATGAAATTCCCATTGATAGAAGTATCTAGAATAAACCTATTCCAAGAAGTAATTACAACATAGAAGTTTCTAAGCAGGATAGTAGTGGTTTGCTTCATGGTGGCTCTTTTTTGAGAATCATTAATCCTATACCAGGCATCCTTCAGACTTTCACCACCTCTTTGTCTAAAGGTGAGAACTTCTGACTCACCAAAGGCAAAAGGACCAAACATACTGATAACTTCTAGCAAGATAACTATTTTTTTGATTTTTGATGAAAGACACTAAAGCAAAAACTGAAAGGTAAACTAACAAGACTAGAAAGCAAAGATAAAAGATAGTGTGCAACTCCCCTATCTTGAAGAGTGGAGTCCCCGGCAACGGCGCCAGAAATTTGCTTGATACACGAGATAACTTCTCGTCCCTCGTTGGTTACCCCAAGTGGAAGGTGAGATGTAGCGTAGCAGCAAGTTTCCCTTAGCAAAGATGCTAAGGTTGAGTGTCGGACCAGTAGGACTCCAACAGATACAAGTAGGTGGTGAAGTGAACAATTGGCGCCGTTTACAATCTAAGGATTGCTAACTTCACCTGGACCTGCACACACAATAGATAGCTTTGCTCCCAACGAGTACAGAGGAGTTGTCAATTCCTCCGGCCTTGTTGTTTACAAAGGATAAAACGCACGGGATAATAATGATAGTGATAGCGACTGAAAAGTAAATACGGAAAGTAAATTGATAGTGTAAACAGTGGTGGAAGTATGGACCTGGATCTCATGATGTTCACTAGTGATGTCTCTCTCCCAAAAGACGATAAAATAACCATGCGAGGTAAACAAATTACAACTGGGCAATTGACAGGATTATGTGTGCAAACCAATGCTAATTATGTAAAACAGAAAGGAAGAGGCTCAAAAGCACGGGCGGTACTCCAAGACAAGTAGACCAAAAACCATCTGCATCTACCCACTAATCATCCACCTTGAGATATCTATCCAGAACATCTCGATGGTATTAAGTTGCGAATCCCACCCAAAGTGTAAACTCAAAGCAACAGACAACTGCATTAAAGAACTTTGCGTAAAGTAAACAATCCTTGCACCCGCAAGTACAAGCACCGTTGTTTTCCCCCTTGTGGCAACAGCACATCCCCTAGACTCATGTTTTCTGTCACTCAAGCTAGTCATCGGGGGGGCATGAACCCACAATCATGCATAACACTCCCTCTTGGAGTCACTACCTACTACTTGGCCAAAGCAATAAACAACAACGGAGAACATGAAAGAGTTACTCAAGAACATAAATATAAAAGAAGAGAATCAAATATATAACTCAATCACAATCTGAACATAATCTCATAATCCATCGGATCCCAGCAAACTCAGCATAGCAACAAAAGAAAGATTACATATGTGCCTCGATCATGTAGGGCAGCTCACGAGGTCTAACCCATGAAGAACAAAGAGGGGAGGAGAACATCACATAGCTACTGATCATGGACCCATGGTCCAAGGTGGACTACTCGCGGTTCATCTGGGAAGCATCCATGGTGGTGGATAAGCTCCCGGAGGTGATTCCTCCCTCCGGCAGGGTGCCGGGAAGAGGTCTTTTGGTGCTCCCGATCTTGGAAGCGCGGCGGCGGTGGAACAGAGGAGAGGTCGCGAAAAATGGTTTTGTCCCCGAGGGTTTCTCGTCACGGGGATTAAAAAGGTGAAAGGGGGCAGCCAGAGGTGGGCCAGGGGCTCCAGGCGCCCCCCTGGCGCGGCCAGGGGCCTGGCCGCTCCCTCTGGCCACCTGGGCCCCCTGGCTCCCCTCTGGCCCCTCCTGGGCTTTTCTCCAAGCTTCCGGTACGCTGATTTTTCCTATATTTTTCCCGGAATTTTTCTGGTACTTTTAATAAGGGGGAAACCTGAAATAGAAAAACAGCAGAAAACAGGAACTGGCACTGGGGTGCACTGAGTTAATAGGTTAGTCCAAATATGATCAAAAGTGTATGGAAGTTCATCACTATCACACAAAAGAGGCATGTAGCAAGTAGAAATTATAGATACGTTTTGGACGTATCACCAACGAAGGGCGAGAAACCATTATCATCATCTCGACCATCAAGAAAAAATTTGGCGCCGTTGCCGGGGACTCCGAGTGCTAAGATAGGGGAGTTGCACACTATCTTTTACCTTTGATTTTTAGTCTTGTTAGTTTACCTTTCAGTTTTTATCTTTGTGTCCTTTATCTAAAATAACAATTTTTTTACCTATCTTGCTTTTAGTGGGCCTGCTTGTTTAGATGAACATGTTACGACTTGGTGCTTTGAGGGAATCGGAAGTTCTAGATTTCCATCAAAGGGATGGAGAGAATATGAAGAAGGCATGGGACAAAATTTCTGAAGCACATAAAAGTATTATGCCTTGGATACCTATAAAAATTGTGCTTAGAAATTTTTACCATGGTATTTTTAAGTGGTGTAAACACTCTCTTGATATTATAGCTGAAGGAGACTTTTTAGAGTGTGATGAAGCTAGAGCTCTTGATATTTTGCATGGTATATCTAGTTATTTTGTTTATGATCGTAGTATTGATACTGTTATAGATAGACTTTCCACTATTGAAAAAAGGATGGATGCTCTAGACTTGAGGAGGGAAGAGGAATATAAGTCCAACAAGAAAGAAATGTTGGAGATAGATAATGATTGGGAGCCCTTTGTTAGGATTAGCATCTCTAACCAAGACTTCCTTGCTTTTTGTGATATTGGATCCATGGTTTCTACAATGCCAAAAATAGTTTATGATTCTTTGAAACTAGATATGGTTAAATTGTCATTTTATCATGAACACGCTAATGGAGATATTTTAGAGGTTAAAGGAAAGGTAAAATAAGTCCAAGTTGCATTCCTTCATAGGGTTGCACCTATGGATTTCTTCATCATGAAGCCAGACCAAAGCAACATCGTGCTTGGGAGAGACTTCCTCCGAGATATGAAAGGCTTCATTGATATTGGTAACGGGCACATACTCTTACGCGGTAAGGCGAAAGGTAAGTACCTCTTTCCTAGGAAAAAGAAGAATGAGCTTGTTGAAAATCAATTTGAAGGTTTTTATGACTCCGATGATCTCGGGGACCTTTGATTCTTCTTTTGCTTATGCCTATCTTAAAGGCGTAAAAGAAAGCGCTTGTTGGGAGGCAATCCAAGATGTTTTTACTTATTTTTTTAGTGGTCTTGATGATTGTTACTACTGTATCAACATCATTTTATCTTTATTTTCAAGCTTTGTGCCAAGTTATAGCCTCTTATGATAAGCCAAGCAAAAGTTGTGACATGCTGTCCAGAAAACAGATTCTGTCTGCTTGAGGGAAAAAATCGAAACAAATCACCAGTTCATCTTTTTAATCTGAATTTTTTACACAGAATTCTCTATACAATTGTGAAACTTTCGTATGTTCTGAGTTTTTCTATTTGAGTTGCAGAATTTCCCCGAAAAAATTCTCTACTACCTGCTGTTCTGTTTTTCACAGATTCTGCCACATTTTGCCTTTCCTTACTTTTGCAAACCTTAAGCATGCTTTTTATTTGAAAAAAACTTTTGGAAATCTTGATAAACAGTAGATCTTCAATAATATCTTTATATCCAGTGGGGAAAAATTATTTTATTAAGTACTAACCTCTCTAATCATCTTATGATGAGTTATGTATGAAGGCAGTTTTCAAGTGTGCGAGGGAAGATGATGAAAGAAGATCCGGGAGTGTCAAACGCTCAAGCTTGGGGATGCCCCCATGCATCCCCAATAAACATTCAAGGATACTCAAGATTCTAAGCTTGGGGATGCCCCCGTGCATCCCCTTATCCATCAACAATCATCAGTTCATCCTTCGTCTCACTATATTTTTATCACTTCATGCGTTATGTGCTATGCTTGGAGCGTCTCGCTCTTAGGTTTACTTTTTTGTTTTCTTTAGCTTTGCTTGTTGTTCATAACAAGTTAGACCTCGGCTTAATTTGTGTGGGAGAGAAACACGCTCCACTCCAATCTAGAACACATCATAGGATTTTCATGCTTATCTTTCTGCTTTTGTGTGTTCTTTATCTTTTCGTAGCTACTGCCATGTTTAGTTTTAGTTTATGTTTTTGTCTTTACCAAGAGCCTTGGATTTTGTTTTGTTTGTTGCTGGAACTCTCTTTAGTTTTCATGTTTATCTTTTTAAGAGAGTTGGTTGTTACACTGAGTTGTGTTTTGTCTTGAAGTAGGTAATTGAGGTTGCTATTTAATTTTAGTAGTAACTTGCAATAGTTTTGAGGTATTGTTGTGAGTAATTGATACGTCTCAAACGTATCTACTTTTCCAAACACTTTTTCTATTATTTTGCCCTCATTCTTGCATTATTTGAGCTAAACTAACCCGGACTGACGTTGTTTTCAGCAGAGCTTCCTGTATGGTTTTATTGTGCGCAAGAAAATGGATTTTTAGACATCTCAGAAAATTCCCAGAAAAATACAGAAAATCCACGCACCCGGAGGGACCAAGGACCAGAAGGTGGGCCAGAGGGGAGCCAGGGGGCCCCTAGGCGCCTAGATGGCGCGACCAACCCCCTGGCCGCGCCCACAGGGCGCCTGGGTGGGTCCCACCCCCTCTGGTGACCTACCTTGGCCCCTATTTATTCTCGTGGCGAGGAAACTCCGAAATAGAAGTCGCTTTTCCAGAACCCGTCGCGGAGCCGCCGCCAACCTCTGTTCTTCTTCGGGAGGGCTAATATGGAGGCTGATTTGGCCTCCGGAGAGGGGAGATCGTCGCCATCGTCATCACCATCACCAATCCATCGTCCCTCCATGGCTTCTCTTCACATGTGTGAGTAATTCCCTGCTGTAGGCAAAGGGGATGGTATGGATTGGATGATATTGATCATGTAATAGTTCGTCAGATTGTCGGGGGCATGTTTCCTATCATCTACTATGGTGTTTATCATCTTTGCTACAACTTGTTGCTCTTAATGTTTGTCACATTGGGCCCGAGTGCCATGTTTTCAGATCTGAACCACTTGTGTTTTCATGAGTATATTTATGTTTGAGATCCTATCTGTGAGTTGTATGCACCTATTATGGTCCGGAACCGGCGATCCCAAAGGTGACAGCTTGGGACACCAAAGGGGATGGTCCATAATTTGAGGATTCCATGTATCCATTGAGTTTATTGCTTTGTTCCGGTGCTCTTTTATAGGAGCACCTTAATCTCCATAAGTTCCCTTTGTCCCCGTTCGTAGCGGGATGGTAGGACAAAAGATGTTGTGCAAGTTCTTATTGCAAGCACGTACAACTACCTACAGGATACATGCCTAATGTTTGATATTTGCCTAGATGATCATTGCTTTTCTGTGTGCCTTTCCCCCTGCTAGAATCTATTACATGTTCACTCTTATTCATGCAGCGCCCAACCATCCATCACCCTAGCCTACAGTGTTTTAGTTCTGCTGGTTACTACTAGTTTACTTTTGCTGTTATCACTATCGCTATCATACCACCGTTGCTATTAATACTTTGTTGCAAGCAAGTATATTTCAGGGGCGGTTGAATTGACAACTCAACTGTCAAAACTTATAAATACTCTTTGGCTCCCCTTGTGTCGAATAAATAAATTGGGTTAACTTACCCGTGAGAACACTACAATCGATCCCCTACAGTTGAGGGTCATCAGTAATGTTTGAACTTTTGGTGTCAAGAGCTCTAGCCTATTAGTGATAGGTGTCGTATTTTGGGCAATCCATGTTTATTTTCAAAACCTACAAAACTAGTTGAGAACTCTAGCTACTAGATGGATCACTACTCTTCTGAGGGATCGGATATTAGAGTACACTCACGTACCATGAGTTGAGGATGCGCAAGGATAACCAAACCCCCATACACTCCTCCTCGGGGTACTTGCCTCTTTGTGAACCTCCTCATTAGATTGAGAGTTACCGATAATAAGTCTAAGACTAATGTAAGTATTGAAAGTTGAGACTTCCACCTCCTCATATTTGCTAGCCTCTTCCATACCGTGCATTGCCCTCTTCTCACTCCGAGAGTTTGCGTCCACCTTTGCCGGTGCATCCAAACCCTTGGCATGATACGCTCTGTCATCATAAACCTCCTTACATCTTTACTCAAAACAGCCACCATACCTACCTATCAAGGCATTTCCATAGCCTTTCCGAGATATATTGCCATGCAACATCCAACTCTTCATGACTTGATCTTCATGTCATACATGTTCCTGCTACACTGACAGAGGCATACATTTTCATACATCATGATAGCTACATCTTCTTTATGTTGAGTACCTTGTAAAGTGTGAAGATCTTCTATACCTACTTGTAAAATAGAGTGTTGCCCTTAAGTGAGGAAAAGATCCCAAAGTGGACAAAATGAAAGATCCCAAAGATGACAAATGAGAGTTACATAGAAAGAGCCATTGAGGCCACCAAAAAATAAAAAATAGAAAAAAAATAAAAAGAAATAAAGAGAGAGAAAGGGGCAACACTACTATCCATTTGAAAGATCGACACTAGTACTCCCTCTTATCCTTGTACTCCATAGAGATGATCATATATGCATATAGCTATGTGGGGACCTTCACACTATAGAACTTGGCTTGCATATTCCAACAATGAGCCTCCTCAAACGAGCTCTAGGTCTTCATGAGCGAGCAAGTCGGATGCACCCCCACTAGTTCAATTGGAGAGATTTTCTTAGCTCATATGTGCATCCGTTGCATGGCAATCCCTACTCCTCACATCATATCTATCATTTTGCCTTCTCGCCTATGATTGTCCTCATTGACGTGATCCTTTCTCACCTTTTTTGTCTTCCTCCTCCACCATATTTCTCTCTTTTCCATCCTAAGTGTCAACTTTCGTGCTTATGCTCATCCATTGCATGAGTGCTCAAAATATAAAAAAGGAGTGGATCAAATTGACTTGTACCTGGCTAGTGGTCTGGGGACGAGTCAAGATAAGATTCCAAAAGACCAAGTGTGAAAATTTAGTAGATTGAGTTCTCAAAAAATATACTTTTTCTCGTATTCCCTTATCCCCTTTCTTGCACGCAAACACCATTTGGAGACATTCGAGTCACGGACAGCGAGAGCTCTTGCACCTTTATGTTCTTATGTTGCTCGTTTCAATGCTAATATAGACTCTTGCCTGTTATTACTTGAATTGAATCACATACCTTGATTGCTTTACTTTCAAAGTCCTTATATGGTTGCTAGCATGTCACCAAAGAAATTATGCTTGTTATCATTTACCTACTCGAGGACGGGTAGGAATTGAGCTTGGGGATGTTGATATGTCCCAAACGTATCTATAATTTCTGCTTGCTCCATGCATGTTTTGTGTGAATTTCTATGATCTAGATACACTTTCATACACTTTTGATCATATTTGGACTAACTTATTAACTCAGTGCACCACAGTGCCAGTTCCTGTTTTCTGCTGTTTTTCTATTTCAGGTTTCCACCATATTAAAAATGCTCCAAAAATTCGGGAAAAATCAGATAAAAAATCAGCGCTACAGAACCTTCCCACGAAAGTGGGGCCAGGGGGCCACCACCAGGGACCCAGGCGGCCACCTGGCGTGGCCTAGGGCTTGGCCACGCCAGGGGGGGGCTTGGACCCCTGGTGGCCCCCCATGGCTACCCCCTTCACCTATTTATTCCCCGTGACGCGAAACCTCTATGGACATAACCCCTTTTCGCGATCTCGCATGTGTTCTGCCGCCGCCGCGGTTCCAAGATCGGGAGCGCCAACAACCCTCTTCCCGGCACCCTGCCGGAGGGAGGATTGACCTCTGGGACCTTCCCCTCCACCATGGACGCTTCCCGGATGTGCCGTGAGTAGTTTCCCTTGGACCATGGGTCCGTGATCAGTAGCTATGTGATGTTCTCCTCCCCTCTTTTTTCTTCATGGTTTAGACCTCATGAGCGGCCCTACATGATCGAGGCACATATGTAATTTTTTGCTGTTGCTATGCTGAGTTTGCTGGGATCTGATGGATTATGAGACTATGTTCAGATTGTGATTGAGTAATATATTTGGTTCTGTGAGAGCAAGTTTTTCCCCCGAAGGTTTTGGACATTGTTGGACAAAGCAGAAGTGGAACTAATATTGTTTTCGAGTATAAACAGATACTTAGGTTCCGAAAGAATGGAGTTTGCAAGAAGAAGGTCGAAGGACAACTCACTGCAGCAGAGCTGCAGTCATCTACCGAACCCTTTGGAGAAAGACGACCCCTAAAAATGTAGTCGAAAAAAAAGTCTCTCTCGAGTAAAAGCGCAACGAGGAGAAAGCTGAAGCTGGTCGAAGACTTAGTCTTTTTACTAGTTTCTCTTTATTTTCTTGAGTCGTAGGAAAAACCGTACTATTAAGAGGGGTTTGCTAGTTGAGATCTTAGTTGATGTGAATTTGCTCTGCTCAACCAAAACCCACAAAAGCCTACTGAGAGAAATCTTACTGAGTCGAGTGAATAGCTCGAAGGCAAAGTCATCGCACTTCGTGCCTTCGAGAGAGAACTCGTTCGGTAAGTCAGCTTACTTGTTCCTCAAGTAAAGTTGCGCAGTGATTGGAATCCGACTGTTGTGGACACGCGTCAAGCGGTTGCATCGGGTCACTTCAGACATTTTACCCATCGGGATCGCCAACTATAAATACCCCGCACCTACTCGCCATTTCGGGTTGGCTGCTCCACTGAAGATTCTAAGATAGAAGTCTGTGAGCATCCCAAGAGAGATTCATCGAGAGAAAACCAAATCCCAAGGCTGTGCTGAGTTGAGCAATTCACTATGACTTAGGTTGAGTTTAGCCGATCTTTTTATCTTGGAGAACTGCAAGTCTCCTAGACGGTTAGGCGTCGCCTGTCAAGCAGTCGAAGAGTAATTGTCGCTGCTGAAGGAAGTTTGTAAAGGTCTCGGAGATGTCCTGAATCATCTTCCACGAGTGAAAACTGGACAAGCTTGAGGAGTTTGTTGCAGTGGAGAATAGGACGGAGAGAGTTTTGCTCCAGGTGTTCAATCACCAGTCCCTCCAACCAGACGTAGCACTTTGCAGAGTGTGAACTGGTTTACCAAACATCGTCGTGTCAGGCTCGTTTTCCGTCATACATTTAAATTAAGTATTTACTCGTTGTCTGTTTGCCTTCAATGTTTCCCTTCGTCCCCAATCCTTTCGAGCTATGCATTACCTTCGATACTGTATTTCCTTTGAGATGTTCTTAGTCCTTCGCAGTTTGCATGAATTCCTTCTAAGTTCCTTAGAATTTTTAGAAGTGATCATTCACCCCTCCCCCTCTGATCATTCTTGAGCTTTCAATTGGTATCAGAGCTAGGCACTCCCTACGCTCTGCGTATTTTGGTCTAACAACCTGGAGTGTTGTCAAGAATGTCGTTTGCAGCTGTTCTCTTGGGGGAACCAATCCCTATCTTCAATGGGAAGGACTATCCCTATTGGAAGTACAAAATGAAGAGGAATATCATGGCTATCAACTCTGCCGCTTGGGAAGTTGTCAAGAATGGTGTAGCTGTCAAAGACACAGATGCCATCACTCCTGAAGAGGCAAAGAAGATAGAGCTAGATACTGAAGTTTGGGTCTTCATAACAAATCATCTGATTCCAGAGAAATACCATGAGGTCAAGAATATTCCTTCGGCCAAAGGTGTTTGGGATTATCTCGAGAAGATTGGTGAAGGTGTCTCTACTCAAAAAGATGCTCGTATTGACACCCTTCGAAGCAAGTTCTATCGTTTCAAGAGGCACGAGGGAGAAAAAGATAGCTCCATATACAGCAGACTCACTGCGCTGTCAAATGAACTGATTTCCCTCGGCGCCGAAGACATTACCAATCGGATTATTGTCAGAACTTTGCTCCGTTCCCTTGATGATTCTTTCGATCACATTGTGCTGATGATCAAGGAAAGGACTGTTTTCAAGGATCTTGTTGCCGCTGATATTCTCGAGAGACTTAATACCTTCGAGATGGAAGAAGATGAAAAACGAGATATAAATGGGACACGAAGAAAATCTCATGCACTGAAGGCCAGAGCTTCACATCACTCCTCTGCTGAAGCTAGTTCTGAATCGGTTTGTGCCTCAGATGACCCCGAGAACATTGGAAAAGATCTGGCACTGATAATGAGAAGATTCTATCTCTTTCAGAGAAGGAACTCCTCTTCACCGAAAAAAAACTACTCTTCAAGACATTCAAGAAATTCATCACAGCATCGATCATCATCCAGAAACTCTTCAGCGAAAGATAACTGTTGCTATAAGTGCAAGAAGCCGGGACACTTCATTGCTGATTGTCCTCTCTAGGAAATTGAACATAGATCAAAGCATTCTCACAACAATTCTTCGAGCAAGTCTAACAGATCGAGCAAAAACTATGAGTCGAAGAGATATGATTCAAAGTCCAGAAATGACAAGAAAGACGGTTCTGATGATGACAAGAAGAAAAAGTATCACAAGCATCGAGAGGGTTCTTCCTCGAAGTCACATTCCTCTCGACGAAAGAATTCCCATCGTGCCAAAGCCTATCTGGGTAAAGAAATGAACTCTGAAGATGAAGCATCAAGTTCCGAAGCTGAATCAAACTCAAGATCTGGTTCTGGTTCTGAATCTGATGGCGTTGCTGGTTTAGCATTTGCTTCGAGAAAGACTTCAAGTTCATTCTTCACCAACCAAAGAAGCGAAGATGAATCTCCAGCTTACTGCTTCATGGCCAAGGGTAAGGTATCCTCATCTAAGAATTCCTACGATACTTCTGATGGATCTGCTTATGAAAGTAACTCTAGGATAAGTTATGCTAAACTTGCCAAAATTGCTTCTATCCAACAAGATGAGCTAGATTCTTTAAGTGAAACTATTCAAAAATCTGAGACTTTGTTGATCGATGAGATTGAGAAGGGTCAAACTTTGACGAATGAGCATACTGCTCTGAAAGAAAAGTATGATGAACTTTCCTCTCGTCATGATCTTCTCTCAGTGGACTACGAGAAGCTAACCTATGAATTCCTTCAAGGAAAAATGGCTCTCGAAAAACTGAGAGAGGCTAATGAAGAGTTGGAAAGTGTGAACCTCACGCTCATGGCTCAACAAGGCTCTGAAGCTAAAAATGAATCTACTTCACCTTGCTTAACCTGTTTGGAACGAAGTAAAATTGAGTCTATTTCTGAGAGATCGAAAGGAAAGCAACCTATTGTTATCGATGATACTAACCCCTCGAACGAGGAAACCATTACCGAGGAACTCCTCAGGTTGAAAAATTTATTTGAAACAGGCATGTTCAAAAGTGTGCAGGGACACCAGTACTTATGTGATATCCTACGAAAGGCTCTTCTTCACAGGAATCCCCGAAACGAAGGAGTTGGCTTTGAAAGGAAAATCAATCCTGATGGAACCTACTGGGAACCCGAGCAGTATCCTAAAACTGTCTGGGTTCTTGCGAAAGAAAAGCCCATTGATATTGCTAACCTTTCAGGTTTCAGTTGAAAAATTGACAAAGCTATTGTTGATGAATCACTTGATTCTGACTACAAGCTTGTCAAAGATCAGGAAGGAAAGGTGTCGGCTGAATTCGTTGGTACTCCTCCGAAGAATGGTTTCTATAAGCGACAGATTTGGGTTCGCAAATCTCTCGTAGAAAAACTTCCCCCTAACCATTCTATGCAGGGAAAATCTTCGGTACCACCGAATCACTACTATTCTCTCGAGGATAGAAATGAACCCTTGGTGCCTACTTCAAATGTTCCCCAGAAGGAATACTATCGTGTCGATAGAAATGTTTATCGTCATCGTAACGATAACACCAAAGTTGCTGTTACTCATCAGTACTCTAACCCCTCATCGAGGAATTATATTTATGGTGAGCTTGATGGTCCAGATAGACAATGCAATCCTGTTCGCTATAATATTGCTGCCCCATCTAGCTCTTCCATGCCTTCTAAGTCACCTGCTCGTTTGTGGGTGGTTAAGAAGAACTAATTCTTCTGCAGGGCTATGTCTCCGGTGGATCCGAATGGGTCATGGATAGTGGATGTACAAATCATATGACCGGAGACAAAGAATTGTTCACCGAAGATAAACTTACTGAATCTTCACAAAGATACATTACCTTCGGTGAAAACAAAAAAGGAAAAGTACTTGGTTTGGGTAAGGTAGCTATATCGAAGGATAAGCATATTGACAATGTGTGTTTGTTCAATCTCTAGGATATAATCTTATGTCTATCTCAAAACTTTGTGATCTGGGTATGCTTGTACTGTTTTCTGCTTCTCGTTGTGTTGTCTTTTCACAGGATGATTATTCCTTCGTGTTCGAAGGATATCGCAAAGGTGATATTTATGTTGTTGATTTTTCTTCGGGACCTGCAGTGTCCACATGCTTAATGGCCAAAGCCACTTCTGGTTGGTTATGGCACCGAAGACTTGGGCATGCAGGAATGAAAAACCTTCAAACTCTTATCTCGAAGAAGAACATCGTTGGAATTGATAATGTTAAATTCGATAAAGATCGTCTATGCAGTGCCTGTGAAGCAGGAAAGATTGCCAAGAAACATCACTCAGCAAAAACTATAATGACTACTACTCGTCCTCTTGAATTACTTCATATGGATTTATTCGGTCCTCAAAATTATGCTAGTCTTGGAGGTAACAAGTATGGTCTGGTTATTGTTGATGATTTCTCTCGATATACTTGGGTTTTCTTTCTAGATGACAAAAGCAAGGTTGTTGAAATCTTCAAAACTTTCGCAAAGAGAGCTCAGACTGAATATGAATTATCTCTCAAGCATATCAGAAGTGACAATGGTACAGAATTCAAAAACACTCATATCGAAGATTTTCTTGATGAATATGGCTTTACTCATGAATTCTCGGCTGCTTATACACGCGCAACAAAATGGTGTGGTCGAGAGAAAGAATCGAACTCTTATTGAAATTGCCAGAACAATGCTTGCTGAATACAAGACTCCTATCAGGTTCTGGGCTGAAGCAATCAATACTGCATGTCATATCATCAACAAGGTTTATCTGCACAAGTTTCTGAAGAAAACTTCACATGAACTTATTACTGGTAAAAAGCCAAATGTTTTATATCTCAGGGTTTTTGGTGCTCCATGTTATATCAGAGATATGAATCACAGCTCCAAGTTTGCTCCAAAGGCTCACGAAGGTTTTCTCCTAGGTTATGGTTCGAATTCTCACACTTACAGAGTTTACAACTCTCATCTTGGCAAAGATGTAGAAACTGTAAATGTTCGATTTGATGAAACTAACGGCTCTCAAAAAGAGCAATTACCTCTTAACCTGGATGAACCACCTTTGGATGAAGTTATCAGGTACATGGCTATTGGAGATATTCGACCTGTCGATGGAAATGCACGTCAAGCAAACAAGGATGATGATGGTCCAATTTTCCCACACATAGCCCGGGGCGCTGGAGATCAACATCCTGAAGAAAATGATGTACAGGTCGAAGGAGAACGCGTAAACGAAGAAAATTTCCATCCCGAAGGTCAAGCTGATCCCGAAGGACAACCGGATCCACAAGATGATGAAGGAGTTTTACCTCGTGTTCAAAGAAGAGTGGACGTCGACTCAATACTCGAAGAGATTCATTTACCAGGTCGTCCCACCACTCATTCTCGTACTCGATTAGCTAACTTCTGTGGAAATTTCTCGTTTGTATCCATGCTAGAACCATCGAAAATTGATGAAGCCATGAAGGACTCAGACTGGATGACTGCAATGCTCGAAGAACTTAATCAGTTCGAGAGAAATAAAGTCTGGTCCCTTGTTGATAGATCTGATCCCAAGAAGCATAATATCATTGGTACGAAATGGATTTTTCGCAACAAGCAAGATGAAGATGGCATTGTGGTAAGGAACAAAGCTCGACTGGTTGCTCAAGGCTACACCGAAATCGAAGGTATTGATTTCGGTGAGACTTATGCCCCAGTTGCTCGACTTGAATCCATTCGAGTCATGCTTGCTTTTTCCAATTACAATGGTATATTGCTATATCAAATGGATGTCAAAAGGTGCATTTCTTAAAAGTTAAATCGAAGAAGAAGTATATGTTATGCAGCCACCAGGTTTTGAAGACCTGAAGAATCCTGATAAGGTGTACAGATTGCACAAGGCCCTATATGGGTTAAAGCAAGCACCTCGTGCTTGGTATGAAACACTGAAGGATTTTCTTCTGAAGAAGGGCTTCAAACCATGAACAACTGATCCGACTCTTTTTACTCGTGCATACAAAAATGACCTTTTTGTGTGTCAAATTTATGTCGATGATATTATTTTTGGTTGTACTAACCCTGATATTAGCGAAGAATTTGCTCGTACGATGTCGAAGAAATATGAAATGTCCATGATGGGTGAACTGAAGTTCTTTCTCGGGCTTCAAATCCGTCAACATAAGAATGGGACTTTCATGTCCCAAGAGAAGTATCTCAGAGATTGCCTGAAGAAGTTCGATCTTGTCAGTTGCAAAACTATCAAGACTCCAATGCCTACGAATGTTCATCTAGATGCAGATGAGAAGGGCAAATCTTTCGATCAGAAGAAATATCGCTCGATGATCGGTTCGCTTCTTTATCTTTGTGCATCTAGACCTGACATTATGCTATCAGTTTGTATGTGTGCTCGTTTTCAGGAAAACCCGAAAGAATCACATCATATTGCTGTCAAGCGAATTCTTCGATATCTGGCACACACACCATCTTTGGGACTTTGGTATCCCAAGGGTGCCTAGTTTGATCTCGTTGGATATTCTGATTCTGACTGGGCTGGTGATCGAGTCGACAGGAAATCTACCTCAGGCACATGTCATTTTCTCGGTAGATCTCTTGTCTGTTGGGCTTCGAAGAAACAGAATTGCGTATCTATTTCTACGGCTGAAGCCGAGTATATTGCTGTCGATTCATGTTGTACTCAGATTCTGTGGCTCAAGCAAATGCTGAAAGATTATGGTATTCTTGTGAAGAAAATTCCATTGCTATGTGATAACGAGAGTGCTATCAAGATTGCCCATAATCCTGTGCAACACTCTCGAACGAAGCATATTGACATTCGTCGTCATTTTCTTCGAGATCACGTTCAGCGAGAAGATATTGTTATCAGCCATGTACGCACCGAAGATCAATTGGCTGATATCTTTACGAAGCCCTTGGATGAAAAGAGGTTTTGTGCACTAAGGTGTGAGTTAAACATATTGGACTCACGCAATGTGCAGTAAGATCATAACTATCGGTACCATGTATTATAAGTTTTCTTTCTATGATTGTTTACTTACGTTTTTTTCTATCGTGTTTCCTTTTCGTTTGTTTTTTTTTCGTTTGGTGTTGTCCTATACACTTACCACTCCGAGTTTAATCACTGTTTTCCCCTCGGATTGATTAAGCATCGGACCCTGTTTTCCCTCTATTCTATCCCTACCCCATCTGTGCTTTTCTCTCGTGAACATGTACATATGTACTCGATCAAGATTCCCTTCGAATTTCATTGATTCCGAAGGAAAATCTATCGAACGTTTATCTACTTTTATACTCGATGTTCGATGAGTTTAGTCTCGGACGTGGAGCAACTTTCTTCGGTTCGTTGGGATTTTCCCGCGATTACCGCCACAAAATCCGTCCGTTGAATGCGGAGAGACGCGAAATCTGCGCCATTGTCAGAACCCTCTGTTAGGTAATGTGCTAGGATCAAGTAACCTTGCATCATGTAAAATTTTTCAAAAGGAATCTTTGAAATCAACTTCAAAATCAAAATGGGAGAAGGAAAACCCCCCAGAGGAATTAATTCAAAAGGCCAGATAAAAATATTTTCCAAAAATTCATGTTAGATTTTTGGAAAGTCTTATAAATGACTGTGATCACATATCAAGTGATGTGGGACCCACCCCATGCTCATAGATTTTTCAAATATTCAAACAGTGCCTTGGAATTAAAGAAATACCCCTATTTGATTTAAGATTCAAATTATTTGAATTTTAAAAATGTTGAAACTTTATAAGTGGCTAGTCTATATTATTATGAGGCCATATAAAAAAATTCAGCATTTAATAAAATGTTTAGCTATTTTATTTAGCTAAACAAAACAAACTACAGAAAAGAAAAACAGAAAAGGAAAACAGAAACCCTTACCTGTCGCCTAGGCGAAGCCGGCACACCCAGCCCAGCCGGCCCAAAAGTGCACAGGGGTCTTCTTCCCCGTCCCGTGCACCCAAGCTGCTCGGTGGAAAGCCACCGAGCCAGCCGTGGGCGCCACGTCGCTGCCGAGAGCTTCCAGGCCTCCCCGTGGCCTCTTCTCGCGTCCTGGAGACGTCTCGCAGCCGCCCCAGTTCATTCCTCCCCTCCAGCACGACTCCTTCCTCCTCCTTCGCCGATTTCTTCCTCCACCCGAGAGCGCCGCCGCTCACCGTCGCAAGATCTCGCGGCCAACGACGAAGAGGAGCCCGGAGACCTTGTCCATCCTGCGCAGCACCATCGACTACCACGTTCTGGAGAAGATGGCCCCTTAATCGAGCCCGTGGACGACGCACGCTTCACCGGGACGTCGCCGGAACCGCAAGCCCCCGACGACGAATTCGTCACCGTCGCGCCACCAATCGCCCCGCCGTCTGCACCATTGAGCTCAGGGTGAGCTTCTCCCCGTTTTCCCCAAGTTATCGCGGCCCTCGCACCCTCTGTACCATTCCACCATGGGAACCGAGCTCCGTCGCCGCCATGGCTGACCCCAAGATCGCCCCTGTGCCTCTACACCCTGGTTCAAGCGCGCATCATGTTTCCCTTCGCCACAGCTTCACAACACGCTAGGCCACGCTCGTTTTCGTGCACTGCAATGTCGTCTCCGTCGAGCCCGTGCCTCCGGCCGCCGCCACCTTTGAAGACGCCGTCGTCCTGGTCGCCCCCGAGGTCGCCCGCGTGCACCAGACGACGCGCGAGAGCACGGGCTACGCTCCCGTGGTCTCAGCGCATCGAATGATGCACGGGAACATGATCCCGAGCAGCGCCGCCGCGGCTCCAGTCGCCGGCGTTTAGCCGCCGGCGTGTCAACCAAACCCCCCCCCCCCCTAATCACCCGGCTAATGACCCCCTGGGTCACTGACCAGTGGGCCCAGTGGCTTAATTAAGCCACTGGATTAATTTAACCCACGGTTTAATTATCCAGCCACTGACACCCTGGACCCACATGTCAGCCCCCCCCTGACGCCAGCTTGACGTCAGCCTGACGCAATAAATCATTTAAATGAATTTCCAGAGATTATTTGAATTAAAGAAATTCCAGAAATTCCAGAAAATAACCCAAACTTTGGAAATTCATAGAAAATTCATATTAACTCCAAATTGGACAAATAATATATGAAAAATGATCAGGAGAAAATTATCTTTCCAAATATGCAACTTTAAAATATGTTGGAGTTGATTTTAAAATGGGACCAGTAGCATATGTCATTTGAATTATTTGGAATTAATTCAAATTCAATTCAAATGATTTTGCAACTTGAACCATGGAATTATGATACAATTCAACCACACTTCAGAGGCATATCATACACATTTCCAAAAGGTTCAAAATGATCAAACAATGTCACATGCAACTTGGTTAAGTTGAATTCAAATGTGGAGTTTGAATTTGCAATTCAATTTGCAATATACTCCATTTAGATGGAATTGCTTCACACATCAAAGCATGTACATCAAGATTCAAACTTCCATCATGTGTTTGTGCATCGTATTTACTATGCTACTTTGCTTGTTGTTTGTCGAGTAGAGGTGGAACCGGAGGAGGAGGCTGCCCCCTTCGTTGAAGACCCAGAACTCGAACCTCGTCAGCAAGGCAAGCAAACCCCCATTGATCATGTCGATAAAATCCCACTTCCCTCTCATGTCTCGCTTATGCATTGTTTAGGATGATCACCATGATTCGTTTCTACCGCATAGATGAACCCATTCCTTTGCATGACCTATCATTTTGTCACAGTAGTAAGCAAACCACAATCCTAGCAAATGTAGGAGTTGTTTGATATCATGTGGCCCCTGCAATGTTACTGCTTATTGCATGCTTAGTATGATACCATGTTGTTACTGTGATGTGAGTCAGGATGGGAATGATCATGTTGATGTTGGTAGAAAAGTGTTGGTGAATCGACCCTAATACAAGGTGAACGATGAGAGGCTGTGTAGGAGTACACGGTGGGTTGTCTCGTTGAACACCGCCCTAGTACGAGTTCTTGTGTGGTGATCCAAGATGAAGAGTACAACCACACATTGGGCTCACTGACCCCTCTCAACTTACTAACTCATCCCTTTCGATGTCCAGATGTCGCAATAGTTCGGAGTTCTGGTAGGTCTGTGGCCTGGTTGCTAAGTGAGAGAACGGCTCATCCGAGACCGGCTTATGCACCACGCACACATCACTTGGGTCCACTTCGGTAAACCGGCCGGGTTCACGATTGTGGTAACCAACCAAGGTAGGCGGCTTTCTCGGACTAGATCGGCTATGAGGTAATAGTTGTGGTGAGCATCCTCGCTGGCACCCCTTGAATGGTGTCGAGATCAAAGGCGGTAAATGATGATCATGTGTGTGTAGCGGTACACCCCTGCAGGGTTAACAAAACTATTCGAATAGCCGCGTCCGCGGTTATGGACTGCTTGGAAAGCTTAGCTTGATTATTAGACAACTTTAACTGGATACTTCTAAAACACACCAAGATAAGTGTGAGTGCTATGGCGTGCTTTCTCGTGGGGAAGTCGAGGAAGGCACCATAGTGGTGTAATTGGTTGGAGAATGTAGTGGACTCGTGTACGCTTCTTACCTCAAAGTCTGGTACTCGTAGTTCAGGATTAGCCAAGTCAAAGCTGGCACTTCTGCAAATGAACCCCACCTCCCTTTACGTTGATACATGTGCATGAGTAGTATAGCTCCTATGTAAGTCTTGCTGAGTACGACTTTGTACTCACGTTTTCTTAATCTATGTTTTAGATGATGCCACTGACCCCGAAGGTGGCTTCTTCATCGAGCTGGACGACTGAAGACCAACTAGTCTAGTCACAGTCAGACGTCTGGTTTCCCTCGTGGAGGGCTTGTGTTTAAATAAGGCTTCTTAAGCCATTTGTTAAACTTGTCTGTACCCAGACATAATTTGCTTCCGTTTGTGTTGTAATGTTGGATCACATGTTTGTGATCTCTGTTTGCACTCTATAAGAGTTATCAATAAAATGGTACACTTTGTAGAGAATTATAATGGTACCTGCTGTTCATACAAGGCATGTATGCTGCGTGTATGTTTATAACATGCATGTCTTTGTATGGTTTTCGAGACCTTAGTTGTGTTCTGGTTGGCAGTCTTTCATACACCAAGTGGCCCTTAGATGTGCGCAGCTTGGGGCATCGCGATGCGATTGCTCGAGACTCCGTCTCGTGCACACTTTGTGGTATGATCGAGCCCGCCCTAGACCCCGACTAAGTGATCGGGCTGGAGTAAGTCTATGTAAGAGTTTTGAGATAGTCAATAGTATGGTTGAGGCGACTTGTCTTTGAATATGGGAGTTCACCACCCATATCATTAGACTTGTGTGCGGACGATGAGGACTCATCTCAGTTGATCATCCGGCCTGGATGGGATGCCCCTCACGTACGATGCTTTCCGAGAACGTTCTGTGCTTGGCCTTTTCTGCTTAGACAAGTGGGTACGGTTCTCGGCTCTCCATATGACTATGTCTTAGCTGTACTTGCATACGCTAACCCCGGGTCCCGACAGACTTGGTATCAGAGCAGGACTGACTGTAGGACTAGTAGCCTTGGCCGAACTTGAGTCTAGCTTGCTATAGTTATATAGTTACTCTGGGTATATAAGGGAACAACGTAAGGCTTCTTTTTTCTCCTTACCCCCTTCGTTCTGAGTTCTGAGTCACCCTCATCTTATTCTACGGGAAGATAGGACTAGGCTCTCCTCTGTCTGATTAGAACATCTCGTTGTTTGCTTCCTCATAGCCGTAGGAAAGTTGTGATCGGTTTGTTAGAGTGGTTATGCTCCCTGTTTTATTACACCGTATGTAAGTGCTGTTTTTCATGATTGGAAGAAATTGTCATTTCTTACAATTACAGCCGTTATGCTGTCCGAGTCATTCCAGGTTTATCTCATAATCTGATGCATTTGCAAACTCCTTTCTGTTTCAGATGGCAGATCTTCCCCCTCGGCAGATTGTTCGTTTGACCAGGTGCCTCGGTGTGCGTGGCCATCCCGCCACGTTGATCGAGATGATGTCCTATGTGGGATATCGATGGTACCCTGAGTACACCGTCGAGGAGCAGTTCCACGACTTCAACCAGACGCAGTTCCACTGCATTGTTCGGATCTACCCGCACCACGTTGGAGTCACCCAGCCTATCCACTTTGGACATGGCATTGGCGTTACCGAGAACATGGCTGTGCAGGATGCTGCATACTCATGTATGACACTGCTGAGAGAGGAGCACACTTTACTGAGAGAGACTTCTTTCCGCTATATTCCTGCTGCACTTCCAGGAGAAGATGGATATTACACCGGACTCTACTCAGATCACTCTGCAGAGGATCCCGCACTTCAGATGACTGCTAGGTTTGCTAGTGACAGAGATCGTGATGCACGCGCTCTCCGTTTCGAGCTCCACGCCACCCGTGTTCGTCTGTATCGAGCACTGACACTTTTGGCACCCTTTGTGAGTGTGGGATCAGTTGAGCATGATGCTATCTACCCAGTGAGGACTCAGATGCCTTCTCGAGTTGCTTGGCCCGAGATTGGAGGCATTTTTCCACCCCGTGGTCCTTTGCTTCCACCCTACGCTGGACCTAGGCCCCATCCTTGCCCAAATGGATATCAGGGTCCACAAGCCTCCGTGTTTTCCGATGGTCACCTCCAGCTACCGGGATACGCGGGTAACTTTTACGAGGACTACTATGGAGATGGAGATGAGTGAGACCGCATGTGGTCTTACTTAGTGATGATGTAGTAGTAACTTAGTATATTGTAAGCAAGGTGTCTAAGTTACAGAGGCTTAGATAAATAATGTATAGGAAGTCAGAGTGCCTCTGAAGGATGTATCATCTTCATCACGTTTGTATTAGCTTAGTGCTTGTACTAAAATGATGTATGGTTTGTATGACAACTTGTGAATATATGGCTTGTATGCTTTATCACCATGTTGTCAAGATGATTACTTCCTTTGCTCTGTAATCCTTCCAGTACTTCAATACCTTGTTTAGACTCTCCCAATCAACTCTGTTGGACTTTGGTTTTTCCTTCAGGATGTCTCAAGGAACCCGTGGCCAGGTTGGTCGTAACCAAGGTCGTGGGAATGACCAGGAGGAAGGCAACCTTCCACCCCCACCAACGATGGCTCAGGTTCTGATGGAAGTCGAGAGGAACCGCCAAGACTCTCACCATCTGTTGGAATTCATTGCTCGCAACACCACTCAGCAGCGCAATGAGTTGGTGTCCCTGAATGACTTCATCCGACTTCATCCCCCGGTTTTCAGTTACTCCACTGAGCCCCTTGACGCCGATGACTGGCTTCGCAGCATCGAGAGGAAGCTCCAAGCAGGCTGTGTTGCGGATGGCGACAAGGTCAGCTATGCCACCTATCACCTCGAAGGTGCAGCTAGCTCTTGGTGGGAGAACTTTATGAATATGCGTCCCGTTGGACCGCCTACATCTTGGGAGGAATTCTGCACGTCCTTCCGTGAGCACCACATTCCCAAAGGTCTTATGGACCGCAAGCGTGAGGAGTTCTGCAACCTCACTCAAGGCAGAAGGACCGTTGATGAGTTTAGTCGTGAGTTCAACCGACTTGCTCGTTATGCTACCGAAGAAGTCTCCACCGACTCCAAGAAACAAGAGAGGTTCCGTCGTGGCCTCAACACTGGACTCCGTCGTGAGCTCAATCTTCATGACTTTGCCACCTTCCAGGTCCTTGTCAACAAGGCCATCAAGGCCGAGGACATGAACACTCCCAATGACTTTCGCAAACACCCTAGAGACGACAGTTCATCCAGTTCTGGCTCCCAGAAGCGCAAGATCTGGATCCCAAACAGTATGTTCCGCCAGAACAACCCACCGAGGCCATCCTATGTGGCGCCTCGTCCACCAACCCAGTTCCACCCAGCTCCACGCACTGTTTTCGGAGCCTGTTACAAGTGTGGTCAGGCAGGCCACTATTCTCGTGAGTGTCCCCAGAACCAGATCCAGCATCAGAATGCTCCACCCCGTGCCGAAGGCAACAACAACAATGGTCGTGGCAAGCCACCCCAGAAGGTCTACACCGCCAAACCCGCTCCTCCCGCCACTCGTGGACGTGTGAACCAGATCGCCGCCGAAGAGACTGACGACACCACTGACGTCATTCTTGGTACGCTCCCAGTCAATTATGTTCCTACTTCCGTTCTTTTCTACCCAGGAGCATCTCATTCATTCATGTCGGAAAGTTATGCACTTCGTCATGAGTTATCTTTTGTTTAATTGTCCACCCCAATGATTATTCAAACTCCATGGTCAAGATGGCAAACTAATAGAGTAAGCCATGGTAATCAAATTGCAATTGAGGGTTTAGTGTTCCTTGCTTCACTCATAGCCCTCAAGTCTTCAGACATTGATGTCATCCTTGGCATGGATTGGCTATCAAGACAGAATGCCTACCTGGATTGCAAAGGCAAATCCGTGAAACTCACCCACCCTTCAGGCAAAACCGTCAACTACACCTCGCCCAGAACAAGAACCCAAGTGCATTCCTTGAATGTACTTCCCCTTCCCGAACTTGAAGATATTCCGGTGGTTCGTGACTTCCCGGATGTCTTTCCTGAAGAGCTGCCGGGAATGCCACCCGACAGATGCGTAGAGTTTATAGTGGATCTTGCCCCAGGAACCGCACCAATTTCTAGACGCCCATACAAAATGGCCCCACGTGAGTTAGCTGAGCTTAAAACCCAACTGGAAGCTTTGTTGGAGAAAGGCTTCATCCGCCCTAGCTCATCGCCATGGGGTTGCCCCGTTCTGTTCGTAACAAAGAAAGATGGAACAGAAAGGATGTGCGTAGACTATCGCCCGCTAAATTTAGCGACGATAAAGAACAAGCACCCATTGCCCAGGATCAATGATCTTTCTGATCAACTTGCAGGATCCTCTGTCTTCTCAAAGATGGATTTGAGATTAGGTTATCATCAAATCAAGATCCGAAACGAGGACATTCCCAAAACGTCTTTTACTACTCGTTATGGTCTTTACGAGTACACCGTCATGTCCTTTGGTTTAACCAATGCCCCCGCCACTTTCTCACGCATGATGAATTCGATCTTCATGGAGTATTTGGACCAGTTCGTCGTGGTTTACCTCGATGACATCCTTATATACTCAAAGAACGAAGAAGAACATGCCGAACACCTAAGGCTGGTATTGATGAAACTTAGAGAGCATCGCCTGTATGCTAAATTCTCCAAGTGTGAATTTTGGCTACCAGAAGTGACCTACTTAGGCCACGTAATTTCTGCAAAAGGCATTGCTGTGAATCCCGAGAGAGTTCAGGCCGTCCTTGACTGGACTCCACCTGAATCGGTTAAGCAAGTTAGGAGTTTTCTTGGCCTAGCCAGCTATTGCCGTCGCTTCGTCGAGAACTTTTCTAAAGTTGCAAAGCCTCTAACTGAACTCCTCAAGAAAGATAAGAAATTCCTATGGACTCCCAAGTGCGAGGAAAGCTTTCAAGAGCTAAAAAGAAGATTGACTTCTGCACCTGTACTTGCACCTCCAGACACCAAAAAGGATTTCGAGATCTATTGTGACGCATCACGGCAAGGGTTAGGATGCATACTTCTGCAAGATCGACATGTGGTAGCTTATGATTCACGCCAATTGCGGCCACATGAAGAGAACTATCCTACCCATGACCTTGAACTCGCTGCCGTAGTTCATGCCCTAACAACTTGGCGACATTACCTCCTTGGTAACCGTTGCGAGATTTATTCCGACCACCAAAGCCTCAAGTATATTTTCACCCAGCCAGATCTTAATCTCAGGCAAAGACGCTGGATTGAGTAGATAAAAGATTACGACGTAGTAATTTCTTACACCCCAGGCAAAGCCAATGTCATGGCTGATGCACTAAGTCGTAAGTCGTATTGTAACAACCTCATGTTACAACAGTATCAACCACTTCTTCATGAGGAATTTTGCAAGCTCAACCTTGAAATTGTTCCTCATGGCTATCTTTCTACCTTGGTGGCGAAACCAACTCTTGAGGATCAAATCATAGTTTCCCAAAGGCGTGCACGAGGTGTTCGCCGGATCAAGGAGAACATTGCTAGCGGAGTTGCTAAATGTTTCTCCACAGATAGCAAAGGAACGGTATTCTTTGAAAATCGTTTGGTAGTACCTAAGAATAGGGAACTAAGGCAACTCATCCTCAAAGAAGCCCATGACACACCCCTCTCAATTCATCCCGGTAGCACAAAAATGTACCGAGATCTACGCCAGAGATTTTGGTGGACTAGGATGAAGAGAGACATTGCTCAATTTGTTGCCGAATGTGATGTTTGTCGTCGCATTAAGGCAGAACATCAAAGACCTGCTGGTACACTGCAACCTTTGTCTATTCCCGAGTGGAAATGGGACAAAGCCGGTATGGACTTCATCACCGGCTTTCCAAGAACCCAGAAAGGAAACAATGCCATCTTCGTTGTCATAGATAGGCTTTCCAAAGTTGCTCACTTCCTTCCGGTTCGCGAGTCTATAACTTCTATCCAGTTAGCAGACTTGTACGTCTCTAGAATTGTATCCCTTCATGGTGTTCCTTTGGAAATCAATTCTGATCGCGGTAGCCTTTTCACCTATAGATTTTGGGGAAGCTTTCAGAATGCTATGGGAACTCATCTCTCCTTTAGTACAGCTTTCCATCCTCAGTCTAGCGGTCAAGTCGAAAGGGTTAACCAAATTCTTGAAGACATGCTCAGAGCTTGTGTTATCTCATTCGGAAATAATTGGGAGAAGTCTCTTCCATCTGCCGAATTTTCTTATAACAATAGTTTTCAATCTAGTCTGAACATGGCTCCTTTTGAACTCCTATATGGACGACGATGTCGAACACCTTTAAACTGGTCAGAAACCGATGAAAGACAATTCTTTGGACCGGACATGATCAAGGAAGCAGAAGAGCAAGTTCGCATTGTTCGTGATCAATTGAAAGCAGCCCAGCCTCGTCAGAAGAGCTACTATGATCGTCATCATAGGCAAGAGAGCTACAATCTGGATGAGAAGGCTTACCTTCGGGTTACTCCTCTGAAGGGAACCCAACGTTTCGGTATCAAAGGCAAGTTGGCCCCACGTTACATCGGACCTTTCCGCATTATTGCTAAACGTGGAGAAGTTGCCTACCAACTTGAACTACCCCCGCACCTTTCCCGAGTACATGATGTATTCCATGTGTCCCAACTCAGGCGTTGCTTCAAGGACCCCATCCGCGAAGTCGACCATGAAACGCTTGCTCTCCAAGATGACCTTTCCTATCGAGAATACCCCGTTCGTATTCTTGATTCCGCAGAGCGTGTCACTCGTCGTCAGAAGATTAGGTTTCTGAAAGTGCAATGGTCACACCACTCTGAAAGAGAAGCTACGTGGGAAAGAGAAGACCGTCTCAATGCTGAGTACCCCACCTTCCTCCCGCAGACTTCTGAATCTCGGGACAAGATTCTGTTGAGTGGGGGCGAGTTGTCAGAACCCTCTGTTAGGTAATGTGCTAGGATCAAGTAACCTTGCATCATGTCAAATTTTTCAAAAGGAATCTTTGAAATCAACTTCAAAATCAAAATGGGAGAAGGAAAACCCCCCAGAGGAATTAATTCAAAAGGCCAGATAAAAATCTTTTCCAAAAATTCATGTTAGATTTTTGAAAAGTCTTATAAATGAGTGTGATCACATATGAAGTGATGTGGGACCCACCCCATGCTCATAGATTTTTCAAATATTCAAACAGTGCCTTGGAATTAAAGAAATACCCCTATTTGATTTAAGATTCAAATTCTTTGAATTTTAAAAATGTTGAAACTTTATAAGTGGCTAGTCTATATTATTATGAGGCCATATAAAAATTTTCAGCATTTAATAAAATGTTTAGCTATTTTATTTAGCTAAACAAAACAAACTACAGAAAAGAAAAACAGAAAAGGAAAACAGAAACCCTTACCTGTCGCCTAGGCGAAGCCGGCCCACACAGCCCAGCCGGCCGAAAAGGGCACAGGGGTCTTCTTCCCCGTCCCGTGCACCCAAGCTGCTCGGTGGAAAGCCACCGAGCCAGCCGTGGGCGCCACGTCGCCGCCGAGAGCTTCCAGGCCTCCCCGTGGCCTCTTCTCGCGTCCTGGAGACGTCTCGTAGCCGCCCCAGTTCATTCCTCCACTCCAGCGCGACTCCTTCCTCCTCCTTCGCCGATTTCTTCCTCCACCCGAGAGCGCCGCCGCTCGCCGTCGCAAGATCTCGCGGCCAACGACGAAGAGGAGCACCGTCGACTACCCCGATCTGGAGAAGATGGCCCCTTAATCGAGCCCGTGGACGACGCACGCTTCACCGGGACGTCGCCGGAACCGCAAGCCCCCGACGACGAATTCGTCACCGTCGCGCCACCAATCGCCCTGCCGTCTGCACCGTTGAGCTCAGGGTGAGCTTCTCCCCGTTTTCCCCAAGTTATCGCGGCCCCTCGCACCCTCTGTACCATTCCACCATGGGAACCGAGCTCCGTCGCCGCCATGGCTGACCCCGAGATCGCCCCCGTGCCTCTACACCCTGGTTCAAGCGCGCATCATGTTTCCCTTCGCCACAGCTTCACAACGCGCTAGGCCATGCTCGTTTTCGTGCACCGCAACGTCGTCTCCGTCGAGCCCGTGCCTCCGGCCTCCGCCACCTTTGAAGAAGCCGTCGCCCTGGTCGCCCCCGAGGTCGCCCGCGTGCACCAGACGACGCGCGAGAGCACGGGCTACGCTCCCGTGGTCTCAGCGCATCGAATGATGCACGGAAACGTGATCCCGAGCAGCGCTGCCGCGGCTCCATTCACCGGCGTTTAGCCGCCGGCGTGTCAACCAACCCCCCCCCCCCCCTAATCACCCGGCTAATGACCCCCTGGGTCACTGACCAGTGGGCCCAGTGGCTTAATTAAGCCACTGGATTAATTTAACCCATGGTTTAATTATCCAGCCACTGACACCCTGGACCCACATGTCAGCCCCCCCCCTGACGCCATCTTGACGTCGGCCTGACGCAATAAATCATTTAAATGAATTTCCAGAGATTATTTGAATTAAAGAAATTCCAGAAATTCCAGAAAATAACCCAAACTTTGGAAATTCATAGAAAATTCATATTAACTCCAAATTGGACAAATAATATATGAAAAATGATCAGGAGAAAATTATCTTTCCAAATATGTAACTTTAAACTATGTTGGAGTTGATTTTAAAATGGGACCAGTAGCATATGTCATTTGAATTATTTGGAATTAATTCAAATTCAATTCAAATGATTTTGCAACTTGAACCATGGAATTATGATACAATTCAACCACACTTCAGAGGCATATCATACACATTTCCAAAAGGTTCAAAATGATCAAACAATGTCACATGCAACTTGGTTAAGTTGAATTCAAATGTGGAGTTTGAATTTGCAATTCAATTTGCAATATACTCCATTTAAATGGAATTGCTTCACACATCAAAGCATGTACATCAAGATTCAAACTTCCATCATGTGTTTGTGCATCGTATTTAATTTTCTACTTTGCTTGTTGTTTGTCGAGTAGAGGTGGAACCGGAGGAGGAGGCTGCCCCCTTCGTTGAAGACCCAGAACTCGAACCTCGTCAGCAAGGCAAGCAAACCCCCATTGATCATGTCGATAAAATCCCACTTCCCTCTCATGTCTCGCTTATGCATTGTTTAGGATGATCACCATGATTCGTTTATACCGCATAGATGAACCCATTCCTTTGCATGACCTATCATTTTGTCACAGTAGTAAGCAAACCACAATCCTAGCAAATGTAGGAGTTGTTTGATATCATGTGGCCCCTGCAATGTTACTGCTTATTGCATGCTTAGTATGATACCATGTTGTTACTGTGATGTGAGTCGGGATGGGAATGATCATGTTGATGTTGGTAGAAAAGTGTTGGTGAATCGACCCTAATACAAGGTGAACGATGAGAGGCTGTGTAGGAGTACACGGTGGGTTGTCTCGTTGAACACCGCCCTAGTACGAGTTCTTGTGTGGTGATCCAAGATGAAGAGTACAACCACACATTGGGCTCACTGGCCCCTCTCAACTTACTAACTCATCCCTTTTGATGTCCAGATGTCGCAATAGTTCGGAGTTCTGGTAGGTCTGTGGCCTGGTTGCTAAGTGAGAGAACGGCTCATCCGAGACCGGCTTATGCACCTCGCACACATCACTTGGGTCCACTTCGGTAAACCGGCCGGGTTCACGATTGTGGTAACCAACCCAAGTAGGCGGCTTTCTCGGACTAGATCGGCTATGAGGTAACAGTTGTGGTGAGCATCCTCGTTGGCACCCCTTGAATGGTGTCGAGATCAAAGGCGGTAAATGATGATCATGTGTGTGTAGCAGTACACCCCTGCAGGGTTAACAAAACTATTCGAATAGCCGCGTCCGCGGTTATGGACTGCTTGGAAAGCTTAGCTTGATTATTAGACAACTTTAACTGGATACTTCTAAAACACACCAAGATAAGTGTGAGTGCTATGGCATGCTTTCTCGTGGGGAACTCGAGGAAGGCACCATAGTGGTGTAATTGGTTGGAGAATGTAGTGGACTCGTGTACGCTTCTTACCTCAAAGTCTGGTACTCGTAGTTCAGGATTACCAAGTCAAAGCTGGCACTTCTGCAAATGAACCCCACCTCCCTTTACCTTGATACATGTGCATGAGTAGTATAGCTCCTATGTAAGTCTTGCTGAGTACGAATTTGTACTCACGTTTGCTTAATCTATGTTTTAGATGATGCCACTGACCCCGAAGGTGGCTTCTTCATCGAGCTGGACGACTGAAGACCAACTAGTCTAGTCCCAGTCAGACGACTGGTTTCCCTCGTGGAGGGCTTGTGTTTAAATAAGGCTTCTTAAGCCATTTGTTAAACTTGTCTGTACCCAGACATAATTTTCTTCCGTTTGTGTTGTAATGTTGGATCACATGTTTGTGATCTCTGTTTGCACTCTATAAGAGTTATCAATAAAATGGTACACTTTGTAGAGAATTGCAATGGTACATGCTGTTCATACAAGGCATGTATGCTGCGTGTATGTTTATAACATGCATGTCTTTGTATGGGTTTTCGAGACCTTAGTTGTGTTCTGGCTGGCGGTCTTTCATACACCAAGTGGCCCTTAGATGTGCGCAGCTTGGGGCATCGCGATGCGATTGCTCGAGACTCCGTCTCGTGCACACTTTGTGGTATGATCGAGCCCGCCCTAGACCCCGACTAAGTGATCGGGCTGGAGTAAGTCTATGTAAGAGTTTTGAGATAGTCGATAGTATGGTTGAGGCGACTTGTCTATGAATATGGGAGTTCACCACCCATATCATTAGACTTGTGTGCGGACGATGAGGACCCATCTCAGTTGATCATCCGGCCTGGATGGGATGCCCCTCACGTACGATGCTTTCCGAGAACGTTCTGTCCTTGGCCTTGTCTGCTTAGACAAGTGGGTACGGTTCTCGGCTCTCCATATGACTATGTCTTAGCTGTACTTGCATACGCTAACCCCGGGTCCCGACAGCCGTTGGATCAGATCTGACAGTTATGTCAGACCCCCCCCCTCCCTATAAATACTGATCCTCGCCACCGGCTCAGCCATCGCAATTTCCTCGACTTCGTCTCTCCGCTCACGAAGTTCTCTCTCGCGCGCCGTCGTGCTGCTCGTCACCGTCGACTCCCTCGCCGCTTTGCTGCCGGAAGGAAGCCGCCGGAGACCTTCCCGTCGACGAGGAACTTCTTCCGCGTCGCCGTAGTCACCGTACATCACCAAGTTAGGGTATGCACGGCTCTGGATACGATTCCAATCTTTCCTATTCATTGTATCCAGATTTGTTCTTGACTTTCTCTCTTTTTCTTAGGTCTGTTTGATCTGTTTGGATCATTGAATCTTGGGAAATCAGTTTTCTAGCGTTTTCTGTCGATTCCCATCTGCGCTAGGTAAGAAATCCCTCGGATTCTCTCACTTTAGCAATTTCTTCAGAAACGTATCGATAAACTTTTGTTGTGCAATTCGTTCATACAGGTTCTTAGTTAGATTTGCACCCGATGGAAATCTAGCCTAGTACTTGCTTGAAAATTTTGCTGCAAGACATGCTTATCGATATGCTTACTGCACTCAAAATGATTTTCCTCGAAAACCGCTGGTACTTGTTCACAACTTTCCTATATTCCCTCGTACCTATATTTTTCGCAGGAAAATGTCTGGGATCGAAGGAAATGTCAGAGCACCCAAGCGTGTAGGTGGCCGAACAAGAATCACCAACAACTCTGAAGGTTTATTAGAAGAGTTGATCGTCAAAAAGAAGTTAAGAATGCCTGAAGGTTCTGAGGATTAACGTACGAGAGAAAACCGTCTGCAAGAGATTCGAAGACTTCAAGCGCTTCGTTGGTATGAGTACAAGTCTCTTATGCCACGCTGGGAGAGGCTGTTTGCTATGAAAAATTCTTGGTCTGATGTCAAAGCGTTAAGGCCAAAGTGGACGAAAGATAATCGACCACCTGCTCCAGCTGATGCTCATCCATCCTCTCTGAAAACTCCTGCCGATTTTCAAGAGCTGGTTGATGCTCAGGAAGCGCGAGCACAGAAGAGAAAAGAAGCCAAAGCTAAAAAGGAGGCTGCTGCTGCTGAGGGCACCGTAGATGTTGGCCCTAGTGCCAAATCGAAGGCTGGCAAGAAATCAGCCAAACGAAAGAAAAAGGTGGTAATTGTCTCGCCACCTGATGCGAGTTCCGATGAAGAAGTCAATTCAGATGATCAAGACCCTGGCATAGAGGCTAATGTCGAGGACATTCCTCTGAAAAAGAAGCCGAGCAGTAAAGGCATTAGGATCCAGGAGCCAGCTTCACAGGCTCCTCGAGCAAATATTGACTTAACCAACTTGGTCACTGATCCGCCCATTTCACCTGCTCCTCCAGTTCAAGCTCGCCAACCAAAACCTTCGGCTAAATCGAAGGGAAAGCAAGCTCAAGTTTCTGAGGATGAAGAAACTCTTGTTCAACGTAAAGAAAGGCTGGCAAAGCAAAAAGAGCAAGAAGCAAAGGACTTGACAAATTCCAAGCTTCTGAATTTTCACAGCCAGCCCGAGCAAAAAAAGGCCCAAGTTGCTCAACAACTAGGCATTCTACATTTGGTCAGTGAAAAGTATCGTCGACAAATTGCTGAAGGCAAAACTCCTGATGCAACGATAGAAAAGGTTGTGGCCCCCAGCGCCACCGAGAAAATTGTGACTCCCACAGTCACGAAGGAAAAGGTTGCAACCCCAAGTGCTGCGAAGAAAAATGTTGAGGTCCCTAGCGCCTCGAAGGATAAAGCTGCGGCCCCTAGTGCCGTCACCAAACCCATTACTGCTGCCAAAGCCACCAAGGAGCCCGAGAAGAAAGCCCAGGAGGCCAGGCAAAAAGCTCAAGCTGTTCCAGTTCCTCGAGCCGCTCCAGCTCCTGCTCCTGCACCTGCTGCACCTATTGTTTCCGGCCCTCGTGCCGATGAAGAGAGTTCCAACGAAGGAGAATATTCTGCCCATGCTCCTTGGGATGCTGCCAATATTTCTCATATCCTCTGGAAGATGGCTACCACTCCGAGCAAAGTCACTGCCGAGGATGATGTCCCTGCTGAAATCCAAGAGCATGTTGCTCGATACATGATTCGCTGGGAAGGATATATCACCCAGGATCGCAAGGACAAGGAACAAGTGAATTTTTACTCCCGACAACTTCAAGAAGAAACCGAGGACATTGAGTCCCGTAAGTTTTTCAAATCCAAGATTGCCACCGCTGAAGCATCCAGAAGGGCTCAGAAGGAAAACCTGAACGCTGTGTATGAAAAGGTTCGACAAATTGTGTCAGCCGTATGCAAAGAGCACAATGATGCCCTGTACGAGAGACAATCTCGTAAGAGAAAGTCTGCTGCCCCAACCTCTGCGCATGGGACGCCAGAGATCGAGAAAAATGCCAAGAGATCCAAGTCTACCGAGGTCGTTGCTGCATCAGCACGACAAGAAACTGCACCAACCCCCAAGCAACCCACTCCTCCTCGTAAGACAACTCCACCCCCTCGCCAAGCCACTCCTCCACCTCGACAACAAACACCTCCACCTCCACCTCGTCAACCCTCACCACCTCCAAACCCACCATCACCACCTCACGTCATTCCATCGACCACCCCTGCCCTAGAAACCCAAGCTCATGCAGAGACCAAGCAAGCTGCTCATGTCGAGCAAGAAACTCAAGTCCCCATTTCCTCTGCTCAGAAAGATTACTCCTCTGCCCAGACTCTGCATGAAGGAGAAGACGCTGATGTTGATATCACGACAGTTTCTTCTCGTCAAGATCCTGTCGAAGGAAATAGTTCTAGAGATAACAGTTCGAGTGCCAGCTCTTCCTCCTCCTCATCAAGTTCCTCGAACGAAGAAATGGTTGATGCTTTCGCACAACTAGATGAAGATTTGGAGGCCATGGAGACTGAAGAGGCTGCACAAAATGCTAACACCGACGAAGGAGTTGCCGTCGAAGCTCAGGCCGAAGAAAATGCTCCTGCAGCCATCCCAGCTCAGGACATTGTCAACATTCCATCTTCAATTACTCGCCCTGCTGACCCTGTTTTCCAAATGCCAGACAACGCTGCCGAAGTTTTTCCTATTGATGAGCTGCTCCATTCTGCTCATCCGAGAGAAATGCTGCCTCTGTTCCGCTCAGATGTTCCTCGAGGAGGCCCCATCTTCAAAAGGCGCGAACACAAGCCATTTTTCTTCGGGACCAATCCCTACGAGAAGCCCAGAAGTGCATATTCTCTTCGATTTTGGACCCAAGAGCAAGCCATCTATTATACTCGTGTGCTATACAACAAGGCCAGAGTGTTCCAACATCAATACCTCGATATGCCTTCGGTGTACTCCACTTCATGTTTCGAGAATGTTGCCGAAACAATTGATGGTCTGCATGCTCACAAGATGTTTGCTCTCGATTGTGGCTACAATCCCGAGCTTATCAAGCAATTTTATGCAACGCTCTATGTCACTGGTGATCCAGAGAACTCGAAGACGTGGAAGTTTGATTATATGATTCGAGGCCAAGTATTTCACATGACTGTCGATCAGTTTCTGGCCATCATCAATTTACCTCGGTTCGAAGGTTTACCACACAAGCTTCATGACTTACCTTCTCCAACTCCTGCTGAATTTTCAACGATAATGAATCCAGATGTCGTAGGAGATACCTATCCGACTGAGCCGAAGCCAAGACACTTAGTCTTTGAAGCAAAGGCATGGTTTTATATTCTGTCGAAGTCTTTGATGCCAATGCTCGATGTGCACGATGATTTTCCAATTCCCAATGATGTACAACTTGCTCTGTTGAAGTTAGTCCACGGTCATCCTTTCGATTTTGAAGACTACTTCCTCGGAACTTTGGTGTCTTGTGCTGATGATCACAATTCCCACAAGCCGTATGCACCTTGGCTGATGGCTATCTGCAATTACTCTCGGGACGTGCCATTCCCCGTGTCAATTTTCCCGAAGATTTTCACTCCACCTGTTAGGGAAGTATTGCAGATTGTTGCTCGACCCAACATTCCATATGCTGAGCACACTGGTATCCGCACCCATTTGACTGAACGTAATGTTCGCTCGAAGTTTATCAAGCCAGTGCATCACATGGAAGTTTCTCTTCGGTCCCAGCAAATGCTTCAACATCACATCGACCAAGATTTCATTCAGAAGCAAGCTTTGATGGACGCGATTAATCATTTGCGCAATATTACCATGAACAACAATCAGATGTTGCGTGAATGTCTTCGTAGAGATTGGACAGGACTGCGGAAGTTCAATTCCCTCGGTCAACTTCAACGATGTGGCTTCGAAGAATATCCTCCCCATCTGACCAGGAATTGGACTAATGATGATCGAGTAGATCGCCCAGATCCCAATATCCCTCGGCTGCCGAAGAACAGAGATATACTCAGTGTTGATGACTATTACCACATCACTTTGGACACCTTCTCCTCCGACTCCGAGCAAGATGAAGCCCCTCGACGTCCAGAGAGAGTTTATACTCCACTCCCTCGAAGCCCCAGGACCCCGCCGGAATCGCAGCTGGAATCTTCTGGAGATCAACACTCCTTCCGCACGAAGATCACTCCTCCAGGCGCTCGCCCAATTCGTCGTGCTCCAATGCTCGCCGAATCCTCTCGACGTCGCCGGAGCCGCCACAGCGAGTAGGGATTTCTTTCGACCCTATTCTCTCGACTTTTTGTACGCTGTGACAAAAAGGGGGAGATGTAGTGGCATCGAAGAAATTAGTTTGCCTACGGGGTTAAGGGCTTTGCTTTTCTTTCGACAAACTTTTGATATTTGAGGTTTTCTGAGTAGTTTCAACAAACTTTCGAGTCATATTCGATCTGGTTGTAACTAACTCTAAGTAGGACTGTGAACTGCTACTCTTTTTCGTAAGATATCTATCTGCTGCTTGCGATACTTAACCTTTTGCAGGAAGTTATCTTTCATATAAGTTCACAGGTCATTCGAGGATATTGCATGTTTCTCATTGGATTTATCTGGAATGCAATTTCACTCGCTAAGATTATTGATGTTTTTCCCTCGACTCTATTTTTCAAATATGCACTTCACAGGAAACTCTTATCTTTCGCGCATACATCAAGGGGGAGTATTTCATCAATCTTAGCACTGGTTTATCATCGAAAACTCAAAACTTTTTCAATTATTTATCGATGCCTATTTTGTCAACAATCGTCCAAAAAGGGGGAGATTGTGAGAGCAAGTTTTTCCCCCGAAGGTTTTGGACATTGTTGGACAAAGCAGAAGTGGAACTAATATTGTTTTCGAGTATAAACAGATACTTAGGTTCCGAAAGAATGGAGTTTGCAAGAAGAAGGTCGAAGGACAACTCACTGCAGCAGAGCTGCAGTCATCTACCGAACCCTTTGGAGAAAGATGACCCCTAAAAATGTAGTCGAAGAAAAAGTCTCTCTCGAGTAAAAGTGCAACGAGGAGAAAGCTGAAGTTGGTCGAAGACTTAGTCTTTTTACTAGTTTCTCTTTATTTTCTTGAGTCGTAGGAAAAACCATACTATTAAGAGGGGTTTTCTAGTTGAGATCTTAGTTGATGTGAATTTGCTCTGCTCAACCAAAACCCACAAAAGCCTACCGAGAGAAATCTTACTGAGTCAAGTGAATAGCTCGAAGGCAAAGTCATCGCACTTCGTGCCTTCGAGAGAGAACTCGTTCGGTAAGTCAGCTTACTTGTTCCTCAAGTAAAGTTGCGCAGTGATTGGAATCCGACCGTTGTGGACACGCGTCAAGCGGTTGCATCGGGTCACTTCAGTCATTTTACCCATCGGGATCGCCAACTATAAATACCCCGCACCTACCCGCCATTTCGGGTTGGCTGCTCCACTGAAGATTCTAAGACAGAAGTCTGTGAGCATCCCAAGAGAGATTCATCGAGAGAAAACCAAATCCCAAGTCTGCGCTGAGTTGAGCAATTCACTATGACTTAGGTTGAGTTTAGCCGATCTTTTTATCTTGGAGAACTGCAAGTCTCCTAGACGGTTAGGCGTCGCCTGTCAAGCAGTCGAAGAGTAATTGTCGCTGCTGAAGGAAGTTTGTAAAGGTCTCGGAGATGTCCTGAATCATCTTCCACGAGTGAAAACTGGACAAGCTCGAGGAGTTTGTTGCAGTGGAGAATAGGACGGAGAGAGTTTTGCTCCAGGTGTTCAATCACCAGTCCCTCCAACCAGACGTAGCACTTTGCAGAGTGTGAACTGGTTTACCAAACATCGTCGTGTGAGGCTCGTTTTCCGTCATACATTTAAATTAAGTATTTACTCGTTGCCTGTTTGCCTTCGATGTTTCCCTTCATCCCCAATCCTTTCGAGCTATGCATTACCTTCGATACTGTATTTCCTTCGAGATGTTCTTAGTCCTTCGCAGTTTGCATGAATTCCTTCTAAGTTCCTTAGAATTTTTAGAAGTGATCATTCACCCCCTCCCCCTCTGATCATTCTTGATCTTTCAGGTTCTTATCTTTTATATTTTTGTTCCTAAGTAATTCTCGCATGTTCTCCGTTGTTGTTTATTGCTTTGGCCAAGTAGTAGGTAGTGACTCCAAGAGGGAATGTTATGCTCGATTGTGGGTTCAAGCCCCCCGATGACACGCTTGAGTGATAGAAACATGAGTCTAGGGGATGTGTTGTTGCCACAAGGGGGACAAAAGCGGTGCTTGTAACCGTGGTTGCAAGGATTGTTTACTTTACGCAAGGTGCTTTTTAATGCGGTTGTCTGTTGCTTTGGGTTTACACTTTGGGTGTGGCTCGCAACTTAATACCAGCGAGATGTTCTAGATAGATATCTCAAGGTCGATGATTAGTAGTAGATGCATTTGGATTTCGGTCTACTTATTTTGGCGTACCGCCCATGCTTTTGAGCCTCGTCCTTTCTTTGTAGCACCCAAAGCAACATACAACTGCATTAAAAGAACTTTGTGTAAAGTAAACAATCCTTGCACCCAGAACTACAAGCACCATTATTTTCCCCCTTGTGGCAACAACACATCCCCTAGACTCATGTTTCTGTCACTCAAGCTAGTCATTGGGGGGCATGAACCCACAATCATGCAAAACGCTCTATCTTGGAGTTATGATCAATCACTTGGCCAAAGTAATAAAAAGCAACGGAGAACATGAAAGAATTAATGAAGAACATAAATATAAAAGGAGAAGAACCAAATATATTACTCATCACAATCTAAACATAATCTCATAATCCATCAGATCTCTGCAAACTCAACATAGCAACAGCGGAAAAATTACATATGTGCCTTGATCATGTAGGGAAACTCACAAGGTCTAAACATTGAAGAACAAAGATGGAGAGAAGACATCACATAGCTACTGATCATGGATCCAAGGTCCAAGATGGACTACTCACGGCTCATCCGGGAAGCTTCCATGGTGGTGGAGAAGCTCTCGGAGGTCAATCCTCCCTTCGGTAGGGTGCCGGGACAGGGTCTCCTGGCAGCCCCGATCTTGAAACCGTGGCAGCGGTGGAACAGAGGGGAGATCGCGAAAAAAGGTTCTGTCCTCGGGGGTCTCGGAAGAAGGGGTAAATATAGACCTAAGGGGGCAGCCAGGGGTGGACCAGGGAGTCCTGGAGGGCCCCCTTCGGGCATCTGGAATGTTCCGTCTTGCTGATTTTTTATATATATTTTTCCAAGAATTTTTGGGCACTTTAAGTAATGGGAAAACCTGAAATACAAAAACAGCAGAAAACATAAACTGGCACTGAGATGCACTGAGTTAATAGGTTAGTCCAAATATGGTCAAAACTGTATGAAAGTGCATCAAAAGCATAGCAATATTACTCAAAACATGCATGGGGCAAGCAGAAATTATAGATACGTTTGGGACGTATCAGCAACAAGTGTGGCCAGACACACCGATCTAGCTGTCCCACCTGCCTTTCTCGAGGCGCCGAAGAACATGCCCCCAGGGCATGCTTATGGAGAAGCGCCTATTCATTTTTCAATGAGAAGGTGGACAAAACCCAAGATCTAGAGCCCACCATCCGAGAGATGATGCTGAAGCGGTGCCGGGTTTATTACTTTCCACAATAATTAGTAGCTCCATCGTTCTAGCTAGCTAGTTAATTTATTATCCTTTCAAGTTGATCCATCTGATCAGTATCTCCCTTGATGTGTAGTTTTCAAATTTGCAACATGTATGGTGAGCGATGTTATTTCGATTAATGCACGAAATATTCTTATATTATATACGAATTACATGCATGCATGCATGCATATACATTATATTATCTTACAAACTACTGCAGCCGTAAAAAACCCCAAATGCAACATAAAATAATTTATTTAACTACTATACTACTACTAGCACTACTACTAATTAAAATATCATCCTCCTACGCTGCCTCCTCTTAATCGACTCCTCCTTACTTCGCGGCGGCCTTCGGCGGCCTTCCAACGCTCTGGGTGAGGGCCTCCTTCGCCGCCTCGGCATCCTTGACATGTGAATCAGCAACGCGCCGACGCTCCTCGGGCACAAGCTTATCAGACTGAGTTAGAGCGTAGTTGATCTCACTCTCCGTGGAACTGTACACCTTTGCTTGGTACCTCCATGCGGCGCGATGCGTTTGGCGCCTTTGTCTTCCTGGTAGATAAACACGGCCTCCTCCACCCGGACGGAACGCTCGACGGCCTTCAGCCATTGCACTTCCTCCCAGCGCGCCACTCTGGCCTGGCGCTCGGCTTCCTTTGGCTCTGCCTCCTCCTTCTCGGCTAGCTTCTTGGCTTTTACCTCCGGCGGCAGCATCTCTTCGTGGTGTCGATCGTACTCCGCCCACAGCTCCTCCATGGTTGGGGGCGCGACGAAGGGAGGCACGTCTGAACGTGGACTGGCCGGCGGCGCCATTCTGGAAGGTTGGAGCTTGTGCGCGCGGTGAGGGGGTGGGCGTGGTGGGAGAGATCTAATTAGGCATTTTCGCATTGGAGTTACAAGTGGCTATACAGAATCAGAAGCTCAATCTACTCAACTCCGCATTAATAACATGCATTATTCGTTACGCGCAAAAGATCTGAGACGGCGAATAGATTCGAAAATAAACATTAAAGATAGTTCCAGACTACAAGATACGTCACATCCATCGGAGTTTATCGGATTACATCATCCACTTCCACTACATTTTTTTATTTTTGCCACAAACTAGCATAAAACTACATAGGCCGATATGCGGCGGGCGTCTGCGGCGGCTTCTCACGGCTTGGCCATGAACTGCTCGAACGCTACCCTGTACTCATCGTACGCGAGGTCGTACGCCGCCTTGGCCTCGGTGTAGAGAAAGCCTCCGCCCTCTTCAGTGGCTTCTACCTCTGCGTTGGCAGCTTGGAGAGTCGCCTCGGCGGCACGAAGCTTGGAGGGGGCAGGCGCAAGGTGCTCACTCAGTTGGAGGAAGATCGGCCACGAGCCGTTCCCACAGTCGTCGCCGCCGCCGATGGGGATTAATAGCAACTGGATGGAACTACCTGCCCCAGCATCAGGCGGGCCTCCGCAGATGACCCCGTTTCGTCGACGGCTCCCAACACCGCCCTCACCACTTGCCATGGAAATAACTCGCTAGAGATGGAGGAAATAAAACGAAGAAGGTTTTGAGATAACTCTCCTGGCGAAGTACATATAGGCGGTTGGAATGTATTCCACACGATTCAATACAAACAACCGTTGGCAATACAAAGTATAAAGTAATCCATGCAAAACATTATGTGCATTTCGTAGGCATTAAATGGATTAAAATTCAGATTAGCATTGCGAGTGACTAAAATAGTTCATGAAAATGGTTTGAAAAATCAACATGTGGTTCCTCAGTGCATTGGTAAATGTTGTGCAACGAATGGGATGACATTTTAAAGATCTAAGCGGCGATATCCAACCGTGAACGCGGAATTCATTCGATTAAAAATGCTAGAAAAATTATATTAGGTCTGAAAATATGAAACTTGGCAGGGTGTCATCATATCACTTCAGTATGCCGGAAAAAAATATAAGACGACTGTACAACTTGTATGATGTAGTAACTCCGAGAGGGTGCACTTATGCTTGATTGTGCGTTCATGCCCCCCTGATGTCTAGCTTGAGTGACAGAAACATGAGACTAGGGGATGTGTTGTTGCCACCAGGGAGAAAACGACGGTGCTCGTAACTGCGGTTGCAAGGATTGTTTACCTTACGCAAAGTTTGTTAATGCAGTTGTCTGTTGCTTTGGGTTTACGCTTTGGGTGGGGCTCGCAACTTAATATGAGCGAGATGTTCTGGATAGATACCTCAAGGTGGATGATTAGTGAGTAGATGCAATTGGAATACGGTCTACTTGTCTTGGTGTATTGCCCATACTTTTGAGACTCTAACTTTCTTTGCGGCATAATTAGCATTGCGGTGCATTTATAATTCTGTCAATTGCCCAGTTGTAATTTGTTCACCCATCTTAGTTGTTTTATCATATTTTGGGAGAGAGACATCACTAGTGAACATCATGGGACCCAGGTCCATATTTCCACCATTGTTTACACCTCCACTATTTACTGTTTTTTATTTACTTTTCACTTGCAATCACCATCATTATTTCCCATGCGTTTGATCCTTTGCAAACAACAAGGCCGGACAGATTGACAACCTCTCTGAACTCGTTGGGAGCAAAGTTACTTGTGTCGTGTGCAGGTCCAGGTTAAGAGAGCAATATCTCAAACGGTGCCTTCCTCGCTTCACCACCTACTTGTCGTCCTTGGAGTTCTACTGGAGACATAAACCTTATCCTCTACGTTAGGGTAAATTTTGCTGCTATCTAAATCATAACCTTCCACTTGGAGTAACCAACGAGAGGTGATATCTACACCCATCACACGCGTACACTCGTGGTGCAGCCAAGCAGGCGCAAGATCACGCGCGCAACCTTTCGCGCGACCGCGCAACCTTCGTGCCCGTAGCCAAACCACCCCCCAATACGGGCCATAAAGAGTGTCATCTCGGGACACAGGAACCACATTCACATACACTCCACTACGTCGTATCCCAACGGATCGTGAGTAAGTGACTCCGCTGGTGATACGTCCCAAACGTATCTATAATTTATGTTTGTTCCATGCTTATTTTGGTGATATCGCTATATGTTTTGCTACACTTTCATACATTTTACAATATATTTGAACTAACCTACTAACTCAGTACCTCAGTGCCAGTTTCTGTCTACCGTTGTCCGTGCATTGCAGGAAAATGCCAATTATTAAAGTGCTCGGAAAAATCCATAAAATCAGATATAAAATCAACGCGACATAAGACTCCAGAACCCCAAAGGAGAGCCAGAGGAGGGACACCCCTGGCCAGGCGGCCACCTAATGCGTCCAGGGGGAGGCTTCACCAGGGACCCTCCTATTCAGGTGGGGCCTCCCCTCGAGCCCCCCTTTGGCCTATTTATTCCTCCTCCGAAAACCATCGGGAGGACCTCCGCTATGCGATTTTCACCACTGTTCCGCCGCCGCCACGATCCCGAGATCTGGATCGCTAGAAGACCCTGTCCCGGCACCCTGCCGAAGGGAGGATTCACCTATGGAGACTCCTCCACCACCATGTGCCGTGAGTAGTCCACCTTGGACCATGGGTGCATGATCAGTACCTAGATGATGTTTTATCTCCACTTGTGTGCCTCAATTCTTAGACCTTGTGACCTTCCCTACATGATCAAGGCACTTATGTATTAGTTTCTGTGTTGCTATGTTGTGTTTGCTGGGATCCGATGAATTATGAGGTTATGTTCAGATTTTGATGAGTAATATATTTGGCTTACCGTTTATGTTTTAGTTCTTGAGTATTCTTGCATGTTCTCCGTTGCTTTGTATTGCTTTGGCCAAGTAGTAGATAGTAACTCCAAGAGGGTGTGTTATGCATGAGTGTGGGTTCATGCCCCCTGATGTCTAGCTTGAGTAACAAAAACATGAGACTAGGGGATGTGTTGTTGCCACCAGGGAGAAAACAGCGGTGCTTGTAACTACGGTTGCAAGGATTGCTTACTTTATGCATGGTATGTTAATGCAGTTGTCTATTTCTTTGATCCTACAGTTTGGGTGGGGTTCGCAAATTAATACCAGTGATATGTTCTGGATAGATATCTCAAGGTGGATGATTAGTTAGTGAGTAGATGTTAATGGATAAACGGTCTACTCGTCTTGGCGTAATGCCCATACGATTGAGCCTCTAGCTTTCTTGTAGCATAGTTAGCATTGCAGTGCGTTTATAATTTCTTCAATTGCCCAGTTGTAATTTGTTCACCCGGCACAGTTGTTTATCGTATTTTGGGAGAGAGACATCACTAGTGAAAGTCGTGGGACCCCGGTGCATATTTCCATCATAGTTTACACCGTTCACTCTTTACTGCTTTTATTTCCTTTCCGTTGCAATCATCATTACTATTTCCACCCTTGTGTTTTGATCCTTTGTAAACAACAAGACCGGAGAGATTGACTACCTCTCTGACTCGTTGAGAGAAAAGGTATTTATTGTTGTGTGCAGGTCCACGTCAACTCAATCTCCATTCGACAATGAATATCTAGCGCCGTTGACACCTACTTGGATCTCTTGGAATCCTATTGGTCGATAACCTTGGTATCTTCACTGAGGGGAATTTTCCGTTGTCCACATCTCAACCGTCCAGTTGGGGTAGCCAACAAGGAGCACTATCCCATGCCATCAAGCGAATTTCTAGCGCCGTTGCCGGGGACTCTGATGACCCACAAGTGTACGGGATCTATCGTAGCCTTTTCGATAAGTAAGAGTGTCGAACCCAACGAGGAGTAGATGGTACTAACAAGTGATCTTGAGAAAGGAATAACTGCAAGCACTAAAAGATAACTTTTTATGGGTTTTCTGGTATAAGCAATAAGGAAATAAAAACAAGGAACATAAATTGTGCTGAGCTGCAGCAAGTGGCCCAATCCCTGTGAACAAAGGATAAGCCAAAGGATTAAACTTATACATACTAAAGTGTTCCTGAGGACACACGGGAGAGGTAGTCAAGTGCTTTCTCCATATTCCGTCTAGTACTATGTTTTGTGTTCATAAGTGTTGCGTGGGTGGACCTATGGTAGTGCACCGTCTAGGCTAAGACACGTACACTCTTATGATTAAAACCCTCGCAAGCATCCGCAAATACAAGAGAGAAATTAAAGAAAATCCTAACCATAGCAATAAACTTTAGGATCCAACACTCCCTCATGCAAAACTATGCGAACTAGGGTTCAGGTTTCTGTCACTCCGGCAACCCACCATAAGCATCCTTTATACATAATGTATTCCCCTAGGTCCTTAAAAAGGCGAAGTGTTATGTAGTTGACGTTCACATAACACCACTAGAAGAATAACACCACAACTTAAATATCAATCAACACATATTACTTCAACATCATATGACTATTAACAACAAGACTTCTCCCATGTCCTTAAGAACTAAAGGAACTACTCACTAGACATAAAAGAGATCATGATCAGGGGTGATGAATATATGATGAACAATCTGATCATAACAATAATTCTCCAACAAAACTTAATAGCATTCACCACAAGAGTACTCAACACCAGTAAAGTAGAGGGGGTGAATAGTGCAAGTTACCACTCAGATTGCAATGGTGAGGTGAGATGGGATGGTGATGTGCTGATGATGAGGATGATGGTGATGATTCTCGATGATGCCCGTGATGATGGTGATGACGATGAGGACGATCTCCCCCTCTGAGAGGAGTTCTCCCCGGAGGAATCTGTCCACCGGAAAGATCTTTTCTTCTCTATAGGTTTCCGCCACGGAGCGGCGGCGGAACTCCGGATCCAACTTGTGTTCTGGGGTTTTTAGGTCACGGGGGACATATAGGCCAAAGGAGAGCCTCGGAGGTGGGAACCACCTCCCAGGCGGCCACCCGACGCGTCCTAAGGGGGGGCGCGCCACCAGGCCGCCTGGAGGCTTGGTGGTCCCCCTCCAGCTCATCTTTTGCTACACTCTGTTATTTCTTCAGAAAATCCTTCCCCGAAAGTTTTAGGTCATTTGGAAATGTGCTGATATGCCAACTCTATGTGCACTTTTCCCTGCTGATTCCTTCGTCTACTGTTTCGGCACCGGAAAGTTGTAAACTGTGTAAAACAAGCCAAAACACTATAAGAACATCATCATAATATGAAATATATCAATGAATAGAGGTAAATTATGATACAAAATAGTGATGCATTTTTGACGTATCAGACTCCAGTCTACAAGATAGGGGAATTGCACACTATCTTTTACATTTGCTTTTTAGTCTTGTTAGTTTACTTTCTAGTTTTTGCTTTAGAGTCTTATACCAAAAACCACAAAAAAAATCGTGTTCTTGCTTGCTGGTGCTTTTATGAGTACTTATAAGAGTAACAGACCTTGTGACTACACTAGTTATGATGGGGAATTATGCCCTTGGCATGGTCTCCCAGGTAAGAAACCAGACTTATGGTTCGAAGCTGACCCATAACGTCCTCACACTTGGGTGGATGTCAAAGAAGTTATAGAGGAAAGTAAGTCGAACCAAGAATATATCACTACCTCTTTATTAATGGTAGTGAACTTGATTTGGATAATTGTAGTCTTTCTAAAGTTATCAAATTTTTGCAAAGAATGGACAAAAAACCCCACACTAAAGAGGAAAAAAGACCAAACAAATAAAGAAACAACCTCCCGGCATCCAGCCCATCCATCTTGCGTCCCCTACGCAACAGATACAAAATGAAAACACCAGAGAGCAACTATCTGAAAAGTACTCGTTTGGAGCAAGGATCACTTTTCGTATACTGAGGCCACATGATACGTCCTGAGTGCTTCCTCGGTTTTTTTTAATTTGTATGTCCGTGTTTTCGGTGTTTAAATGGGGTTTTATAGGTTTTTCGGGTTTCGCGCGGTTTTCTTACATTTGGTTTTTTTAAATGTTTTTGCTTTCACAAGATGCACGCCTCGTGCCTCTAAAAAGAGAAAAGGTGTTTCTTTTTCTTGAGAGAAACGATCTAGCCTCTCGTGGAGCCATAGGTTTGCTTCTGTGAGCGGCACATGTTTGGCTCTAAAAAACAGAAAGGAAACACATTGTTTTCCAGGGAGGTACGTTTGTGCCCCTTGTGGAAGCACATGTTTGCTTCAACGAGACGCACTTCTGTTGCCTCTAAAAATGGGATAAAAATAACGCTTTTTCTTTTCTTTTAGAGAGGCACGATCGTGCCTCTCGTGGAGGCACGGATTTGATTCTGCGAAAAGGAGACCCGTGACTCTAAAAAAGAAAAAAGAAAAATCCTCCAAATCGCAACAAGTATCACGTGTATAGTGTGTGATCGTTGCAACGAGTACTTCTTAACTAATAATTTTGTAAAGCAAGGATTGATTATGTCCCAAAAACAGGTTGATACATGAAAAAACATGACAGAAAACAGGCCAGCCCAACAAGCATCGGTGCACAAATAATAAAGGGAAAAGTTGTGCTTCAACCGACTGATAACGACGCGCGCGTCCGCCGCCTCGTACGCCTGACGCGTGTACCTGTGGGGCCCGCACTACTTCATCTTCTTCCTCTCTTGAATCTTATCCTGCCGCTATCTAATATTCCCCATTCTTCTCTCGTCTCCGCTTCAGCATACACCATATTCAGTAGACTCCATGGCGGGACGTCGGTCATGCTGCACCATGATCTGCTCCATTGCAGCTACCTGCGGGGCGCCGTGGCTCCTGGGATTTGCCGGAGATGGATCCCCTGGCCATGGCGGACGCCGGCCATCCCAGCGCCACGAGTTGCTCCGCTTGCAGCACCGGGAAGTCGCCGGCGAGGCACTGCGGCTCCGGGGAGTTACCGGAGGTCGGGCTGCCGCAAGCTCCACCGCGCCATGGCTTCCCTCCTTTGCAACAAGGGCTCTGTTGCAAGGACCCTTTGCAACAAGGACTCTGTTGCAAAGAGACGAGTTGCCCCGTTTGCAGCACCGGGAAGCCGCCAGCGGGGAGACGCAACTCCGGAGAGTTGCTGAAGGTCGGTCCGAGGAGAGGCCGAAGGTCAGGCTGTCATGAGCTTCACCACGCCATGGTTTTTCTCATTTGCAATAAGGGCTCTATTGCAAAAATCATTTTGCAACAAAGGCTCTGTTGCGAAGAGACAAGCTGCTCCATTTGCAGCACCGGAAAAAGCCACCGGCGGGGTGGCGCAACTTCCGTTCGCGTCATGACTTTCCTCCTTTGCAAGAAGAGCTCTGTTGCAAAGACCCTTTGCAACAAAGACTCTGTTGCAAAGAGGGATCTACGATCAAGATCGAACGGTAGGGGAGGCGGCGGATCTTTTAAAAAGATCCGCCGGTTGACGCGTAGCGTTGCCCAATAATAAAGCAACAAAAGATCTAAGAAATTTCCAAAAAAAAAGGAAGATCCAACAGCTGAACTGGACTGAGACTTGACAGTCCAGAAAAATCAAAGGCCAGATATAGTAAGTATAAAATTTACCAAACACCCCAGCTTGGCAATTGAACTGCCGAGGGCCCTTTCGTTTGACCAACACACAATGCCATATCCATAGTAATCTTGCGTTTGATAGCAAATTGATACGCTCTTCGGTCCCCATCTCATTTTCACTGGATTCTTGCCGCAAAATGGGCACCTACTCTATCTAGCGATCTTTCCTCGTGAACGGGGAGTGCACGAGCCAATCACATCCGCAGGCAGAAACTCTTTATCATTTGGTAACGACAAACCACTGGAAACCGAGCATGGCTAGATCCCCAACGTTCACTTTACCACAAAAGCACGCTCCCCCATTCGCGCGCGTTCTACGGATCAGTCTATACAGCTGATGTTGTGTCAAGTCCTGGACCTCGCTAATCTCTTCGATCCTCAGAATCCAGAAAGCTACACATCATAATGGACCCATTTTAGATGATATTGTGCTAAATGAAGTATTAATGAGCTTGTGGAACAGACTTCGCACAGGTTTTACAGCTGGGTGAATTATCCGGTCATTGATCGGTCAGAAAAAAGTGATTCAGACAAATTCTGTATATCGGTTTATATGTTTGGGTTGATCGATACTCCTCATATCCATCTTAAATATAAGGCGGATATAGAATGGTTCAAACACGTTCGGGCGAATTCGCCACGGCGGATCCGATTCACTTGGTTCACTCTGATCTTACATATATTCATCCTCATCCATTCTTTGGATCTAACCTTAGTCACTCTTCACTCTACTTCATTCCACTTCACTCCGTTCCCAAGCTTCCTACGCTCTTCAGCCTTCTTCGCTATGGTTGGCAACGAATCTGATTTCAACGACTTTAGATCTATTGACTAGGGCGTCGTCTCATACGGGCAGGAGGAAGCGATGGCCCTCCGCATTGCCCTCCTCCGCTCTTGGCAGGAGCGCGCCCGATTGACGTCAACATCGGTCTGGCGCGATGCCATTGCGACGGTGCAAGTGGCGCCCGCCCCCGCTGGGGCTGCAGGTTCGACATTCGTCTACCGCCCCGTTTGCGGTTTGTTTGAATGAGGGCTAGATGGATCGATGCGCCCGTCGTAGGAAGACGAGGATGCAAGAGTCTGAGGCCAACCTCACTTCGGGCTTGACGGAGGCGGTGACGCAGGATACCACGGAGGAGGCAGCTCTCCGTGCCCGCATCGTCATCGAAGACACATGCGTGCCCTCTTCGGAGAGAAAAATCGAGCGGTTCGTGCATTGGTTGTACCGTTGCACGTGGAGGAGGAGGAGGAAAGTGGCGGGTCGGACAGGTCTAGCGAAAAACGTTTTGCGTCTTTGATCGCCACTTTCTACAAAGACGACAATGGTATCTGTGGGAGCGATGGATGATCTTTGTCCATAGATTGTATGTAGATACACCACGCCAATTTTTGGTAATTCGATGTTATTTATTTAAGTAGTCGAAGACATTGTAGAGATAATTTACAATCCATGTGCTTAATCGAAAACGTCGTAAAGATAGTTTACGATGTGTGTGCTTGTATGAATTCCAGGATTGCTAATTAAGATATTTGATTATGAAAAAAAAATAACCAAAAAAATCTATTAAAATAAATAAATTTAGTATATCCGACTATAGATTTACACCCAGCCCTGGCGTCGATGACCCGTCGTGGTCGGGCTGAAGAAGTCGTCTCCAGGCTTTTTTTAACACAGTACAACGCAGGTGCTCACATACACGAGCATACATTCACCTATATGAACGCACACACGCACACCCTACTTTATGAGCATCTTCGTAATACTGAGCCGACACATTATTTTGAAATTAACAAAGTCATTATTTTGTCTTCGACAAAAACGTCACTCCCACTAAAACTACATCGCTAATAGACCAGAAATAGATAAAAAATACGAACATCAATGTTGAATCTAAAATTTAAACTCTTATGTACTGAGATATCACTGTCCCTCTAACTTAACTCAACTTTGAAGATGCTCTCACGCTATACCCACGGGAGCGCGTACCAGGATTCTCAGCCAGACAAGCAAGAGTCAAGACACATACCGCAGCTCATTGGTACGGTACAACACTCCATCCGTCACCCGGTCACCCCATCGTCAATGGCCAAGGGCGCCCGCACGGAAGCTACACGCCTCCACATCCGTCCATCTCCGTGATGACAGATCCAAGCGGCAGCATTTAACCATGCTACGGATGTAGGGAGCCAAAACGTGACGCGTCGTAACTGCAACCTGGTACAACTACGAGCCCCCACGACGCACCGCGCTCCCCCCAACCTCCCACCGTCTCGCTATAACTCCACGAACCACCGCCCGGTTCCACGACACCCTCGTCCTCCTCGCCAATGGCCGCTCACCGCCGCCTCCTGCTCTTGCTCCTCCTCGCGCTCGCCCCGGCTCTGCCGCAGACCGTGCTCGGCGCGGCCGGCGGAGGGAAAGCCAAGAAGACGTACATCTTCCGCGTCGACCACCGCGCCAAGCCGTCCGTGTTCCCCACCCACGCGCACTGGTACTCCTCCGCGGCTTTCGCTTCGCCGGCCAGAGCCGACGGCGACGGCCCGCTCCAGCCTCTCCACGTCTACGACACAGTCTTCCACGGCTTCTCCGCTTCTCTGCCCGCGTCCCGCGCCGACGAGCTGCGGCGCCACCCGGCCGTGCTCGCCGCGTTCGAGGACCGCGTCCGGCAGCTGCACACCACCCGCTCGCCGCAGTTCATGGGCCTCCGCCCGCGCCTTGGGCTCTGGTCCCTCGCCGACTACGGCTCCGACGTCATCGTCGGGGTGCTCGACACCGGTGTGTGGCCCGAGCGCCGGAGTCTGTCCGATAGAAACCTCCCGCCCGTCCCCGCCCGGTGGCGCGGCGGCTGCGACGCGGGGCCTGCGTTCCTGGCGTCGTCCTGCAACAAGAAGCTCGTCGGCGCGCGCTTCTTCTCGCAGGGCCACGCCGCGCACTACGGCACTCAGGCGGCGGCATCTAACGGGTCCGTGGAATACATGTCGCCGCGCGACGCCGACGGGCACGGCACGCACACGGCCACGACGGCGGCCGGCAGCGTGTCCTACGCGGCGAGCATGGAGGGCTACGCCTCCGGCGTCGCCAAGGGCGTCGCGCCCAAGGCCAGGGTGGCCGCGTACAAGGTGTGCTGGAAGGGCGCCGGCTGCCTCGACTCCGACATCCTCGCCGGCTTCGACCGCGCCGTCGCGGACGGAGTGGATGTCATCTCCGTCTCCATAGGCGGCGGCAACGGCGCGGTGTCGCCGTTCTATATCGACCCAATTGCCATCGGGTCGTACGGCGCCGTTTCCCGGGGAGTGTTTGTGGCCACCTCCGCAGGGAACGAAGGTCCCGCTCCCATGTCAGTGACCAACCTCGCCCCGTGGATCGCCACCGTGGGCGCCGGCACCATCGACCGCAATTTCCCCGCCGAAATCGTGCTCGGCGACGGGAGGCGCTTGTCAGGCGTCTCCCTCTACTCCGGCAAGCCGCTAGCCAACAACACAATGCTGTCTCTGTACTACCCCGGGAGGTCCGGTGGGCTGTCGGCTTCGCTGTGCATGGAGAACTCCATCGACCCGTCGCTCGTGGCCGGCAAGATCGTCATCTGCGACCGCGGCAGCAGCCCACGCGTGGCCAAGGGGATGGTCGTCAAGGAAGCCGGCGGCGCGGCCATGGTTCTGGCCAACGGAGAGGCCAACGGCGAAGGTCTAGTAGGGGACGCCCATGTCCTCCCTGCCTGCTCGGTGGGCGAGAACGAAGGCGACGCGCTCAAGGCATATGCCGCCAACACCACGAACCCGACCGCAACGATTGTCTTCCGGGGCACGGTCATCGGCGTCAAGCCGGCTCCCCTAGTGGCCTCCTTCTCGGCGCGCGGACCCAACGGACTCGTGCCGGAAATCCTCAAGCCCGACTTCATCGCGCCGGGCGTCAACATCCTGGCGGCGTGGACGGGCGCCGCCGGCCCAACCGGCCTGGAAACGGACCCCCGGCGGATGGAATTCAACATCCTGTCGGGGACGTCGATGGCGTGCCCGCACGCGAGCGGGGCCGCCGCGCTGCTCCGGTCGGCGCACCCCGGGTGGTCGCCGGCGGCCATACGGTCGGCGCTGATGACCACGGCCGTCGTGACGGACAACCGCGGCGGCCCTGTAGCGGACGAGGCCGAGCCGGCGCGCGGCGCGACGCCGTTGGACTACGGCGCGGGGCACATCGCGCTGGGCAAGGCCATGGACCCGGGGCTGGTGTACGACGCCGGGGACGAGGAGTACGTGGCGTTCATGTGCAGCATCGGGTACGAGGCGAACGCGATCGAGGTGATCACGCACAAGCCCGTGTCGTGCCCCGCCGCCGCCGCGGCGGGGAGGAAGCCGTCGGGGTCGGACCTGAACTACCCGTCCATCTCCGTGGTGCTCTACGGCAAGAACCAGTCGAAGACGGTGATCCGCACGGCGACCAACGTGGGCGCCGAGGCGTCCGCGACTTACAAGGCGCGCGTGGAGATGGCCGGCTCCGCGGTGAGCAGCGGCGTGTCAGTGGAGGTGAAGCCGGAGAAGCTGGTGTTCACGGCGGGCGTGAAGAAGCAGAGCTTCGCGGTGACGGTGTCGGCGGCGTCGGCCCCGTCTAGCTCGGCGCCGGTGTACGGGCAGCTGGTGTGGTCGGACGGGCGCGGGCACGACGTCCGGAGCCCCATCGTGGTGACGTGGCTGCAGCCCATGTGATTGACAGGTGGGGACAGTCACACGACCCAGTCACCACTCCCCAGAGAGGTTGGCCAGTGAGTGAGTAGAAGTCAAAAAGAGTTGGACTCACTGCGGTGGCAACGGTTGCGGTCGGGGCATTGAAGGTGGCAGAGCCAGAGCGCGGTAGTTTACTTACTCTACGTAGGGCCTTTTCCTCTGCTGAGATTTGATTAAAGCGCAGCGAGATAGTCATAGAGTACGGTGAGAGCAGTGTGCAGAAGTTTGTTTGCTTTCGTGGGCAACGCTAGTTGACGGAGGAGCAACGGAAAGAAATGGCGAAACATGACAAAAGCGGAGAGATTCTAGCGGTGTTACTGTAGCTCCAGTGTAACTTGTGTGTGTGTGTGTGTGTGTGTGAGCGCTACTAGAATAGATCTAATGTAAAACTCAGTCTGTTTATGCAACCATATGCGTGGATCCCTCCTTTGTACGACCCAGGTTTTTCTCTGCGCATGGGATCTTGGCTCTCTGTAGAGAGTGTGTACCGCTCAGTACCCAGATGGATGGGCGCAAATCCTCGTTCAGAATGAGTTTTTTTTCAATCGTAGTAGGAGTAGTATGGATGATAAAGATCGTTGGATACTCGGGTATCCGTTGCCTTTTGGGTCGGTTTCCAGCGGCGCTTTGCCCGGCAGCGCCCACCACCACGAGGAAAGCGACGGTTGATGCTTCTCGAGTTCCGCGGGCTACTCCAATAAGCAAATGCCATCATTCTTGTTCTTGGAGTTGGACCTGCTTTCGCTCCACAACGTGAATACGCCTGGTATCTTCTCCGGTCGATCGGGGTGCGTCTTGACGAGGACTTCCATCCGGTCATGCAGGTCTCCACTCAGAAATGCGGCTAGCCAAGATAGTACTCCCTCCCCTTTATGAGTAATGCTACATTCACGGACTAGAGACGGGGTTTTACGGACTCGGTTTAATTAGACGGAATTTCATTGGGTTAATGGAGGGTGAGCGGGTCCACCCAGGGGAAATTCAGGGAGGGCAGTAATTAATTAGAGGAAGGCCCCTGTAAAATCCTGTGGCCAGTCCGTTGATGTAGCATTTTTGCCCCTTTATCATAAAGGCTATGCATTATCTTGTGTGCTTTTCCGTAAGTTGCTAGTGCAGAGGCCTTTTGCCCCCAACATCCCTTTGCTCTGTTTTGCACTTCACTACCTTGAAGCCCTAAAATGAAAAAACTTCACTACCTTGAAAACCATTTTAACCATGCGATTTGGGATAACTAGTACTTCCTCCATTTTAAAAAATAAGATATTTTTAAGATGTTAATACGGATTACATACAAAGTAAAGTAAATGAATATATACTCTAAAATGCGTCTACATACATCTGTATGCAATCCATATTAAAATATCTACAAGGCTTATATTTTAAAAGGAGAAAGCGCTATAAATCTAAGATGCATAGGTTTTCACTAGGACAATGCCCGTGCGTTGCAACGGGGATAAAAATAACATGCACTTCTACTAGGCAACACAAGCTTTAGAGGACACCCTAATTCATCGTCCGCTTTGCCCATGATTCTTTCATATTCTACTTTGAAGACATTTATTAATAAAATTTAAAATAAACGGAAAACCATGACATATGTAGTTTTTGGTAGCCTTAAGGAAAATTTGTCGTGCGTTACAACGGGAAGAAATTATCGATTATGTGCAAACACAACATCTTATAGCTAATTCGCTATGATAAAAATGATAGTTCTCATGTCCACAAAAACAATCAACAATGCAACATTCGGATGGTGCATCCGGTGGTAGGGAGATGCTTGCAAAATTCTATAAAAATATATATTAGTCATGCATAATCACGTATGTCCATGAGTTACAACAGATAAGAAAGCTATCAATTGTCTACAACCACAACACCCTCGCTACAAAGGACAACAACGTAACATCCGAATGGTGCCACCCGGTGATAGGAAAGGGCTTGCCAAAGTCTACAAAAAAAATCCATATAAACAATAAATTAATCGCACATGGAAGAGAAAATTAGCAATTATGTCCAAACACAACGCCTTGTAGCAAATTCGGTACGAAGAACACATACAACATTCAGATAGTATCATCTGGTGAGACACTTGCCACATCAACATACATCACGTATAAAATCAGTTAGGTCGTTTTTTTTACGTTGTCACTCTCCCCCTTAAAGGTGCTCCCAATATAATATTATGACACCATTATCCCCATTTTAATTATTATTATCTTTTGACACAGCTCAATACAAATAAATAATTTTTTATTAATAATAATATTTTCACACAAATATGTATGTAGTCGCTCTAAGTATACGCCTATTTTCATTCAAAAGAAAAAAATTTATCGAAAAATCTGTAGAAAAACAAAAATATTTTTTCATGTAATTATTTTTATATATTTTACATGCGCAAAAAAAATCATATTTTTATTATCAGTTAGGTTAGGTTTTTTAAAACGTGCATCTTTCTCCTTTAGTTTGTTTATTTCTCTCACATCATTTGAAAATAGTTGCTCACATAAATCCATAAACAGAAAATATGCGCTCATCCGGTTGGTCACACGTTCGATTCCACATGCTGCATCTATTCGTTTTCCTAATTTATTAAACTCGCTTATATTTTTTTTTAGGGAAACAAAACTCGCTCACATGGGTCTATCGCTCAAAAAATAAAAATAAACTACATGCGTACTGACTTTTTAGGCGAAATAGTGATCCATGCACGTTCTAGATGTGTTGGGGCGCGCCAGGTAGGTGGGCTTAGGCCCGTTCGAGTAATGAAACAACCAGTGAACAGTTTTTTTTTCTGCAGAATATTTTTTTTCTGCAGAATAATGGATTGCGGGTTGATTACTTCAAAAGGGAGGGGGCTTTCTGAAAAATTGCAAAAACGGACTAAGAAAGCCACCTCCCTTTATTATTAGGTATAGATTGTATGTTATGACACATTTTTTTCTTTATAGAGAAGTCACATGTATGCAAGCAAAAAGAAACACCTCAGCCATTATTCATTTATTTGCACATATATACACAATTCAAGAGAAATATGAATAATTTTTGCTACAATGTTGCCACCAAGAACATTAATAAAAATCTTGGCCAACAAAGTTCTCAACATAACATCAAGAGAGGTGACAAAATCACATTTACACGTGTAAAATAACAATAGTGATGTGTCCATGATCCCAGCAAGAAGCTGAAGAACCATGTTTTGGAAAACAAATTTTGGAAAAAACTATCACATTTCTACTGTTAAGCTTCATACCCTAGCCAACGTAACAAAAAGTCTGAACTGATGGAAAGGACTAATGGCAATCCACATATACACTTCAACACCCCCTCTCATGTGTGGCACGAAAAATCAATACGTGGATAGACTCAAAGGTATGGCTCAAGAGGCTCATACGTGAACAAAGGGGGCAACAACATTTTTTAAACTAGATGATTCCCCGCGCGTTGCTACGGGAATTGTTAGGAAATAATTTGATGTTTAAAAACATGAGAAATTTATTAAACATAGTATAATTTCATTAAAAATTATTTTTGAAAGCAATGTTTTAAGGTAAAATCTAGGAAAAATTGATGGAAAAAACAAAAAATGAGTTTTTTGTTAATTTGTTTCCTTGAAAATATATCGATGAGACGATAAGAGATGAAAAGAACGTTGTGTAGAGACAGTGGAAACATCTCCACCCTTGGCTAAACCTAAAATAATGATAGTAATTATAGATGTGCATAGAAAAATAAAATATGAGATAACTCATAATTTGATTTTTTCATAAAAAAGTGTCGGGACCCGGGGTTAGCGTCTGTAATTCCAGTCACGATGCAATCACATGGAGAGCCGAGAACCGTACCCACTTGTCTAAGCAGACAAGGCCAAGCACAGAACGTTCTCGGTAAGCATCGAACGTGAGGGGCATCCCATTCAGGCCGGATGATCATCTGAGATGGGTCCTCATCGTCCGCTCACAAGTCTAGATGCTTATGGGTGGTGAATCCCATACTCATAGACAAGTCGCCTCAACCATGTTATCGATTGAATCCTAACTCTTACATATACTTACTCCAGCCCAATCACTTAGTCGGGGTCTAGGGCGGGCTCAATCATACAACAAAGTATGCACGTGACAGAGTCACGAGCAATCGCATCGCGATGCCCCAAGCTGCGCACATCTAAGGGCCACTTGGTGTATAAAAGACCGCCAGCGAGACCACAACTAAGGTCTCGAAAACCCATACTAGGACATGCATGTTATAAACATACACGCAGCACACATGCCTAATATGAGCAGCAGGTATCATCACATAACTCTACAAAGTACTCGTTATTGATATACACATAGAGCATACAAAGATCACATGTCTGTGATCAACATTACATCATACAACGGAAGCAAATTAGGTCTGAGTACAGACAAGTTTAACAAATGGCTTAAAGAAGCCTTGTAAACAAACATGCCCTTCCACGAGGGACCAGACTGCTGTCTGGGACTATACTACCAAGGTCAACGTCGAGCTTCACGAAGGTGACTCCATCGGGGTCCGGGTTCTCATCTGAAACATAGAATAAGCAAACGTGAGTACAAAGTCGTACTCAACAATACTTACATCAGAACTATACTACTCATGCTCAAGTATCAAGGTAAAGGAGGTGGGGTTCAGCATGCAGAAGTGCCAGCTTTGACTTGGCTAATCCTGTACTACGAGTACCAGACTTGAGGTAAGAAGCGTACACGAGTCCACTACAATCCTCCAACCAATACACCACTATGGGTACTTCCTCGACTTCCCCACGAGAAGCACGCCATAGCACTCACACTTATCTTGCGAGTTTTATAAGTATCCATTCAAGTTGTCTATGATCAAGTAAAGGTTTCTAAGTAGTCCATAACCGCGGACACGGCTATTCGAATAGTTCATTAACCCTGCAGGGGTGTACATCTTCACACGCGTGTCATCACTTATCGTCTCGTTCTTGTCACCCTTCAAGCGGGTGTCGGACGTGGATGAAACCAAGGCACTACCCTCACATCACCTTCTCTAATCCAGGAGTCGACTACCTGAGTTTGTCACCGCTCGAGAGTCCGGCCGGTTCCACGAAACGGACTCAGATAATTTAAGGGACCGAGACGCCACCTTTGACAGATGGTTTCACTGCCTCACAGATCCACCCACATATCTATACATAAATCAAATGGAAAGCCCGAATCTAGTGTGACTCCTGGACCGGATCAGGTACGTAAAGAGGCCAAACGGGGCTCCCATAAAACCCTACATGTGGTCATACTCTTTGTCTTGGATCACAAAACAGGAACTCGGGGCCTAGGGCAGTGTTCAACGAGACAACCCACTGTGTACTCCTACACAGCCTCTCATCATTCACCTTTGTTTAGGGTGGATTCACCAACACGTTTATCATCAGCATCACTGTGTTCATTCCATCCCGACTCATGAACATAACATCCTCATTGTATCACTAAGAAGCAATAAGCAGTAACAGTTGTAGGGGTCACATGCTCATCAATCAACTCCTAAATCTGCTAGGATTGTGGTTTGCTTAAAACGGTGGCAAAATGATAGGTCATGCATCGGAATGGGTTCAACTATGCGAAAGAACGTGTCTCGATGATCTCCTAAACATGCATAAGCGAGACTGAGAGGGAAGTAGGATTTTATAGACATGATCAATGGGGGTTTGCTTGCCTTGCTGACGATACACGGGTCTTATCGGTGGTCTTCTCCTTCGGGGGTGATCACCGTCTCGGAGGCACTGTTACCGGCACAATCATCAACAAGAGGGGGACAACTTCGAAAGTAAAAATGCACATACACATGATAAGGTTGTCCATGATGTGAATGGTACTGGTTTGTAGCATATTCAATTTAATTGAAGTATATTGCATTTGAAATGCAAATTCAAACTTCAAATTTGAATTCAAATTAATCCATATGCACATTTGCTACTGTTGCCCCATTTTAAAATGGTCAAACATAAAAACAAATTGCATATTCTTAATACTTATATTTTTCTGATAATTTTTCATATGTTATTTGTTTAATTTGGAGTTCATATGAATTTTCTATGATTTTTGGAAGTTTATATTGTTTTCTGGAATTTTCTGTTTTCTTTGAAATCAAAAATTGATTTACTGTGTCATGCTGACATCAGCATGACGTGGGGGTGTCTGACCAGTGGGGTCGGCCTGTCAGTGACACAGTGGTTTAAAACTCTGTTTATTTTAATTTTTGATTAATTAGAAGGGGCTGGCCCCACCTGTCAGTGGCTTAAGCCAAACTAAACAGGGGGTTAGCCCCCTAATTAACTGGGCTGGCCGGCGGTTAGCCGCCGGTGGCCACGGGAGGCGGCGGCGCCTCGCCGGAGAGGGCCTCCCGGCCACAGCTGGCCACGCCAAGAGCACCAGGAGCTAGCCCTCGCTCGTGCGTGTCTTCGGGAGCAGGCGGGTGACCTCGGGAGGCACCGGAGCGAGGCCGACATCGAGCTCCCGCGGCGGCCGTAGCGCTGCTCAACGGCCACGACGAGTAGGGCCAGGGGAGGGGCCGGGACGTGAGGGTAAACGACGGCGAGGCTCACCCGAGCACGATGTAGGGGACGAAGAGGTGGGGGAAGGCTTGGACGGAGCCAATTCCGGCGAGAAGCTCCACGGTGGCCGGAGCAAAACGAAGACGACGACGTCGCTTGCAGGGCACCCGGGTTCGATTCGAAGCGCCGTTCGACGAAGACGAAGATGGCGCGACGCCTGGACACGTCGGAGTGGCCTCGGGGTGGCTCGGAGCACGGGGGCGCACGACGGCGTGCTCCGGTGTCCGTCGGGTGGGGTGAGCACGGGCGTGAGAGAAGGGGAGAGAAGCTTCGAGGAGGGGGAAAGGTTGCAGGGGCCTTCCAGGCGTCCACGGGGAGGGTTAGGATGCCAGGGGGAAGCAGGAGGTGGCCGGCTGCCATGGCATGGCCGCCACGCAGCTCCCAGTCTGCCTGGGTAGAAGACGACCCTACCCCTGGTGGGCTGGGCCGGCTTGCTGGCCAGGCTGGGCCACATGGGCCAGAAGGACAGGGGACTTCTTCCTTTCCTTTTTCTTTTGAATTTCTTTTCTGTTAATTTGTTCTGCCCCAAATAAAAATAGTAGAGCATTTTTAAAAATCATGAAAACTTTTATGTGGGCTTATAACATATATAGCTAGCCACTCATAAGTTTTGGTGACTTTTGAAATTCAAACAATTTGAATTTAAATTCAAATTGGATTTTAATTTAATTTCCAATGCACCTTTTGAAATTTTGAATATTCCATGGGCATGGGAAAATCCCCAAACCACTTTTGAAATGATCAGCATCATTTATAGGAATTTTCCAACTATTCAAATGATTTTTGGAAAAATATTTTTATCTGGCCATTTATTTAAATTCTCAGGGCTTTTCTTTTCCCCATTTTTGATTTTCTTTTTGAATTTTTCATGATGCAAAGGGCACAAACAAACCCTAGCACTTACCCTAATTGGGGTTCTGACAACTCGCCCCCACTCAAAAGAATCTCGTCCCGAGATTCAGAAGTCGTCGGGAGGAAGGTGTGGTACTCGGCACGGAGGCGGTCCTCTCTTTCCCAGGTTGCTTCTTTCTCGGAGTGATGTGACCATTGCACTTTGAGGAACTTGATCTTCTGACGACGAGTGACACGCTCTGCAGAATCAAGAATACGAACAGGGTACTCTCGATAAGAAAGGTCATCTTGGAGATCAAGCATTTCATGGTCGACTTCGCGGATGGGGTCCTTGAAGCAACGCCTGAGTTGTGACACATGGAATACATCATGTACTCGGGAAAGGTGCGGAGGTAGTTCAAGTTGGTAGGCAACTTCTCCACGTTTAGCTAGAATGCGGAAAGGTCCGATGTAACGTGGGGCCAACTTGCCTTTGATACCGAATCTTTGGGTTCCCTTCAGAGGAGTAACCCGAAGGTAAGCCTTCTCATCAAGATTGTAGCTCTCCTCTCTATGATGACGATCATAGTAGCTCTTTTGACGAGACTGAGCGGCTTTCAAACGATCACGAACAATGCGAACTTGCTCTTCTGCTTCCTTGATCATATCCGGTCCAAAGAGTTGTCTTTCACCGGTTTCTGACCAGTTTATGGGTGTTCGACATCGTCGGCCATAGAGGAATTCAAAGGGAGCCATGCCCAGACTAGATTGATAGCTATTGTTATAAGCAAATTCGGCGAATGGAAGAGATTTCTCCCAATTCTTTCCGAAAGAGATAACACAAGCTCTGAGCATGTCTTCCAAGATTTGATTAACCCTTTCAACTTGACCGCTAGACTGAGGGTGGAAAGCGGTACTAAAGGAGAGATGAGTTCCCATAGAATTTTGAAAACTTTCCCAAAATCTAGAGGTGAAAAGGCTACCACGATCAGAATTGATTACCAAAGGAACACCGTGAAGAGACACAATTCTAGAGACGTACAAGTCTGCCAACTGACTAGCAGTTATAGACTCGCGAACTGGAAGGAAGTGAGCAACTTTTGAAAGTCGATCAATGACAACGAAGATGGCATCATTTCCTCTCTGGGTTTTTGGAAAGCCGGTGATGAAGTCCATACCGACCTTGTCCCATTTCCACTCGGGAATAGACAATGGTTGAAGAGTACCAGCAGGTCTTTGGTGTTCTGCCTTAATGCGACGACAAACATCACATTCGGCAACAAATTGTGCAATGTCTCGCTTCATCCGGGTCCACCAAAATCTCTGGCGTAGATCTCGGTACATTTTTGTGCTACCGGGATGAATTGAGAGGGGAGTGTCATGAGCTTCCTTAAGGATCAGCTGCTTTAGGTCTTCATTCTCAGGAATTACTAAACAATTTTCAAAGAATATCGTTCCTTGATCATTTGCAGAAAAACATTTTGCAACTCCGATAACAATGTTCTGCTTGATCTCTTGAATACTACTATCTTGTTTCTGGGCGGCTATGATTTGATCCTCAAGGGTTGGTTTCGCCACCAAGTTGAAAAGAGATCCACGAGGAATAATCTCGAGGTTGAGCTTTCGAAATTCCTCATGAAGAAGTGGTTGATACTGTTGTAACATGAGGTTGTTACAATACGACTTACGACTTAGTGCATCAGCCATGACATTGGCCTTGCCTGGGGTGTAAGAAATTCCTAAGTCATAATCTTTTATCAACTCTATCCAGCGTCTTTGCCTGAGTGTGACATCCTGGCTTAATAGGAATGATAGACTACTCATATCAACAAGGTGCACCTTCTTTTCCGGGAGCCCAGATCCAAAGAACTCCAAAGTTAAGCGTGCTTGGCTTGGAGCGATTTGAGGATGGGTGACCGACCGGGAAGTTGTTCCCGGGTGCGCACGAGTGAGGACAAAGTGCGCAGGAAAGACTAGTGTTGGTTTGTGGGGACAGTCTAGATCCCGCCAGGCGTACGCCGGGAACCGGTGGCTGTGGCCGGGGCGTTACAAATGGTATCAGAGCCGACCCTTGCGGTTATACGGGCGTGTGTGGGTCAGTGCGCGAACATGTGTGACATGTGTCGGCACTGGACGCACAGACGTGTGCCAAGAGGGAACGTTCCTGTGGGACGATGAGGACATCGGTTCCTTTGAGTGGGGGTGTATGTGACATCCTGGCTTAATAGGAATGATAGACTACTCATATCAACAAGGTGCACCTTCTTTTCCGGGAGCCCAGATCCAAAGAACTCCAAAGTTAAGCGTGCTTGGCTTGGAGCGATTTGAAGATGGGTGACCGACCGGGAAGTTGTTCCCGGGTGCGCACGAGTGAGGACAAAGTGCGCAGGAAAGACTAGTGTTGGTCTGTGGGGACAGTCTAGATCCCGCCAGGCGTACGCCGGGAACCGGTGGCTGTGGCCGGGGCGTTACACTAAGATTAAGATCTGGCTGGGTGAATATGTATTTGAGGCTTTGGTGATCAGAATAGATCTCACAATGATTACCAAGGAGGTAATGTCGCCAAGTCTTCAGGGCATGAACTACGGCAGCGAGTTCAAGATCATGGGTAGGATAATTCTCTTCATGTGGACGCAACTGGCGTGAAGCATAAGCTACCACATGTCGATCTTGCATAAGTATGCATCCTAACCCTTGCCGTGAAGCATCACAATAGATCTCGAAATCCCTTTTGGTGTCTGGAGGCGCAAGTACGGGTGCAGAAGTCAATCTTCTTTTTAGCTCTTGAAAGCTTTCCTCGCACTTGGGGGTCCATTGGAATTTCTTATCTTTCTTGAGGAGTTCAGTAAGAGGCTTTGCAACTTTGGATAAGTTCTCAACGAAGCGGCGACAATAGCTGGCTAGGCCAAGAAAACTCCTAACTTTCTTAACCGATTCAGGTGGAGTCCAGTCAAGGATGGCCTGAACTCTCTCGGGATTGACCGCAACACCTTTCGCAGAAATCACGTGGCCTAAGTAGGTCACTTTTGGTAGCCAAAATTCACACTTGGAGAACTTGGCATAAAGGCAGTGCTCTGTAAGTTTCATCAATACCAACCTAAGATGTTCTGCATGCTCTTCTTCGTTCTTCGAGTAGATGAGAATTTCATCAAGATAAACCACAACAAATTTATCTAGGTACTCCATGAAGATCGAATTCATCAAGCGCGAGAATGTGACGGGGGCATTGGTTAAACCAAAGGACATGACGGTGTACTCGTAAAGACCATATCGAGTAGTGAAAGCCGTTTTGGGAATGTCCTCGTTTCATATTTTGATTTGATGATAACCTAATCTCAAATCCATCTTGGAGAAGACAGAGGATCCTGCAAGTTGATCATAAAGATCATTGATCCTGGGCAGTGGGTACTTGTTCTTTATCGTCGCTAAATTTAGCGGACGATAGTCTACGCACATCCTTTCTGTTCCATCATTCTTCGTTACAAACAGAACGGGGCAACCCCATGGCGATGAGCTAGGGCGGATGAAGCCTTTTGCCAACGAAGCATCAAGTTGGGTTTTTAGCTCAGCTAACTCATGTGGGGCCATCCTATATGGGCGTCTGGAAATTGGGGCTGTGCCTGGTATAAGATCCACTATAAATTCTACACACCTGTCGGGTATCATTCCCGGCAGCTCTTCAGGAAAGACATCCGGGAAGTCACGAACCACCGGAACATCTTCAAGGTCAGGAAGGGGAAGCACATTCAAAGTATGCATCTGGATTCTAGAGCTGGGTGATGTGTAGTCAATGATCTGGCCTGAAGGATGGGCGAGTTTGACTTATTTGGCTCTACAATCAAGGAAAGCATGCTTCCTTGATAACCAATCCATTCCTAGGATGACATCAATGTCCGAAGACTTGAGGGCTATAAGAGAAGCAAGGAATACTAAACCCTCAATTGCAATTTGATTGACATGGCTTACTCTATTAGTTTGCCACTTTGAACCAGGAGTTTGAATGATCATTGGAGAAAACATTTCTTCAAAAGGAAACCCATGACGAAGCGCATAACTCTCCGACATGAATGAATGAGAAGCTCCTGGATCGAAAAGAACGGAGGCGGGGACATGATTGACTGGGAGTGTGCCAAGAATGACGTCAGAAGCAGCAGTGGTTTCCTCAACTGAGATTTGGTTCACACAACCACTACTTGTGGCTGAAAGCTTTGCTGGGATGGTTTTGGTGGTGGATTTCTTTGGAGGCTTGTGACTAGGTCGACGTGGTGCCACCAACACTGTAGGGCATTGTCGGAAGTAATGGCCTGGAAGACCACACTTAAAGCATACCCTGTCTGAATTGCTGGGAGTGGGATTACTTGGCTGCACACCATCATTCCGGGGTGGAATAATGTGCTGGGGTGGATGGCATATATTTGGTGGTGGCCTCTGGATAAGGTTTTGAGGTATGGCTCTGGTTGGAATCCAAATTCGGCGTTTCTGAGGGGCTGAACTTGAAGAAGGGGCAAGCTCAAGAGCATGCTTGCGAGACTCCTCGAAAATTTCATTGCCATGCTCAGCTCTGAAGGATCTGTTGACTAAATCATCAAAGGTGGCAAATTCGATGAGGTTGAGATCATGACGAAGGATGGGGCTAAGTCCCTTACGGAACCTTGCCTGCTTTCTGGCATCGGTGGTGACCTCATCTTGGGCATATCGAGCAAGACGGTTGAACTCTCTCACATACTCATGGATGGACATCTCTCCTTGAGTCAGATTGCAGAACTCTTCCTTCTTGCGCTCCATCAACTCATCTAGAAGGTGGTACCCTCGAAAGGCAACACAGAACTCCTGCCAAGTCACTGGGTGACCATCAGGCTGCATCGCAACATAGTTCTCCCACCATTCAGCAGCAGCACCTTCCAGAAAGTATGCCGCGAATATAACTCGATCATCGGGAGCAACATGTGCAGTATCAAGCTTACGCTCGATGGAACGGAGCCAATCATCAGCTTCAAGGGGCTCAGAAGAACATCGGAATACCGGTGGCTTGAGGAGGATGAAGTCCTGAATGCTGACCACCACATTGCAATGGCGTGAGGTATTCTGCTCGATGAGCTCCAGAAGGCGTGTTTGGTCACGTTGATTCTTCTCAGCTTCCATCATGATTTCCGCCGCAGAAGGCGGTGGTAGAGGTTCATCATCATTTCGATTCCGAACACGGTCTCGATTCCGATGAACAGCACTACGAGTTCCACCTGACATCCTGTGTGATAAAGATCAACAATCAGAACAGGTTGTACGATGGAATCAAAGACAAGAAGGACATGAAGAAGACGGTAAAGAATATAATGCGAAGGCAATGATTCATAGAAACACGGGATAAATCGGGCAGCATAACGGCTACACCGGGATGGAAAACAAGACAACCGCGAGGAGATTGGAATAACTTCCTCAAGGAACTCAAAACACGGAGACTCTGGACGACCACAACAATCCTACGGCTACAAGGAAGCACTCAACGAGATGTTCTAGTAAGACATAGATGAGCCTAGTCCTATCATCCCGTAGAAAAGATAAGGTGACTCAGAACTCAGATCGATGAGGATAAGGAGAAAAAGAAGCCTTACGTTGTTCCCTTTATACCCAAGTAACTATATAACTATAGAATCCTAGACTCGACTTCGACCAAGGGTTTGATAAGCCTACAGACAGTCCTGCTCTGATACCAAGTCTGTCGGGACCCGGGGTTAGCGTATGTAATTCCAGTCACGATGCAATCACATGGAGAGCCGAGAACCGTACCCACTTGTCTAAGCAGACAAGGCCAAGCACAGAACGTTCTCGGTAAGCATCGAACGTGAGGGGCATCCCATTCAGGCCGGATGATCATCTGAGATGGGTCCTCATCGTCCGCTCACAAGTCTAGATGCTTATGGGTGGTGAATCCCATACTCATAGACAAGTCGCCTCAACCATGTTATCGATTGAATCCTAACGCTTACATATACTTACTCCAGCCCGATCACTTAGTCGGGGTCTAGGGCGGGCTCGATCATACAACAAAGTGTGCACGTGACAGAGTCACGAGCAATCGCATCGCGATGCCCCAAGCTGCGCACATCTAAGGGCCACTTGGTGTATAAAAGACCGCCAGCCAGACCACAACTAAGGTCTCGAAAACCCATACTAAGACATGCATGTTATAAACATACACGCAGCACACATGCCTAGTATGAACAGCAGGTATCATCACATAACTCTACAAAGTACTCTTTATTGATATACACATAGAGCATACAAAGATCATATGTCTGTGATCAACATTACATCATACAACGGAAGAAAATTAGGTCTGAGTACAGACAAGTTTAACAAATGGCTTAGAGAAGCCTTGTAAACAAACATGCCCTTCCACGAGGGACCAGACTGCTGTCTGGGACTATACTACCAAGGTCAACGTCGAGCTTCACGAAGGTGACTCCATCAGGGTCCGGGTTCTCATCTAAAACATAGAATAAGCAAACGTGAGTACAAAGTCGTACTCAGCAAGACTTACATCAGAACTATACTACTCATGCTCAAGTATCAAGGTAAAGGAGGTGGGGTTCAGCATGCAGAAGTGCCATCTTTGACTTGGCTAATCCTGTAATACGAGTACCAGACTTGAGGTAAGAAGCGTACACGAGTCCACTACAATCCTCCAACCAATACACCACTATGGGTACTTCCTCGACTTCCCCACGAGAAGCACGCCATAGCACTCACACTTATCTTGCGAGTTTTATAAGTATCCATTCAAGTTGTCTATGATCAAGTAAAGGTTTCCAAGTAGTCCATAACCGCGGACACGGCTATTCGAATAGTTCATTAACCCTGCAGGGGTGTACATCTTCACACGCGTGTCATCACTTATCGTCTCGTTCTTGTCACCCTTCAAGCGGGTGTCGTACGTGGATGAAACCAAGGCACTACCCTCACATCACCTTCTCTAATCCAGGAGTCGACTACCTGAGTTTGTCACCGCTCGAGAGTCCGGCCGGTTCCACGAAACGGACTCAGATAATGTAAGGGACCGAGACGCCACCTTTGACAGATGGTTTCACTGCCTCACAGATCCACCCACATATCTATACATAAATCAAATGGAAAGCCTGAATCTAGTGTGACTGCTGGACCGGATCGGGTACGTAAAGAGGCCAAACGGGGCTCCCATAAAACCCTACATGTGGTCATACTCTTTGTCTTGGATCACAAAACATGAACTCGGGGCCTAGGGCAGTGTTCAACGAGACAACCCACTGTGTACTCCTACACAGCCTCTCATCGTTCACCTTTGTTTAGGGTGGATTCACCAACACGTTTATCATCAGCATCACTGTGTTCATTCCATCCCGACTCACAAACATAACATCCTCATTGTATCACTAAGAAGCAATAAGCAGTAACAGTTGTAGGGGTCACATGCTCATCAATCAACTCCTAAATCTGCTAGGATTGTGGTTTGCTTAAAACGGTGGCAAAATGATAGGTCATGCATCGGAATGGGTTCAACTATGCGAAAGAACGTGTCTCGATGATCTCCTAAACATGCATAAGCGAGACTGAGAGGGAAGTAGGATTTTATAGACATGATCAATGGGGGTTTGCTTGCCTTGCTGACGATACACGGGTCTTATCGGTGGTCTTCTCCTTCGGGGGTGATCACCGTCTCGGAGGCACTGTTACCGGCACAATCATCAACAAGAGGGGGACAACTTCGAAAGTAAAAATGCACATACACATGATAAGGTTGTCCATGATGTGAATGGTACTGGTTTGTAGCATATTCAATTTAATTGAAGTATATTGCATTTGAAATGCAAATTCAAACTTAAAATTTGAATTCAAATTAAGCCATATGCACATTTGCTACTGTTGCCCCATTTTAAAATGGTCAAACATAAAAACAAATTGCATATTCTTAATCCTTGTATTTTTCTGATAATTTTTCATATATTATTTGTTTAATTTGGAGTTCATATGAATTTTCTAGGATTTTTGGAAGTTTATATTGTTTTCTGGAATTTTATGTTTTCTTTTAAATCATAAATTGATTTACTGCGTCATGCTGACATCAGCATGACGTGGGGGTGTCTGACCAGTGGGGTCGTCCTGTCAGTGACACAATGGTTTAAAACTCTGTTTATTTAAATTTTTGATTAATTAGAAGGGGCTGGCCCCACCTGTCAGTGGCTTAAGCCAAACTAAACAGGGGGTTAGTGTTGGGATACGGGGCAGAAAACACAAAATTTTCATACCTACGGTACCCGAACCCAAGATCTATGCTATGGCGATGTAAAGTAACGGAGGGAATCGGTGTTCATACCTTTGAAGACCGAAAGCGGGAAACGTTCTTACGAACGTGGTTGGCGTAGACTCAGAACTACGACCTCCCTGTCGTGTAGAAGACCACCACCGGCGAGGATGACTCCCGACAAACCTCCAGCGACGAAGCAGCACCACAGGTGTAATGCCTCGAAGGGATTATACACGTACGGCACAATCGATGTTCCTCCCGGGCTCCGAACCAGGCGAGCAGCGGAAAGAAGACGGATACGGATCCCGACTCCGGCAGAGCGACGACCTGCCTTATGGTGGAGAACTCCAATCCTGGTGCAGACTCCAAACAAGGGGAGTCCACTTCCGGAAATGGAGAAGGAAGAAGAAGGAGATCAATTGTTGTATGGAAAAAGGGGGGTCTACCCCTCTATATAAAGGCCAAGGGGGGGTGTGATCCCTCTTCCCTCCCCCATGTGGGACTAAACCCCCAAGGGGGGAGGGGTGCGCCGGCCAAGGGGGGTTGGGCCCCACCCCTTGGCGCCAAGCCCAAGGGGGGGAACCCCCTCCTCCCCTAATGGGCCTCTAAGGCCCATATAGCCTTTTTTCCATTATTTTAATTATTTAATAAGTTTTAAATATTTAATTCAGATAATTAAATAATAAAAACATTATTAAAACAATTAAACTTTATTTTGAACTATTCAAAATGTCCGGAAACCATTCCGTCCTCCTCCGGAACTATTCCGGTGATTTCTCCTATTTCACCGATTGATCCCGTAACTGTCCTATGCATCGATTGCCCTTAAGTGTAACACCCTAACGGTCCGGGAAACAGCAGACATGGTCGAGACTCTTCTCATGGACCAATGACTAGTCAGTTGGACCTGGTTACAATCCTTGACAGCCCCTGCGCTTCCATCGAATGAGCTTCGATCGCTTTTGGAAACCGTTAAAGATACGACGTAATCCCTTTGTTCTGCGGTACCTTGTTTGTCCGAGGTTTGATCGTCGGTATCCCACATACCGTGTTCACATCTCGTTCATGACAAACAACTTCTCTCGTCCATGATCATTGCATCTCTTTGTGACCTAGTCACGTCCTTGCAAGGGTTGATGCAATATCACCGAGTGGGCCCAGAGTACCTGTCCTGTCACAAGGACTGACAAATCCCGCTTTGATCTATTAACATACTCATCAACCATCTATTTCGGAATACCCAAAGTGTTCCGTTATAGCCAGCATATTTCAGTCAGGCGGTGGGATACAAATCAAAGTCTCCTCATAGATCGTGATTACGTATGATCATTACGGTCTAAGGACTAAGACATACGTTACAAAGTCATAGCAACGCTGAACTATGTGACTCGATCACATTGCATTACTTTAGGTGGGTGTCTGTCCATCACATCATTCCCCTAATGATATGACCTCATTGTCAATGGACTTAAGTGTCGCCATGATCAGGAAAGCTTGATCAATCAATTGCCCAATGAGATAGTTTACCCGAGTTAAACTACGGACCATGTTTTATACTACACCTGTATTAGTATTTCCAAGTAATACAGTTATAGCACAATATAAAATGTATTATGAACAAAACGGATATGTGACAAATATCTTTATTAATTTGTCTCTAGGGCACATATCCAACAGTTAGCCCCCTAATTAACTGGGCTGGCCGGAGGTTAGCCGCCGGTGGCCACGGGAGGCGGCGGCGCCTCGCCGGAGAGGGCCTCCCGGCCACGGCTGGCCACGCCAAGAGCACCAGGAGCTAGCCCTCGCTCGTGCGTGTTTTCGGGAGCAGGCGGGTGACCTCGGGAGGCACCGGAGCGAGGCCGACATCGAGCTCCCGCGGCGGCCGTAGCGCTGCTCAACGGCCACGACGAGTCGGGCCAGGGGAGGGGCCGGGACGTGAGGGGAAACGACGGCGAGGCTCACCCGAGCACGATGTAGGGGACGAAGAGGTGGGGGAAGGCTTGGACGGAGCCAATTCCGGCGAGAAGCTCCACGGCGGCCGGAGCAAAACGAAGACGACGACGTCGCTTGCAGGGCACCCGGGTTCGATTCGAAGCGCCGTTCGACGAAGACGAAGATGGCGCGGCGCCTGGACACGTCGGAGTGGCCTCGGGGTGGCTCGGGGCACGGGGGCGCACGACGGCGTGCTCCGGTGTCCGTCGGGTGGGGTGAGCACGGGCGTGAGAGAAGGGGGAGAAGCTTCGAGGAGGGGGAAAGGTTGCAGGGGCCTTCCAGGCGTCCACGGGGAGGGTTAGGAGGCCAGGGGGAAGCAGGAGGTGGCCGGCTGCCGTGGCATGGCCGCCACGCAGCTCCCAGTCTGCCTGGCGCGGGGTAGAAGACGACCCTGCCCCTGGTGGGCTGGGCCGGCTTGCTGGCCAGGCTGGGCCACATGGGCCAGAAGGACAGGGGACTTCTTCCTTTCCTTTTTCTTTTGAATTTATTTTCTGTTAATTTGTTCTGCCCCAAATAAAAATAGTAGAGCATTTTTAAAAATCATGAAAACTTTTATGTGGGCTTATAACATATATAGCTAGCCACTCATAAGTTTTGGTGACTTTTGAAATTCAAACAATTTGAATTTAAATTCAAATTGGAGTTTAATTTAATTTCCAATGCACCTTTTGAAATTTTGAATATTCCATGGGCATGGGAAAAATCCCCAAACCACTTTTGAAATGATCAACATCATTTATAGGAATTTTCCAACTATTCAAATGATTTTTGGAAAAAGATTTTTATCTGGCCATTTATTTAAATTCTAAGGGCTTTTCTTTTCCCCATTTTTGATTTTCTTTTTGAATTTTTCATGATGAAAAGGGCACAAACAAACCCTAGCACTTACCCTAATTGGGGTTCTGACAAAAAGTAATTTATAAATCATGAGGCTAAGTGCATACAAATATTATTAATTTAGGTTGCATGCACACGGAAAATTAATGAAAGCATGTGCATGAAGAGTTAGTGGAAAATAATTTTTACATGATGGACCTACTTGATGATGTGGATAGCTTCCATTTGAAGATAAATAAGTTAGTGGGGATGAACTATTTTAGGTATTATTGATAAATTGCGAAAGCCGGGGCTTGAACTCAAGACCTTAGACTCTAATACCATGTTAAGCTTCATGCACTAGCCAACGTAACTAAAAGTCCAAAATGATGTAAAGGGCTAGGCAATCCACATATACACTTTAACATCAACTAAGTTCCTCTGGATGACTTTTTCCACAAGTTATATTAAGTCTATTAAATTAAACACTAAGGAGTTGAGTATCTCTAATAACATCTTCTTTCATAAAAAAATCAACTCTCAAGCGTTCTTGAGATTTTCTTTTATGCATGAGTAATATTTACCAACATTACTTTTTAATAAAAACAAACCCCATAGCAAGTCTTGGTTAACTATATTAAACAGAACAAAGGTTACATGTTTATTTTCTCTACGAGAATAAAATCTTTTCTGTACCATTAAGAGTTACTCCCACTTGAACACTTTACACAATACTACCCCTACAACTATTTTAAGCATTTCAAGTTCCAAGGCGGGAGTGCATGACATACCTCACAGTCATGAACTTCACTTTTCTCTTCCTTTAGGGCACTCCCAATGCTAGTATCTTAGCACGAAATCATAGGTATTTTGCTTATGTGGCATAGTATTTAATGAAGAAAGAGAGTCAGGTTGTATCTTAGCTAAGATACAACCCTTGCACATGGCCATATGCAAAAAGCATGATTAAACCAATCACATTTATGCATGGAGCCAAAATCATTAAATAAGATACAACCTCTAAGAAACAATGCATTGTGGGGGTTGTATCTTAAATTTTTATTGCTCCTATGATGTTGTGCTAAGAAACAATGCATTGGGAGAGCCCTTAGGTGTGTTCCTTGTTGCTCATAAATATAGATCAACTCCTTTGCTTAAAACATTAGCAAGAGAATGCAAATGTCGATCCAAGGTAAAGATAAAAGAGAAAACTGAAGGAAACCTTATTCTTATTTGGTTTTTTGAAAGGTAACTTGCAAAATGCAATCAACTAAAAAAGCAAACTAAAAAGTAAGACAAATAAATATACGAAGTGTTGAAACAAACCAACACAAGTGTTTGAAACTCTCATCGAGCTTAAGTACAACCTCATTACAAAAAATAAATAAATGCTGCCACATGTTGATGTAGACATGAAGGTAACCTCCCCAAACTTAGGATTTTGCAAGCCCAAATCGTAGAGGTCATTGTGACGCCTACTGGTAGTTTGGAGCTCATCCATGGCTCCACTCAAAGAAGTTGATGCCCATGTACATGGCGTAGTCTCAAAGGGAGTTGACGAGGTTGTTCATGTTGCTTATGGAGCCCTAGAGATTGTTGATGTCGGCGTACATTGTGTATGGCACATCCTCTTGTGCATGATCTTGGGGCTGCTCCTCCTCATTGTCTAGTTCTTCCTTCCTCGCCTCATGTAGATCAGGTACCTCATGGTGAAACATCTCATATCCTTATCACGTACAATATAGTTCGTAAAATATGAAGATTTTTGAGTGAGCTTGAATTTGGATCTCTAAGAAATATGCAAGAATATGAAGTGTTTGAGTAATTTTGGAGTTTGATCTCTAAGAGCATCTCTGACTGATCCCCTATGTCTCATTATAGGAGGATAAATTTGGTTATTCTCCTCTAACCGAAAGCTAACCAAACTGGTAAAAAACCTTTGGAGGTGAAAAAATTATTCTGCTCGATTTATCGACGCCTAAATATAGCCAGCCTCGACCTAGCAGAGTAAGAAAAAACACCTCTCACCCATCCCACCCCGCACTGCATCCACTTTGGCGCTACCATCAACCATCAAGCGCCACCGGCGACCCCTCGCAGCCCCTGTTGCGCTCCTCCCTGCCTCAATTTGGTCGGTTCTTTTCATCGATGGTGACTAAATTGACAATTCCATGATCATCGCCGCCGTCGTTCGATTCCCCGCATCCCATTCGTCGTTGCCTATGCGTTTTGGGTGGATTCGATGAGGTCCGACATGCGTAGCCCCCTCACCCACTATGTGCCGCCTCTCGGTATGTTCTTCTCCTCTCGACACTCGCTCTCACCCATCAACAAACCACCGGTAAATCCATGTTCAATCGGCAATCATGTTCAACACTCGCCCAACACCACATCGGCTTGCTGCTGTTGGTCATCAAGTGTAACCACTTTCCACAAGTGATGTTGCACCTCGTTTGAAGCACGCCGAAACATCCCAAATTGGTGTTCTGCAAATGCGAAAAGGATGGAGTGAGTGCCATTTTTTACGGTTGTTCTCCGGATTCGTGGTAATTTAAAATTCATTGTTTCCTCAAAATTTCATGTAGGATGGATGCAAGTTCTGGCATTAGGAATAAGAGTACATTGATCTATTGATAACAAGAAATTCTAGATGGTCGTGCACTATTTGCTATAGGTGAGACTAGAAAAGATGCAATGTCCAAGTTTGAGGAGACGAAAAAGAAAGCCGTGTGCAAGATTGAGAAGCCAAGAAAAAATCAGTATAAACAATGATGAGATAGAAAAAGAACTGGCCAAGTAGTAGGAGTAGATGGTCCGTTTTTTGATCCACCTATTTGTTCTCTTAAAATGCGGTCCAAGGGGCGATGCAAACGAATAAGTGTCCATTTCTTGGTTCGTCGTGACCCAAATCTGGAGCCGATTTGGGTCCGCACGGACACGCAACGGACACACGCGATGTCGTCCCCTTGTTCGCCTGGCCCGCCATGCAGACGCGCGCCCCACCGTCGGTGGAACATACGAGCCCCACCCTTGTTCCATCGTGACCGGAGTCGGCAATCCAAAGAACGAGCGGACCTCCGAAGAGCTGGTGACCCTAGCCGGCGAGACTTCCAAGCGGAATGGTCGGAGGAAGATGACCAAGGCGAGGGATCTCGCTGAGAAGAAGAAGAAGGAGGCCGCTGCTGCCGCTACCGCAACACCCATCGCCGTCGCCCTACCCCCATGGACGTCCTAAACACCCTCGTCATGATGTCTGCTATGCCGGTCATGGCGGCCACTGTCCCGGGCTTGGCTGTTGTATTGCCTCGACGGCCTCACATACTCATCGGCCACCGTGGCTGCCTGGATCACACTCCATCTACGGGGAGCGACCCACCGACCCCCAGCTTCCCCGACTCTCCTCGTGATAGCTCGGTGAAGGTCGCCACCTTGACGCCATCCAGACTAGGGAGAGTCCCATCGACCTTAACATGTGCCCCATGGCCGTCTTCTCGCCGGGCCTGTAGCATAGGGGCGACTGAGTTTCATTCGGTGCATCGCCATCAGAGGGCCGCTAACTGTTCGGCCAAATGTCGATGTTGACGTTCAAGAGGCTTCCTAATACACCTACCCCCTTATATCATGGATACTGTCATCAACAAAGGTTCCAACTACGTCCAAGTTGAAGATGAGGGCCACCCGATGACTATGATTGTCATCTAATCCCCCCTCGTTCCGAGGATGATGCCCAAAACACACATAGGACGCAAGTGGAACCCCCTTGGACATTGCCAAAGAGCCATTCTTTGAATATGTGCTCAGTCAACAAGTGCGCAAGATAATGAGGGTTACCGAAGGACCCAAGCATTCATGGAAGATGAGGACTTCATGATTGTGAAGGCTTGGCTCACATGTAGCACTGATGCCATCAAGGGGGCGAGCAAAGCGGCACCATTTTCTAAAAGAGGGCGCACACTTGGTTTCACGAGCATCGCAAGTATGGCAAGTGCTTTGATAGGGATCGAAGAATCACATCCTTGGAGAAGAGGTGGTGGAAAATTCAATTTGAGTGCAATAAATTTTGTGGCGCAATTGCACAAATCCAAAACCGTCCTTCGAATGGATCCTCACTACTAGGAAAAAGCTTATAGGTAGAGGACAGTAGCGCCCCAAAACAATAGGCGCTACTGCTAATTAGCAGTAGCGCCTGTTTAGGAGGACCGCTACCGCTAGACCCTTAGCAGTAGCGCCTCCCTCTGCGGCCCGCTACTGGTACAGGTGGTCCCCACCTAACCCAGCTGACAAGTGGTAGTAGTAGCGCCCTCGTGGAAAGCCCACTACTGCTATTGAGTTAGCAGTAGCGCCTTTGCGGATCGCGCGCTGCTGCAACATTGGACCCAACTTAGCCCAGAGGCCCGCAAATAGCAGCAGCACATTCCCGTACGGGGCGCTACTGCTAAGGTAACAACAATAGCGCCGTCGCGGTACATGCACTACCGCTAACGCGTAGCAGCCACCTTTAACAACCCTCCCCCTCCCCCTCTCCTCTCTCTCCCTCACCTTCTTATTCCTCATTCCTTCTCCTACCTCTTGTCCATCTCCATTAATGCACTACACAACCTCCTTTAATGCACTACACATCATCTTCATTAATGCAATATCTCTATCTTTAATTCTTCTTTTCTTTCTCCTCCACCACCACCATGCATATGCACTATCTCTCTCATCCTCATATAACTTGCTTCCAACCATAAATGGATCTATCTATCTCTCTTTCTCACCTTTGTCTCCTTCCCCTCACTAGCTAGTGCAAAGATTCTCCAAAGGTGTGATATTTTAACAAAAGGCATATATACTTTCTCCCTCTATATATCTCTCTCTTAATTAATTGGGGGGTTTGATCTTTTTCCCCATCTTACTTTGCCATTTGATGATTTTCCCCTCTCCTGAGAATGACAAGTGGGGATCAGGTCCACCCGTCATTGAGACAACCCGTGGCAAATCATCAAATGGCAAAGTAAGGTGGGGCAAAAGATCAAATTTTCCTAATTAATTACTAGCTAGCCAGCTAGCTAGGTGGAAGAATGCATGAGATGTGAGTAAAAAAATTATGCTTTGCATCAATGAAAATATGTGTGCGTGTGTATGTTGTAAGATATGGGAGTTTGCCTATGTTTTACCGAAATGTCGAATTATTTCCGTTCCGTCGAATTTCGGGCAAACTCTATATGTCCTATTTTTAGGAAAGGTCATGCCAAATTTTTGTATGACTTTGATATGCATATGCATGTGTCGTTATAATCTTTTGTTTTTATACCTCGCAGGCGACCATGAAGGTATGTGGAAGGATGGTGGATAGATACTTGCGAGCCGTGGTGGACGACTTGAATGAAAAAACGAAAAGTAGATTTTATGTCCGTGTCCAAAATGAAAAGAAGGCGTTTGGCTGGACCCCTTTATTGGTGGACGTTTGAAGGCGCACCTGCTTAGATATGGTTTCATGGATGGCTATAGTCGATGGATAACTGAAGATGATGATGACGATATCAACGGTGCAACCAATAACCCCATGGCAGCGGATGAAGCGATGATTGATGGATCCGAAGACGAAGAGGGCACTGGAAATGAGGGCGGAGAAGAGGCCGCACATGGTAATGGCGGAGAAGAACAGGCCAAACATGGTAATGAAGGCGAAGAGGCCGCAGATGGTAATGACGGAGAAGATGCAGACATGCATATGACGTAACCTTCGTCGGTACTAAATTCAATCGTGCAGGACCCTCATGTTGGAGACCTGCTTCGTGAGAAGACGACTAGCGATAGAGCTGCTTCTAGAGAGGAGGCCAAGTTGGAGCAACTGGAGGTAGACTCAAAGACTCCATTGTATGATGGTTGCGCTCCTGAGGTGACCCGCTTGAGTTTCTAGCTCGAACTTCTAAAGACGAAGGCTAAAAACAAATGAAACGACAAAAGCCTCAATGATCATCTCAAATATCTACACAAGTCAGTTCTTCCCCCGGGGAACCTTTGTCCTACTAGTGTCGATGAGTCCAAGAAAATTGTGTGCCCTCTTGATCCGTCACACATTAGATACCATGCATGCATCAACGATTGCATCATTTATCGAAATGAGAACGCAGAAAAAACCAGTTGTCCGGTGTGCCGTGCTGATAGATACAAAAACGCCGGAAAGAAATCTCCTCATAAAGTTGTATGGTACTTTCCGATCATTCCTCGTCTGCAGCGTTATTTCGTAGATCCTAAGGAATCATAGCTCATGTGGTGGCACGCGGTCAGGAAGGTGCCCGATGATGGAGATGATACGAAGATGAGACATCATGTGGATGGAAGCCAGTGGAGAGCGTTGAACGCCGAATATGGATTTCATCTTGATCCAAGGAACGTCATGATTTGCGCGAGTTCATATGGCATGAATCCGTTTGGCAGCCAGAACACCAACCACAACACATGGCATGTGTTTGTAGGGATTTACAACATTCCCCCGTGGAAGTGCAAGAAGACAAGGTACATACACATGAGCATTCTGATTCAAGGGCCGAAACAGCCGAGAAATAATATTAATCTATATCTTGAGCTATTGAAAGAGGAGCTAGAAATTTTATGGAAAACACCAGTCAAGACATGGGACGCTTTCGGAAAAGAATATTTCTATAAGAAAGTCGCGGTGCTGACGACAGTGCACGATTATCTCGGTTACGGATATGTATCAGGCATGGTGTGCCATGGATATTGCGGATGCACGAGGTGCATGGATGATACAATGTCTCAACAACTATCGAAAGATGGTGGGTCTGCGAAAATCATGTACATGGGGCATCGAAGATGGCTCGAGAAGAATGACCCGTGGAGAAACCGTGGAGATCTATTCAATGGTGAGACTGAGCATCGAGGACCTCCACGTAAGAGGAGCGGCGCCGAAATTGATGAGTTGTTGAAAAACTGGAAAGAGTGCCTCCCGCCTGGAAAGAAGAAATAACCAGAGCCGCTGCTGAAGGTATGGAAAACAAGGCCTGTTTTCTGGGACTTGGAGTACTGGCCCAAACTCGATACTCCTCATTCTCTTGATCAAATGCATATCACGAAGAATGTTCTCGAGAGTTTGTTTGGCACACCGATGAATATGCCGGAGAAGACCAAGGATGGGCCGAAGGAAAGAATAGACTTGGAAGATTTGGAAATAAGGGCAGATCTCCACATAACCCGTAAAACGGCCGAGACAGAGACGGAGACGGAGTCGGGGGACAGCAGGCGGGGGAAAAAAAGAAAGAAGGAAGAGAAATATTGCCCCCTTCTTGCTTCACCTTCAATACGAAGGAGATCAATCAATTTTTCAAGTGTCTTACCGGAATAAAAGTTAGTTCCGGTTACTGTGGGAAGATAAGCAGATTTCTAGACATGCAGAAAAAAGGTTCAGCGGGATGAAGTCTAATGACTGTCACGTGATGATGACGCAGATACTACCGGTTTCCCTTAGAGGGATAATGGACAAGCATGTTTGTGACACGCTTACTGGTTTCTGTAATTTTTTCGATGTTATCTCTTGAAAGTCAATCAGTTCGAAGCAACTCAGAAGGCTACAGGAAGAGATCGTTGTCATACTATGTGAGCTCGAGATGTACTTCCTGCCCGCGTTCTTTGACGTCATGGTGCATCTGTGTGTCCACATTGGGGACGACATCATAGACCTCGGCCCGTCATACCTGCACAACATGATGTTGTTCGAGAGGATGAACGGGGTCATCAAAGGATTCGTTCGTAACATGTCCCGACCAGATGGAAGCATCGTACAAGGCTATCTGACACAAGAGTGCATCTCTTTCTGCGAGAATTATCTATGCAACGGAGACGACGACGTCCCTATTGTTGGTTTTCCCGTTAACAAACACCATGGGAGGCTCGGAGGAGAAGGTCACACCAACGGGCGGAGGGAACTGCATGTCGACCATTCAGATCGACGCAATGACTTTGGCAGGGCAAACTTAGTAGTGCTACAACATCTTAACGTGGTAGAACCTTTCGTGACACTGCACAAAGAAACCATCACCAAGAAGTACCATGACCAAGGCCTACGCAAGACGGACGCCGAAATTATTAGAGAGCACAACTCCACTTTCTTGCCTTGGTTCAAAGAGCATGTTCTTGCTAATCCCCCGGAAGAGGGGTCTATAGACGCATTGCTCATATACGCCTTAGCACATGGACCCGCTGTCAACTTCCTCGCCTATCAGGCATACGATATAAACGGATACACGTTCTATACTGATGCCAGAGATATGAAAAGTGATTTCCAGAATTCAGGGGTGACGATGGAATGCATGACTTACGACAACAGATCAATTGAAAGATATTACGGAAGGGTCGATGAGATCTGGGAGCTTAACTACTCTGGACTACACAATGCGAGGATGTTCCGTGTCAAATGGGCTAAGAATGCCGAAAGATAAAACAAGTATTTTACTACTATGTCTATACCCGATGCCAAGAACGCTACCGTGAACGTCATCGCCAAAAATGAGCCATGGGTACACGCTAAGCACGTGACACAATGTTTCTATATAACCGACCCGTGGAATCCCAACCGTGTTGTCATGAGGAGAGGCAAAAGAAACATCGTCGAAATGGATGGAGTCGCCAACATAGAAGACTACGACTAGTACGGCAACCCGATGAGGGAAGATGACGATGACGACGAAGCATATGTCAAAAGAAGAATGAAGACTACATTACCTATGAAAAATCATACTCCATGGAATAGGATAAGTCCCAACGAGGGCCTAAATTATTCGGAAACGAACAAAAAAGGAAAGAAGCTAATCACTAAGAAACATCGTCGATGCTGAGAAACTAAATGTGTGTTGTAATATATATATATATATATATATGTATCTATTTTGTGTAATATATATATTTATCTATTTTGTTGTTAAATATAAATGTCGGACAAATTATAAATTACATATATAGCGCGTGTATATAAATTGCACTAAGGGTCAATGTATAAATTATATAAAAAGGAAACAAGTACTTGCACTGAGGGTTAAATTATAAATTGTATATATATTGAAAAATAAATAAAAAGGAAATGAAAAGAATAAAAAGATGCTAGAAATAGCAGTAGCGCGCGTCCTGGACACGCGCTATAGCTAACTTAGCAGTAGACTTTTCGCTTAAACCGGCCGGGCGCGCGGTTTTTTTCTTCATTCACTCTATCTGCCTCTTTCGAACTCCTCTCCGCCGTCGATGTCGCCGCGCCTCCGTCTTCGGCCGCTGCCCCCCCCCCCCGTCGACGTCGCTGCGCCCTCGTCGTCGCCGCTTCCCCGCCTCTTCCTCCTCGGCCGACGCTGCCCCGCCCCTCCTCTCCCTCCCTCGCCACCAACGTCGTCGAGCAGAGCGAGGTATTCCTCCCTCCATGTCCCCTTCTCCTCTCCCCTCCGCCCTTCATCACCCCTCCTCCTCTCCCCTCATCCCTCCCTCTCCCCTCCTCCTCTCCCCTCCTCCCTCCCTCTCCCCTCCTCGCCCCTCTCCCATCCTCCTCTCCCCCTCCCTTAATTTTGCTTGCACGGTAGGTGTTAGTTAAAATGCCTATGCCATGTTTGTTAAAAATGCCTATGCCATGAAATTGAAATGATATTGTTTAGGAATGTATGCCATGTGTATGCCTATGCCATGTTTGTTAAAATGCCTCTGCCATGAGTTTGTATGAAGTTTTGGATTTGAAAATGCAAATGAAATGAAGTTTTGTATGAACTTTTCCATATGCAGGGATCCGAGGGGCCTTTGTTTTGCCGGAATGTTGATTTATTTCCGTTCCAGCAAATGTATGCCTATGCCATGTTTGTTAAAATGCCTCTGCCAAAATTTACCGTGAATTTCGACATGACTTGTGGTACAAAGTATGACATGTCGAGTGCCCGGTATTTGATAGCACAGTATTTAGTCCTTTTTTATAGTTTGAGAATTAAATTTGGCGACTAAATATATCGTAGGAAACATGTCGACCAACAACGAAGCCGGGGAAGATTTTGACTACCATCAGCATGAACACGCCTTCCTGGACCATATGTGTTCTTAGCAAGGAGACGAAGGTCCAAATGCCGCTAGTGCGACGGATGTCGAAATCGAGTCCGACAACACTCCCGATGGCACCGATGGCACTGACACCGGCGCCGCCGAAGCCGGTAATGAACCAGCTGCAAATAACAAGAAGGAGAGGGTACGGAATCCAAACAAGCTCGGCACCGAGAAACTGCTAGTGACAGAGGTGGATCCTAAGAAATTCGAGCCAATAGCGTCGGCGGAAGCTCACAAGTGCTACGACAACCAACTCAGATGCATCCTACGGGAATCCGCGAGCATCAACGACTATGACTTGAGGAATATACCAAATATGGAGCATTTACTCCTTACGAAGCTGCACAACAGATTCAAGTTCCCGCATCGTGATGAGAGTAAAACTCCGTGGGATGATGATGCCATGACTGACATAAACGCCGCCACCATAGTCAAGTTTAGCAATGCATTGTCCACGTGGAAAGTGATGGTGAAACGATTGATTGAGAAGAATAAACCTTTGTCCAAGATTTTTGCGGAGAATCCATCACTTCCAGAAACTGAGTTCTTAAAATTCAAGGATACTTGCGCTACGGACGCCGCCAAGCTTAGGTCCGCGAAATTCAAGGGGCTTCAGAAAAGGAACACGGGGAAACACCGCCTCAGAAGCCGTGGTTACATTGGAAAAGGCCCATATGGGACAAGGAGGACGCGGAACGTGAAGCCGCGGGGATCCCAGACCCCTTGGCGGAGTTCACTGACCCGCATGAGTATGACTTCATCAGGGCCAGCTACAAGTGGGACTCGAAGAAAAAGGTTTTCTCCACAGGCGAGCCCACAAGGGAATTGATGAGATTACTGGTAATAATTATTTTTTCCACCTTTTATTACCTTCTCATCAAGTCAAAATACAGGATGTAGTAACATTTGTAAATGGTCCACATTTCTTTCGCAGAAAGAGCAACACAAGCTTGATGCCGAATGCGACTCATCGTCTCAGTCGACGATGAGGCCCAAGTGGGACACCCATCTTAACTGGGACTTGAACGTATTGAAGGGCCTCACATTGGACACTCGGCCGCAGCATGGACGTGTGCACGACGTCGGAGACGGTGCCCAGTGGAAGAACTACTACCACGAGGACCATGAGGCCAAAAGGCAAAGAAGGAAGTTTAGTCAGGTCAACATCAACGAGAAGGTGAAGCTTGCAGTAGAGAAAAAAGCAGATGAGACAGAACAAGTCGGTAGTCAATGCAACTTTAGCTTCCTGTAGAGATGATTTCGCAGTTTCGGTTTCATCCTTGATCCCGGCTGTTATTGAGTGGACAACGCAAAATCCAGACTAAACGGCAGAGGATTTTCCCCGTCCTAGATTCGTCGGGAGAAACTCGGTGAACATCGCACCAGCGGCGCTTGGTCTCGCATCCAGACATGCTCCATCAGCCGCTCAGAGCATCCCGTTTCTCTGTCTCTGGCGTGCTAGGCGGGCCTTCGCCTTTGGCTGAGCTCGACGCCTCACGGTAATTACGCGTCACACGAACATATATATATATATATAATATCCCTTTTTCGTTGCCTTTTGGATGTCTGATGCCGTAGACATGTTTTCTCAGGCTGAGAGAACCCTGTGCACCTTACTATACATGATCAATGGCTAGACGGTGGATGTGGGAAAGGCAACGATAATAAATCTCACGCATCGGATGATCCACATCATGCAGATGCCTAGTACCACTTTCAAGGTTTCCTTGGCGAGTGTCAAACTGGGCCACGAGGATTTGGCTCCTCCGGTACAACTCGGGGGAGAGAAAGACGAGACCCCTAAGCGGCTTGCAGACTGCAAGGGCTATTTCATCCTATGGCCGAAGGGTCTTCTTTGTGTTGAGTCAGCCGTCGTGATGATCACACCAACGACAACACATCCCGAAGAAGGTACGAACACCACCACCCCGCCTCCGCAATTATTAGCGCCGCCTGTTATGCTGGGTGAGAGAAGAGAGCGATGCAAGGAAGGGGGTCCAAGCAGAGTGGATCGTGATCTCCCCCCATGCTCCAGCAAGCAATGGATGATGACATGGACGAGGATGGTGAACCTATGAAATTCCTCAACACCGCCTACATTCACGAAGTAGAAATGATGAGTCATCCATATGAGTCATCCAATAAGGAGCATGTGGACGAGGAGATGGATATTATGCCGGAGCAGGAGCATCCTAGGTCTGAGTGCAAAAAGTCTCTCTTCGTGCAACCCTTGCAGGACACGCCTCCAGATGTCGCATCAAGCCAGCATGAACAAGGCGACGGTCAACGTGAGAAGGTGCTCCTCAGCCCGTCAACACTTGGGGTGGCGATCAAGGGCGCTATGAAAGGTTGATCACAACCTCTTCCCCAGAAGAGACCGGGTAAGAAAGACTTAGCTGCCAAAAAGGCTGCCAATGCTTCTAGCAGCAAGTCGGTTCCGCCAACAGGTTTTGCAAACCGTGTACCGATGAAAGGTACGACATTGATCCATGTCGCGGGCGAGCCGATCCTACCGCCGAAACCACTAGAGAACATATCAGGGGATGTCAGGAGACTGCACGACCATGTACTGTCGACAGAGAAAAGCCTTCTCGCCTCGAAGGATCCAGGATATTCACTTTATGCGATGTGTGTGCCTCCGGGCAAGGGCTACGTCGACACGATGCTCGCGGAAGTGTTCTTCCTGCTGTTTGATCACATCTTTGAGATGTTCCTCACTAGGCGGCTGGATTTTACGATCGTCCGCCTTTTTGCTCTCCATATGAGCTTTGTCATCAACAGAGAGCAAATCTCGCAAATCGCGGTGGCAGATCCATACTACATGCATGAGTCCTTCTTGTCGCTCAGTGACTATGAACTTAAAACTGCTAGGGAGTACATCGAAAAATTCATGCTGACGAATAAGGACAAGGAAATGGTTCTCGTGCCTTATCATACAATGTAAGTCATTGCCCGATTGGCTTTACATTTAGATAATTCCTTTGCTCATATGGAGGCTAGCTAATTTGAGGTGCATTTATTTTGCGCAGCGAGGGGCACACCGTCCTTATCGTTCTTTACCCGCGAGTCTCCCATGCCGTGTATTTTGACTCGTCTAGGAACTTCAAAAGGAAGGACTACACCAAAGTAAAGAGTCTTCTGTATTCCGCTCTCTAGGGCTTCGGCAGGAGGGGTGGCCACATCGAAAAACATACACGAAGTAAGGGTGCGCTGTGTTTCGGGCATAAAATCAACTTCTATAGTATCCATCAACCGGAAGGAAGTACAAACGATGGATACTATGTCATCCATCTCATGATGCAGTTCAGAAAGGATCAACAACGTCTTCGCATGGCAAGCAAAGATGACTATCATATCATGAAATGGCCAGAGACCTTAGCCGAACCGGATTATAAAGTAAGAGATGAATTCTTTCGCATCCTGAAGGATATTGCAACCATCATCATGAAAGAAGTCGTCGACGAGAAGGGGATGTTCTACCACAGCCCAATATCGCGAGATGATGTTAAAACTCGCGTAGGAATGTAGCTTTTGGACATTACACCATTCAGGAAGATAGGGTGCGTCCTCCCAAATATGGATGGATGGAAGTTCTAGTGTATTTACTAGCGATATGAAAACTTTATGATGTAATTTAACGGTTGTGTTGAACTACTTGTGTAACACTAACTACCTAGTGAATTATTGTTGGTGTAGGATGAACTATGTGTGTATATTATATTATGTATGTTACTTTATGTTGCATATATTCACTAACTTTTTCTGTTCGTGTTGCTCAAGTATATTATGTTGTGTACTATTGTTGAATTCCCATGATGAATATGCATCTCTAACAGGTACATAGATCATCGATGGCGAAGAAGTGTTATGTCGTGTACATAGGGAAGGTTCCAGGAGTGTACGATCAGTGGCCAGAGTGTCAGGCCCAAGTGCACCGGTTCCTAGGCGGCATCCAAAGAGGGTTCAATACCAGAGAGGAAGCGTAAGCTAGTTACTTGAGGTTTACGCTAGCGCGAGAGGAGCGAGAGGAAGATCAGAGGCGGCGCTTCATGAGATACTACATAATTCCACTCTTCCTCATAGTGACCGCTCTTCTATTCTATATCATAGTTTAGATGGATGATGAAACTTGCTTGCAGTTTCATGTATTTAAGATATTGTGACAACTTCTATCGCTATTTTAGAGATGACATGACGAGAGACATCATTTGTGTTGGATATGAGATCATGATGATATATATATGATCATCGGATTATTGTATGTGTATGATATGATGAGATTTGTACTCCGTAGGAAACCTGTGTATGTGTATGAGACTATATTGTATAATACCTGTACAAATACAGCGAAAATACGCTGGTAAAAGAAATAGAAAATGAAAAAATAAATACCAGTAGTGCATGTTACACATAGCAGTAGCGCCCTTATACCAGTAGCGCCTGGTACTGGGGGGCGCTGCTGCCGATATTAGTATTAGCGGTCTCTACGGGGGGCGCTACTGCTAACCAGTGCAATAGTAGTGGGTACCTGTGCGCGTGATACGTCCCAAACGTATCTATAATTTCTGCTTGCTCCATGCATGATTTGTGTGACTTTGCCATGTTTTGCTTGGACTTTCACACACTTTTTATCATATTTGGACTAACCTATTAACTCAGTGCACCCAGTTGCCAGTTCCTGTTTTCTGCTGTTTTTGTATTTTAGGTTTTCCGGCCATTAAAAGTGCGTAATAAAATCCAGAAAAATTATATAAAAAATCAGCGATACGGAAGCTTCCCGAAGAACTAAAGATGGAAGGGGGTGGACCCACCAAGGCCCCAGGAGGGTCCCTGGCGCGGCCCCACCCTAGGGCGCGCCAAGAGGCCTCCTGGCTGCCTATATTTAGCCCCCGCGGAGAAAACCTGTAATATCGATCTGCTATTCCCGTTCTCCTCTCTGTATCGCCGCCGCCGTTTCAAGATCGGGGCTTCCAGGAGAAGCTGCCCCGGCACCCTGCCGGAAGGAGGAATCCCCTCCGGAAGACCATCCATCACCATGGACGCCTCTCGGATGTCTTGTGAGTAGTCCCCCTTGGACCATGGGTCCATGACCAGTAGCTATGTGATGTTCTCCTCCCCTCTTTGTGCTTCCACTTTCGAGACCTCGTGAGCTGCCTCACGTGATCGAGGCACCTTTGTAATTTTCTGTGTTGCTATGCTGAGTTTACTGGGATCTGATGGATTATGAGATTATGTTCAGATTGTGATGAGTAATATATTTGGTTCTCTTTTATATTTGTGTTCTTTAGTAAATTTTTGCATGTTCTCCGTTCCCGTATTTTACTTTGGCCAAGTGATTTGTTGCAACTCCAAGAGGGAGTGTTATGCTTGATTGTGGGTTCAGCCCCCTGATGTCTACCTTGAGTGGTAGAAACATGAGACTAGGGTATGTGATGTTTCCACCAGGGATAAAACAATGGTGCTTGTACTTTCGGGTGCAAGGATTGTTTACTTTACGCATAGTTCTTTTAATGCAGTTGTCTGTTGCTTTGAGTTTACACTTTGGGTGGGATTTGCAACTTAATACCAGCGAGATGTTCTGGATAGATATATCAAGGTGGATGCAGATGGATTTCGGTCTACTTACCTTGGCGTACTGCCCATTGCTTTTGAGCCTCTTCCTTTCTTTTGTAGCATAGTTAGCATTGCGGTGCGTTTATAATTCTGTCAATTGCCCAGCTATGATTTGTTTACCTCGCTAGCACTTTTATCGTCTTTTGGGAGAGAGACATTACTAGTGAACGTCATGGGACCCAGTCCATATTTCCACCATTGATTACATCATCAATTTACTTTTAGTTCTTACTTTCAGTTGCCACTATTATTATCTCTTGCGTTGATCCTTTGTAAACAGCAAGGCCGAAGGAATTGACAACTCCTCTGTACTCGTTGGGAGCAAAGTTATTTGCTGTTTGTGCAGGTCCAGGTGAAGTAGCAACCTCGGCGCCACTGTTCACTTTACAACCTTCTTGTATCTCTGTGAGTCCTACGGGAGAGTTACCCTATCCTCCACATGGGGGAAATCTACTGCTACGCTACATCTCACCTTCCACTTTGGTAACCAACAAGAAGTAGATGGTCCCGACAACCGCCTAATTTCTGGCGCCGTTGCCGGGGACACCAGTCTACAAGATAGGGGAGTTTCACACTATCTTTTACCTTTGCTTTTTAGTCTTGTTAGTTTATCTTTCCGTTTTTTACTTTTGTGTCCTATACCAAAAATACCTGCTGCTACTATGGGTTCCAATGAAAACACCAAGTTGTGTGACTTCACTAGTCACAACAATAGTGACTTTATCCGCACTCCTATTGCTCCACCTGCCACTTCAGCACCTTCTTATGAAATTAAACCTTCTTTCCAGAATCTTGTTAGGAAAGATCAATTCTCAGGTGCTGGAGAGGATGCTGCCTTGCACTTAAATAATTTTTTTGAGCTTTGTGATATGCAAAAGTACAAGGAAGTAGATGGAGACATTGTCAAGCTGAAGATTTTCCTTTCTCCTTGAGAGGAAGAGCCAAGGAGTGGCTGCAATCCTTACCTAAGAATAGCATTGATTCTTGGGACAAGTGTAAGGATGCTTTTATTGGGAAGTACTATCCTCCTGCTAGAATTATCCAGTTGAGAAGTAACATTATGAATTTTAGGCAATTGGATAATGAACACGTTGCCCAAGCTTGGGAACGCATGAAATCTCTTGTTAAGAACTGCCATACACATGGTTTGACTACTTGGATGGTTATCCAGACTTTTTATGCAGGCTTAAACTTTACCTCACGGAATCTGCTAGACTCGGCCGCGGGAGGCACTTTTATGTCAACCACACTTGGTGCTGCCACGAAGCTACTTGATGAGATGATGCTGAACTACTCTCAGTGGCACACCGAACGATCTCCAACTGGTTAGAAGGTAAATTCTGTCGAGGAGATCTCCTCTCTTAATGAAAAGGTTGACTTAATCATGTCTCTACTTACCAAGCAAGCTCGTATTGATCCTCAGGATGTTCCTTTAAATTCCTTGGTTTCTCAAGAACAAGTAGATGTGAACTTTATCTGTAGAAACAACTTCAACAATAATGCTTATAGTAGTAATTTTGGTAGCAACAATCCTAGACCTTTCCCATCCAACAACTATGGGAACAACAACACTTACCCTAGCACCAAAAACTCCACTTCTGAACTAGAGAGTATGCTTAAAGACTTTATCACTACCCAAATAGCCTTCAACAAGAGTGTAGAAGAGAAATTAGACAAATTAGATATCCTCTCTTCGAAGGTAGACAACATAGACCATGATGTTGAGATGCTTAAGATTAGAACTTCTCCCCCCGAGGAGAGGCACACCACTCCTATTAATGCTATCCAAGTGCAAATTAATGAAAACATTAGGATGTTGGGCAAACTTAAAGAGAGATGGGCTAGAGAAAAGGAGGAAGAAGAGAGAGTTAAGAGCCTTCCTACCTAACACACCGTAGCCACTATCCAAGTTGTTGAGGATGTTCAAACTATTAGCACCCATCGCACCCCTAGTCCACCTGGACCTATCAATGGTGATGCTACCACCTCAACCATAGATGAAGAAACCTCTATGAACATAGAGTCTTTCAAACAAGTGAGCCTTAATGATAACACTACCTTCTTGATAGATAGTAGTGACTTAGACTTTGAAAACTGCACCTTACCTGAAGTTATTGGTTTCCTACACAAGATATCTAGAGACCCCCACACTAGCACACTTAATCTTGCCTTCACATAGCATATCACCAATGCTCTAATCAAAGTTAGGGAGGAGAAGCATAGACTAGAAGCCTCCATACCTAGGAAGCTAGAAGATGGTTGGGATCCTATGATAAAAATCAAATTGAATAACTTCTCTTGCTTTGCTCTTTGTGATGTTGGAGCTAGTACCTCTGTTATGCCCAAAAGAATGTATGATATGCTTGAATTGAAACCTTTTAATTCTTGTTCTTTTGGGCTTCGTCTTTTCTATTCTTCCTTAAAGAAACCTTTGGGGAAGATCGATGATGTTCTTATCATTTTCAATGACAATTATGTTCCCGCAGATTTTACTATTATGGACATTGAGTGTGAGCCTTCTTGTCTAATTATTCTTGGACGTCCTTTTTTTCGCACCGTTGGTGCTGTTATTGACATGAACGAGGGGAATATCAAATTCCAATTCCCTCTCAAGAAAGGGATGGAACACTTCCCTAGGAAAAAGATTAAGTTGACTTTTGAGTCCATCACACGGGCTAGTTATTTTCTTGATAAATCTTGATCTTTTTCTTTTTGCCTAGCTTAAAGGCGTAAAAGAAAGCGCTTGTTGGGAGGCAACCCAAGATGTTTTTTACTTCTGTTTTTAGTGGTCTTGATGATTGTTACTACTGTAGCAACATCATTGTATCTTTATTTTTCAAGCTTTGTGCCATTTATAGCCTCATATGACAAGGGAAGTGAAAGTTGTGACATGCTGTCCAGAAAACAGATTCTGTCTACGTGACGGGAAAAATCATAGAAAATTACTAGTTCATATTTTTGAAATGAATGTTTTAGAAGGCGTGCTCTATACAATCACGGAACTTTCGTATGTTCTGAGTTTTTTGATTTGAGTTGCAGAAGTGCCCCTAAAAAATTCTTTACTACCTGTTGTTCTGTTTTTCACAGATTCTGGCACGTTTTGTCTCTCCTCAATTTTGCAAACCTTAAGCTTGCTTTTTCTTTGCGAAAACTTATTGGAAATCTTGAGAAACAACATCTCTTCAAGAATATCTTTAATTCCAGTAAGGGAAAATTTATTTTAATATGGTACTAACCTCTCTAATCAGCTTATGATGAGTTGTGTATGAAGGGAGTTTTCAAGTGTGCGATGGAAGATGATGAAAGAAGATCCTGGAGTGTCAAGCGCCCAAGCTTGGGGATTCCCCCATGCATCCCCAACAAATATTCAAGGAGACTCAAGCGTCTAAGCTTGGGGATGCCCCCGTGCATCTCCTTCTTCATCAACAATTATCAGTTCGTCCCTCGTTGCACTATATTTTTATCACTTCATGCGTTATGTCCTATGCTTGGAGCGTCTCGCTCTTTACATTTTTTAGGTTTGTTTTTGCTTTGTTTTCTGTTCAAAACAAGTTAGACCCCATCTTTCTTTTGTGTGGGAGAGAAACACGCTCCGTTTGAATTTGAACTCCTCATATGATTTTCATGCTTATTTCCTTAGCTGTGAGTTGTTCTTTTTCTTTTCTTAGTTGTTGCCCTGTTTAGTTGAAGTGCTTTAGTTTTCTTCTAGAGATTTTCTTTTGTCTTAGGATGAATTTTATATAGGTTTCATGTTTTATCTTGTTTAGAGAGTTTGCCTGTTGCACTAAGCTTTGTGTCTTGACTAGAGAGTAGGTAGTTGAAGTTGCTATTCTCTTTGTAGTAGTAACTTGCAAAAGCTTTGAGGTATTGATTAGAGTAATGTTTGAACTTATTGTTTCATGAGCTTTAGCCTATTAGTGATAGATGTCGTATTTTGGGCAATCCGTGTGATTTTAGAAAACCAAAACCCCTGTTGAGAACTCTAGCTACTAGATGGATCACTAACCTCTGGAGGGTTCGAATATTAGAGTACACTCACGTACCATGAGTCGAGGATGCGCAAGGATAACCAAACCCCCATACACTCCTCCTCGGGGTACTTGTCTCTTTGAGAACCTCCTGATTAGATTGAGAGTTACCGATAATAAGTGCATGAGTTCTTCGGACTAATGTGAGTATTCGAAAGTTGACACTTCCACCTTCCCATTATTTTCTAGCCTCTCCTATGCCGTGCATTGCCTCCTTCTCACTCCGAGAGTTGGCGTCCACCTTCGCCGGTACATCCAAACCCTTGGCATGATACGCTCCGTCATCATAAACCTCCTTATATCCTGTCTCAAAACAGCCACCATACCTACCTATCAAGGCATTTCCATAGCATTTCTGAGATATATTGCCATGCAACATCCACCTTCTCATGACTTGATCTTCATGTCATACATGCCACTTGCTTGATCGGTGAGCCGCATGCTAGTTGGGCCTTTCCCTAATCATTGCTACATGAAGCACTAGTATCATTGCATATCCTGCTACCCTGGCAGAGGCATACATTTGCATCATGATAGTTACATCTTCTTTATGTGAGTACCCTTGTAAAGTGTGCAAGATATCCTATATTCTTGTAAAATATAGAGTGTTTCCCCTAAAGTGAGGAAAAGGTCCCAAAGAGGACAAAATCAAAAGATCCCAAAGAGGACAAATGAGAGAAATAGAAAGAGCCATTGAGGCCACCAAAAAAATAAAAAAAGAGAAAAAAAAGAAAATAAAAAGAGAGAAGGGGGCACACTACTATTCCTTTTGAGAGATCCACACTAGTACTTCATCCTCTATCCCTTGTACTCCATAGAGATCATCATACATGCATATAGATATGTGGGGACCCTTCACACTATAGAACTTGGCTTGTATATTCCAATGATGAGCCTCCTCAAACGAGCTCTAGGTCTTCTTGAGCAAGAAAGTTTGATGCACCCCCACTAGTTCCCTTGGAGAGCTTTTAGCTCACATGTGCATCCGTTGCATGACAATCCCTACTCCTCACATCATATCTATCATATGGCCTTCTCTCGCCTATGGTTGTCCTCATTGATGTGAGCCTTTCACACATTTTTTGCCTTCCTCCTCCACCTTCTTTCTGTTTCGACTTTTAGGTGTCAACTTTCTTGCTCACGCTCATCCATTGCATGAGTGCTCAAAATATCGAAAGGGAGTGGATCAGTTTGAATTGTACCTGGCTAGTGGTCTGGGGACGAGTCAAGATAAGAATCCAAATGAGACTAAGTGTGAAACTTTAGTAGATAGTAGTTCTCAACAACTATTTTTTATCTCGTATTCCCATATCCCCCTTCTTTCACGCAAACACCATCTGGAGACATTCGAGTCACAGACAGCGAGAGCTCTTGCAACCTTTGTTCTTTTGTTACTTGCGTCAATGCTAATATAGACTCTTGCTTGTTAAGACTTGAATTGAATTGCATGCATTGATTGCTTTACTTAAAAGTCCTTATATGGTTGTGTGGCATGTCACCACAGAAATTATTCTTGTTATCATTTCCCTACTCGAGGACAAGCAGGAATTAAGCTTGGGGATGTTGATACATCCCAAACGTATCTATAATTTCTGCTTGCTCCATGCAGGATTTGTGTGACTTTGCCATGTTTTGCTTGAACTTTCAAACACTTTTTATCATATTTGGACTAACCTATTAACTCAGTGCACCCAGTTGCCAGTTCCTGTTTTCTGCTGTTTTGTATTTCAGGTTTTCTGGCCATTAAAAATGTGTAATAAAATCCGGAAAAATGATATAAAAAATCAGCGACCCGGAAGCTTCCCGAAGAACTAAAGTTGGAAGGGAGTGGACCCACCAGGGCCCCAGGAGGGTCCCTGGTGCGGCCCCACCCTAGGGCGCGCCAGGAGGCCTCCTGGCTGCCATGTGGCCCCTCTCAGTGCCCCCTTTGGCCTATATTTAGCCCCCGCGGAGAAAACCCCTAATATCGATCTGCTATTCCCGTTCTCCTCTCTATACCGCCGCCGCCACCGTTTCAAGATCGGGGCTGCCAGGAGAAGCTGCCCCGGCACCCTACCGGAAGGAGGAATCCCCTCCGGGAGACCATCCATCACCATGGACGCCTCCCGGATGTCTTGTGAGTAGCCCCCCTTGGACCATGGTTCCATGACCAGTAGCTATGTGATGTTCTTCTCCCCTCTTTGTGCTTCCACTTTCGAGACGTCGTGAGCTGCCTGACATGATCGAGGCACCTTTGTAATTTTCTGTGTTGCTATGCTGAGTTTGCTGGGATCTGATGGATTATGAGATTATGTTCAGATTGTGATGAGTAATATATTTGGTTCTCTTTTATATTTGTGTTCTTTAGTAAATTCTTGCATGTTCTCTGTTGTCGTATTTTACTTTGGCCAAGTGATTTGTTGCAACTCCAAGAGGGAGCGTTATGCTTGATTGTGGATTCAACCCCCTGATGTCTAGCTTCAGTGACAAAAACATGAGACTAGGGGATGTGTTGTTGCCACCAGGGATGAAACAACGGTGCTTGTACTTGCGGGTGCAAGGATTGTTTACTTTACGCATAGTTCTTTTAATGCAGTTGTCTGTTGCTTTGAGTTTACACTTTGGGTGGGATTCACAACTTAATACCAGTGAGATGTTTTGGATAGATATCTCAAGGTGGATGATTCGTAGTAGATGCAGACGGATTTTGGTCTACTTACCTTGGCGTATTGCCCATTGCTTTTGAGCCTCTTCCTTTCTTTTGTAGCATAGTTAGCATTGCGGTGCGTTTATAATTCTGTCAATTGCCTAGCTGTGATTTGTGTACCTCGCTAGCTGAAAGGGCATGTGACCTTATGTTTGGTTTTGGTAATTGATGACAATCTTTATGGACTAATGGTTTCCTTGAGTTATACTTTAAGGTTTGTCCATAGGCAACGCTTGAAGATCATATGGTAGCTTCAAGGTTGTAGGATGAAGATTACGTGTTGACCAAGGTGTTCTTCATGGAGCTATCCAAAGATTGGTCAAGCTGACGCGTGCAAGTTCAAGAGGAGCATCACGAAGATATCATATGCTTGGAGCTTGCCGACCATTTGGTGATAATGGTCTTGTGAAGATGTGCCTAAAAGAGGCTCACACATAATGGAGTATGGGGGAGCAATCTACTAGTCTTCATCGAGCCGGCGGAATCAAGGAAGATGTTCCAACTTGAGGCGGGCATGATCGTCATCATCAAGCTCAAGTGGATTATGCACAAGACAAAGGTTTGACATAGATAGGTGTCTTGTTTACCGGTCTCTTGGTGGTAGTTAGGAGACCGGGTTATAGGCTAGTCTGAATCGTTCGTGGAGAGCTCAAACCTTTGCATCCTTGGCATCATCTCTATTGGTTCTTGTTTGGTTTTTTTTCTCTTTGTGAGTTTTGGAGCTTGTGGTCGTCCTCTTGACAAGCTCGTGTTCATCGAAAGAGGATTTCATATGCATCTTCTCTTGTGTTCTTCGATGTGGGAGATTTGTCGGTTCTTCTCATTTAGAGGTTTCACACCTATATTTGTTTGGCATTTCTCTCTTGCCACTTCTTAATATTTATCTCTTGTCGTGATTAGGAAGCTCTGCTCATTAGCTTTCCATCAAGCTTGAGTTTGCCTCAATCGGAGTTCATATGCAGAAGTTGTGGCTGTTCTGGTTTTCCTAGTGATGGCACTTCCTGCCGGGCGGTTGTACCGGTCGGTTGGGCCGGTTGTACCGCCCTTGTCAGGGGACGGTACCACCGGGCTAGGTACCGGTCCAACCACCGGGCTGGGAGCCTTTCCCCTCTGATCTAGGCCGGTGGCGGGGCGGTGGAAGCACGGTTGTACCGGTAAAACCGGTACTACCGGTGCTAGGAGCGGTTGTACCGCTCGCCCTCCCCCACCAGCGGCTAGGGTTTAGGGGGACGGTTGTACCGGACCAACCACCGGGCGATAGCAATTTTCCTTTTGACCTGGGCCGGTGGCAGAGCGGTAGCTTACCGGTTGTACCGGTAAATCCGGACTACCGGTTGTCGGAGCGGTTGTACCGCCCTGCCCTCTCTTCCACTAGCTAGGGTTCGAAAGAGTGTGGTTTTCTTTGGGTGGACCGGTTGTACCGGGGGTGCAGGCCGGTTATACCGATCTGTGCTTTTCTTTGCATAACGGTCATATTTTGTGGGGACATATAAAAGGGGGTCTTCTTCCTCCTTTGTCTCTACTGGTTCCTTGCAAGTTCTTCCCCCCATTTTTGACCTCTTTGAGCTTGCTTACTCTCTTTCCCTCCCATGATTCTTGCTCCTTTTTGAGGGAAAAGAGAGAGGAGATCTAGATCCACATTCTCCACCAAGCCATCTCTCCTCTAAGTGAGGGGAACCTTTTGGATCTAGATCTTGGAGTTCTTTGTGTTCTTCTTGTTCTTCCTCGCATATTCCTCCATAGCTTTTGTTTCTTTGGTGGGATTTGAGAGTTCGGGACTTGAGCTCTTCGTGTGTTCTTGCCATTGCATTTGGTGCATCGGTTTGAGTTCTCTCCGAGGATTCTTTCTAGTGAGTGAAGTAGAGAAGATAGCTACTCTTGAGTGCATTGGCACTCTAGAGCTTGTACCTCGTGGATGCGTTGGCACCTAGAGGCTTGTTATTGCGGAGCTCAATCATTGTGGTGGAAAGCTTCGGGACGCTACGGGAGCCTCCAATTTGGTTGTGGAGATTGCCCCGAGCATTTGTACGGGTTCGGTGACCGCCCCCAAGGGTTGCCATATGTACGGGTTCGGTGACCGCCCTCAAGTGTCCTAATAGTGGAATCACGACATCTTGCATTGGTAAGAGCGTGAGGAGAAATAGGGTGGCCCTCGTTGGCCTCGTATGAGCATTGTGCTCCCCACCCTCTCCAAACGGAGACGTACTTCTCGCAAGAGAAGGAACTTCGGTAACAAATCCTTGTCTCCATCGGCTCCACTTGCGGTTATCTCTACCTTTACTTTGAGCAAGCTTATTACTTTGTTTATCTTGTGCTTGCTCATATTATTGTACATTGCTTGTCCCATAGGTTGTTCTTCTAGTCAACCTATTTACTTGTGCACCTACTTTGTGATAGCCATAGTGCTCTTGTCATATATCTTGCTATCACACAGTTGTCTATCTTGCTTAGTATAAGTTGTTGGTGCAAATAGTTGAGCCTAGCTTATTTAGGTTTCTTGCTTGGCAAATTAAACGTTAAGTTTTATTCCGCATTTGTTCAAGCCGAAACCGTAATATTTTAAACGCCTATTCACCCCCCTCTAGGCGACATCCACGTCCTTTCACTAGCATTTTTATCGTCTTTTGGGAGAGAGACATCACTAGTGAACGTAATGGGACCCCGATCCATATTTCCACCATTATTTACATCATCAATTTACTTTCAGTTCTTACTTTCAGTTGCCAGTATTATTATCTCTTGCATTGATCCTTTGTAAACAGCAAGGCCAGAGGAATTTACAACTCCTCTGTAATCGTTAAGATTAAAGTATTTGTTGTGTGTGCAGGTCTAGGTGAAGTAGCAACCTCGGCACCACTGTTCACTTTACCACCTTCTTGTATCTCTGCGAGTCCTACGGGAGACAAACCCTATCCTCCACATAGGGGAAATCTGTTGCTACGCTACATCTCACCTTCCACTTGGGGTAACCAACGAGAAGTGAGAGAACTATCTTCCTCACCGTATCAGCGCGCTGCTGCTATGGGTTAGCTGTAGCGCGCTATCAGTAGTGTGCTAGGGGCGCTACTGATGAGCCAAATGGGGCGCTACTACTAGCCTTTCTCCTAGTATTGCCTCCATGGAAGACATAGTACATTTCTTGCACATATTCATGATTATGTTCATTTTTATGTGTATGATCATTCTTATGTTCAATTATTCATGTAGGTATGCTTTTCTTTGCAAACTTTCAAAGTAGAGAATGTGTCGTCGTTTGGTAACGACAGATGGCATGGGGATGGCTAAAGAGGGGAAAAAACCGAGGTTGGTGTCGATGGTGCCGGAATCGAGAATGGGGACAAACACAGTGAGACACCGCGATGTACCCAGGTTCGGGGCTCTCCGTAGAGATAACACCCCTAGTCCTGCCGAGCCAACTATAAGCAATCAGTCTGGCTACAATGAATACTCCTTGAGCTGTATGAGAGAAAGGAGAAGAGGGATCTTGGCACACCTCTCTCCTTGTTCTCTCTCTGGTGGGTGGAAATGCAATAAGTGCCCGTCGTCCCTCACGCAGGAGGGGTACCCGGGGCTCTTATAGGCCGGGCCCGGGGTACAAAGGTAAATGTACAAAGGAAAGGACCCAGCTGCCAGCCTCAGACGGGTCGGGGCCCTCACATCATGTGCTCCCGGATGACCCTGTGTACAATTGCGGCTCTCCATGCTGCTAGTTTTAAGTCTTGCGTAATGAACAGTGGAGCTAGGAGCTCGGCCATGTCGGCCTGTCCGCGTGACCGGCGCTGGAGGAGACCGCATGCTTCTGACAGCCCGAATCTCCTGGGATTGCACATTGATGAGCTTGTACTAGGTGTCCGACCTGGAATTAAGCTCGGATGTTGCCTTGTCTTATTCGGCCGAATGAACCTAGGTGAGGCCGATTGCACTCTCTTGGGGAAATCGGCCTCCGACCTAGTCAGTTCGGCCCACTGATTGCTTGGTCTTGATTGGCTCGGCCTTGATCAGATCAGCGACCATCAGGTCGGTGATCTTTGCCTTGACGAAATGTTTCTCCTGGGTGACCCTACCCGGGGGTCATTCCCACGACAGTAGCCCCTGAAGTTGCGGAGGTCCCGTCGAACTAAGCGACAGCGGGGCCTGCACAGGTTCCTCCCATACTTCTCTTGAATCTTGAATCTTCTTTGCTTTTCTGACCGATTGCTCTCAATTGGTCGATTACTTGCAGTCGGCCGATTGCTCTTGTTCAGCTTGGAGGCTGCTCAACCGACCGATTGCAACTCCTGCTCGGCCGATTGCTCTTGTAATGCTCGCCGATTGGTTCTTCCCCTCAGCCGATCTGGCTAACGGTTGGTTTGACTGGAATGTTGACCGAAAACTTGCCGCTTAAAATTCGCCGTGGAATGCGGAGCAACGTGCCATGATGGACGTCATAACGTTCGCGTCGAGCCATGCGTGCACGTCCCGTCCCATCCGCCGGATCTTCTATCCTCCGATCTGATTTTCCTTTGGTGATACAAGCGGCCACACCGGCCACACACTTGGTACATGGGATCCCATCACCACCCCCTTGGCCCTTTAAATAGCCCGGGGGGTGGGGATGCGGCTCGCACCGCCCACTCCATCTTCTACCTCGAGCTCTCCTCCTCTGTCTCCGCCGCCACTACGTCGTGCGCCTCACCGTTGCTGATGCTGCCGCCGAGGCTCAGATCCGCCCGACAGCCATCTCCCCGCTGCTCGCCGCCGCCTCCGCCGCCAACACTCACCGTCGCCATTGGTGGACGCGGCTCTAAGTGCCCGCCGCCTCCATAGTCTCCATCTTCCACTTGCTTTTCCTCGTCCGCCACGGATTCCAACGGCTCCATGGGGGACGACGGCCCCGCCTCCCTCCAGAAAGGTTCATGGAAGGGTTCCAATGTAACCGAAATGAAGATCGCTCTTCTCCGCCGCGCACAAGATCCCGCCAGACCTCAACTTCCGCGTTCCCGGGCCTGAGCTGGCGCCCACCCCCAAAGACGGCGAGCGTGTGGTCTTCCTCACCCACTTTGATCGCATATTTGGGCTCCCGGTGAGCAAAGTTTTTCGCGAGTTCCTTGATTTCTTTCGACTGCAGCTGCACCACCTCGGCGCCAACGCCGTGATGTTGCTCTCGTCCTTCGTCACACTATGCGAGGGATACCTTGGGGTGCGGCCCACAGTTGGGCTGCGGTCTCGGCTCTTCTTTCTTCATAGCTTCCGAGTGGGAACCGGAGTGTTCTCCATAGAGCCAGGGAGGTGAAGGTGATAGACGAGTGCGGAGCCGCCGTCATCTACGTCCACCGAGCTGGATCGTACCCTCATCTCCAGCCACCGCAGTCTATCAAGGACTGGCAGATGGGGTTCTTTTACGTCTCCTCACCCGAGGGAAAAGAATTCTTGAATTTGCCGGAGTTCTCTCTACCGCCCCCGACACAGCACAACTGGTTTGAGAAGCCCAGAGAGGGAGACACCGATCTGGCCCGCCAAATGACTCGGATCACCGAGCTGATGGCCGGAGGACTGTGCGCCGCCGACCTGGTTGCTACTTGGATCTGCCGCCGAGTGCTTCCCCTCCAGCGCCGATACCACAGGATATGTGACATGATCAAGAGGTTGGACCCCACTCGGATCTCCACCTTCCGCGTGGATGAAGATGAACTCTTTCGGAGACTGGACTTGCTGACTGACGCCGAGATCGTTGATCCTTTTGTGTTCAGGATGAGGGCGTACAGTCGGCTCCGACCTCCTCCCGTGGTATGCTTCTGCTCCCAATCTCGCACTTGTTTTCCTCTACTTCTTTGGTTGATTATGATTGACTTCTCTTTACAGGAATTTATCGGCTCCAGGGCTATGCATGATGGGCAAGAACTTTCTACTTTTCACCCCGACCGCAAAGACGAGGACGACGAAGACCTGGAGCTCGAGGCGGAGTCGGACCCTGAAACTGAGGCCCGCACCGCCACCCTAGGACTTAGCTTCAACTGGCCGGGTGAGTCCGTTTCCTCCATCAAACGCTTCATGGACGAATGGGGTAGTAGTGACGCTGATGTTCCTGGTGACTATGGCGCAGAGTCCCGCCCGACTGCGCAGACGGTGGCTGAGGGAAAACGCCCGCGCACTGACGATGCCCCTGGCACTTCCAATATACCCAAGAAGAAAGGAAACAAGGGTCCGAGGCGCCAGGCTCATCCTCCGACAGCTCCTAAGCCATCTGGCCCCGTGCTGGCTCCCGCTCCTCTGAACATTGCTCGGCCGAACTTCTCCATGGCCAATTTTGTCGCTCAGCTTCCCCGAGTTGTCGGGTATTTCTTTGCTCCTTCTTGCTTTATCCGACTGTCCGATCTCTCTTTTTAACTTGTTTTTGCCATGTAGGGTTGTCCGAGCTATTGCTCCTGTGGTGCCCGGGGTTCCTCCGACTGTGCTCCCCGTCACATCCGCTACCTCCTCCGTACCCGCTGCATCCCGCAAGAGAGCTTCCACAGAAACCTCCAAGGCCGAGCGCACTAAGAAGCAGAGAGTTGCCGCTGCTGCGAAGAAATTGCAGCCGACTGCTCTTCCTCCGACCTCCGCAGTCACTACAGGCCGATTGCTGGCAAGCAATCGGCTGCTCCTGCAACGGCCGCCACTGCCGCTCCTATCCTGATCGATCAATCTGGGATCGCGCACTCCAGTGTGCCGATCGTGGATTTGACTGATGCCGATGCTGCTTTTCCCGAGGCTTCTTCATCCCGGGCCACTATTCCTGAAGCTACATCTCTTGTAGCCAGATCGGAGAGCGCCACTGCCGCACCTATCCTGATCGATCAATCTGGGATAGCGCACTCCAGTACCGCTGCTCGTCAACCTTCCAGCACCGTTGTGCCCCAACCACCATCCACGACCCACCAGCTCTCGCGGGTGGATCGGTTCCGGCGGGCGTACATTGGCGAGCTTGACGTTTCGCCGGTGCGACCTTCTGCCGATTCCACCACTCCTTCTGCTGGGTCCAAAGACCAGATTCCAGCCCATCTTCAGCGCCGGTTGGGTGGCCTTGCCACCCACGTTAGGAACTTTTCCACCGGAGCTCTCACCCAGATCCTTGCCTCCGAGCACTCTATCTTGATAAGCTCGTCTTCCTATGGGGGCGCGTCAGCGCACCCACTGGGTGTAGTCCCCGAGATTCGGGACGATTGCTTGCAATCAACTCAGATCTTACTCTTTTTGTTTGTTGCTTATTTAGATCTAACCAAGCCATTTTTCAGGCCATCTGTGATAGTCGCCAAGCTATGTTTGACGAGCTGCTGTCCGCTTATTCAGAGGGCCAGAAATCTCTTGCCACTCTGAAGAAGAAGTCTGATGCTCAGGCTGTGAAGATTCAAGAGCTGACAGGTAACTTTTTTCTTATCACCCGCTTGCTTCTGATTGGTACTGCCCAAATGACTTAGTTGTATTTCTGCCTTTAGCTGCTGCTGCTCACGCCCCCGAGCTAGAGGCGTCCCAGAAGAAAATCGCCGAGCTGGAGAATCAGCTCGGTGAGAAGAATGCCCATCTCAGAAACGCTGAGAAGGAGCGCGCCCGACTGGCCACTGTCAAGGATGAGCTGCATACCAAGGCTCAACAGATGACTAGTGACCTTGCTTCCGTGAAAACTGCTCATGCTGCTGATATGAAAAGGCTAATGGATGCCCGAATTGAGGTGGAAGGCCAGCTGATGAAGGAGAAGGACCTAGCCATCAAACGCGTCGAGGACATGGCCGTTCAACACCAGAATGAGATCCGAGCTGCCCAAGCCCATGTCAACCTTGCACTCGCCTGCCTACACAGAGTGGATATCGCCCTTGCTGGTACTTTACTTTCCTGTTCGTTCCTTATTTTCCGATCTGACTCTCTTTTACTCCGATCTTACTTTATTTCTGATTGCTTGTTTGTCGAATGTCTGGCCCAACTCCACCACTGCTGCTACTGAATCTATTGCTGAGGCCCGCCGAACTAGAGGTGTGATAGTTGATGCTGATGCAGGTTGGGACGCGGAAGACTTTGTTGTAGCTCTGGATGCTCAAGTGCCTCATGTGAAGGGTGCTCTGTGCACTTTCAAAACTGGCATTCAGAAGCTAAACGATATGCTCTTGAAGTCACGGATGAAGCCGATTGTTGGCGAAACGACTGCTGATGTAGCCTGGAATCTCAAGGCCGCGCCTTGGCAGCTTGAATGATGCTTGATTCTGCCATCCGATCTGGAGTGCAGTCTGCACTATCCATTGTGAAGAGCTGGTACCCTAAAGTGGACCTGGATCTGATGCACGCCCTGCGAGCCAGGTCGGAGGCGAGTGTTGGTGAAGTTTGGCAGCGGATCTGCAAGGTTGCTGAAGAGCTTGCCGAGGCCATGAATCCTTTGGAATTCACTCCCTTCCTTGATGATGACGGCTCTCCAATCCCACAGCTATCGCTCAGTGACCTTCTGTACTCCAGCAGTGAAGATGGCGCGCAGTCTCTGCTTGCCCGTCAACCTAGAAGTGATGCTCCCACTCCTCACTCTATGCTCTTTCCAGTGAAGATAAAGAAGGTGAAGATTCCTCCAAGGGGCACTGGGAGAGTACAGCTCGAGACCCACCAAGTACTCAGCCCGAAGCCGTTGCTACTTCAGTTCCACGAGGCGCCACCAGCACAACTCAAACTGCTTCAGCTCCACCTGCTCCAGAGGCAACTTTAGCTACTGCTCCACCTGCTCCAGATGCACCGATTGCTTGAGTTCGGCGCGCTTTTATTTTCCTGCTTTGCTTTAAGAACAGTTTGGTCAAACTCCAAGTGCACCCGCTGAGGGCCACTTTCATGTAATAATCAACATTCGGCCAATCGGCCACGTTTTCTTGTGAACTTGGTTCTTGCTTGGCTATATATGCTATCTCGCCTTTGCGCTTTCAAACTGATTGCATTTTTCTTTGCCTTTTCTCTTCCTTAGTCGATATTCCTGCCAATCCTATAGCCGACCTGCGGTCTGTGGTTGGATCAAAGAATAGACCTCGAAGGAAATTTGACAAGCACTTCTAGGTTCTCAGTTTTTTGCGTAAAGGTAAGGTTTTGCGGACTGGCCGATTGCTACCTGCCAACTGTTGGCCAGCCGGTATGGTCAAAAATCGGTTGCGCTTGTTGTCGGCTAGGTCCGAACTAAAAAAACTTTAGACTATGAACTTTCCGATTGATAGATCTGTTCGGCCACGTTCACCCGACATTACAGCTGACCTGCGGTTTGCATTCGGTTCGAACTGACATTCACAAACCCATCGCTTTTCTTGTTCTTTTCTTATGTATACCCATTTCGGGGCAACCTACCAGTCCCCGGGTCCGCTTTCGCCGACCTTAGGACTGGGAAATGAATGCACAAATTTTTATAACTCCTGCCAAATGCAGTCTCATGGACGCAGGACTATTCTTATTGATAACATTTCAAAGGGGGAATACAACGATACCGCTCAACTGTAAAACGGGCACAACTGCTCGGCGTTCCAAGGACACTCTGTTTCTTGTCCTGAAGTGTCCACATATCAGGTCGGCTTTCTGCTATCGATGAGATAGTATGCATTGTTCTTGAGCGGCCGACTGACGATAAATGGAATTTCCCAAGGAGAGGATAACTTGTGCTGGCCCGCCGATTTCTGGATTCGGCGGAGCACCAAGTCACCCTCACGAAAAGTTAGGGGCGGATCTTCTTGTTGTGGTACTGGCGCAGCTTCTGTTGATATATTGCTGACATGGACAGGGCCAGGAGACATGCTTCTTCTCTCAGATCGACGCCGTCCTCTCGAGCTTCCTTGGCTTATGCCTCCATCTACATGGTTTGGCGAGGTGAGTCGAACTCAACATCAGAGGGAATGATTGCCTCTGCGCCATATACGAGGAAGAAGGGAGTGAATCCAGTTGTGCGGTTCGGTGTGGTGCACAAACTCCCGAGCACGGCTGGCAACTCGTCCAGTCATGCTCCGAGTGCTATCTCAAGTGGTTCGACCAGTCTTGGCTTGATTCTAGAAAAAATGAGGCCATTTGCTCGCTCTGCTTGACCATTTGATTGGGGGTGAGGTACGGATGCTATATCCAGCCGAATGCCCTGTTCGGACGCATACCGAGCTAGCGCCCCTTTTGCAAAGTTTGTCCCATTGTCAGTGATCATGTTGTTCGGCACTCCATATCTGATTGTGATATCTACAATGAATTTGACCGTAGCCGGTCCATCCCGCTTCTTGATCGGCCTTGCCTTGATCCACTTGGTAAACTTGTCCACTGCCACCAACAAATGTTTCATGCCACCTCTGGTTGTTTTGAACGGTCCGACCATGTCCAGTCCCCACACTACAAATGGCCATGTGATCGGGATGGTTTTGAGTGTTGAGGCTGGTAGGTGGCTCTTGGCTTTGAATCTTTGACACCATTGCAATGCTTGACCAGCTCTTCTGCCGCTGGTTTCGCAGTCGGCCAGTAGAAACCATGGCGAAAAGCCTTGGAAACTATTGTTGTGGCTGACGCATGGTGACCACACTCTCCTTGGTGGATGTCCCGCAGTAGCTCCAACCCCTTGTCCTCTTCCACGCAGCGCTGGAGAACTCCAGTCGCACTGCGATGCACTAGCTCATTGTTGATGATGGTGTATGCTCCTGATCGACGCTGAATTTGCCGAGCTTCCACTTCATCTTGGGGGAGTGTTCCATCCACCAGGAAATTTCTGATTGGTTCTTCCCATGAAGGTGCAGCGACAATTACCATTACAGCAACTGCCTCTGGCTCTGGTTGTTCGGCTTCTACCACTGGCAGCTCGGAGGAGGGTGAGATGACTGCATCTTGCATGAACTCATCAGTCCCCGAGCTGACGACAGCAGCCCCTGGTTCGTAATCGGCATCCCCTGCTGCAGTCGAATGCTTCTCCAACTTTTGCTTCTTGGCCAATTTTTGGGCTTCAAGCTCTGCCATCTTCAGGTCGGCCAGAATAAAGATGAACTCTGATTCTGGGGAAGGCTTGATGGATGGATTCTGAATATTTTCCAAAGAAACTCCTGCTGGAATCTCCTTTCTGGTGGATCCCAATTTGGATAGTGCATCTGCTACTTCATTTTCGGCTCAGGGAACGTGATGGAATTCGCACCCTTCAAAGAAACCAGATAACTGTTGTTGACGAGGGGTGACCCCACGTGTCCTGCGTGTGAGGATACCTGGCGCGTATAAAGACAGGAGGCCCGCTGGAGGCCTCGATGGGACCACAACTGGCCCACTCAAGGCACCGACGTAGGAGTCCGCGACCAACATGGAAGGCAAGACTTGGCGTTCAGGGCAAAAACTAGATTAGGCAATCGCCCCTGTAATCTGAGACGGACTCCCCGAGACCCAGCCTAGTATATAAAGGCTGGGAGGGGTGATGGCTCAAGACATCCAATCTACAATCAACACCTCCGGCCTTGAGCGAACTCGCCTAGACATCCACTGTAATCGCCCCCTCGCAATAATACAATCGAGCAGGAAGTGCTTCTCCTGTTAGCCGACGAGTATCGCCAACATGTTCCTCTCTACGATCTAACCCAGGGTCCCTGACCATGGGATTTGCCGAGGCTAATCCTCTTCAATTGGCGCAGACCGTGGGGACTACACAGGTTGGAATCACGATCTCGGCGGTCCCGTCATCAGCAAGTCACAACTCAAGGACTCGAGCAAGATCAAATCCACTCAAAGAACTTGAGTTCATCGCAAACCTGTCCATCGCGCCACCAAGATTGCTTGGCCCGCAGCCAGACCAAGTTCGATCTCTTGGCGACTACCAAAGTCGCCACCGGCGAAAAAGAACCCGACAATCCAGAAGGCAAGCGCAAGCCGCAACTATGAAGCCAGCCAAGATACTGGAACAAGTACAAGAAGTCTGCATATAAATCCCACTCGAGGAACCGCAACGTGTCACAGCAGCCTCGGCCTCCACTCGAGCACCCGCCGCCACCCGGACACCCGCCACGGGACACGACTGCGACTCCGAAACTCAGTCCGACAAGTACTACAACCCAGATCAAAGACCAGACGAGTTCGCCAAGTTTATTCGGAACCACTCGATCAACGACGGAATAGATCTCGACCCAAGGTTCCACTGCCGTTCAGAAGACCACTCGCAGTCGTTCCTAGTCGCAAGAAGAAGAAGGCACGCCGGATCCAGCAAGCTCACAGCCAAAGAACAACTGGACGGACCCTGCACAATCCATTATTTCGAAGACGACTAGGGGCGCCTTAGAGCAGGCCACAACCAGAGAGATTGTCGGCTGTTCACCGAACTCTCCAACAGCCTCAAGGAAGAGAAGCAACACCAAGCCAAACGGGCTCGAGGAACCACGCAATCACCAGCACCCAATACAGAAGAGAAATACCCTCCGTCTAATGGACGGGTCTGCATGATCCAAGAAAGACGACCCTAAGAAAAACAGGACGCCCACGCCCTACAGGCCCGAGCAGTCGAGGACCTAAAAATAGCAGAAACCTACCACCTGTATGGCGCAGAGACCAACATTACTTTCTCACAAAAAGATCACCCACCTGCAATTTCAAGGCCAGGGCACGCACCACTGGTCCTCGAAGCCCAAATCGGTGGTTACGATATGAAAAGAGTTTTCATGGACACGGGCAACAGTTTAAACATAATCTTCACCAGCACCTTGCGCGAGATGCTGATCCCGCGATCAGTCTGGAAGAAGTCAGGAGTCACACTCTATGGCGTCGTCCCAGATAAAGAAGCCTCCTCCCTCGGAACAATTGAGCTCGATGTAGTCTTCGGCGGCAAGGGAAACTTCGCAAGAAAAATCCTCCAGTTCGAAGTACTCGACTAGCAGTCCCAATACCACGCCATACTCGGGCGATCCGCATTCACTCAATTTATGGCGGTCCCGCACTACGCATACCTCAAGCTCAATATGCCAGGACCCTGATACGTCCAAAACGTATCTATAATTTCTGCTTGCTCCATGCATGTTTTGTGTGATATTTCTATGATCTAGATACACTTTCATACATTTTTTATCATATTTGGACTAACCTATTAACAAAGTGCACCCCAGTGCCAGTTCCTGTTTTCTGCTGTTTTTCTATTTCAGTTTTCCCCCATATAAAAAGTGCCAGAAAAATTCTGGAAAATTCAGATAAAAAAATCAGCTTGGAGGAAGCTTCGCGAAGAGCCCGGGAGGGGCCAGAGGGGAGCCAGGGGGGCCCAGGCGGCCACCCGGCGCGGCCCCACCCCTGGCCGCGCCAGGGGGGCGCCTGGGGCCCCTGGTCCATCTCTGGCTGCCCCCCTTCGCCTATTTATTCTCCGTCACGGGAAAACTCCATAAGAAGAACCCTATTCCACGAACTCGCCTCTGTTCCGCCGTCGCCGCGCTTCCGAGATCGGGAGCACCAGAAGACCTCTTCCCGGCACCCTGCCGGAGGGAGGATTGACCTCCGGGAGTCTCCTCTCCACCATGGATGCTCCCCGGATGTCTCGTGAGGAGTTTCCCTTGGACCATGGGTCCGTGATCAGTATCTATGTGATGTTCTCCTCCCCTCTTTGATCTTCATTGTTTAGACCTCGTGAGCTGCCCTACATGATCGAGGCACTTTTGTAATATTTCTGCCATTGTTATGTTGAGTTTGATAGGATCTGATGGATTATGAGATTATGTTCAGATTGTAATAGAGTAATATATTTGGTTTTTATCTCTTATATATTTTTTCCTAAGTAATTCTTGCATGTTCTCCGTTGTTGTTTATTGCTTTGGCCAAGTAGTAGGTAGTGACTTCAAGAGGGAACGTTGTGCTAGATTGTGGGTTCATGCCCCCCGATGACACGCTTGAGTGACAGAAACATGAGTCTAGGGGATGTGCTGTTGCCACAAGGGGGAAAACAACGGTGCTTGTGACCGCGGTCACAAGGATTGTTTACTTTACGCAGAGTTCTTTTTAATGCAGTTGTCTGTTGCTTTGGGTTTACACTTTGGGTGGGGCTCGCAACTTAATACCAGCGAGATGTTCTGGATAGATATCTCAAGGTGGATGATTAGTAGTAGATGCAGATGGATTTCGGTCTACTTATTTTGGCATACTTCCCGTGCTTTTGAACCTCGTCCTTTCTTTTGAAGCATAGTTAGCATTGCGGTGCGTTCATAATCCTGTCAATTGCCTTTCTGTAATTTGTTTACCTCGCATAGCAATTTTATCGTATTTTGGGAGAGAGACATCACTAGCGAACATCACGTATCCCGGTCCATATCCTCATTACTGTTTCCACGCTATATTTACTTTACTGCTTTTACTTGCTATCATTATCCCTTGCGTTTTATCCTTGTGAACAACAAGAACGGAGATATTGACAACCTCTCTGAACTTCGTTGGGAACAAATTTATTTGTGTCTGTGTGCGGATCCGCGTCAGTTGCGCCGCTGACACCTACTTATCATCTCTGGAGTCCTGCTAGAGACAAACCTTGGTATCTTCACCGAGGGAAAACTGCTGCTGCACTACATCTCGACCTTCCACTTGGGGTAACCAACGAAGGGGCGAGAAGCCATCAGACCCTCAGGGTTCATTTGTGAACATCTCGCTTGTATTAAGTTGCGAGCCCCACCCAAAGTGTAAACCCAAAGCAACAGACAACTGCAATAAAAAGAACTTTGCGTAAAGTAAACAATCCTTGTGACCGCGGTCACAAGCATCGTTGTTTTCCCCCTTGTGGCAACAACACACCCCCTAGACTCATGTTTCTGTCACTCAAGCATGTCATCGGGGGGGGGGCATGAACCCACAATCTAGCACAACGCTCCCTCTTGGAGTCACTACCTACTACTTGGCCAAAGCAATAAACAGCAACGGAGAACATGCAAGAATTACTTAGGAACAAAAATATAAGAGATAAAAACCAAATATATTACTCTATCACAATCTGAACATAATCTCATAATCCATCAGATCCCTCCAAACTCAGCATAGCAACAGCAGAAATATTACAAAGGTGCCTCGATCATGTAGGGCAGCTCACGAGGTCTGAACAATGAAGATCAAAGAGGGGAGGAGAACATCACATAGCTACTGATCACGGACCCATGGTCAAAGAAAAACTACTCACGAGACATCCGGGGAGCATCCATGGTGGAGAGGAGATTCCCAGAGGTCAATCCTCCCTCCAGCAGGGTGCGGGGAAGAGGTCTTCTGGTGCTCCCGATCTTCGGAAGCGCGGCGGCGGCGGAACAGAGGCGAGTTCGCGGAATAGGGTTCTTCTTCTGGAGCTTTCCCATGACGTAGATTAAATAGGCAAAGGGGGCAGCCAGAGGTGGACCAGGGGTCCCAGGCGCCCCCTGGCGTGGCCAGGGGTGGGACCGCGCCGGGTGGCCGCCTGGGGCCCCCCTGGCTCCCCTCTGGCCCCTCCCGGGCTCTTCTCGAAGATTCCGTCACGCTGATTTTTTATCTGAATTTTCCCGAATTTTTCTGGCACTTTTTATATGGGGGAAAACTGAAATAGAAAAACAGCAGAAAACAGGAACTGGCACTGGGGTGCACTGAGTTAATAGGTTAGTCCAAATATGATCAAAAGTGTATGAAAGTGTATCTAGATCATAGCAATATCACACAAAACATGCATGGAGCAAGCAGAAATTATAGATACGTTTTGGACGTATCAACATCCCCAAGCTTAATTCCTGCTCGTCCTCGAGTAGGTAAATTATAACAAGCATAATTTTTGTGGTGACATGCTAGAAACCATAAAAGAACTTTTAAAAGTAAAGCAATCAAGGTTAGAGATTCAAATCAAGTCATAACATGCAAGAGTCTATATTAGCATTGAAACAAGTAACAAAAGAACATTAGGTGCGAGAGCTCTTCCTGTCCGGGACTCAAATGTCTCCAAATGGTGTTTGCGTGCAAGAAAGGGGATAGGGAATACGAGAGAAAAAAGTATTTTTGTTGAGAACTCAATCTACTAAAGTTTCACACTTGGTACTCTTTGGAATCTTATCTTGACTCGTCCCCAGACCACTAGCCAGGTACAAGTCAATTTGATCCACTCCTTTTCGATATTTCGAGCATTCATGCAATGGATGAGCGTAAGCACGAGAGTTGACACTTAGGATGGCAAAGAGAGAAATATGGTGGAGGAGGAAGACAAAAAGGATGAGAAAGGCTCACATCAATGAGGACAATCATAGGCAAGAGATGCCAAATAATAGATATTATGTGAGGAGTAGGGATTGCCATGCAACGGATGCACATACGAGCTAAGAAGCTCTCCAATGGAACTAGTGGGGTGCATCTAACTTGCTCGCTCATGAAGACCTAGAGCTCGTTTGAGGAGGCTCATCCTTGGAATATGCAAGCCAAGTTCTATAGTGTGAAGGTCCCCACATAGCTATATGCATAAAGATCATCTCTATGGAGTACAAGGATATAAAGGGAGTACTAGTGTGGATCTCTCAAAAGGATACTAGTGTTGCCCCTTTCTCTCTTTTTATTTCTTTTTCTCTTTTTTCTATTTTTTTCTATTTTTTTGGTGGCCTCAATGGCTCTTTCTATTTAACTCTCATTTGTCCTCTTTGGGATCTTTTATTGTGTCCACTTTGGGATCCTTTCCTCACTTAAGGGCAACACTCTATTTTACAAGAAGGTAAAGGAGATCTTTCACACTTTACAAGGTACTCAAAACATAAAGAAGATGTAACTATCATGATGTATGCAAGGTATGTCGCTGCCAGTGTAGCAGGAACATGTATGACATGAAGATCAAGTCATGAGGAGGTGGATGTTGCATGGCAATATATCTCGGAAAGGCTATGGAAATGCCTTGATAGGTAGGTATGGTGGCTGTTTTGAGGAAAGATAAAGGGAGTCTGATGATGACGGAGCGTATCATGCCAAGGGTTTGGATGTACCGGCGAAGGTGGACACCAACTCTCGGAGTGAGAAGAAGGCAATGCACGGCACGGGAAAGGCTAGCAAAATATGGGAAGGTGGAAGTGTCAATTCTCAATACTTACATTAGTCCGAAGAACTCATGCACGTATTATCGGTAACTCTCAATCTAATAAGGAGGTTCACAAAGAGACAAGTACCCCGAGGAGGAGTGTATGGGGGTTTGGTTATCCTTGCGCATCCTCGACTCATGGTACGTGAGTGTACTCTAATATTCGACTCCTCAGAAGAGTAGTGATCTATCTAGTAGCTAGAGTTCTTCACTAGTTTTGTAGGTTTTGAAAATAAACACGGATTGCCCAAAATACGACACCTATCACTGATAGGCAAGAGCTCTTGACACCAAAAGTCCAAACATTACTCACAACAATACCTCAAAACTATTGCAAGCTACTACTAAAATTAAATAGCAACCTCAATTACCTACTTTCAAGACAAAACACAACTCAGTGCAACAACCAGCTCTCTTTAACAAGATAAACATGAAAACTAAAAAGAGTTCCAGCAACAAACTAAACAAAAGCCAAGGCTCTTGCTAAAGACAAACTAAGACTAAAACTAAACATGGCAGTAGCTATGAAAAGATAAAGAACACACAACAGCAAAAAGATAAGCAGGAAAAATCCTATGATGTGTTCTAAATTTTGAAAGTGGAGTGTGTTTCTCTCCCACACAAAGTAAGAAGGAATCTAACTTTTTATGAACAGCAAGCGAAGCTAAAGAAAACTAACGACAAAACCTAAGAGTGAGACGCTCCAAGCATAGCACATAACACATGAAGTGATAAAAATATAGTGAGACGAAGGACGAACCGATGATTGTTGATGGAGAAGGGGATGCACGGGGGCATCCCCAAGCTTAGACGCTTGAGTCTCCTTGAATATTTATTGGGGATGCATGGGGGCATCCCCAAGCTTGAGCGCTTCACACTCCTGGATCTTCTTTCATCATCTTCCAACGCACACTTGAAAACTCCCTTCATACATAACTCATCATAAGCTGATTAGAGAGGTTAGTACCCTTAATAAATAAATTTTCCCACTGGATATAAATATATTCTTGAATAGATACTGTTTATAAAGAGTTCCAAAAAGTTTTTTCAAAGAAAAATCAATCTTAAGGTTTGCAAAAGTAAGGAGAGACAAAACGTGGTAGAATCTGTGAAAAACAGAATAGCAGATAGTAAAGAATTTTTTAGGGGCACTTATGCAAGTCAAATCAAAAAACTCAGAACATACGGAAGTTTCGTAATTGTATAGAGCATACTGTGTAAAAATTTCAGCTTAAAAAGATGAACTGGGATTTTTCTGGTCACGAGGACAGAATCTGTTTTCTGGACAACATGTCACAACTTTTACTTCCCTTGCCGTAAGAGGCTATAACTTGGCACAAAGCTGAAAAATAAAGATACAATGATGTTGCTACAGAAGTAACAACCATCAAGACACAAAAAAAGCAAAAAGAAACACCTAATTTTGTTGCGGGCTGCCTCCCGAAAGCGCTTCTTTAAAGCCATTAGCTATTCATAATGCAAAAGATCAAGTTGTAGCAATCGAATCATTATCAAGATCATCAAAAAGCTCTTCAATTGTACAACTAGTCTTAAGAGGTCTTTCAAATAAAGGCCTAATGAAGATACTTCTAGGGAGAAAACCAAAAGGCGGAAAATCAATGGAAGATTCATTTATAAAATTATCAAAGAGAGGTATTTCTTCCAAAGTTTTCACGGTTTAACCTTCTTTGGCAATAGGTGGTTCCTTTTTCGGTCGGGGAACCTTAGGGACATAATTGAACTTAGGTTCCCTTCTTGCCGAAGTCTCTACCTTTTTTGGTTTGATTGAGGAGAAAGTAGTTCCAAGAGTATTAATGATTTCCTCAATCTTATCTATCCTAGAAAGATCCGTATCACGGGATTTGATGACCTCCAAAGTTTTGATAATTTTAAGCATGGAGCTATCAATCCTATTCAAATTCCCTTGAATCTTGCAATCCAACTCATTTATCCTAGCTATACTTGGTATTTCTAACTCTATCTTTTCAAGTTTCTTCATAATGTGAGATAGAGTTATATCTTCTTGCATGCTATCAATAGGGAGACTTCCAACAAGATTTTCAATAACATTAAGAGACTCCCAAGTCGGGGCTTCTAGAAAATTCCCATTGATAGCAGTATCTAATATGAACCTATTCCAAGGAGTAATCCTGACATAAAAATTTCTAAGCAGGATAGTAGTGGATTGCTTCTTGGTGGCTCTTTTTTGAGAATCATTAATTCTATACCAAGCATCTTTTAAGCTCTCTCCACCTTTTTGTTTAAAGGTGAGAACCTCTGTCTTAATAAAGGCAAAAGGACCAGACATAATGACAACTAGCAAGACACAAAGATAAAAACTGAAAGATAAACTAACAAGACTAAAAAAAGGTAAAGGGTAGTGTGCAACTCCCCTATCTTAGCACTCGGAGTCCCCGGCAACGGCGCCAGAAATACTCTTTCTTATTGGATTCTCGCCCTTCGTTGGTGAGACCCAAGTGGAAGGCGTGATGCAGTACAACAGCGAGTTTCCCTCGGTGAAGATACCAAGGTTTGTCTCCCGTAGGACTCCGGATATGATAAGTAGGTGTCAGCGGCGCGACTGACGTGGAACTGCACACAGACACAGATAACTTTGTTCCCAACGAAGTTCAGAGAGGTTGTCAATCTCTCCGGTCTTGTTGTTCACAAATGATAAAACGCAAGGGATAATGATAGCAAATAAAAGCGGTAAAGTAAATATAGCATGGAAATAATAATAATGATATGGACCGGGATACGTGATGTTCACTAGTGATGTCTCTCTCCCAAAAGACGATAAAACTTCTATGCGAGGTAAACAAATTACAGAAGGGCAATTGAAAGGATTATGAACGCACATCAATGCTAACTATGCTACAAAAGAAAGGAAGAGGTTCAAAAGCACGGGCAGTACACCAAGATAAGTAGACCGAAATCCATCTGCATCTACTACTAATCATCCACCTTGAGATATCTATCCAGAACATCTCGCTGGTATTAAGTTGCGAGCCCCACCCAAAGTGTAAACCCAAAGCAACAGACAACTGCAATAAAAACAACTTTGCGTAAAGTAAACAATCCTTGTGACCGCGGTCACAAGCACCGTTGTTTTCCCCCTTGTGGCAACAAAACACCCCCTAGACTCATGTTTCTGTCACTCAAGCATGTCATCGGGGGGCATGAACCCACAATCTAGCACAACGCTCCCTCTTGGAGTCACTACCTACTACTTGGCCAAAGCAATAAACAGCAACGGAGAACATGCAAGAATTACTTAGGAACAAAAATATAAGAGATAAAAACCAAATATATTACTCTATCACAATCTGAACATAATCTCATAATCCATCAGATTCCTCCAAACTCAGCATAGCAACAGCAGAAATATTACAAAGGTGCCTCGATCATGTAGGGCAGCTCATGAGGTCTAAACAATGAAGATCAAAGAGGGGAGGAGAACATCACATAGCTACTGATCACGGACCCATGGTCCAAGAAAAACTACTCACGAGACATCCGGGGAGCATCCATGGTGGAGAGGAGACTCCCGGAGGTCAATCCTCCCTCCGGCAGGGTGTCGGGAAGAGGTCTTCTGGTGCTCCCGATCTTCGGAAGCGTGGCGGCGGCGGAACAGATGCGAGTTCGCGGAATAGGGTTCTTCTTCTGGAGTTTTCCCGTGAAGTAGATTAAATAGGCGAAGGGGGCAGCCAGAGGTGGACCAGGGGCCCCAGGCACCCCCCTGGCGTGGCCAGGGGTGGGGCCGCGCCGGGTGGCCGCCTGGGCCCCCTGGCTCTCCTCTGGCCCCTCCCGGGCTCTTCTCGAAGCTTCTGTCACGCTGATTTTTTATCTGAATTTTCCCGAATTTTTCTGGCACTTTTTATTTGGGGAAAACTGAAATAGAAAAACAGCAGAAAACAGGAACTGGCACTGGGGTCCACTGATTTAATAGCTTAGTCCAAATATGATCAAAAGTGTATGAAAGTGTATCTAGATCATAGCAATATCACACAAAACATGCATGGAGCAAGCAGAAATAATAGATACGTTTTGGGCGTATCAACTGCCCAAAGGACCACTTCCCTCTTACAAGGATAGACCAGATAATCGACTCTACCGAAGGATGCGACCTTCTATCTTTCCTCGACGCCTACTCAGGATACAACCAAATCAGGATGAAGAAAGAAGACAAAGAACACACCTCGTTCATCACACCCTACGGTGTATTCTGCTACAAGACAATGCCTTTCGGACTGAAAAACGCCGGAGCCACATACCAACGGAAGATGCAAGCATGCTTAAGACACCAAATCGGCAGAAACGTCCAAGTTTACGTCGACGACATCGTCATCAAAACCTACAGTGCAAAAACGCTACTCGACAACCTCCGTGAAACCTTTGCAGCACTCAACAAGTACAGAATCAAGCTCAACCCAGAAAAGTGTGTGTTCAGCGTCCCAGCCGGAAAACTACTCGGATACATGGTTTCTGCCCGAGGAGTCGAAGCGAAACCAGAGAAAGTCCAAGCAATCGCCAAGATGCAATGCCGGTAAACATCAAAGGCGTGCAGCAACTCACAGGAAGACTCGCAGCACTGAGACGCTTCATCTGCAGGCTGGGAGAAAGGACTCTACCATTCTACCAGTTGCTCAGGAAAGGAGAGAAATTCGAATGGACCGAAGAAGCCCGAAACGCATTCGCAGACCTAAAAAAGACCCTCTCGACCCCACCAATCTTGGTGGTTCCCAAGGAGCGAGAACCTCTCTACCTCTACATAGCGGCACGCAGTAGCGTAGTCATCACGGCGCTCGTCGTCGAGCGCGCGAAAGAAGGCAAAGCCCAGAGCATACAAAGGCCAATCTACTACCTCAGCGTGATCCTCACAAAATCCCAGCAGCAGTACCCACACTACCAGAAGCTCATATACGCCATCGTCCTGACTTCAAGGAAAGTAACACATTACTTCGACGAGCACCTCATCACGGTTGTGAGTAGCGCACCACTCGTAGACATCCTTAACAACCCTGGAGCAACAGGCTGAGTCGCCGAGTGGAACATCGAACATAGCCCCCGCGACTTGCAGTTCAAGCATCCAACGGTAATCAAAGCCCAAGTACTCCCAGACTTTTTGGTCGAATGGATAGAGGTGCAAACACCAGGACCCCCAGACCTCTCCAACTCATGGACAATGTTCTTTGACGGATCAAAACGACATCAAGAAGCCGGAGCGGGCGTCGTATTAATTTCGCCCAAGGGAGACAAACTCAGATACGTATTCCAGATCAACTTCAGCAAGGCTTCAAACAACGAAGAAGAATACGAGTCACTACTCCATGGCATGCACATGGCAAAAGCTTGCGGCGCCACCCGTCTAGCAATCTACGGAGACTCCAACCTCGTCGTCCAGCAAGCAATGAGGGACTGTGAAGCAGTCGCAGACAACATGATAGCTTACCAGAAGCTCTACAACACTCTAGAAGGAGGATTCTACGGCTGCGAGCTAAACTACGTCACCAGAGCAAATAACACAGAAGCAGACGAGCTTGCAAACATTGGATCAACTCGAGGACCAGTTCCCCCAGGCGTTTTCCTCAAAAGTATCAGCTAGAGGTCAATCAAAACCAAGGCACTCGCGCCAGAAGCAACCGAAGAGGATGACAACACAAGTGAACCAGCGCAAGTGGTGATACGGTGAGGATCTCTCACTCCTCGTTGGTTACTGTCGTGGGAAAGTCACGGCAGATGTCCGTAGAGTCGGACATATCATGGGACCTTTGCTGCGAAGCGAATTTGAGGAGAGAGTCGACATAGACACAGGACTCGGCGGGTTACCCAGGTTCGGCCCCGTCGGTGCGGTAAAGACCTACTCATGCTTCTTGACTATTGTGGGATCGAGTACTCAATAGGAAGAGCCGATCGTATCGATTACAGTGATGACGTTTCGCAACCTTAGTCTCGTGGAGATCTCGGTTATGGCGCGAGTTGTCTAGTCCTGGCTTGAGGTAAGTTCTGGCCCTGCTTCCCGTGGACCTCGGCTTATAAAGGTGCCGGGTCCCGGGATCCCTAGAGTCCGACTCCTACACGATGTGGAGTCCTATTCTACTTTACAAGTTTCCTACATGCTATATGAGGTAAGTCGAATTCCTTCTAGAGCTTCAATCTTCACGCTTGGCACGTCAGCCTCCTGGTCGGGTCTTCTTTGTGGGCCTTCATATGTAAGTCGGCCCAGAGGTTTCTAATGCCGGGTCTATGGGCCTGATCCATCCCCTCGACAGTTACCCCAAGTGGAAGGTGAGATGTAGCGTAGCAGCAAATTTCCCTCGGTGAAGATACCAAGGTTTGTCTCCAGTAGGACTCGCAGAAATACAAGAAGGTGCCAACAGCGCCAGAAATTAGCTTTTGGTTAGGGAGTTGACAGGACCTGCACACAGAAACAAATAACTTTGCTCCCAACGAGTATAGAGGAGTTGTCAATTCCTCCGGCCTTGCTGTTTACAAAGGATCAACGCAAGAGATAATAATAGTGGCAACTGAAAGTAAAGAATGAAAGTAAATTGAGGGTGTAAACAATGGTGTGAATATGGACCGGGGTCCCATGATGTTCACTAGTGATGTCTCTCTCCCAAAAGACGATAAAAGTGCTAGCGAGGTAAAAAACTCACAGCTGGGCAATTGACAGGATTATAAACGCACCGCAATGCTAAGTATGCTACAAAAGAAAGGAAGAGGCTCAAAAGAAATGGGCAGTACGCCAAGGTAAGTAGACCGAAATCCATCAGCATCTACTACGAATCATCCACCTTGAGATATCTATCCAGAACATCTCGCTAGTATTAACTTGCGAATCCCACCCAAAGTGTAAACACAAAGCAACAGACAACTGCATTAAGAGAACTATGTGTAAAGTAAACAATCCTTGCACCCGCAAGTACAAGCACCGTTGTTTTATCCCTGGTGGAAATAGCACATACCCTAGTCTCATGTTTCTGTCACTCAAGCTAGACATCAAGGGGCCGAACCCACAATCAAGCATAACGCTCCCTCTTGGAGTTGCAACAAATCACTTGGCCAAAGTAAAATACGGCAACAGAGAACATGCAAGAATTTACTAAAGAACACAAATATAAAAGAGAACCAAATATATTACTCATCACAATCTGAACATAATCTCATAATCCATCAGATCCCAGCAAACTCAGCATAGCAACATACAAAACTAAAAAATTGCCTCGATCATGTGAGGCATCTCACGAGGTCTCAAAAGTGAAAGCACAAAGAGGGGAGAGGTACATCACATAGCTACTGGTCACGGACCCATGATCCAAGGGGGACTACGCACGACACATCCAGGAGGCGTCCATGGCGATGGATGGTCTCCCGGAGGGGGTTCCTCCTTCCGACAGGGTGCCGGTGCAGCTTCTCCTGGCAGCCCCGATCTTGAAACGGCGGCAGCGGCGGTACAGAGAGGAGAACGGGAATAGCGGATCGATATTAGGGGTTTCCGTCACGGCGGGTAAATATAGGCGAAGGGGGGCACCGAGAGGGGCCACATGGCAGCCAGGAGGCCTCCTGGCGCGGCCTAGGGTGGGGCCGTGCCAGGGACCCTCCTTGGGCCCTGGTGGGTCCTCCCCCTTCCTTTCTTGATTATTCGGGAATCTTTCGGGTTGCTGATTTTTTATATAATTTTTCCGAAATTTATTTGGCACTTTTAATGGCCGGAAAACCTGAAATACAAAACCAGCAGAAAACAGGAACTGGCAACTGGGTGCACTGAGTTAATAGGTTAGTCCAAATATGATAAAAATGTATGAAAGTTCAGGCAAAACATGGGAAGTCACACAAATCATGCATGTAGCAAGCAGAAATTATCGATACGTTTGGGACGTATCAACATCCCCAGGATTAATTCATACTCGTCCTCGAGTAGGGAAATGATAACAAGCATAATTTCTTTGGCGACATGCCACACAACCATAAAAGGACTTTCAAGTAAAGCAATCAAAGCATGCAATTAAATTCAAGTCTTAACAAGCAAGAGACTATATTAGTATTGAAACAAGCAACAAAAGAACAAAAGGTGCAAGAGCTCTCGCTGTCCGTGACTCGAATGTCTCCAGATAGTGTTTGCGTGCAAGCAGGGGACTGAGAAAAATAGAGAAAAAAGGTTGTTGAGAACAACTATCTACTAAAGTTTCACACTTGGTCTCCTTTGGATTCTTATCTTGACTCGTCCCTAGACCACTAGCCAGGTACAAGTCAATTTGATCCACTCCCTTTCGATATTTTGAGCACTCATGCAATGGATGAGCGTGAGCAAGAAAGTTGACACCTAAAAGGCGAAGCAGAAAGAAGGTTGAGGAGGAAGACAAAAAGGTGTGAAAGGCTCACATCAATGAGGACAATCATAGGCGAGAGAAGGCCATATGATATACATGATGTGAGGAGTAGGGATTTCCATGCAACGGATGCACATGTGAGCTAAAAGCTCTCCAAGGGAACTAGTGCGGGTGCATCTAACTTGCTTTCTCAAGAAGACCTAGAGCTCGTTTGAGGAGGCTCATCATTGGAATATACAAGCCAAGTTCTATAGTGTGAAGGTCCCCACATAGCTATATGCATGATGATGATCTCTATGCAGTACAATGGATAGAGGATGAAGTACTAGTGTGGATCTCTCAAAAGGAATAGCAGTGTGCCCCCTTCTCTCTTTTTATTTTCCTTTTTCTCTTTTTTCTATTTTTTTGTATTTTTTGGTGGCCTCAATGGCTCTTTCTATTTCTCTCATTTGTCCTCTTTAGGATCTTTTGATTTTGTCCTCTTTGGGATCTTTTCCTCACTTTAGGGGCAACACTCTATATTTTACAAAAATATAGGAGATCTTTCACACTTTACAAAGGTACTCACATAAAGAAGATATAACTATCATGATGCAAATGTATGCCTCTGCCAGGATAGCAGGATATGCAATGATACTAGCGTGTCATGTAGCAATAAAGCAAGGCCTAACTAGCATGCGGCTCATCGATCAAGCAAGTAGCATGTATGACATGAGGATCAAGTCATGAGAAGGTGGATGTTGCATGGCAATGTATGTCGGAAAGGCTATGGAAATGCCTTGTAGGTAGGTATGGTGGCTGTTTTGAGGAAAGATATAAGGAGGCTTATGATGACAGAGCATATCATGCCAAGGGTTTGGATGCACCGGCGAAGTATGCGCCAACTCTCAAGGTGAGAAAGTGCAATGCACGGTACCGAAGAGGCTAGAACAAGTATAGGTGGGTGGAAGTTTCAACTTTCGAATACTCACATTAGTCCGAAGAACTCATGCACTTATTATCGGTATCTCTCAATCTAATCAGGAGGTTCACAAAGAGACAAGTACCCCGAGGAGGAGTGTATGGGGGTTTGGTTATCCTTGCACATCCTCGACTCATGGTACATGAGTGTACTCTAATATTCGAACCCTCCAGAGGTTAGTGATCCATCTAGTAGCTAGAGTTCTCAACAGGAGTTTTTGGTTTTCGAAAAACACACGGATTTCCCAAAATACGAGATCTATCACTAATAGGCTCGAGCTCTTGACACCAAAAGTTCAAACATTACTCTAGTCAATAACTCAAAACTATTGCAAGTTACTACTACAAAGAGAATAGCAACTTCAACTACCTACTTCTAGTCAAGACACAAAACTCAGTGCAACAGGCAAACTCTCTAACAAGATAAAACATGCAACATATAGAAAGTTCAACCTAAGACAAAAGAAAAGCTCTAGAAAAACTAAAGCACTACAACTAAACAGAGCAGCAGCTAAGAAAAGAAAAAGAACAACTCACAGCTAAAAGAATAAGCATGCAAATCCTATGAGGAGTTCTAGTTCAAGCGGAGCGTTTATCTCTCCCACACAAAAGAGTAAGCTGGGGTCTAACTTGTTACTACAGCAAAAAAAACAAAAAAAAACCTAGAAAAGTAAAGAGCGAGACGCTCCAAGCATAGCACACAACGCATGAAGTGATAAAAATATAGTGCAACGAGGGACGAACTGATAATTGTTGATGAAGAAGGGGATGCACGGCATCCCCAAGCTTAGACGCTTGAGTCTCCTTGAATATCTATTGGGGGTGCACATGGGCATCCCCAAGCTTGAGCGTTTGACACTCCAAGATCTTCTTTCATCATCTTCCATCGCGCACTTGAAAACTCCCTTCATACATAACTCATTGTAGACTGATTAGAGAGGTTAGTGCCCTATTAAAATAATTTTTCCTATACTGCAAATAAAGACTTCCAGGAAGAGCTACTATTTCTATTGCCTGCCCAAAAGATTTTTCAAATAAAAAGCAAGATTAAGGATTGCAAAACTGCGAAAAGAAAAACCGGGGCAAAAGCTGAAAAAAACAGAACAGCAAAGAGAAAATAATTTTTTAAGGATACTTATGCAACTCAAATAAAAAAACTCAGAACATACGAAAGTTTCGTTATTGTATAGAGCACGCTGTGTAAAACTTCAGCTCAAAAAGATAAACTGGGATTTTTCTATGATTTTTCTAGTCACGAGGACAGAATCTGTTTTCTGGACAACATGTCACAACTTTCACTTCCCTTATCGTATGAGGCTGTAAAAGGCTCAAAGCTTGAAAAGTAAAGATACAATGATGTTGCTATAGTAGTAACAACCATCAAGACCACTAAGAACAGAAGAAAAAAGAAAAAAAGAAAAACCGAAATTCGTTGCGGGCTGCCTCCCGAAAGCGCTTCTTTAGAGCCATTAGCTAGGCTTAAAGAAGAAGATCAAGTTGTATCCATTGAACCATCATGACGATCATCAAAAAGATCTTCAATAGTACAACTAGTCTTAATAGGTTTCTCAAATAAAGGATGGATGAAAATGCTTCTTGGAATAAAATCAAAAGGAGGGAAATCAATTGGAGTTTCATTAAAGTTAAAGATAGGTGTCTCCTCCAAAGTTTTCACCGTTTCAACTCTCTTGGCAATAGGTGTGTTTGCTTTAGCTCGAGGAACCTTGGGGACGTAAACGAACTTAGGTTCCTTCTTTGCCGGAGTTTCATCCTTTTTGGTTTTGATTGAGGAAAAGGTAGTTCCTAGAGTTTCAATAACTTCCTCAATCTTTTCTATCCTAGAAGACTTCTCATCAAGGGATTTAATAGTCTCCAAAGTTTTGACAATTTTCTGCATGGAGTTATCTAGCCTATTCAAATTCCCTTGAATCTTACGATCCAACTCATTCACCCTATCGATACTTGGCATCTCTAGCTCTTTTTTTTTCAAGTTTTCTCATAATGTGAGCTAAAGTAATGTCCTCCTTAATACTAACAACTGGGAGACTTCCAACAAGATTTTCAATAACATTAAGGGCTTCCCAAACTGGGGCCTCTATGAAGTTCCCATTGATAGCAGTGTCTAAAAGAAACCTATTCCAAGAAGTGATCCCAACATAAAAAATTCTAAGCAAGATAGTAGTGGATTGCTTCTTGGTGGCTCTTTTTTGAGAATCATTAATTCTATACCAAGCATCTTTCAAACTTTCACCACCTCTTTGAGTAAAGGTAAGTACTTGTGCCTCACCAAAGGAAAAAGTACCAGCCATAGTGCTAACTACTGACAAGGTAACAGGTATTTTTGGTATTTTTGATAAGGGACACAAAAGTAAAAACTGAAAGGTAAACTAACAAGACTAAAAAGCAAAGATAAAAGATAGTGTGCAACTCCCCTATCTTGTAGACTGGAGTCCCCGGCAAGGGCGCCAGAAAACTTGCTGATGGCAAGAGAGTGTTAATACTCTTCAAGCCTCGTTGGTTACCCCAAGTGCAGGGTGAGATATAGTGCAGCGGCAAGTTTTCCCTTGGCAAAGGTACCAAGGTTTGTCTCCCGTAGGACTCCGAAGGATACAAGCAGGTGGTAAAGTGAACAATGGCGCCGAGGTTGCTAGATTCACCTGGACCTGCACACGGATACAAATAACTTTGCTCCCAACGAGTACAGAGGAGTTGTCAATTCCTCCGGCCTTGCTGTTTACAAAGGATCAACACAAGAGATAAAAGTGGAACTGAAAGTAAAGACTGAAAGTAAATTGAGGTTGTAAACAATAATGTGAAGATGGACCGGGGTCCCGTGATTTTCACTAGTGATGTCTCTCCCCCAAAAGACGATAAAAGTGCTAGCGAGGTAAACAAATCACAGCTGGGCAATTGACAGAATTATGAAGGCACCGCAATGCTAACTATGCTACAAAGAAAGGAAGGGCTCAAAAGCAATGGGCAGTACACCAAGGTAAGTAGACCGAAATCCAATTGCATCTACTAAGAATCATCCTCCTTGAGATATCTATCCAGAACATCTCGCTGGTATTAAGTTGTGAATCCCACCCAAAGGGTAAACTCAAAGCAACAGACAACTGCATTAAAAGAACTTTGCGTAAAGTAAACAATCCTTGCACCCGCAAGTACAAGAACCATTGTACTTAAGAACAAAATATAAAAGAGAAGAACCAAATATATTACTCATCACAATCTGAATATAGTCTCATAATCCATCAGATCCCAGCAAACTCAGCATAGCAACAGCAGAAATTACAAAAGTGCCTCGATCATGTGAGGCGGCTCACGAGGTCTCGAAAGTGGAAGCACAAAGAGGGGAGAGGTACATCACATAGTTAATGGTCACGGACCCATGGTCCAAGGGGGAATATTCACGGCATATCCGGGAAGCGTCCATGGCTATGGATGGTCTCCCGGAGGGGGTTCCTCCTCCCGGCAGGGTGCCGGGGCAGCTTCTCTAGGCAGCCCCGATCTTGAAACGGCGGCGGCGGTACAGAGGCGAGTTCGCAGAAAAGAGATCGATCTTAGGGGTTTCCACCCCGAGGGCTAAATATAGGCAGAAGGGGGTGTCGAGGGGACCCACCAGGAAGCCAGGAGGCCTCCTGGCACGGCCTAGGGTGGGGCCGCGCCAGGGACCCTCCTGGTCTCCTGGTGGTGGCCCCCCTCCGCTACCTTGGTGATTCCGGAAGCTTCCGGGTCGCTGATTTTTTATCTGATTTTTCCGGATTTTTTGGAGCACTTTTAATGGTCGGAAAACCTGAAATACAAAAACAGCAGAAAACAGCAACAGGCAGCTGGGTGCACTGGGTTAATAGATTAGTCCAAATATACTCAAAACTGTATGAAAGTTCAAGCAAATCATGGCAAAGTCACACAAAACATGCATGGAGCAAGCAGAAATTATAGATACGTTTGGGACGTATCACCCGCTATGCCCCCGAGGAGGTCTCCACTGACTCCAAGAAGCAAGAGAGGTTCCGCAAGGGACTCAATTCCGGACTTCGTCGTGAGCTTAATCTTCATGACTTCGCCACATTCCAGGTCCTTGTCAACAAGGCCATCAAGGCGAAGGATATGATCACTCCCGAGGACTCCCGCAAGCATCCTAGAGATGCTGGTTCATCCAGTTCAGGCCCTCAGAAGCGAAGAATCTGGATCCCTAATAGTATGTTCCGCCAGAACAACCCACCGAGGTCATCCTTTGTGGCACTTCGTCCACCAGCTCCATTTCCCACTGCTCCACCTAGCAACCCAGCCTATCTTTGGATCTTGTTTTAGATGTGGCCAGCCTGGTCACTATTCTCGTGAGTGCCCCATAAATCAGAATGCTCCACATCATGCCAAAGGGAACCCCAATGTTCGTGCCAAGCCACCCCCGAAGGTCTCCACCACCAAGCCATCTTCTTCCGCAAGTCTTGAACGTGTGAACCAAATCTCAGCCGAGGAAACTGATGGTACTTCTGACGTCATTCTTGGTACGCTCCCAGTCAATTATGTTCCTACTTCCGTCCTTTTCGATCTAGGAGCATCTCACTCATTCATGTCGGAGAGTTATGCACTTCGGCATGAGATATACTTTGAAGAAATGTTCACACCAATGATTATTCAAACTCCTGGTTCCAAGTGGCAAACTAATAGAGTAAGCCATGATAATCAATTTGCAATTGAGGGTTTAGTATTCCTTGCTTCCCTCATAGCCCTCAAGTCTTCAGACATTGATGTCTTCCTTGGTATGGATTGGTTATCAAGACAACATGCTTTCCTTGATGGTAAAGCGAAGTCCGTTAGACTCACCCATCCTTCAGGCCAGACAATAGATTATTCCTCACCAAGATCGAGAACCCAGATACATTATTTGAATGTGCTTCCCCTTCCTGACCTTGAAGATATTCCGGTGGTTCGTGACTTCCCGGATGTCTTTCCTGAAGAGCTGCCGGGCATGCCACCCGACAGATGTGTAGAGTTCATAGTGGATCTTATGCCAGGAACCGCACCAATTTCCAGACGCCCATACAAAATGGCCCCACGTGAGTTAGCTGGGCTTAAAATCCAACTTGAATCTTTGTTGGCAAAAGGATTTATCCGCCCTAGCTCATCGCCATGGGGTTTCCCCGTTTTGTTTGTAACGAAGAAAGATGGAACAGAAAGGATGTGCGTAGACTATCGCCAGCTAAATCTAGCAACGATAAAGAACAAGTACACACTGCCCAGGATCAATGATCTTTATGACCAACTTGCTGGATCCTCAGTCTTCTCCAAGATGGATTTGAGATTAGGCTATCATCAAATCAAAATTAGGAATGAGGACATTCCCAAAACGGCTTTCACTACTCGTTATGGTCTTTACGAGTACACCGTCATGTCCTTTGGTTTAACCAATGCCCCTGCCACTTTCTCGCGCATGAAGGATTCAATCTTCATGGAGTATTTGGACAAGTTCGTCGTGGTTTACCTCGATGACATCCTTATATACTCGAAGAACAGAGAAGAACATGCCGAACATCTTAGGTTGGTATTGATGAAACTTCGAGAGCATCGCCTTTATGCCAAGTTCTCTAAGTGCGAATTTTGGCTACCAGAAGTGACCTACTTAGGCCACGTGATTTCTGCGAAAGCCATTGCTGTGAATCCCGAGAGAGTTCAGGCCGTCCTTGACTGGACTCCACCTGAATCGGTTAAGCAAGTTAGGAGTTTTCTTGGCTTAGCAAGATATTGTCGCCGCTTCCTTTATAACTTCTCCAAAGTTGCAAAGCATCTAACTAAACTCCTCAAGAAAGATAAGAAATTCGAATGGACCCCCAAGTGCGAGGAAAGCTTTCAAGAGCTAAAAAGAAGATTGACTTTTGCCCCCGTACTTGCGCCTCCAGACACCAAAAAGGATTTTGAGATCTATAGTGACGCCTCACGTGAAAGGGTTAGGATGCATACTTATGCAAGATAGACATGTGGTAGCTTATACTTCACGCCAATTGCGTCCACATGAAGAGAACTATCCTACCCATGATCTTGAACTCGCTGCCGTAGTTCATGCCTTGAAGACTTGGCGACATTACCTCCTTGGTAATCGTTGTGAGATCTATTCTGATCACCAAAGCCTCAAATACATATTCACCCATCCAGATCTTAATCTCAGGCAAAGACGCTGGATAGAGTTGATAAAAGATTATGACTTAGGAATTTCTTTCACCCCAGGCAAAGCCAATGTCATGGCTGATGCACTAAGTCGTAAGTCGTATTGTAACAACCTCATGTTGCAACAGTATCAACCACTTCTTCATGAGGAATTTCTAAAGCTCAATCTCGAGATTGTTCCTCATAGCTTTCTTTCTACCTTGGTGGCGAAACCAACCCTTGAGGATAAAATCATAGCCGCCCAGAAACGTGATAGTGGTATTCGAGAGATGAAGAAGAACATTGCTAGCGGAGTTGCTAAATGTTTCTCCATAAATGATCAAGGTATCGTTTTCTTTGGCACTCGATTGGTTGTACCACGAAAACACAATCTTAGGAGGCTAATTCTTAAGGAAGCTCATGACACACCCCTTTCGATTCATCCTGGTAGCACAAAGATGTACCAAGACCTATGCCAGAGATTTTGGTGGACTAGGATGAAGCGACAAATTGCTCAGTTCATTGCTGAATGTGATGTTTGTCGTCGCATTAAGGCAGAACATCAAAGACCTGCTGGTACACTTCAAGCATTGCCTATTCCCGAGTGGTAATGGGACAAAGTAAGTATGGACTTCATCATTGGATTTACAAAAACCCAGAAAGGAAATGATGAAATCTTCGTTGTCATTGACAGACTTTCCAAAGTTGCTCACTTCCTTCCCGTTCGCGAGTCCATAACTGCGAGCCAGTTAGCATACTTGTATGTCTCTAGAATTGTGTCTCTTCATGGTGTTCCTTTGGAAATCAATTCTGATCGTGGTAGCCTTTTCACCTCTAGATTTTGGGGAAGCTTTTAGAATGCTATGGGAACTCATCTCTCCTTTAGTATAGCTTTCCATCCTCAGTCTAGCGGTCAAGTTGAAAGGGTTAATCAAATTCTCTAAGACATGCTCAGAGCTTGTGTTATCTCTTTCGGTAAGAATTGGGAGAAATCTCTTTCATTCGCCGAATTTTCTTATAACAATAGTTTCCAATCTAGTCTAAACATGGCTCCTTTTGAACTCCTCTACGAACGACGATGTCGAACACCCCTAAACTGGTCAGAAACCGGTGAAAGACAATTCTTTGGACCGGATATGATCAAGGAAGCAGAAGAGCAAGTTTGCCTTGTTCGTGATCAATTGAAAGCAGCCCAGTCTCGTCAGAAAAGCTACTATGATCGTCATCATAGGCAAGAAAGCTACAATCTGGATGAGAAGGCTTACCTTCAGGTTACTCCTCTGAAGGGAACCCAACGATTCGGTATCAAATGCAAGTTGGCCCCACGTTACATTGGACCTTTCCGCATTATTGCTAAACGTGGAGAAGTTTCCTACCAACTTGAACTACCCCCGCACCATTCCCGAGTACATGATGTATTCCATGTGTCCCAACTCAGGCGTTGCTTCAAGGACCCCATCCGCGAAGTCGACCATGAAACGCTTGATCTCCAAGATGACCTTTCTTATCGAGAGTACCCTGTTCGTATTCTTGATTCAGCAGAGCGTGTCACTCGTCGTCAGAAGATCAGGTTTCTGAAAGTGCAATGGTCACACCACTCTGAGAAAGAAGCCACGTGGGAAGGAGAAGACCGTCTCGGTGCCGAGTACCCCACCTTCCTCCCGATGACTTCTGAATCTCGGGACGAGATTCTTTTGAGTGGGGGCAAGTTGTCAGAACCCTCTGTTAGGTATGTGCTAGGATCAAGCCTCAACTTGCATCATGTCAAAAATTTCAAATAAAATTGAAATGGGAGAGAGAACACCCCCCAGATGAATTTAATTCAAATGGCCACAATAAAAGTTGCTCCAAAAATTCCTTTTGCATTTTTTAAAACTCCCATAAATGAGTGTGATCACATATCAAGTGATGTGGGGTCAATCCCATGCTCATGGATTTTTCAAATATTCAAATAGGATCTTGGAATTAAATAAATACCCCTATTTGAATTTGAATTCAAATATTTTGAATTTCAAAAATATTCAAACTCTGGGTATGACTAGTCACTGGTCATGTAAAGCCATATAAAAGTTTTGAGCATTTAATAAAATGTCTAGCTATTTTATTTAGCAAGGCACAAAAAATAGCAGAAAATAAATCAGAAAGAAAATTAGAAAAGGAAGACTTACCTGGATTGCGGCCCAGCCCACCTCCCTCCTTGGCATCTTCCTCCCCGCGCCCCAAAGGTGCTCGGTGGAATGCATGCGCTCGCCGCCGACGCCGCCTTGCCACCTCCTGCTTGCCGTGGACATCCCCGAGCCCTCTAGATGCGTCACGACGACGCCCTGAAAGCCCCTCAACCATTTCCCTCCCTCCTGGCTCACTCTCATCTCCTCACTCACCCATTTCCAGCACCGCCCGTAGATCGTCGTCGCCGCCGCACACGGAAACTCGCGGCCAACGACGACGAGAAGCCTCCTGGCCATGTCCACCGTCATCGCCCGCAACGACTTCGTCTCTGAGCAGAAGATGGGGAGCTGAAGCCTTCTGGAGCCGCCGAATCGAGTCATCATCTTCATCTCCAACCACCGGAGCTCATCTTCGATTCCGTCGCCGTTGAGCCCTCCCCTCCTCCAACCTCTGCACCACCGCACTCCCCGAGACGTGGTGAGCTTTTCCCCTCACCCTGCTAGCCCGCGCCGCCATGGGAGCCGTGGCTCCTCGCCGCCGGCGTGCTCGTCAGCGAGCACCCGTGAAGCAAACAAACTCGAGAACATGTTTGTCATCTTCACCATGACCTCACGCGTCGAATGCACTAGCGCCTGCTCGATTTGGTGCACTGTGGCGACGTTTGTCCCTTTGCCGGGCTTCTGTTGCCGCCGGCAAGGTCGCCGCCGTTGCTATGGTCATCACCTTGGACGCACGCGTGCACCAGGTGACGTGCGAGAGCACGGGCTACGTCCATGTGGTCTCAGCGCACCAAACGGTGCACGGGAACGCCGTCCCGTGCGAGCGTCGCCGCGCTGGATGCCACCGGCGGCTAACCGCCAGCGAGGCCTCGTTAATTAGGCCTAATCCCCCACTAACCCCCACCCACATCCACTGACAGTGGGGCCCAAGCCCCCTAATCCCTCTACTAAACTAATTTAACGACGGGATTAACCCCACTGAGACTAACTGGTGGGTCCCCCTAGTCAGAACCCCCCCCCACGTCATGCTGACGTAGGGATGACTTCACAATTGGTTAAATCATCTAAAATAATCCATAAAAAGGCAGAAAATAGCTTAAACTTTGGAAATTAATAACTAAATCATACTAACTCCAAATTGGACATATAATATATCTAAAATTATCAGAAAAATGCAAGGAATGTGAATATGGACTTTGTTTTCAAGTTTGACCAATTTAGATTGGGTGAACAGTGGAATTTGTCCATATGGAATTATTTTGAATTCAAATTTGGAGTGAATTTGCAAATGATTTTATATTCCACTTATTTTAAATGGAATTGCCAACACATTGTGACCATAAACATCACACTACAATCTTGATCATGTGTTTGAGCATTGCAATTATATTTATCCTTTGAATGCCATGTTGTCGAATAGAAGTGGAGCCAGAATCGGAGGCCACCCCCTTCGTTTAAGACACCATGTGTGAACCCCGTCAGCAAGGCAAGCAAACCCCCATTGATCATGTCGATAAAATCCCACTTCCCTCTCAGTCTCGCTTATGCATTGTTTAGGATGATTACTATGATAAGGTTTCTACCGCATAGATGAACTCATTCCTTTGCATGACCTATCATTTGTCACAGTAGTAAGCAAACCACAATCCTAGCAGATGTAGGAGTTGAGTGATATCATGTGGCCCCTGCAACTGTTACTGCTTATTGCATGCTTAGAGTTACAATGTGGTTACTCTTTTGTGAGTCGGGATGGTAGTGATCATGTTGATGTTGGTGGAAATGTGTTGGTGAACTTGACCTAAACAAGGTGAATGATGAGAGGCTGTGTAGGAGTACACAGTGGGTTGTCTCGTTGAACACCGCCTTAATCCCGAGTTCTTGTGTGGTGATCCAAGAGTACGACCACATGTTGGGCAAACGGACCCCCGCTCAACCTACTAACTCACCCCTTCTCAGTTCAATGAGTCGCAGAAGTTCGGAGTTCTGGTAGGTCTATGGCACGGTCTGCGAAGTGGAAGAATGGCTATTCAGACCGGCTTGGGACCCTGCACACATCTTCTGGGACCACATCGGTAAACCGGTCGGGTTCATGATGTGGAATACAGCCCAGATAGGCGTCTCCATTGGACTTAGAGTTGGTTGTGAGGTAAAAGTTGTGGAAATTATCCTCGCCGACACCCGCTTGAAGGGTGACGAGATCCCGGAGGTTACTGATAGTTTCATATGTGTAGCAGTACACCCCTGCAGGGTTAATAAACTATTCGAATAGCCGCGTCCGTGGTAAGGGACTACTTGGAAAGTTGTGCTAGATTATTAGACAACTTCAATGGATACTTATAAAACTTGCCAAGATAAGTGTGAGTGCTATGGCTTGCTTCCTCGTGGAAAGTCGAGGAAGGATCCACAGTGGTGTATTGATTGGGAGACTTGGATAGCGGACTCGTGTACGCTTCTTACCTCGGTCTGGTATTCGTAGTAAAGGACTAGCCAAGTCAAAGCTAGCACTTCTTCTTATGAACCCCACCTCCCTTTGCCTTGATACATGTGCATGAGTAGCATAGCTCCTACGTAATTCTTGCTGAGTATGACTTTGTACTCACGTTTTCTTATTCTATGTTTTAGATGAAACCACTGACCCTGATGGTGGCTTATTCCTGGAGCTCGACGACTGAAGCCAAGCTAGTGTAGTCCCACTCAGACGAATGGTCCCTCGTGGAAGGGCTTGTTTATAAATAGGGCTTCTTAAGCCATTTGTTAAAGTTGTCTGTAATCAGACCTACTTTGCTTCCGCATGTTTGATGTAATGTTGGATCACAGACTTGTGATCTCTGTGTGCACTCTGTAAGAGTTATCAATAAAGTTGTAAACTTTGTAGAGAATTGCAATGATACATGTTGTTCATACTAGACATGTGTGCTGCGTGTATGATTATAACATGCATGTCTTAGTATGGGTTTTCGAGACCTTAGTTGTGATCTGGTTGGCGGTCTTTTATACACCAAGTGGCCCTTAGATGTGCGCAGCTTGGGGCATCGCGATGCGATTGCTCGTGACTCTGTCACGTGCACACTTTGTTGTATGATCGAGCCCGCCCTAGACCCCGACTAATTGATCGGGCTGGAGTAAGTCTATGTAAGTGTTATAATACAATCGAGAGTATGGTTGAGGCGACTTGTCTATGAGTATGGGAGTTCACCGCCCATATCATTTAGACTTGTATGCGGACGATGAGACCCATCTCAGTTGATCATCCGGCCTGGATGGGATGCCCCTCACGATCGATGATTTACGAGAACGTTCTGTGCTTGGCGTTGTCTGCTTAGACAAGTGGGTACGGTTCTCGGCTCTCCATATGATTGCGTTGTAGTGGAACTTGCATACGCTAACCCCGGGTCCCGACAAAGAGTTCGGGTGCTCCCTCACCCAGAAGACAATAATGTGCTCGAGTGGTCACTCGCACAAAAAAGTGACACCTCTACAGAGTTCGGGTGATCCCTCACCCAGGAGGACAATCTGCCCGCGCACTCGACGGCTATCTGAGTGGGTACATCTCTTATCAAATCCTCGCCAGAGCTCGCAAATGCTCCGCGAGTGACTACTAATAGTCCACTTGATCTATTTATTCCAAGTGGGTGCATCTCAAATTAGGCTCCCGCCTCTATTAAAAAATGATGCCTGGGCGGCGACACGCTGCACCCTAGATGCCGCGCAAGCTTAGCGCGTAGGTAAGAACCCGCTGCGCAGTCGGTCGGACCGGGACTTGCCACAATGCGACTTCACTCCCGACGTTTTCCATGCGCTTGCATGAAGAAAGATGAGCCGATAACGGACACGTTAAGGCTGTTTGCTGAGGTTGCCGGCATTGATCCTGTAAGGCCTGCAGCGGCATGGACTTTGCTAGACATCGGTCGTTTCCAAGTTCGTGTCGAGGGACACGGGCTTGATTGGGCTACTGAGGTAATTTCCACTAGAGCAATTCACCAAGGCTCGACCAGTCGACTACCTTGGGCCCTTTCAGCTTATCATCCCTCGAATAAACATTTTTATAGATAACAGCCAACGACTCGCAGCCGCGCTGCGCATGAGAGAGCAAGCAATGATGGATTCGAGTCCCCCATGCACTCGGGGGATACTGACGAGGGGGTGACCCCACGACTCCTGCGCGTGAGGATACCTGGTGCGTCTAAAGACAGGAGGCCCGCTGGAGGCCTCGATGTGCCCACAACTGGCCCACTCAAGGCACCGACGTAGGAGTCCGCGACCAACATGGAAGGCAAGACTTGGCGTTCAAGGAAAAAACTAGATTAGGCAATCGCCCCTGTAATCTGAGACGGACTCCCCGGGACCCAGCCTAGTATATAAAGGCTGGGAGGGGTGACGGCTCAATACATCCAATCTACAATCAACACCTCCGGCCTTGAGCGAACTCGCCTAGACCTCCACTGTAATCTCCCCCTCGCAATAATACAATCTAGCAGGAAGTTCTTCTCCTGTTAGCCGACAAGTATCGCCAACCTGTTCCTCTCTACGATCTAACCCAGGGTCCCTGACCATGGGATTTGCCGAGGTAATCCTCGTTAGTTGTACAAGGAATATGTAGCTCGCCATGTTTGCATCCTTCGCATCCCAAGTGTCAGTGCATTGCTGCACCACCAGATCAGAATCTCCATAACATAAAATCCGCCGAATGTCGATCTCCTTCGGATACCATGGACCAGTGCTTCGTACTCGGCCACGTTGTTTGATGCAGCAAAATGGATCTGCAATACATATTTGAGCTTGTCGCCCTTTGGGGAAGTAAGAACAGTGCCAACCCCTAGTCCGGTCATCATCTTGGAACCATCAAAATGCATTTGGCCAGAACTGAGAATCCGGACAGGGGGGGCTCATATTGGGTTTCTGCCCAATCCACAAGGAAATGTGCCAAAGCTTGAGATTTGACTGCAGTGCGCGGCTCATACCTGTTACCATGATTTGCAATCTCTATGGCCCATTTTTTCACCCTGCCAGATGCATCTCGATTGCCTATGATTTCTGCCAGCAGTGCCGAGCTGACAACTGTGATTGGATGCGCCTGGAAATAGGGCTTCAGTCTCTTTGCTGCCATATACACACCGTAACACATCTTCTGGTAGTGGGGGTAGTTTTGCTTGGAGGTCGAGAGCACTTCACTGACATAGTACACTGACCTTTGAACCAGTTGTGCCCTGTCCTTTTCAGGACGTTCGACCACCATGACAATACCGATCACCCGAGTGGTGGCTGCGATGTACAACATCATTGGCTCTTTCTCAATCGGAGCTGCTAGCACTGGAGCAGTGGACAGCATGCGCTTGAGCTCTTTGAATGCATCGTCTGCTTTTGGCGTCCATGTGAACTTGTCCGTCTTCTTCATCAGTTGGTATAAAGGAATCGCCTTCTCTCCCAGCCGACTAAGGAATCGGCTGAGCGATGCCAGGCATCCAGTGAACTTCTGAACATCTTTAAGATTTCTAGGCTTATTCATCCGCTTGATTGCTGCAATTTTCTCGGGGTTGCACTCAATTCCTCTCTCGGACACCAAGAATCTGAGCAACTTGCCGGCTGGCACGCCGATCACACACTTCTCTGGATTGAGCTTAATCTTATAAGCACGCAAATTTGTAAATGTTTCTCTGAGATCGTCCAGTAAGGTTGACCCTTGTACTGACTTGACCACAAGGTCATCTACATATACATGAATGTTCCGACCTAACTGAGATCGGACACATCGCTGTATAGTACGTTGATAAGTCGCGCCACCATTTTCAGGCCAAAGGGCATGGTGACATAGCAATAAGCCCCGAAAGGGGTGATAAATGCAGTCTTTATTTGATCTTCTACAAAAAGTTTGATCTGGTGATAGCCAGCTGTGGCATCTAGAAAACATAAGGGCTGACAGCCAGCCGTAGAATCAATCACTTGATGAATACAGGGCAACGCAAAGGGATCCTTGGGGCAGGCCTTATTCAGGCAAGTGTAATCTATACACATGTGCCAAGTTCCATTCTTCTTCGGCACCAGAACTGGATTCGCTAACCAGTCGGATAGAACACTTCCATGATAAATCCTACTGCGAGCAACTTGGCGATCTCTTCACTGATTGCTCTTCTCTTGTCTTCTGAAAAGCACTGAAATGGCTGCTTGATCGTCTTGGATCCAGGTCGGATGTGAAGCTTGTGCTCGGCAAGTTCCCTCGGCACTCCAGGCATGTCCTGTGGAGACCATGCAAAGATGTCTTGGTTCTCACAGAGGAACTCGACGAGCTCGCCTTCCTATTTTCTGCTGAGTCCGGCCCCAATGATTACGCACTTGCTCGGGTCGGAGGGGTGCAACACAATCCTCTTGTTGTCCTTGGCTGCCTGGAACGTAGTCTCATCGTCCGTTCTCTTGGTCTTCGTGCTCGGCATGGGTGCCTTCATCTGAGCTTGGGCCATTGCTATGACCTTGTTGAGCTGGCATCGTTCTGCAACGATGACCAGGGAATCGGCCATCTTGGAGCCGGCGGATGAACACTCTAGGGACTTCTTGTAGTCGCCGCACACAGTGATGGGACCATTCGGCCATGGAAGCTTCATCTTCAGGTAGGGCTGAAACACGTTGAACATGAACTTGGAAATTGCAGGCGATCCGAGCAGGAGACGGTATGGACTTCTCAGGTTGGCCACCTCGAACCAAATCGGCTCACGGCGGAATTTTTTCTCCAAACCAAACACTACCTCCAGCCGAATGCGGCCCAAAGGAGTACATGAAAGGTCGGGCACTATACCATGAAACATAGTCCTGCTGGGTTCCAACTATCTCTCACTGATGCCGAGCTTGATCATTGTATCTCGGTACAGTATGTTGATGGCGCTACCTCCATCAATGAGAGTTCTGGTGAATTTTCATGAATACAGGGGTGCTTCCACAATTGCATCCACCACGAGCGCATAGCTTCCTGGGTTCGGCATCACGCTTGGGTGGTCCTCTAGGCCCCATGAAATGACATTGTCCGACCAGTTCATGAACTGGGGGACTGCTGGCATAGTGGCATTGACTACCTGCTCTCGGGCTCTCCGACTGCCCTTGTCATCTGACTCACTGGTGAAAATCATGTATGCTGCATCTTGGCGCGGGAACTGCTGATGCACATTCGGTGGTGGTGGACCGGAGGTGGGGGTGGGGGTGGTGGGAGGTTTCCTTCTCCTCCTTTTAATAGACGCTTTACACAGATGCATTGCCGAGTGGTGTGGGATGCGGGCTTGCCGACCCCACTTTGCATTTTTCATGGTTGGTTCATCATGTCCTCGAAAGTGTATGGGGGCCGGATCGGGCCGTGTGGTCTTTCTGCAGGTTTTTGCCTCCGACTGCCTCCCACAGCCCCTTGTTCATCCTGCTGCTGAACTACTACCACCTGTCGGTTGCCATACTGAGCATCCGGTTGCTCATCCTTCCTCTTGTTGAAGCATGTGTTGTTGTTGTTATTGAAGTTGTTGTTGGGGTGTTGTTGTTGAAGTTGTTGTTGCGTTGGATCTCACGCCTCTCGCGCCGATTGGGACCTTGGCCTCCTATCTCTGCCAACTGCTCTTCGGAGGACTTCCCTTGGATGAAGCCGCTGGGACTCAATTGGATCGGGCGCATTGCAGCATCAGATGCGGCGAAGGAATTGGCTATTCTCATCAGATCGGCCAAAGATGTGATCTCCTTGCGCAGGAGCTTGTGCTTCAACAGTGACCAATCCAAGCGGCCGTCAGTGAAGTACTGGATGGCTTGGATCTCATGAACTCCCTCGCAAGTGTTTCTGAGCTTGATCCACCGCTAAAGGTAATCGCGAAGGGGCTCGTCCTTTACTTGTACACACAACGCCAGGTGTCGTGGCAGACCTGGGCGCTCATACGTGCTGGTGAAGTTGCGAACAAACGCATCATCAAAATCCTTCCAGCAATTGATGCTATTGGTGGGCAAACTGTTCAACCAGGACCGAGCTGAACCTTGGAGCATGAGTGGTGCATAGCGAACTGCCACACGTCGACTGCCTCCTGCTGTTGGGAATGTGCCCTAGAGGCAAATAAAATATGTTTTATCGAGCATATTCCATTAGTTCATAATATGTTTGATACTATGCTATAATTGTATTAAGCGGAAACATTAATACAGGTGTGGTATACAAACAACCAGGTCCCTAGTAAACCCTAGTATACTAGTCCATTGGGCGATTGATGATCAAGGTTTCCTAATCATGAGACAATGGCATCTGTTGACAATGGAGTCGTATCATTGGATAATGATATGATGGACATACACCCACCAGAAGTGTTGCGATGTGATCAAGTCACATAGTTCGACATTGCTATAACTATAACGTAGTGACCAGATCCTTTGACCGTAATGATCATACGTAATTGTCATCTATGAGGAGACTTTGATTTGTATCCCACCGCCTGACTGAAATATGCTGGCTATAACGGTGCACTTTGGGTATTCCTAAATAGATGGTTGATGAGTATGCAAATAGATCAAAGCGGGATTTGTCCATCCGTGTGACGGATAGGTACTCTGGGCCCACTCGGTGATGTTACATCATAAAGTTTGCAAACGTGTGACTAGGTCACGGAGTTGTAATATCACGGGAAACGAGTAAACTTGTTTGTTGAGAACGAGGACGAACTAGGTATATTGGATACCGATGATCAAACCTCAGACAAGCAAAGTACCACGAGACAAAGGGAACAGGCACACGGTTAACGGATCCAACAGCGATTGAAGTTCATTCGATGGAAGCGCAGGGGCTATCAAGGATTGTAACCATGTCCAATTGATTAGTCATTGATCAATGAGAATTGTCTCGATCATGTCTGATGTTTCCCGGACCGTAGGGTGTTACACTTAAGGGTATTCGACGCAGTAAGGATTGATTCAGGATCACCGGAGAAATTGGAGAGAACATCGAAATTGTTCCGGTGATGACCGGAATTGTTCCGATGAAGGCCGGAAGTTGTTCCGGGTATTTTGAAAGGTTCAAAATATATTTAATAATGTTTAATATATGTTTTATTATTTAATTATCTGAATTAAATATTAAAATGTATTTAAATATAATTAAAAATGAATTAAAAGGCATATGGGCCTCATAGGGCCCATTAGGGGGAGAGGGAGTCCTCCCCCATGGGCCATGGCGCCATGAGGGGGCCCACCCCCTTTATTTGGTGGGCCACCCCCCTCCCTTGGGATTAGTCCCACCCCGGAAGTGGAGGGGGGGTGGCAGCCCTCCTTGGCCTATATAAGGAGGGGTAGAGGTGCCCTTTTAATCATCAATTTTTTGAGATAAATTCTCATCTCTCTCTCCCTCCTTTCTCCTTCCTCGAGTGGACTCCCCTTGTTTGGAGTCTACACTTGGTTGGGGATTTCTCCACTATACGCACGCCGTCGTGTTGCTGGAATCGGGATCCGAATCCATCTTCTTTCCGCTGCTCTACTGGTTCGGAGCCCGGAGGGACGTCGGGTATACTATATGTGTATAATCCCGCGAGGCACTACACTTGTGGTGCTACTTCATCGTCGTGGTCGTATTGCGAGGTCTTCATCAGCAACGTTCCGACGGGGACGTAATCCCGTCATCGGTCTGCAAGGATCGGGTGGCTACAGGAGTCATCGTGGATCTGCGCGGCATCGGGGATTGCCGGTACGACTACACCAACCACGTTCATGCGGGAACGTTTCCCGCTTAACGGACTACATACTGGTATGTGATCTATTTCTGTCCGTTACTTGCATCAGCATAGCATAGGTCTTGGGTATGGGTCTCGTAGGTTATGAAAAAATTGTGTTTTCTGCCCCGAACCCCAACAGTGGTATCATGAGCAAGGCTATGCGTAGATGTATTGTACGGATAGACACATCTAGTATGTGGGCATCAATTCTCCAATTGTTACCTTCTCACGTGTACTCATTTAGCGTTGCGGCAATGTTTGATGAAGCGGCCCCCGACCGACCTTACGCGTTTACGCGAGACTGGTTCCACGCTTGACATATGGCTTGTACCATATAAAGTGGCTGGGGGGGTGTCTGTATCTCTGCATTAGCGATGCGAAGATGTTTGCAACGGAGGGCCCCGACAGGGGTGTAATAGAGAAAATTGCGGGATTGGTGTTGTGGCTTGTTTTCGCAGGATAGAAAGCGGTTCTTTTCTCGAAACCCCTAGAAGCCACATAAAACTTGCAAAAGATAAAGTAGAAAGGCGTTTTCAACTTTAATTTGCATGTCGGGGGGAATCATAGCATGTATGATTTATACTGTTGCATCCTGTTTTGCTAATATGTTAGATATACGACGGTAGCATAATAGGATGATCCCTCACTAATCCAACAAAGTGTCCTTCCTTAGTGAATCACCATCTAGAAAGTTCTTCATTATGGAGGCATCACGTGTCACACGGGTGTCAAACATTTTTACGTTCACAAGAGATGGGTGGAGCAAGCCTAGCATGTCCAGAAACATGGCCTTGCATACGCGGCATATACTCACTAAGGTTATTGTGGCGAGCCTGGCATGTGCAGACATGGCCTCGGGACACAAGAGACCTAAAGGTCGAGCATGAGTCACATGGATGATGTGATTGGCATGATGGCCTACCTTGAACAACATACTGATGGTCGTGTCACACGGGGGAGGTATGTTCTTCAAGGATCGTGTAATCACTTAGAACAAACTATGAGGGATGTTTGTCTGAGTGGGAGTTCCAGAATTGTTTTTGAAACATGAACTCCATATTATGAACTTAATCTTCATGTCTTAGCAAATATCATTGTAGATAACGTCATACCAATGTTTAGAACTATGGCTCTTTTAGTATGATAGAACTTAAGGTAAATGGGTCTTACTTCATTGATGTGTACCAACACCATTAGAGACATACTCATTAGTAATGACTTGCTAAACATAATACAAAGAACTGCTAGGAGATACACCTGACAACTCCGTAATCAAGGAAGATGATGATGAGTATCGCACTCACCGTCACTTATGAATGACTGTCCAATACACCATACTTCATTCTATGAGTCTGAATTGTGAATGCATGTTAACCAACACGTATGACGTGCTAGGTGAACTTGAAAGCACTTGGTCACATATAAGAGTAATGGAATATGAGTATATGGACGGGGTTTCTTTCAACTATGGTGGAAGGAACAACCTGCTGAGAAAGTCACTTGGAAAATGTATAAGATACATGGAACACCTTGTGTATAACTTGGACTACTGAATGACTGGTTACTTTGCGATAACTGGGGAGTTGCATCCGCTTCCTCCCAGTTACAAAGACCATGTCTGGACTATTTCATGAAGGGGAATCGTTCACCTGTCATGAGGTCATGGTTAAAGTTAAGAACTTTAAGAGTAGAACCAATGCAGGAATGGTCATTGACGGAGAAGGTATATTTGATATACGAGTTATAAATGTCTTTCCCACGAAACACTAATTGCGGTTGATTAAGTATTCGATGCTTGAATTTACTGCTTGAGAGTGACTTGGAAGGGATGAGGTGACAATGTGTGATGATGGCAATCAAGATAGTTGATGGTCGACAACACTCTCCCTCTACACCTATCAATTGATTAATATATGAATAAATTTTATGATCGTTTGAATGAGGACTTTATCAGTGTGTCTTGCATCTCGCGAAGACAATTATTCATATTAGTGAGAAACAAGTCAGTTGTTCTCCTTTTATGAATGATATCTCTTATGGTCACATTACGATTATGAATGAGTTATTCTTATATTGATGATAGTTGTTTGATCATTTATAAGAAATATTGTAATGCCAAGAAATATCCAGGCTTAATAATGACACTACAGTTTAAGTCATGAATGGTATGATGATGTCTTAAGATACTTGATATCTTGACACATACAAACCATGCCTTTTAGGTGAGATGACTAAAACCTCGCATTCTGGTAAACGGAATGTGTACTGATTGTTGAGTATCATACATTGTGATGTATCGTATGTCAGCATGTGGTGAATTTCATTATTTCGTGAACTTCGTATGTGGACTTAGATGAATATTTGTATTCACTAATGAAACATGAGTCTGAAATAATTTGATATGATCAAAAGGGATTTCAGAGTAAAGATGGATATTAAATTAACAAGAAAGACAAGTCTCTACGATTTGATCAAAGTGACAAAATGTTTTGAGTTAGTCTTGGGCATAAAGACTTGTGTGAAAGTTGTTCCACAAATTGCAATGTCTTGAGACACTTCAATATGATTGACATGCCTGAACATTGTGATCATATTCTATCGAAAAGTGTATGGTCTAAGTTATCTCTTACCAAGTTACATTATTATTGTTTAGAGTTATAAATTTAATATGCAAACACTCACTTTAGCATAGGGAACCATCTGAGTTCGTGGAAACCAACACTATATATGTCATGGTGTGTTGTGGTTTCTAGGAAGCTTGATTTATGTAAGATAAATTATCTTTGTAGTGTATCCTTAGACAACTATGGATGCATCTTCCACAACTAGAACCAAAAAGGAGCAAAACTTGTATTGCTATGTTTGGTGTTTGTCAAGAATTTTTCTTGATAAATGTGGTAATGGAAGAAAAGTGAAAGTTCAACCAAGGTAATTGACCTTGCCTCCAAATGTCAGAGTAGTGCAACGGAATATGTTCTGGAAGCAAAGCTCTACAATAAGAGGAGAAACTAATGATAATGATCATGATCTTCTGATGGGAGCTTTTACTGAGAAAGGTAGGATTGAATAATATATATTTGCCCCTGGTGCAAAATGATATTCATGATTCACTTGTCATGTTAATGGAACAAGACATTCCTACGAACTACAAAGAAGCGATGGTGGACCTAAGTACGAGATATGACTATGAGTCATGAAATCCTATGTTGAGTTACATTTAAGATTGCTTGAATCTTATCAAGTAAGGAGGTTACTTGATATTCACAATAACTTCAGAGTTATGAGGAATAAATGTGAACATCAAAGGGACGTCAAGATTGGTTTGTCACAAAGATTGTTTCTGACAAATTCAATGGGTTGACTACAATGTGTAGCAATGCTTGAGTCAAAGGGATATTCACTACGATTGATCCAGGATTGTTATCAATACCGTGACTTCCTCAAATCCTGTATTTGAAGAAGTGTTGTAATTGGTACAACAAGAAGGTTTTGGAAAAACATATGGATACTAGTGTCTCGTAAAATGAATTCTCATTTTGATGGATGATCAAAAGATTTTGGACTTAACCAAAATATCGAGGAAACATGCATTTGCATGAAACTGAGTGGGAGCTGAATAGTTTCCTGAAACTTAATATGTAGACGACATATTTTGAGTGGGAGCTATGGGAGTATTATCCTAGACTTATATGTAAATGACATATTTGAGTAGGAGCCATGTGGTTAGTATCCTGAACTTAATATGTGTCTGACATATCTAAGTGGGAGCCATTTGGATGTTATCCTTGTCTTATATGTGGCCGACATATTTGAGTGGGAGCAATATGAGTGTTATCCTATAACTTAATATGTGCATGACATATTTGAGTGGGAGCATGATAACATTCTCATATATGGATAACATATTATGAATGGTGTAGTTGGTGTTAATGATTATTTGAATATTTCATAAATGAAGATGAATAAGTATTAAGCATTGAAGATCTATTAAGATAGATATGTGTTTAATAACATTGAGTCGTAATACTTTCCTGGATAAGATTCTGAAGGAGTTCAGAATGGGACAAGTCAAGAAGTGGTCCTTACTTGTATATCCAAGAGAAGTGTTGAGTTAATCTCAGTACAAGAACAATGGTTAATGGTTAATGAAAGAAATGGATGTGTTGGATCCTCTATGCCATTGTCATAGGTTCTTTCATATAAAACCAGAGTTATGTACTCGACGTAATGTGACCCAAGTTCTTAGTAGTAAGAACATGTTGTGATATGATTTATGAGTAAATCATTGAACAAAGAGTTAAGTTTATCCTTCAGTGTCTGAAGAGAACTGAGGATACATCTCAAATTTGTAAAGGATAGTGGACTTGACCATAAATGTTATGCTGGTTCAAGTTTTGACACTAACCTAGAAAATTGAGATATCATACTAATGAATGCCTAAGTTGAAAGAAACATGGTTAGACATCAAAGTTGCGTACAATGCAATAAGGATTGAATCTACATTGATGTGGCTGCTTTAGAAGTAGCAGGAGTTATATTATGGCTTAAGAAGTTCGACTTCTGATTGAGTGAGTTTCAAGTGTGCATGACTATGGGAAAGTCCGCGTGACCCACCGGATGTCATTGCTATGACACAGCAAACGAAGTCTCACTTCACCGCCAAATATATATACCTCATCATTATAGTGGATAATGAAGGAATGTCAAATTAGGTGACATTATGATTTGCAAAAGGACATACGGTTCTGAATGGTACCCAGACCGTTGATACAACCTCTTCCACGGGCAAGCATGATCAATAAGGAGTTATGATCCAGAGAAAATGCAACTAGATTATTTGTACTCTAGTGCAAGTGGGAGACTGTTGGGAATGTGCCCTAGAGGCAAATAAAATATGTTTTATCGAGCATATTCCATTAGTTCATAATACGTTTGATACTATGCTATAACTGTATTAAGCGGAAACATTAATACAGGTGTGGTATACAAACAACCAGGTCCCTAGTAAACCCTAGTATACTAGTCCATTGGGCGATTGATGATCAAGGTTTCCTGATCATGAGACAATGGCGTCTGTTGACAATGGAGTCGTATCATTGGATAATGATATGATGGACATACACCCACCAGAAGTGTTGCGATGTGATCAAGTCGCATAGTTCGACATTGCGATAACTATAACGTAGTGACCAGATCCTTTGACCGTAATGATCATACGTAATTGTCATCTATGAGGAGACTTTGATTTGTATCCCACCGCCTGACTGAAATATGCTGGCTATAACGGTGCACTTTGGGTATTCCGAAATAGATGGTTGATGAGTATGCAAATAGATCAAAGCGGGATTTGTCCATCCGTGTGACGGATAGGTACTCTGGGCCCACTCGGTGATGTTACATCATAAAGTTTGCAAACGTGTGACTAGGTCACGGAGTTGTAATATCACGGGAAACGAGTAAACTTGTTTGTTGAGAACGAGGATGAACTAGGTATATTGGATATCGATGATCAAACCTCGGACAAGCAAAGTACCACGGGACAAAGGGAACAGGCACACGGTTAACGGATCCAACAGCGATTGAAGTTCATTCGATGGAAGCGCAGGGGCTATCAAGGATTGTAACCATGTCCAATTGATTAGTCATTGATCAATGAGAATTGTCTCGATCATGTCTGCTGTTTCCCGGACCGTAGGGTGTTACACTTAAGGGTATTCGACGCAGTAAGGATTGATTCGGGATCACCGGAGAAATTGGAGAGAACACCGGAATTGTTCCGGTGATGACCGGAATTGTTCCAATGAAGGCCGGAAGTTGTTCCGGGTATTTTGAAAGGTTCAAAATATATTTAATAATGTTTAATATATGTTTTATTATTTAATTATCTGAATTAAATATTAAAATGTATTTAAATATAATTAAAAATGAATTAAAAGGCATATGGGCCTCATAGGGCCCATTAGGGGGAGAGGGAGTCCTCCCCCATGGGCCATGGCGCCATGAGGGTGCCCACCCCCTTTATTTGGTGCGCCACCCCCCTCCCTTGGGATTAGTCCCACCCCGGAAGTGGAGGGGGGGTGGCACCCCTCCTTGGCCTATATAAGGAGGGGTAGAGGTGCCCTTTTAATCATCAATTTTTTGAGATAAATTCTCATCTCTCTCTCCCTCCTTTCTCCTTCCTCGAGTGGACTCCCCTTGTTTGGAGTCTACACTTGGTTGGGGATTTATCCACTATACGCACGCCGTCGTGCTGCTGGAATCGGGATCCGAATCCATCTTCTTTCCGCTGCTCTACTGGTTCGGAGCCCGGAGGGACGTCGGGTATACTATATGTGTATAATCCCGCGAGGCACTACACTTGTGGTGCTACTTCATCGTCGTGGTCGTATCGCGAGGTCTTCATCAGCAACGTTCCGACGGGGACGTAATCCCGTCATCGGTCTGCAAGGATCGGGTGGCTAAAGGAGTCATCGTGGATCTGCGCGGCATCGGGGATTGCCGGTACGACTACACCAACCACGTTCATGCGGGAACGTTTCCCTCTTAACGGACTACATACTGGTATGTGATCTATTTCTGTCCGTTACTTGCATCAGCATAGCATAGGTCTTGGGTATGGGTCTCGTAGGTTATGAAAATTTTGTGTTTTTTGCCCCGAACCCCAACACCTGCGATGCCGACTGTGGTAATATAATTGACCAGCCAATCCTCTGGCTTGACTGATCCATTGTACTTGGGGGTGTCCCTGGGCAATGTGAAGCCTTTGGGGAACTGCTCTTGTAGAATGTGCGGCCCGAAACATGTTGGGCCCGTTGGTGCATCGTCTTCTGGCTGCTAGTCTTGCTGCAGCTGCTAGATACGGTGCCTTGCATCATTGTTCGCGATTGCTCGAGGACCTAGACGATGACTCATCACCGGTCGAGCTGACGCTGTCGGTTTCTCCTGATGCCTGTTGTTGACTGTTGGCTCATCCTTCCGACTGCCTCCTGCAGCCCCTTGATACCTCCGACTGCGGTGCAAACTGCCCTGTGGCGAAGATGCCTGCCTCTGCTGCCGGGGTGGAGCATTCGGCTGGTTTGCACCCGCAGTTGCCCGAACTGATTTTGATGCCACTGGCCCTTGCTGCTCGGTGGCCGCCTTTTGTTGTTGGCTTGATGCTGGTATAAGATCGCGCATTCGGCGCGTCCTCTCTCGCGGCTCTTCTCCCTCCAAGTGCTCCAGCTCGTTGGAGATATGCTCGGCAACTCTCATGTTCTTGACAGGAGAACCGTACGCGATCTGTGGAGCGATGACGGTGTATGCTGCTGGCTGCTGGGCTCCTCCCAACTCTCTGCCAACCTCCTGGCCAGCAATACGAAGCTCATCTATCACTGGGGGTGGGATAACGCGCTATCTTACGCCATGCGCAGCATTGTACTCCCGAACCGTTGCTTCCAGACGACGTTTTTCAATGTCCATCCGATCTGATTGCTCCTTCAGAGCCTGGCACGCCTTCTCCAGCTCGGCGTCATCCACGGCTGGATCAGCGTGCAGGTCCACGGGAGTGCGGTGCACGTCTGGTGGGTTTCTTGGGCCTGCTGGTGCGGTGGTTGCTTCCCTCGCAGCTCGGGTCGCTGAAGTGGAGCTGTGGTGACTCGATGCTCCCGCCATCATAACCTCCGCACGGATGTGCGAAGTCGTGCTATTTGCTTCCACAACACTCGCCCCGCGTGGCAGCGGATCTGTGAGCTCAGAAAACACACGTACCTCCCTAGGGAATACCTCTGGGAGAGCTGCAAGGAAGACGAGATGACCGCCGAAAGGAATAATGATGCCGCGCAGCAGAGGAATTCCTGCCCCAAACCGCGAGGCGTTGTCGATGACGTAGTCCCACGCTCCGCTCCTGAAGACCAGGCCGGATGCGAAGCACACGCGCGATGCAGATGATGGTCTCATCCGTATCAGAACTCCAGTCGACGCCTCGGCATGCCCCACGGTGGGCGCCAACTGTCGTCGTTTGGTAACGGAAGATGCCATGGGGATGGCTAAAGAGGGGGAAAACCGAGGTTGGTGTCGATGGTACCGGAATCGATAATGCGGACAAACACAGTGAGACACCGCGATGTACCAAGGTTCGGGGCTCTTCGTAGAGATAACTGTTGGGAAACGTAGTAGAAAACAAAAAAAAACGTGCCTACGAAGCAAGAACCCAAGATCATCCAAGAAGATGGCATACAAGGTTTAGGTCAAAGCTCACCAACGGATGTAGGGGAAGAAGAGTTGGTGAAACTCGTTGAAGTAGATCTCACGAATTGTCCCACGAACAATCCCTCGATCCGTCCCACGAACAAGTCCCTCGATCACGATCTCCGAAGAAGAAGAAGAAGCTCCTCGAAGAAGGGTCAAAGGTATGATCCCTCTACCGGTATCCACACGTCCGGCACAGCAACTCGGCAGCGCTCCACCATCCAGAGAAGAACGCCTCCTAGAAAACTAGAGGAAGAAAACCCTAGCGGATTCCGATCTAAAACGGAGTATAAACCGGGGTTTTATGGTGGAGCAACTAGCTGCCTTGGGGCAAGGGGGCGCAGGGGATTGTGGGGTGCACCTCCCCCCTGGCTCACCTTTTAGAGGTGGCCAGGCCCCCTGGTGCGCCTCCCCTAAGGGAGGAGTCCTACATGGACTCAACTTCCCTTAGGAGGAGTCCTCCTACTCCAAGGAGGATTGCAATCCTACTTGGAGTAGTATTCCCCCCCCCCCCTGGTGCGCCCCCACCTCCTGGCCGGCCAGGGCCAGCCCAGGTGGCTTTCCCCCCAAGCTAGGGGGTGGGCGCAGTAGGTGGTACTGTCCAGAACCTTCCAGAACCTTCCATGACCTTTCGGGATGGTATCGGAACATTCCGGAACCTTCTGGAACACTTCCAGGACCTTCCGGGACTGTTAACGGACGTTCCGGAACCATCTGGATAGGTTTCGGGATGATCCGGGTTATGGTCTAGCTTGCCCGATGCCCCACGTCAGTACGTCGGTCATTTTCGGGACGTCCACCGATAACCCGGAAACTATTCCGGTTTAACTTGGACTTCCACAGTACCATTCTCATGTGTTCTAAAACCACCTGGGATGATTCCAGAGTGATTTGGACATATTCATTTTTCTCTGAACAATTCACTTGCTTCTACAAAACCTTCAACCATCCTAGTATTCTAACAGATTTATTGTACGTTAAGTTTGTGACCCAATAGGTTCGATATTATGTGGACATGACTCAGAACGTCTTCCGGACTCATAGTCATCAGTCAATAATCAACAGCGGGTCCATGGACACCCATGTTGACTCCCACACATACACGAAGAAACTTCGAGTGAACCTTCATGTTATTCATACACCATTCCTTTTGCTTCGCGATATATGACAAAGTTAGAGGAGAGAAGTTTGGCATCTATGTGAAACAACTTCTTGAACACAAGCCATCAGTTATCCTCATTGCTCGTTTGTCTCTATTCCTCGTTTTGTATTTCGGTATCCCCGTGACTAAATCACAAAGTGTTTGGCCAGACTATAATGGATACCTTTATACTGAGTGGGCCCAAAGTCAATATCTCTTCATCGTGAAGGAGCAAATCCCATTCTTGAACTATCGTTGTTACTAGACACACTATCCAACATACCCATAACTTATTTTACTACTTCCCAGTCACGGGAAGATTCATCTAAGAACCAAAGTATATATTCCTGCGTGAAGCAACCCGGTATTCTCATGGTCTAAGGAATTACGCATATGACAACAAATCATGATAGACTTATAACGTAGTTACGATGTGTTCTCTAAGTATATCATTTATAATATTGGGGTCGGTTCAACATCATTGTTCTGCTAACAACATGCTCTCATTGCTACCGACATCCATGTTGCAAGAACAATGTCCATGATTAAGAAAACGTAATCATCAGTTAGCACATGAGCTGGTCTTAGAGGCTAAACCAGGAACTCTTGTTGTTTATATTTCCACACATGCATATGAGTTTTCTTCTGAATCTCACAGTCAGGGTCATTGCAATTATAGCACAGAAATATAAACATTAATTATGAACTTGAATATAAATAATAACACACTTTATTATTGCCTCTAGGGCATATATCCAACAATAACACCCCTAGTCCTGCCGAGCCAACTATAAGCAATCACTCTGGCTACAATGAATGCTCCTTGAGTTGTATGAGAGGAAGGAGAAGAGGGCTCTTGGCACAACTCTCTCCTTGTTCTCTCTAGTGGGTGGAAATGCAATAAGTGTCCGTCGTCCCTCACGCAGGAGGGGTACCCAGAGCTCTTATAGGCCGGGCCCGGGGTACAAAGGTAAATGTACAAAGGGGAGGACCCAGTTGCCAGCCTCAGACGGGCTGGGGCCCTCACATCGTGTGCTCCCGGATGACCCGGTGTAGACTTGCGGCTCTCCATGCTTCTAGTTGTAGGTCTTGCGTAATGAACAGTGGAGCTAGGAGCTCGGCCCTCTCGGCCTGTCCGCGTGATCGGCGCTGGAGGAGATCGCACGCTTCTGACAGCCCGGATCTCCTGGGATTGCGCATTGATGAGCTTGTACCAGGTGTAGGACCTGGAATTCAGCTCGGATGTTGCCTTGTCCTCTTCGGCCGAATGAACCTAGGTGAGGCCGATTGCACTCTCTTGGGGCAATCGGCCTCCGACCTAGTCAGTTCGGCCCACTGCTTGCTTGGTCTTGATTAGCTCGGCCTTGATCAGATCGGCGACCATCAGGTCAGTGATCTTTGCCTTGACGAAATGTTTCTCTTGGGTGACCCTACCCGGGGGCCATTCCCACGACAGAATGATGACAAGCCCTTCACCTTGTCTCATTGCTGGGCGAAACTCAAGGATGAAAAAAAGTGATAAGACTATGTTGCATCACAAAAGAAACAAGGGACCAAGTGGACACAAGTGAGAGGTCAAGGGGCACCAAAACTCTAAGAAGGAAGCAAGGGTTGATGCTTCTTCACTTGCCATACAAGAGACTTTGAAGGGTTTGATTAGCCAAAAGGAGGTCATCTCAAGAAAAAGGAAAGAGAGGGAAGAAATGAAGAGGCAAAATAAACAAGTGGCCAAGGAGGCATTTTTCCAGTTGACAAAAAAAGGCTTGACATCGAAGAGCTCAATGCTCAAGCTCGAGCCACGGAGGCGTCCGCGAAGGCGACCAAGGCGGCGGCGAAGAAAATCGCGGTCGAGAACGAGAAGAACAAGATGGCCACGGGGATCATGACGATGGACATGAGCGCCTTGGTGCCAAAGAGAAGGAAGTGGTTGAGAGGAGGAAAATGGAGTTGCTCGACGAGTGATGTGGTCGGGGGCCTTTTTTGTCACAATCTGTGCGGCCTAGGGTTTATCCCGGCCTCTATTTGGCATAATCTGTGCAGCCTAGGGTGTGCCCCGACCTCTATTTGGCACAATATGTGCGGCGCGCGGAGTGTCCCGGCATCTATTTGGCACAATTGGTGTGGCCTGGGCGCGTCCGATCACTCTTTGGCATGAACTAGGCTGCATATGGGGGCATGCCATGGTATCAAATTGGCATGAACTATGTCATTCAAGTTGGGGTCTATAAAATGCATCCCGCCCCGCCGTTGGGTGAAGCGACCTGGGGAGGGCGAACAAGGGTCGAACATTGGTCCATTTGGCGGCCCAAACAAACAAAAGATGGACAAAATGGCACTCTGTTTGGGTCACACCTTTGGTGTGGCCCTTAATGAAGTTGTGTTTCCAAAATTAAACGAATATGGCATAAAAAATTACTCATTTATGTTTAAGAAATCGATTAAAATTAACATTTTTACAGTAAAAATTCTCTTTATAAAATAATCAACCGAGATACTCTAAGCATGGTGGAAGAAACACTTAACCTCACAACAAGAAGGTTTACAGAGCTGTTGCCTGGTCCCATAGCCAGATAGATCTACGATGCCTGTATTATAGATGGCCTCTCCTTTCTAACCCTCATTATAGTCATCTTAAAAATTTTAGAAACTATATATTGATATAGAGAAGCGCAAGCAAAGCAGACATCTATACAAGTGCCAATCAGACATGATAGTTGTTTATGAGCCATAAGATGACAGTACAATAGCAGGTTTCTACAGTTGACGCAAAACTGACAGTTAAATTTCCAAATGCAAGGGTAAACGAGCCAACCAAGCGTGTACATCGGAGGGACTCGGTACTTGCAGACAGATATCCCTACAGGCCGAGACCAACAGTTCGGCCATCTCTCCGGCGCAGGCCTGCTACATAGAGTTTCTCCAGGTCGGTGTCGAGCTCCTCTTGTTTCTTGACTTCCGCCGGACCCTCCTCCTTGTTGCTTGTCTTGCTCTCTTGAACTGAGGCAGAGGCATTGCTCTTCACACCCTGCATTTGGACAAGACATCCTCAGACTCTAAGAATGTGTTAGTGCATCGCAGAGTAATGAGGTATATAAGTTGTTGCTCAGCAGGATTCAGGTCAGAACTATATTACAAAATTACACATCTTGAAGGAATTACCATGAGTTTGTTGAATTTCTCTTGGCGCTCCCGATCAGAAAACAGATTTGAGTCCCAGTGCGTACTTGTCTGATGAATTAGGATGAAGGTAAAAATATGTTGCAAGAATATGGTATGCAGGGATAATGGGATTGAAAGAAGCGAATTGAAAAAAAATAGATGCTATCCAAGATATACCTCTGGAGGGTTACTCTTTTTGTTCCCCCAGAGCAGCTTCTTCTTCTGGTCAGTGGATAACCGCCCGGCTCCGACCCCAAATCCTGCAATATTCTTATTCACTGCAATAGAGCATGTAAGGAGGTGGTCAATCATGCAAGTGGGAGATTGCATAGCTCTGATCTATATGATGGAAGAGATTAACATCAGTCATATCACTGAACCATCATGGAATCAAATTCTTGTGCTAACATGGAAAGCTCTGATCTATCATGGAAGAGATTACCAGCGTGTCATATCACTGAACCATCATGGAATGAAATTCTTGTGCTAACCAAGAAAAGTTCAGCCCAACAATATACTAACACCCACTTTATTTCGCACAAAACCACATTGTTAATAGGTGCATGCATCAAATTCAAGAAATGGCACAGAAGAAACTAAACCAGCTAATGAAGTCATAGATCCTTGAGATGGTGCCAAAATGGAAGAAAAAATATTGAAAACAAACTGAGGCAACTCACCTAATTCAGCAGCTTTCATTGCTGCGACTTTTGCTGCATTCAGATCATTCATGGTTTCTTCTTTAGTTCCTGATGCAGATTTATCAAAAACTTTGTTTAAGGTCAAGAAGTCCATAATCACATCTTAATAGAATAATGCATCAGTGTGCGAAGAAAGTTTCAGAACGAATAAAAAAATCAATGTCTTGACTAACCTCCTGAAGTATCCATTTCCATGTGCTGTTCATTTTTTATATCTGGACCAACAGAACTGAATAAGCTTCTTCTCTTCTCCCTAGTTTCTATCTCAGGTTCTGCTGCACAGCCGCTTTTCTCAATTTCCTTGCCACTTCTCTTCTTTAGAGCCTCGTCCTGCTTGAACTTTTCCTTGTTTTTACTTTCATTTTCTTCTGGATACCTTCTGGAAGAATGTGTCTCCTTTCTTAAATCAGCATCTTTGCCATACTCTGAGACATCATGTCTAGGGTATTCACGTGGGGACTCATGTTTTTCCTGATTCTTACCCCTCTGCTCTCGCTTAACAGATTTGCCTCCATACCTGCTGTCAGCATTTCTCCAATCACCATGTGATCTATCCGATGTGTCATCACGCTTTGAAGGATCATAGTAAGTGTCAGCCCTTGACTCCCGATCTGAACGAGAAGTTCTAGGATGGCTCCTGTCATCATCAGCACGCTTATCATGATACCTCCTATAATCATCATGCCTCCTTGATTCACGTGATGCTCCATAGGAATGCCTATCAGAATGCCTAACGAATTCATGACCTCTGGCTTGTTGGGCATGACCATCATTCTGTACATCTCTTGAGTTCTCTTTCCTTCCATAAATCTCACTCCCCTTAGAGTGGACATCCTTGACTTCAACTGGACTACGGCTCCTCCCACGTTTAGTGTTCATCTTACACCCAGCAGTATCTATCAATTAAACAGCAATTCAAAAGTTCAATAACAGGCAAGTTTACTAGATCACACTAAGGGGCAAATCGTCCTAAACATTGATCAATAACGGGCAGATTTACTAGATTACGTTAAGGGGCACATCGTTCTTAACATTGATCATTATAAACACTAGGGGACACTGGGTTTCATACTGCATGGACCAAGGGCTTGAGTGCAATTGCCGTGCACTGAAACTAACACAAGTCACACAAATAACTGGATTTTATTTATGCAAGATATAATTCATAGTTTATTTACCTATGTATAAAATTTCAAGCTCAAATCAATTCTATGATTCTATATTTAGAGTGAAAAAAAGAAGAGAAATCTGTCGATATGAATTCTTACAAATACTACAATTTTCTCATTAGGTTACACTTAACACACATTAAATTGGAATTTGCAATGATAGTTAGGTGGAGTTAATTCAGAAGTAGTACATCCAGATTTTATCACATATTCTTTTTCCACCATGCCAACTGCATCATAAAGCCTTTATGTTATACTCCCTCCGTTCCATACTAACTGTCGCTGAAATGGATGTATCTAGCACTAAAATACATCTTTAGTGACAGTTATTATGGAACGGAGGGAGTAATATTACAATACAGCCCTGGGGATACCTTCTAGTGAAGACTCAAAAGTTAAAAAATTATTACATCCATCCGGACATCACACTTCACCTGATATGCCAGGGTTTCACAGGTCTGCAAAATAAGTGATATGCATCTCAAATGGATTTGAAAAAGACTAAGAGCATCACTAGTAGTACCCTAAACCCTCAAACCCTCAAAGCAGTTTAAGGGTCGAGAAATGGCATTTTTTAGCACTTTTAAGGGTTGAAAAACAGGTGCAAAGACTAGAACCCTCAAACCCTCAAACTTGTAAGGATTTGAGGGTTCTAGTCTTTGCCGCAACCCTCAAACCCTCAAACTGTCATTTGACATATCACAATTATCAGTAGAAAAACGACCTCGTCGGGGTGGGCATTCCGTCGAGCACCTCGTGCACGACGGGCTGAGGGTCGGCGATTGGGGTCGCGGGCGCGGTCTTCTTCCGGGAGGTGGTCTTCTTCACGGCCGGGATCCCTCCCAAGGCCTTCTTGGCAGCCGCAGCACCCTTCGGCCCAAGCACCACCGTCTTCCGACGGGCCTTGGTGGTGGGCGGCACGGGCGGGGCGACGGGCGGGGCGGTGGCGGGCTGCGGGACGACGTGCTGCCCAGCATGCCGCCGCTTGGCGCCGACGTGGGTGGCGGCTACCACCGAGGCCACCTGCGCACGGCTCGGGGGCGGCGGCGGCTCCACGGGCGGGGCGATTGCGGAGGCTGGGATTGGGGGCGGGGCGGCAGCTGCGGCGAGGGAGGAGGTGGACGGGAGGGCGGAGGCGGCCGGCAGCTCCATGGCACGCAGGAGGGCGGCGGCCGGCGGCAGCGTGCAGCGCGGGCGGCGGTTGGGGGCGGGGATTTTTCCCTCCCGCGCACGCGTCGTGGAGAGTAGGGGTCGGGGGGTTGGGGCCTCTCCAACCCTCACTTCTACAGGTTGGGAGGGGGGGTAGGGGTTGGGCCCTTAAAAATTTTTGAGGGTTTGAGGGTTAAGGGGTTCTAGTCTACGGGAATTTTTTGTTCCAGCCCGTAAAAAAGCGGTTATTTTTTAGGGTTTGAGGGTACTACTAGACATGCTCTAACTAGGTTCTGCCTCTTACACTTCAAATGAAACTAATGTGATACGTTGTTGTACTCCCTCCAATTCTTCTTCCTCAAACTAAGTGGACCAATCCAAGTTGGGGAATCAAATAAAGAAAGCAGAATACTGCTAAACTACAGAGTTATGTGCTTGGGTGGGTAAGAGTGCAAGGACCAAAGATAGGGAACTCGCTCTAGTGTAAACCACCAGCATGTTCTAGCTCCTAAGGTGGATGAGGCTATGACGCTTACTGTGAGCTTTGAATATTGGTTGGTTGATCGAAACAAGATGCATGCAGCGCAGCGACAGCCATTTATAATGGAATTAGCTGAATAAAACTGTCCCCATCTTAAATTACCCAGACTGCTCTTTATGTACATGTGTCCGGTGTGCATGTGTAAGCTCATGTGTTCTCTATGTAGTCAGTACTCCAGGATATGTATGAAATATGTAAATAGAAAATTGCTTTTGAATCTCATGTGTGAATGTGGGTGAGAATGCTCACTTACTAACATTATTTCTAGATGTGCAACAATCTATAAATTAACTAGCATGCTTACACAGTTCTGAATCTAATTTTTCTGTGCTTACAGATCATATGAATCAGATCAGGGACCTCCTGTTCACAGTAGATAGTGTAGTATTAATGTACTGCCATGACCAACCTTTAGTAATGTAATCTACCAGGTACCTTCTGAGTATGTGTAATTTGTAGACAGAATGCATGGCAGTAGTAGCCAATGTACCACATGCTCACAGACACTCTTTGGCTGAAGCAGGTGAAACTAGGTGTGGAGCTCAGCTGACACAAGGGCACACAAATCACAAATTATCTTCTTGTTCTTTTCTCCTGGTACTCCTATCAGAACCATACCAATTGCTTGCATATCCACTAATTTCACAACTTACTTGGTACTGTTGTTTGTCAATTTTATTCATTTGTGGTATTTCAGTACATTTGATTTAACTACTTGAAAGCTGTCTAAATTCAACCTATTAAATGCACAAGCAATATTTGGTTCAGCTGCAATCTAGTCGTCAGATTTCTGTGTTATTTTCATGTAACCCAAAGAAAGCGGGGAGAGGGGGTAGAAGGGACTCAATCCCTAGGGGATTGGGTAGGTCCCGTGGTCTATGGGAGGCTTCGGGTGGGCTAATACAAGGGAAGAGAGGGAGCAGTCTGACCGGAGGCTGCAGGTAGCAGGAAGACGAGGAGGGGAGAGACGGAGGAAGCCGTCGCCGTCGGGGCTCGGTTGGCAGGGCAGGAGGTAGGTGGGGGAGGGGGGAGAAGAGGAGAGTTACCGGAGGGAAGTCCTTCGCCGTTGCCGGACTTGTCGCCGGGGGCACCGCGTCCGTCCGCTCGTGCGCCGTCGGCCCGTCGCCTCGATCGGTAGGGTTCGCCCTCAAGACGATGTTTTTTTAGGCCGAAGACGCTGTTACGCGGGGGGGGGGGGGGGGGGGGGGTCCCAAAGCAAAGGGGCCCAACGTCCACGGCCCACACGTACCAGTGGGGGGAGTGAGGACTTGCCCCACGGACTCAAAAACCCACACAAAATATATCCATTTGCCTAAAAAGAACACAAAATATATCCATTGTATTTATCCATCAATTTAAAAAATTAAATTAAAAATACTTTACATTGACACCAAAAAAATGGGTAAAATTAATTAAACTAAAACAGCATAAATAAAACTTGGATCTAGTGGTGGATGTCGTCATTGCGGTTCTCATTGTCGTCTTTGTTGGTGAGATCGACGAAGGCTGGAGGATCCCATGTGTATTAAAAATTATTAATGTGGACAATGAAATAATTAAAATATGATTGAAATAAAGTTTGCATATAGAGATTAATAAATATATTAATGAAGATGACATGAACAATTGATCGGCTAAGAGAATACATGGACTGGTTTGTGGACTATTCATCGTTTTGGGGTTGCAAAAATGATTTCCATATTTGATAAACCTTGGGATGCGCTTATGGGCAGTAGTCAAAACTCATAATTTTGGTCGAACAAAGCATCGCTCCTCGTTTTGAATTCTGGGGCAATTTCTAAGTTTGATAAAGCTATATGTGTCCTTATGGACATATCGCAAAAACTCTCAAATCTGGTCGATTTGGACCCGTTTTCTGGGCTATTGCTAATCGTTTTAGGGTCATGGAGCGATTTTTACGTTTTACGAACCCAGGGTAACCTTACCAGCAAGTCGCCAAAACTTGCAATTTTAACCAATTTGGATCCATTTCATGGGCTATTGCTCACCTTTGTGGGGTCCCGAAGCGATTTCGTTGTCGCTTGAACCCGGGTGCACTTGTATGTAAGTCATTAAATCTCGCAATTTGGACCTATTCGAACGAGTTTCATGAGTTATTACTTGCCTTTTTGGATTCTAAAGTTGACGTCAAAAGTGATTACTATGTTGAAGGAACATAGGGGCATGCTTTTACGCAGGTCGCCAAAAACTTACAATTTGGATTGATTTTAGGATCGTTTGGGGACTTCTCCTCATCATTTTGGTATCTCAGAGTAATTTCCAAGTTTGATTTAGCTCAGGTTGCGCTTATGGATAAGTTGCCAAAACGCATACTTTTGATTGATTTTAGCTACTTTATGGGTTATTTCACAGTTTGGGATCCCAAAGTTTTTCCATGTCGAAGAAACACCAGGGAGTGCCCTCACGTAGATCCAGGGGCGGACCTAGAACGAAAATAACCCGGTGTTACATTATGCATTATGCAATCACAGATATTTTTCATTAAGTTTAGGGGTGTCACACACTGTATTTAGATACAATATACAAAGAAAAACATTTTTTATCCGGTGTCCTGTGCTCCCCCATGCCCCAACGTGGGCACGCCCCTGCGTAGATCGCCAAAAATCGTACTTTTAATTTATTCGGATTAGTTTCTTAGGCTATTGCTTATCATTTTAGGATCTTAGAGCGATTTCCATGTTAAAGTTACCTCAAGGTGCACTCACACGCAGATCGCTAAAATTCACAGTTTTAACCGATTTAGATCAATTTCGTGGACTATAGCTTGTCATATTGTTATCCAAAAGCGATTTCCTCTTTTGACGAACCTTGAGATGTGCTCATGTGCATGTCGCCAAAACTCGCCAAAACCTTTTTTTTAATACGTGTTTCTGAAGTTTTTTTCTTATACATTATAAAATTTTCATATGCATAAAAATATTTTTATACACATTTAACGTTTTTCAAATACAATGATTAACAATTTATTATGCATGATTAAGTTATAATGATTAACTTATTTTTCTAAATGTGACATGTTTATTAAAAGTGAGGAGATTATTTTGTGCGCACTATATTTCACTGTAAATTTTACTCCAAATCATGAACCATTTTCACTGTTATAAATTACTCACGTCGAGATCTTGGAAACTAGATCCCATGTTAATAGGTTTCATAAAACTTTGTCTCCGCTCTTACGAAAATAACCTGTGCCTCTTGACAAAAAAAAACACATTTTTTCGAGAGGCACGACCATGCCTCTCGCGAAAGCAAATTTAAGCCTCCACGAGAGGCACGATTGTATCTATCGGATTTTTCTTTACATTTTTTTCCTTTTTGATAGTCTGTGGCTCCCATGAAAGCAAATATGTGTTTTTTAGTTTTTTTTTTCCAAATTGAAAGAAAAGCAGCACAAGAACTAAAAAGCTAAAAATAAGCAAAATAATCATCTAAACCTCAAATACGTGTAAAAAATAAAATAAAATCCTAAAAAAACGCTCAACGCGCGATATATGATGCGCTCTCAGCACATTAAAAATAACCCTTGCGCGCTTCCGAAGAAGTACTCTTTAATTAATTGGTTTCGAAATAGTATATGTGTTGTGTTATAATGAGTGAGTTGACACTTGACACACATGGATTGGTTTTACTGTCCGACCAGATGCACAAGCCAATAACATCAGTCATTATTTACCTTTTTCATCCTTTTCTATTTTTTGTTTTGGTTCTTCTAGCTTATTTATGTTTCTATCTTGTTTTCTTGCCTTTTTTTATTTTTTTTTAGTTTTTTGTTTGTATTGATTATATATAAAAATATTTTTCAAAATGCATCGTGTTTTTTAAAATTTATGAACATTTTCTAAAATTAACATAGTATTTTTAGAATATGATTATATTTTTATATTTTTCTTATAGGACATGATTTTCTGAAAAAATTAAAATATTATAGTATTCTAGAACATTTCTTAAATTTCATGATTTTTAAAATTTTGATATTTTCAAAACTCATGTATATATGTTACAATTTGTGATTTTTGAAAATTATATTACATTTTTATAATAAAAAACACAAAAGATACTCCAAATTATCTTTAACTCCATGGCCAATATTCTAGTTGGTTCTATACATATGACATTCGATTAGGAAAATAGCATCATATACTAATAGATAAATGTGGAGCACAATATTAATCGGCAGAGACCATCGGCTACTGGATCTAATCATCCGCAAAAAGTATTTGGCTCTGGGTGAAGCTTGTGTTTTCATCTATAATAATACCTAATTAGTTCATCCCTACTAACCTATCTATCTTGACATGAAAGCTATCCACATCATCAAGTAGGCCCACCATGCAAAAATTAATTTTCACCAACTCTTCATGCACATGCTCCCATTAATTCTCCATGCATCACAAATAAATATTAAAAAAAATTATGCACTTAACTCCATTATTTATAAACGATTTCGTTATAGAAAATCAAATTATAAGTTGTCCCGCATGTTATTTTTCTATTCGACAATTTTTTTATGAATGCACCTCTTTAGTTGCTATCATTGTTCAAATCTTCATGCACATGCTCCCATTTAATTCTCCATACATCACAAAAAAATATTTTCAAAAATTATGCACTTAGCTCAACGATTTATTAATGATTTATTTATAGAAAATCTAATTATAAGTTACCTCGCATGATATTTTTCTATGCAACAATTTTTTTATGAATGCACATCTTTAGTTGCTATCATTGTTTTAGGTTTATTCAATGGTGGAGATATTTCCACTGTCTCTACTCAACTTCTTTTCATCTCTTATCATCACCAATATATTGTCAAGGTAATAAATTTACAAAGCAAAAAATCCCATATATTTTTAGATTTTCATCAAATTATCTTAGATTTGTACTCTAAACAATATATTTTTTAGAAAACGAATTTATAATCAAATTATAATATGTTTCATAATTTTTCTCATGTTTTAAAACATCAAAGTATTTGTTAATAGTTCCCGGAGCAACGCGCAGGGTATCATCTAGTTATAGTAACGACAGGTCCCTACAACCTTTTACTTAGTATACACTTTGAGGGAACCTGCACCTTAGGAATAAAATGAAACACCAGAAGAATAAAAAATATATACAAAAACCTTCCAATAAACCTGAAAAAATAGAAAATAAACGACAACAGAAAGTCATTACTGGGCCTGGCTCATAAAGCGCAACCTCCTCCAAGTCCCAGCCGTCCCACTGCAGTGATTTGTTGCTCCGTTGCTGTTTTGCAGATTGCCAATGGTACGCAGTTCAGAAGCTAATTTTCACTTGCTCTCATTTCTGAATCTCCTTTATCCTGCAACATGGATTAATCACATTGTTCCAAGCGACTCTCAAGTGTGAATATTCTTCTTCCAAAAAAGAAGTGTAAGAATGTGTGATAGAGACAAAAGTGGAGGAGCCTGGAGCAGCTCCACTCAATTAATAGGGGTAAAAAGAAAGTTATGTACACTGATGCAGATAGCAGTCTCCGTTTGCATTACATGCTGAATCTAAAGCTCTTCTATTATGATTTACGAATCAGCAAACCATGGCTAGAAACATTCTCTACTTATTCAGCAGTTGCCACTTCTTTCTACTCTAGCTAGCCCATGAGAGGAGATAAGTGTTAAAACTGACAAGGTCTTGCAAGAATTGCTGGAAGACCATGAGAACAGAGAACACCCCCATCCCCACTAGTACAGGCTTTGCACTGGTGAAGTCCTTGCCGGCCCTGGTTGCCTCTAGTTTTGCAAGCCCAACTTTTTGATCAGATAATTTGGAGCCGATAGACCAGGCCATCAATGGCGGGAGAAGACCGTACAAGATGGTCATGCAGTAGCCCCCCTGAGCGCGTGGAAACCAGACAATCAAGTTATCAATCAATAATTCATATCTAGCTACCAGGAACTTTGCTTATGCGTTACTTCTTCTCCCAAGCTGTAGCCGAGGAGTTGAAGCATGCGCACATGTTATTTTGATGTAAAAAACTTACTGCGATGTCAGTGGCTATGGAGAATGAATCTGGAACGGCGGCTGATATGAGCACGGTTGGGACAACCACAACTCCTGTTGCAAAGTAGCTGAGCCCATTGTTCTCCAGCAATGTTTTCCACCCATTTCCCATGGCTGAGGAAGAGGAGGAGGCTAGATTGGTCATCTGCTCGAGGAAGAACTGCGACGCTCCAAGCAGGGTCCCGATCAGAGAGGTCCCGACAGCCAGGAGCGAGAACGTCTCGACCACCGTGTAGCCCCACCTACAAAAGAACTCCATAATTCGCCCCCGGGACTCAAAATCAATGCCTCCAGCGTCGTCCAGAGAGGCGGCAGATGGAGGAAGTACACCGCTCGTCCTTGGGTTTGGGTACGGCGTTGGTGCTTACTCTGTCTTGAGCATGTCCAGGATGGCAAAGCCGTTAGGGTCGGGGACGCTGAGCGCGATGTCGTCCCACAGGAGCAGGGAGGCCAACGGCACGAGGCTCCCGACGATGATCGACAGCCGGATCCTCGCGAGGTCCCATTCCAGGTAGGCGCAGATCACTGCATGCGGCAATGGCACCCGCAATGCATGCATTATGTTCAGTAGTACTGCCTTGAACTTGAAGTCTTGAACGCTTTATCTGGTTGGAAGCTGGTGGCTCCGTGGCTGGAACAATGCGTAGAAGTCAATGTGCATGTGGGTTTTTCCTGTACCTGGGGCGATGTCGTGGTATACGAGCGTGAAGATGATCACCGGCAGCGTCGCTGGAACCTGCTCCCAGTGGGTGTTGGCTGGCAGACTCAGACCGCCGCCCAACGCCACCGCCGAGACTTCAATCGTCAGCAGTAACCCTGTATCGATCAGTCGACAGATCACGGTCATGCTACATCTACATGTCATATCTTGTACGTAACTTGTAAGCTGTTTGTAACTTGTAAGCTGTACTATGAGTTCGGTATGAATTCCATGTGCAATACTGGATGGAAACGTTCATACGGCAGAAAAAGCAAAGATTTGTCCTGCGCTCGCTCCTGCGTGTTTATGGCGCAGATCTCAATATTGATGAATCCGTTCTTGCTGGTCCTGCTATGCACTGCCTGTTCATCGAAATTATAACTCACATAGTACGCTATACGTACTGCCACACCGGTACTACGTAGCTGAGCAAACAGTGCTGGTAGTACCTATCATGAAGAAGGTGAGCACTTGGTTCACCTGGGCGGTGATGCCCGTGCCACCGGCGGCGATGAGGAGCGCGAGGGCGGCGGTGAAGGCGCCGCCAGAGATGTTCTCGGGAACGCCGATGACGCGGGAGAGGACCTCGCCGGACTTGGACGCGTAGGCGACCATGGAAGTGTAGGACAGGAACAGGTAGGCGGTGGCGGCCAGGTTCCCTCCCCACTCGCCAAGCGTCGCCTGCGCCATGCTCTTCATGGATATCACCTCCAGCTCCAGGCCTGCACCGTCGCCGCCTTTCTTCTTCTTCTTGGCACGCAGGTGGACGTTGATCTCGGCGATGAGGAGCGCCTCCGTCACCAGAAATGCCCAGCACACCACCATGCACACGGCGCTTGGAACGAAACCCTGTGAATTACCGCAGTGGCTAGTATTGTTAAGGCAAATTATCTGTTTTTTCATACTGCCTTCATTCAGATTTCAGAACATAATACTACAATACTGTTTTTACTTTGTTTATTACTCTATGCAAGAAAATATGCGATTGAATTATGTGGCAGTATTCCAGCTCGTGCTTGGTCAAATACTTGGTGCGGGTTCTAGTCGTGGGCACTATGTTTCCAGATCGCGAGGGCTCTCAAGTTGGGACAATTTAAGCAGACAGAGATTGATCACGCCAGCGAAAAATGACGAATGAGACACCGATTGAATGCACCACATCGACGCCAGTTGGTGGTCATGCGGAGCAGGTACATGTGGCTGTTCTCAGATGTGTTGAATGAAACCTTCATATGGGGGCCTCCGTGCTGAGGCAGTTCACTGTCCTCATATGGGTGGTAGATGGATGGGCCATTACTCCATAAAATCCTGAGCTTCTAGGCATCGTTGTAGTTGTAGGTCGACCCTAGAAGGAGAATATAATTATTTCGACGTTTCATTCAGCACACATGTACTCCCTCCATTTCTAAATATAAGATCTTTTAGAATTTTCAATTTCGAACTACATATGGAATAATTTGCTAGCGTCCATCCCTGGCTGATTAATTCTGTTCTGCCTCCGTTGATCCCACGTCTGACTATGCCGGTAAAATTATCTATGTGGAAGAAGAAAGGGTGGAAGAACTCACCGCGGGCGCGGTGCTCTGGGGCACGGCAAGGATGCCTGACCCGATGCTTGTGCCCACTATGAGCGCAACGGCACCAACCACGCTCCCAGTCTTCGCGCCACCACCTGATGACGCTCCGGCGACGTTCTGCCGCAGCGGCGCTTGCTCCCCATCTCCTATCTCCCGGCCTCCGCGAGCTCTCGCTGCGACCGCCCGCGCCCTCTTGCCCGGAGCGGCGCTGCACCGTGTGTCGCTGCCGCCGCCGGGGCAGCAAAGGTTTGTGGACAGGCGTGCTGCCGGGCGGCTGGATGGGACGTGGCGGTGGAGCTTGACCGGGCAGAGCGCGCGCCTGACGACGACGCCCTGCATTCCGGCGAGCTATGGATGGCCTGATGGCAGAATCAGAGGGAGATTCTCTGGATTCGATCTGGGGGTGGTATAATCATCTCATCAGTGGAGTGGAGTGGCCCGTGAATATACCGAATCTTGAGCTCGAGTGGCTGCGGAAAAGCTGAAGTGTGGTGCACAAGGCGGAGTGCCGACCGGACGCTAGTCGGAGAGATTCTGGACCGTGCATGTCGATCTCAACCTTTGCACCGTACGGGGAAAAGGATGCCTGCTCTACTACGCGACGGAATGGAGAAGATTTTTGTTAGAGGAATAGCATGTACTCCATTTAACCTTGATGCACCATATCGGTGTGAAGACATTCACTCGAGTTAAAATCAAAATTTACTTTGGTCGTCGCTGCTTCATCCAAGAGAGATAGAGTTGTTATTCTTCAAAGGTGATGGATGTCAATCGAGATGCGGTGAGGTTCACTGTTTTAGGCAGGCTTTTTTCTATTGTAGTAGTGTTGTCGTGTGTGTGGCTGTCCTTGGACTCGCTAGTGTTGATGTTAGTGTTGTGCTACGTTTCGTTGTCCGCGGTTGTGATAATTGTGGTTGTATGCTTGAAATTCTTTTCTATAAAGTTAAGGTACCTCAATTTGCATACTCTTGTACAAAATTACTTTGATCACAATAGTTAAAGTAGCCTAATTACCGTTACAAAAGTCACATTATAGGCATCGTTGTGTATGTTTGCTTGATGTATTTTGCCTACAACGCGTATGGGTTGACTTATCGCAGCTACACATCAGCATGGCTCACTTGTAATGGGGGGGGGGGTACCATGTGTTCTTTTCCCTTTTGGTGAAATCTATAGCCTTCACCGTTGTTGATATCTCCTGTCCGCTCCGTCCACTCCTCTATTCTTTCATGTGTTGTCGTCGGCTGAGGGAACCGACGTTGCCGTTGAATCCCTGCATTGTCATGTCTGTAATGAGATCTGCCCACTCTGTTCACCGTCGTGGTTGTCCGTTGATCCCTCTGAGCAACTGCCCTCGTTGCAGTATGATGGTGGATTTGCATGTCTCCAACACCGATGACCATGATGGATGGGTCTTCTACGGGTGCCCCAGGCATGGTGTAAGTGGCATAACTTGTTCCCTTTTCATTTTTTTAGCACCAGTTTCAATTTGATTGCTTCAAATGGGTTTATTTTGGAATGGTTGCAATTTCTAGCACTAGGAGAGGGAATATGTTGCTTTCTTGGTGAAGCAAAGGTATCTGAAAGTTCATGAAGTTGTTGATGCCATTGGTTGGCCTGAGGACCGAAGAAAAGAGCATCAAAACTTATCAAAGCAATGAGGATTGAAGGACACAATCAATCTAGATGAAACATTGCACTTTATGGAGCTTTAAGGTCGGATGAGAGAATTACCGAAGTTGGCAAAAACATTATGTTTCTTCTTCAGATAGTAGTTATATAGGGATGTTTCTCTACCTGTTGTGTGTGTTGTTTGTATTGAAGTAACATGAGGATGCAATGTTGCTAGCAAGAAGCTATTGTAGTTTGCATGTGTCAGTCTATGTTAAGATGCTTCTCTGTGTGCATGTCTTGGTTGTTAGCAAGATGTTAAGGTTGGTTTTTTCTTATGTAATGAAGCACATGAATTGTAAGGCCCGATATGCGGTACTGTTCCAAATCTAGATGTTTCCATCCAGATCCGGGGATGAAGCACATATCAGTCCCACCGCGACATATGACAATGTCATATACACCGAATTTCCAACATGATATCACAACATTACAGCTACATGGATACAACATCTCATACAATCGGCATACAAGTGCCTTAATACATTACATCAGCGAAAGATATATGTTTGAGTACAGACTACAATCAAATGCCGAGTGGCAAAGGTAAAACACACAATTCTCACGTCCACACGAGTCCAGACTCTCCGCCGGGATCTACCTAACTAGTCGTCGTCGAGTCTCCGCGAAGGCGTCCAGAAGAGATGGGTCATCGAGCTCCTCTGTAGTCCAAGATCGTTTGCATAACGTGCGTAAAAGAGAGAAGAAAGGGGTTTAAAATCAACTCTGTCTCCGCTAGCCCCTAGCTCACCAATGTGGACCAACAAAGAAACTCTGTCTCCGCTGGCCCGAGTTGTTTAAAATCTGTTTTCCGCGGACCAGGCACACACACAGTTTCACATGGTAAATCAGCTTGCCCCACCACTAGAAATGTGTGGAGCTAGGTTGGTAGGAAGAGCGGACCCCATAAATCCCACAGGCGGTTTGGCATGCTCGTCAAGAGACACAATACCCGAAACTCGGGTCCTAGGTGACTCGAATGGAACAAAGCATCGGGGCAGGATAGCCTAGACCTTCCATCATTCGTCGAGTATAGTCAACATTATAATAAACATATCATCCACAACAAAATAATAGTGTGATAGCCCAATCCAAGGAGTAACAGGATAACATAAGTAGCATCCTAAGCATGCATACTAAGCAGTGGTTAAGCAAGCAAGGTACATGGCTGCTATGGGTTTATTTGAGAGACATAAATATGAGGTGGTAGGATCAACCAATCGTTCTATCCTACACCTAGCGACAAGTGAGCTGAAAATTATAAGAATGATATTTGCTCCCCCTTACCTTATGAGAAGACCAAGTTGAAGGTGTAGTCGATCGCAAGCTCGCAACGTCTCCGAGAGTAACCGCAGGAGCACACAAGAAGGAAACACTGGAAAGGAAATCGACGAGCAAGCATCTATTACTATGAAGCAATCACTAGCAAACAACATCAAGAAGGGAACATGAAACAACACACGGTATCGCATCTATCGTCGAGAGCGGTTACTAATAGTATAAGTGGAGTATTCGTCACACACGATGATACTGCACATTTACGATGGTTAAGGTTGTTTAGCTACACAACAATGAGCAAGGTTGTTAGCATGGAACCTCACTCAAGCATGGCAACAAGGTGAAGCATAAAGTAAACCATCTATGCTAGTCAATTTTAAATGAGGTAACACCCTTAACATGGCATATCACTAAGTACCCCACGATAATTTAAGTATTTGGTACTGTTTTTCCCTATACCATATTTTAGATTTATTAACAACAGCAAACAATAGCATAAACATGATCTACACACAATTCTAGTCAAGTTACATATAAAGCACATTTTTTATTGGAGCAACGATTAAAAAGTTATGGCCTATTGCATTTACGATGGCATGGCATGTTAATAGCAGTGAAACAACATGTAAACAAGTTCAAACATGACAAAGGAGCACATTTTTTTAAAACTAGACAAAATTCTACGCAAGTTACATGTAGAACGCGTCGCGATCCGAGCTACCGTTCAAAAAATATAAGCGTCGCAAAAATACAATACTATTCTGCCATTTTATTAGTCCAGAAAATATAAACAGTGCAACGGGCCGAAACTGCACTAAACGGGCCTAGATGGCGAGCGCAGAATAACTAAACGTCGCACCGAGCATTACATAGATCTAGGTCGAGCCCACCAACGAACAGAAAAAAAGGGAGGCAGGGCGCTCACCAAGTGGACCGAGCCATGAGCAGGGGTGGGCACGAGATAGATGGCGTCGCCCACTGGCGGGAGGTTGATGCAGGTCGAGGGGCGACCGTGGGATGTTGAGGCGATGGTGGGCCGCGCCAGGCCCAACTGGCGAACCGAGAAGGACAGGCGACTGGATCGGGATCGTCCCGATCCCGACCGGCAGCGACGGCGGAGCTTCAGCCGAATCGTGGCGGCGCAGAGGAGAGGCGGGACGGCGCAGCGCCGGGTCCGACGTGAGTGCGGTCCTGGGCCGGGGCGTGGCCGGCGACGAGGGGGTCCGAGGAGGAGGCGAGCTCCATGGCGCCGGCGGCGACCTCCGGTTGGCGTCCATGGCGCGGCGGGTTGCAGGGAGGAGAGAGGGAGGTGAGGTAGGAGAAGGGGGGATATTCACCAATTATTAATTTGGCGAAAACAAATACTGCAAAGAATTCTAGCAATCAACAAAATAAAGCAACAAACATTTTTTTTAATTTAGGTGAAAATCCCGGGCTGTTACAATACAACACCACCAACAAGGGATCTCGTCCCGAGATCCCGGAAAATCGGGGGGAGAGGGAGGGAGAGAAAATAGAGATGACGATCTTCAACACCACCAACAAGGGGCTCTACTCCATATCGACGACGAACCTCCGTCGAGAAACCTTTCGCAGGGAGATGGCGACGTCGAAGAACGAAACCATTGAGAGATCAAGAGGAAGAACGATAGTTCAAAGCGACGATCAAGAGAAGCATTCTCACTCAACTTGTGAGGATACTAGGCAAGATGAATGAATTCAACAGACGACCAAGATGTTATCCGGAGTCGGAGAAGCTAAAGGTACTACAGGAATTCCCAAACCTGAGATCGGAATCGAGACAATACGCTGCAAGCAAGACATTATAACGGTTCTGAAACTCCACTTACTCGAGATCCTAGAGTTTGAAGGGGATAAGGCGAGAATTAAAACACTTACGAAACTTGTCCAGACCAGAGCAAGGGTAAGGAGTAAAAAGATTCCTACTCTCCGATAACTAACTTAGCAACTACAAATAGTTTTTTGTCTAGACTCGACTTCGGCCAGAAAATGGATCCTACGGTCGGTAAGGCTCTGATACCAAGTTGTAAGGCCCGATATACGGTACTGTTCCAGATCTAGATGTTTCCATCCAGATCCGGGGAGGAAGCACATATCGGTCCCACCACGAAATATGACAATGCCATATACCCCAGATTTCCAACATGATATCACAACATTACAGATACAAGGATACAACATCTCACACAATCGGCATACAAGTGCCTTAATACATTACATCAGGGGAAGATATATGTCTGAGTACAGACTAAAATCAAATTCCTAGTGGAAAAGGTAAAACACACCATTCCCACGTCCACACGGGTCCAGGATCTCCGCCGGGATCCGCCTAACTAGTCGTCGTCAATTCTCCGCGAAGGCGTCCAGAAGAAAGATCGTCGAGATCCTCTGTAGTCCAATATCGTTTGCATAACGTGCATAAAAGAGAGAAGAAAGGGGTGAGCTATGTCAACAAGTCTTGTAACTAACTTCTCACGGTAAGATGGGGGTAGTGGTTGAGGATGCAGCCGCACGAGGATTATATAAGTGGCTAACGATCTATTTAGGGTAAGATGAGAACCAAACATTCGATGAGGAATCGCCTCCAACAAGTCTGCTATCAGCTACTTACGCAAACATAACACCTATCCTATCCTTGTCCCCCCTTCGCATCCCAACAAAGAAGGAGCAGTCAATACAAACACATGTTGATCAAGTTATTAAGATTATCTCAATTGTTGTTGTCTATGAACAAGGAGCAGGTCTCAAATCGTCCACAACCGTGGACACAGCTTCTCGAAATGATTTAACCCTGCAGGGGTGTACCAACTGCCCATTATAAGCTCCGCATGTACGCCGACTCTCTCAGTCGGTCCCGTTAAATACACTGATTGAAGAGTTGTTCCGAGAGATCTGGACGTCATAATCCCTCTAACTAACAATGAACAAATCGGGGTGGCCCCAGGGGAGTCGACACCCAATCCTAAAGTCGGATGCGCTTTCGGATCAGACTCTTCCGTATGGCTAAGGTCGGGGTTAGCCTCACCTGAACTCAGGGGAGCCCCTGGCTCACCAATGTGGACCAACAAAGCAACTCTGTCTCCGCTCCCCCCGACTTGTTTAAAATCTGTTGGCCACGGACCAGGCACACACACGGTTTCAAATGGTAAATCATCTTGTCCCACCACTAGAAATGTGTGGAGCTAGGTTGGTAGGAAGAGGGGACCCAATAGAATCCCACACGCGGTTAGGCACGCTCGTCAAGAGACACAATACCCGAAACTCGGGTCCTAGGTGACTCGAATGGAACAAAGCATCGGGGCGGGATAGCCTAGACCTTCCATCATTCGTCGAGTATAGTCAACATTATAATAAACATATCATCCACAACAATATAATAGTGTGATAGCCCAATCCAAGGAGTAACAGGATAACATAAGTAGCATCCTAAGTGTAACACTCTCACTGTCAGTGAACAGTAATCACCATTACTGTTGATCACAACTGTTCAAAATTTTGCTTTAATCAAATGGTTCAGTTCAAACTCAAATTCCCCTTTGTTGTTGTTGAGTGCAATGTGAACCTTGGGCCTTGATCATCATGGGTCAAAACAAAGTCCAACCCATAAACATTTGAAATCAAATCAAATCTAAAAATGCCTTTGGTGGAATATTAAAACCAATGTGCAAAATAAACTTTCTCCAAAAATTGTGAAATTACTTTTATAAAATCACTAATAATCATTGGACCATGCTAGTATGGTTGTGGTTATTTTTGGAGCTATGGAAAAATCCAAACAATTCATAACGGCAGCAAAACAACACCCATTTCAAGTTGCAATCCAAAAAAGAAATACTAAAAGATTTTATAAACTACCCAAACTTTTTATGGCATGACTACATGGTGCAGCACTAATGTACCAACAGGTTTCACCTTGTACAGGAATGTCTAAGCTAGTAAATTAATTTCCAACAGAAAAGAACAGATGAAAGAAATAAAGAAATAGAAGAATAAAGCAAAAGAAGCCCAACCCAGCCCAACTAAGCCCCCCCACCAAATTCAGCCCAGAGCCCACCCTGGGGGGTTATCTCCCTCCTCCCGTACGGCAGCCATGGCGTGGCACCCATCCGCCGGTGCCACGGCCGCAAATGTCGCCGTGGGCGCATCCCCCGGTCGCCGTCGGCCTCTTAAGGCGCCCCCCTCCGCGCAGCAACCCTAGCCGCCCCTTGTCCCCCCCATCTCTCGCGCGTCGCCGCCCCCTGAACCGGAGCTCCTGGAGGAGAAGCTCGCTGCTGCCCCCCCCCCCCTGGAGCACGGCGTCCCGCCGCCACAAGCTCTCCCCGGCGCCCCCGAGCGACGCCGCCCTCCCCCGGCCACCTCCTCCGCCGCGACGGCCCCCCCTCCCTGTGAGCATGGCCGCGAGCGCCTCCCCTCCCTCCCTGTTTCTCGACCACGGACCACCATGGCTACGGGCGCGAGCTCTTAGAGCTCGGCCGCGGCGCCCCATGGCCCCCCCTGCTAAGCCCCCCCTCCACCCGTGCCTGCGCCCGGCCTCCCCTGGCCTTGCCCCCCCCCCTCGACGCGCACCTGGGGCCGAGCCGCGCTCCTCGCCGTGCCTTGCTCACCGGCGGGCACGGCTGGCTTAAGCCGTGGGCAACCCCCACCCCCTTCCCCCCCACTGACATGGGGCCCCCACCCCCACTAATCCCCGATTAAGCCTAAACACTCTGTTAAAAGAAAACTAAAAATAAACCCCCCCATGTGAGTATGACACCTGGGCCCCACGCCCTTAAGTTAATTAAAAGTGTTTAATTAAGATGGTTAGGCTGACAGGTGGGCCCTCTGTTAAATTAGTTAGTTTAAATAAAATAGAAGTTTAAATGTTAGTATGACATGTGAGCCACCCTTCTGTTTTTATTAAATAAAATGAACTAAACTAAATAGAGGCTGACATGTGGGACCCCCCATATCAGTTTGACCAGTCAACTGGTTGTGGATAATGTTGGGATTTTAGTAATAAAAATAATTCAGAAAAGGTTTTAAAATTGATTAAACTTATAAAATCAATATCTTTTAATCCGTAACTCGGATTCAAAAACTTTATACATGAAAATTGATCAGAAAAATATAACGAATACGAATACGCTATCCGTATGTCTACCCCACACCCCTAACACACCAATCATCGACATTCCCCCCCTCCGGGCTGTATGTCGATAATTCTCGGTACCGATAAAAAGTACCCGGATGAATTTATTCCGAACACGAAAGTTGTCCGGAATGGTTCAACTAACACGGATACACCCCCTTATCTTTTTCGGATGTCCACGACACCTCCGGCATGAACCTTTCCCCCTCCGGACACCCTGTCCGGTAATCACCCGGAGCTGGCAATTCATCCCCGGATGAATTCCCGCTCCGAGCAACGTGCTTTGCACTGCGTTAGAACACCGTTAAGTTTGCATACGTCATGCCATGTATTTGTTTGTATATATTGCTTTGTATTTACTGTTTCTCCCCCCCTTTTATTCTCCGGTAGACCCCGCTGCTACCGCCGACTACACCGCCACCGGGTACGACTACTTCGTCGACGACCCGACCCCTACCGTCGAGCTTCCAGGCAAGCAGAGCCATTCTCTTCCTCAGATATCGCCTAACTTTCCGTACTTTTCTTGCACTAGGCATTGTTACTGCTGCTGCTACGATTACATTCCTATTCTATTGCATAGCCTGTTTTTGTCGCCCCTTGATGTACCTTTCTTATCCTATGTTGCCTATTATAATTATGCATATATTCAGCAGTGAACCCTGCGCATTGTTAGCTAGGACTAGATAGCGGGCCGTGATCACTCAGGGGAGTGAACGCGGGTACAAATATTATAACTGCACAGGTACGGTACAATGCAGACACCGTCTAAGACCCCTATCTGGGTTATGCCTAGTCACCTCAAGTGTGAGCTATCAAGGAGTAATCCTTGTACTCCACTCGAGGCTGACTTTGTCTTGCCGTCATAGGGTCCTGAACGGCGATTGTCCTTCAGGTAAGGAGTCGGGCGACCCAACGGTGCTCGCGAGAGGTATTGCGACGGGACGACAGGGAGGGTACGACCAGTGTACCGGTGTGCTTGGCCCCTGATCGTTGGCCGCGAGAGTTACCAAACTACGAAATTCGAGCTCCTCCAGGAGCACACGCGAGACAAGGTAAGGAGACGGTTCACCTTGTTGGTAACCGCTGTGACTTGGTGGGACGAAGGGGCAGGCACCGATGTACTGGTGGTCCTGGCTGCTGTCGTTGTCCGCGGGTCAGTTAAGTCGAGGCAACGATAACGGTTGCCACGCAGGTTAATTAAAATGCTAAATGGTTCAGTGAATGTCTTGAGTTGGCTATATGCCATGTACGCACTACCTACCCGTGGGAATTACGAGTTTATGGGCTCCTCTGCTTCGTAGTGTCGTCCGAGGACTCTTCAGACTTCAGCAGTACCGCGGGCTGATTGCCGGGAAGTGCGCTGTATTCTTGGCTCGAGCTGTGTTGTTATTGTTACGACTTCCCGGCCACCCACGCACCGTGCAGGAGTACGTCAGGGTTGGGGTCCAAGGCCCTGAGTACTTAGGATTTAAACCGGCGGATGGCCTCTCTGTTGAGTTTAAAAGATGGGCTATGAAGTGTCGGATAGCCTCGGTGGAGCGTTCCCTAACAAGGTTCGCGCCACCCTGGAGATCCGTGCGTGTAGCGTAACACAAGTGCACCCCTGCAGGGAAGATTAATCTATTCGAATAGCCGTGTCCTCGGTAACAGGACGCTTTATGCTGAAGCTGGATCTTACCACTACAAACTATTACTATTAAACTGTATGGTTCCGGGTCTTCTTCCTTGCAGGGAGTCGAGGAAGGGAACTCGGAGGCATTATTATTATTGTTAATTATTACAACTTATTATTAGCATTGTTACTTTATGTTTTATATAAACTATTGGCTGATTCTTACCTCATGCTGCAAGACATCGTCGGAAGATGCTAGTCGTCGTTAGGCCTAGCTTCTTACCCTTGCTCTGGATTTCTGTCTTTCAGTCCACTATATATAGCCTCTTCTTTCCGTTGATACAATGCATAATGCTTAGTAGCGGACGTAAGACTCGCGGGTATACTAGATACTCACCTGCTTTATTTCCTTTACTGTTTTGCCTGATCGGCCGCTGCAGCTGACGTTGGAGCACAGGAGCAGGAGTACCCCGGAGGCGCCTACTACGACGTCGAGTTCCCCGTTGACCAGGAGTAGTTCGGTGGATCCCAGGCAGGAGGCCTCGCCTTTTCGATCTGTATCTCTGATGTGATTTGTGCTAGCCTTCTTAAGGCAAAACTTGACTAACTATGTCTGTACTCAGATATTATGGCTTGTATGACTTATGTATTCGGGTCCGCGTGACCCCTTCTATTGTAACATATTTGTTTATCCTTTTGTGTTTAGTGTTGTGCTGTGATATTATCACCGAGGCACCCTAATCTCAGTCGTGTACCCTGTGTGTATGATTACTGTACACAGTCTGATTTTGGGGGCGTCACGCTAAGCATGCATACTAAGCAGTGGTTAAGCAAACAAGGTACATGGCCAAACAAAGGTTTTCTTGGATGTGGAGGACATGACTGTTATGGGTTTATTTGAGAGGCATAAATATGAGGTGGTAGGATCAACCAATCGTTCTATCCTACACCTAGCGACAAGTGAGCTAAAAATTATAAGCATGATATTTTCTCCCCCTTACCTTATGAGAAGACCAAGTTGAAGGTGTAGTCAATCGCAAGCTCGCAACGTCTCCAAGAGTAACCGCGGGAGCACACAAGAAGGAAACACTGGAAAGGAAATCGACGAGCAAGCATCTATTACTATGAAGCAATCACTAGCAAACAACATCAAGAAGGGAACATGAGACAACGCACGGTATCGCATCTATCGTCGAGAGCGGTTATTAACAGTATAAGTGGAGTATTCGTCACACACGATGATACTGCACATTTATGATGGTTCAAGTTGTTTAGCTACACAACAATGAGCAAGGTTGTTAGCATGGAACCTCACTCAAGCATGGTAACAAGGTGAAGCATAAAGTAAATTATCTATGCTAGTCAAGTTTAAATGAGGTAACACCCTAAACATCGCATATCACTAAGTACCCCACGATAATTTAAGTATTTGGTACTATTTTTCACTAAACCATATTTTATATTTATTAAGAACATCAAACAATAGCATAAACATGATCTACACACAGTTCTAGTCAAGTTACATATAAATCACATTTTTATTGGAGCAACGGTTAAAAAGTTATGGCATATTGCATTTACGGTGGCATGGCATGTAAATAGCAGTGAAACAATATGTAAACAAGTTCAAACATGGCAAAGGAGCACATTTTTTTAAACTATACAATATTCTAAGCAAGTTACATGTAGAACGCGTCGCGATCCGAGCTACCGTTCAAAAGATAAAAGCGTCGCAAAAATACAATACTATTCTGCCATTTTATTAGTCCAGAAAATATAAACAGTGCAATGGGCCGAAGCTGCACTAAACGTGCCTAGATGGCGAGCGCAGAATAACTAAACGTTGCACCGAGTGTTACATAGATCTGGGCCGAGCCCACCAACGAACAGAATAAAAAGGGAGGCAGGGCGCTCACCAAGTGGACCGAGCCAATGAGCAGGGGTGGGCGCGGGATAGATGGCGTCGCCCACGGGCGGGAGGTTGATGCGGGTCGTGGGGCGACCGTGGGCTATTGGGGCGCTGGTGGGCCGCGCCAGGCCCAACTGGAGAACCGAGCGGGACAGGCGACTGTGTCAGGATCGTCCCGATCCCGACCGGCGGCGATGGCGGAGCTTCGACTGACTCGTGGCAGCGCAGAGGAGAGGCGGGACGGCGCAGTGCCGGGTCCGACGTGAGTGCAGTCCTGGGCTGGGGCGTGGACGACGACGAGGGGGTCCGAGGAGGAGGCGAGCTCCATGGCGCCGGCGGTGACCTCTGGTTGGCGTCCATGGCGCGGCGGGCTGCAGGGAGGAGAGAGGGAGGTGAGGTAGGAGAAGGGGGGATATTCACCAATTATTAATTTGGAGAAAACAAATACTACAAAGAATTCTAGCAATCAACAAAATAAAGCAACAAACATTTTTTAAAATTTGGGTGAAAATCCTGGGCTGTTACAATACAACACCACCAACAAGGGATCCCGTCCCGAGATCCTGGACGATCTGGGGGAGAGGGAGGGAGAGAAAAGAGAGACGACAATCTTCAACACCACCAACAAGGAGCTCTACTCCATATCGACGACGAACCTCCGTCGAGAAACCTTTCGCAGGGAGATGGCGACATCGAAGAACGAAACCGTTGCGAGATCAAGAGGAAGAATGATAGTTCAAAGCGACGATCAAGAGAAGCATTCTCACTCAAATCGTGAGGATACTAGGCAAGATGAATGAATTCAACAGACGACCAAGAAGTTATCCGGAGTCGAAGAAGCTAAAGGTACTACAGGAATTCCCAAACCTAAGATCGTAATCGAGAAAATACGTTGCAAGCAAGTCATTGTAACGGTTCTGAAACTCCACTTACTTCAGATCCTAGAGTTTGAAGGGGATAAGGCGAGAATTAAAACACTTACGACACTTGTCCAGACCAGAGCAAGGGTAAGGAGTAAAAAGATTCCTACTCTCCGATAACTAACTTAGTAACTTAGCACCGTTGTTTTCCCCCTTGTGGCCACAACACATCCCCTAGACTCATGTTTCTGTCACTCAAGCGTGTCATCAGGGGGCATGTACCCACAATCGAGCATAACGTTCCCTCTTGGAGTTACTATCCACTACTTGGACAAAGCAATAAACAACAACGGAGAACATGCAAGAATTACTTAGGAACAAAAATATAAGAGATCAAAACCAAATATATTACTCTATCACGATCTGAACATAATCTCATAATCCATCGGATCCCATCAAACTAAACACAGAAATAGCAGAAGAATTACATATGTGACTCGATCATGTAGGGAAGCTCACGAGGTCTAAAGCATGAAGAACAAAGAAGGGAGGAGAACATCACATAGCTACTGATCACGGACCCATGGTCCAAGGTAGACTAGTCACGGAACATCCGAGAAGCGTCCATGGTGGAGGAGAAGTTCCCGGAGGTCGATCCTCCCTCCTGCAGGGTGCCGGGAAGGGTCCTGACGGTGCTCCCGATCTTTGAAGTGCGGCGGCGGCGGAACAAAGGCGAGATTGCGAATTTGGGTTCTATCTTCGGAGTTTCCCCATTACGAGGAATAAATAGGCGAAGGGGGGCAGCCAGGGGGCACCAGGGGTCCAGGCGCCCCCCTGGCGCGGCAAGGCCCCTGGCCGCGCCAAGTGGCCGCCTGGGCCCCTGGTGGTGGCCCTCTGGCCCCACTTGGGTGTTTCTGGAAGACTCTGTTACGCTGATTTTTATCCGATTTTTCCCAAATTTTTGGAGCACTTTTAATATGGGGGAAAACTGGAATAGAAAAACAGCAGAAAACAGAAACTCGCACTGGGGTGCACTGAGTTAGTAGATTAGTCCAAATATGATCAAAAGTACTCCCTCCGGTCCAAAATATAAGGTGTATTGTTTTCCGTGCAAGTCAACCATTTGAATGTTTGACCAAGATTATAGAATAAAATATCAACATATGGAATACCTAGTAGATAAAATATGAAACTACTTTCCATGATGGATTCAATGATATAAAATTTGGTTTTGTGGATATTGATATATTTTTCTAAAAACTTGGTCAAAGTTGCACTCGTTTGACTTTTGAAAATAAAATACACCTTATATAAAGGAACGGAGGGAGTATATGAAAGTATATCTAGATCATAGCAATATCACACAAAATATGCATGGAGCGAGCAGAAATTATCGATACGTTTGAGACGTATCAACGTCCCCAAGCTTAATTCCTGCTCGTCCTCGAGTAGGCAAATGATAACAGGCATAATTTCTGTGGTGACATGCTAGCAACCATATAAGGACTGTTAAAATTAAAGTAATCAAGATAGGTAATTCAATTCAAGTCAAAACATGCAAGAGTCTATATTAGCATTGAAACAAGCAACGAAAGAACATTAGGTGAAAGAGCTCTCTCTGTCCGTGACTCGAATGTCTCCAGATGGTGTTTGCGTGCAAGAAGAGGGCTAGGGAATACGAGAAAAAAGTATTTTTGTGTTGAGAACTCAATCTACTAAAGTTTCGCACTTGGTCTTCTTTGGAATCTTATCTTGACTCGTCCCCAGACCACTAGCCAGGTACAAGTCAATTTGATCCACTCCTTTTCGATATTTTGAGCACTCATGCAATGGATGAGCATAAGCACGAGAGTTGACACTTAGGACGGCAAAGAGAGAATATGGTGGAGTAGGACGACAAAAAGGATGGGAAAGGCTCACATCAATGAGGACAATCATAGGCGAGAAGGCCAAATGATAGATATGATGTGAGGAGTAGGGATTGCCATGCAACAGATGCACATATGAGCTGAAAAGCTCTCCAATGGAACTAGTGGGGGTGCATCTAACTTGCTCTCTCATTAAGACCTAGAGCTCTTTTGAGGAGGCTCATCCTTGGAATATGCTAGCCAAGTTCTAAAGTGTGAAGGTCCCTACATAGCTGTATGCATGATCATCTCTATGGAGTACAAGGATAAGAGGGGGTACTAGTGTGGATCTTTCAAAAGGATAGTAGTGTTGCCCCTTTCTCTCTTTTTATTTCTTTTTCTCTTTTTTCTATTTTTTTGTAATTTTTTGGTGGCCTCAATGGCTCTTTCTATTTAACTCTCATTTGTCCTCTTTGGGATCTCTTATTTTGTCCACTTTGGGATCTTTTCCTCACTTAAGGGCAACACTCTAATTTACAAGAGGGTATAGAAGATCTTTCACACTTTACAAGGTACTCAAATCATAAAGAAGATGTAGCTATGATGATGTATGCAATGTATGTCGCTGCCAGTGTAGCAGGAACATGTATGACATGAAGATGAAGTCATGAAAAGGTGGAAGTTGCATGGCAATATATCTCAGAAATGCTATGGAAATGCCTTGATAGGTAGGTATGGTGGCTGTTTTGAGGAAAGATATAAGGAGGTTTATGATGACAGAGCGTATCATGCCAAGGGTTTGGATGTACCGGCGAAGGTGGACGCCAACTCTCGGAGTGAGAAGAAGGCAATGCACGGCACATGAGAGGCTAGCCAATATGAGGAGGTGGAAGTGTCAACTTTCAATACTCACATTAGTCCAAAGAACTCATGCACTTATTATCGGTAACTCTCAATCTAATAAGGAGGCCCACAAGGAGACAAGTACCCCGAGGAGGAGTGTATGGGGGTTTGGTTATCCTTGCGCATCCTCGACTCATGGTACGTGATTGTACTCTAATATTCGACCCCTCAGAAGAGTAGTGATCCATCTAGTAGCTAGAGTTCTCAACTAGTTTTCTAGGTTTTTGAAAATAACACACGGATTGCCCAAAATACGACACCTATCACTAATAGGCTAGAGATCTTGACACCAAAAGTTCAAACATTACTCACATCAATACCTCAAAACTATTGCAAGTTTCTACTGAAATTAAATAGCAACCTCAATTACCTACTTCTCAAAAACAAGACACAACTCAGTGCAACAACCAACTCTCTTAACAAGATAAACATAAAAACTAAAGAGAGTTCCAGCGACAAACTAAACAAAAGCCGAGACTCTTGCTAAGAAAAACTAAGACTAAAACTAGACAGGGCAGTAGCTATGAAAAGATAAAGAACACACAACAGCAAAAAGATAGGCATGAAGAATCCTATGATGTGTTCTAGATTTTGAAAGAGAAGCGTGTTTCTCTCCCACACAAATTAACACGGGATCTAACTTGTTATGAACAGCAAGAAAATCTAAAGAAAACTAAAAATAAAACGTAAGAGCGAGACGCTCCAAGCATAGCACATAACGCATGAAGTGATAAAAATATAGTGAGACGAAGGACGAACTGATGATTGTTGATGGAGAAGGGGATGCTCGGGGGCATCACCAATATTAGACACTTGAGTCTCCTTGAATATTTGTTGGGGATCCATGGGGGCATCCCCAAGCTTGAGCGCTTGACACTCCCGAATCTTCTTTCATCATCTTCCATCGCACACTTGAAAACCCTTCATACATAACTCATCATAAGCTGATTAGAGAGGTTAGTACCCTTAATAAATAATTTTTCCCCACTGGATATAAAGATATTCTTGAAGAGCTGCTGTTTCTCAAGATTTCCAAAAGGTTTTTGCGAAGAAAAAGCAAGCTTAAGGTTTGCAAAAGTTAGGAGAGATAAAACGTGGCAGAATCTGTGAAAAACAGAACAGCAGGTAGTAAAGAATTTTCTAAGGGTACTTCTGAAACTAGAATAAAAAAATCAGAACATACAAAAGTTCCGAGATTGTATGGAGCATGCTGTGTAAAAAATTCAGCTCAAAAAGATGAACTGGTGATTTATTCTTTTTTTTCCCGTCACGAGGACAGAATCTGTTTTCTGGACAGCATGTCACAACTTTCACTTCCCTTGTCATATGAGGCTATACTTGGCACAAATCTTGAAAAATAAAGATACAATGATGTTGCTACAGTAGTAATAATCATCAAGACCACTAAAAACAGAAGCAAAAACACCTTGGGTTTCCTCCCAACAAGCGCTTTCTTTTACGCCTTTAAGCTAGGCATAAGGAAAAAGAAGAATCAAGTTTTATCAAGAGAAAGAGAATAGCTAGCCCGTGTAACGGACTCAAAAGGTAACTTGACTTTATTTCCAGGGAAGTGTTCCATCCCCTTTTTGAGAGGGAATTTGAATTTTATATTCCCCTCTTTCATGTCAATAACAGCACCAACGGTGTGAAGAAAAGGGCGTCCCAAAATAATTGGACATAAAGGTTCACACTCTATATCCATAATGATAAAATCAACGGGAACATAGTTGTCATTGACAATGATAAGAACATCGTCGATCTTCTCCAAAGGTTTATTTACGGAAGATTCGACAAGGCGAATACCAAAAGAACATGAATCAAAAGGTTTTAATTCAAACATATCATACATTCTTTTGGGCATGACGGAGGTACTAGCTCCCACGTCAAATAAAGCATAGCAAGAGAAGTTATTTAATTTAATTTTGATCATAGGGTCCCAACCATCATCTAGCTTCCTAGGTATGGAGGCTTCTATCCTAAGATTCTCCTCCCTAGCTTTGATGAGAGCATTTGTGATATGCTCCGAGAAGGCAAGATTAAGTGTGCTAGTGTGGGGGTCAAGAGACATTTTGTGTAATAAGCTGATAACTTCTGAGAGGGTGCAACTATCAAAGTCAATATCACTACTATCAAAGGTGGTAGTAGTGTCATCTAGGCTCACTTGTTTGAAACCCTCTATGTCCATAGGAGTCTATTATTATACGGTTGAGGTATTAGCATCACCATTAATAGGTCCAGTGGGACCAGGAGTGCATTGGGTGCTAATAGTTTCAGTGTCCCCAACAATTTGGATAGTGGCAACTGTGTGGTGTGTAGGAAGGCTCTTAATTCTATCCTCTTCCTATTTTTCTCTAGCCCATCTTTCTTTAAGTTTAGCCATCATCCTAATATTTTCATTGATTTGTAACTGGATAGCATTAATAGGAGTGGCCTTGCTCTCCTCAAGGGGAGAGGTTCTAATTTTTAACATCTCAACATCAAGGGCTAAGTTGTCTACCTTCAAACAAAGATTATATAATTTAGCTAGTTTTTCTTCCACATTCTTGTTGAAGGCTTTTTGGGTAGTGATGAAGTCTCTAAACATACTCTCTAGTTCAGAGGTGGGGTTCTTGTTGCTAGGGTAGGTGTTGTTGTTCCCATAAATGGATGGAAACAGTCTAGGATTACTAGAAAAGTTGCCCCTATAAGCATTATTATTAAAGTTGTTTCTAGCAATGAAGTTCACATCTACTTGTTCCTGAGCAACCAAAGAATTTAAAGGAACATCATGAGGATCAATAGAGGGTTGCTTGGTAAGTAGAGACATAATTAAATCAACTTTATCATTTAGGGAGGTAATTTCCTCGACAGAATTTACCTTCCTACCTGTTGGAGCGCGTTCAGTGTGCCATTGGGAATAGTTGGTTATCATCTCATCGAGGAGTTTTTTGGCAGCACCAAGTGTAGTTGACATAAAGGTTCCTCCCGCAGCCGAATCTAACAGGTTCCGCGAGGTAAAGTTCAAGCCTGCATAAAAAGTCTGGATAACCATCCAGGTAGTCAAACCATGTGTAGGGCATTTCTTAACAAGAGATTTCATACGTTTCCAAGCTTGGGAAACGTGTTCATTATGCAATTGCCTAAAATACATAATGTTACTCCTCAATTGGATAATTTTAGAAGGTGGGTAATACTTCCCAATAAAAGCATCTTTGCATTTATCCCACGAATCTATGTTATTCCTAGGAAAAGATTGTAACCAGATTTTAGCTCCGTCCCTCAAAGAGAAAGGAAAAGGCTTGAGCTTAACAACATCACCTTCTACTTCTTTATACTTTTGCATATCACATAATTCAACAAAATTATTCAAGTGTAAAGCAGCATCATCTCCAGCACCAGAGAATTGATCTCTCATAACAAGATTCAGTAAAGCAGGTTTAATTTCATAAGAGGTAGCTGAAGTGGCAGGTGTGGCAATAGGAGTGCAGATAAAGTCTTTGTTGTTGTGACTGGTGAAGTCACACAACTTGGTGTTTTTAGTGGAACCCATAGTAGCAGCAGGCGTGGAAGATTTTTTTTGTAATTTTCGATATAGGACACAAAGATAAAAACAGAAAGGTAAAAAAACGAGACTAAAAAGTAAGGGTAAAGGATAGTGTGCAACTCCCCTATCTTATCACTCGGAGTCCCCGGCAACAGCGCCAGAAATTTGCTTGATGGCGTGGAAGTGGTAACGGCTTCTCACCCTTCGTTGGTTACCCCAAGTGGAAGGTGAGATGTAGGATAGCAGCAAATTTCCCCTATGTAGAGGATAGGGTTTGTCTCCCGTAGGACTCCGGCGATGATAAGTAGGTGGAAAGAAAACAATGGCACCGTTTACGACAAACGTTGCTTCCTTGACCTGGACCTGCACACGACACAATTAACTTTGCTCCCAACGAAGTTCAGAGAGGTTGTCAATCTCTCCGGTCTTGTTGTTTACAAAGGGTCAAACACACAAGGGATAATGATAATGATAATGATAGCAACTAAAAGTAAATACTGAAAAGGTAAATAGGCTTGTAAACAGTGATGAGGATATGGACCAGGGTCCCGTGATGTTCACTAGTGATGTCTCTCTCCCAAAAGATGATAAAACTGCTATGCGAGGTAAACCAAATTACAGATGGGCAATTGACAAGATTATAAACGCACCGCAATGCCAACTATGTTACAAAAGAAAGGAAGAGGCTCAAAAGCATGGGAAGTACGTCGAAATAAGTAGACCGAAATCCATCTACATCTACTACTAATCATCCACCTTGAGATATCTATCCAGAACATCTCGCTGGTATTAAGTTGCGAGTCCCACCCAAAGTGTAAACCCAAAGCAACAGATAACTGCATTAAAAGAACTTTGCGTAAAGTAAACAACCTTGAAACCACTTGCTCCATGCATATTTTGTGTGATATTGCTATGATCTATATACACTTTCATACACTTTTGATCATATTTGGACTAACCTATTAACTCAGTGCACCACAGTGCCAGTTCCAGTTTTCTGCTGTTGTTCTATTTCAGTTTTCCCCCATATAAAAAGTGCTCCAAAAATTCGGGAAAAATCAGATAAAAAATCAGCGCAGAAGAACCTTCCAGATGAACCTAGGTGGGGCCAGAGGGCCACCACCAGGGGCCTAGGCGCCCTGGTGGCGTGCCCCAGGGGCTGGCCGTGCCAGGGGGGCGCTTGGACCCCTGGTGGCCCCCCTGGCTGCCCCCCTTCGCCTATATATTCTCCGTGACGAGAAACCCTCGAAAGAAGAACCCTTTTTCGCGATCTCGCCTCTGTTCCGCCGCCGCCGCGCTTCCGAGATCGGGAGCACCAGGAGACCTCTTCCCGGCAACCTGCTGGAGGGAGGGCCGACCTCCGGGAGTCTCCTCTCCACCATGGATGCTTCCCGGATGTGTCGTGAGTAGTTTCCTTTGGACCATGGGTCCGTGATCAGTAGCTATGTGATGTTCTCCTCCCCTCTTTGTTCTTCATGGTTTAGACCTCGTGAGCTGCCCTACATGATCGCGGCACTTTTGTAATCTTTCTGCTGTTGCTATGCTGAGTTTGATGGGATCTGATGGATTATGAGATTATGTTCAGATTGTGATTGAGTAATATATTTGGTTCTTATCTCTTATATTTTTGTTCTTAAGTAATTCTTGCATGTTCTCCGTTGCTGTTTATTGCTTGGGCCAAGTAGTAGGTAGTAACCCCAAGAGGGAACATTATGCTCGATTGTGGGTTCATGCCTCCTGATGCCACGCTTGAGTGACAGAAACATGAGTCTAGGGGATGTGCTGTTGCCACAAGGGGGAAAACAACGGTGCTTGTAACCGCGGTTGCAAGGATTGTTTTCTTTACACAAAGTGCTTTTTAATGCAGTTGTCTGTTGCTTTGGGTTTACACTTTGGGTGGGGCTCGCAACTTAATACCAGCGAGATTTTCTGGATAGATATCTCAAGGTGGATGATTAGTAGTAGATGCAGTTGGATTTCGGTCTACTTATTTTGGCGTTCTGCCCATGCTTTTGAGCCTCTTCCTTTCTTTTGTAGCATACTGATACGTCTCAAATGTATCTACAGTGCCAGTTCCTGTTCTCTGTTGTTTTTCTATTTCACGTTTCCCCCATATTAAAAGTGCTCCAAAAATTCGAAAAAATCAGAAAAAATCAGCGTAACGGAAGCTTCCGGAGTCCTGAAGGAGGACCAAAGGGGACCCACCAGAGCCCAGGCGGCCACCTGGCGCGGCCCAGGGCTTGGCCGCGCCAGGGGGGCGCCTGGACCCCTGTTGACCCCTGGCTGCCCCTTCGCCTATATATTCTCCGTGACGCGAAACCTCCAAAATAGAACCCCTTTTCGCGATCTCGCCTCTGTTCCGCCGCCGCCGTGCTTCCTAGATCAGGAGCGCCAGCACAACTCTTCCCGGCACCCTTCCGAAGGGAGGATTGACCTCCGGGACCTTCCCCTCCACCATGGACGCTTCCCGGATAATCCGTGAGTAGTCTCCCTTGGACCATGGGTCCGCGATCAGTAGCTATGTGATGTTCTCCTCCCCTCTTTGTTCTTCATGGTTTAGACCTCGTGAGCTGACCTACATGATTGAGGCACATATGTAATTTTCTGTTGTTTCTATGCTGAGTTTGCTGGGGTTTGATGGATTATGAGACTATGTTCAGTTTTTGATTGAGTAATATATTTGGTTCTTATCTTTTATATTTTTGTTCCTAAGTAATTCTTGCATGTTCTCCGTTGTTGTTTATTGCTTTGGCCAAGTAGTAGGTAGTGACTCCAAGAGGGAACGTTATGCTCGATTGTGGGTTCATGCCCCCTGATGACACGCTTGAGTGACAGAAACATGATTCTAGGGGATGTGTTGTTGCCACTAGGGGGAAAACAACAGTGCGTGTAACCTCGGTTGCAAGGATTGTTTACTTTACGCAAAGTGCTTTTTAATGCAGTTGTCTATTGCTTTCGGTTTACACTTTGGGTGGGCCCGCAACTTAATACCAGCGAGATGTTCTGGATAGATATCTCAAGGTGGATGATTAGTAGTAGATGCAGTTGGATTTTTGTCTACTTATTTTAGCGTACCGCTGATGTCTACGCACGCTTCTATTCTTGTAGACTATGTTGGGCCTCCAAGCGCAGAGGTTTGTAGGACAACAACAATTTCCCTCAAGTGGATGACCTAAGGTTTATCGAACTCAGGGAAGTAGAGGTTGAGGATGGTCTCTCTCAAGCAACCCTGCAATTAAGATACAAGAAGTCTATTGTGTCCCCAACACACCTAATACAACTAGGAGTTGTATAGGTGCACTAGTTCGGCGAAGAGATGGTAAAATATGGGTGATAAGGGTAGCAAAACAAAGTAATATAATTTTGTAATAAAAAGTGCAGCAATCAAACAAGTGGTAAAAGCGAGCACAAACGGTGTAACAATGGTGGAAACAAGGCCTAGGCTTCATACTTTCACTAGTGGCAACTCTCAACAACATTAACATAGTCTAATCACATGAAATTTCCCATAAAACATGCAATGGAGACGCACTCGGAGGTCATTCCTTTGTGGTCAAGAGAGGATGAGAATTATGTAGGGCTACAAAAGCACACCTCAAAGTCCGTAGTTCTCAATCTATGGATTTCCCAATGTCACCGCGGCCATCCAAAGAGAGTACCACAATCACCACAACATATCTCAAGGATAGTCAAAGACAAGCACCAAGAGACTCTCAATCTTCAATCAACACACAAAAGAGGAAATCACTCATGATAATATTCTTCTAACCCATGTCCAATAGACCGCTGTCACCATGGTCTCGGGGATTATACTAGATAAGATCAAGTGAGTACATCAAATCCAATACATAGAAGAAGGGGAAACATCATGGGATCACCCTAGATTAACATTTCCTATGATCACAACGAAGATCACATCATGGGAGAGAGAGAAGAACACATAGCTACTGATAGAAACCTCAGCCCCGAGGAGGAACTACTCCCTCTTCATGGAGGAGGGAAGCAACGGCGATGGAGATGAATCCGGGGGCACTTCCCCGTCCCGGCAGGGTGCCGACACAGGAATTCTGTCCCCCCGAAACTTGTTTTCGATGGCGGCAGAGATCGGAATTTCTTCTGGAGAAAAGGGGTCTGGAATCAGGTTTTCCTCCGTGGGGGTAAAAATAGGGGCCAAAGGGGGCACCGAGAGGGGCCACGAGGCAGTCAAAAGGGCAGGTGGCGCGACCTAGGGCTGGGCCGCGCCAGGCACCCTCCTGGCTTCCTGGTGGTGGCCCTCCCTTCCTTCCTTAGTGATTCCGGAAGCTTCCGGGACGCTGATTGTTTATATAATTTTTTCGGATTTTTTGGTGCACTTTTAATGGCCAGAAAACCTGAAATAAAAAAACAGCAGAAAACAGGAACTGGCAACTGGGTGCACTGAGTTAATAAGTTATTCCAAATATGATCAAAAGTGTATGGAAGTGTATGTAAAACATGGCAAAGTCACACAAAACATGCATGTAGCAAGCAGAAATTATAGATACGTTTTGGACGTACAACCGCCCATGCTTTTGAGCCTCGTCCTTTATTTGTAGCATAGTTAGCATTGCGGTGCGTTTTTAATCCTGTCAATTTCCCAGCTATGATTTGTTTACCTCGCATAGCAGTTTTATCATCTTTTGGGAGAGAGACATCACTAGTGAACATTAGGGGACCCCAGTCCATATTCTCATCACTGTTTACACGCTATTTTATTTCCTGCTTTTACTTTGTAGCTAATATCACCATTATCATTATCCCTTGCGTTTGATCCTTTGTAAACAACAAGACCATAGAGATTGACAACGTCTCTAAACTTTGTTGGGAGCAAGGTTATTTCTTTCTGTGTGCAGGTCCATGTCAATTGCGCCGTTGACACCTACTTCTCACTTTCAGAGTCTTACTGAAGACATAAACCTCGGTATCTTCACTGAGGGAAACTTGCCGCTACGCTGCATTTCACCTTCCACTTGGGGTAACCAACGAAGGGTGAGAAGCCACTATCCTCTCTCGCGTATCAAGAAAATTTCTGGCGCCGCTGCCGGGGACTCCAAGTGTCAAGATAGGGGAGTTGCACACTATCTTTTACCTTTTCTTTTTAATCTTGTTAGTTTACCTTTCAGTTCTTATCTTTGTGTCCTATATCAAAAATGAAAAAAAAATCTTCCACACTTGCTGCTGCTATGGGTTCCACTGAAAACACCAAGTTGTGTGACTTCACTAGTCACAAAAACAAAGACTTTATCTGCACTCCTATTGCCACGCCTGCCACTTCAGATACCTCTTATGAAATTAAACCTGCTTTGCTAAACCTTGTTATGAGAGATCAATTCTTTGGTGCTGGAGATGATGCCGCTTTACACTTGAACAATTTTGTTGAGTTATGCGATATGCAAAAGTATAAAGAGGTAGAAGGTGATGTTGTTAAGCTTAAGCTCTTTCCTTTCTCTTTAAGGGGAGAAGCTAAAATCTGGTTTCAATCTTTGCCTAGGAATAGCATAAATTCTTGGGATAAGTGCAAAGATACTTTTATTGGGACGTATTACCCACCTGCTAAAATTATCCAATTGAGGAGTAACATTATGAATTTTAAGCAATTGGATAATGAACACGTTTCCCAAGCGTGGGAACGAATGAAATCTCTTGTTAAGAAATGCCCTACACATGGTTTGACTACTTGGATGGTTATCCAGACTTTTTATGCAGGCTTGAACTTTACCTCGCGGAACCTGTTAGATTCGGCCGCGGGAGGAACCTTTATGTCAACTACACTTGGTGCTGCCACAAAACTTCTCGATGAGATGATGACCAACTATTCCCAATGGCACATCGAACGCGCTCCAACAGGTAGGAAGGTAAACTCCGTCGAGGAGATTACCTCCCTAAATGAAAAGGTTGACTTGATTATGTCTATACTTACCAAGCAACCCTCTATTGATCATCATGATGTTCCTTTAAATTATTCGGTTGCTCAGGAACAAGTAGATTTGAATTTTATTGCTAGAAACAACTTCAACAACAATGCTTATAGGGGCAATTTTGCTAGCAATCCTAGACCGTTTCCATCCAACTATGGAACAACAACACTTATCCTAGCAACAAGAACCCCACTTCTGAATTAGAAAGCATGCTTAGAGACTTTATCACTACCCAAAAAGCCTTCAACAAGAATGTAGAAGAGAAATTAGCTAAATTAGATAATCTCTCTTTGAAGGTAGATAGCTTAGCCCTTGATGTTGAGATTCTTAAAATTAGAACCTCTCCCCTTGAGGAGAGGAAGGCCACTCCTATTAATGCTATCCAATTACAAATTAGTGAAAATATTAGGATGATGGCTAAACTTATAGAAAGATGGGATAAAGAAAAAGAGGAAGAGGAGAGAATTAAGAGCCTTCCTACACACCACACAGTTGCTACTATCCAAATTGTTGAGGACACCCAAACTATTAGCACCCAACACACTCCTAGTCCCATTGGACTTATTAATGGTGATGTTAATACCTCAACCGTAGAAGAAGAAACTCCTATGAACATAGAGGGTTTCAAACAAGTGAGCATAGATGACACCACTACCACCTTTGATAGTAGTGATATTGATTTTGATAGTTGTACCCTCTCAGAAGTTATTACCTTGTTGCACAAAATGTCTAGAGACCCCCCACACTAGCACACTAAATCTTGCCTTCACGGAGCATATCACTAATGCTCTCATCAAAGCTAGGGAGGAGAAGCTTAGAATAGTAATCTCCATACTTAATAAACTAGATGATGGTTGGGATCCTGTGATAAAAATTAAATTGAATAACTTCTTTTGCTATGCTTTATGTGATGTTGGAGCTAGTACCTCCGTTATGCCCAAAAGAATGTATGATATGTTTGAATTGAAGCCCTTCTTTTGGTGTTCGTCTCGTTGGTTCTTCTGTAAAGAAACCTTTGGGGAAGATCGACGATGTTCTTATCATTGTCAATGGCAATTATATTCCCGTTGATTTTACTATTATGGATATAGAGTGTGAACCTTTATGTCCAATTATTTTGGGATATCCTTTTCTTCGCACCGTTGGTGATTGACATGAAAGAGGGGAATATAAAATTTGAATTCCCTCTCAAAAATGGTATGGAACACTTCCCTCGAAATAAAATCAAGTTACATTTTGAGTCTGTTACACGGGCTAGCTATTCACTCTCTCTTGATAAAACTTGATTCTTCTTTTTTCTTTATGCCTAGCTTAAAGGCGTAAAAGAAAGCGCTTGTTGGGAGGCAACCCAATATGTTTTTACTTCTGTTTTTAGTGGTCTTGATGATTGTTATTATTGTAGTAACATCATTGTATCTTTATTTTCAAGCTTTGTGCCAAGTTCTAGCCTCTTATGATAAGGAAAGCAAAAGTTGTGACATGTTGTCCAGAAAACAGATTCTCTCTGCTTGACGGAAAAATCTAAACAAATCAACAGTTCATATTTTTAGCTGAATTTATTGCACAGCATGCTCTATACAATTGTGAAACTTTCTTATGTTCTGAGTTTTTTGATTTGAGTTGCATAAGTACCCCGAAAAAATTCTTTACTACCTGTCATTCTGTTTTTCACAGATTCGGCCACGTTTTGCCTTTCCTTATTTTTGCAACCCTTAAGCTTTCTTTTTCTTTGAAAAAACCTTTTGGAAATATTGATAAACAATAGCTCTTCAAGAATATCTTTATTTCCAGTGGAGAAAAAATATTTTATTATGTGTACTAACCTCTCTAATCAGCCTATGATGACTTATGTATGAAGGGAGTTTTTAAGTGTGCGAGGGAAGATGATGAATGAAGATCCGGGAGTGTCAAACGCTCAAGCTTGGAGATGCCCCCATGCATCCCCAATAAATATTCAAGGAGACTCAAGCGTATAAGCTTGGGGATGCCCCCGTGCATCCCCTTCTCCATCAACAATCATCAGTTTGTCCTTCGTCTCACTATATTTTTATCACTTCATGCGTTATGTGCTATGCTTGGACCGTCTCGCTCTTAGGTTTAATTTTTATTTTTCTTTATCTTTGCTTGATTTTCATAACAAGTTATACCCCGGCTTACTTTGTGTGGGAGATAAACACGCTCCACTCCAATCTAGAACACATCATAGGATTTTCATGCCTATCTTTCTCTCTTGTGTGTTCTTTATCTTTTCGTAGCTGCTGCCATGTTTAGTTTTAGTTTTAGTGTTTGTCTTTAGCAATAGCCTTGGGCTTTTTTTTAGTTTGTTGCTAGAACTCTCTTTAGTTTTCATGTTTATCTTTTTAAGAGAATTGGTTGTTGCACTGAGTTCTGTCTTGTCTCGCAAGTAGGTAATTGAGGTTGCTATTCAATTGTAGTAGTAACTTGCAATAGTTTTGAGGTATTGTTGTGAATAATGTTTGAAATTTTGGTGTCAAGAGCTCTAGTCTATTAGTGATAAATGTCTTATTTTGGGAAATCCGTGTTTATTTTCAAAACCTACAAAACTAGTTGAGAACTCTAGCTACTAGATGGATCACTAATCTTTGGAGAGATCGGATATTAGAGTACACTCACATACGATGAGTCGAGGATGCTCAAGGATAACCAAACCCCCATACACTCCTACTCGGGGTACTTGTCTCTTTGTGAACCTCCTCATTAGATTGAGAGTTGCCGATAATAAGTGCATGAGTTCTTCGGACTAATGTAAGTATTGAAAGTTGACACTTCCACCTCCTCATATTTTCTAGCCTCTTCGGTACCATGCATTGCCTTTTCTCATTCCGAGAGTTGGCGCCTACCTGTCGGTGCATCCAAACCCTTGGCATGATACGCTCTGTCATCATAAACCTCCTTATATCTTTCCTCAAAACAACCACCATACCTACCTATCAAGGCATTTCCATATCCTTTCCGAGATATATTGCCATGCAACATCCACCTTATCATGACTTGATCTTCATGTCATACATGTTCCTGCTACACTGGCAGAGGCATACATTTGCATACATCATGATAGCTACATCTTCTTTATGTTGAGTACTTTGTAAAGTGTGAAGATCTTCTATACCTTCTTGTAAAATAGAGTGTTGCCCTTAAGTGAGGAAAAGATCCCAAAGTGGACATTAAAAGATCCCAAAGAGGACAAATGAGAGTTAAATAGAAAGAGCCATTGAGGCCACCAAAAAATAGAAAATAGAAAAAGAAATAATAAGAGAGGAAGGGGCAACACTACTATTCCTTTTGAAAGATCCACACTCATACTCCCTTTATATCTTTGTGCTCCATAGAGATGATCATTTATGCATATAGCTATGTGGGGACCTTTACACTATAGAACTTGGCTTGCATATTCCAAGGACGAGCCTCCTCAAACGAGCTCTAGGTCCTCATAAGCGAGCAAGTTGGATGCACCCCCACTAGTTCCCTTGGAGAGCTTTTCTTAGATCATATGTGCATCCGTTGCATGGCAATCCCTACTCCTCACATCATATCTATCATTTGGCCTTCTCGCCTATGATTGTCCTCATTGATGTGAGCCTTTCTCTCCTTTTTGGCTTCCTCCTCCACCATATTTCTATCTTTGTCATCCTAAGTGCCAACTCTTGTGCTTACGCTCATCCATTGCATGAGTGCTCAAAATATCGAAAAGGAGTGGATCAAATTGACTTGTACCTGGCTAGTGGTCTGGGGATGAGTCAAGATAAGATTCCAAAGAAGACTAAGTGTGAAACTTTAGTAGATTGAGTTCTCAACAAATACATATTTTTCTCGTATTCACATATCCCCCTTCTTGCACGCAAACACCATTTGGAGACATTCGAGTCACGGACAGCCAGAGCTCTTGCACCTAATGTTTTTATGTTGCTTGTTCCAATGCTAATATAGACTCTTGCTTGTTATGACTTGAATTGAATCACATACCTTGATTGCTTTACTTTCAAATTTCTTATATTGTTGTTATCATGTCACCACAAAAATTATGCTTGTTATCATTTACCTACTCGAGGACGAGCAGGAATTAAGCTTGGGGATGGTTATACATCCCTAACGTATCTGTAATTTCTTCTTTCTCCATGCATGTTTTGTGTGATATTGCTATGATCTAGATACACTTTCATACACTTTTGATCATATTTGGAGTAACTTATTAACTCAGTGCACCACAGTGTCAGTTCCTGTTTTCTGTTGTTTTCTATTTCAGGTTTCTCCCAATTAAAAGTGCTTCAAAAATTCAGGAAGAATCACATAAAAAATCAGCGCAACGGAAGCTTCCAAAGTCCAGAAGGAAGACCAGAGGGAACCCACCAGGGCCCCAGGCGGCCACCTGGCGCGGCCTAGGGCTTGGTCGCGCCAGGGGGGCGCCTGGACCCCTGGTGGCCCCCCTGACTGCCCCCGTTCGCCTATATATTCTCCATGACGCGAAACCTCCGAAAACAAAACCCCTTTTTGCGATCTCGCCTCTGTTCTGCCGCCGCCGCGCTTCCAAGATCGGGAGCGCCAGCAGACCTCTTCCCAGCACCTTGACGGAGGGAGGATTGACATTCGGGAGCTTCCCCTCCACCATGGACGCTTACGGGATGATCCGTGAGTAGTCTCCCTTGGACCATGGGTCCGCGATCAGTAGCTATGTGATGTTCTCCTCCCCTCTTTGTTCTTCATGGTTTAGACCTCGTGAGCTGCCCTACATGATCGAGCCACATATGTAATTTTCTTCTATTTCTATGCTGAGTTTGCTAGGATCTGATGGATTATGAGACTATGTTCTGTTTGTGATTGATTAATATATTTGGTTCTTATCTTTTATATTTTTGTTCCTAAGTAATTCTTGCATGTTCTCCGTTGTTGTTTATTGCTTTGGCCAAGTAGTAGGTAGTGACTCCAAGAGGGAATGTTATGCTCGATTGTGGGTTCATGCCCCCTGATGACACGCTTGAGTGACAGAAACATGAGTCTAGGGGATGTATTGTTGCCACAAGGGGGAAAACAACGGTGCTTGAACTCGCGGTTGCAAGGATTGTTTAATTTACACAAAATGCTTTTTAATGCAGTTGTATGTTGCTTTGGGTTTACACTTTGGGTGGGGCTCGCAACTTAATACCAGCAAGATGTTCTGGATAGATATCTAAAGGTGGATGATTAGTAGTAGATGCAGTTGGATTTTGGTCTACTTATTTTGGCATACCGCCCATGCTTTTGAGCCTCGTCCTTTCTTTGTAGCATAGTTAGCATTGCAGTGCGTTTTAATCCTGTCAATTGCCCAGCTGTGATTTGTTTACCTCGCATAGCAGCTTTATCGTATTTTGGGAGAGAGACATCATTAGTGAGCATCACGGGACCCCGGTCCATATTCTCATCACTGTTTACATGCTATTTTATTTCCTGATTTTACTTTCTAGCTGCTATCACCATTATCATTATCCCTTGCGTTTGATCCTTTCTAAACAACAAGACCGGAGAGATTGACAACCTCTCTGAACTTCATTGGGAGCAAAGTTATTTATTTCTGTGTGCAGGTCCACGTCAATTGTGCCGTTGACACCTACTTCTCACTTTCGGAGTCCTACTGGAGACATAAACCTCGGTATCTTCACTGAGGGAAACTGGCCACTACGCTGCATCTCACCTTCCACTTGGGGTAACCAACGAAGGGCGAGAAGCCACTATCCTCTCTCGCGTATCAGTTTCTCAGTATGACAAACTCACCTCCTGTTTTATTAATAGTTTCTGTTATAATCATGATGCTGGTGTTATTGAGTTTAAAATTTACAATGATGTTATGACCATGTATTTGGCAAGATTTTGTGATATAATAGGTGTGCCGAACGTTGGACAGACGGCAAAGATGAACTCTCAGCCTTCAGAGCTGAAAACCGTCTTCTACTCTCTCTGTAGCCAGGAAATGAGGGATATTCATCGTTCGAAGATCTCCAGCATCTTATTCCCCCACCTCGGGTATTTTGCGTCTTTTATTGCTAGAGGGGTGTTAGCTCGTGACAACACGAGCAAAAGTTCTGCGTCGGATATTGCTATCTTGGCAAACGCCCTCTCAGGGAGGAATGATTTTAATGTGGGTGCCTTAATTGCTCGACGCCTTGCTATGAATGGTAACAAGGGAGATTTATTTGGTGGCGTTTACGCGACATTTATCCTTGAGTCTCTTAATGGATCCCCGCACCCTGATGATAAGCCTTTTACTTATTTAAGTTTTGATCTTTCTGCTATGAAGAGGCATAAGTTTGGTAACCTCGTTTATATCTTGCGGTTTGGATCTTCTGCAGAATGAAAGATCCGTCTACCTGCACCTCTTTGGTTTGATTTTTCCCGTAGGAACGGATGGTCCTTTGATGTTTTCCAGTTTGACGAGTTCATGGTCCAGTACGAGTTTCATAACCCCATGGAGGGGGTTGTGCCCGATGAGGAGGAGCACAGTGAGTTTCCACCTTTCCAGGGAGAGACCGTCACCCAGTGGGGCAAAGGGTCTTCCTCTGCTTGGAGCGCTGATCCTTATTCATGGGAGGATCTGAGGACTTCGGTGTATGCACCGGAAGCCTCATACGACCCTTGGACTCACCCCCATCACCACGGAGTAGGAGGCTCCTGGGGCAGTAGCTGTTACCAACTTAGGACAAAAGCCTAAGCTTGGGGGAGTATGTGCCCTTCTCCACAAAAAAAAGGTTTCTCTTTTATTTTACTCTCGTTAAACCTTTGAAAACCCCCAAAAATATTTCCTTTCTCTCTTTAGTTTGCTTTGTTTTCAGAGTTCAGCTCAAGTCCGTGATGGCATTTGATTATATTTCCCACGTTCGGTTGTGCAAGTGACAAGTCAGTAATGACGAAGATCGATGGAAGGGACATAAGAAGGAAAACCGGTATGACCTCTTCTTGTTTCTACTTTTGTACATATGCAGGTACTTATGATCTAGAGACCAGCTTGTAGCGGCATAGTGCTATGTTTACAATGCTTTCCCAGTGTTCATGCTTTCTTTGTGGCTAATCTCAAATAGCTAGAGTGCATAATGTGTTGTTCAAATGATTTACATGCATTGCATTGTTCATGGTTTGGAATATTGAAGTGGTATTTCCGTTCGGAGAATTCTTGGATTGACTTGGCACATGTTTACACATGTTTATCACTAAAAAGTCTATATTGCCTTGATGATCTTTTTATTTCAGAATAGTTATATCACTTTCATGCCCGATTCAATGTTACTTTGTCGCTCTGCTTGATTATGACAATTATTGCTCTCTAGTTGGTCGCTTCCCAGTCTTTTGCTAGACTTCACTCGCACTAAGAGGAAATTCTGCTTGTGCATCCAAAATTCTTTTCAAACCAAGTTATTCCACTTGAGTCCACCATACCTTCCTATATATGGTATTTACCGACCATCCTTAACTTAGACTTTCTTGTGCCATCTCGAAACTTATTCAAAAGCTTCCCTTTTTTAACTGTACAAGCTCATGGTGCGGTGAGGGAAAATCAGTATCTACCATGCCAAAAATATTTTGACGGAAGTTTTAACTAGTCATAAAAAAAGAGTTACACCTCCCCCATACTTGATGATGGAATATAATGGACCAAATGCTGCTAATGATAGATGTGACGAGAAAACTTCCTTCCATACTTGAGGAAAAATAAACAGGTACCATAGACCGTCAAATGATGTATGGATAAAGGAACAAAAGTGTAAGGAAAAAGCATTAATATAGTTGGCATGGGAGATATTGAGAGACCTTTACCGTTCACCGTTGACTAGAAAGTTGCACTTCTGAAAAAGAATTTTATCTCTGTTTTCAAAACCAAGAGCTCTGGTACTTGTTTAGTCTTTGCTTCCAACCACGGGTTTTCAACCTTGCCACCAAAAAGCCACGGTTCGAGAGTATCCCCTTATTTCTTCAAAGCACCAACTATTGAGAGCATAATTGTCATTCTTAGTGTAACATCCACTGTCCCAAAGTACCACATTGTCCTCTGCATGATTGTGATATTGCTTGTTCTGAAATTCTTAGTTCTAGTCTCCTCTAAAACTCCGGAGGAGTTTCTGCGTTTATGTTTTTCTTCACTCATGGAGTCTAGCGAGATACCACTCTAGTATGTTCAAGCTATGTGCATTGTGATCTTGTCTTGATTTTTGGCAGCATATTATTTACTTTTAGTTGTTTGTGATTGATCACTTGAAAGAAGGATTGCTTCGTGCATTATCCTCATAGTATTGTTTCAATATTTTCTAAACTCTGTTCGTAGTACATGCTTATATACATCTTATGAAGCAAAAGATTTTGTCAAAGTTTTCTTTGTCGCGTCCAGTTCGTTGAACTGAATTGCTTGGGGACACGCAATATTCTAAGCTTGGGGAAGTTGATACGTATCAAACGTATCTACTTTTCCAAACACTTTTGCTATTGTTTTGCCCTCATCCTTGCATGATTTGAACGAAACTAACCCGGACTGACGTTGTTTTCAGCAGAGCTTCCTGCATGGTTTTATTGTGTGCAGGAAATGGATTTTTAGGTACCTCAGAAAATTCCAGAAAAATTCACGAAAAATCCACGCACCCGAAGCTTCCACGAGCCAGAAGTGGGGCGAGAGGGTGGGGGTCAGAGGGGCCCCAGGCGCCCTGCTTGCGGGGCCCCACCCCTGGCCGCGCCGGGGGGGCGCCTGGGGGGCTCCCACCTCCTCTGGTGCCCTACCAGGACTCCTATTTATTCCCGTGACGCGAAAGCCCCAGAACAGAAGTCGTTTTCCTAGTTTCCATCGCGGAGCCGCCGCCACCCTCTGTTCTTCTCCTGGAGGGCTAATTTGGAGGTTGTTTTGGCCTCCGGTGAGGGGAGATCATCGCCATCGTCAACATCATCACCACTCCATCCTCCCTCCATGAATTCTCCTCTCATGTGTTGGTAATTCCCTACTGTAGGCAAAGGGGATGGTAGGGATTGGATGAGTTAGATCATGTAATAGTTCGTCAGATTGTTGGGGACATGTTGCCTATCATCTACTTTGGTGTTTATCATCTTTGCTACAACTTGTTGCTCTTAATGCTTGTCACTTTGGGTCCGAGTGCCATGTTTTCAGATCTGAACCACTTGTGTTTTCATGAGTATATTTATGTTCTTGATCCTATCTATGAGTTGTATGCACCTATTATGGTCCGGAACCGGTGATCCCAAAGGTGACAGCTTGGGACACCAAAGGGGATGGACTATAATTTGAGGATTTCATGTATCCATTGAGTTTAATGCTTTGTTCCGGTGCTCTTTGACAGGAGCACCTTAATCTCCATAAGTTCCTTTTGGCCCCGTTCGTACCAGGATGGTAGGACAAAAGATGTTGTGCAAGTTCTTATTGCAAGCACGCACAACTACCTACGGGATACATGCCTAATGTTTGATATTTTCCTAGATGATCCTTTCTTTTCTGTGTGCCTTGCCCCATGTTAAAATCTATTACAAGTTCACTCTCATCCAAGAAGCGCCCAACCATCCATCTCCCTAGCCTACAGTGTTTTAATCCTGCTGGTCACTGATACATCCCAAACGTATCTATAATTTCTGCTTGCTCCATGCATGTTTTGTGTGACTTTGCCATGTTTTGCTTGAATGTTATACACTTTTGAGCATATTTGGACTAATCTATTAAACCAGTGCACCTAGCTGCCAGTTGCTGTTTTCTGCCGTTTTTGTATTTCAGGTTTTCCGGCCATTAAAAGTGCTCCAAAAAATCCGGGAAAATCAGATAAAAAATCAGCGCAACGGAAGTTTCCGAAATCACCAAAGGAGGGAAGGAGGGCCACCACCAGGCAGCCAGGAGGGCAGGTGGCGCGGCCCCACCCTAGGCCGCGCCAGGGACCCTCTTGACTGCCCTATGGCCCCTCTCGGTGCCCCCTTCGCCTATATTTACCCCCCGTGACGGAAACCCCTAATATTGATCCCTCTTTCGAGATCTCACCTCTGTACCACTACCGCCGCCGTTTCAAGATCGGGGCTGCTTGGAGAAGCTGCTCTGGCACCCTGCCGGGAGAAGCTACCCCCTCCGGAAGACCATCCATAGCCATGGACGCCTCCCGTATGTACCGTGAGTAATTTACCTTAGTCCATGGGTCCGTGATCAGTAGCTATGTGATCTATCTATCCCTTCTTTGTGCTTCCACTTTCGAGACCTCGTGAGCTGCCTCACATGATCGACGCACCTTTGTAATTTTCTGTTGTTGCTATGCTGAGTTTGTTGGGATCTGATGGATTATGAGACTATGTTCAGATTGTGATGAGTAATATATTTGGTTCTTCTCTTTTATATTTTTTTCTTGAGTAAATTCTTGCATGTTCTCCGTTGCCGTATTTTACTTTGGCCAAGTGATTTGTTGCAACTCCAAGAGGGAGCGTTATGCTTGATTGTGGGTTCAGCCCCTTGATGTCTAGCTTGAGTGACAGAAACATGAGACTAGGGGATGTGCTATTGCCACCAGGGATAAAACAACGGTGCTTGTATCCGCGGATGCAAGGATTGTTTACTTTACGCAAAGTTCTTTTAATGCAATTGTCTGTTGCTTTGAGTTTACACTTTGGGTGGTATTCACAACTTAATACCAGCGATATGTTCTGGATAGATATCTCAAGGTGGATGATTCGTAGTAGATGCAGATGGATTTCGGTCCACTTACCTTGGCGCACTGCCCATTGCTTTTGAGCCCTTCCTTTCTTTGCAGCATAGTTAGCATTGCGGTGCCTTCATAATCCTGTCAATTGCCCAACTGTGATTTGTTTACCTCGCTAGCACTTTTATCGTCTTTTGGGAGAGAGACATCACTAGTGAAAATCACGTGACCTTGGTCCATCTTCATATCATTGTTTACACCATCAATTTACTTTCAGTATTTACTTTCAGTTGCCACTATCATTATCTCTTGCGTTAATCCTTTGTAAACAGCAAGGCCGGAGGAATTAACAACTCCTCTGTACTCGTTGGGAGCAAAGTTATTTGTTTCTGTGTGCAGTTCCACGTCAACTCCCTTGCCCGAAGTAATTTCTGGCACCGTTGTCACCTACTTGTATCTCTTGGAGTCCTACTGGTTCGATAACCTTGGTATCTTCACCGAGGGAAATTTGCTGCTACGCTACATCTCACCTTCCGCTTGGGGTAACCAACGAGAAGTGAGAGAACTATCCTCACCGTATCAAGCTAATTTCTGGCGCCGTTGCCGGGGACTCCAGTCTACAAGATAGGGGAGTTGCACACTATCTTTTATCTTTGCTTTTTAGTCTTGTTAGTTTACCAATCAGTTTTTACTTTTGTGTCCCTTATAAAAAATACCAAAAATACCTGCTGCTACTATGGGTTCCAATGAAAACACGAAGTTGTGTGACTTCACTAGTCACAACAACAGTGGCTTTATCTGCACTCCTATTGCTCCACCTGCTACTTCAGCACCTTCTTATGAGATTAAACCTACATTGTTGAACCTTGTTATGAAAGAACAATTCTCTGGTGCTAGAGATGCTGCTGCTTTGCACTTAAATAATTTTATTGAGCTTTGTGATATGCAAAAGTACAAAGAAGTAGATGGTGAAATTGTTAAGCTTAAACTTTTTCCTTTCTCTTTGAGGGATGAAGCTAAAATCTGGTTTCAATCCTTGCCTAAGAATAGCATAGATTCTTGGGATAAGTGCAAGGATGCTTTTATCGGGAAGTACTATCCCCCTGCTAAAATTATTCAATTGAGGAGTAACATTATGAATTTCAGGCAATTGGATAATGAACACATTGCCCAGGCATGGGAACATATGAAGAAGCTCGTCAAGAACTTCCCTACACATGGACTGACTACCTGGATGGTTATCCATACTTTTTATGCAGGCTTGAACTTTACCTCACGGAACCTGTTAGACTCGGTCGCAGGAGGAACTTGTATGTCAACCACACTTGGTGCTGCTACAAAGCTACTTGATGAGATGATGCTGAACTACTCTCAGTGGCACACCGAAAGATCTCCAACTGGTAAGAAGGTAAATTATGTCGAGGAGATCTCCTCTCTAAATGAAAAGGTTGACCTTATCATGTCTCTACTTACCAAGCAAGCTCCTATTGATCCTCAGGATGTTCCTTTAAATTCTTTGATTGCTCAGGATCAAGTAGATGTGAACTTTATCTCTAGAAACAACTTCAACAATAATGCTTATAGAGGCAATTTTGCTAGTAATCCTAGACCTTTTCCATCCACTTATGGGAACAACAACACCTACCCTAGTAACAAGAACCCCACCTCTGAACTAGAGAGTATGCTTAGAGACTTTATCACTACCCAAAAGGCCTTCAACAAGAATGTGGAATAAAAACTAGCTAAATTAGATAATATTTGTTTGAAGGTAGACAACTTAGCCCTTGATGTTGAGATGTTAAAAATTAGAACCTCTCCCCTTGAGGAGAGTAAGGTCACTCCTATTAATGCTATCCAGTTACAAATCAATAAAAATATTAGGATGATGGCTAAACTTAAAGAGAGATGGGCTAGAGAAAAAGAGGAAGAGGATAGAATTAAGAGCCTTCCTACCTACCACACAGTAGCTACTATCCAAGTAGTTGAGGATGTCCAAACTGTTAGCACCCATCACACCCCTAGTCCCACTGGACCTATCAATGGTGATGCTACCACCTCAACCATAGACAAAGAAACCTCTATGAACATAGAGGCTTTCAAAAAAGTGAGCTTAAATGATATCAATGCCTCCTTGATAGATAGTAGTGATCTAGACTTTGACAATTGCACTTTATCTGAAGTTATTGGTTTCCTACACAAGATGTCTAGAGACCCCCACACTAGCACACTTAATCTTGCCTTCATAGAGCATATCACCAATGCTCTAATCAAAGTTAGGGAGGAGAAGCTTAGACTAGAAGCCTCCATACCTAGGAAGCTAGAAGATGGTTGGGATCCTATGATAAAAATCAAATTGAATAACTATTCTTGTTATGCTTTATGTGATGTTGGAGCTAGTACCTCTGTTATGCCCAAAATAATGTATGATATGCTTGAATTGAAACCCTTTGATCCTTGTTCTTTTGGTGTTCGTCTTGTTGATTCTTCCGTAAAGAAACCTTTGGGGAAAATCGACGATGTTCTTATCATTGTCAATGACAATTATGTTCCCGTTGATTTTACTATTATGGACATTGAGTGTGAGCCCTCTTGTCCAATTATTTTGGGACGTCCTTTTCTTCGCACAGTTGGTGCTGTTATTGAGATGAAAGAGGGGAATATCAAATTCCAATTCGCTCTAAAGAAAGGGATGGAACACTTCCCTAGGAAAAATATTAAGTTACCTTTTGAGTCCGTCACACGGGCTAGTTATTTTCTTGCAAATACTTGATCTATTTGCTTTAAGCCTTGCTAATGGCGTTAAAGAAGCGCTTTCGGGAGGCAGCCCGCAACGAATTTAGGTTTTTCTTTTTTTCTTTTATTCTTTTTTTAGTGGTCTTGATGATTGTTACTATTGTAGCAACATCATTGTATCTTTACTTTTCAAGCTTTGTGCCTTTTATAGCCTCATACGGCAAGGGAAGTAAAAGTTGTGACATGCTGTCCAGAAAACAGATTCTGTCCTCGTGACTAGAAAAATCAGAGAAAAATCCCAGTTCATCTTTTTGAGATGAAATTTTTAGACAGCATGATCTATACAATTACGAAACTTCCGTATGTTCTGAGTTTTTTTATTTGAGTGGCAGAAGTACCCCTAAAAATTCGTTTCTATCTGCTGTTCTGTTTTTCCCAGATTCTGCCACGTTTTGTCTCTCCTTACTTTTGCAAACCTTAAGCTTGCTTTTTATTTGAAAAATCTTTTTGGAAATCTTGAGAAACAGTAGCTCTTCAATATTATCTTTATTTTCAGTAGAGCAAAAGTTAGTTTAGTAGGGTACTAACCTCTCTAATCAGTCTACAATGAGTTATGTATGAAGGGAGTTTTCAAGTGTGCGATGGAAGATGATGAAAGAAGATCTTGGAGTGTCAAACGCTCAAGATTGGGGATGCCCATGTGCACCCCCAATAAATATTCAAGGAGACTCAAGCGTCTAAGCTTGGGGATTCCCCCGTGCATCCCCTTCTTCATCAACAATTATCAATTCGTCTCTCGTTACACTATATTTTTATCACTTCATGCGTTATGTGCTATTCTTGGAGCGTCTCGCTCTTAGGTTTTGATTTTAGTTTTCTTTAGTTTTGTTTGCTGTAGTAAAAAGTTAGATCCCAGCTTACTTACTCTTTTGTATGTGAGAGATACACGCTCCGCTTGAACTAGAACTCCTCATAGGATTTGCATGCTTATTCTTTTAGATGTGAGTTGTTCTTTGTATTTTCTTAGATGCTGCTTTGCTTAGTTGTAGTGCTTTAGTTTTTCTAGGGCTTTGCTTTTGTTTTAGGTTGAACTTTCTATAGGTTGCATGTTTTATCTTGTTAGAGAGTTTGCCTGTTGCACTGAGTTTTCTGTCTTGACTAGAAGTAGGTAGTGGAAGTTGCTTTTCTCTTTGTAGTAGTAACTTGCAATAGTTTTGAGGTATTGATTAGAGTAATGTTTGAACTTTTGGTGTCACGAGCTCGATCCTATTAGTGATAGATGTCGTATTTTGGGCAATCCATGTGTTTTTCGAAAACCAAAAACCCCTGTTGAGAACTCTAGCTACTAGATGGATCACTAACCTCTGGAGGGTTCGAATATTAGAGAACACTCACGTACCATGAGTCGAGGATGCGCAAGGATAACCAAACCCCCATACACTCCTCCTTGGGGTACTTGTCTCTCTGTGAACCTCCTGATTAGAGAGTTACCGATAATAAGTGCATGAGTTCTCCAGACTAATGTGAGTATTCGAAAGTTGACACTTCCACCCACCTATACTTTTTCTAGCCTCTCCTGTGCCGTGCATTGCTCTCTTCTCACTCCGAGAGTTAGCGTCCACCTTCGCCGGTACATCCAAACCCTTGGCACGATACGCTCTGTCATCCTAAACCTCCTTATATCTTTCCTCAAAACAGCCACCATACCTACCTACAAGGCATTTCCATAGCCTTTCCGAGATACATTGTCATGCAACATCCATCTTCTCATGACTTGATCCTCATGTCATACATTTGCATCATGATAGTTATATCTTCTTTATGTGACTACCTTTGTAAAGTGTGAAAGATCTCCTATATTCTTGTAAAATATAAAGTGTTGCCCCTAAAGTGAGGAGAATATCCCAAAGAGGACAAAATCAAAAGATCCCAAAGAGGACAAATGAGAGTTAAATAGAAAGAGCCATTGAGGCCACCAAAAAATAGAAAAAATAGAAAAAAATAGAAAAAGAAATAAAAAGAGATAAGGGGGCACACTACTATTCCTTTTGAGAGATCCACACTAGTACTTCATCCTCTATCCCTTGTACTCCATAGAGATCTTCATTCATGCATATAGCTATGTGGGAACCTTCACACTATAGAACTTTCATTGAGCCTCCTCAAACGAGCTCTAGGTCTTCTTGAGCAAGCAAGTTAGATGCACCCCCACTAGTTCCATTGGAGAGCTTTTAGCTCACATGTGCATCCGTTGCATGGAAATCCCTACTCCTCACATCATATCTATCATATGGCCTTCTCTCGCCTATGATTGTCCTCATTGATGTGAGCCTTTCACACCTTTTTGTCTTTCTCCTCCACCTTCTTTCTGTTTCGCCTTTTAGGTGTCAACTTTCTTGCTCACAATCATCCATTGCATGAGTGCTCAATATATCGAAAGGGAGTGGATCCGTTTGACTTGTACCTGGCTAGTGGTCTGGGGACGAGTCAAGATAAGAATCCAAAGGAGACCAAGTGTGAAACTTTAGTAGATAGTTGTTCTCAACAACCTTATTTTTTCTCTCGTATTTCCCTATCCCTTGCTTGCACGCAAACACCATCTAGAGATATTCGAGTCATGGACAGCGAGAGCTCTTGCACCTTTTGTTCTTTTGTTGCTTGTGTCAATGCTAATATAGACTCTTGCTTGTTAAGACTTGAATTTAATTGCATGCTTTGATTGCTTTACTTAAAAAGTCCTTATATGGTTGTGTGGCATGTCACCACAGAAATTATGCTTGTTATCATATACCTACTCGAGGACGAGCAGGAATTAAGCTTGGGGATGTTGATACGTATATATAATTTGGGGACTTTGTTCTTCTCTTAAAAAGTCCCAAACGTATCTATAATTTCTGCTTGCTCCATGCATGTTTTGTGTGACTTTGCCATGTTTTGCTTGACTTTTATACACTTTTGAGCATATTTGGACTAATCTATTAAACCAGTGCACCCAGCTGTCAGTTGCTGTTTTCTGCTGTTTTTGTATTTCAGGTTTTCCGGCCATTAAAAGTGCTCCAAAAAATCCGGGAAAATCAGATAAAAAATCAGCGCAACGGAAGCTTCCGGAATCACCAAAGGAGGGAAGGAGGGCCACCACCAGGCAGCCAGGAGGGCAGGTGGCGCGGCCCCACCCTAGGCCGCGCCAGGGACCCTCCTGACTGCCCTGTGGCCCCTCTCGGTGCCCCCCTTCGCCTATATTTACCCCCCGTGACGGAAACCCCTAATATCGATCCCTCTTTCCCGATCTCGCCTCTGTACCAACGCTGCCGCCGTTTCAAGATCGGGGCTGCCTGGAAAAGCCACTCCGACACCCTGCCGGGAGAAGCTACCCCCTCCGGGAGACCATCCATAGCCATGGACGCCTCCCGTATGTACCGTGAGTAGTTTCCCTTGGACCTGGGTCCATGACCAGTAGCTATGTGATCTATCTCTCCCTTATTTGTGCTTCCACTTTCGAGACCTCGTGAGCCGCCTCACATGATTGAGGCACCTTTGTAATTTTCTGTTGTTGCTATGCTGAGTTTGTTGGGATCTGATGGATTATGAGACTATGTTCAGATTGTGATGAGTAATATATTTGGTTCTCCTCTTTTATATTTTGTTCTTGAGTAAATTCTTGCATGTTCTCCGTTGCCGTATTTTACTTTGGCCAAGTAATTTGTTGCAACTCCAAAAGGGAGCGTTATGCTTGATTGTGGGTTCAGCCCCTTGATTTCTAGCTTGAGTGATAGAAACATGAGACTAGGGTATGTGCTGTTGCCACCAGGGATAAAACAACGGTGCTTGTATCCGCGGATGCAAGGATTGTTTACTTTATGCAAAGTTCTTTTAATGCTGTTGTCTGTTGCTTTGAGTTTACACTTTGGGTGGGATTCACAACTTAATACCAGCGATATGTTCTGGATAGATATCTCAAGGTGGATGATTCGTAGTAGATGCAGATGGATTTCGGTCTACTTACCTTGGCGTACTGCCCATTGCTTTTGAGCCCTTCCTTTCTTTGCAGCATAGTTAGCATTGCGGTGCCTTCATAATCCTGTCAATTGCCCAACTGTGATTTGTTTACCTCGCTAGCACTTTTATCGTCTTTTGGGAGAGAGACATCACTAGTGAAAATCACGTGACCTTGGTCATCTTCATATCATTGTTTACACCATCAATTTACTTTTAGTATTTACTTTCAGTTGCCACTATCATTATCTCTTGCGTTAATCCTTTGTAAACAGCAAGACCGGAGGAATTGACAACTCCTCTGTACTCGTTGGGAGCAAAGTTATTTGTTTCTATGTGCAGGTCCACGTCAACTACCTTGCCCGAAGTAATTTCTGGCGTCGTTGTCATCTACTTGTATCTCTTGAAGTCCTACTGGTTCGATAACCTTGGTATCTTCACCGAGGGAAATTTGCTGCTACGCTACATCTCACCTTCCACTTGGGGTAACCAACGAGAAGTGAGAGAACTATCCTCACCGTATCAGTCACTAGTTGTTACTTTTTCTTTTTTTACTTCTACTGTCGTCGCTACCACTATCATATCACTGTTGCTATTAATATTTTGTTGGAAGCAAGTATATTTTAGGTGCGGTTGAATTGAAAACTCAACTGTCAAAGCTTATAAGTATTCTTTGGCTCCCCTTGTATCGAATCAATAAATTGGGTTATCTTACCCGCGAAGACTATCTCGATCGTACAGTTGAGGGTCATCAATGATCTACACACAATTTTAGTTAAGTTACATATAAAGAACATTTTTATTGGAGCAACGGTTAAAAAGTTATGGACTATTGCATTTACGGTGGCATGGCATGTAAATAGCAGTGAAACAACATGTAAACAAGTTCAAACATGGAAAATGAGCACATTTTATTAAACTAGACAAAATTCTAAGCAAGTTACATGTAGAACGTGTCACGATCCGAGCTACCGTTCAAAAGATATAAGCATCACAAAAATACAATATTATTCTGCCATTTTATTAGTCCAGAAAATATAAACAGTGCAACGGGCCGAAACTGCACTAAACGGGCCTAGATGGCGAGCACAGAATAACTAAACGTCGCACCGAGCGTTACATAGATCTGTGCCGAGCCCACCGACGAACAGAAAAAATGGAGGCAGAGCGCTCACCAAGTGGGCCGAGCCCATGAGCAGGGGTGGGCGCGGGATAGCTGGCGTCGCCCACGGGCGGGAGGTTGATGCGGGTCAAGGAGCGACCATGGGCTGTTGGGCGCTGGTGGGTCGCGTGAGGCCCAACTAACGAACCGAGCGGGACAGGCGACTGGATCGGGATCGTCCCGATCCCGACCGGCGGCAACGGCGGAGCTCCGGCCGACTCGTGGCGGCGCGGAGGAGAGGCGGGACGGGCGCAACGCCGAGTCCGGCGTGAGTGCGGTCTGGGCCGGGGCGTGGCCGACAACGAGGGGGTCCAAGGAGGAGGCGAGGTTCATGGCGCCGGCGGTGACCTCCGGTTGGCGTCCATGGCGGGGCGGGCTGCAGGGAGGAGAGAGGAAGGTGAGGTAGGAGAAGGAGGGGGAAAATATTCACCAATTATTAATTTGGTGAAAACAAATATTGCAAACAATTCTAGAAATCAACAAAATAAAGCAACAAACAATTTTTTTAATTTGGGTGAAAATCCCGGGCTGTTACATTAATGGTATAAGTGTAAGGTAGTTTGCTATTAAGTAATGAAATACAAGGTTTTAATGAAGTCATTCTCTTTGACATTGTTGCATTATTGATAGTGATGTCAGTGAATATATAACTATGTTGCAAAATGATATAAAGGCTCATTTGGTAGCCATAATGGGGAGCTAACCAGACATACATATTTAACACCAAGAACACAGATGTAACAGTGACAGTGAAGCAGTCATACATAATTGATAGTTAACCAAGCATACATAAATGATAGTGAAAAAAGTATACATATAACATCAAGCGTTCATATTGGACAGTGAAGCAAGCATATTTAACACCAAGTAATAATCAATAAAGCATATTTAACCACATCAAGCATTCATATTTAACACTGACAAAGGCGCACAAGCAAGCATAAAGGTTCATATATTTTAAGATAAGTACTTAGATTCATAGTTACAAAACCACATAAATCAGTGTCACAAACATATAGTCCATAGTGACATAAGCAACAAAATGACGATGTGCACATAGTTCATAGTTCATAGGCGTCCTAACATCTAGTTCCTTGGCTCAAAATATCAAACATCAACGTCCTCTTGGCTTTCTTGATCCTTCTGACTTCTGTTGTGAAACTCTTAGATGCCCTCTTCAGATCAGCCTTGTTTTGATGTTCTCCTAATATTTTAGCTTGAGCTTTTGGAGCTTTTCTCTTCCTTGCATCCTCCTTAGCTGCATTTAGTACAACAAATTTCTTTTGTCTTGATTCAACTATGCTTGCTCTTTTGGCAACAACTAACTCCTTCCTTGTGACATTTGTGTGCCCTATTCTCCTTAGTTTGATACTTCTTGGCTCCTCTCTCTATTGCCTTCTTCTGTGCAGCCAAGTTCTTCTTAGCCCGATCTTCAACAGCTTTCTTCTCTATTGCAACATGCAATGCTTCCAGTGCAACATCTCTCTTTTGGACATTTCTATTTCCCTTTGTCTCTTCATATATCTAAGATTCATGGCATAGACTCCATCTTTGGTTTCAGTTGTGGAAACTTGTGGCCTTGATTCTCCTATGATCTTGAAGCTATGCCGATGAAGCTAGATTCTGGCATATGTTCTTCACACATTGCTTCTCTCTGTGATGCTTGTTGCCCATTCCTCGTCTGTTGTGCTATTGTGTTCAACAAATTGGATAGAAAACTATGCTATAAGATCAATATGAGAAAAATTGGATATCATAATTCACTTGCATGTGTAATTAGATGTCATAATAAATAATCTAATTGGTTACGGTCTCCTCTTCCTCATCATAAATTGATGCCCTATTTTACAAAGGTTGCAATTCTTCATCTGATGAACAAACATGTATAGACCTGGAAACTTGAGATTGTGGCACATGTTTGACTAGTGGCCTACCAGCCTTCTTGTGCTTGCATGAAACACTATATGGCCTTCCTCTTGGAAATGAGAAGATATGATGATCACAGCATTCATTGTAAGCTTCTTGCCTCATCTCTTGTCTTTAGCTTCATAAGGTTGATTCCTTCTATTCTTCTGGAGCATTCCTTTCTTGTTATGCTTCTTGGGTGGGAGTTTGAGTAATGTTCCATGCATCTAGATCCAACCTCTCTCATATTTTTCTGGTATTTTAACATGCTTGTAGGCCTTAAAATGTGGAAATGTTGTAGCACTTCTCAAGTATATCCTTAGGGCCAATTTTCTCCTCTTTTCAACAACAGATTGAATGATGGTATGGTATGTCATTTAGGCCCCACCTCTTACATGTGCAACTTAGATCTTTGATGTCCTCCATGTATGATCTTATTTTTTTAACCATCTACAACATGTTGACATGTTATGTCAGTGGAATGCTCATTCCCAAGTTGAATTGATGCAAGTTAAACTCCTCCATAGCTTGACCATTAAATCTCTTGCATTTCACACATTGGCATGTAGCAGATAATTCTTCATTTTTCTATAATATCTGCTTGATCTTTGGAGAAAACGTGCCATCCCAATTTTCACTCTCCTCTCGTTTGTTGTAAAACCTAGTCATCATTTGGTTTTTGATTGTCTTGTTCATTGAAAGAATTGTAAGCTCCCTCGCGTCAAGTATGTATATGAAATTCACATGTCAAATTTAGTTGTTGAAAATGCAGGAAAACTAACCGGTCATTTGCAAGCTTAATTGTTGAAAATTAAACTCATTTATAATGTTTGTGATAAGTACTTGTTGAAAACTTCAAAGGCATTTAATGTTTGACACTTAACTTCACATATATGTAAAACAACTAGTTCTTGGGTATGCTATATGTACCCCTCTACCACTCTGGTATAGGATTGACCACTTCATTCAAACAAACCTTAGAACACTCAAATTTCTCCCATTCACTCTCTCATTAATAAAATCCTAGATCCCAGTGATATTCGTGAGTGTTCTTGAGAGAACTTACTCCAAGCGATAGATCTTCTCCTTCCCCATCTTTTAACCAAAGCGGTTTGTGATTTGAGAAATTCTTGAGTTTCCCCTTTGATCTTGCTAGGGAAGGCGCCTGGCCAGGGGTGGGTCCCTCCGACTCCCCTTAGGGCTTCTGGAGTCTTCCAGTATTTTAGTATTTCTGGAATTTTTCGTCAATGTTGATTTTTCACCTTTTTCTACGATGCACAGATAATAACAGACAGAAACCGGCTCTAGGTTAATAGTTAGTCCCAAATATGTTGGTAAAAGGATATGGAAATGCATCAAAACATATAGTAAAGTCACACAAACAAGCATGGAACAAGCAAAAAATATAGATACGTTTGAGACATATCAGCGTGCCTTGCCAACTATTAACTCCATCAAAGCTTCGTCTACGACTCGAGCATCAAAGCCAGCAAAAAGCAAGGAAGTCCAATCCGACCGATGGGAGTAGTTTTAGACTAGCTAAACTCATGTATTTCCTCTCGAAAGCCAGCGCTGGAACCCTAGTCGCCACCAGGAGAGGTCAATCTTCCGACGTCGTCCTCCGACGGCTCTCCTCCATTGATGGCCTCTTGGTCATCGGTAGTGAGGGGTCGGGTGACCAAACCCCATGCATTTGGACCAAGTACCTTTAGGTTTTAGGGTCCTAGTAGCTTAGGTTTTGGGTCGTTCGTCGTCTTGCCTTCGATGATGGCGGCAACACTGTTGAATAAAGAAGCTCCAATTCCTTCCTCGTCAAGGCGATCAATTCTATGGTCGGTGATGGATTTATAAAGTAGACTGTCCAAGCAGGGATGTCGTGGCGGCAATGGCATCATTATGGTGGACTTGTGTCCTCGGGTTTCTCCGTTGCGATAGAGTTTCCTCCAGCGTTGATGCGGAGCTTAGGAGGTACCCAATGAGAAGATGCAGATGGTGGTTTGCATCATTGACATCAGGAAGATGGGTCATGTGTTGGTTTTTTGGTTGGTGGCTGGCAGGTATGGTTTCCTCTTCTAGCGTCTTAGTCGTGCATGGTGCCAGATCTGAAGTTCGATGGCGTGTTTGGGGTGTTGCCCCTATCTGATTCTTTCAACAGTACTGGATTCGCCTTTGGCGAACCACCTTGGAGGGCCGCAAAGATTCATACCAACGATGGAGCCACGTCGAGCTCGGATGAGGAGGTGTCCCATCAGTTTTTTTTGGTGGTTGCTTTGCTGGTGCCATAGGTAGGTGATGGGCGTTGGTGTCAAGTTCAAAGGATTCGTCGATCTTGATTGTATTTTTTTGGTCGGTGTTCCTTTGTGCGAAAGCTAGAAGACTGCTATCTTTTCAGTTTTGTCATGTTGGTATCTACGTGACTTGTCCTATGATATTTATGATATAAATGAAGCATGTATTATCCCGGCAAAAAAACTAATGTATTTCATTTTTATGAAAATCACCCATTCGGTCTATGTAAATTACTCCCTTTGTTCCACAATGTAAGAAGTTTAGTTTGCAAAAACGTCTTACATTGTGGGATGGAGGGAGTATATCTGAATTCGAATAAAATTTATTCAAGTTTGTATGAATTCAACATATTTTAATTAAACTACTGGTGGACATATACGACTATGATTGAATGATATGCTCCTGCATCAGTATTCGCAAACCGATCTAAATCGATCCACGAACAAATACGATATCTGTTTTAGGAACAGCGTTTTAACATGCTCTTAATCAGCAACTGGATCATCTTCACGTACAATCGATCTCACTGCACTATGAACCTAGTCATTACACATTTGCTCTCATAGTATTTAGATCTTGAGGTTGGCCGACGCCCTAACGTTAATGTAAGGCCAACTATTAATTTAGAACAATTAATAGAACATGGACCTGAAAAAGATGATCATAACGTCGTCAATTCCCAACCAACTAACCATCAGGTTCTCTCTTTCTCAAGAAAAAAACCCCAATCACTTTCTCAATCCTTTAATAAGGGCACTCCCAATGCTAGTATCTTAGCACGAAATCATAGGTATTTTGCTTATGTGGCATGGTACTTAATGAAGAAAGAGAGGGAGGTTGTATCTTAGCTAAGAGCAAATACAATAAGGTACAGTCAGCAGGCTGTAAGTATTAAAATATTATATTTGAGGTGAGGTGGAGGAAAGAGAAGAGGAGAGAGAAGAGAAGCGGGCTATAAATTAGTAGCCAGATGTGTCAATAGAGTAGTACATATTTATACCTAACCATTGTACTAGTTGGCTATAAGGTTGGCTATAAATGACATGGCATTTCCTTATAGCCAACAGTCGGCTATACTATTAACCATGCTCTAAGATACAACTCTTGCACGTGGCCATATGCAAAAAGCATGGTTAGACCAATCACATTTATGCATGGAGCCAAAATCATTAAATAAGATACAATCTCTAAGAAACAATGCATTGTGGAGATTGTATCTTAAGTTTTTATTGCACCTATGATATTGTGCTAATAAACAATGCATTGGGAGAGCCCTAATGCATTCCTCGGCTCACCCCCACGATGGTCACGTTTCATGCTTATTACCGGTGCCAACTCGGAGTTCAAATTTTTATTCTGCCTTTCCTACATTTGAACAGCTGTCGGAGGTTTTTCTTTTCACCTCTAAACATGCAAAAAAAAATATCATGCTAAAAACAAAACTATAGTTGGAGATGCTCTTAAACCTCCTGCAATGGATAGTAGTATTATAGAATGATATTGTGCAGATGATATTAACATATGATACTATCTTCGCAATGTATAATATCATATTTTATTCATTTTAATGCAAAATACATATTAATATATCATTTATTATGATATATTATCATAATCGAAAATCACAAACGGCTCTAGGAAGCGCACGCATGCGCTTAGGACCCAAAACGATGTGTTCATAATATGATACTTAACTTTCTTTTTTTCATTTAATTATATACTAAATTATTAAAATTTCTTAGTTCTTTTATAGCCGGGCACACTCCTTTCCATTATATCATAACGGAAATACAATGTTCGAGAGATAAAAGAGGGGGAAAGGGGGGATAAGGGATAGATGTAGACATACCTACAGGGAAATCCACAACCTAAAGATCCGGAAAAATGAAATCCCAGTCGTGGGGCAAAAACCCAGTAGGTATTTGTCCATCTAAACCACCAAGTGCACTATTACAGCAGCATTAACAAACAAATAACATGACCTCCACTAGGATCTAAAATAGTTCTTCCAGCGACCAAAAGTGAGATTAAACGAAGCGGCCAAGGGAAAGCCTCCCCCGAATCTCAGTTGTCCTCCAGCGCCCTGTTGCACAGTCTCATCATCTAAATGGCGTTGATCTTGATCCCCTCCTCGCCCATCTTAAGATCAGCAGCCACCCCTGAGTCCTTCTGCAGACCTGCCCAATACAAGATATTGGCACAAGCTAAGAAACTAATCTTAAATGGTGATCTAAGCCTTTGATCCTCAAAGGTAATGCCATTGCGGACATTCCAAGTCGCCCAACATATTGCAGCTAAACCGATAGTGTAAAAAGATTCACCATCGGGGAAAATACAGTAACACCAAGTAAAGAACTGCCAAATGTTGTTAGGTCCATAATCCACACCAAACACAAAAGCCACCACTCTTCAGTTTACCCTAGCAACAGAGCATTCAAAAAACAAATGGTTCAAGAACTCGTAGCCGAAACAAAAGGAACATTTGGTATTTCCTTGCCAATTTTTCCTTCTCTGAACATCTCTAGTGAGGATGGCATTTTGATGCGTTTGCCACATGAAGATTTGAATCTTCAGTGGTAGTTTTCCATCCCATATCCACTTATAGTTGCAACCATGTAAATGACACTCCTACAACTCATAAACAGACTTAGTAGTAAAAGTTTTATTTTTGCCGAGGCCCCAGAAAACCTCATCATTCCTCACACCAAGATCCATTCCCCCAAATCGTTGCTTAACCATCTGTCCATCTCCCATTGGTTAGCCAGCAGAGGGGAAAGTCTCCTACGAAAAAAGAGACTGGGATCCGCAGATAAACCTTGCACTCAGGTTTAGTGCAAATATTAAACAAATCACTAAACAACTCCCCTAATGGGGGTTGATCATCAATCGTATCTAGACAAAGGCGAGCCACATCCCCAGAAATGAGTTTAACTCGCCTTCCCAACATATACACATCCTTCACCCGCATAATAGCTTTCCAGCAAGATGAATCCTAAAATTTACTCTTAACAGAAGGAACAGTATCATGTTGAAAGTACTTGGCATTTATCACCTCTTGCCATAAGCCCTTATATTTCTCCAATTTCCACCACCATTTGACCAAAAGGCTAACATTTTGTCTGTGGAGATTTTTAACCCCAAGACCACCTCCTTTCTTAGATCTACAGATCATATCCCATCTCACCAAATGATATCTTTTCTTGATATTAGAAGACTGCCAATAAAATCTCCTTCTATGCACATCCAAGCGATTGATAACAGTTTTAGGAAGCATAAACATAGACATGTAGTAATAAGAAATACTGGATAGGTTTGCATTCAGAAACACCAGTCTCCCCCTAGAGGAGGCAGTACTGCCCAAGCCAGACCCGCACTTGGCAACAAATTTTTCTTCCAACATGTCCCAATCAGCTCTATGCAAAGATAGATAACCAACAGGTACCCCTAGATATTTCATAGGGAAGTGACCAATTTGACAGTTGAATATATCAACATAGGTTTGCAAGATGTTATCATCACCCCCAACACAAAGAATCTTACTTTTTTGGAAGTTGGTTTTAAGACCTGACATAAGTTCAAACATATATAGCAACAATTTCAGGTTCAGCGCTTTATCAATATCCGGATCAAAGCATAGGACTGTGTCATCAGCATACTGTAAAATATCTACCCCATTGTTAATCAAATCAGGGGCCAAACCCACAATCAACTTGTTTTTCTGGGCAGTTAATACCATTTTACAGAGACACTCTGCCGCAACGTTGAATAGGAAAGGAGACAAAGGGTCCCCCTGTCTAACCCCTTTGTGACTTATAAAATAGGGGCCAACTGTGTTGTTAATTTTTACACACATAGTTCCCCCATGCAAAATGTTATGCACCCAGCCACACCATCTGGGACTGAAACCTCTCATTTTTAAACATTCCAAAAGAAAGGCCCAGTTAACTTTACCATAGGCCTACTCAAAGTCCAACTTAAGCACAATCCCAACCTTTTTCTTAATATATGTATGGTGCAAGATTTCATGAAGGGTCAAAACCCCATCCATAATATTCCTATGCTTGATGAAAGCATTTTGATGCACACTAAAAAGCACAGGTGCAAAAGCCGTCACTCTGTTATCCAACACTTTGGTAATCAGTTTATAAGGTCATCGCAGAAGACAAATAGGCCTAAATTATTGTATTTTACGGGCCTCACTTATTTTAGGAAGTAAAGTTACCACCCCATAATTCAAACGGTGCAGCTCAAGTTTACCTGTATAAAAATCACGAAATAGGGCCATAATATCACCCCTAACAATTTCCCAACAGCACTGATAAAATTCAGCAGGAATATTATCCATACCCGGAACCCTATTGCTTTTCATCGCAAATAGAGTAGTTTTCACTTCATCAATAGAAAATGGGGCATCCAAGACCTTACGGTCAACTTCAGACAATTTTTCACCAGGATCCCACACGTCAGGTCCCATATGAAACATGTTCCCGGGAGCCTGCCCAAATAGACCTTTATAAAAAATCTGTTGCATGAGCTAAGAGATTATTAGTCCCCTCGATGATATCATCACCATCACACAGGGAATGTATGGTATGTTTGCGCGTATTGCCATACGCAATTTTCTGATAATATGTCGTGTTCATATCTCCCTACAAAAGCCATGGCTCATGTGATTGATGCAGCAAATACAACTCCTCATTAACAATGAGATCATTAATCTCAGCCAAAATAACCACCTTATGAGCAAACATCTGAGGTGATAAAAGATCAAGATCCTCAGCTTCTTCAAGAGAAGTGAGCTCCTCTCTCAGCTCTTTCTTTCTTTTTCTATCATGCCCAAATTTTTTAGAGTCCCAACCCTTAAAAAAGTTTTTAAATCTTATAAGTTTGATATTGAGCACATCAACAGGGTTAGTACTATTCACCCTCTTACTCCATATTTTCTCCACCAATGGTAAGAAGTCAGGGTTTTTTAACCAGCTCATCTCAAATCTAAACTCCCTCTTCACATGACTGGAATTAATATTTTCAGATTCTAGCAAAAGAGCATTGTGATCAGATAAATCCCTCACGAACTTCTTAACAGTAACCGAGGGGAAAAGTTGTTCCCAATTATCTGAAACCAGTACTCTGTCAAGTTTTTCCAACGTAGGATGATCTTGGTTGTTAGACAAGGTGTACATCCCTCCCTCAATGTGAAGTTCAAAAAAATTAAATGAATTAATCACATTATTAAACATGTCCACATGAGGGGAATTGTGCCAGTTTTTATTTTTCTCCCCACAGTGCCTCAGCACATTAAAATCACCACCCACAATATAGGGCACCGAAATATGACTACAGGTTTCAGCTAGTTCCAAAGAAACTCGGCTTTACACTCCTCATGAGCCGCCCCATATACCACACATAGGGTCCAGGGAATTTTTTGTTCACATCAAATAAATCCACCTGGAGAATATATTTTCTCTTAACCCAAGATAAGATATCAAATTTATTATGTCTAATACCACAAAGAATACCACCTGATTTCCCAACAGAAGTAATAAAATCCCAAGTGAAACAATTTTAAGAATCCAATCTTCTCATAAAACTATCATTATACTTCTTCTTATGAGTCTCTAGTAAACAAATTATATCAAGGGAATGATCTCTAATCATATCAGAAAGGCAGGAGGCCATTCCTTTTTCCCACCCCTCTGCAATTCCAGAATAAAGCATTCATCATTTATATCTTTTATTTATATTTCCTCTATTCCTGGTAACTCCGCAAGGAGGTTGTGCAGATGCCTCAGGAACAAGGGAAACAACATCACCACCAACCTAACTCCTAGTAACAGGTCTGGATATAGAAATCACATTTCTCTTACTCTTTTTATTTGTATTTGATCTATCAATGCTACTCTTGATTTTCTCCAAATCAATATTATCCCCCTCCTCAAACTCATTATCATCCCCCCATTTAGAACTAATAGGAGTACATTCTCCCAACTCGTTAGTAATGAACATCGTTTTTTAGGTTCAGTGGAGAACAAATTTCTCATATGATCCTCATGCCTTCTACTTATTTCTAGTTCACGGATCACATCAATAGTAGTAAATTCATCATCAGGAATCATCACCCCCATTTTACTAGCTCTAAGCATCATCTCACGATCAGATAATACATCAAAGGAATTCTTTCGAGGGGCAGGAGAGGAGTACCTTCCAGATTTCTTTTCCTGGTGAGAGCAGCCACTCTATCCACCATGTTCTCTCCCATCTTCAGAAGATTGCGCCTGCTAAATCTCATATTCTCACATACAAGCGAAGGAGTGGGAATAACATCCTCCATATGATCAACAGGAGAGCTTGGGAGTTGTACCGTGTATAACACATGTACATGTTTTTCTAATTCATCACCCATGATTTCAATTTCTTCCACCAGGATGTTTTGTTTCAACATATCAGCATAAGATATCTGCCCAAATCTCATAGGATAAAGAAAACGAGATATTATGGGGTCAACTTTCACCTGAACATCATCGTTTTTTAGACTACCTTGTGAGCAGGGCACAATCCAGTTCATAGGACCCGAAATCTCTTCACATAGACCAGCCTCACGAGCCATAGTATCCAACAGCAAAGAATTACTCACTTCCTCAGACTCGGATTCAGATATCTCATCCTCCACAGGTCCCACGACATTCTTTCCATTTGGTTTCTCCGAACTCTCAGCTTTTTTTCTCATTCTTTTCAGCATGCTCTTTAGAGCTATCAGTTTTCTATTTTTTTATGCCTGAGGATTGACCCAGGTTACCATCCACAGAAACCCCAGATTTCACACGATCTGGATCACGAGAAACAACCTTATCGATCTCATATAAGAAATCATAAAAGTGAGTACCAAGAACACCTTCAGCCACTAGGGGCAACTCATCCACATTGCAGCAGCTCAGGCGTACACGAACAGAAGCAGGGCGGTGTAAGGTAGGATAATCAATATCCAAAGGCACACCCACCAAAGAAGTAACATACGCAACATTATGCTCACTACGTTTATCAGAAGGAACATTGCTCATTTTGACCCAAGCGACTTCCATTTCTCCTTCAGCCCCAATATTAGCCTACCAACGAGCAATATGAACCACCACACCACATGATTTTAGAATCATACGATCACTGTAACAAGCTTTAGCCACATCTCTTTGAGACGGGAAACGAATCACATAAGTACCGGGGTGATACGTCCCAAACGTATCGATAATTTATGCTCGCTCCATGCATGTTTTGTGTGATATTGCTATAATCTAGATACACTTTCATAGACTTTTGATCATATTTGGACTAACCTACTAACTCAGTGCACCCCAGTGTCAGTTCCTGTTTTCTGCTGTTTTTCTATTTTAGTTTTCCCCCATATAAAAAGTGCTCCAAAAATTCGGGAAAATCAGATAGAAAATCAGCGTACCAAAAGCTTCCAGGGGTATGGCCGCCCCAGGGGGGCGCCTAGACTCCTGGTGGCCCCCCTGGATGCCCCCCTTCGCCTATTTAATCTCCGTCACGGGAAACCTCCGAAGACAGACCCTATTTTGCAAACTCGCCTCTGTTCCGCCACCGCCGCGCTTCCAAGATCGGGAGCACCGTCAGGACCCTTCCCGGCACCCTGCCGGAGGGAGGATCGACCTCCGGAAGCTTCTCCTCCACCATGGAAGCTTCCGGGATGTGCCGTGAGTAGTTTCCTTTGGACCGTGGGTCCGTGATCAATAGCTATGTGATGTTCTCCTACCCTCTTTGTTCTTCATGGTTTAGACCTCGTGGGCTGCCCTACATGATCGAGGCACATATGTAATCTTTCTGCTTTTGCTATGCTGAGTTTGGTGTGATCTGATGGATTATGAGATTATGGTCATATTGTGATAGAGTAATATAATTGGTTCTTATCTTTTGTATTTTTGTTCCGAAGTAATTCTTGCATGTTCTCCGTTGTTGTTTATTGCTTTGTCCAAGTGGTAGGTACTAACTGCAAGAGGGAACGTTATGCTCGATTGCGGATACATGCCCCCTGATGACACGCTTGAGTGGTAGAAACATGAGTCTAGCGGATGTGTTGTGGCCAAAAGGGGGAAACACAACGGTTCTTGTAACCGCGGTTGCAAGGATTTTTTACTTTATACAAACTTTTTCTTAATGCAGTTGTCTTTTGCTTTGGGTTTACACTTTGGGTGGGGCTCGCAACTTAATACCAACGAGATGTTCTGGATAGATATCTCAAGGTGGATGATTAGTAGTAGATGCAGATGGATTTCGTTCTACTTATTTTGGCGTACTGCCCATGCTTTTGAGCCTCTTCCTTTCTTTTGTAGCATAGTTAGCATTGCGGTGCGTTTATAATCCTGTCAATTGCCCATCTGTAATTTGTTTACCTCGCATAGAAGTCTTATCGTCGTTTGGGAGAGGGACATCACTAGTGAACATCACGAGACCCCGGTCCATATTCTCATTATTTTTTACACGCTCATTTACTTTTCCGCTTTTACTTTCAGTTGCTATCATTATCATTATCCCTTGTGTTTGATCCATTGTAAACAACAAGACCGGAGAGATTGACAACCTATCTGAACTTCGTTGGGAGAAAAGTTAATTGTGTCGGGTGCAGCTCCAGGAGAAGCAAGTGATTCTTTTCAGACGGCACATCACTTGCCGAACCACCTACTTATCATTTCCGGAGTCCTACGGGAGACAAACCCTATCCTATACATAGGGGAAATTTGTTTCTATCCTACTTCTCACCTTCCACTTGGGGTAACCAACGAAGGGCGAGAAGCCATTATCACTTCTACGCCATCAAGAAAATTTCTGGCGCCGTTGCCGGGGACTCCGAGTGATAAGATAGGGGAGTTTCCCACTACCTTTTACCTTTACTTTTTAGTCTTGTTAGTTTACCTTTCTGTTTTTATCTTTGTGTCCTTTATAAAAAATTACAAAAAAAAATTCCACACTTGCTGCTACTATGGGTTCATCTGAAAACACCAAGTTGTGTGACTTCACCAGTCACAACAACAAATACTTTATTTGCACTCCTATTGCCACACCTGCCACTTCAGCTACCTCTTATGAAATTAAACCTGCTTTGCTAAACCTTGTTATGAGAGATCAATTCTCTGGTGCTGGAGATGATGTTGCTTTACACTTGAATAATTTTTTTGAATTATCTGATATGCAAAACTATAAAGATGTAGAAGGTGATGTTGTTAAACTCAAGCTTTTTCCTTTCTCCTTGAGAGGAGAAGATAAAATCTGGTTTCAATCTTTGCCTAGGAATAGCATAGATTCTTGGGATAAGTGCAAAGATGCTTTTATTGGGAAGTACTACCCACCTGCTAAAATTATCCAATTGAGGAGTAACATTATGAATTTTAGGCAATTGGATAATGAACACATTGCCCAAGTTTGGGAACGTATGAAATCTCTTGTTAAGAAATGCCCTACACATGGTTTGACTACCTGGATGGTTATCCAGACTTTGTATGCAGGCTTGAACTTTACCTCGCGGAACCTGTTAGATACGGCCGCAGGAGGAACCTTTATGTCAACTACACTTGGTGCTGCCACAAAACTTCTCGATGAGATGACGACCAACTATTCCCAATGGCACACCGAACGCGCTCCAACAGGTAGGAAGGTAAATTCTGTCGAGGAAATTACCTCCCTAAATGATAAAGTTGATTTAATTATGTCTTTACTTACAAAGCAACCCTCTATTGATCCTCATGATGTTCCTTTAAATTCTTTGGTTTCTCAGGAACAAGTAGATGTGAACTTCATTGCTAGAAAAAACTTTAATAATAATGCTTATAGCGGAAATCCCAAACGGCTCACGCGGGCATATGCACCCACTAACTAGAAAATTCGAAAAAATGCAAAGAAATTAAAAAAAAACTGAATTTTTGGGGAATCCAACATGCGCATGCATGTGACATCCGTGCAAAATTTCATGGTATTTCGACATTCGATTTCCAAAAACCCATGTCCATCTTGATTCTTGATGAATAGTGCCATTTTTTCAAAAACCCTCATAGTCCTAAAAATTTTCATTTTTGCCGAGGATTACGAATGTTCAAACTTCACAAATTTTGGCATGGACTTCGCACACATGACCATCTTGCATCATACAATAAATCCGAATTTTTTGATTTTGTTTACTTTTTGAAATGATGTCCGTATTACTAATAGGAGCAAATGCACCTATGACCCAAAAATCCGCTCTCTGCTTATAGGGGCAACTTTGCTAGTAATCCTAGACCGTTTCCATCCAACTATGGGAATAACAACACTTACCCTAGCAACAAGAACCCCACTTATGAATTAGAAAGCATGCTTAGAGACTTTATCACTACCCAAAAAGCCTTCAACAAAAATGTAGATGAAAAGTTAGCTAAATTAGATCATCTTTGTTTGAAGGTAGAAAACTTAGTCCTTGATGTTGAGATGTTAAAAATTAGAACCTCTCCCCTTGAGGAGAGCAAGGCCAACCCTATTAATGCTATCCAATTACAAATCAATGAAAATATTAGGATGATGGCTAAACTTAAAGAAAGATGGGCTAGAGAAAAAGAGGAAGAGGGTAGAATTGAGCGCCTTCCTACACACCACACAGTTGCCACTATCCAAATTGATGAGGATACCGAAACTATTAGCACCCAATGCACTCCTGGTCCCATTGGACCTATTAATGGTGATGCTAATACCTCAACCATAGAAGAAGAAACTCCTATGAACATAGTGGGTTTCAAACAAGTGAGCCTAGATGACACTACTACCACCTTTGATAGTAGTGATATTGATTTTGATAGTTGCACCCTCTCAGAAGTTATTAGCTTACTACACAAAATGTCTAAATACCCCCACAGTAGCACACTTAATCTTGCCTTCATGTAGCATGTCACAAATGCTCTCATCAAAGATAGGGAGGAGAAGCTTAGGATAGAAGCCTCCATACCTAGGAAGCTAGATGATGGTTGGGACCATATGATCAAAATTTAATTAAATAACTTCTCTTGCTATGCTTTATGTGACGTTGGATCTAGTAGCTCCGTCATGCCCAAAAGAATGTATGATATGTTTGAATTGAAACCTTTTGATTATTGTTCTTTTGGTGTTCGTCTTGTCGACACTTCCGTAAAGAAACCTTTGGGGAGGATCGACGATGTTCTTATCATTGTCAATGAAAACTATGTTCCCGTTGATTTTTTATTATGGATATAGAGTGTGAACCTTTATGTCCAATTATTTTGGGACGTCCTTTTCTTTGCACAGTTGGTGCTATCTTTGACATGAAAGAGGGGAATATAATTTTTAATTCGCTCTCAAGAAGGGGATGGAACACTTCCCTAGAAAGAAAATCGAGTTACCTTTTGAGTCCGTTACACGGGCTAGCTATTCTCGTTCTCTTGATAAAACTTGATTCTTATTTTGCCTTATGCCTAGCTTAAAGGCGTAAAAGAAAGCGCTTGTTGGGAGGCAACCCAAGAAGTTTTTACTTCTATGTTTACTGGTCTTGATGATTGTTACTCCCTCCGTCCCATAATGTAGTAACGTTTTTTGAGCTAGACTAGCTCAAAAAATGTTACTATATTATGGAACGGAGGGAGTACTACTGTAGCAACATCATTGTATCTTTATTTTCAAGCTTTGTGCCAAGTTATAGCCTCATGTGACAAGGGAAGCGAAAGTTGTGACACGTTGTCGAGAAAACATATTCTGTCTTCTTGACCGAAAAAATCGGATCAAATAACCAGTTTATATTTTTGAGCTGAATTTTTTACACAGCATGCTCTATACAATTGTGAAACTTTCGTATGTTCTGAGTTTTTTTATTTGAGTTGCAGAAGTGCCCCGAAAAAATTCTCTACTACCCGTTGTTCTGTTTTTCACAGATTCTGCCACGTTTTGTCTCTCCTAACTTTTCTAAACCTTAAGCTTGATTTTTCTTTGCGAAAACCTTTTGGAAATCTTGAGAAACAGTATCTATTCAAATATATCCTTATATCTAGTGGGGAAAAAATATTTTATTAAGGGTACTAACCTCTCTAATCAGCTTATGATGAGTTATGTATGAAGGGAGTTTTCAAGTGTGCGATGGAAGATGATGAAAGAAGATTCGGGAGTGTCAAGTGCTCAAGCTTGGGGATGACCCCATGCATCCCCAATAAATATTCAAGGAGAATCAAGCGTCTAAGCTTGGGGATGCCCCCGTGCATCCCCTTCTCCATCAACAATCATCAGTTCGTCCTTCATCTCACTATATTTTTATCACTTCATGCGTTATGTGATATGCTTGGAGCGTCCCGCTCTTAGGTTTTTTATTTTTAGTTTTCTTTAGATTTTATTTCTGTTAATAACAAGTTAGAGCCCGTCTTACTTTGTGTGGGAGAGAAACACGCTCCACTTTCAAATCTAGAACACATCATAGGATTTTTCATGCCTATCTTTTTGCTATTGTGTGTTCTTTATCTTTTCGTAGCTACTGCCATGTTTAGTTTTAGTTTTAGTTTGTCTTTAGCAAGAGCCTTGGCTTTTGTTTATTTTTTTGCTGGAACTCTCTTTAGTTTTCATGATTATCTTGTTAAGAGAGTTGGTTGTTGCACTGAGTTGTGTCTTGTCTTGAGAGTAGGTAATTGAGGTTGCTATTTAATTTTAGTAGTAACTTGCAATAGTTTTGAGGTATTGATGTGAGTAATGTTTGAAATTTTTATGTCAAGAGCTCTAGCCTATTAGTGATAGGTGTCGTATTTTGGGATATACGTGTTTATTTTCAAAAACCTACAAAACTAGTTGAGAACTCTAGCTACTAGATGGATCACTACTCTTCTGAGGGGTCGGATCCTAGAGTACACTCACGTACCATGAGTCGAGGATGCGCAAGGATAACCAAACCCCCATACACTCCTCCTCGGGGTACTTGTATCTTTGTGAACCTCCTTATTAGATTGAGAGTTGTCGATAATAAGTGCATGAGTTCTTCGGACTAATGTAAGTATTGAAAGTTGACACTTCCACCTCCTCATATTTTCTATCCTCTCCTGTGTCATGCATTGGCTTTTCTCATTCCGAGAATTGGCGCCTACCTGCCGGTGCATCCTAACCCTTGTCATGATACGCTCTGTCATCATAAACCTCCTTATATCCATCCTCAAAACAGCCACCATACCTTCCTATCAAGGCATTTCCATAGCCTTTCCGAGATATATTGCCATGCAACATCCACCTCTTCATGACTTGATCTTCATGTCATACATGTTCCTGCTACACTGGCAACGGCATAAATTGCATACATCATGATAGCTACATCTTTATGATTTGAGTACCTTGTAAAGTGTGAAAGATCTTCTATACCCTCTTGTAAATTAGAGTGTTTCCCTTAAGTGAGGGAAAGAACCCAAAGTGGACAAAATAAAAGATCCCAAAGAGGACAAATGAGAGTTAAATAGAAAGAGCCATTGAGGCCACAAAAAAAATACAAAACAATATAAAAAGAGAAAAAGAAAAATAAAAAGAGAGAAAGGGGCAACACTACTATCCTTTTGAAAGATCCACACTAGTACTCTCTCTTATCCTTGTACTTCATAGAGATGATCATTTATGCATATAGCTATGTGGGGACCTTCACACATAGAACTTGGCTTGTATCATATTTGGACAGACCTACTAACTCAGTGCACCCCAGTGCCAGCTCCTATTTTCTCCTGTTTTTCTATTTCAGTTTTCCCCCATATAAAAAGTGCTTCAAAAATCCGGGAAAATCAGATAAAAAATCAGCGTACCGAAAGCTTCCAGTGCTCCGAAGGAGGGCCGGGGGCCACCACCAGGTGCCCAGGCGGCAACTTGGCGCGGCCAGGGGCCTGGCAGCTCCAGGGGGGCGCTGATGGCGTGGAAGTGGTAATGGCTTCTCGCCCTTCGTTGGTTACCCCAAGTGGAAGGTGAGATGTAGGATAGCAGCAAATTTCCCCTATGTAGAGGATAGGGTTTGTCTCCCGTAGGACTCCGACAATGATAAGTAGGTGTCAGTGGCGCACCTGACGCGGACCTGCACACAATACAATTAATTTTTCTCCCACCGAAGTTCAGAGAGGTTGTCAATCTCTCCGGTCTTGTTGTTTACAAAGGGTCAAACACACAAGGGATAATGATAATGATAATGGTAGCAACTGAAAGTAAATACTGAAAAGGTAAATAGCTTGTAAACAATGATGAGAATATGGATCGGGGACCCGTGATGTTCACTAGTGATGTATCTCTTCCAAAATACGATAAAACTGCTATGCGAGGTAAACAAATTACAGATGGGCAATTTGACAGGATTATAAACGCACCGCAATGCTAACTATGTTACAAAAGAAAGGAAGATGCTCATAAGCATGGGCAGTACGACAAAATAAGTAGTCCGGAATCGATATACATCTACTACTAATCATCCACCTTGAGATATATATCCAGAACATTTCGCTGGTATTAAGTTGCGAGTCCCACCCAAAGTGTAAATCCAAAGCAACAGACAACTGCATTAAAAAAACTTTGCGTAAAGTAAACAATCCTTGCAACCGCAGTTACAAGCACCGTTGTTTTCCCCCTTGTGGCCACAACACATCCCCTAGACTCATGTTTCTGTCACTCAAGCGTGTCATCAGGGGGCATGTACCCACAATCGAGCATAACGTTCCCTCTTGGAGTTACTATCCACCACTTGGCCAAAGCAATAAACAGCAACGGAGAACATGCAAGAATTACTTAGGAACAAAAATATAAGAGATCAAAACCAAATATATTACTCTATCATGATCTGAACATAATCTCATAATCCATCGGATCCCATCAAACTCAACATAGCAATAGAAAAAGAATTACATATGTGCCTCGATCATCTAGGGCAGCTCACGAGGTCTAAACCATGAAGAACAAAGAGGGAAGGAGAACATCACATAGCTACTGATCACGGACCCAAGGTCCAAGGTAGACTACTCACGGCTGATACGTCCAAAACGTATCGATAATTTCTTCTTGCTCCATGCATGTTTTGTGTGATATTGCTATGATCTAGATACACTTTCATACATTTTTTATTATATTTGGACTAACCTATTAACTCAGTGCACCCCAATGCCAGTTCCTGTTTTCTGCTGTTTTTCTATTTCAGTTTTCCCCCATATAAAAAGTGCCAGAAAAATTCGGGAAAATTCAGATAAAAAATCAGCGTGACGGAAGCTTCGAGAAAATCCCGGGAGGGGCCAGAGGGGGCCCAGGGGGGCCCAGGCGGCCACCCGGCGCGGCCCCACCCCTGGCCACGCCAGGGGGGCGCCTGGGGCCCCTGGTCCACCTCTGGCTGACCTCCGGGAGTCTCCTCTCCACCATGGATGCTCCCCGGATGTCTCGTGAGTAGTTTTCCTTGGACCATGGGTCCGTGATCAGTAGCTATGTGATGTTCTCCTCCCCTCTTTGATCTTCATTGTTTAGACCTCGTGAGCTGCCCTACATGATCGAGGCACCTTTGTAATATTTCTGCTATTGCTATGTTGAGTTTGATCGGATCTGATGGATTATGAGATTATGTTCAGATTGTGATAGAGTAATATATTTGGTTTTTATCTCTTATATTTTTGTTCATAAGTAATTCTTTCATGCTCTCCGTTGCTGTTTATTGCTTTGGCCAAGTAGTAGTTAGTGACTCCAAGAGGGAGCGTTGTGCTAGATTGTGGGTTCATGCCTCCCCGATGACATGCTTGAGTGACAGAAACATGAGTCTAGGGGATGTGTTGTTGCCACGAGGGGGAAAACAATGGTGCTTGTAACCGCGGTTACAAGGATTGTTTACTTTACGCAAAGTTCTTTTTAATGCAGTTGTCTGTTGCTTTGGGTTTACACTTTGGGTGGGGCTCGCAACTTAATACCAGCGAGATGTTCTGGATAGATATCTCAAGGTGGATGATTAGTAGTAGATGCAGATGGATTTCGGTCTACTTACTTTGGCGTACTGCCCGTGCTTTTGAACCTCTTCCTTTCTTTTGTAACATAGTTAGCATTGCGGTGCGTCCATAATCCTGTCAATTGCCTTTCTGTAATTTGTTTACCTCGCATAGCATTTTTATCGTCTTTTGGGAGAGAGACATCACTAGCGAACATCACGTATCCCTGTCCATATCCTCATTATTGTTTCCAAGCTATATTTACTTTTCTGCATTTACTTTCAAGTTGCTATCATTATCCCCTTGCGTTTTATCATTTGTGAACAACAAGATCGGAGAGATTGACGACCTCTCTGAACTTCGTTGGGAGCAAAGTTATCTGTGTCTGTGTGCAGGTCCACGTCAGTTGCGCCGCTGACACCTACTTATCATCTCTGGAGTCCTACTGGAGACAAACCTTGGTATCTTTACCGAGGGAAATTTGTTGTTGTGCTACATCACGCCTTCCACTTGGGGCTCACCATCGAAGGGCGAGAAGCCGTCATCAAGAGCAATTTCTGGCGCCGTTGTCGGGGACTCCAAGTGCTAAGATAGGGGAGTTGCACACTACCCTTTACCTTTGTTTTTTTTTGTCTTGTTAGTTTACCTTTCAATTTTTATCTTTGTGTCCTTTATCAAAAATCAAAAAATATATAGTATGTCTAGTTCCTTACTTGCCAATCAATGTCTAACTTCTTTGAAACTAGATCTTATTGGCATGGAGGATTCACCGAGGATCAACAAGAATATTACAAGGAATACCGCTTGTCTCAAAAAGGGATACACTTATGGAGACTCATACATCAATTGTATGAGTATGCTAAAAACTTGTGCTCAATATATAATATATCTTTCTGCAGGGATGAATCTTGTTGCTTTATGAGGCACAAACACCTTGCTTTCCAATGTGATTACAGTGAGGATGAAACTTTAGCTTCTTATGCTAAGGGAAATTATGATTTTTATGATGCAGAACAAATAGAAGAATTTGTTGCTTTTAAGGGTGCCTATGAAATTACTTCTTTTCTTGAAAATATTGATGACGCCCCTTACAAATCTGAGAGTCTTGCTCTACTTAACTATTGTTTGGAGAATTATGATGCAAATTATTATATTACTGACCATCTTGAGAGAATCTCTCCCCCAAAGGAAGAGACTAATGTTTTGCAGGACTCTATGGAAGAAGAAATTACTGAACCTGAAAGCTCCTTGGATGAAAAAGAGGAGGAGAGTGACGAACAAGAGGAGGAAGAATGGAGCCATCCATGTATACCTTCTAATGAGAGTAACTCTTTGACTCTTACCTTATATGAGTGTTATGATCCTATGGATTCTTTCGAAATATCCCTTTTTGATGAAGTTGACGCCTTCTATGCTTATGGCCGTGATGCCACTATTGATGATGCTTACAAAGATGAACTTTCTATAGTTCCTCATGTTAAGAATGAAATTTTTGCTATCGCACCCACACTTGAGTGTCCTATTATCCTTTTAAAATCTCCAACTCCGGAGAATTTTCCTCTTATAAAAGCTCAATGTGATGGGTTGCATTTATCTTATGATCCTAAAGACCGTGTTGAAAACTATACACGTGTGCTTGTAGGTCATGAACAACATGATTTATGTGATAGTTATATTCTTGATGTTGTTCATGATACTACTTAAAATTATTTCGAGAGAGGGAATCTTGGTTGTAGAAACTTCCATATTACTAAAATACCTCTCTTCATGTTGGAAGTTTTGAAGTTGTTCTTTTTACACCTTTCTATGCATGTCACTTTGTGCTTCTTTGATTTATTTTCTTACAAGATGCCTATGCATAGAAAGTGGGTTAGGCTTAAATGTGTTTCATATTTTCTTCTTGATGCTCCCTTTTGCTTCAAAAAATTCCTATTCTTGTGAGAGCATCTTCTATAATCTTTATGCCTAGCTAATGGCTTTCAAGAAGCGCTTTCGGGAGGCAGCCCGCAACGAATTTAGGTGTTTCTTTTTGCTTTTGTTGTGTCTTGATGTTTTTTACTTCTGTAGAAACATCATTGTATCTTTATTTTTCAGCTTTGTGCCAAGTTATAGCCTCTTACGGCAAGTGAAGTAAAAGTTGTGACATGTTGTCAAGAAAACAGATTCTGTCCTCGTGACCAGAAAAAATCCAGAAAAATCCCAGCTCATCTTTTTGAGCTGAATTGTTTACACAGTATGCTCTATACAATTACGAAACTTCCGTATGTTCTGAGTTTTTTTATTTGAGTTGCAGAAGTGCCCCTAAAAAATTCTTTACTATCTGCTGTTCTGTTTTTCACAGATTCTGCCACGTTTTGTCTCTCCTTACTTTTGCAAACCTTAAGCTTGTTTTTTCTTTGCAAAAACTTTTTGGCACTCTTGAGAAACAGTAGATCTTCAAGATTATCTTTATATCCAGTGGAGAAAAATTATTTATTAAGGGTACTAACCTCTCTAATCAGCTTATGATGAGTTATGTATGAAGGGAGTTTTCAAGTGTGCGTTGGAAGATGATGAAAGAAGATCCAGGAGTGTCAAGCGCTCAAGCTTGGGGATGCCCCCATGCATCCCCAATAGATATTCAAGGAGACTCAAGCGTCTAAGCTTGGGGATGCCCCCGTGCATCCCCTTCTCCATCGACAATCATCAGTTCGTCCTTCGTCTCACTATATTTTTATCACTTCATGTGTTATGTGCCATGCTTGGAGCGTCTCGCTCTTAGGTTTTGTTTTTAGCTTTCTTTAGTTTTGCTTGCTGTTCATAACAAGTTAGATCCTTTCTTACTTTGTGTGGGAGAGAAACACGCTCCACTTTCAAAATCTAGAACACATCATAGGATTCTTCATGCCTATCTTTTTGCTGTTGTGTGTTCTTTATCTTTTCATAGCTACTGCCTTGTTTAGTTTTAGTTTTAGTTTGTCTTTAGCAAGAGCTTTGGATTTTGTTTAGTTTGTTGCTGCAACTCTTTTTAGTTTTCATGTTTATCTTGTTAAGAGAGTTGGTTGTTGCACTGAGTTGTGTTTTGTCTTGAAAGTAGGTAATTGAGGTTGCTATTTAATTTTAGTAGTAGCTTGCAATAGTTTTGAGGCATTGTTGTGAGTAATGTTTGGACTTTTTGTGTCAAGAGCTCTTGCCTATTAGTGATAGGTGTCGTATTTTGGGAAATCCGTGTTTATTTTCAAAACCTACAAAACTAGTTGAGAACTCTAGCTACTAGATAGATCACTACTCTTCTGAGGAGTCGAATATCAGAGAACACTCACGTACCATGAGTCGAGGATGCGCAAGGATAACCAAACCCCCATACACTCCTCCTCGGGGTACTTGTCTCTTTGTGAACCTCCTCATTAGATTGAGAGTTACCGATAATAAGTGCATGAGTTCTTCGGACTAATGTAAGTATTGAGAGTTGACACTTCCACCTTCCCACATTTTGCTAGCCTTTCCCGTGCCGTGCATTGCCTTCTTCTCACTCCGAGAGTTGGTGTCCACCTTCGCCGGTACATCCAAACCCTTGGCATGATACGCTCTGTCATCATAAGCCTCCCTTTATCTTTCCTCAAAACAGCCACCATACCTACCTATCAAGGCATTTCCATAGCTTTTCCGAGTTACATTGCCATGCAACTTCCACCTCTTCATGACTTGATCTTCATGTCATACATGTTCCTGCTACACTGGCAGCGACATACATTTGCATACATCATGATAGCTACATCTTCTTTATGATTTTGAGTACCTTGTAAAGTGTGAAAGATCTCCTTTACCTTCTTGTAAAATAGAGTGTTGCCCTTAAGTGAGGAAAAGATCTCAAAGTGGACACATTAAAAGATCCCAAAGAGGACAAATGAGAGTTAAATAGAAAGAGCCATTGAGGCCACAAAAAAATACAAAAAAATAGAAAAAAGAGAAAAAGAAATAAAAAGAGAGAAAGGGGTAACACTACTATTCCTTTTGAGAGATCCACACTAGTACTCCCTTTATATCCTTGTACTCCATAGAGATGATCTTTTTTCATATAGTTTGGAGAGCTTCCTAGCTCGTATGTACATCCGTTGCATGGCAATCCCTACTCCTCACATCATATCTATCATTTGGCATCTCTTGCCTATGATTGTCCTCATTGATGTGAGCCTTTCTCATCCTTTTTGTCTTCCTCCTCCACCATATTTCTCTCTTTTCCATCCTAAAGTGTCAACTCTCGTGCTTACGCTCATCCATTGCATGAGTGCTCAAATTATCGAAAAGGAGTGGATCAAATTGACTTGTACCTGGCTAGTGGTCTGGGAACGAGTCAAGATAAGATTCCAAAAAGGACCAAGTGTGAAACTTTAGTAGATTGAGTTCTCAACAAAAATAATTTTTTTTCTCTCGAATTCCCTATCCTCCTTTCTTGCACGCAAACACCATTTGGAGACATTCGAGTCACGGACAGCAAGAGCTCTTGCACCTAATGTTCTTTTGTTACTTGTTTCAATGCTAATATAGACTCTTGCCTGTTATGACTTGAATTGAATCTCTGACCTTGATTGCTTTACTTTTCAAAGTTCTTATATGGTTGCTAGCATGTCACTACAGAAATTATGCTTGTTATCATTTACCTACTCGAGGACGAGCAGGAATTAAGCTTGGGGATGTTGATACGTCCAAAACGTATCGATAATTTCTGCTTGCTCCATGCATGTTTTGTGTGATATTGCTATTATCTAGATACACTTTCATACATTTTTGATCATATTTGGACTAACCTATTAACTCAGTGCACCCCAGTGCCAGTTCCTGTTTTCTGCTTTTTTTCTATTTCGGTTTTCCCCATATAAAAAGTGCCAGAAAAATTCGGGAAAATTCAGATAAAAAATCAGCGTGACGGAAGCTTCGAGAAAAGCCCGGGAGGGGCCAGAGGGGGCCAGGGGGGCCTAGGCGGCCACCCGGCGCGGCACCACCCCTGGCCGCGCCAAGGGGGCGCCTGGGGGCCCTGGTCCACCTCTGGCTGCCCCCCTTCGCCTATTTATCCCCCGTTATGGGAAAACTCCAGAACAAGAACCCTATTCCGCGAACTCGCCTCTGTTCCGCTGCCGTCGCGCTTCCAAGATCGGGAGCACCAGAAGACCTCTTCCCGGCACCCTGCCGGAGGGAGGATTGACCTCCGGGAGTCTCCTCTCCACCATGGATGCTCCCCGGATGTCTCGTGAGTAGTTTTCCTTGGACCATGGGTCCGTGATCAGTAGCTATGTGATGTTATCCTCCCCTCTTTGATCTTCATTGTTTAGACCTCGTGAGCTGCCCTACATGATCGAGGCACCTTTGTAATATTTCTGCTATTGCTATGTTGAGTTTGATCGGATCTGATGGATTATGAGATTATGTTCAGATTGTGATACAGTAATATATTGGGTTTTTATCTCTTATATTTTTGTTCCTAAGTAATTCTTGCATGCTCTCCGTTGATGTTTATTGCTTTGGCCAAGTAGTATGTAGTGACTCCAAGAGGGAGCGTTGTGCTAGATTGTGGGTTCATGCCTCCCCGATGACATGCTTGAGTGACAGAAACATGAGTCTAGGGGATGTGTTGTTGCCACGAGGGGGAAAACAACGGTGCTTGTAACCGCGGTTACAAGGATTGTTTACTTTACGCAAAGTTCTTTTTAATGCAGTTGTCTATTGCTTTGGGTTTACACTTTGGGTGGGGCTCGCTACTTAATACCAGCGAGATGTTCTGGATAGATATCTCAAGGTGGATGATTAGTAGTAGATGCAGATGGATTTCGGTCTACTTACTTTGGCGTACTGTCCGTGCTTTTGAACCTCTTCCTTTCTTTTATAGCATAGTTAGCATTGCGGTGCGTTCATAATCCTGTCAATTGCCTTTCTGTAAAAAATTTACCTCGCATAGCATTTTTATCGTCTTTTGGGAGAGAGACATCACTAGCGAACATCACGTATCCCGGTCCATATCCTCATTATTGTTTCCAAGCTATATTTACTTTTCTGCATTTACTTTCAAGTTGCTATCATTATCCCCTTGCGTTTTATCATTTGTGAACAACAAGACCGGAGAGATTGACGACCTCTCTGAACTTCGTTGGGAGCAAAGTTATCTGTGTCTGTGTGCAGGTCCACGTCAGTTGCGCCGCTGACACCTACTTATCATCTCTGGAGTCCTACTGGAGACAAACCTTGGTATCTTTACCGAGGGAAATTTGCTGTTGTGCTACATCACGCCTTCCACTTGGGGCTCACCAACGAAGGGCGAGAAGCCGTCATCAACGGCGCATCCGGGAAGCGTCCATGGAGGAGAAGAAGCTCCCGGAGGTCGATCCTCCCTCCGGCAGGGTGCCGGGAAGGGTCCTGACGGTGCTCCCGATCTTGGAAGCGCGGCGAAGACGGAACAGAGGCGAGATTGTGAAATAGGGTTCTGTCTTCGGAGTTTCCCCGTCACGAGGAATAAATAGGCGAAGGGGGGCAGCCAGGGGGGCACCAGGGTTCCAGCCCCCCCCCTGGCGCGGCTAGGCCCCTGGCCGCGCCAGGTGGCCGCCTGGGCCCCTGGTGGTGGCCCTCTGGACCCACTTGAGTGCTTCTGGAAGACTCCGTTACGCTGATTTTTATTGGATTTTTCCCGAATTTTTTGAGCACTTTTAATATGGGGGAAACCTGGAATAGAAAAACAGCAGAAAACAGGAACTCGAACTGGGGTGCACTGAGTTAGTAGGTTAGTCCAAATATAATCAAAAGTATATGAAAGTGTATCTAGATCATAGCAATATCACACAAAACATGCATGGAGTGAGCAGAAATTATCGATACGTTTGAGACGTATCAGGCGCCTGGACTCCTGGTGGCCCCCTGGCTGCCCCCCCCCCTTCGCCTATTTAATCTCTGTTACGGGAAACCTTCGAAGATAGAACCCTATTTCGCAAACTCGCCTCTGTTCCGCCGCCGCCGCGCTTCCAAGATCGGGAGCACCGTCAGGACCCTTCCCGGCACCCTGCCGGTAGGAGGATCGACCTCTGGGAGCTTCTCCTCCACCATGGACGCTTCCCGGATGTGCCGTGAGTAGTTTCCATGGGTCCTTGATCAGTAGCTATGTGATGTTCTCCTCCCCTCTTTGTTCTTCATGGTTTAGACCTCGTGAGCTTCCCTACATGATCGAGGCACATATGTAATCTTTTTGCTTTTGCTATGCTGAGTTTGATGGGATCTGATGGATTATGAGATTATGTTCAGATTGTGATAGAGTAATATAATTGGTTCTTATCTTTTGTATTTTTGTTCCGAAGTAATTCTTGCATGTTCTCCGTTGTTGTTTATTGCTTTGGCCAAGTGGTAGGTAGTAACTCCAAGAGGAACGTTATGCTCGATTGTGGGTACATGCCCCCTGATGACACGCTTGAGTGACAGAAACATGAGTCTAGGGGATGTGATGTGGTCACAAGGGGGAAAACAACGGTCCTTGTAACCGCGGTTGCAAGGATTTTTTACTTTACGCAAAGTTCTTCTTAATGCAGTTGTCTGTTGCTTTGGGTTTACACTTTGGGTGGGGCTTGCAACTTAATACCAGCGAGATGTTCTGGATAGATATCTCAAGGTGGATGATTAGTAGTAGATGCAGATGGATTTCCGTCTACTTATTTTGGCGTACTTCCCATGCTTTTGAGCCTCTTCCTTTCTTTTGTAGCATAGTTAGCATTGCGGTGCGTTTATAATCCTGTCAATTGCCCATCTGTAATTTGTTTACCTCGCATAGCAGTCTTATCGTCTTTTGGGAGAGAGACATCACTAGTGAACATCATGGGACCCCGGTCCATATTCTCATTATTGTTTACACGCTCATTTACTTTTCTACTTTTACTTTCAGTTGCTATCATTATCATTATCCCTTGTGTTTGATCCTTTGTAAACAACAAGACCGGAGAGATTGACAACCTCTCTGAACTTCTTTGGGAGCAAAGTTAATTGTGTCGTGTGCAGGTCCAGGAGAAGAAAGTGATTCTTTTCAGATGGCGCATCACTTGCCGAACCACCTACTTATCATTGTCAGAGTTCTACAGGAGACAAACCCTATCCTCTACATTGGGGAAATTTGCTGCTATCCTACTTCTCACCTTCCACTTGGGGTAACCAACGAAGGGCGAGAAGCCATTATCACATCTACGCCATCACGGGGCCAATATTGCGTGCGGTGCATTTCAACCCTGTGGCAAGATACTCATCAAATGCACACTCAAGTTGTTTCCCAGATACCTCACCCTCAACAATAGTAACAACGATATGAGATGCATCTCTTTCTTTCTTTTGTTTAGTTGAGCAAGAATCATGATTATAGTAGAATCCCTGCCCTCTAGACTGAAAAGCGCACATAGGAGCAATACATTCCCATGGTAAAAAAAGCATTGCACCTAGAAGTGTGACGCCCCCAAAATCAATACATGTACAGTAATCATACACGCAGGGTACACGGCTGAGATTAGGGTGCCACGGTGAGAATATCACAGCACAACACTAAACACAAAAGGATAAACCAATATGTTACAATAAAGGGGGTCACGCGGACCCGAATACATAAGTTATACAAGCCATAATATCTGAGTACAGACATAGTTAGTCAAGTTTTTCCTTAAGAAGGCTAGCACAAATAACATCAGAGATACAGATCGAAAAGGCAAGGCAGGAAACTACTCCTGGTCCTGGTCAGCGGGGGTCTCGACGTAGTAGTATCCGCCTCCGGGGTACTCCTGCTCTTGGGCTCCAACGTCGACTGCAGCGGCCGATCAGGCAAAACAGTAAAGGAAATAAAGCAGGTGAGTATCTAGTATACCCGCGAGTCTTACGTCCGCTACTAAGCATTATGCATTTGTATCAACAGAAAGGGAAGGCTGTATATATAGTGGACTGCAAGATAGAAATCAGAATAAGGGTAAGAAGCTAGGCCTATCGAAGACTAGCATCTTCCGACGTTGTCTTGCAGCATGAGAAGAGAATCAACCAACAGTTCATATAAAGCAATAAAGTAGCAATGAAGCAGAAGTTGCTGCAACATTGTATAATATAAGTTGTAATGATTGATAATAATAATGCCTCCGAGTTCCCCTCCTCGACTCCCTGCGAGGAAGAAGACCCGGAACCATACAATTTAATGGTAATAGTTTCTAGTGGTAAGATCCAGCTTCAGCATAAAGCGTCCTGTTACCGTGGACACGGCTATTCGAATAGATTAAACTCCCTGCAGGGGTGCACTACTGTTCAGCCTGCACGCTCGGATCTCCAGGGTGGCGTGAACCTTGTTAGGGAACGCCCCACCGAGGCTATCCGACACGACGCAGCCCATCCTAGGCTCAACAGAGAGGCCATCCGCCGGACTATATCCTATGCGCCAAGGGGTCTAGGTCCCTCACCCTTGCACGCTCCTGCATGGTGCGAGTCTGGCCGGTGAAGCAAAAGCAAATCCAAACACACCTGCTGCAGCAAAAGACAAGACCACTTCCCGGCGATCAGGCCGCAGTACTGCTGACGTCTGAAGAGCTTTCGGACGAACTACGACGCGGAGGGCCCACACCGTAATCCCACGTGTAGGTAGTGCGTACAGACCAACGGGCCTCTCAAGTCATCCGCCGAACCATTTAGCATTTTAATTAACCTGCGTGACAACCGTTATCGTTGCCTCGACTTAACCGACCCACAGTCAACGACAGCAGTCAGGACCACCAATACATTGGTGCCTGCCCTGTCGTCCCACCAAGTCACTGCGGTTACCAACAAGGTGAACCGTCTCCTTACCTTGTCTCGCGTGTGCTCTTGGTAGAGCTCGACTTTCGTGGTTTGGTAACTCTCGCGAGATACGAGCAGGGGCCAAGCACGCCAGTAACGTCGGTCGTACCCTCCCTGTCGTTCCCGACGATATACCTCTCGCGGGCACCGTTGGGTCGCCCGACTTCTTACCTTTAAGGACAACCGCTGTTCAGGACCCTATGGCGGCAACGGCAAGACAAAGTCAGCCTCGAGTGGAGTACAAGGATTACTCCTTGATAGCTCACACTTGAGGTGACTAGGCATAACCCAGATAGGGGCCTTTGGCGGTGTCTGCTTTGTACCGTACCTGTGCAGTAGTTAAAGGGGTGTGGTTGGTATACGAATAGTGTATCCTTACTCGTTATATTTTTCTGATCAACTTTCATGTATAAAATTTTTCGATCCGAGTTACGGTTTAAAAGATATTGAATTTCTAAGTTTAATCAAATTTAAAACATTAAAAATCCTTTTTCTATTTAATAATTCCTTTATTAATTATTAAATCAATTAATAATTCATTTTAATTAACTGACCAGTGGGTCCCACTGATCAGTGACACAGTTAACAAATAAATTAATTAAATCTAATTATACAGTGGGGGGACCCACATGTCATTTACTTATTAATCCAATTAAATCAATTTAGCAAAAGATTAAATGGGCTGGGCCCACATGTCATAGTGAGGGGGGGGGTTATTTTCTTTCCAGTTTTATTTAACAGCGATTATTAAGGGGGTGGCCCCACTGTCATAGGCCTATGGGGGTTTAGAGGGGTGGTTAACCAGGGGGGTTAATTAGCCACGGCTAATCAACTCGCCGGCGGTGGCCGGAGGTAGAGCTAGGCGGGGCGGCGCTCCGGGAGGCTAAACGAGGGGGAAAGGGGGGGCGTTCGAACAGGGCGGCGCCGCGCATCCACTGATGCCTTCGGAGGACGACGGAGACGAGCGCATCAACGGCCACGACGAGCACAGGCGGCAGCCGGAGCTGGGCACGGTGGCCATGGCGACACCGGACACGGGAATGAGCGCGAAGAGGGGCAAATTCACGGGGAGCTCACAGTGGAGCGAGTCGCGGGGGCAGCGGGCTCGAGGGGGCTTCAGGGCAACCGGAAACTGTCGATGGAGCATGTCGGCCGGCGGCGAAGAAGACGACGGGAGCGCCTCCTCCCGATCTCCTCGCTCCAAATCGACGGCACCCAAGGACGTGGACGGCGCCGGTGTTCCTCTTGGACAAGCCGGCGGCGTGAGGGGAGCCCGGTGGTCGCGTGCTCCGGCGAGGTAAGTCCACGGCGGCACTCGGGTGTCCACGGAGGCAAAACCGGCGATGACTATGGAGGGTAGCGGCGCGAGAGGGCTCGATCCAGGGCGGCTAGGGTTAGGGCAGGGGAGGCGGCTTTCCCTCTTAAGCCGCCGGCCGGCAGCCGGATGTGCGCCACGGAGGAGGCTCGTCGGTGTGGCACCGGGGATGGATGCCACGCCCCTGCCTTCCCTGTAGCAAGGAAGGGGAAGGCCCCAGGTGGGCTGGGCTGGGCCACAGCGGGATGGGAGGGGGAGATGGGCTGGGGGGAACAGGGGGTTTGGGGTTGGCTAGGTTTTTCTTTTGTTTTCTCTTTTTCCCTTCTGTAATTTCTTTTTGTATTTATCTTAATTCACTTAGGAATTTTAGTTAAATGTGGAAGTTGTACCAAAAATATTGTTATACCTAGGGTTAGTGCCACAAAAGATTTGGGCACTTTTAAAAGTCATTTAATATTTACTTTAAATATTAAATGATTTGTTTGGGGTTTTTGGCCTCTGTTTATATTTGTTTAGAATTTTCTATCACTTAATAAATACTCATCCACACATGGAAGTGATCCACTGAATATTTGTGAATTTATAAAAGTAGTTTCACAATTTTTGGAGAAAGTTTATATTCCACTTTGTTTTTTAATATTTCATCAAAGGCATTTTGAGCATTTGATTTGATTTCAAATGTTTATGGATTGGGCTTTGTTTTCATCCATGATGATCAATGCCCAAGGTTCACATTGCTTGCAACAATATCAAAGGGTAATTTGAATTTGAACTGAACCATATTGATCAGACAAAAATTTTGAACAGTACTGAGGAACAGTAATGGTGATTACTGTTCACCTGACAGTGAGGGTGTTACAAGAAGCCAAGTGACCCAACATACCACACCGCTCACAGTAAGCATGGGACAACTACCAGTCATATGACCAACACCCTTGCAAATCACACAAGCAGTAGTAATCTGGACCGAGTTCACCTGATTTGGAACCGGAGCAGCCGCACGGTGAGGATCAGCAGCTGTAGGCTTCCCCACCATCTTCACTGGAGGAGGGGCAATGGGTTTCGCAACCCAAATCTGCCCTCCCGGCCCTTGAGGCGAGTTCGCCGCCGCCGCTGCGTCCCACGATTCAGATCCGGTGGAAGCCGCCAGATCCGGTAGGTTGGACGAACTGGCCTCCCCATCGCGTTTCCGATGCCAACTGTTGTTGCGGCCACGCCCGCTGTCGCGGCCGAATCGGCCCGCGCCACGCCCGACGCGGCCAGATCCGAAGCCATCCCTCCTATGGCCACGATCCCCCATCACCGGAGGAGGAGGGGATGACACCACTGTCGCAAATGACCTCGAATCACCTCTCACTTTCCCTTGCCACCACCCAAACGAAGGAGATGAGGATCTAGGGTTCTTCTCCACCGCCCAAAAGATGAGCCAGCACGAGATCTAGGTCAAGGAGTGGGGAAGGGCGCAGAGAGGCTGAATATATAGTATCGGGCGGCTTGGGGCGGATGGTCGGATCTCTGCGCACGTGTCGTCCATCCATGGCGGGCGCCACCTGACGAGCCGGCCCCGCACCCAGGATCCCCTCGCCGCGTCCACCAGCCGAATCAGCACCCATCTGACGTGGAGTGTTGACCCACTCCATCTGAGGCCTCACCGCTGGCGATCGCCGGACTCTGCAATCTACACGAACCAGGAAACACGGGAATTGCACATTTCCTCCAACCTCGATCCACTCACCCTCCCGCGGGTATCTCACATCCACCGTGCCCACGTTGATGAGGACCAACCGCAGCGCGTCATGACGGAGAAGCATCACGCGGGGCTGGAACTCCATCACCCGCCGCGATCGGAGGTCAGAGGCATATGAGACCTGCCATCTGATATCTGCCGCCGGAGATGGAAGCGAGGAAGTACCCTCCGTGTTCCCCCCAGCGCGTCCCGCCCGAGGCGAGAATGCCGACCGCGAGCCCGATATGGCGGAGAAGTAATCCACGCAGGGTGTGAGGATGACGAAGGAGTAGTCCCCGTGAGGCGCGAGGATGAAGAAGCCCACGGCCGCCATGATCCATGGCCATCGATGAGCCACGCTCGGCGATCGCCTGTGCAGTCGCAGGAGCCCTAACCGACATCTATTCCTCTACTCGGGTGATCTCCAACAGGTCTTCAGCTATGTCACGAATCCGTCATCTTAAAATTGCTTAGTTATTACTAATATGTATGATATTAATTATGATACTTTCATTGCAGAGGTCTTACCTATGGCCCCAGTCGGAGTTCATACAGTCGACGCATCTCAAAACCTCAGCGAACCAAAGGAAAAAAGTATGAACACGATGAGTGGTTATTGCACGCCATTTGTATGCTTCCTGTCCCTACCCTCCAACCTCAACCCCTCCCTAGAACAAACAGCGGGCGGGCGCGTACGTCCCCCCGTTTGTCTTCATGAGAGCAGCTGAGCGGCAACGGGTATGCGTCCATGGCGCCGTGAATGTCACGTGGAGGTGCTGCATGGCCACCGTGGATCCATCTCCATCCCTGGGAGTCCTTTTCCGTGAGTGAGTCCACAACCCAAGCAAGCTTTCCAACCGATTTCTCTCACGCCTTCATTGCGCCATTAACTCCGCCTCACCACCTCAACTACTCGCTCACTCCCCCCGCTCCTCCACTTAAACCCCCCCTCCGGCCACCCCTCATTTCCTCCATTGCCAGCCAGCCTTCTCCTTAGCTAGATCCGTCGCCGCGCCGCGCCACGCAACCCAACCTGCCGGAGAAGATCGACAGAGCCGCGCTTCCGCTTGACCTTTGCGTTGCGGATCAGAGATGGTGGACATGCAGCTTGCGGCCGTGCTCGCCTCGCTCGCCCTCGGCGGCGCGCTCATCGTGCTCTTCTTCGGCAAGTGGTGGCAGCCGCTGGCCGACGGCGACAAGCGCGTCAAGGAGCTCGGCGACGCCGTTGGGGCCCTGCTGCAGCTGCGGGGCGACCTGCTCAAGCAGCTGGACGGGGCGCCGGAGCCGGAGCAGCCGCGCGCGTGGCTCCGGCGCGTGCAGGACGCGCAGGACGAGCTCGCGTCCATCAAGGCGCGCCACGACGCCGGCCAGCTCTACGTCGTCCGCCTCCTGCACTACTTCCTAACCACGGGGCCCGTCGCCGGGCTGGCCGAGAAGCAGCTCAAGATCGCGCGCGCCATCCAGGAGCAGGGCGCGGCCCTGCTCGAGGCCGCGCTGGCCACGCCGCAGGCGCCGCCGCCGCTGCTCCTCCAGCCCGAGGAGCTGGAGCTGCCGCCAGAGACGGGGTCCACCAGGGCCTACCTCAACGAGGCGCTCCGCTTCCTCGGCGACTGCGACTCCGCGCTCGGCGTCTGGGGCGCCGGCGGCGTGGGCAAGACCACGGTGCTCAAGCAGGTGCGCGACGTGTGCGGCCGCGTCGCGCCATTCTTCGACCACGTCCTCCTCCTGGCGGCGTCCAGGGACTGCACGGTGGGAAACCTGCAGAAGGAGGTCGTGGCCGTGCTGGGCCTCCGCGACGCGCCGACGGAGCAGGCGCAGGCCGCCGGAATCCTGAGCTTCCTCAGGGACAAGAGCTTTCTGCTCCTGCTGGACGGCGTGTGGGAGCGGCTGGACCTGGAGAGGGTCGGCATCCCTCAGCCATTGGGAGTGGTGGCCGGAAGGGTGAGGAAGGTGGTCGTGGCGTCCAGGAGCGAGGCGGTGTGCGCCGACATGGGCTGCCGCAAGAAGATCAAGATGGAGGGATTGGACGAAGACCATGCGTGGAGCTTGTTTGAAGCCAACGCCGGCGAGGAGGCCATCCGTGGCAACACCGAAATTTCCACACTTGCAAGACAGGTACTCACTCGATCTATCCTTTTTGCACCGTTTTCTGTCTGCTACGTAGTTGCTTTCACCTCAAACAGGAGTGTAGATTTTGTGCACATGGACGTGGGGCAAGTGTTAGGTTTCTTGCACATGGAGAGTCAATTGCAAAATTTGGTCGATTTTGTGCTATGCCAAAGATTTAAAATTATATATTCCCTCCAATCCATATTAGTTATCCTCAAATCGGATGTATCTAGATGTATTTTATTGCTACATCATCAATATCAGCGACAAGTAGTATGGATCGAAGGGGGTACTAAAAACAATTTGGCATATTTTTGAATCACGATCTACAATCCACGCTTTATGCACCAATTTTATCAGTGTGCGCCCATGCTTTTCCCGCACTTTTGAAACCAGTATAGATGCAGGCCCCAAAGTTAGAAATTCACCTCCAAAAGGAATAACATGAATACATTTCAGCTGGAAATCCGCCCCCTAAAGTTGGAATTTATTCAGCAATCGAATGGATTTCAGTGTTATTAGCTAGCTTGTTTATCCGAAATTTAGTAATTTTGATTCATTTCTATCATACCATGATAAATTGATAATTACTGAGGAAAGAACGACTGTATTCCCCCACAGAGATTACACACCGGTTAGTATAAAGATTTCTGAACAGTCAACCTGAACATTAGTAGAACCTTGAGGATTTGTGGGTGTACCGGTGATTTCGGAAAAAAGAGTGCCCTTTGATGCTCGTAACCATTGTTATTCCAAAATATTGGTTGCATACAAGTAAAGGTAAACAAAAGCAATATTCAAAACTTGAAACAAATACGCATAGGAGCGGGGCAGCTTGGCACCTGCACCTCGTGTGCTATCAGTGGCATAGGGAGAAGGGGGTTGGCTGGTGCTCTAATCTCTTATAAATGTGTTGTACACCTCAAAAGTATACATCTGAAAAAAAATGCTTATACACATTATTCCTACAATTTTGTATAGATTTTTTTTTTCTAATAGAGTACTGATTTTCCTGAATTTCATTTGTATCATGAAGTCTTGCCTTCGGCACTCCTTCATATGGTGGTGGTTTATGGAACATGGTCAATACGAGTGACATACTTTGTGTTCTATCTTCTCAATTTTACTAGGTGGCCCTAGAATGAAGACGGGGTAATCTGATGGTACAAATGTACAGATAAAAACATCAATACAAAAGTAATCTATATTTGAATCTACAACCGATCCATCGTGGATATTGTTGAGCCGGAGGGGACTCTGTGACGTTGTGACGTTGCTCTTATCTTAAGTTTTGAATCCTAGTCAATATTGGTGACCTCGCCACTAGATGTGCCGTTATGCCAAGGAACAGCATGGGCCCTGGATTTCTTGCAAGATTTATTTTCCACAAACATGAAAAACTTAACATCCGTCACATTCCTAGGGCTTCTTTGATTCAAAGGAATTTCATACAGTAGGATTTTTTTAAAGAGTTAGATCCTTAAGGTTTTTCTTTGGTCATTTTATTTACAGGACTAAAATCCTTAGGATTTTTTTCCAGGATTCATTTGCACTCTGTTTTGGAGGAAATGTCCATCCACTCAAACCTCTTGTGTAGAATTTATTTGCCTTTTGTGTTCTTTCAAACACTTCTTCATCCAATTTCATGTAGTTTGTTATCTTATAGGATTTTAAATGTCACTTTAATCATGTGCTTTTCCTATTTCTTCATTTTGAGAATCTTATGAATCAATCGACCCTTATTGTCTCTGGTTTATAGAATTTCCCAAAGAATATGATATTTTATGAATATTGGAAGAACTTTTTCTATTTCTAGATTGGTGCAACTATAGAATGATGAGAAGATATTGATTGTTCCTCTATCCATGTCGAATTAAGAAATAACCATCTTGAAAGGAAATGCGCTGACACAACCTATAAAATCTTGACATCATCAAGCTTTTTACACTGACTTGTTATGATCAAGGTTGTCAAAATCATGATTCTATCATACGATTCTACAACTTTATGATACAAATTAAATCCATTTGATTGTATGATTTTTGTTAGTAGAATCTACGTTTCTACGATTATAATAGTTAAGATTCTATGATTTTGCGATTCTACTATTGGAGCTCCGATTTGATTCAAAACCACGATTCTGACAACCTTGGTTATAAGACGTGTAATTTCTGATTCTTATCAGCTAACAGCCGGTGAGCTTTACATGTGATCGGTACATTCAGATTTGTTCAAACCATATTCTTGGTTTTGAATGAGCAATTTTTTTCATAAACCATTCTCTAAATCTCTATTCCTCTACTGCTAAACAGGTGGCTGCAGAATGCAAGGGCATTCCGCTGTTCCTCGTCACTGTTGGCCGTGCCATGTCAAATAAACGTACAGTAGACGAGTGGGGCGATGCACTGGACAAGCTCAAGAAGTCGCAGCTCACGAGCAGCACGCCCGGCTCGGACAAGGGCACGCACACTCTCGTGAAGTTCTGCTTCGACGGCCTGGAGAGCGACACGGTGAGGGGGTGCCTCCTGACCTGCGCACTCTGGCCGGAGGACCATAACATCTCCAAGGACGAGCTCGTGCAGTGCTGGATCGGCCTGGGCCTCCTCCCCAAGTACGACGACGTCGACGAGTCGCTCCGGTTCGGACACACTGTGGTCTCCATCCTGGAGTCCGCGCGCCTCCTGGAGCCGGGCGACAACCACCGGTACAACACATGCCCGTCCGACACGCACGTCAGGCTCCACGACGTCGTCCGCGACGCGGCGCTCCAGCTCGCGCCCGGCAAGTGGCTGGTCCGCGCGGGCGTCGGGCTCAGGGAGCCGCCCCGCGACGAGGCGCTGTGGCACGACGCGCAGCGCGTGTCTCTGATGCACAACATCATCGAGGAGTTCCCCGCCAAGGCGGCTGGCGCGCTCTCGGACGCGCAGCCGGCATCGGTGATGCTCCAGTGCAACCGCACCCTGCCGCGGAGGATGCTCCAGGCGATCCAGCATTTCACCACGCTGACGTACCTGGACCTGGAGGACACCGGCCTGGCGGACGGGTTTCCCATGGAGATCTGCTGCCTGGTCAACCTGGAGTTCCTCAACCTGTCCAGGAACCGGATCGTGTCGCTGCCCATGGAGCTGGGCAACCTGAGCCAGCTCAAGTACCTCCACCTGCGCGACAACTACTACATCCAGATCACCGTGCCTCCGGGTCTCATCCCGCGGCTCGGGAGGCTGCAGGTGCTGGACCTGTTCACCGCCAGCATCGTCTCCGTCGCCGACGACTACGTCTCGCCGGTCATCGACGACCTGGAGAGCAGCGGCGCGCGCATGCCGTGGCTCGGCATCTGGATGGACAACACCCGCGACACCCAGAGGCTGGCGCGCCTGGCGCCCGGCGTGTGCGCCCGGTCGATCCACCTGCGCAAGCTGGACGGGGCGCGGACCCTGGAGCTGCTGTCGGCGCAGCACGCGGCGGAGCTCGGCGGCGTGCAGGAGAGCGTGAGGGAGCTGGTGGTGTACTCGTCCGACATCGAGGAGATCGTGGCGGACGCGCACGCGCCGAGGCTGGAGATCGTCAAGTTCGGGTTCCTCACGAGGCTCCGGGTCATGGAGTGGTCTCACGGGGCGGCGTCCAACCTCCGGGACGTGGCCATCGGCGCCTGCCACGCGCTGACGCACATGACCTGGGTGCAGCACCTCCCGTGCCTCGAGTCGCTCAACCTCAGCGGGTGCAACGGGATGACGAGGCTGATCGGCGGCGTCGCAGAGGGGGGCAGCGAGGCGGAGGAGGTCGTGACGTTCCCGCGGCTGAGGCTCCTCGCGCTGCTGGGGCTGCCGAAGCTGGAGGACGTCCGCGGCGACGGCGGCGAGTGCGCGTTCCCAGAGCTGCGGAGGTTGCAGATCAGGGGGTGCTCGCGGCTGAGGTGCATACCGATGAGGCCGGTGGCCGGCGGGCAGGGCAGGGTGAGGGTGGAGGGGGACAAGAACTGGTGGAACGGGCTTCAGTGGGCGAGCGACGACGTCAAGGCCTGCTTTGTTCCGGTGCTGCTCTGAGTCTGAGGTTACTGAGTTTTGGCGCGTCCGTTTGATGGTGGATGATAAATAAGTCTGGTGAGGTGGGGTGGACAGGAACAACCCAACAGAAGCATACGTGTAATTCTTATGGAGTTTATTTTGGGGCAAGGAAATTGGTTTGGGCTTTCTTTTTCTTAGTTTTGGATTTCTTGTATTCCGTTATCAACTCAAGTAAATAATCGATACTGAATTGTTTGCACTAGCCTCCTGCTGATGTGTATGAATCACTGTTTAAGAATTCGGCCAATTAATCAGTTAACGGATCGATTAATCGCTGATCGCCATTTATCGTAGATTGGACCGATTAATCGGCTGTCAGATGTATTAATCGGCATTAACCCATTACTTTATTCCTGCAAAAAAAAACTTATTATTATAAGTTTTAGACGTTAGAGCACATAGTGACTGTTGCCATGCTTATCGAACATATAGTATTTTAGAGCATGTACTGATTGTTGTTATGCACTCATACATCAGTTTGATTTTTGAAACTCATAGTTCACATATGACCTCGCATTGAAAGAACCAACCATGAAATTTGGTTGTTTTGTCGAGATGAAGAAGTCAAGTGTTGGTATTTTTTATTAAAGGTTATATTTAAGGCATAATATCTGGCATCATGTCTCAAACATGCATGTCTGGGCACACTTATACATCAGCTCAATATTTGGAACTACATATGTTCAATTTTTGAAACTACATATGACCACGGATCAAATAATCCAAACATCGAAATTGTTTGCTTTCTCGATTCGAAGAACTATAGTTGGACATTTTTTTCATTAAATTTTATATTCAAGGCTTAATAACGGGTGCATTGTATAAGACACTAGATCATTTATGGCGCGCGTTGCCGCGCCCGTCTATTATGGCTCTTAATTATAGTTATTAGGCATATGAAGTAATATGTACACATTTGTTTATAACGTTTTGAATCATTGTGCTTTAGTATAGCTTGTGTTTGTTTCCATCATTTTATAGAGAAATCCTATTGTTTGCAAGAGGGTACTGTGTTGAGCTTGCTTCTTAGGTCCAATGGACCTGTAGTTGGTTAATTTTGGATCTCAAGCGTATGGGATTTGAATTAGGATGATTGATGTATACATGCTTTGCGATTGATCCTAACCACTTTTCTTTTGGCTCCTAAAAATAGCTCCCTCACAAAGACTCACATCACAACATCAATAAAATTGAAAATTCGAGAAGAAAAAAAGGAGTATCTAAGAAAATAAAAAAATAAAAGTGGACAATACAAATACTGAAAAAATTGGACATATATTATTAAACAACATCAATGGATCATGTGAGCATGCTTATCCTATTTGCGACTACCTCAAGAAACAAAACCTCTTTTTGTCAACTCTTATCGAACTGCATGTATCTTAAGACTAACTCTGCCTCATACAGTGCTCTGATCTTGCACTTTATTAAATAAATTTAATTGTTTCCACATCAACAACAACTGAGTGTAGTCGAAAATAACACATGACCATTATTGAAAGGACATTAGGATCTGCATGCTCCTAGAATGAAAGCGAACCATTATTGAAAGGACATGGGAAATATGTAGTACTTAATTTACAATTTGGTCGGGCCATAATAGGTGATAAACGAGTTGACTGGATGCACCTAATGGGTCGGTTGATCCAAGTAACAATTTCAGATCAGGAGGACAAATTTCAGTGGAGATTGTCAGCAAGCGGTTCTTTCTTCGTTAAATCAATGTATGCACATTATATGAATACACATACGAGATACTTACAAAAATATTTGTGGAAACTTCGAATTCCTCTAAAGATAAATATTTTCTTATGGTTTCTCAATAAAAAGGTGCTGCTTACTAAGGATAACTTGGCGAAACGAAGATGGACAGGATGTAAAAAGTGTGTATTCTGCGATACAGAAGAGTCTGTAGAGCACTTGTTCATATCCTGTCAATTGGTTAAAAACATTTGGCGCCTAATTCATTTTACTTTTAATATTGCACCCCCAACCAGTATTTCTAATTTTTTTTGGTTGAACGGTACGGATAAAGACACGAAGGCTAGAATTCGCATCGGGGTGTCAGCCTGTCTTTGGGCAATTTGGAATTGCCGGAATGATATTGTCTTTAATAAGGTTCAAATTCCACATTTTCTGCAGTTTGTGCTCAAGGCTACCCACTGGATCCAATCGTGGTCACTTCTCCTGCCAGAAGCTCAGCAGGTTCTTATGGATTTCGGATGTACTCCAATGATGGCGGTCGTTCGGGCTATCTTCTCCCGGAATGGGTGGCGTCATGCTAGAAGAATTGATGGATAGACTGCTCATCTTCATTTGGCTTATTTACATTTTTACACTGTGTGATCAGTGATGTGATTTCTTGTAATAAGTCCGTATTGTGACGCTCCTATTAATAAAACAAAAACGGCCGTATGCATCTTTTTGATGCGGAGGCTGGGGCGAGGCTCCCATTTCTAAAAAAAATGTAGTACTTATAGGTCAAATTAAATGTGCAACCAAAGGTATCCAGAATGATATCCTGTTGCTGGAAATAATTTGTGACTCAGTTGCTACCTTAGTATCCCTTTGAAAATAAAAACATTAGCACTTATTTTACTTATAACGTGAAATTAATTGTTAAGTTAAGAGTTTAGAAACATATAAAATAATTAATCACCCTCAGACTTATATATAACATCCATATATGTTACCTGTAACAAGTAATAGACTGAAATAAATTATTCGTGCACATCTCAACTTTCCTTCACTAAAAGCTCAGCCTGTGCATTCGGTTTTTTCGGTTCGATTCGGTTCGGTTTATACGGTTTTCAGTTTATACGGTTTTTATACTTCGGTTTATACGGTTTTATACATAGATACGGTTCGGTTTCGGTAATAACCACTTGTTATCGGTTCGGTTTCGGTAATAACCAAAATAATCAAAGTTGACGCGATTTTGAAGTTTCAAGCAATATATTTATGAGAAAATTTCTTATTTGACCTGTTTTTAAAATCTACTTCTTTTTACGGTCCTAAATTTTTCTTTATTCTTGTTTTGACATCTAAACTTCATTTTGTTTCCTTTATGATATTTTTGTCAGTTTTAGCCATAAAATGTTATGCGTGATATGAAAATTTTATTTTGCCCTTGCATTAGCAAGCTAGAAAAAATACCAATGCTAGAGAGACATTCGTTATCCTTAACCGAAGAGACAAACCGGCAGCGGTATGACCGGCGGCGGCTGCCGAGCAAAGGTAGGGGATTCCCAGATCCCATGTCGTGGAGGAGGGTGACGCAGAGATAGCTGCCCAAGCGACAACAGCAACCATCGAGCAGCGTCAACAAGGGCTAAGCCACAGGCGGGGCGAGCGCGACGGCCTACGGGACAAACGCGGCAGGAGCGACGGCCGACGAGGAGGCCGAGGACGCCGTGCCGAGGCCGAGGACGCCGAGGACTCCGAGACGCCGCAAGATGCACGACCGCCGGTTCTCCCTCCCGGTGGCTGTCCGGCTCTCCCTCCCGCTGTGTTCCCGAGTGCGGCGTCTGGCTAGGGTTGCGATTCACGTGTCGTGTGTGTGACTTGAAGTTGGATTGGCGGCCTGCCTCGTGGCTGGGTGGGCTGGGCGCGTGGGAAGGCTAAAGCCTACCCACCCCTAAAAAAATAAAAAACTTGGGTTGTTTTCGGTTTTATTCGGTTAACCGGTTTATTTCGGTTTAAAACCTAAAAAACCGAATTCAATACGGTTTGCTATTTTGAAAATTGAAATTGAAACCTAAAACTGAAAAACCTAAATTTCGGTTTCAATTCGGGTTTTTTCGATTCGGTTTTCGGTTTCGATTCAGTTTTGCACAGGGTGACTAAAAGCTGATAAGTGATAATACAAATCCATGCTGCACCCTCAATTGTGTATAGCACCAACAAAAATGTACGAAGTGAAAAGAAGTGATAAATCAGTTGTACCAGTAAATGTGGATGAATGGCAGAAACCCAACTTGCTTTACAGCCTAAGACCACAAGGAAGTTATATTCAGACATGCGGTTCGACATCAGTGATCAAAATGTTAACATACAGTAACTGAGAAATCATCATTTGATCTGCAAGAGAAAAACTATTAGAGAGTGTATAGTATTAAATAATAATGATGTTGATAATGCTTTGGTTCAATAGATTTCTAACGAATTGTTAGATGATAGGAATATTCAAGTAAACATTTTGAGATGCTAGCAGTAGCAGGGGCAATAACATGCCCTAAAACTCGAAAGTTATTTAGATACAAAAGTATATGCTAAAAGTTTTGAAAGAATGGTGGCACTTCATTATTACCTACACTTTCTCATAGCATATTTCGTGCTTTCTTTATACCCACAATCCAAGGCAGACTGAGCTACAAAACTAAGCAATGAAGAAACCACAAATATCACACAGTTTTAAAATAAACCACACGAGTTTAGTTTTATTGTACCTTCAGTGCCTTATCTGGTAGCTTGCAGAGTAGTAGCAGCAAGTTATTTACATTCTTCACATATGCCCAACGTCGTATATACTTCATTTTGGAGAACTTTATGAAACCATATCTTTTGGATTTCTTTACCATGTGATGGGCATATGTGATCAACAAATCCATCGATCAGAGGGCTATTCCTAAAAAACACGAAACATGGATCCGATGCTGAACAAAGTCTTAACAGATTAATACTTTGTGGCATTGCCATGTTAAGTGTAAAAATCAGAGCAATTTCATTGGTGTGCCTGACACCCAGTGGGAGTAATACTATCAAAATGCCCTAAACCATAAATGAATAGTACTCTTGCAATGGTCCATGTTCACGCATATTCTCCTGAACTGTAGATGAATAATACTCTTCCAAAGGTCCAGTACAAGAAACATTTGGTTGAAATTGGAAATAACGTTTGTATTAATTTCACTAGACAAAATATCTAGAAACTACATATTCCTATGCAGATGGGTTAAACCTTTACGATATATGACAGAAAGCCATCACATGTCCACCACAACATGTCTTTTGGATCCAAGAATTAAACGAATTGCCAAGAAATTCAATAAAAGGTGCATACAAAGAACAGACCAACGTTGTAACGATCGTACCTCCAGCCCATAGAATAGCAAGTAGCATCATGGTATGAATAACACAAAAACATACAGTACAATCTAATAATCCCATGGGGTAAAAAGAAGGATGGTAAAACAGTGAACGATAAGGTCTGAAAGTATAGTTGAACTAATCACCTTCCAGATTCTAAAACCCATTGGAGATTATGAGATGGCACAATAAATAATGCGAGTACAATTTCGCAGACTTAATCCTGCAAACCCTAAAATAGGAATAATCAACAATCTCACTGCGATACATGGAAAATCAGTGGTACCTAACCCTTTAACTATGTTGAATTGTTTTATACGAGTTTTAGGGAGAAAAGGGAGGCCGGGGGGATCAAACCTTAAAATCGTTGAATCCATGGAATATACGTCGAAGCCTCACCATGTCCTCGCGCCGCCGGACAACACTACCAGCAGCAAGGTGGTTTATGAGGCGTGGTCGTGGTAAAATCTGGCTATGAAATTCCTTCGAGCACCGCCATGTGCTCCCCAACCCGATCGAGCAGGGGATGAGCGGAGTAAACTGGAGTTCCCCTCGCACCAACTATACATCTTCGTCACCTCGAATCGCCTGCGAGTGACAGATTGGATGCACTGTCGCCATGAACGATTGACCCATCCCCTTCTCTTTCCCTCGCAAGGATCCACATCATCGACCTCTCATCTCTCACCTAGCGCTGGATCCCCTGATCCTTTCTCTCGCACCGACCGAACACCGAACAGTCGAGCCCTTCAGGAGAGTTAGCGGGGTGGGCTTTCTGGCATACGCTCGCGAGGGGAGTAGCGCGTTGTTGGGCTGAAAGAAAAAACCCAGTGAACCACAAGGCTTAGATTTTTCCTGTGGAGCAGCCGCCCTTTAGGACATTTGGCCCGGTAAAAAGAACGTGCGGTGAAGGCTGTAACTGACACCAGATTAACGGCTGAGATCTCACAAATCACAAATCACTAAAGACGAAACAGGCTACCCTCCGTCTCGGCGACTCCTTAGGGTTTCGACGTGATAAGCTAGGGTTTCACTACTCCCACCGGCGGTGACCGGATCGGAGTTTTTCTACCCTGTCCTTGTCGCCCCTCGTCAAAGCTTCCGTTTAGGGTTGCAGCGCCCTGGTGCGCTGGGGATCCTTCGGCGGTCTTGTACGGGAAAAGACAGGTTTCTAGGGTTTGTCCCAACAGCCCGAAGAAGTTCTACTCGGGCTAGAGCACACAAGCATGGCGTCCAGAGGAGCCAATGACGGAGGTCCAAGCAAAATCCAGGAGATGATGGCGGAACTTGGGCTTGCTGAAGAGGATCTAGACGATGTAATTGTCGAAGAGGAAGAACCTTTACAGAAGGAGGCGGTGCGCTGGATGGCGATCGCGAGGGTTCATACACAGAAATCATACAACCAATTTGGTTTCTTCAAGCAGATGAGAGCAGCGTGGGATCTTGCTAAACCAGTGCAGATTAGACCCCTGGAAGTTAACCTTTACTCTCTCCAATTCGCATGTCTCGGTGACTGGGAGCGAGTTATGGGAGATGGCCCTTGGAACTTCAAGGGAAACGCGGTGGTTCTAGCAGAATATGATGGATTCACAAGACCAACCTCGATCAAACTGGATACGGTGGATATGTGGGTGCAAGTGCATGACCTCCCTGATGGCTACTATCCTCTTTTGAAATCTCTTGCTAGCAAAGTGGGGGTTTTCGTGTATGCTGAACCAAGAGCTAGCGACTTTGAGGGCAATTTTTTCAGAGTTAGGGTGAAGGTTGATGTCCGAAAGCCTTTGAAACATGCAGTCTCCTTGATCAAGGGGGGGAAAAGAGAAATCTTTAGAGTTCGTTATGAGAGACTACCAGATTGGTGCTCTGTTTGTGGGCACCTAGGTCACCAGTTCAAGGAGCATGGAGATGGTATTCATCCCCCTGAAGCGCTGGTTTTCAGAAATTTGAGGGCTGAATGGTATAGGAGTGCTGGTTTTGGACCGGGCAGTGCTGACAGAGGAAGGGGACGTGGTAGAGGTCGTGGGGGTTTTGGTCGTGGCCTCAACACAGCAATCGGATCGGCAAGCACACTGCAGATGGCCGATGACATGGACTTTGATGATTCTGACCCGAGCAAGAAGCGCAACCAGGAACAAATTGTGCCACGTGAGGAAGCCCCAACTGCAACTCCTACTACTTACGTCGATATGGAACAAGCAGATAAAATGTGACGCCCCCAAAATCAATCCGTGTACAGTAATCATACACGCAGGGTACACGACTGAGATTAGGGTGCCACGGTGAGAATATCACAGCACAACACTAAACACAAAAGGATAAACCAATAGGTTACAATAAAGGGGGGTCACTCGGACCCGAATACATAAGTCATACAAACCATAATATCTGAGTACAGACATAGTTAGTCAAGCTTTGCCTTAAGAAGGCTAGCACAAATAACATCAGAGATACAGATCGAAAAGGCAAGGCCTCCTGCCTGGGAGCCTCCGAAACTACTCCTGGTCCTGGTCAGCGGGGGTCTCGACGTAGTAGTATCCGCCTCCGGGGTACTCCTGCTCCTGGGCTCCAACGTCGACTGCAGCGGCCGATCAGGCAAAACAGTAAAGGAAATAAAGCAGGTGAGTATCTAGTATACCCGCGAGTCTTACGTCCGCTACTAAGCCTTATGCATTGTATCAACGGAAGGAAGAGGCTGTATATAGTGGACTGCAAGATAGAAATCAGAATAAGGGTAAGAAGCTAGGCCTATCGAAGACTAGCAACTTCCGACGATGTCTTGCAGCATGAGAAGAGAAACAGCCAACAGTTCATATAAAGCAATAAAGTAACAATGAAGCAGAAGTTGCTGCAACAATGTATAATATAAGTTGTAATGATTAATAATAACAATGCCTCCGAGTTCACCTCCTCGACATCCCCGCGAGGAAGAAAACCCGGAACCATACAGTTTAATAATAATAGTTTCTAGTGGTAAGATCCAGCTTCAGCATAAAGCGTCCTGTTACCGTGGACACGGCTATTCGAATAGATTAAACTCCCTGCAGGGGTGCACTACTGTTCAGCCTACACGCTCGGATCTCCAGGGTGGCGGGAACCTTGTTAGGGAACGCTCCACCAAAGCTATCCGACACGACGCAGTTCATCCTAGGCTCAGCAGAGAGGCCATCCGCCGGACTAAATCCTATGCGCCAAGGGGTCTAGGTCCCTCACCCTTGCACGCTCCTGCACGGTACGAGACTGGCCGGTGAAGCAAAAGCAAATCCAAAACACACGTGCTGCAGCAAATAAGACCAGACCGCTTCCCGGCTATCAGCCCGTGGTACTGCTGACGTCTGAAGAGCTTTCGGACAAACTACGACGCGGAGGGCCCACACCGTAATCCCACGCGTAGGTAGTGCGTACAGACCAACGGGTCTCTCAAGTCATCCGCCGAACCATTTAGCATTTTAATTAACCTGCGTGACAACCGTTATCGTTGCCTCGACTTAACCGACCCGCGGTCAACGACAGCAGTCAGGACCACCAATACATCAGTGCCTGCCCTGTCGTCCCACCAAGTCACTGCGGTTACCAACAAGGTGAACCGTCTCCTTACCTTGTCTCGCGTGTGCTCTTGGTAGAGCTCGACTTTCGTGGTTTGGTAACTCTCGCGAGATACGAGCAGGGGCCAAGCACGCCAGTAACGTCGGTCGTACCCTCCCTGTCGTTCCCGACGATATACCTCTCGCGGGCACCGTTGGGTCGCCCGACTTTCTTACCTTTAAGGACAACCGCTGTCCAGGACCCTATGGCGGCAAGACAAAGTCAGCCTCGAGTGGAGTACAAGGATTACTCCTTGATAGCTCACACTTGAGGTGACTAGGCATAACCCAGATAGGGGCCTTTGGCGGTGTCTGCATTGTACCGTACCTATGCAGTTGTATATATTGTATCCGTGTTCACTCCCATAGTGATCACGGCCCGCTAACTAATCCTAGCTAACAAGGCGCAGGGCTCACTGCTGAATAATGCATAATTAATAATAGGCAGCATAGGATAAAGGAAGGTACATCAAGGGGCGACAAAATCAGGCTATGCAATTGAATAGGAGTATAACGTAGCAGCAGCAGTAACAATGCCTAGTGCAAGAAGGTACGGAAAGATAGGTGATATCTGGGGAAGAGAATGGCTCTGCTTGCCTGCAAGCTCGACGGTAGGGGCAGGGTCGTCGACGAAGTAGTCGTACCCGGCAGCAGTGTAGTCGGCGGTAGCAGCGGGGTCTACCGGAGATTTAAGGGGGGGGGGAGGAAACAGTAAATACACAACAATAATATACAAACATATGCATGACATGACAGATGAAGAGTTAACGGTGTTCTAACGCAGCGCGATGTATCAGGCTCGGAGCGGGAATTCATCCGGGGATGAACTACCGGCTCCGGGTGATTATCGGACAGGGGTCCGAAGGGGGAAGGATCAAGCCGGAGGTGTCGTGGGTATCGGTCAAACATAAGGGGGGTGTATCCTTGTTAGTTGAACCATTCCGGACAACTTTCGTGTTCGGAATAAATTCATCCGGGTATTTTTTATCGGTACCGGGAATTTATCGACAAACAGTCCGGAGGGGGGAATGTCGATGATCGGTGTGTTAGGGGGGTGTGGTAGACATACGGATAGCGTATCCATATTCGTTATATTTTTCTGATCAACTTTCATGTATAAAGTTTTTTGATCCGATATACGGATTAAAAGATATTGATTTTATAAGTTTAATCAATTTTAAAACATTAAAAATCCTTTTCTATTTAATAATTCTTTTATTAATTATTAAATCAATTAATAATTCATTTTAATTAACTGACCAGTGGGTCCCACTGGTCAGTGACACAGTTATTAAATAATTTAGTTAAATCTAATTATTCAGTGGGGGACCCACATGTCATACTCTAATACTAAATCAAATTCATGTTATTTATAAAACTCTGACAAGGGGGGCCCAGGTGTCATACTCAGGGGGGGTTATTTCTAACTAACAGGTAATTAGGGGCTTAATCCGGGGGTGGGGGCCACTGGTCAGTGGGTCATTAACGCTAATGACACCACTGACAGGCGGGACCCGCAGGTTAGCCTCACGGGGTGCTTAGGTCGACGCCGGCGAGGTCAAACTCCGGCGAGGTCGTCGACGCGAGCGCTACAGGGGACGGTTGGAGGGGCGGGGCGGTGCGCTCGAACCAGTGAAGTGTCGCGGTTCGGCTGGTGGTGGCGGACTGGCCGGAAGATGGCCGGAGGGACGTCGGCGACGAGCTCTGGCGGCGGTTGGCGTACGGACCCGACGTCGATGGCGAATCCAACCCCGATTGGAAGCGTGCGTGCGTGCGTTTGGTCACGGGGAACGTGTTGAGCGCGTCTACGCGCTCGGACGCGAGCTTCGGTGGTGGTGGCCGCGGCGGCGAGCTAACCAGCGGCGACCGGAGTACGAGCTAGGCGGGGATGGTGCTCTGGGTCACGATTCGCGGCGCAGAGAGGGGCAAAACGGCCGCGTGCTCACCGTGGACGAAGGGGAGGGGTCTCGGGGTCGGAGAGGAGCGTGTGGCGGCGGAATTCGTCGGAGCTTGCCGGCTGCCGTGGCCGAAGACGATGTAGCCGACGTCGTCCTGAGGGCGCCCGGGGTCGATTCCTTCTGCTTGAAGAGGAAGCCGACGGCGGCGAGGTCACTGGACACGGAGGGGAGGGCTGGTGTGGCCGGTGGGCTCGTGCGTTCACGGAGCCGCAACCATGGCGGGCTCGGCCTGAGGTGGAAGATGACGAGGGAGGCGGCGCGAGGGGAAAAGAGGGGGGTGCTAGGGTCTCCAGGGCTTGGCGCCGCGGTGCCCTAGGTTGTAGGCGCCGGAGGAGTGCCCGATGGCCTCCACGGAGGGAGGTCGTCGCCGTGGCCTCGGCCGATGGGCGCCACGCCCGGCTTCTCCCCTGTAGCGAGGAAGATGACCGGGGGGGTGGGCCATTCGGGCCGGCTTCGGTGGGGTGGGGTTAGTGGGCTGGGTGGTGGCCCAGGAGGGAGGGGTAGATTAGGCTTTTGGGTTTCTTTTGTTTTTCTACTTTTTCCTTTCTGTATTTTCCTTTTGTATTTGTTTGAACTCACTTAGGCATTTTTGAAAAATTTGGTTGGTGCCCCATAAGTTATGTTATACCTAAGGTCAGTGCCACAAAAGATTTGGGCAATTATAAAAGTCATTTAATATTTTATTATAATATTAAATGATTAAATTGGGGTTTTTAGCTACTGTTTTGAATTGTTTGGAAATTTTCTATAACTTAATAAATACCCAAACCCATATGTGATTGGTCCAGTGATTATTTGGGATTTTATAAAAGTGGTTCCAAGATTTTTGGAAAAGATTTATTGTCACCATAATTTCTAATATTCATCAAAAGGCATTTTTAGGGTTTGTTTGAATTTCAACTCAAATGGCTTGGACTTTGTTTTCATCCATGATGATCAAGGTCCATGGTTCACTTTGCTTGCCACCATATCAAAGGGGAATTTGAATTTGAACTGAACCATTTGATTAAAGCAAAAATTTTGAAGAGTACAGATGAACAGTAACAGTGATTACTGTTCACTGACAGTGAGGGTGTTACATAAAACCCCTTCGGGTGATGGAAATGAAGGAACTTCAGTTGCAGCAAACGTGCCCCCCAGCCCACCTCCGAAACAAGACCCCAAAAGAACGAAAACAGGAGCGCTAGCAGATCGCAACCTGGCAACAAAAAATCCGTCTGCTAAACCAAATGATGCAAGATCGGCGCCATCCTCCACGGATGGGCGCCGGGTGCAATGAGTATCATAAGCTGGAACTGTCGCGGTTTGGGTAACCCCGCGACAGTCCGAGAAGCGCGAGAAATCGATGCTAAATTTACCCCGGCCGTTCTGGGATTGCAAGAAACTCAAATTTCCAAGGAACGTGCTGAAGTTGTTGCAAATTCGTTGGGCTTTAATAACTCCTTTGCTGTTGGTAGTTGTGGCAGAAGTGGAGGTATGGTGTGTTTCTGGAATGATGCTGTTGAAGCAGAGATATTGGGGTCGTCGGACTACCACATTGATCTAAGTCTGAAGGGGTTGGACCAGGAGATTATGAGAGTTACATTTGTTTATGGGGAAGCTCAAGTATGTGATCGTTACAAAACATGGGACACCCTTAAATCGATTGCTGGAGCGTCTGGCCTCCCTTGGCTGGTGCTTGGGGACTTCAATGAAGTCTTATACCAACATGAACATGAAGGGGTGCAGCCGAGAGCACAGTCTCAGATGGATGCTTTTCGGGACACATTGGATATCTGCGGTCTCATGGATTTGGGAGCGTCTGGTTTACCGTGGACTTTTGAGAAAAAGGTGGCGGGGGGTTCTTATTCCAGAGTCCGTTTGGACCGAGCGGTTGCAGACCCTACATGGATGAATATGTTCCCCCACCATCAGGTTCAAAATACTTGGGCTACATGCTCTGACCATGGCCCGATTGTGGTGATTTTAACTGATGATAAGGATTTCAGTAAGCCAAAGCAGTTCCGGTATGAACAAATGTGGGATAGACATCCTGAGCTAGCAACGTTTGTGGCAGCTGAGTGGACCAACAAGCAAACCCCAACCTCGGTCGGTGAGATGGGTGAGAAGTTGAGTGCTTTGGCTGATAACCTCACATCCTGGGACAGAAACGTTTTTGGGCATGTAAAATCTGAAATCAGAAACTTGAAATATGAACTCAATATCCTGCTCCAAGTGCCAGGCAGAACCGGTCCATCAATAAGGGAGAAGGAGATCAATGATCGTCTAATTGAATTATACAAGAGGGAGGAAATTCTTCAGAGACAGAGGTCGCGTGTTGAGTGGCTGAAAGCGGGAGATAAAAACACGCATTTTTTCATCTTAGGGCGTCTATGAGAAGGAGAAAGAATCGGATTAAAAAACTAAGGAGGAATGATGGCCAATTGGAAGAAGATGAAAGTTCAATGGCTGCTATGGCGTCGGAGTTCTATGGGGACTTGTTCTCCTCCGAAGGGTTTAATAATTTGGAGGGAGTGCTCAATTCAGTACCAACTAAAGTCACTCAAGAGATGCGGAACATGCTTGATGCCCCATATTTGGCTTCGGAAGTTAAGACAGCTTTGTTCCAGATGATACCATCAAAGGCGCCTGGCCCCGATGGTTTTCCTGCACATTTTTTCCAGAAACATTGGACCGTATGTGGAGAGGAGGTCACTAACACTGTCCTTCGAATTCTGGAAGGATTAGAGAGTGCGGAGAGTATTAACAAAACCATCCTGGTTCTTATTCCAAAGGTTAAAAATCCGGAGTCTCTATCCCAATTTAGACCTATAAGTTTATGTAATGTCTTGTACAAGATTGCCTCCAAAGTCATCTCTAATCGTTTGAAGTTAATCCTTCCGGATATAATATCTGATGAGCAATCTGCTTTTGTACCGGGAAGGATGATCACGGACAATATCATCGTAGCATACGAGTGCTTTCATTTTATGAAGCGCAATAAGGCTATAAAGCACCGATATTGTGCGATGAAGCTTGATATGATGAAGGCTTATGACCGGGTTGAATGGAGTTATCTGCGAGCTATCATGTTGAAGCTTGGTTTCTCGGTGAAGTGGGTTGATCTGATAATGAATTTGGTGAGCTCTGTATCTTATTCAGTCATGTTTAATGGTACTAAATTGGATGAATTTAAACCGAGCAGAGGTATTCGACAGGGAGACCCTATCTCCCCTTACCTGTTCCTTTTGGCAGCAGAGGGCCTTTCGTGCCTCCTCAATCAAGAAATTTCGTTGTCTTCAAATGGCGGTTTGCTAGTGGCCCCCTCGGCGCCCCCGGTCAATCACCTCCTCTTTGCAGATGACAGCCTACTGTTTTTTAAAGAGAATATGGAAGGGGCTTCTAAGGTGTCAAACCTATTGGATGTCTATTGTCAAGCTTCGGGTCAAAGGTTAAATCCTCAAAAATCTACATTCTTCTTCAGTAAGGGCTTCCCTGAGACTATCAGGGAGGAGATCAAGGTTTTTCTTAATGTGACAAATGAAACCCTAAATGATAAATATCTGGGACTGCCTTCTGATGTGGGTTCTTCAAAAAACGGTGCCTTCAAATATCTGAAAGAAAGATTGTGGGGAAAGGTAAAGGGTTGGATTGAGAGGATGTTCTCCTCAGATGGCAAAGAAGTTCTTATCAAATCTGTTGCACAAGCAGTCCCAGATTACTCGATGTCCTGTTTCAAACTGCCGAGAGGTTTAACAGAGCAATTAAACAAGACGTCCAAACAATTTTGGTGGGGTAGAAAATCTGGAAGACGCAAACCGGCTTGGGTGGCGTGGCAAGATATGACGAAACCAAAACATCTGGGTGGTCTGGGTTTCAAGGATTTTGAGCTCTTTAATGTAGCTTTGCTAGCCAGGCAGGCTTGGATGATCCTTACGAAACCAGATACACTTTGTGCAAAGCTTTTGAAGGAAGCGTACTTCCCAAATGGCTCTATTCTCTCAGCTGGAATTTGGACTCATCCCTCTTTGATTTGGCGTTCCATCATTGAAGGACGGTATGTGCTTTCGCATGGCTTGATCCGGCGCATTGGGGACGGCAATGTGACGCCCCCAAAATCAGACCGGGTACAGTAATCATACACGCAAGGTACACGATTGAGATCAGGGACTCACGATGAGATATCACAACACAACTCTACAAATAAAATAATACAAGCTGTTTAATACAAGCCAGGGGCCACGAGGGCTCGAATACAACATATCGAGAGCACAAAGTCAGCGGAAGCAAAAGTATCTGAGTACAGACACAAGAATACAAGGTTGCCTTAAGAAGGCTAGCACAAAAACAACACGATCGAAAAGGCGAGGCCTCCTGCCTGGGAACCTCCAAACTACTCCTGGTCAAAGGGGAACTCGACGTCGTAGAAAGCATCGGGGATCTTCATGATTGCGGTGGTCGGCATCGGGGATCTCCTGCTCCTGGGCTCCAACGTCGACTGCAGCGGCCGATCAGGCAAAACAGTAAAGGAAATAAAGCAGGTGAGTATCTAGTATACCCGCGAGTCTTACGTCCGCTACTAAGCATTATGCATTGTATCAACGGAAAGAAGAGGCTGTATATAGTGGACTGCAAGATAGAAATCAGAATAAGGGTAAGAAGCTAGGCCTATCGAAGACTAGCATCTTCCGACGATGTCTTGCAGCATGAGGTAAGAATCAGCCAACAGTTTATATAAAGCATAAAATAACAATGCAGCAGAAGTTGTTGCAGCATTGTATAATAATAAGTTGTAATAATTAACAATGCCTCCGAGTTCACCTCCTCGACATCCCCGCGAGGAAGAAAACTCGGAACCATACAGTTTAATAATAATAATTTGTAGTGGTAAGATCCAGCTTCAGCATAAAGCGTCCTGTTACCGTGGACACGGCTATCCGAATAGATTAATCTTCCCTGCAGGGGTGCACTTGTGTTACGCTACACGCACGGATCTCCAGGGTGGCGGGAACCTTGTTAGGGAACGCTCCACCAAGGCTATCTGACACTTCATAGCCCATCTTTCAAACTCAACAGAGAGGCCATCCGCCGGTCTAAATCCTAAGTACGCCGGGCCTTGGACCCCAACCCGAACGTACTCCTGCACGGTGCGTGGCTGGCCGGTGAAGTTGAAGCAAATCCAAATAAGACACCACAGCGCGAGCAAATAAGACAACACCACTTCCCGGCAATCAGCCCGCAGTACTGCTGACGTCTGAAGAGTCCTCGGACGACACTACGAAGCAGAGGAGCCCATAACTCGTAATTCCCACGGGTAGGTAGTGCGTACATGGCATATAGCCAACTCAAGACATCCACTGAACCATTTAGCATTTTAATTAACCTGCGTGAAAACCGTTATCGTTGCCTCGACTTAACTGACCCGCGGACAACGATAGCAGCCAGGACCACCAGTAAATCGGTGCCTGCCCCGTCGTCCCACCAAGTCACTGCGGTTACCAACAAGGTGAACCGTCTCCTTACCTTGTCTCGCGTGTGCTCCTGGGGGAGCTCGACTTTCGTAGTTTGGTAACTCTCGCGGCCAACGATCAGGGGCCAAGCATACCGGTACACTGGTCGTACCCTCCCTGTCGTCCCGTCGCAATACCTCTCGCGGGCACCGTTGGGTCGCCCGACTTCTTACCTTTGAGGACACCAGGTTGTTCGAGTTCCTACCATTAAGTGATACCAGGAGGTATCACCCTCGATGGCACACTTAAAGAGGTTTGACAGAGACATCAGCGGAATGAACTAAAGAGGTAAACCTCATATCATCCCGGTGATGCTACGCTACTGAGCCGACGAGAGTGAAATACGAGTCCATTCCACTCGTAAGCCAAACTCGAAGCGACTCGACAGAGTCTCGCCGTTGTAGGTCCCCTAGGGCGTCTGCATTGATCCGTACCTGTTGCAGCTGTAATATATCGTTCCCGCGATCACTCCCAAAGTGATCACGACCCTCTATTCTAAACCTAGCTAACAATGCGCAGGGTTTACTGCTGAATAATGCATAAGTAATAATAGGCAGCATAGGATTAAAGGAAGGTACATCAAGGGGCGACAAAAACAGGCTATGCAATTGAATAGGATTGTAATCGTAGCAGCAGCAGTAACAATGCCTAGTGCAAGAAATGTACGGAAAGGTAGGCGATATCTGGGGAAGAGAATGGCTCTGCTTGCCTGGAAGCTCGACGGTAGGGGTAGGTGTCGGGACCCGGGGTTTGCATATGTAATTCCAGTCACAATTCAATCATATGGAGAGCCGAGAGCCATACCCACTTGTCTAAGCAGACAAGGCCAAGTACAAGACACTCTCGGAAAACTCGAACGTGAGGGGCATCCCATCCAGGCCCGGATGATCAACTGAGATGGGTCCTCATCGTCCGCTCACAAGTCTAAATGATTATGGGTGTTGAAATCCCATACTCATAGACAAGTCGCCTCAACCATATTATCGATTGAATCCTAACACTTACATAAACAGACTCCAGCCCGATCTCTTAGTCGGGGTCTCGGGCGGGCTCAATCATACAACAAAGTGTGCCACGTGACAAAGTCACGAGCAATCGCATCGCGATGCCCCAAGCTGCGCACATCTAAGGGCCACTTGGTGTATAAAAGACCGCCGGCGAGAACACAACTAAGGTATCGAACCCCACACATGACATGCACGATATAAACATACACGCAGCATGCATACCAAGTGTATAACAACAGGTAACACAACATGAACTCTACAAACTCATAGCTTTATTGCATCTGCTAAACAGAGCAGATATATAGTAGTGTTACAAGCAGAGATCACATCGCTGTGATCCAACATTACATCATACAACAACGGAAGAAAATTATGTCTTAGTAAGACAAGGTTAACAAATGACTTAAGAAGCCTTTAAGAAAACACAACGACCCTCCAGAGGGACCAGGCTACTGTCTGGGACTACAATACTTCGTCGAAGTCGAGCTTGAAGGGGGAGGCCACCATCTGGGTCAGTGGTCTCGTCTCTAAAACATAGAATAAGCAAACGTGAGTACAAAGTCGTACTCAGCAAGACTTACGTCAGAACTATACTACTCATGCTCAGGTACCAAGGTAAAGGCAAGTGGGGTTGTAATGCAGAAAGCTTTGACTTGGCTATCCTGTACTACGACTACATAGAGTTGAGATGAGAGGCGCACACGAGTCCATCTAATCTTGATCACCACATCGATACCCAACCATGGATCCTTCCTCGACTTCTCCACGAGGAAGCAACCCAAAGCACTCACACTTATCTTGCGATTTTTAGAGTATCCATTTGAGTTGTCTAATAATCAAGTAAAGATCTCCAAGTAGTCCATAACCGCGGACACGGCTATTCGAATAGTTCATTAACCCTGCAGGGGTGTACTTCTTCACATACGTAGCTACCACTTACCGCCTAGAACTCGTCACCTTCAAGCGGTGTCGGCGGGGATAGTACCACGACACTTACATCACGGCTCCAACTCTAGTCCAGGGAATCGCCTATCTGAGTTGTACCCCAATCGGGAATCCGGCCGGGGTTTCCGTTCAGGACCCAGACGATGTATGGACGGTCCGACAAGCCCACCTCGACGGATGGTACTGCGCTTGCCTAAAACCGTGCTACGTTATGAAAGCAAATAGAATAAAGTTAACCCATGCGAATCCTGGACCCTAGTCGGGGTGAGTTAATAGGTCGAGAGGGGTCAATGAGCCCAACATGTGGTAGTAATCTGTGTCTTGGATCACAACACAAGAACTCGGGGCCTAGGGCAGTGTAAATGAGACAACCCACTGTGTACTCCTACACAGCCTCTCATTGTTCACTTATATTAGGGTGACTTCATCAACACGTTACCACCTTGTTGCATGTGTTCACTACCATCCCGATAAATCACCCAGATGGATCAAATTCATTGCAAACAACTCTAGCATGGCATAGCATAACATGGATGAAGGGCCACATGATGAGCACAAACAATCTTGTATCTGCTAGGTTGAGGTTTGCTTAATACTGTGGTAGCAATGATAGGTCATGCAAAGGATGGGTTCAACTAGCGGAAGAACGGTAACATGTGAATCACCTAATCATGCATAAGAGAACAAGAGGGAAACTGGGTTTTTATAGATATGAACAAAGGGGGTTTGCTTGCCTTATTGTCGAGACTCGGGGGTGCCACTCTTCGGAGAAAACAGGGACTACGTCCGGCGATGGATCTATCGAGAAGAAACAAACACCGAGACAACAAAGTATAAACATCACATTGCAATGCACATTCAAGAATGAAACATGGCATGGTACTGATGTGATCTATGTTCAATTTTGCAACAAGTTAATTGAAGTTGATTTGAATAAGAATTTCAAATTCAAACTCCAAATGTGGTTCAATTTAGCCAAAGTTGCATTTGCTAATGTTTGGACATGGTAAACCATGTGGTCTTGTGTATGATATGCCTCTGATGTTCATGTGATAAGGTTGGCATTGCAAAGATTTAATTTGAAATGATTTAAACATTTATTTTGAATTATTCCAAATAAGCCATATAGCTAAATGCTACTGGTTCATCATCATAGATGTGTTTTTCATCTATGAAAGTATGATATTTGGAATCCTTGAATTTTTCTGATGATTTTTCATATATAATTTATTTGATTTGGAGTTATGGATTAAAAGTTATTGAATTTCAAAGATTTAACTAATTTCTGGAAATTCTATTAATTAGAAAAGGGATTAATTGCGCAAGGCTGACGTCAGGATGACATCACTGGGCGCTGACCAGTCAACTGACATGCGGGGCCCACCTGTCATCCCCTCTGGGTTAAAACCCGTTTTAATTAAAATTTTGATTTGGATTAAAGGGGGATGGCCCCACCTGTCAGTGGCCTAAGGCCTAACTAAACAGGGGTTAGCCCCCTAATTAAACTGGCCGGCCGGCGGTTAGCCGCCGGCGACCACTGGAGGCGGCGGCGCCCTCTGCTGCCGACGAACGAGGGCACGGGGTGCCACGGCAGGGGCACCAAAACGTGCCCCGTGCATGTGCGCGTCCAGGGGTGCCGCTGCGCGCACCGGAGGAGGCCGGAGGCCATGGCGAGGTCGAGCTCCCGCGGCGGCGCTGCTCGGGCTCGACGGAGTTGGCGACTGGAAGCATGGGAACGAGCGCGAAGAGGGTTAGGAGGAGCGCATGCTCACCAGGAGCTTGAAAAAGGCGTCGGCGAGCTCTGGGATGTCCGGCAGGCGACGAATCGGTCGCCGGAGTTTGTTGCGGCCGGCGGCGAGTTGGTGAAGGGGGCGGCGTCCTCGGGGCCTCCTTGGCGCAATTGGGCGGCCAGGGTGATGAAGACGACGACGCTGCGCTCTCTGGACAACTCGGTGCAGCGGAGGTAGGCCAGTGGCCGCGGTGGCGCACGACGGCGACCTCGGCAGTGTGCTCGGTTCTTCGCGGGAGCGCCGGGGAAGAAGGAGAGGAGGGCCAGGCGAGGGGGAAAAGGAAGGGGGAAGCTCCGGGGCGTCCACGGCGTGGAGATAGGGACGAGGGGGCGCTGTGGGCGGGCTGCCGACGGCGGCATGCTCGCCACGCAGGTGCTCGCCTTCCTGTCCCCGCGAAGAAGACGACCCTGCCCCTTTGGGCCAGGCCTCTTCTGCTGCCAGATGGGCCAGGTAGGTGGGCTCTGCCCTTTTGTTTATTTTTCTTTTTATGCTTTCTGTTATATATGTTTTGCTCTGAAAAAAATATCAAAGCATTTTTAAAAATCCCCAAAATTTTATCTTGGACATATGTGACCTAGTACTAGTCACTCCCAAGTTTTGGAGATTTTTGAAATTCAAAACATTTGAATTTCAATTCAAATAGCATTTAAATTTAATTTCCAAGCCTCTGTTTGAATATTTGAAAAATCCATGAGCATGGGTTTGACTCCAAAATATTTTTAAAATGATCATACTCATTTATAGGACTTTTCAAAATTGTTTGGAGGAATTTTGGAAAAACTTTTTATCTGGCCTTTTATTTAAATTCTTTTTGAGGCTTTTCCAAATCACCAATTCTTAAACCAAGAATTTAAACATGATGCAATTATTCTAATAATAAAAGCACATACCAAAACTAGGGTTGTGACAGTAGGATCGTCGACGAAGTAGTCGTACTCTGCACGGTGTAGTCGGCGGCAGCAACGAGGTCTATCGGAGAATAAAAGGGGGGAAGAAACAGTAAATACTCAGCAAGCATATACAAACAGATGCATGACATGACAGATGAAATGTTAACGGTGTTCTAACGCAGTGTAATGCACGTTGCTCGGAGCAGGAATTCATCCGGGGATGAACTGCCAGCTCCGGGTGATTATCGGACAAGGTGTCCGGAGGGGGAGATATCATGCCGGAGGTGTCGTGGATATCCGACACATGTGTGGATGGTGTATCCAGGTTAGCTGATCTATTCCGAACAACTTTCGTGTTCGAAATAAATTCATCCGGGTACTTTAGCAGTACCGGACAATTTATCGGACTGCCGGTCCGGAGGGGGACGGTTCGATGTTCGTTGTGTTAGAGGGGTGTGATAGACATATGGATAGCGTATTCGTACTCGTTATATTTTTCTAATCAATTTTCATGTATAAAGTTTTTGAATCCAAGTTACGGTTTAAAAGTTATTGAATTTCAAAGTTTTAAATCATTTAAATGATTTTCTGAATTTATTTAATTATTAATTCAACATTATCTAAAACAATGAAGTTGACTGGTCAACTGATAGGTGGGACCCAACTGTCAGCAGGTTGACTGGTCAAACCTGACATGTGGGCCCAGCGGGGTCAAGTCAACAAGGTCAAAGTGGGACCCATATGTCAATGACCCACTTCGGGTTTTCTGAAAATTTACTAAGTCTGAGAATATTAACATTTTTAGCAGTTTTCAAATTGTTATAACTAGTGATTTATAAATCATATGAATTAGTGCCCTATATCAAAGTTGATTAGTTTTAGGTGGTCTTGAATGTGGTAGAATTTTGAACCCTAAAACATTTCATTTATCCACTTAAAACATTCCCTAAACAGTGCTACAAATTGTTAATTACAGATTACTGTTATTTTATTCACTCTTTGCAAGCTAATAGCTATTGCTCTATAGCTCAAATTGGGATACTTTTTATAGATAATTTTTCACATATAATGTCTACTAACATGCTATGGGATTCATTTTCATAAAACATTTCTCTAAATTATATATTAACAGCCCTAAAGTAGCTATGAACTCAACACCGTTTTCTGTCATTTATTTCGTTAACAGAAATTCGCATTTTGGGAATTTCATAGGATTTAACCCTTGCACCAAATGAAGTTGGTCCAATGAAATAAATTGAAACTGATTAAGTGTACTTTCTACTCATATAAATTTTATTCACCATAAAATTAGTTTAGCTAGTTGTTTGGCTGCTGTTTTTTTTCTCAAAAAAAGGGATTCAACAGGCATCAGTAGTAGCAGCAGCAAACAACAGCAGCAACAGCCGCAGCAGCTGCAGAGTTGCTGTCAGCAGGGGCGTAGGCGCTCGGAGGGGGCGGCCATACGGCGCCGGCGGCGAGCCGTAGAAGCAGCAAGGAGCAGCAACGGGCGCGTCCATACACAGATGTACCTAGCACGCTAGCACACACCATGGACAATCCATCCATGGCCATGGACAGCGTACCAGTTGCCACGCTTGGCCACGAAAGGCTCGGGGACAGCGGCTAGGGAGCGCTGGGCGTAGCCAGAGTACGGCCGGTGCACGCGTGTACACGACAACGCCACAACAGGGTGGCAGCCTCTGCAAGGAACGACGCGGCGAGCACGGCAACGACGGCCTACGGCGACGGATTTGATAGGGAAAACAGGGGAATCGAGCGAGGAGCTCACAGCGGCGCTTGTGGACGTGGTTAGAGAGCGCAGGGTAGCCGGAGTGCGACGGACTCGACGGCGAGATGTGGCGGCCGTGGACGAAGATGACGAAGATGGCGAGCGCACGGGGCCTCCCGGCTCGTTCCAATAGGTGTAGTCGAAGTGGACGAAGACGACGAAGCTCCTGGGCACCTCACGGCGCCGAGTTGTGGCCGGTGGCCACGGGATCGACGGCGGCGCGACGGCGCCCGCGGCGGCTGCTACGCGGGAAGGAGGCAGTGAGTGAGGGAGAGGAGGGGAACGGGACAGCTAGGTTTTCAGGGGGCTCGGCGCGTTCTTATCCGCCAGGGGAGCCGTGGGATGCTCGACACGGCGACGGCTGCAGCCAGTTCGCCGTGGATGCTTGCCACGATGCTCCCTGTGAACAGAGGAAGAAGAAAGGGGCAAGGGGTGGGCTGAGCCGGTTGGGCCTTGCCCTGGGCAGGGAATAACCCGTTTTGTTTTTCTTTTCTTTTTGTTTTATTTTCTTTCTGTTCTTTCTGTTAGCATTAGATTTATTGGCTTTTACAATTTTATAAAATATGTTAATTGTTTCTATATTAGTGTTGCGCTTTATACAAGTGCCACAAAAAGTTTGGTGGCATTATAAAATCATTTGCATTATTGTTTTATCTAAAAGGAATTAAATGTCACTGTTTTACTACTGTTTTGAGTTGTTTGAATATTTCTTTATTGCAATAAAATACCCAAGGTTGGTTTAACATGGACCACTGATTTTTATGCACTTAACAAAATTGGTTTCACAATTTTTGGATAAAGTTTTATTTCCACATAGATTTGGAATTTTTATCTGGGTTGGATTTGAACAAGCCATGATCAAGGGTGATCATTATCAGCATAATCATGATGACTTGGTAATTAACAAGGTGATCACTGTAGTGTGACACCCAGGGTGTTACAGGCAAGAGCACGGCAATTTGGGACCATAATTGGTTACCACGGGATTTCTCAATGCGGCCTACGGTCCGCCTTAACCACCATGGCCCGACCAGGGTACACGAACTGATTGACTACACCTCAGCTACTTGGCGCAGGGAGATTCTTGAGCAGAACTTTATAGCAACTGATATTGTCCAGATTGAGAGTATCCCATTGAGCACTATTGCGATGGAGGATAGTTGGGCCTGGTGTGCAGAAAAGAACGGTTGTTTTTCTGTAAGGAGCTGTTATCGTATGATGTCCACATTAGTGCAGCAAAGGAATGATTTACTCTCAGGTAGAAGCTCAACCTCGAACCCGACTGTGGAAGCGTGTGGTTGGAAATCTCTATGGAAAGTTCAGGTCCCTGGTAAGATCAGACATTTTCTATGGCGGCTCGGGAGGCTTTCCATTCCCACCGAGGATGTGCGACAACGCAGAAATATGGCTACTTCAGACGCGTGCCCGTTGTGCGGTATGCCAGACTCTTGGAAACATAGTCTCATAGAGTGCAGCGATTCTCGTTGTGTTTGGGCTTTGGCAGATGAGGAGATCTTGGACAACTTGATAGAAAGAACTGAACCCAATGCAAAGAAGTGGCTCTTCACTTTGATCGATGATCTTTCCCACAGGGATTTTTTCCAAGTTGCTATCACCCTCTGGGCTATTTGGCACGCCAGAAGGAAACTTATCCATGAAGATAAGCGCCAAACCCCACTAGCTAATGATGGTTTTATCAAAAGTTTTATTGCAGAATTGGATGAGATTCACATAAAATCACAGCCCTCCCTCCCTGTTCGGACTCATGTTCGGCATCATGGAATGCCTCCGCCTACAGGGGTTCACAAAATTAATGTCGACGGTGGGATGGACTATGAAGCTAACAAAGGAGCAGCTGCCGCGGTTTGCCGAGCTCATACTGGTGTATACGGTGGATCTTCGTCAATGGTGTTCAAGGGGATTTTGGACCCAACTTGCCTCGAAGCGTTAGCCTGCCGGGAAGCTCTATACCTGGCGAGTGACATGATGCTTCAAGACATTGTTATTTCATGCGACTCCAAGAGTGTGGTGGATGATATAAAGGTGGGATCTGACGGCAGACATGGCATGATCATCAAGGAGATTCGAGAAAGAATGTTATCTTTTAATAGTTGTTTGTTTATTTTTGAAAGTAGAAAAACTAATAGGGAAGCTCATACTCTTTGTAAGTTTGCTACGTTACTGGATCCTGGTAGACATATGTGGCTTCTTGAGCCACATGATCCTGCCAAGATTCCAGTTAACGGTGTGTTTGAGGAGTAAAGTTTTTTATCGCTAAAAAAAAACGTAATCTGACGGCCAAAAATGCTCAGGTCGTGAGAGGGCTGGGATTGTGCCCAGTTTTACTGTCCTAAATGTATGTCTTTGTATCTGGGATAGAGCACAATTATATCATTGTAGCTAGGTCAACTTTATTGACTATAACTTCTGAATATGATTTCAGATTGAGATGAATCAAAAAGCAAAAATATTCTCCTCGATGAGGTGAATATTTTTCATGTAGAGCATTGTTTTATATAAAGTGAATTGCAAAAAACCACCACATTGAAGCGAAGGTTTGTAGGAAACACTTTTCTACGTTTTTATGCCAGAAACACTGATTTTGTGCTTAATCTTTTCCAGAAACACCTAACCGGTACGTTAGGCATTTAATGACGTTTATGAAAGGTGGGCCCTGGTTTTGTTGATGTGGCGTAACGGCCAGCAACTAACGCCGTTATGAGTAAAATAATATTTCCCAGTTGAATTTTTTGTCGGTTAACATAAAAAATCCTGGAAAAACTATTTTCAAGTAAAAAAGTGTTTTTTAAATAAAAATGTTTATTTTTTTCAAAATTAAATTAATAGAAAAATGATTTTTCCCGAGTTAAAAAATATGCTTTTGATGATTACTATAAAAAATAGTGTTCCACGGGTTTAAAAGTTACTTTTCGGCAAAAATAAATGTTTTTCGGGGTAAATAAAATTTTCTTGTAAAACATTTTCCTCGTAAAAAATGATTTTTTCGGGCTAAAAAATATTTTACTTTGGGAAAATGGCTTATTTGGTAAAATAAAGTTTTGCAAATAAAAAAATGTTTTTTCTCGTGTTTAGAATTATTATTTTCAGGTAAAATGGTTTTTTGGGGTCAAAATGTTTTTTTTATTTTTGGAGCAAAAGTTTTTGTCGGGACATAACATTTTTTCCCAGTTTTAAAAGTGCCTTTTCGGCAAAAAAATAGTTTTCTGGGTCAAATAAAAAATTTCCCGTAAACTATTTAGCAAGTAAAAATGATTTTTTTCAGGTTAAAACATATTTTTAAAATTTCATACAAAATCATCTTTGTCGGGTTAAAAATGGATTTTTTTAGGTTACAATTATTTCCTAGTAAAAAATATTGGCTATATTTTTCCTAGTTAAAAATGACATGTGGACCCCACCTAGTCATACTGTCAAAGTTGCCTCCCATTACGCCAAGTCAACAAAATTGGGGCCCACTTGTCATAAACGACATTAAAATGCCTAACTTATCATATTTGTGTTTTTTGCAAAAGATTAAACCCAAAATCAGTGTTTTCTGGCACAAAAAGGTAGAAGAGTGTTTCCTGCAAACCTTCGCTTCAATGTGGTGGTTTTTTGCAATTTACTCTTCTATATAAGATCATCTTGTAGGAGTAATTGGGTGAACAATACCGAGAGCAACAAATTTCATCATTTCGAAAAATATTTTGGCCTTCGAGATGACCTCGAATGGAGATCGCTGAAACATGAAAGTTGTTCTTTTTTTACTATATATACAAATTTTGTATCGAGTACCTATTTATTTGAGGTCATTCCAATTATGTTTTTCCTAATCAAAATTTGGTGTGAACGGTGGGAATCTTAGATGTATAAAAAGTTGATCGATCACTCCTTGACCGATTAATTGGCTAATTTACGATTAATTCCTACTCGCTAACTGATCAAACAGTTAACAATTACCGATTTCTTAAACATCGGTATGTATTATTATTATTTCCTTAAAAACCCGCAGAGGAGTTTAGAAAATAATATGTGGGGTGCCTTTTCTTTCTTAAAAAGAGTTAGTTACACCTGACCTGGGGTACATAAACTTGCGCCATCATAATGTATTCGTACAACCAAAAATCTCATACAAACGATACAACAACGATGATGCCGACTTGTTTAGGTCCAAATCGCATGCAAAGTAGCCACATGGGCTGCCACGTATGCCTAGGATGGTCGACTATGCATGTGGATTTTTGTAGCGAACCCTTGAGTTATATGTGAACTTTTATCCACGCCCCACTCCTCGCTGTCCCAAATCCCTTTCTTCAAATTCCTAGTTGCATGCTGGTCGGCGAAGGCAAAACCTAGTCTCGAGCTATCACGGTCACAAGACATACTTTCTGATGCACATGGAAATTTATTGGTATTACCACCTAGTTACGGGTAACGTTTGATAAGCATCAAAGTATATCATTCGTGTGAAGTAACTTCATGCTCTCATGGTCTAAGAAAATTTATATATGATAACAATTATATGATATGACTTATAACGTTGTTACATATGGTCTTGAAGTATATCATTAAACTAGGCCCGTTCAACATCATTGTCCTACTTAAATATGCTCTTATTGTTGCCAACATCCTGGTCACAATGACAATGCTCTATGATCAAGAAAATATAATCATCATGCAATACATGAACCCGTCTAAAAGGCTAAACTGGGACTTCGTTGTGTTTATGTTCCCACACACACAAATGGATTTTTTCTGAATCTCATATTCTTGATCACTGCAATTGTAACATAGAAATGTAAACATATTACGAATATGAAAATAAATAATAGTACTTTAATATTATCCAAGGATATTTTCAACAGACTGCTATATAGCTCCATATGGGCTCTTGGCGGTATCGATGGCTCTATCTCTGCAGAGGTTGTGTCCAATCAGTGTCAACGACTTAGGCAGCGATTGACCCATTTAGAGCAAGTATAATAATGCCTAGTCAGCTGGCTATAAGGAATTAAATAGTATATTTATGCTTAGTTGGAGAAGAGAGAAGAGGAGAGAGAAGAGAAGCGGGCTACTAAGAGCAAGTACAATAATGCATAGTCAGCTGGTTATAAGGAATTAAATAGTATATATATATGCTTAGTTGAAGGAGAAAGAAGAGAAGCGGCTACTAAGAGCAAGTACAATAGTGCATAGTCAGCTGGTTATAAGGAATTAAATAGTATATATATGCTTAGTTGAAGGAAAAAGAAGAGAAGCGGGCTACTAAGAGCAAGTACAATAGTGCATAGTCAGCTGGTTATAAGGAATTAAATAGTATATATATGTTTAGTTGGAGGAGAAAGAAGAGAAGCGGGCTACTAATTAGTAGCCAGCTGCAACACGTGCTCCTAGGCACTTCGTGAGGTAGACATGTGGGTCATATATTACTAAAGTAGTACATGTTTAAATCTTACTATTGTACTTGTTGACTATAAGTTAGCTATAGATGACATGGCATCTCCTTAATGCTAACGTAGACTGAGCTACACGTAGTCCTTTAGTTTGAACAAGTCATAAAATGTATTTTATATTATTAAAAAAACATTGATTTTTTTTATAAATATATATACACATGTATATGCAATGAAAAAAATAGCACGCTATAGCGTCGCTAATAGCTCGCTACAGCGTTTCGGGCAATGTCTCGCTAAATGAATCTGTGTACAATGTCTCGATAATAACACGATATAGCGCGAAATAGCACGCTAATAGTATATTTTTAGGGTCACGTTATTTTGTCATAGCAAGCTATTTTTTACATTGTGTATATGACATATGTGCAAATTTTCATACCATTTACTTTCACATGTGGCGTATGAAAAAAAGACAAATATTCGATTTTAAATGGGCCTTTTTGTTGTTGGTTTTGGGTTGAATTTTTTTTTTGCAAACTTCATATTACAATATTTTCAAGCCAAATTTGACATGTTCATACGAATACATATAAGTTTTCATAGATTTTTATTCGGATTTTTTCAGAACTTTTAAATATGTTTTTACGATTTTTTCAAAATAAAGGGCTACGTGTAGCTCGGCCTCCAGAAATTCGCAATATTATTAACCATGCTCTAATTAGTAGTCAGCTGCAACACGTGCTACTAGGCACTTTGTGAGATGGACATGTGGATCATATATTGCTAAAGTAGTACTCCCTCCGTTTCTTTTTACTCCGCATATTAGAATTGTCTGAAGTCAAACTTCGTAAAATTTGACCGATTTTATTAAAAAATATATCTACATCCACAATATGAAATCAATATCATTAGAAGCATCATGATATTAATTTTCATATGGTATAACTTTGATGTTGTAGATGTTAATACTTTTTAATAGAAATTTGATCAAACTTTATCAAATTTGACTTGACCAAATCTTATATGCGAATTAAAAATAAACGGAGGGAGTACATGTCTGCTCCCCATTTACGTGTTATGTTCGATTACATGGTGATATCCACGTTTATAAATCAATAAATAAAATCCTTATAAAAAGGTGATAAAAGTTCAACCAAAGGCAAAAATAAAAAAAAGGTATACCGAAAAAAGAAAACAAGCAAGATTAGTTAAACTAGAACAGAAGAAAGGACCTTTCACTGGCCCATAACATGCAGTCCACTACTTCGAGCGCTAGAGCGGAGTCTAAAACAACAACAAAACAAGACTAAACTTAAACTGGAACCTTTGCTTGCCCATACCACAATGCGCTTTCCACTTTGAGCGCCATGACGACGCCACATAAACTATGGGGACTACTTACCGCACGTTGTCGGTTGTCCATGCTAACCGTATTATATGAAACAAACCCGGAGCGGGAGCTGACTGAGAAGAGCTATATTCGGTCGGTCTTCCCCGACGATTCATTCCTCGCCTTGAGAAGTTAGCTACCTATAGGCAGCGAGATCACTCGCCGCTGATTCCAGAGCAAGCTAAGACTTCGCCCAAAAAATGGCAGAATCAGCACGACCAGTGGCGGCGCCGACGTCTAAGCTCGCTGCGCTCGCTATAAAATTAGCCTCTGCGCTCGCTATAAGATTAGCCTCTGCGCTGGGGGCGATGGTCCAGCGTGCCATAGATATAGTACCCCGCTACAGCAAGAAGAGGTCGGAGGATAAGACGATCAACAGTTACGTGCTCCTTCAGGCGTACGTTTTGATGGCGGTAACGGGGTTGGGCTACCTGGCGCTCACATGGTCCACGGTTGTGCTCCTGGGTGGCTTCGTCGCCTCGCTGGGGAAGAAGGATTTTTGGTGCCTCACAGGCATTACCATGGTACAGGCAGCCAGGTCAGTTCTTTAGAAGCATGCATCTTTGCTCTCCCCAATCGTTAGTTTGCATTCTTTTACCCTTTTGTTTGGCTCTGCAATCCTCATGCCCGCCCTAATCCTTTTACAGTTTTGTTCATTTTCTGTTGATCGAGTCTATCTATTTAATGGGCGACGCTCTGCGCCGGTCGGGCCGGGCTTCAGTTCGCCGGTCAAACGCGGACCGTCCGATCTTCGCGATTTAACGGTTTAGATTTACGCGTATCCCGTCGTTTTTTACTGCAACATTTGCGGTACCTTTGCAACATTTGCGGTACTTTCGCAACTTTTTTGGTACACGGATACAACATTTTTATTTTTTGTGTTTTTTGCAGAAAAAAATTATGATAACAAATTTTAAATCGCTGGTGGTAGCATTTTTTACTATCGGTTGCAACTTTTTTGGTACATAAATGCGACAAAAAATTATTGTGTGCATTTTTTTCTTTCATTTTTTTCACTGTTGCAACAAAAAATCAGATATAAAAATTACGTATCATATTTACCATTAATTCGTGGCAGCAAATTTAATCTACGCTTGTAGCTTTTTTATAATGATTGCAACAAAATTCGGAACCCATCATCACCGATCACACTTCATCTTTTTTGTTGTAGCAAAAATCATTAGTAACATTTTCATATCATGCTACCAAATGAATGCGTTTAGCACTAAAATACTATTAAATACATCCGTTTAGCAAAAAGTAACATAGATCAATATAATAATATTAGTATAATAGTAGTACAGATAGTAACATTTTATACTACGGTTGCAACATTTATCATGTGCCAGATGCAGCAAAAACAGAAAAATAAAGACAAGTGGGCCTGGACCGACCGGCGCGTAAGCTTTGGCCGGTCGGCCGTCCACCAACATTAGCCCTATTATATTATCTATTTATTCTATTACTAGCAAATAGTATATCCGTGCGGTTGCAACGAAAGAAAAAAATCACACATACGCACCACCAAACTGTAAAAGCTTCGTGTCTGGCCTGGCAATGCATACTGTCAACCCCTTGTGCATTGAGCCCTGTGGCAATCTCGCAGCCTGTTTAGTCGCCTTCCCTCAAAAGTTCAACACAAAATAAAGGGAACTTGGTAAGTAATAAAACAAATTGCGCTTAAGCATGTGGGAGTAGAGACGATTAAAACTTCCACAGGAATCATAACCCATACACTAATGTTGTTATTCAAAACTATTGGGACAGTGTTGCATTTGCATTACATGTATAAGCATGACCCATATTTTTCTGTTGCTATTCTAATCACTAATAAAGTAATGATCATTGATAAATGATAATCAATGGTTTCTCTCCTCATTCCCATACAGTAAGGACTCCGTGTACATGAATGGCCTATGTCTTGTTTCTGCTATTAAAACCATTGGCCATCATTCATAAACACCATTTTATCTCGTCATTCTATAAATAAAATATCTATAACTAAACAATAAATTGTTTGATTTCAAATATAAAAAATGCATTAAAAATCAGAAAACAGATTTTCGTCTCTCTTTATAGATAAAGGACCGAAACAAGACACACGGTCGATTGATACAGGATGGCGAGATAGCCCTCTTTTAAAGCTGGTCCTAATATACTCGGCGCGTGTAGGTACCTACGCGGCCAACAAACGCATCACGAGAACTACACACCCATGCACCACCCTAGCACACCTGGCTCCACGACAATGCCCTCAAGAGAGAAGACGGTGCAAAGCGTCGTCGCTGCTGAGTCCAGCCAGACAGAGGTTCGTCGGCGTCGGCTCCAGCCTCAGCAGGAAATAGGAAGGCGATCTCGTCGACTTCCTCCATGAGAATCGGGACATCTTTGCATGAGCTCCCAAAGACTTTCCAAGTGTACCGAGGAAGTTTGTCGAGCACTTTCTCCACCGTTTCTCTAAGAACAATTGAAGAACCATTGGTGAAGAAATCACCCGGCTGCTCGCAACCGGCTTCATCATGGAAGTGTTCCATTCAGAGTGGCTGGCTAATCTAGTCATGGTGCTAAAAATAACAAAACTTAGCGCATGTGTATCGACTACACCGGCCTGAACAAGGCCTACCCCAAGGATCCCTTTGCTCTGCCCCTTATCAACAAAGTCATTGACTCAACGGCCGGCTGCGAGTTGTCATTTCTGGATGCACATCCGGCTACCACCAGATAAAGCTAAACCAAGCCGATCAAATAAAGACATCATTCATTACCCATTCGAGGCTTATTGTTATCTCACCATGGCTTTCGGCTTGGAGAACGCAGGCGCCACATATCAGCACACCATGCATCAGTGCCTCCGCTCCCAGCTCGGCCGCAATATACACGTGTATGTGGACGACCTCGTGGTGAAAACCATCGAGCAGAGCACCCTGCTGGAAGACCTCAAGGAGATGTTCGCCAATCTACGTGTATACCAGATCTGACTCAACCCCTAGAAGAGCGTGTTCGGCGTGCCAACTAGCAAGCTCCTTGGTTTCCTCGTCTATAAGCGAGGGATCAAGGCCAACCCCGAGAAGATCAGTGCCATCGAGCGCATGGGCTGCCCCATCCAGTACAAGGACATCCAAAAGTTCACCGACTTGTTGGCGTCTCTCAGTCGGTTCCTCAGGCGGCTGGGAGAGAGGGCCTTGCCCCCATACCAGCTAATGAAGAAGACAGACAAGTTCGTGGAGACCCTGCAGGCGGACGAGGCTTTCTGTGACATCAAGCGCATGCTCTCCACCGCACCCGAACCCCTAGCAAGCATCCACAACTACTAAGAATTCATTAAGGTATACTCCTAACCATAATATTAAGATCTATAGGTCATCATCATTCCATATGCAACTATTACGAACTAGGGTGTAGGTATCATGTCACTCGAACCATCCAACATCCGCAAATCATCACACATATTGCAGCACCCCAAACTGTGATCCACACATGTGCACGCTCATACATGAGACACCAAAGGATGGCAATAAGAATGCAACTCAAATTATCAAGATCCAAGCAATCCATAGGATAGAAGTAGTCTACTCAAACATAACAGAGATGCAACACATCATTGGATAATATGCGACATCAAAACACCATTTTCGAGAGAGGGATTACAGCGGGTTGTGGGAGAGTGGACCACTGAATAGAAATGGGGGAAGGTGATGGAGTAGTTGATGAAGTTGTTGGATATGTTCCTTAGAGGCAAATTAATAAAGATATTTGTCACATATCTGTTTGTTCATAATACATTTTATACTATGCTAGAACTGTATTAAGCAGAAATATTAATACACGTGTAGTATATAAACAACTAGATCCCTAGTTAACTCCGACATACTAGCTCGTTGGGCAATTGATGATCAAGGTTTCCTGATCACGAAGACACATAAGTCTATTGACAATGAGGTCATATCATAAGGAGAATGATGTGATGGACACACACACCCACCTAAAGCATTGCAATGTGATCCAGTCACATAGTTCAACATTGCGATAACTTAATAACATAGTGACTCAATCCTTAGACCGTGATGGTCATACATAATTGTTATCTATCAGGATGCTTTGAGTGTATCAACTGTTACACCGAATAGGGTAACCATAAAGGTGCATCTTGGGTATTCCGAAGTAGATATGTTTAGAAGTATGAAATAGATCAGAACGAGATTTGTCCATCCGAGTGGCGGATAGGTGTTCTGGGCCCACTCGGTGATATTGCATCAATGGCTTGCAAGCATGTGACTAGGTCACAGAGATATAATAGGCACAGACGGGTAAACATGTTTGTCAGAGACGAGGATGAACTAGGTATAGGATATCGACGATCAAACCTCGGACAAACAAAGTACCGCGGAACAAAGGAGTCAAGTCTTATCGTTAACGGTTCAACAACGATGAAGTTAATTCGATGGAAGCACAGGGGCCATCAAGGATTGTAACCAGATCCCGCATGATGGTCATTGGTCAAAGAATGTCTCGATCATGTCTGTTGCTGTCCCGAACCGTAGGGTGTCACACTTAAGGGTAATCAATGCATTAAGCATAGATTCGGGGTCATCGGTGAAATAAGAGAGAACACCAGAATTGTTTCGGGAGGTGTCAAAAGTTGTTCTGGATATTTTAAAAGGTTCAAAATAATGTTTAATAATATTTTATTATTTAATTAGAATAATTAAATATTAAAATAAAATTAAATATAAATAAAATGAGGAAAAAGACATATGGGCCTAAAAAGGCCCATTAGGGGGAAGGAGGGGTTCCCCCCCTTGGGCCATGCGCCAAGGGAGGGGCCCACCCCCCTTGGCCGGCGCACTCCCCCCTCCCAAGGGTTTAGTCCCACATGACGGAGGGGAGGAGGAGAGCCCCCCTCCTTGGCCTATATAAGGAGGGGTAGGGTGCCCTTTTTCCATCATCTCATCAAGTTCTTCTCCTTTCTCTTTCTCCTACCTTGAGCGGACTCCCCTTGTTTGGAGTTTGCACTTGGTTGGGGGTTTCTCCACCATATGCACGTCATCGCGCTGCCGGAGTCGGGGTCCGAATTCTTCTTCTTTCCGCTGCTCGTCTGGTTCGGAGCCCGGAGGGAACATCGGTTGCACCTTATGTGTGTAATCTCGCGAGGCACTACACTTGTGGTGCTACTTCATCGCTGGAGGTCTTCTACATGCAAGGAGGTCGTAGGATCAGAGTGTACACCAACCACGTTCGTAGAATATTTCCCTCTTTCGGTCTTCAAAGGTATGAACATCGATTCCCTCCGTTACATACATCAGCATAGGTCTTGGGTTTGGGCTTCGTAGGTAGGAAAAATTATTGTTTTCTGCCCCGATCCCCAACAGAAGTCGGTGGAGTTGAAGGTGGTGATGATGATGCCCCCGATGACACTTCAAAGCCACAAGGAGAGAGGGAAGAGACCCCCCCCCCTCCTTCTTCTTCCACCTTGGCCTCACCATTAGGTGGGGAAAGGGTTCCCCCGCTGAACCTTGGCCTCCATGGCTCCCAGAGGGCAGAGCACCTCCGAGATTGGATCTCTCCTCTTCTCTGTTTCTGTTTCCTGGTCGCTGGAATCTAAGGCCGAACACCTTTTCTTAAATCATCGAAGAATCGTAACTCCGTTTATTTTACACGATTTCCCCCATAAATTAGCTTCTGTGTGCCCTAAGGAGAGCCCCAACCTCTTTACGGTCTCTGCACACGGGAAAGGGGCGTGGACAGGGGGTGATCGTGCCACCTGGCCGTGTGGGGCCCTCGGGCACCGCCTTCTATTGATTTTTGCACCCAAAATTCACATATATTCCATAAAAATCATATAAAATCCACATGGTGTTTTAACCTTCCTAAATGATGTTTTTTGTAAAATAAAAAACATTTAAAAAACAAGAACTGACACTGGGTCAATAGGTTAGTTCATTAAAATAATATAAAATGTTATCAAAAGTATATGAAAGTGATAATATAATAACATGAAATAATCAAAAATTATAGATACGTTGAAGACCTATCAGCCCCCTATGAATACAGCTCTGACCTTGTGAGCCGGACCATGGGCCTCTTGGAAGATTTCATCGACATGCCATATGACAAAGGCCATGGTGAATAAAGGAATGTCTCCATACTTTGACGTGGAAGACAAGTAATGATAGAATGTGTTAGTCAACGTTATATACAAGTTTGCCACATCAGTTGTTCAACATGTCAAAACACGCTTCCACACGTGTTGATGCTTTCTATCGATATTCAAATTTTTGTATGGTGTTTCTTGCCAATTGCTTGTATTGTGATGGTTTCTTGCTAACAATGTCATGAATATGATAGTTTTATTCTTTTCACTCCTTTTTATGATGTGATGATGGATCGCAGAACCCGCTTGTTGGTTTATGAAAAAAAAATCACTAAATCGCTCTAAATTCATTTATATTACCAACCAAGCACTGACCATGCATTTGCAATTTGACACACAGGATCTTCAACGACTTAGGGGACAACTTGTTCCCTATATTTATGAACCTAACTGGCAAGCTTGGGAGCAAAGTTTTTGCAAATCCCGTAAAGCGCGAACATCCCAGGGAGGTGCAAGTTTTCATGGTCCTCGTCCAAATAATATGTATGCCGGTCCTGGTCGTGGTCCTAACTGCAGGGATCGTTTATGCATTTGGGCCGCTCGCCTGCATTCTTTTCTCTATATGGCGCCTACGGCAACACGACTACGGCAACACTGCAGGAGATGGCAGCAAAGCAAACCTTGTGCCAGCACTGATCATATTCTACGGCATGGTTATCTTCCAAGGTGTGCTCTACCACTTGTGGTGGTTGATCAACCTCGCCGTGATGTGGGTCGTCGTTTCATTCCGTGACGCATGCAAGTTGCCACAAGAGTGGGGAATAAGAGCAGTTGTAGATTACATCTATGATACCCGAGCGAAATGCTGGCGGGACCCTGCATCCATACATGGTAGGAAGGTGATCACCTATGCCGTCGAACTGGTGGACTCGGAATCGCAGGAAGAATACCTCTCAGGAGCAAGGATGCTGGCCACCTTCATCAACCTCAAGGCAGATGTAAGGCCACTGCTACTTCCCTCTCGACCAAAGATTCAGAAGCTGATCGACACACTAGGGTGGAGAAGCAGCAACAGGAATCTCAGGGAGGCGGTCGCCAGGATCGTTGCACACCTTGCTGGTGACATCCATTTGTCCCAGTTCCCTGGGGCAATACGCTGCATATCCTCCCTGCTGGATACCACCCTGCCATATTGGAACAACCAACACGGAAAGGATCATCAGGATATTAACCCCGCTAAGGAAAGATTGATTTCCTATGTCAAAGGCATAGATGATCGTCTTTCAGAAAATAAAAACAGAAAAAAACATGGCATTCAGCAAGATGGAGTGGATAGCAACGGAGATGTCTGGAACGAGCTGATTCTGCAAGGCCTGGCAATTCTCGAGAGGCTCGCCTTCGATCCACACAACTGCAGCGACATATGCAGCACCCCTTATCTCCTCCCTAAGATCATGGCACCCCTCTACTCCAACACACTAATCCAAGATATCAATGTAAGTGCATGGGCCGATGTGGCCAACGGATCACTCAAAGTGGTTCACAGGCTCATCTGTGCTCCAGAGTGGATCAGCAAAAGGCTGGTCCATGAGATCTCTTCCAGCAAGCAGGCACTGAGCAACATGGAGGGCTTTCTTGATCAGGGAAACAATGTTACCAGAGAACTGCAGATGCGAGCCATAGAAATCCTGACACAACTGGCTGTTGATTCGTCGGCCAACCTCTGCAGGGGGATAAAAGAAAATCTAATCAAGAAACTGTTGCAGATATTCCTTACTGACCATGGAGGGGGAGAAGAGAAGCTTAGAGTTACGGCTGGGAAATCACTGGCATTGCTTTCCAGGATAAAAACTATCACTGTGTTCATAGTGATGTCACAGAATAACATTCTTGATCGTCTCAGTGAAGTACTTGATGCTAAGAACAACATCAAGTACAGGACAGTGGCATTGGAGATCTTGGAGAATTTGTGCATTCACTGTACATTGGATAAGGATTATGTGAAGGAAGCCTTGCTGCCAAAGGTTAGCTTACAGATCCGTTCTCTACTAATTACATTAAAAAAAATAGCTGGCACGACAATAGTTTTGGTTATACTCTTTTAGCAGTATTTTCATCTGGGCAGTGATTGTATATCTACATGCTACATAATTATTGCAGGTCCTCATGGTCATGGAAGTACGGACCATGGCCAGTAAACAAGACGTCCCTAAAAAACAAAAAAAATCTGCACCAGATGGGTTTGCAAGAGTGACCAATGCAGTACAGGACTTTCTTGGAATCAAAAGACATGGAGAAAACCAGGCAATTTCCGGACCGGGTGATGATGAAGAAAAGCAAGTGGTGTCCAAACACAGCGGCCAAATCAAGTCGCCTGATCAGGCAAATGAGGAGCCAAAAGCTCTAATGGGATTCCGAGAAGCATTATTATCGCTTACTCTGGTGATGTGTGTCAGTGCAAATGCCTTCGACGATGTGGCTCAAGGTGATTTTGTGCAGAAGCTCAAGGCAATGGTAGAGGAAAACTGCGAGGCCAGGGCTGATTGTCTAAGAGTCGTGAAGCTTTGTGGCCAGATTGTGGTATCAATGCTGCAGCGCGGCCATGTCACCGTGGACTTGCAGGCATGCGTGAAGTCCTTGTGTAAGGCCTCAGAGATCATGTCTAACCTTGAAAGCTGCATGCTCTTTGCTGGGACTGATTGCGGTGTTAAGAAGACTGCTAGGCCTCTCCTCTCTGATGTTGCCGAAAAAGCGCGCCAGTTGGTTGATAACTAGAATGTAACCGATTTCTAACTTTGTGATGTCCTATGTTTCAGAAACAAATATCATGCCCGGGCCTACAATATTTATCACATTTGCATTACAAGGACACTAATCATCAACCTGTATTACAGACTAAATTTCTTGTGTAAATTAAGAAAATAATGTTACTGCCTACACGACTGAATTATGCTTTTCTGCTTCACAAATAAGGGCATGCCCACAAGTAGATAGCAGATTTCTACGCAATACACATTTGTTATGGATGAGCTTATACGACTGAAAATGTGGTAGTCTGGTAGAGGCTGCAAACTTGGAATGTCAGTCATTACATACTACATACAGTTTTTGTATCTGGTTATTCTTAGATATCCTCTCCCATGTATACCAGTTTTGAGACCTGAGTTTGATAGCAGCTTTATTGTCCTATCTCCCATGTGGCCTGCATATTCTTTCGAATGAGCAGAAAGGCATTTAAACCCTCTTAGCTGACATCTTCAACGTCCAACAGAAGTACCATTGATTTAATGATGACATATTTTTTAGCAGGTCAAAAAGAACTGTCAGTTTTATCTATTTTCTTATAATTGTAATACTGGAGATTCTAATTAACACCATGATGGCAGCAGCATCATAAGCTTCTATTCAGTTTACAGACTTAAAAATTCATTATGCAACAGGAGAATCAACTTGCTAAGAAAATTACCAGACTATTCCAAATGCATAAGGATGGTTCTTCACTTGTTCATCATCTGAAAATGAATCAAATATAATCAAAAGTCAGTGGTAAAGAAAAGGCAGATTTAAATATCCATCTTCCATGGAAAGTCCTCCATTAAAAAGCCAGTCTGAAAAAGTTACATTTTGCTCGAGACTTCCTTGAACTGTGAGGTTACATCCCGCTAGCAAGCAAATCTGTGAGGTTACTCCATGCAACCGTAATTTTAAAACACTCTGGGATAACGGGGAGTACCATATTCAAAACTGCTAAGCTGCTAACTATAGGAAATCTAATAATGTAACAGTTCATATACCCTTCATAACAAATAACGTGTCACACACAAACTTGTCTCCATACTTAGAACCAAAATCATGGATACATCTTGCAAAGCTCAACTCTCATAGGTCAACACGTAAACGTGCAACCCTTGGGGGTAAAAAAAATGATCTTCTGTCAGCGGTATTACATGATTTTAGTAGTTTCCTGTACAGAATGCCCTGGAATATTGAAAGTAGAAAAGCCTCGGTTTTGTACTTCGGTACCACAAATATGACCATTTGCTCCAACAACGTTTTCTATGCACACTTTAACCAAACTAAACGCTAACCTCACAAGCCACGACCACACAATAAAAAAATGAAAAGACCAACAAAGTTAGAACCTCTTGAAAGGAAACGCGCTCCTGCACTTCTGGTGTTGCACACGTACTCCGTAACATTTGGCAACTGTAGAACACACTCCAGCTATTGTCACCGATAACTGTGCCCCTTTTTCTTGGTTAGCTCCAGAAGAATCATTCCATGATGTTCCTCGCAGGTCTCCATGCTGCAAAGTGATCTCTACCGTCTGTCCAGGGAAAATTATACCAGCCGCTGGAGAAACCTGTGTTGAAGAAATGTTTCACTCAGTGCTCAAGCATTAAGCTCACAATGTTGAATAAGCATCAATAAGCAGAACCGTCTTTACAGTAATGAGAGTCAGGACAAAGCATTAACCCACCTTAAGCCAAGTAGGGAAACCAGCAAAACATGTGCCCGAAGAATTTGGTGATTGGCCAGTAATCTCAAAATAAACTCTGTCTTTGGTACTTCTGTTTTGTAGTTTCAAAACATTGGGAGCTTGGTCTTGCAGAATGATGTCATTGGTACTCACATTTGCTTCAGGAAACGCTTTTAGCCCCTGAAGCAAGTCCAACACTTTCTTATTTGAACTCATTATCTCCCCATATTTCTGCCTCATTGTCTGTTTGTCAACACGTGCAACATCCAAATTGAACAAGCATTTTACAGGTTTGTGATCACTGTCTGTTGCTTCCATGCAAGAGTCGTACCTTGAAATATAGAATAATACAGTTTCATAGCGTTTCTACTAACAGAAAAAATGGATACTGGGTACACAGGACAAAAAGGGCAACTACAAACACGCTAGTGTGCTAAAACATGATTTCGGAAATAAAAAATATTGCATAGCTCAAATCATCTGTCCGATTGGAAATCCGTTCACACCATTGACTTCGTAGCTTTAACATCAGATTGCAGTTGACTATGTTTCGAGAAACCTTTTTTCGGACTCTTTTGTTACCACACAGTAACACATTAGTTGCAACCCTATTTTGTAACTAGCCACCACATGGCAACTTTAGATTAATCCAGTTGCAACTTTATAAATTTTCAGGTGACAACTTTGAAGGCGAAAAAGAGAAGTCATTGAAACATAACATGGGGTCTGGTTTTTAAGCCCTCATCAAAACAAAGTCAACGGTGAAGACAGATCATAAATTGGGTTTACGGTTGAAAGTTCAAATGTTTTAAAGTTTCAAGTTACATGGATTGATGCATGTAAATAGCAAAATGAGAGATGGACTGGTGAAGGGAACGTTGCACTCTAGGACAATCGAGCCCGCGTTAACGCGTTGTTCATGTCCTTCTACTAATAATCTTTATCCGGTGACATAATCAAACAACAAATGACTTACAGTGACACTGAACAAACCACAGGACACTCCAAAGAACACTCAGCTCCTGAACTAGCTCGGCTGTCACGGTATAGAATTCGGTCACACCAGGCAGGAATGCGTTTCTTCTCACTACAATCATACCCTACAGTAAGAGAAAAGGTTCTTGAAATAAAGAGCTCAGGAATCAGGAGTTTAGGAGTATTATCAACTCATAAGGATCAATACGGTACCATATGAAACATTATTGCTGTGGTAAGCACACACTAATGCAACTAGAGGGTACACACCCCCCCCCCCCCTCCCCTAAAAAAGTTTACTACTTTTGATGCACATCAATGGTTGAGATTATAACTTCCTACTTAATGACAAGGGGTATTATGTTTTTTCTTTAAGAAATGCGGTAGGGGAAGCCCCTACAAGAATTTTGTTTTTGAAGGAATAAGAACCCGAATTATTATCCGTGAGGATTTGAGCCCCAGTGGCTGGGTTGAACATCCACTCCCTAACCAAGTGAGCTAGGCTCACTTCTTATCTTCACATCTACTTCCTCCAGTTGTTACCAGGTCACATTCTCATACCCTTCTAGAAATTTTACTTTAGCATTCTCATTCATCTACATACATGTTATATAATGTTAGTGCACAAAGTCCTCTCCAACCTCGTCAAAGGAAATCCTCTCCATACAAATCAGCGACTCTTACCGTGAAGACTAAATGCACAAAAATCAGGATACCATTTAATTTTCTATTGGATGAAAATGCCCTTTTCAACAACTATCATCAGAATGACTATACCTGACAAGCCAGCTTTGTGTTTCTCAAATTTGTAAGTGGGTGGGAATTCGAAATCTCCTTCACGTAATCCCTGGAAGACTCTCCCAGATCTCATCTCTGCTCGCAGCTGGTCATTCTCCCTCAGCCAGTCAAAGCGTCTCCGGGAAACCAGCCCCATAGCCTCTTCATACGAAATATCGTAAAGCCGGTAGTTAAAGTCACCAAGAAAGACAATCATGTCCGTATCTGACAACTCGGGCATTCTTGAACCCTATTATAGCAACATTTTGGTATGTTTACAATCTCAGATAATGGATCTAGAAATATTTCTATCCACTGCAAAAATAAAATGAAGAGGAAATAGCAACATACATTTGCTCGAAGAAGCTGACCAGCAGAACCAGAAACTGCAACATGAAAATAAGTCAAGTAACAGTATGTAAGATTAAGAAGTTGTGAATTCTTGACACGATTCTTCATTGTGATTAGCAAAGTTGGCCAGACATTTACAAATATGAATGCCATCATGCATAAAAGTTAACAGGGAGATTGAACAATTACTTGATGTTGTCAATAATCCACTTGAAGAGGTGGCAAAGGTCGTTGTTCTGAAGACATGGTCAAAATCTTCATTCCGTCGGCTCACAGCTTCCAAATGTGCAGCAAAATGACAATTTATAAAGCAAATGCTTCTATCATGTATTCTCATCCTCAATCCAACTGCTCCCTGAGACAATGCAATACATTACAAAATGTAGTAAACGATGTTGAGATAAAATGAATCCACAATACTGCTTCTATACTCCCCCAGAACAAAATTACGTGAATACTTAGCAGAATTGTGCCATGCGGCCATGCCTACTCGGCTTCCCGTAATAACTGCCCAAAGGCAGCCAGCAATGTCTAACCAGGACGCATGAGGAATGTGCACAGTCCTGTCCAGGAGGGATGCATCGGCAATGCGGCATGCAGCACAGTAGGAGGATACACGACTCGATCCAATTCCAGTTAAGTTTAAATCAGGTATCGCGAGATTTTGTCCCTAATTTTAGTTAATTCCATCTTTTAGAAGTAGAGACGGAACCAGTTTGCTACGTGGGCTGCTTTCATCTATATGTGAGGTGCCTATAAGTACTATCTATATCTGTATCATCTCTTCTACACAGATGTTGTTATGGCACCTGCATGCAGAGAACCTCGGCCTCGACATTCTTCCGTCACTCAAAAACCATGCTCGTCACAATTTGGTAACAGGTGAAGCCCCTGATACGGCCGTGGCGGCTCCTGGATCAGATCAAGGTGTGGATGGCAGCGACAATCTCGCTAGCCAGATGGCCGCTATCGGAGAGGCTGAACCAGACTAACAAGATCAATACCAAAATCAGTGGGGTGCATCAGCAGCAGTGCGCACAGCGCTGCTATCAACTGAATAGAAGGCACATACCGAGGTCACCATAGTGGCGTCCACTGAAAAGTTGTTGCCCGAGGGGGCATCCTGGCAGCACCGAAAGCTGTGCATGGCTTCTCTCTGCTACCAGCCACTGCTGTCACCTCGATGGAACACACAGGGGACTAGACTGCACCGCCTCTACAAGCTAGACTTCTTGATGTTTGATGACAAGGAATATTGTCCCTCTTTAGGGGACGACAGACAGGAAGGTATGGCTAGTGTCATATCACGTGATGGGGACTGCACAAACATGGTACCACCACATGGATTGACATGATACTGTCCAAACAGCAAGCACTTCACCTAGCTTTTCAACACCAGTTTCAGGCCGTCCCTACAAGCAATTCCCTCATGGAATTGGTGTCCCTATGACGAAGTGGCTTGCTATGGCAGTTCCCGGCACAGATCCGAGCCACTATGAGAAAATATCAAGAAAAGCACCAGAACTTTAGAAATGGCCACAAGGCCGCAGTACATGTCAACCTGAAAAGCAACTCGTCTGGTAAGCAATAGACGTCGAAAAGCAAATTGCTACCAAACTGGACAATTTGCCAGTCATGGGAGGCGCAGAAGCTACAATCACTGCACCACATGCTATGGTCCACAACTACACTGGGAATTTCATGCCAGAACGCGCCGGGGGCCAATCCCATGCAGAGGCTTAAGTGTCCCAATGGTCAAGAGCAAGAAAATGGCTAGCACCAGCCTTTATAGTGGCACCCTAATGGCCTAATCTCTTCATCATCTGAGAAGCTTTCGCCACAATCTCTATGCAATCCCATTAGGCGGGTTTGACATGGTATAATTCGCAGCAATATTTTGGGGCTTCATGCCTAATATCTAGAACAAGTACTGTAGCATTTACACAAGGAGTTCGGCTTGGACATATATACCAGAAGAGAACATTCCCCTTAAATCAAACACTACTTAAAAAAATGGCTAATGAGTATGATGGTGAAATGGTGAGCTGAAATAAAAACTATATTGACATTTGGCATTAAGTCACAAACAACATGTCTATGTTACCTGCTCTGAATAAGAAATAATATATTAACAAAAGCACCTTGTTGCCAGAAAGAATATACTGACGAGACAACAAAAGTACCTTGTTGCCAATAGCGCGCCCTAATCCACAAGCTACTGCAGCATTGTCGATATCACCGACGAAATGCTTAAGATTTGTTCTAACCCTGAGGAAAGAAAAACTCAATAATTTGTACAAATATGAAGAGAAAAGGAGAAAATAAATCTACCGAAAAAAGGTCCTAAACAGATTACCATACAGCGGTAAGTAACCCAGCCATCTGCCTTGAACCAACACGCTCAAAAGAGTGGCCTTTCAAGATTTGCCCAATTGCATCCAACCACCACTCCCCATTTGGGCTTCCCTCTAGCCCTACCTAAAGCCAGTGAAAGTTATATCAGGATTACAGTTAGCAAAAAATAGCATACGGTTTTCTGTATTTATGCTTATTAATATTCTTATAATTTTAACAAGAGCATTAACTTTACTAGGTACTCTCTCTGTTCCAAATAATATGTCGGTATTTTTCTCTATAAACTTGGTCAAAATTGATGAAAGTTTGACTTTAGCAAAATATGCACTATATTTTGGGACAGAGGGAGTAGTAAACAAACCACCTCTTCCCAGTGGCTTTGGCACAGGGTTTGCATACCACCAATTAAAAGCAAGTCATTTAATATACAATAGCAGCTCATCAAATAGGAATGCGAGTAAATTTTATTCAAGCTCAAAAGATTGCACAGCAAGGCAACATATTCAACTATTCATGCACAGAAATTGTCAACTAACCAGTTGATCACAAATTTTCAACACTCTGGTTTTGTGCAAGTTTCTAGGATCTGAACTAGCCCCCTCAGTAACACAGCATGTATCATGATAATGGATGATTATGTGCAAAAACAATGATGTACAAAAGACGAAAACATAATGTTTTTTTAAGGGATAAGTATATTTTTGGTCCTTAAACTTTTTCAAAAGTATAAAATTGGTCCCTCAACTTTAAACGGTATAAAATTGGTCCCTTAACTTTTAAAATCGGTTACTTTTAGTCCCTCGTATTGCTTCAGATGATTTTCTACCGACGTGGATTGTTAAAAATAAAAAAAGAGGAGCGAGGGAAGGTTGTGCGCTACCTACGACACTCGCCGCCTACCATCGACAAAGTACAACATGCATATGACGCAGCCAACATGAACAAACATGCAGTGTTGCTGCTCTTCTTGCCCATCAATGAGACGGCGTCATAAGTGGAGAAGGGGAGTGTGGTGAGGGTCATAGACAGCGCGCAACCTTCCCCCCGCTTATCTTTTTTTATTTATAGCATTTCACGTCAGTGGAAAATCACTCGAAACGGCACGAGGGACTAAAAGTAACCGATTTTCAAAGTTGAGGGACTAATTCTATACTTTTTAAAGTTAAGGGACCAATTCTATACTTTCAAAAAAGTTTAAGGACTAAAAATATACTTATCCCTTTTTTTAACTCATCGTTTTTACCGTTTCTTTAGCTGCCGACATTGCAAGAAAACCAGCACCCATCTCCACCTCTTGCAATCCAACTACTACTACCCCAACTTCTGGTGTTGGCAATTTCAGCCAAGCTCTTAATGACTCATAAGATGCTTTTTCTTGCCCAACATTCCATGAACATACTAACACCTTCATGTATTCGATGTTTTTGTATGATGTCTCTTTTTCCATCAATTCAGAACGCAAAATGTTGTCGGTAGGCCCTGGAGATGATAAATTCCATCCACAGATTCCCCCATGACCAGCTAACGTAAATATATATGAACTTCCAACAGCCATACTAAGAACTGGACTACTATGTGCAATCCATCCTCCCAGCAAGTTGCCATCCAGATCCAACAGCTGGATGTTGCCATCCATGTACCCCACCCACAATCTTGTTCCAAAGCTGAAAATACTTTGAACAGAAGATGAATGATGCTGAAACTCTTGCAAACGATTACCACTGCCATCCCATTGAGCAACAGAACCATTTGCAGATCCTGTCCAGATCATCCCATCAATTGACATTACTAATGCTTCTATTCTTCGAGTATCATCTCCAAATCCTGCTTTAGAAGCAACTCGCCGAACTGCATCAGCTGCTCCCATCAAAGCATTCCGTGATCTCTGAAAAAAATTAACAGGACTGCGAGCTTTCTCTTTCTTCGTTGAGGAGAAAAGGTTTTGTTTTGTTTCACTGACATATGGATCCTGAACAGATAAGAGGTCAAAGCGAGTATCAACTTGGCCATCCACATTTACCACTTTCAGGAGCTCCTTAGTGCGAGAATCCCTATAAGGCAAAATAGAGAACAAGAATAAACACAAATATATGAACAGCTAGACTGATGTCAAACAAATGTGCAACGGCAACAGGTAAATGGACACATGAAGTGTACCAGAGTGCAAATGAGAGGTAACCAGCACTCCATACTTTTGATCTAGAACTGTCAGACAATAGAAGTTTTACATCTACGGCGGGTAAGGGGCAGGCCCCTCCATCACTGACCATGGTCCAAAGGTCAATAAATGATCTTTCAACTAAGGAGGTTTTACACTTCTCTTCTCTTTCCAAAGTAAGAGATTTCTCAATTGTTTCTCCATTCCATACTTTAATAATTCCCCCTTCAGATCCGGACCATAAATCACCTACGATTGATGCAAACAAGATCAGAATTGCACAAGTCCAACTGCAATTTAGCTTGTTCAACATTATGAGTTCAACTACTGAAAATAGTGTAACTATGAAGAAGAATCATAAATGTGCAAGCACACTATACTAGACATATAGGCTAACAGAACAACAGATCTCAGCATGCCTTATCTCCTCTGTACATTTCACTACCAATATTTGGTTGTGTTAAGATGGATGTGGTAGTTTTATGAGCACAGCGCAATAACTAAAATGCGAAAATTAGTTCAGGACTTCTTAACCTTTTAGCAATTTGGAAAATGAATAATGGAACCATGTCATGACAAATATCGGTACTTAACACTTCTCTACACTAATAAGGTGGAATACATTAGACCACATAGAGAGGTCTGAGGTCCTTACGACTAGATAGTTGGATGTAGGATTGTAGATAACTGATTTTGCAGGATTCATGGCATTACCCAAAAAGGGTTTAAGTCAGATAGCTGCTTGCTTCAACGTTTCTAGAATTAACTACAATGATCTCAGGCAAAAATTAAACTACACCAGTGATGGGCATCATAGGCGTTACCATATTCTATAATAAACTACGGACCCTGCTAACTGCCGCACGTCAGGGCGGAAGGGTGGCAAGCCCGAACGTTTTTGCGGCAACTTTAAGTGATGCGAGATGGCAACTTTAGTGATGTGGGATGGCAAATTTTGTGCTGCAGTTTGTTTTGCGCTGGAAATTTCCGTTTTTAGCTGTTAATTGCCGTCCTTTTGTGCTAATCTTTCCATCTAAAAACTCGAGGTGCTCCCGCCCTGACGTGCGGCAGTTAACATTGTGCTAAACTAAGCTATTCAGCGTCACCGCTGTGTTGATAAAATAATGATTGTGTGTTCCTGCCCGATATTTCGACTTCCTTGCTTACAGATGGTGGTAGTGTAAGCATGAACGTCATTAACCACGGTGATCAATTGCAATGTAGTCCCTCCGTCTATAAGATCATTTTGCAAAGGGTTTGTCTAGGGCACATCTAGATGTGCCCTAAGATAGAGCACATCTAATTTTTATACTATTGACTTTACATAAAGATTTGTTTAGATATTTTTTTAATGTTTTATCTTTTTCTTTCTAGTTTGATTGAACTTAGATGTGCTCTATCTTAAGGCACATCTAGATGTGCCCTAGCAAATCTGTTTTGCAAACTATTATGGGACGGATGGAGTATGTCACAAAGTTGCATAAAAAATCCTACTGATTGACATGAAATAGAGCCAAGGCGAATTACCATATGGAGAGATGACCATCGCAAATACTGGTCCACGGTGTGCATCCCACCCAATGCGCTCCCCGGCCTCCGGGCCTGGGTCAGCACCCCAACCCATGATCCGCCCGTTGGCGTGCCCGCTCCACACCAAACCGCGGCCGGGATCAGCCACGAGGCAGAGTGCAGGCGGTGTCTTACGCGACTCCCGAAAGGGCGCGCTCGCCTCGTCCCCCCACCGCCGGGGCGACGTGGGTGATCGGAAGGCATCCGCGAGGTCCCAAACCCTGACGCCAGCCTCGCCAGCCGCCCAGAGGTGGGTGGAGGTCCCGGCACCAGGAGCGGCACAGGAGGCGAGAGCACAGAGGGCGATGCCAGACTGTGACTCCCTCGGCGGCCTCGGGCGCAACTCCAGCGGGGGTGGGCAGTCCGCGCGCACCGCGGAGCGAGGGGGGGGACGGTGGACGCGGGATTGGGATGCGGACGCAGCGAACTCCGAGAGCGAGTTGGAGTGGTGGGGGCCCGGGGGCGGAGGGCAAATGTCGGCTGCCGCGGGGCGAGAAGCGGCCGAGAAGGCCGGGAGGGAGTGGCTGGGGTGGATGGGCTGGGGGGCATTAGCTCGGTGGAGGGAATCGGGGAAGGAAGCGGAGGCGGAGGCGGAAGGGGTGGAGGTGAGCGGGAGGGATGCTGCTGAGCGGAGAGCCGGCGGAGGGGAAGGGGAGGTGGAAGGGATAGGAGCAGGGGCTGGCGGAGGGGTAGGGGGCGAGATGGAGGCGGATAGGAAGAAGTCGTCGGGGATGTCGTCCCACGGGGACAGGGAGGAGACGGCGGCGGCGGGTGTCGCGGCATCGCCGGGATCCGCCATCGCGGAGATCGGAGGCGACAGCCTGACAAGTTGGTGAGGGGGAAGAGGACTCGCGCAGACGCAGCTTGACTGTTCCCCCTGGACGTGCTTCCATGTCCCGTCGGTGCTCCTGCCCGCTCATTCTTCATCTGACGGTCCTCCTCCAACATCTTTTTTCCAGCCAACAGAAACACACACAAAAATATCTGTATTTTCATCCGTCTCACTCGTCGGCACTTTTCTATACGTCTATACCTAATATTAAAGTAAGGTAACTTTCTTAGTCCGTTTTAGCATTTTTGCTAAAAAGTCCCTCCTATTTAGAGTAATTGACCCGCAGTCCACGCAAAAACGATTCGCATCGGTCGTTCAGTGCATCGCTGGCTCGATCTCTTTGTTTGTACTCGGATGGGATGGGCCTGTTCCAGCTGATGGCCGGCCCGTGGCTGCTGCGCGACCCACACGCGCGCGCGACTGGGCTATTCAAAGGCCAATAGATTTCTAACCAACTAGGCTATCAGCCTATCACGGTTCATAATTACGTACTACAAAAGGGAGTTTTACTATCAAATTGTCCCACCTCGGCTTCTTGCATCGAGTTTGACCTATTCTTATACGTGAGCAAGTCTCCTGACGTCAAGCCACCAAGGATTCAACAAGATAATGGAGAATTTGAAGGATTAAAGTCGACGCTCGACGGATTGGATTAGAGGAGGCCCTAAAGTGCTGGGTATGCAGCTGCGGACGCTACGTCATGGCACAAGTCCTTGCGAGGAAGGAGGATGAACGACGCGAGGGGGACACCGACGGCCTAGGCCTGCTGAGAATGAAAATGCGGCGGCAGAGAGCGGGGAAGAGGAAGGACGACTCTGGTTGGTCCACAGACATTGTGGATAAGTACGCGTCGTCGATGCATATGTGCCCAGGTGTTGGAGCGGGAGAGGCTCGGTGTAAAAGGTTCTTGCCAACTGTGATCTAGGTTTGTGCATGCAACTACTGTATTTATTTTTTGCAGCATCAAGGCGGCTCCCCAATGTCTGTGTGTGACTGTGTGAGTATGTGTGGAAATTGGACAAGGAAAAACAACTAATATTTGTGTTGCTGCTTGCACACTGAAATTTCTAGCTATTTATAGAGATCAGAGAATAATGATGATGTTGCAGCTTATATTGACGTGAATTTATACTTCTTGCAATTGCTAATACACAAATATTTTAAGTTATTTGAGATTTCATACGTAGCATTTGGTTCAAAGAGTCGGATATGGCTGAGATAATTACATGATATCCAAGTGAGATCTCAACTTCATTTAAACCCTCCTTCTCTCGCTATGTGATGTCCACAGATTAACGATGTCATCATAGGCGTCTTGCTATCAATGGAAACATCGCATCCTATTAAAATAATTTCGCTTTAATAAAACATGAGAGAGTTAAACATGTGATTTGTCTAACGAGCTGAGGACGATGATTGCCCAGGGGCACCATGGAGGGGAGGAGGACAACAACACCTGGACGCTCTTTCCATGAACAAAATGATAGATCATTAACTCGCATAACATGTACCCAATAAAGAAGGTGAGGGAAGAATCATTACAAGTGGTAAAACCTCACCATCTACCTTGGTAAGGACGATTGAATGAGCCTAGCAACGATTTCATCATGCACAAGTACAAGATTATTTTTGTTTCTCCCGGATATCATACTCTCCCTCTCAAGATCACAAAAAATGCAAGTACACAAATGGTGAAGGCGACAATCGCAAGCTCCGCAAAAGGTTGTTCCTTCATTCCAAAAGCAGTTAGACTGCTATGACACCATTGTAGTTCAGCCAACCCTGCTTCATGAAAATTGATGTTTGCATCGTAGCAACATTTTTAATATATATTTTTCTTCCGTTGCAACGCACGGGCAATTTTCCTAGTAATAATAAAGGGAGGTGGCTTTCTTAGTCCGTTTTAGCGTTTTTTTTTAAAAGCCCCTCCCTTTTAGTTAAATTAACCCGCAGTCCATTGCTAGGTCAAAAAGAAAAAAATGATACGTCGTCCTGCCCACCGCACGCACACGCGGAAAGCGCTAGCAGCAGACCGCTCGGGAGCAATTGGCCCATGTAAGGCAATGGGCTTGAAGTTGTCGGCGCTATGTCCGAATTTTTTTTGGCCCATCAACGAAGAGGGAGGCTGTATGTCCGGTATCCTAGTCGACTCGTTACCGCCAAATAATTAATCTATGTTGATTTGTCCCACCTCGCTTGATTAATTCGATATGCACCAGTTTATATACGTACAGAGGTAGGAGATTCAACACGAAAATCAATAAATCAAATCTAGAACGGATGAGGGCACCCCGTTGACGCTACTTGGCTGGTGTAGCATTACATCAGGATAGAAATAGCCGAGGCTATTATTTCATATGCGCATGAAAGATTTAAACAATAGAATGCTGCATGAGAGAGATACCCGAGGCTATTATTTCATATGCACATGAAAGATTTGCACGCTGCTTCAGAAAAAACAACAGAAATTATACATGGAATAAATTGAAGGAATAAAAAAGGATGCACAATGAGCCAAGACCGTTGAAAGAAGTATATATATATATGAATTAAATCGAGGAGGGGATAGAAAATGCCGGATTTTCAACACTATTGGATTGATGAACAATAAAAATAGCACGGGCGTCCATATAAGATCTGAATGTCACATTGTATAGGCAAATAAAAAAGCCTCGATTTTTTTTTTTGAGAGTAATTGCTCTAGGACAATTGACGCATAAGCAGCTCACGTATGAGAGGAAGCCCCTTTACAATATAGGCAAACGAGAAGACCTCGATTAAGATTTCGAGAGTATATGCCGATAGGACAATTGACCCAAGAGCAATCCATGTGCGAGAGCAGACGTATCGGATAACCAATAATGATGAACGCACGGAATCTAACAGGAATAAAATGTTATAATGTAAGGTGTATTTTTTTAAATTTGTTGTAATTCTTTTTTAGCGCTCCAAAATTTTAAAAAGTATCCCCTATCTCCCCTTCTAGAAAAAGAGACATTATTAGCCTTTTTTTGCTTGGGTCGTAGCCACTGAAAAAATACGACCGAGCAAGTTAAATGGATGGCCAGTTTGTCTTTTTTAATAAAATTTTATAATGTAAGGTGCATTTTCTTAAATTTGTTGTAATTCTTTTTAGCGCTCCAGAACTAAAAAATGTATCCCTTATCTCTCCTTCTAAAAAAGGAAAAATATTTCCCTTTTTATTTTAAGTATCTATTTTTTCTTCTTAAACTTTTTTCATCGGGTGTGACTTGATGTTGGTTTGTTGAACGTTAAAATTTTCATATGATTTTAATTTTTTGTGTCATTCATTCCAAAATTCTACATGTAGCTAACTCACGAAAAAGTGTACCCACAAATAAATCTCACGAAAAGTGTTCACATGTTTTATTTTTTAATATTATTTTTAATGCATTTACGTCTTTTTAAAATATATAAAGGTAATTATACGTAAATCATATCTATTTTATCGTAAGATTAAAAATTTCTCTCATTGTTTTAAGCAACCTTTATTTTTATTAAAAAATATTGCTCTAAATATCCCGAAAAATGTTCACATGATTTAAATTTTTTGTGTCATTCATTCAAAAATCCTACATGTATCTAACTCACAAAAAAGTGTACCATCAAAATAATTCACGAAAAGTGTTCACACATTTTAATATCTTGTATTATTTTAAATGTGTTTGCACCTTTTTAAAATATGTAAAGTTAATTTTACGTACATCATAGGTATTTTATCATAAGATTAAAATTCTCTTCTGTTGTTTTAAACAAATTTTATTTTTATTAGCTTATATTTCTTCAAATATAAAAAAAAATGTTCACACAAATTTAATTTTGTGTGCCATTCATTCCAAAATCCTACATGAAGCTAACTTGTGAAAAAGTGTACCCACAAAAAAACTCACGACAAGTGTTCACACGTTTTAAATTTTTATATATTTTAAATTTGTTTGCGTCTTTTTAAAATATATAAAATTAATTTTACGTACATCATAGATATTTTCATAAGATTGAAATTTTCTCCCGTTGCAACGCACGGGCATTGTCCTAGTCCTTCAAAAAAATTTGTCAAACTATTCATCAAACATCATGATAATACAAAGAACGTTATAAAAAATGAACGCCAATTTAAAGCAAACGTTCGTTCGTGAACTCGTGGATCTCCACGGGAGGGTGAAGGCGGATGTGGTTTTCATGTCTGAATCGCATCTGAATACGTTAAGGCAGAAGAAGTGAAAAGGAAATTAAGATTGGATAATTTCCACATTGTGGAAAGTGATGGAAGATCAGGGGGACTAGTCTTATTCTATAATAACGAGATTGATGTGGTACTGAATTTTGCTACGGCAAATTACAGCGACTGTTTTATCACGGAGGAAAATGAGGTGCTTTGCAGAATGACGGGTTTTTATGGTGAGCCCAACTGGGAGTCGAAACATAAATCGTGGGAGTATTTGAGAGATCTTCATAACAACTCAACGGGGTCGTGGATGGTCATTGGGGATTTCAACAAAATCTTGTTGTCCAGTGAGAAGGAAGGAGGCAACCCGAGGCCTCACCATTTTATGCAAGACTTCAGGGACTGTCTGGAGGACTGTGGTCTACATGAAATAATGTTCGTCGGGGACCCGTTCACGTGGAGTAGAGGGCTGATTAGAGAACGACTGGACAGGGCAGTTTTCAATGACACATTAGCGAAGAAATTCCCGTTTGTGGCGGTGGTCCATGAGCATCATGTTCACTCAGACCACAGGTCGCTTCTGTTGGATACCAAGTACTCCCTCTGTCCAGGTGCATAGGACGCATAAGAAAAAGCTCTACGATTTAGGTTGGTAGAGATTGGACGATAGCGCGCCCAGATTTTCTTCGAAATTGAAACAGAAATTGGAAATAAATCCCGTAATTAGTGCTTGCCGTTTCAGCTAACTGTAAGTGCATCAAGTGCCTTCCCCTTGAGGTGTTGGAGTTTGATGACAAAACGGTTAAGGGACTGATGTGTTTGTGAGTATACACAGGAGAACAGTCCCTGATGAGGTGTTTAACCACCAATGTTGACCCCCCAAAATGTTGAGGAACATTGAAGAAAACGGTGCGTCTCCTGAAGAATGAAGTCGCGCGAAATCCTGAGGAAACAGGATCCTGAAGCGTTCGTTTGAAGCATTCGTTTGAAGCTGAAGCTGAAGACGATCCTGAGGACGTTCGCGCTGAAGACGAAGTTGAAGCGTAGTCCTCGCTAAGACTTTTTTTACTTCTTGAGTCATAGGAAAACACCGCACTGTTGGAGGGGTTGAAGAAAACGAGTTCCGAAGGTCTGAGGAAGTGCTCAGTTAGGAATCCTGAAGAAAAACCCTGAGGAAATCTCCTGCAGTAGAAGTTCAGTTCCTCGGGTGTCTGAGACGTTGTTCTTCAGGACACTGAGGAATTTGTCTTCGGTTGAGGAGTCTGGAGACTGCGAGTGCAGTTCTCCTGAAGAGAGAGTTATCTCCTGCAGTAGAAGTTCAGTCCTCATGTGTCTGAGACGTTGTTCTTCAGGACACTGAGGTAACTAACTTCGGTTGAGGAGTCTGGAGAGAGAATACTTTGACCGTGCGACGTGTTGCGTGGTGAGAGGCTAGAACCTGTCTAGCAACGGTCATTTCCGAGGGCATGAGAGTAATTGCATGCATGGGCATTTATGTCCTTTCACCTCGGGTTGCTCCGCGGCTATAAATAGCCACCCCCAGCCCCATTTGTGGGTTGGCTGCTCCGAGAGAAAAACTGACACTTGTCATTTGAGAGAAACCCACCTCTGAGGAAACTGAAGAACCTATGTGAGGAAAACCACCAGCCTGAGTAGTTGAGCATTTCTGAGGAAGTCGGTTCGAGTGATCCGAAGCTTTTTACTCTTGAAGACTGTGATCTTCCAGCCGGTGTAGAAGTCTTCAATCTGAGGAAGTCAAGATGCAATTGTGACTTCCCGGAGTGACTGGGTCTGTAAAGGTTTCGGGAGTCTACCTTGAAGACTCACCTGAGTTATTGGACGGAGTCTGAGGACTTTAGTTCAAGGAGAACAAGGTGAAGACTATGTCTTCTGAGTTGAATCTCAGCCTCTCCAACCAAACGTAGAGTTGTCACAACAACTTGAACTGGTCTACCAAACCATTGTCTTCAATCTCTGGTGATATCTCTTCAATCTCTTAAACCTCAGTATTATGTCTTCAGTATCTATGTTGACTGCTTGTGCTTCAGCTCTCCCTCTTCTATTAGTCTTCATACTATGCATCTGAAGCACTTCTGCTTATCTGAATTGATTTATTTCTGTTGCATTATGATGAGCTGCCCTAATGATTACATTCTGTGAAGTTTTATTTCTTCATGATTTAGGTTACTTCTTCAGCCTCATGATTGCTTCAGTCCTGAAGAAAATCAAAATCTGGTAGCAAAATTGAAAATCTCCCATTCACCCCCCCTCTGGTCGATATATTGCACTTTCAATTGGTATCAGAGCAAGGTACTCCCTTGTTCTGTGTGATTCGGTTTAACCACCTGGAGTTTTAGTTATGTCGACCTCAGGTACAATGAGCGTTGCCTCAAACTGCCCCATCTTCGACGGAACAGACTATCCATACTGGAAGAACAAGATGAGGATGCATCTTGAAGCCATTGACAAGGATCTGTGGGACATTGTTGATCAAGGCATTCCTGAAGCAAATCTGATGACTGCTCCCGAAGTTGTCAAGAAAAACTGGCAGCTTGATGCAAAAGCTTGAAGCATCATTGGTGGTCATCTCAATAAGGCTCAGTTCAACCGTATCAGTGGTCTGGATACTGCAAAGAATATATGGACAAGACTGTCTAAAGTTAATGAAGGAGTCTCAGCTCAACGAGACTCACGAGTTGATACACTCCGCAGTCTCTTCAATCGGTTCAAGAGGCTGGATAATGAGCACGTGCAACAAACCTTTGACAGACTCACTGACATATCCAATGAACTTCAAGCTCTTGGTGCTGTTGATATCACAGATCATGAAGTTGTGAAGAAACTGCTGAGGTCACTGGATGACTCATTTGAGTTCCTATCACTGATGATTCAAGAAAGGCCTGACTTCAAGACTCTGGATCCAGCACACATTCTCGAGCGCCTCAATGCTCATGAACTGAAGCTCTCTGAAAAACGAGACTTATAAAGCCCCACGCCTAAGGTCCGCGCGCTAAAAGCTAGAGCACGAAGAGTGTCCTCTGATGAAGAGTCTGAGGCTGATACTGATAATCCTGAGACTCTCAGCCGTGAACTTGCTCTCCTTACCAGAAAGTTTCAAAGGTTCACAAAGAAGAATCGCTTCGGAAATTCCTCAAGATCGTCCTCAAGAAAAAACAAAGATGATGATTCTGTCGAAGCTAGAAAGAGAGTTTGCCACAAGTGCAAGAAACCTGGGCATTACATCGCTGAGTGTACTCTATGGGAAAAGGAAGCTAAACTGAAGAAGAAGAAGAAAGGGAAAGATGGAAGTTCTGATGAAAAGACAAAGAAGAAATCCTCAAGATCCTCAAGGTCTACTGGATACAGGAATAGAAGTTCCCGTAAGGCTCGCGCTTATCTCGGGAAAGAATTGGACTCGGAAGAATCTGGTTCCAACCCTGATGCTGAGGAAGAAGAATCTGAAGAATCTGAGGGTGTGGCTGGTTTGGCTCTTGCCACGACACTTGTCTCAAAGTCAATCTTCAGCATTGAGGAATCTGGTCCATCACATGCTGATGATGAAGCTGAAGACACAACTCCTCATGAGGAAACAAGAACTTGAACATGTAAGGATGTCTCACGACGATCTGAGGAAAGAAAATGATTCAATCCTCTCCCAACAGATCATCATGCCACAAGAAGGATTCAATCCTCCCTGTTTAAGATGCATTGAACGTGATCAAATCATATATGTGTCTAGTTCCTCAATGTCTTCAGACTCTGTTATTTCTATTACTTCTGTGGTATCTAACCCCTCATCTGAGGATACCATAGACATTGCTGAAGAAATTGCTAGGTTGAAGAGTCTACTGGAAACAGGCATGTTCAAGAGTCTGAAAGGACATCAGACTCTCTGTGACATTCTCAAGAAACATATCCTCAACAGAAACCCGAGGAAAGAAGGCATCGCATTCACTCGGAGACTCAATCCTGATGGGTCTTACTGGAAACCTGAACAATATCCTGAGACCATTTGGGTTCGAGCAATGATGCCTCCTCCTGATCCCTATACCTTATCTGGTTATGATGCTGTTTCTTCAGACGTGATGACTGAGTCATTTGACTCAAACTATAAACTGTTTAAGAATGGTAATGGTGAGGTATTTGCCAGATACATCGGAACTAACTGCAGGAACGGTCCTCCAGTCAAACAGATCTGGGTGCCAAAGGACCTCATCACTAACCTTCCTGTGAATGCAGATGCAAATGAGCTGAGGATATCATGTGAGGACGATACCTCAAAAGGAAATGATTATAATCATGTATCTGCTAACCATTTTGTTCACAGGGAAGCTCCTCATAAGAATGCTTACTCATTTGTTTATCCTGATGCTGCCATCTCACACCCCATTAGGTCTCATCATCCTCATCAATCCTCATGTGCCTCAAGACCACCCATAAAGATGTGGGTGGTTAAGAACTAATCATTCTTGCAGGGACATGTCCTGAGGCAATTACAATTTCTGCAGATCATATGCCCAGGACAACAACAAATGAGTCAGTTGAAGGATAATTATATTGTTTGATTTCATAGAATCAATCCTGAGGAACATCCTGAGGAATTAATTCTGAGGAATCTTAAACTCCTCAAACTGAGACTGGCTCATAACTTGCTGTATGAGATACTAATTCATTTGCAGGGAAAGACTGAATGGGTGATGGATAGTGGATGCACAAATCACATGACTGGTGACAGAAGTCTTCTCATGGAATCATCACTAAGTCCTTCTTCAAAGAAAACCATCACCTTCGCTGATAAAGGTAAAAGTAAGGTATTGGGTCTCGACAGAGTGGCTATCTCACGAGACCAACACATTGATAAAGTCATGCTTGTTGAATCTCTTGGATACAACTTGATGTCTGTATCTATGCTGTGTGATCTTGATCTCGCTGCTCTCTTCGGAAAACATGGTTGTATTGTCTTCATGATTAGCGATAAATCCATTGTCTTCAGTGGGGTTAGGAAAGGTGACCTGTATATTGTAGATTTCTCTGAAGGTCCTCAGGTTGCTACATGCCTCTTGGCACGAGCCTCAGAGTGCTGGCTATGGCATCGAAGACTCGGCCACGCTGGAATGAGAAATCTTCAGAAGCTGGTACTGAAGAAACATGTCCTCGGGATTGAGGAAATCAGATTCTCAAAGGACCGGCTCTGTGGTGCCTGCGAAGCTGGAAAGATGACCAAGGCCAACCACCCAGCGAAGACCATCATGACTACTACAAGACCACTGGAATTGCTTCACATGGATCTATTTGGTCCTCCAAAGTATTCGAGCTTTGGAGGTAACATGTATGGTCTTGTTATTGTTGATGACTTCTCACGATACACTTGGGTGCATTTTCTTCTCTATAAGTCAGAAACTCCAGCAATCCTCAAGCGCTTCGCCCTGCGAGTCATGAACAACTACAACCTGAAGATCAAGCACATTCGAAGCGACAACGGCACTGAGTTCAAGAACTTCGGTGTGGAAGAATTCCTCGATGACTTGGGAATTACTCATGAATTCTCTGCGCCATACACTCCTCAGCAAAATGGCGTTGTTGAGAGGAAGAATCGAACCCTCATCGAGATGGCTCGCACGATGCTGGCTGAGTACAATACTCCACTCAAGTGGTGGGCTGAAGCAATCAACACTGCCTGTCACATCGTCAATCGAGTGTATCTTCACAAGTTCTTTAATAAAACATCATACGAGTTAATGGTCGGTAAGAAACCCAATGTAAGTTACTTCAAAGTATTCGGTGCACCTTGCTGGATACGTGATCCTCATCACGAGTCCAAATTTGCACCCAAAGCATGTGAGGGTTTCATGCTTGGTTATGGTATCAACTCGCACACCTACAGAGTCTTCAACATTAGTCATTACAAAAATTTTGAAACTGTAGACGTGCGTTTTGATGAGTCTGATGGCTCCCAAAGAGAGCACCTGCCACATGATTTAGGTGAAGCACCACCTGAAGAACAGATCAAGAAGATGGGTGCTGGTGACATCATTCCTGTGGATCATCCTGAAGAAATCCACATACCTCCTGCTCCTGAAGAACACCCAAATCCTGAAGCGAATAATCCTGATGACGATCCTGATCCTGAGGCACCTGATACGCTTGAAGCTCCTGAAGCACCTGAAGCTGATGCAAACGAATCTGACAGCAGTGACGAAGATGCGCCTCAAGATCATCCTCCTCGACTTCCTCGTGTGGCGAATGAATTTCAAGTGGACAAAATCCTCACTGACATCAACCTACCAGGTCCTCTTACTCGTGCAAGAGCTAATCGCATAGCTAACTTTTGTGGGCATTTCTCGTTTGTATCAATTTCAGAGCCCACCAAAGTCACCGAGGCATTCCGAGAAGCGGAATGGATTCAGGCAATGCAAGACGAACTTCTTCAGTTTAAACTGAATGATGTTTGGGAACTAGTCAAACGTCATGATCCTCGAGTTCACAATGTCATTGGCAAGAAGTGGATCTACCGCAACAAACTTGATGAAGATGGACAAGTCATCAGAAACAAAGCTCGTCTCGTAGCTCAAGGATATACTCAAGTCGAGGGGATCGACTTCGGTGAAACCTTCGCTCCTGTAGCTAGACTTGAGTCCATTCGCATTATGCTTGCATTCGCTAATCATCATAATATCAAGTTATATCAAATGGATGTGAAAAGTGCCTTCCTCAATGGTAATATCGAGGAAGAAGTATATGTTGCTCAACCTCCAGGTTTTGAAGACGCCAAGAAGCCTGATATGGTGTACAGATTGAAGAAAGCCCTCTATGGACTGAAGCAAGCCCCGCGGGCTTGGTATGACACACTAAGGGACTTCCTCATCAGCAAGGGCTTCAAATCTGGTTCCCTCGACCCAACTCTTTTCACATAACGATATGATGATGCATTATTCATATGTGAAATTTATGTTGATGACATAATATTTGGATGCACTAACAAGAAATACAGTGAAGAATTTGCATTCTTGATGAGTGAATAGTATCAGATGTCGATGATGGGCGAGCTGAAGTTCTTCTTAGGACTCCAAATTCGTCAACAACGCAACGACATCTTCATCTCTCAGGAGAAGTACCTCAAGGAGTGCCTGAGGAAATTCGGAATGCAAGACTGCAAGGGCATCAAGACACCGATGCCTACAAACGGACAACTTGGCCCCGATGAAAATGGCAAGGACTACGATCAAAAGGTATACCGCTCCATGATAGGTTCTCTGCTATATCTATGTGCATCCAGGCCTGATATAATGTTGAGCGTTTGCATGTGTGCCCGATTCCAAGCGGCACCAAAGGAATCGCATCACCAAGCGGTGAAACGAATTCTTCGATATTTGGCTCACACCCCGTCGCTAGGCTTATGGTATCCAAAAGGCACACAGCTGGATCTCGTCGGGTACTCAGACTCAGATTGTGCTGGAGATCGAGTGGATCGGAAGTCTACCTCAGGAACATGTCACTTCCTCGGACGTTCTCTTGTGTGCTGGTCATCGAAGAAGCAGAACTGCGTCTCCCTCTCCACTGCTGAAGCTGAATACATTGCTGCTGGTGCAAGCTGCTCACAACTTCTTTGGATGAAGCAAACTCTGAAGGACTGCGGCATCAACCTGAAGAAAGTACCACTCCTATGTGACAATGAGAGCGCCATCAAGATCTCTCATAATCCGGTACAGCACTCAAGGACGAAGCATATTGAGATACGGTATCACTTTCTTCGGGATCATGTCTTGAAGGAAGATATCGTCATCAGCCACGTGAAGACTGAAGACCAACTTGCTGATATATTCACTAAGCCTTTGGATGAAAAGCGATTTAGCACTCTGAGGTGTGAGCTAAATATCTTAGATTCCTCAAACGTCCAGTGAATGGACACACATCCTAACGCTTAAACAATATTGAAAAATCCTGATGCACAACACACGATGCGTCGTACTCCTCAAATCATAAGGAACTACCTTGCTAAGTGTGAAGAAATCAACGTGGAAATTGACTCAAGATCCATACGACAAATGTATGGTATCAAGTGTCTCATTCCCTATAAGGTGGGTAGCGCCACCGCCCAAAACACCTCAGGATTTGGTGTTCCTCAACTTGCTCAGGATTTGATGTTATTGATCTTCCTCAGGATTCGAAGTCTTCATTACTGATGATTATCGTGTTTGTCCTCAACAGCGTTCACCTATAGTTATTGATCTTCAGTTTTTTTTTCTTCTTCAACTAGGTGAACGTGATCGGACCCGTCCCTCTGTGCTCACTTATCTAATCTGTCTATCTTATATGTGTTCATCCGGAAATGATATATTCCTCAGGCTGAGACCTTAAGTCATCATCATCAGCCTGAGACCATTTGTCTTCGTCTTCAGCCCTTGTCCTCAAGGTCCTCAAATCACGGATTTTCTGTTACAACTGTCTTAAATTTGTTGCGATTTTACCGCACGTCGTAATTATCCACCATCACGATATCCATCGAGGATCCCAACAATCAGGGGCTATCTCGTCCACAAATTTCGCAACCTCCTCAGCTTTCACCCCTCTATAAATAGCCCTCTACCCCCCCGGTCATTTACCCCCCAACGCTTCTCTCACTCTCGCGCCGCCGCTCTTGAGCTCCTCAAGCTCGAGCGCTAACATCGCCGGAGTTCGCCGTCGCCGGGGACGAAGACTCATTGTCCCTCAGCATTCGCCTCAAGTCTGGTATGCTTATTCCTCAGTGGTTAATTCCTCAGCATATTATTCCTCAGCACTGTTGTGTCCTCAAGCCAGTTCTTCCTCAACTGTACTGCTAGCTTTCTGAGACCTGTACCTATGCCTCATTCCTTCATTTTCCTCAGCCTATTCCTCATGAACGCATATAACCGTACCCCACTTCCCTCGCAACTTAATTCTGTCACAGGTACATGTCAGCTGAGGAATCGTATGGTTCTCATAGTCTCACTTCATTTGCAGCTCAGCTTGAACGCATAATTCCTCAGACACCTCAGCTGAAGAAAATGGCTCCTCGGCGTAAGCATACTGATACCGCTAAAGACCTGCCTCCTGAACTCTATGAGAAGCTGAAGACTCCCGAAAGAGAAACTACTGATGAACGAAAGAAACGGGTACAGAAGATCACGAGGGAATGGGCCAAGCGCTGGGTGGCCTATCAATGGCTTAATCCTCAGCATGAGGAAATGTTTGCAGTTAATCCGCCACTAAAGACCTTGTGTATCAAGGCTCGACCTCCACCAGCTCTTGGAGTCATTCCTGATCCCACAACACTGCATACTCCTGAAGACTTTCCTGCTGCACATGAACAGTACCTCAAGCGCACTCGCAGCCGTGTCAAGAATCTGGTCCGTGACTTGACTGCTTCAATACAAATTCCGCCTCAAGATCAGTCTCAACCCAGACAACAACCACCGCCTCAGCACTGCAAAAAGGGTCCTGGCATGAAACCTTCTCAGAAGACCTCAGCTAAGCCTCAAGTTGTTGGCTCCTCATGTCAACGCACGGATGGGGCTGCCCCCTCCTCAAGGACACGCACTGATGAATTAGGTCATGCTCCTGAGGCCTCAACCACAATGCCTCAGCCTCAGCTGAAGACCAAAACTGTTCTTCAACGCGGCCCTCGCCCCTCACCAAAGAAAACTGCTATGCGTGGCGCCATTCATCATACTCCTCAATCCTCTGATGATGAAGATGAATTTGAGGATTTGGCCGGCTTCGTCGCCACTGAAGCGGATAAGATTGAATACGTGCGTGCTGCGGCCAGACGCAAAGCTGAAGCAACGGGTTCAGAAATCCCGCTTCTTCTTGATCCCAAGAAGATCTTGGAGTACATTGAAATTTGGTCTATTAAGCCTGACACTCCGCTTGATGATTTGGACATTACGAAAGACATCAAGTTCTATGTTCAACGGTTCCTCATAAATGAGATTCATCAACGTGATCTTTAGAAACAGTTGAAGGCCAAACTGAAGAAAGTCCACAGTGACTTCAAGAAGAAACCTATCACTGAAGTTACTCCTCAGGAGTTTACTGAGCATCAATGCGAAGTTCAACGTCTCAACATTGAGTTCACTGCCAATCGTGCTTATATTGGTCAATCCAAGGAACGGATCTCACAACAGATGACCAAGTTGATGAAGCTTCGACAGCCTGCTTCCTCAGTACCCACTGATGCCTCTGCCAAAAGCCTCAAGCGCACGCCTGAAGCACAACCCTCAACTCCACCTGCTGCAAAGAAGCCTGCTGTTGAGGACCCCATTGATGCTACACCCCTTTCCTCAGCTCCTCCTACAACACAGCCCGCTGATACCACCACTCATATCACTGCTGCCTCAACTCCACCTCAAAATCCTCAGCGCAGCTTAATAGTCTTCACTCCACCCCCTGCTGCAACACCCATTGTTCCAACTCCACCGTCCCCACCGCCACCAGTTATCACTGAGGTTGAAGACATGGACGTTGATATTATGGATGATGGAACTCCTCGCATTTATGATGAGGACTATGGGCTGACAAACTCACCCACTCATACTGTCTTCTCACCTAAACCTCACTCCAACACCGTGACCGAGGTGCTTCCTGACACTTCTCTGTAGTCTGAAGCCTCTGTTGGTGCATCGTCCTCAGCGTCTGATGCTGATGACCCCGAAGCCTCTAGTACTCCAACAAATTCTGCTGCTAATACTGATGCTGCAGCAAACACCACCACTGATACTGATGCAGCTGACACTACAACTGCTGATCCTCAGCCAGACCCACCTGCTGCTGAAACTGAAGCTGAAGCCGACCAAAGCACAACTGCCCCTCCTGAAGCAGAAACCAGTACAAATGATGAAGCCTCAAAGGATGGCTCTGAAGACAAACAGGCCACATCACCTCGTCTCCCCAAGGACATCAACACATCTGTGCCTGATGCATCTGCAGCGACTCCGCCTCAGCCTCAAGCTACTCTTCAGATTGAAGTGCCTCAAGCGCCTTCCCCACCTCAAGGCCCAGTTCAAGCTCGGTCCTTGTGTCCAAAGCAGAAGCGACCATTCTTCCGTGACCTTGAAGCTGATGATACTCCAAGCTTTGATGCTACTGATTTCTTCAACGCCATGAGTTTCTTTCAAGAGGGGATTCAAAATCCGTATCACTCTGCTCCACCTCGAAAGCTGCTGAGGTTCTGGACTGCCACTCTGAAGAACTACTATGCTTCAGTGCTCTACAAGCAAAACAAACTGTTTCCTCACAAGCACATCCCTCTGATGGATATGGAAGCCCTTCCTTGCTTCAACAATGTGCTTCAGGATCTGCGTCATGCCAAGCTGCTTCAGTTCTGCTCTGAATGCATACACTGGAATGAAGAGCTTGTGCTTCAGTTTTATGCCACGTTGTATGTTTCAGGAAATCCTCTGGATATCAACACCTGGGTCCTCGAGTGGATGACTGAGCATCATCACTACACCATCACTGTTCCTGAAGCAATTGACATTCTTGAGTTGCCTCAGTGCACTTCCCCTGCTGCCTGCTCCTATGGGTCTCAAATACTTCGAGATGACCTGATGAACATGCTCATGAAGCCTCAGGCCCCTGAAGCCCCAGCTCGCACAAAGTTTCCAGTCTCTGAGCTTCAGTATCTGCCGAGTACAATGTATCGGATTCTGGCGAAGACCTTCTGCCCCATCAAAGGCTATAAATCCACTGCTGAAGAAGTCATTGGTGTCATGAAGAACATACTTCACAACCTCTGCATGTCTGGGCCAATCAATGTTCCTGACTTCTTCTTCAGAACTCTAGTTGATGCTGCACAGAATTCTCATATCCTGAAGCCATACGCGCCTTGGATCATGAAGCTAATCCGAGCAGTGACTGGAATTGATTTCCAACCTGATCACCCGAATCACAGGACTTATCTGCCGCCTGTCGAAGTGCTTCAGCATACTATTGCTTCAAATGACAAAGGAAAAGGCATCTTCTATGAAGAAGTTCTCCCGACCAATTCCCTCGGTGGAAATATTCGTCATCCTCAGTCTCGCACAACTGATGAAACAAGAACTCATGCCTCAACTGAGGATACAACTCAGGCTCGAGTGATGACTGATCGAGAGCTTCTGATTAGTCTTCATCAGAAAGTTGATAGAAATCATGACTTGGTAAAGCGTCAGTTTTCTGAGATTCTCAGCTATATGGCTCACACGCATTCTTCTGTGAAGAAAATGCATCAGTATGCTCATCATACATATCAACATCTTGATGCCTTGATGAGAGAAGTAATCACCCCTGAAGACCTTGCCAAGTTGGAGCTTCAACAGCCTCCGATTCCTGCCATCAGACCCCCAAGACAATTCAGACGTTGCACAACTCCTCCTCCGGCAATGGATTCTTATTCTTCAAACCAGGAGATGACTGCTGAAGAAGCTGAAGACACTGCTGGATGTCCTCACACTGCAACGGATTGCCTCAGGCGTGACTCACCTCAGCCTTGAAGCAACTTCAAAGGGGCGTTAGCTTCAGTTTTTCCCTTTTTGTTCATTTTATGACAAAGGGGGAGAAATCTGTTAGTCTTCAAGCGGGTTTTAGTTATGGGGTTCTTCAGTTACAACTCTCGTTCTTCAGATTTTTTTTGTAACGAGTTGTAAATTGTAATTTTGGTGTTTGCATGATACTATTCCTCAGTTACCACATGCTATTTCCTCAAGTTTATCATATATGCATGTGATTGTCTCTGAAAACACCTCTATCAATGCGTTGTTTAATCCTCAAACACTTCATAACATGCACTGATACAAAAATGCCTGGATATAGGGGGAGCTCCTCATATATCTCAAAATGCTTTAGATTTTAAACATTCTTCAACTTATATGCATATCCCCAGGGGGGGCTTCACTATATTCAGCTTAATGTTAAAAATGTTCTTCAAAGTTTATTTTCTTCAAACTCATAATTCTATCCCCGTGGAAGCTTAACCTGATTGTCATCAAATCACCAAAAAGGGGGAGATTGTAAGTGCATCAAGTGCCTTCCCCTTGAGGTGTTGGAGTTTGATGACAAAACGGTTAAGGGACTGATGTGTTTGTGAGTATACACAGGAGAACAGTCCCTGATGAGGTGTTTAACCACCAATGTTGACCCCCCAAAATGTTGAGGAACATTGAAGAAAACGGTGCGTCTCCTGAAGAATGAAGTCGCGCGAAATCCTGAGGAAACAGGATCCTGAAGCGTTCGTTTGAAGCTGAAGCTGAAGACGATCCTGAGGACGTTCGCGCTGAAGACGAAGTTGAAGCGTAGTCCTCGCTAAGACTTTTTTTACTTCTTGAGTCATAGGAAAACACCGCACTGTTGGAGGGGTTGAAGAAAACGAGTTCCGAAGGTCTGAGGAAGTGCTCAGTTAGGAATCCTGAAGAAAAACCCTGAGGAAATCTCCTGCAGTAGAAGTTCAGTTCCTCGAGTGTCTGAGACGTTGTTCTTCAGGAAACTGAGGAATTTGTCTTCTGTTGAGGAGTCTGGAGACTGCGAGTGCAGTTCTCCTGAAGAGAGAGTTATCTCCTGCAGTAGAAGTTCAGTCCTCATGTGTCTGAGACGTTGTTCTTCAGGACACTGAGGTAACTAACTTCGGTTGAGGAGTCTGGAGAGAGAATACTTTGACCGTGCCACGTGTTGCGTGGTGAGAGGCTAGAACCTGTCTAGCAACGGCCATTTCCGAGGGCATGAGAGTAATTGCATGCATGGGCATTTATGTCCTTTCACCTCGGGTTGCTCCGCGGCTATAAATAGCCACCCCCAGCCCCATTTGTGGGTTGGCTGCTCCGAGAGAAAAACTGACACTTGTCATTTGAGAGCAACCCACCTCTGAGGAAACTGAAGAACCTATGTGAGGAAAACCACCAGCCTGAGTAGTTGAGCATTTTTGAGGAAGTCGGTTCGAGTGATCCGAAGCTTTTTACTCTTGAAGACTGTGATCTTCCAGCCGGTGTAGAAGTCTTCAGTCTGAGGAAGTCAAGATGCAATTGTGACTTCCCGGAGTGACTGGGTCTGTAAAGGTTTCGGGAGTCTACCTTGAAGACTCACCTGAGTTATTGGACGGAGTCTGAGGACTTTAGTTCAAGGAGAACAAGGTGAAGACTATGTCTTCTGAGTTGAATCTCAGCCTCTCCAACCAGACGTAGAGTTGTCACAGCAACTTGAACTGGTCTACCAAACCATTGTCTTCAATCTCTGGTGATATCTCTTCAATCTCTTAAGCCTCAGTATTATGTCTTCAGTATCTATGTTGACTGCTTGTGCTTCAGCTCTCCCTCTGCTATTAGTCTTCATACTATGCATCTGAAGCACTTCTGCTTATCTGAATTGATTTATTTCTGTTGCATTATGATGAGTTGCCCTAATGATTACATTCTGTGAAGTTTTATTTCTTCATGATTTTGGTTACTTCTTCAGCCTCATGATTGCTTCAGTCCTAAAGAAAATCAAAATCTGGTAGCAAAATTGAAAATCTCCCATTCACCCCCCCTCTGGTCGATATATTGCACTTTCAATTGGTATCAGAGCAAGGTACTCCCTTGTTCTGTGTGATTCGGTTTAACCACCTGGAGTTTTAGTTATTTTGACCTCAGGTACAATGAGCGTTGCCTCAAACTGCCCCATCTTCGACGGAACAGACTATCCATACTGGAAGAACAAGATGAGGATGCATCTTGAAGCCATTGACAAGGATCTGTGGGACATTGTTGATCAAGGCATTCCTGAAGCAAATCTGATGACTGCTCCCGAAGTTGTCAAGAAAAACTGGAAGCTTGATGCAAAAGCTCGAAGCATCATTGGTGGTCATCTCAGTAAGGCTCAGTTCAACCGTATCAGTGGTCTGGATACTGCAAAGAAGATATGGACAAGACTGTCTAAAGTTAATGAAGGAGTCTCAGCTCAACGAGACTCACGAGTTGATACACTCCGCAGTCTCTTCAATCGGTTCAAGAGGCTGGATAATGAGCACGTGCAACAAACCTTTGACAGACTCACTGACATATCCAATGAACTTCAAGCTCTTGGTGCTGTTGATATCATAGATCATGAAGTTGTGAAGAAACTGCTGAGGTCACTGGATGACTCATTTGAGTTCCTATCACTGATGATTCAAGAAAGGCCTGACTTCAAGACTCTGGATCCAGCAGACATTCTCGAGCGCCTCAATGCTCATGAACTGAAGCTCTCTGAAAAACGAGACTTATACAGCCCCACGCCTAAGGTCCACGCGCTAAAAGCTAGAGCACGAAGAGTGTCCTCTGATGAAGAGTCTGAGGCTGATACTGATAATCCTGAGACTCTCAGCCGTGAACTTGCTCTCCTTACCAGAAAGTTTCAAAGGTTCACAAAGAAGAATCGCTTCGGAAATTCCTCAAGATCGTCCTCAAGAAAAAGCAAAGATGATGATTCTGTCGAAGCTAGAAAGAGAGTTTGCCACAAGTGTAAGAAACCTGGGCATTACATCGCTGAGTGTACTCTATGGGAAAAGGAAGCTAAACTGAAGAAGAAGAAGAAGAAAGGGAAAGATGGAAGTTCTGATGAAAAGACAAAGAAGAAATCCTCAAGATCCTCAAGGTCTACTGGATACAGGAATAGAAGTTCCCGTAAGGCTCGCGCTTATCTCGGGAAAGAATTGGACTCGGAAGAATCTGGTTCCAACCCTGATGCTGAGGAAGAAGAATCTGAAGAATCTGAGGGTGTGGCTGGAAGAAAAGACTCAGATCTCATTAAACAAAAGTGATGATATGTTGGTTGAGGAAATGACGAAGACTCAAAAGTTGACTGATGAATCAAAAATTCTTCAGTCAAAGTTTGATGACTTGTTCAATCGGCATGAGGCACTCCTTACTGATCATGAAAAGCTGTCTCATGAGTTCCTCATGAGGAAACAAGAACTTGAACATGTAAGGATGTCTCACGACGATCTGAGGAAAGAAAATGATTCACTCCTCTCCCAACAGATCATCATGCCAGAAGAAGGATTCAATCCTCCCTGTTTAAGATGCATTGAACGTGATCAAATCATATCTGTGTCTAGTTCCTCAATGTCTTCAGACTCTGTTATTTCTATTACTTCTGTGGTATCTAACCCCTCATCTGAGGATACCATAGACATTGCTGAAGAAAATGCTAGGTTGAAGAGTCTACTGGAAACAGGCATGTTCAAGAGTCTGAAAGGACATCAGACTCTCTGTGACATTCTCAAGAAACATATCCTCAACAGAAACCCGAGGAAAGAAGGCATCGCATTCACTCGGAGACTCAATCCTGATGGGTCTTACTGGAAACCTGAACAATATCCTGAGACCATTTGGGTTCGAGCAATGATGCCTCCTCCTGATCCCTATACCTTATCTGGTTATGATGTTGTTTCTTCAGACGTGATGACTGAGTCATTTGACTCAAACTATAAACTGTTTAAGAATGGTAATGGTGAGGTATTTGCCAGATACATCGGAACTAACTGTAGGAACGGTCCTCCAGTCAAACAGATCTGGGTGCCAAAGGACCTCATCACTAACCTTCCTGTGAATGCAGATGCAAATGAGCTGAGGATATCATCTGAGGACGATACCTCAAAAGGAAATGATTATAATCATGTATCTGCTAACCATTTTGTTCACAGGGAAGCTCCTCATAAGAATGCTTACTCATTTGTTTATCCTGATGCTGCCATCTCACACCCCATTAGGTCTCATCATCCTCATCAATCCTCATGTGCCTCAAGACCACCCATAAAGATGTGGGTGGTTAAGAACTAATCATTCTTGCAGGGACATGTCCTGAGGCAATTACAATTTCTGCAGATCATATGCCCAGGACAACAACAAATGAGTCAGTTGAAGGATAATTATATTGTTTGATTTCATAGAATCAATCCTGAGGAACATCCTGAGGAATTAATTCTGAGGAATCTTAAACTCCTCAAACTGAGATTGGCTCATAACTTGCTGTATGAGATACTAATTCATTTGCAGGGAAAGACTGAATGGGTGATGGATAGTGGATGCACAAATCACATGACTGGTGACAGAAGTCTTCTCATGGAATCATCACTAAGTCCTTCTTCAAAGAAAACCATCACCTTCGCTGATAAAGGTAAAAGTAAGGTATTGGGTCTCGGCAGAGTGGCTATCTCATGAGACTAACACATTGATAAAGTCATGCTTGTTGAATCTCTTGGATACAACTTTATGTGTAGGAATTACTTGGATAAAGGAAAAATCACAAAAAGGAGCCTTATAGGAGTTGGACTCTTAACTTTCCCGAAATCTGTCCTCACCAGACAGGTTTTAAAGATCTCCTCGAAAACGCTAGAAGACGGCCTCAAACGGAAAAACTTAAAACTACAAAGTTGTAGGGAATTTTTTTCCGGTGGATTTAGACATAAAATTAGGCTCAATCGGAGTTCGGATGCTTTCAGAAACCCCGAAATACAGAAGACGTAATCTGGATGACGGGAATCCGAGAGAGGAAACCTAGGTCAAAGGGCACCACGAAAATTCCTCCCCCTTGGTAGCCGTCTTGAGGGGGAGATCAATCTCCACAGCAGCACCATCTCCAAGGAAGAAGAAGGCGCCAAGGGCCGCTGCCCCCAAGGGTCGTGGCCGTGGCCGTGGCCGCCGCCGTCGCCATCTTCTTCATCTCCTCCGGGCTGCACCTCTCCATCAACAACTCTCCCTCTCACCATGTCAATGTGTGAGTAGTTCCCCTCGGGGCTAAGGCTTGTATCTTGATCTATGTGATTTTTCTCTCTCACATGACGTGATCTTCGTTGTGATCATAGGCTATGTTAATCTAGGGTGATCCCATGATGTTTCCCCTTCTTTTATGTATTGGATTTGATGTACTCACTTGATCCTATCTAGTATAATCCCCCATACCATGGTGACATCGGTCTATTGGACATGGGTTAGAAGAATAATTTCATGAGTGATTTTCTCTTTTGTGTGTGGATTGAAGATTGAGAGTCTCTTGGTGCTTGTCTTTGACTATCCTTTAGATATGTTGTGGTGATTGTGGTACTCTCTTTGGATGGGCGCGGTGACATTGGGAAATCCATAGATTGAGAACTACGAACTCTGAGGTGTGCTTTTGTAGCCCTACACAATTCTCGTCCTCTCTTGACCACAAAGGAACGACCTCCGAGTACGTCTCCATTGCATGTTTTATGGGAAATATCATGTGATTAGACTATGTTAATGTTGTTGGGAGTTGCCACTAGTGAAAGTATGAAGCCTAGGCCTTGTTTCCACCATTGCAATACCGTTTGTGCTCACGTTTACCACTTGTTTCTTTGCTACACTTTTTATTACAGATTTATATTACCTTGTTTTGCCACACCTATCATCCATATTTTATCATCTCTTCGCCGAACTAGTGCACCTATACAACTCCTAGTTGTATTTGCTGTGTTGGGGACACAAGGGACTTCTTGTATCTTAATTGCAGGGTTGCTTGAGAGAGACCATCTTCAACCTCTACTTCACTGAGTTCGATAAACCTTAGGTCATCCACTTGAGGGAAATTGCTGATGTCCTACAAACCTCTGCGCTTGGAGGCCCAACATAGTCTACAAGAATAGAAGCGTGCGTAGACATCACTCTACCACCATCATTTTGATCCCTAAAAATAACTCTCCTGAGAACTTGACACAATATCGCCCTATAAGCTTATGTAACGTAGTTTATAAAGTGATTTCTAAGATGCTTGCAGCTAGACTGAAAAAACCTTCTACCAGAAATCGTCAGTCCTACTCAAAGTGCCTTCATGCCAGGGCGATTGATCACTGATAATGTGTTGATTGCTTATGAGAGCTTGCATACTATAAAACAGAAGAAGAAAGGGAAGGAGGGCTGGTGTGCAGTCAAGTTATACATGCATAAAGCATATGACAGAGTTGAATGGGTGTTTTTGGAAGCAATCCTCCTGAAACTTGGTTTTGAATCTGATTGGGTTCGGATGATTATGACGTGCGTTTCGTTAGTGGAGTATAGGGTGAGATTCAACTCTGCAGAAACAGATGTGATTTCGCCCTCTAGAGGTCTGAGGCAGGATGACCCTCTTTCGCCATATTTATTCCTTCTGTGTATTGAGGGGCTCACAGCGCTATTATCGCATACAGAAACTGAGGTGAGATTGAAGGAGTGAAAGTCTGTAGAGATGCACCGGCAGTTACAAACCTTCTCTTTGCGGATGATTATTTGATTTTGACGAAAGCCAATGTTGCAAATGCAAATGGTCTTAAGAGGGTGTTGGATATGTACTGCTCAGCTTCGGGGCAGTTGGTGAGTGAAGGAAAATCTAGTGTTTTTTTCAGCCCTAGTACGGCGGCAGAAGAGAAGGCATCTGTTTGTACTATCCTGAACATTATGACAGAGAGTCTAAATGACAAATATCTTGGACTTCCATCCATGTTAGGGCAGGATAAGGCTGAAAGCTTCCAATACCTAATTGACAAGATCATCTTGAAGCTAACGGGGTGGAAGGAGAAATGTCTATCTGCGGGTGGGAAAGAAGTGCTTTTGAAATCTGTTGCTCAAGCCATACCAACCTACGCGATGTCGGTCTTCAAAATTCCTAAAAAAAGTTGTAAAGGAATAACTGACGCGATATCTCGTTACTGGTGGGGTGATGATACAACCCAGAGGAAAATGCACTGGTTTGCGTGGTGGAAGATGTGTATCCCAAAAGAGAAAGGAGGTATGGGCTTTAGAGATATCCATTGCTTCAATCTTGCGCTACTTGCAAAACAGGCATGGAGACTCATTGAAAATCCGGATTCTCTCTATGCTAAATCCTTAAAGCAAAATACTATCCAGAAGGTGATCTATTGCAAGCGGTCTGAAAACAGAAAGCATCCTATACATGGCAAAGCATCATGGCAGGGGTGCAAACGGTGAAGAATGGATATATCTAGCGTATAGGTGATGGAGAGAAGGTGAATATCTGGGAGGACCCATGGATCCCTAGTTCTGTATCAAAGATGGTACTGACTCCAAAAGGGAGTAACCTGTTAACCAGAGTAGCATACTTGATTGATCCTGTATCAGGTGATTGGGGTCAATAGTTGATCGAGCAAACTTTTTGGCCTGTGGATGTGAGAAGGATACTTGCTATTCCTCTACCGATCCATGAGATGACTGACTTTATCGCTTGGAGTCCTTCTAAAATGGGAGCTTTTACGGTTCGGTCTGCCTATCATGAAGAATGGGATAAACAGTATGGCCCCAAGATCCAGAATGAGGTGAGCCAAAGTAAAGTATCAGACACTTGGAGCTCAGTTTGGGGTCTCAGATGTCCACCAAAAGTGAAAATTTTCATATGGCGTACACTCTATGGGGCTATTCCATGCCGAGCAATACTTGCTGACAAGCGACACTATCAAGCACCTTCTGTTCGAATGTCAGGCAGCTCTGGATGTTTGGAAACTCCTGGGTCTACATGAAATAATAAAACATGTGTGTCGGGTGGACAGATCGGGTGAAGCAGTGTTTGAACATCTTCTATGCCTTTCGGATGATGAAATCAGGGTCCTAGGGCTGCCAAAGTTTAGAGAAACTCTCGCAACAACTTCCTGGTACTTGTGGTACGAAAGGAGGAAACTTACCCATGGGGAAGCAGTGCAGAATGCAGATGAAATCAATATGGCAGTCAGGGTTCTTGCTGCAAACTTTGTGATCGCATGTTCCCCAAAGGCAAAAATCCGCAAGAATGCTTGGACAAGGCCAACGAAAGGAATTCTGAAACTCAACGTTGATGTAGGCTTTGATAGCGACCTACTGAAAAGAACAGTTGGAGCAGTTATACGAGACCACAAGGGAAGATTTGTGGCAGCGACAAATGGAAAAATTGACTTCTGCATGGACTCTTTCACAGCTGAAGGTTTGGCGGTGAGGTTCGGTATGAATCTGGCGCGATCGGAGGGCTGTGGCAAGCTCGTGATCGAATCTGATAATGCGGATGTGGTGATGGCGTTGAAGGAAGGGAATTCAGCCTCTTCAGCGAGTGCAATCTTCTATGATTGTTATTTCATGGCACAAGATTTTTCTCAGGTCTCCTATGAACACTGCAATAGGGAAAGTAATGTTGTTGCTCGTGAGCTTGCAAGATTGGTGAGTTTTTCTGATGCTGAGGTTTTGCTAGATGCACCACCAGGGGTACTAAACTCCTTGCTTGTAAACGATGTAACTATCTTGGAGGAGTAGGGTAGGTGTTTCATGTATCAAAAAATTGAACGCCAATTTAAAGCAAACGTTCGTTCGTAAACATGGCAAGCGTGAACATTTTTATGGCAACTAATATAGATGCGGATGAAAACTGCAGTGTATAGCACATGGCAATTCATTGTACCTTTTCCTTTCATTGTCACGCGCATGCTGGCAATTGTCACCCGTATCTACAATGATTGCCATAAAAAACGTCCGCTCTTGCCATATGTCCGGAAGTGAACGTTCACTTCCTATGATGCCCTAAAAATTACATTAATGTCCATGACAATTAAACTAGTTGAAGGTGCATTCATCACCCTTACCTATCGAAGCGGGGTAAACCTTCTTGTAGTATACAGTCAGGAAATCGTCGTGCTGACGTCTTAAAGGATCAACGCACTATGGCATTGACTGTAATCGATAAAGAGAAGTGTATATCTAAGGATCCAACCTATAGACACGGCATGAATGAACAAAGTTCGGATCCACGGACCACCGAAAATAAACGTCCAACGAATCTCGTAAGATCCACCGGACACACACCTTCACATGTCCTACAACGACGCGGGACGAGTCTAGGTGGGACAAAATTTATTCTAACTTCAGGAAGTCGATCGCACCTCACCTTCAGTAGTACACAAACCCTAAACAAACTAGTTAGAATACCTAACAACGAAGCAAGAGCCCTTCCAACGACGAGGACCAGGATCCACCATGGTTTTGTGGCCTTAAGGTCACATGAGACGAGGCAGATCATCGGCATGTCAACGAAAGGCATGGAAACCCTAGATGAAAGTCCTTCTTGGGGAGGAGAAAACGTAGAGGCAACTACAGTTTGTAGCTGCCAGTTGGCGGCATTCGGTAGTATTTTTTTGTCTCTCCTTGGATACATGGTCTATAGTAATGATAGACTTTTCATGAGCACGTGGTCTGACGCGTGATGGACTGTTTGGAGTTGTTCTTAATACTTACCCCCCAACCCCCCCGATTTTTTGTGAGACCTGACACGTGAAGTATTGCCTCTAATCTTTCTCCCCCTGTGAGATCTCCTTTCTAATCTCCTCTTGGTTTTAAGGGGGTGGGTGGCAATCGTCCATTATATATCATTAAAGATTCCTAAAAATTTATATGGAGGTGATAGATCAATTTCTTTAGCCTCGTTTTTTCCTATATATCTCATTCTATACATATCTCTTTTCTGTAAGACACTACAGACATGGGGTGCTTCGGCATAAATATGTTACAATGAGAAAAATCTTGCCTATCTTCGTAAGCTTTCCTAAAATTCTGAAATTAAAGTTCTTGAAATAAAATTCATATATTATCCTATTACATATCACTTAATTGAAAGAACACTTACTGAATAATTGAGTAAATTGAAAATTTCGTTCTCTAACTCCTAGACTACCATAATCATAACACTATCGTAACTATTGGTTTGTTCTACTATTAATTTGTAAGGGAAATATTTTAACCCACTAGCATGACTACATAAGATTTCCAAAAGTTATCTTCATATTAGGTCTTTCTCTCCTACTCCGATCTTTTTCAGAGCCATCTTAGGAGGAAACATAGACATGATAACTATTAAGATAAAAGTAACTACTTGCTATAAATTAACTATTTTGTGATTAAATAGAAAATGAAGATAATAAGCAATACAAAAGAACTAGGTAAGATAGATAACAAGGTAGTAAGATAAATGAATGTAGGACCTATGCCTCTTCTAAAACTCCCGTGTAACTGTGTGATACGTCCCAAATGTATCTATAATTTCTGCTTGCTCCATGCATGTTTTGTGTGATATTGCTATTGTTGGGGTTCGGGGCAGAAAACACAATTTTTTCATAACCTACGAGACCCATACCCAAGACCTATGCTATGCTGATGCAAGTAACGGACAGAAATAGATCACATACCAGTATGTAGTCCGTTAAGTGGGAAACGTTCCCGCATGAACGTGGTTGGTGTAGTCGTACCGGCAATTCCCGATGCCGCGCAGATCCACGATGACTCCTGTAGCCACCCGGTCCTTGTAGACCGGTGACGGGATTACGTCCCCGTCGGAACGTTGCTGATGAAGACCTCGCGATACGACCACGACGACGAAGTAGCACCACAAGTGTAGTGCCTCTGTCAGAACCCTCTGTTAGGTAATGTGCTAGGATCAAAGTAACCTTGCATCATGTCAAATTTTCAAAGGAAATTCAACTTCAAAATCCAAATGGGAGAAGAAACCCCCCCAGATGAATTAATTCAAAAGGCCAGATTAAAATCTTCTCCAAAAATTCATGTTAGATTTTTGAAAAGTCTTATAAATGAGTGTGATCACATATCAAGTGATGTGGGACCCACCCCATGCTCATAGATTTTTCAAATATTCAAACAGTGCCCTGGAATTAAAGAAATACCCCTATTTGATTTAAAATTCAAATCATTTGAATTTTAAAAATGTTGAAACTTTATGAGTGGCTATTCTATATTATTATGAAGCCACATAAAAATTTTCAGCATTTAATAAAATTCCTAGCTATTTATTTTAGCTCAGCAAAACAAATGTCAGAAAAGAAAAACAAAAAAGAAAGAAGAAACGCTTACCTGGCGCCCAGGCGAGAGCGGCCCACCCAGCCCAGCCGGCCCACAGGGGCAGCGGGGTCTTCTTCCCTGTCCCGCGCCTCCAAGCTGCTCGGTGGAATGCCACCGAGTCAGCCGGGGACGACACGTCGTCGTCGAAGACCTTCCAGGCCGCCCCGTGCCCTTTTCTCGCGTCCTGGAGACGTCTCGCAGCCGCCCCAGTTCATTCCCCCCCTCCTCGTCGTCTTCCCCTTCCTCTCTCGCCAGATTCATCGCCGCCCGAGGACCGCCGTGGAGCACGCCGCCGAGTCCACGCAGCCACCGTCGTCCCCGAGCCGTGCCGCCGTGTCCAGAAGAACCGCAGCAGGCGTCTTCGTCGTTCCCCTCAACCAATCGAGCCCGAGCGCCTCAGCAGACGACGCCAGCTTTACCGAGGAGTCGTCGGACCCGCAAGTCGCCGTCGTCGAATTCGCCGCCACCACGACCTCCCCGACCTCCCTGACTCCTCTGCTAGCTTCAGGGTGAGCTTCTTCATCCGCCCCGACCAACCCCGGAGTATTTCTCCTTCTCCTTTGCGTTTTGCCATGAAAGCCGAGCACGGCCTCCGCCATGGATGAGCTCGAGGTCGCCCCTGTGCCCCTTCGTCTCAGCCAGAGCGTGCGTTATGTTCCCCTCCACCCCAGCATCTCAACGCGCTACTTCCCGTCCGTTTTTATGCCCGAAATCGTCTACTGCCTCTAGACCGAGCCACGGCCGCCGCCAAAGGTCGTCGCCGGTGCAGCTCCGGTGCCCCCCAAGGTCCCCCGAGTTCACCACGAGACGCAGACGAGCTCGAGGAGCCGTCCCGTGCTCTCCCCGTGCCAAATGGTGGCCGGGAGCACCCTCCCCGTGCAGCGCCGCCGCGGTCCAGTCGCCGGCGTTTAGCCGCCGGCGTGTTAGCCCAAAACCCCCCCTTAATCACCTGGCTAATGACCCCCTGGGTCACTGACCAGTGGGCCCAGTGGCTTAATTAAGCCACTGGATTAATTTAACCCACGGTGTAATTAATCCAGCCACTGACAGGTGGGACCCCCTTGTCAGCCCCCCCCTTGACGCTAGCTTGACGTCAGCCTGACGCATTAAATCATTTAAATGAATTTCCAGAGATTATTTGAATTAAAAGAATTCCAGAAAATACCCCAAACTTTGGAAATTCATAGAAAATTCATATTAACTCCAAATTAGACAAATAATATATGAAAAATGATCAGGAGAAAATTATCTTTCCAAAGATGCAACTTTCAACTATGTTTGAGTTGAATTTAAATTGGGACCAGTAGCATATGTCATTTGGTTTATTTGAATTTAATTCAAATTCAAATCAAATGATCTTGCAACTTGGACCATGGATTTATGTTATAATTCAACCACACATCAGAGGCATATCTTATACATTTGAAGATGATTCAAAATGATCAAACAATGTCACATGCAACTTGGTTAATTTGAATTCAATTGTGGAGTTTGAATTTGCAATTCAATTTGCAATATACTCCATTTAAATGGAATTGCTTCACACATCAAGGCATGTACATCAAGATTCAAACTTCCATCATGTGTTTGTGCATTGTATTTACTTTGCTACTTTGCTTGTTGTTTGTCGAGTAGAGGTGGAACCGGAGCAGGAGGCTGCCCCCTTCGTTGAAGATCCAGAACCCGAACCTCGTCAGCAAGGCAAGCAAACCCCCATTGATCATGTCGATAAAATCCCACTTCCCTCTCATGTCTCGCTTATGCATTGTTTAGGATGATCACCATGATTCGTTTCTACCGCATAGATGAACCCATTCCTTTGCATGACCTATCATTTTGTCACAGTAGTAAGCAAACCACAATCCTAGCAAATGTAGGAGTTGATTGATATCATGTGGCCCTTGCAATGTTACTGCTTATTGCATGCTTAGTATGATACCATGTTGTTACTGTGATGTGAGTCGGGATGGGAATGATCATGTTGATGTTGGTAGAAAAGTGTTGGTGAATCGACCCTAATACAAGGTGAACGATGAGAGGCTGTGTAGGAGTACACGGTGGGTTGTCTCGTTGAACACCGCCCTAGTACGAGTTCTTGTGTGGTGATCCAAGATGAAGAGTACAACCACACATTGGGCTCACTGACCCCTCTCAACTTACTAACTCATCCCTTTCGATGTCCAGATGTCGCAATAGTTCGGAGTTCTGGTAGGTCTGTGGCCTGGTTGCTAAGTGAGAGAACGGCTCATCCGAGACCGGCTTATGCACCACGCACACATCACTTGGGTCCACTTCGGTAAACCGGCCGGGTTCACGATTGTGGTAACCAACCCAAGTAGGCGGCTTTCTCGGACTAGATCGGCTATGAGGTAACAGTTGTGGTGAGCATCCTCGCTGGCACCCCTTGAATGGTGTCGAGATCAAAGGCGGTAAATGATGATCATGTGTGTGTAGCGGTACACCCCTGCAGGGTTAACAAAACTATTCGAATAGCCGCGTCCGCGGTTATGGACTGCTTGGAAAGCTTAGCTTGATTATTAGACAACTTGAACTGGATACTTCTAAAACACACCAAGATAAGTGTGAGTGCTATGGCGTGCTTTCTCGTGGGGAAGTCGAGGAAGGCACCATAGTGGTGTAATTGGTTGGAGAAAGTAGTGGACTCGTGTACGCTTCTTACCTCAAAGTCTGGTACTCGTAGTTCAGGATTAGCCAAGTCAAAGCTGGCACTTCTGCAAGTGAACCCCACCTCCCTTTACCTTGATACATGTGCATGAGTAGTATAGCTCCTATGTAAGTCTTGCTGAGTACGACTTTGTACTCACGTTTGCTTAATCTATGTTTTAGATGATGCCACTGACCCCGAAGGTGGCTTCTTCATCGAGCTGGACGACTGAAGACCAACTAGTCTAGTCCCAGTCAGACGACTGGTTCCCTCGTGGAGGGCTTGTGTTTAAATAAGGCTTCTTAAGCCATTTGTTAAACTTGTCTGTACTCAGACATAGTTTGCTTCCGTTGGTGTTGTAATGTTGGATCACATGTTTGTGATCTCTGTTTGCACTCTATAAGAGTTATCAATAAAATTGTACACTTTGTAGAGAATTGCAATGGTACCTGCTGTTCATACAAGGCATGTGTGCTGCGTGTATGTTTATAACATGCATGTCTTTGTATGGGTTTTCGAGACCTTAGTTGTGTTCTGGCTGGCGGTCTTTCATACACCAAGTGGCCCTTAGATGTGCGCAGCTTGTGGCATCGCGATGCGATTGCTCGAGACTCCGTCTCGTGCACACTTTGTGGTATGATCGAGCCCGCCCTAGACCCCGACTAAGTGATCGGACTGGAGTAAGTCTATGTAAGAGTTTTGAGATAGTCGATAGTATGGTTGAGGCGACTTGTCTTTGAATATGGGAGTTCACCACCCATATCATTAGACTTGTGTGCGGACGATGAGGACCCATCTCAGTTGATCATTTGGCCTGGATGGGATGCCCCTCACGTACGATGCTTTCCGAGAACGTTCTGTGCTTGGCCTTGTCTGCTTAGACAAGTGGGTATGGTTCTCGGCTCTCCATATGACTATGTCTTAGCTGTACTTGCATACGCTAACCCCGGGTCCCGACAGCCTCGCGGGATTATACACATACAGTATACCCGACGTCTCTCCGGGCTCCGAACCAGTAGGGCAGCGGAAAGAAGATGGATTCGGATCCCGATTCCAGCAGCACGACGACATGCGTATAGTGGAGAAATCCCCAACCAAGTGTAAACTCCAAACAAGGGGAGTCCGCTCGAGGAAGGAGAAAGGAGGGAGAGAGAGATGAGAACTTATCTAAAAAATATCATGATTAAAAGGGCACCTCTACCCCTCCTTATATAGGCCAAGGAGGGGTGCCACCCCCTCCACTTCCGGGGTGGGACTACTCCCAAGGGAGGGGGTGGCGCACCTATTAAGGGGGTGGGCCCCCTCATGGCGCCATGGCCCATGGGGGAGGACTCCCTCTCCCCCTAATGGGCCCTATGAGGCCCATATGCCTTTTAATTACTTTTTAATTATATTTAATTATTTAATATTTAATTCAGATAATTAAATAATAAAACATTAATTAAACATTATTAAATATATTTTGAACCTTTCAAAATACCCGGAACAACTTTCGGCCTTCATCGGAACAATTCCGGTGTTCTCTCCAATTTCTCCGGTGATCCCGAATCAATCCTTACTGCGTTGAGTACCCTTAAGTGTAACACCTTACGGTCCAGGAAACAACAGACATGATCGAGACAATTCTCATTGATCAATGACTAATCAATTGGACCTGGTTACAATCCTTGATAGCCCCTGCGCTTCCATCGAATGAACTTCAATCGCTGTTGGATCCGTTAACCGTGTGCCTGTTCCCTTTGTCCTGGGGTACTTTGCTTGTCCGAGGTTTGATCATCGGTATCCATTATACCTAGTTCATCCTCGTTCTCAACAAACAAGTTTACTCGTTCCCATGATATTACAACTCCGTGACCTAGTCACACGTTTGCAAACTTTATGATGTAACATCACCGAGTCCAGAGTACCTATCCGTCACACGGATGGACAAATCCCGCTTTGATCTATTTGCATACTCATTAACATATCTATTCGGAATACCTGAAGGACTACTTTATGGCCAGCATATTTCAGTCAGGCGGTGGGTAGCAAATCAAGGCATCCTAATAGACAGTAATTACGTATGATCATTACGGTCTAAGGATCTGGTCACTACGTTATAGTTATCGCAATGTCGAACTATGTGACTTGATCACATCGCAACACTTCTGGTGGGTGTATGTCCATCATATCATTATCCAATGATACGACTCCATTGTCAACAGACGCCATTGTCTCATGATCATGAAACTTTGATCATCAATCGCCCAATGGACTAGTATACTAGGGTTGACTAGGGACCTGGTTGTTTGTATACCACACCTGTATTAATGTTTCCGCTTAATACAGTTATAGCATAGTATCAAATGTATTATGAACTAATGGAATATGCTCGATAAAACATATTTTATTTGCCTCTAGGGCACATTCCCAACAGTCTCCCACTTGCACTAGAGTACAAATAATCTAGTTGCATTTTCTCTAGATCATAACTTCTTATTGATCATGCTTGCCCGTGGAAGAGGTTGTATCAACGGTCTGGGTACCATTCAGAACCGTATGTCCTTTTGCAAATCATAATGTCACCTAATTTGACATTCCTTCATTATCCACTATAATGATGAGGTATATATATTTGGCAGTGAAGTGAGACTTCGTTTGCTGTGTCATAGCAATGACATCCGGTGGGTCACGCGGACTTTCCCATAGTCATGCACACTTGAAACTCACTCAATCAGAAGTCGAACTTCTTAAGCCATAATATAACTCCTGCTACTTCTAAAGCAGCCACATCAATGTAGATTCAATCCTTAGTGCATTGTATGCAACTTTGATGCCTAACCATGTTTCTTTCAACTTAGGCATTCATTAGTATGATATCTCAATTTTCTAGGTTAGTGTCAAAACTTGAACCAGCATAACATTTATGGTCAAGTCCACTATCCTTTACAAATTTGAGATGTATCCTCAGTTCTCTTCAGACACTGAAGGATAAACTTAACTCTTTGTTCAATGATTTACTCATAAATCATATCACAACATGTTCTTACTACTAAGAACTTGGGTCACATTACGTCGAGTACACAACTCTGGTTTTATATGCAAGAACCTATGACAAAGGCGTAGAGGATCCAACACATCCATTTCTTTCATTAACCATTAACCATTGTTCTTGTACTGAGATTAACTCAACACTTCTCTTGGATATACAAGTAAGGACCACTTCTTGACTTGTCCCATTCTGAACTCCTTCAGAATCTTATCCAGGAAAGTATTACGACTCAATGTTATTAAACACATATCTATCTTAATAGATCTTCAATGCTTAATACTTATTCATCTTCATTCATGAAAGATTGAAATAATCATTAACACCAACTGCACCATTCATAATATGTTATCCATATATGAGAATGTTATAATGCTCCCACTCAAATATGTCATGCACATATTAAGTTATAGGATAACACTTATATTGCTCCCACTCAAATATGTCAGCCACATATAAGACAAGGATAACATCCACATGGCTCCCACTTAGATATGGCAGACACATATTAAGTTCAGGATACTAACCACATGGCTCCTACTCAAATATGTCATTTACATATAAGTCTAGGATAATACTCCCATAGCTCCCACTCAAAATATGTCGTCTACATATTAAGTTTCAGGAAACTATTCAGCTCCCACTCAGTTTCATGCAAATGCATGTTTCCTCGATATTTTGGTTAAGTCCAAAATCCTTTGATCATCCATCAAAATGAGAATTCAGTTTACGAGACACTTGTCGGGGGATTGGTACCCGGGTAGGCTCACCCAAGCGAAAGCAACCTTTCAAGACAAAGATGGACCGATTGGGCTGCAGCTGGGCCGAGCTGGGCAGGCGTACGGCCGATTGCTCCGAGGCAATCAGCCACACCGAATGCCAGCAGTCGGCCCAGGCGCAACCGGTCCACCCTATTGTCATCAAGACTATCATCCGATTGGCCCGCAGCTGGGCCGAGGTGGGCATTAGCACGGCCGATTTCCAAGAGCAATCGACCTCGCCGAGGGCCACCAGTCGGCCCAGGTGCAATCGGTATAACCTACCACCCCCGGAGAAGTTGACCCCGAGGCCAGTCGGAGGTCCAAGTACGGGGTCATAAATGCACAATCCCGAGAGATCGGGGTGGCAGAGAAGCCAAGTCACATCGAAGATCTGTCAGAGATGCGATGTCGACCTCTCCGCCGATTCCCCGGACAGGCCGACAAGAGCGCACCTCCTAGCTCCACTGTTCATCATCATGCCCTACAAGTCTACAGCATGGGCCGCCGCTTGTCGGGTCCGGATCACCCGGAGAGGCGCAGTCGGTGGGACCCAGCCGATTAGAGAATGACCGCTGGGCCCAATCGGTAGTGAAGTTACCGATTTACCCCGGGCTCATACTATAAGAGCCCAGGGTACCCCTCCTGCGTGGGGGACGATCCGCTCATTCGCACCATTACTCACATTCTCCTCAGTTCATTCATTGCTAGTAGTTACTCCTCAGGGAAGCAGGAGAGATCCTTGCCCACGGCGGCGCTCACCTTCCCCTGAGAAGATAGAGAAGCAGTTATTGTAGTCCTTTTCCACTGATATATAAGAGACAAGCAGGAGTAGGGGTGTTATCTCTCCGGAGAGCCCCGAACCTGGGTACATCGTGGTGTCCTTCACCGTGTTTGTGCCCAACCCGATTCCGGCACCATCGACATCCTGTTCCTCGCGTCTTCCCCTCACTTTAGCCATCCCCATGGCATCTGATGTCACATATCGACGACAGTTGGCGCCCCCCATGGGGCAGACCGAGGCGTCGACTGGAGTAAAGATCCGGATGGGATTTTCCTCTGCATCAGGCGGTAGCCACGCCTCTGGCCTGATTCTTAGGCGTGGGGCAATTGATTATGTGGTGGATTACTCGGCGCGGTATGGGGCCGGCGCACCCCTGCCGCCCGATGTATCGCTGCAGGTCGGTAGTCATCGCCTCTTCATCGGCAGCTTCCCTGAGGCATATCCTAGGGAGATTCGCGTCTTCTAGTGCATCACGGATCCGCTCTCTACCAGGGGCTGCAGTGCAGCACCCGGCGGAGAGGATGGCCGAGTGCACGCAGCTGTCATGATGGCGGGAGCGTCTTCATCGAGCAATCGCGATGCAGCGAGTGCGGCTAGGAGAGCCAAGGAGGCAGCGGAGGCTGCAGAGAGAGTCGGCACTAGTGCGTTGCGGGATGTATTGTACACATCCGTGAACAGGAATGGTGATCCCGATCAAGTGCACACCGAGCTGGAAACGGCAAGGCTTGCTCTAGCTCGCAGGGCCGAGCAGGTGCTGGCAGAAGAGCGCAGGCTGGGAGCCATCACCAGGGAGTACAACGCAGCGCATTCGGGACCGCGCCGGCCTATTGAGCCCGCGGTCCTGGAAGATTTGAGAAGCCGAGGTAGAGCAGTAAATTAGCAGCTGTCGGGAGCTGAGCAGCCGGAGCGGCCAAGGAGGCCGGTGTAACCGGAGCAACCAGCGCAATCGGCATTCATCCAGAGGCCGACATACAGCACACCGGACAAAAACTTGAGAGCAGCCGAGCAGATAGCACTCGAGCTAGAAGACCTAGAGGGAGATGAGCGGCGAGAGCAGTCGCGCCGAATGCGTGAGCTGCTGGCAGCCGCAAAGGAGCAGAGGCTCGCAGTGACGGAGAATCAGAATGCAAGACCTGGGGCGTCAAGAGGAACTGTGAGGCCAAATCCGGAAGCTAGCCAGCGACCGAATGCATCACGCCAGAATAGACAGCAGCCCGCTCCATCTCGGCATGAGAGTAGGGTCAGAAGCAATCGGCCACCCCCAGCAGCAAGCAGAAGAATTGAAGAGCCAGCTATTAACAGCAGGCGCAATGACATGCCACAGCAGTCGGCACCAAGGCCAGCGATCAGCGCCCGACTCGTCCCTCGCCAAATCGGTCAGAATGATGCAAGGCATCACATTGAGCTCCTGGAGAAGGAGGCTCAAGAAGACGAAGAAGGAGAAGCTGGCCCATCGTGTTTTGGACATCGCATTCGGACCGAGAAGTTTCCCAAAGGCTTCACGCTGCCAAGAGATACCCCCAAGTACAATGGTTCTGTGAAACCAGAAGACTGGTTGTCCGACTACCTGACCGCGGTTCGCATTGCAGGAGGCAATCGGCGGGTAGCAGTCCGCTATGCACATTTGATGCTGCAGGGATCAGCTCGGACGTGGTTAAATAGTTTGCCCAAGGACAGTGTAAATTGTTGGGAAGATTTCACGAGTGGATTCATTCACAACTTCACGAGCACATATGAGCGGCCCAACCTCCCGCGGCAGTTGGCTCTCTGTGTGCAAGGCAAGGATGAACCCCTCCGAGATTATTTATCTCGGTGGATCAAGCTGAAGAACTCATGTGAAGGAGTCCATGAGATCCAGGCCATTCCGTACTTCACGGATGGATGCCTGGCCGATTCAATGCTGAAGCACAAGTTGCTCCGCAAGGATTTTACGTCGCTCGCCGAGCTCATGAAGGTGGCCAACGCGTTTGCTATGTCCGATTCTGCGATGCGCCCTATCCAGCTTGGAGTTGGAGGTGTAATCCAGTCACCAGGGGCTCCGCAGTTGGACACAGGGAACCAAGGCCTCAGTCGGAAGGAAAGGAGAGAGAACAACCGCAACAACAACAACAACCAGCAGAACAATGGCAAGCGCAAGGATGAGCAACCTGATACTCAGTATGGCAGTCGGCAGGTGGTCGCTGTCCGGAACGAAGAAGATCCAGCGGCTGCGGGAGGCAGTCGGAAGATGAGACCAAACATGAGGCCCCCGGGGCAGATGAAGCCCAAGAACACGTTTGATGATATGTTGGATGCACCGTGCAAGTTGCACAGCACGCCCGGCAGGCCGTCTGCGCACACCACTCGGCAGTGTGATTTCGTGAGAAGGATCGCGAAGGGAGAGGCTTTACCACCTCCACCACCCAGAACAGAGGACCGCCTCAGCAGCAGAACCAGTTCCCACGGCAAGACGCCGCCTACATGATTTTCACCAGTGAGTCCACGGACAAGGGCAGTCGGAGAGCCCGAGCTCAGGAGGTCAATGCCACTATGCCGCCGATTCCTCAGTTCATGCATTGGTCCGAGTGTCTTATATCCTGGGACAGAGCAGATCACCCCACCATCTTGCCGAATCCGGGAAATTATCCGCTCGTGGTTGATGCTCTGTTTGCAGGACCAAGGTTCTCATGCAAGTTCTCCCGAGTGCTCGTCGATGGAGGAAGCATAATCAACATTCTGTACAGGGACATATTGATCAAGCTAGGGCTCACAGAGAAGGATCTGGAGCGCAGTCGGACGACTTTCCACGGGATTGTCCCTGGTTTGTCTTGCACCCCCATGGGTCTCATTCAGCTGGATGTTATATTTGGCACAGAGGAAAACTTCAGGAGGGAGCCGATTTGGTTCGAAGTCGCCGACCTCAGCAGTCCTTATCATGCTCTGTTGGGATTGCCCGCATTTGCCAAGTTCATGTTCAACGCACAACCGACTTACCTCAAGATGAAGATCCCAGGGCCAAACGGCGTCATCACCGTCACCGGGGACTTCAGGAAGTCCCTCGAGTGCACGTCGGCTGGCAGCAGTTTGGATGATTCTCAGGTGGTCGAGACGGAGAAGCGTCAGCTCAGCAAGGTGATTGCAATGGCGCAAGCACAGAACAAGAATCCACTCCCAGTCGGCCCAGCCAAGAGAGCAGAGGAGGAATCGACTTTTCAGTCGGCCAAGGACAGCAAGAAGATCGCTCTAGATCCCTCCGACTCAACCAAGTTCGTTGTAGTCGGAGCTGGACTTAGCGATAAATAGGAAAGCGAGCTCGTCGAGTTTCGCCGTGAGAATTGGGACATTTTCGCATGGTCTCCACAAGACATGCCTGGTGTGCCGAGAGAACTCGCCGAGCACAAGCTGCACATTCGGCCAGGCTCGAAGCCAGTCAAGCAACCCCTGAGACGTTTTTCTGAAGATAAGAGAAGAGAAATCGGCGAAGCGATTGCGAAGCTTCAAGATGCAGGTTTCATCATGGAAGTGTTTTACCCCGAGTGGCTGGCGAACCCAGTCCTCGTCATGAAGAAGAACAAGACCTGGCGCATGTGTATCGACTACACGTGCTTGAACAAGGCATGCCCAAAGGATCCGTTCGCTCTGCCCCGTATCGATCAACTGATTGATTCTACGGCCAGCTGCAAGCTTTTGTCTTTTCTGGATGCCACAGCTGGCTATCACCAGATTAAACTTGCTGTGGAAGATCAAATAAAAACTGCATTTATAACCCCTTTCGGGGCTTATTGTTACATCACCATGCCTTTTGGTTTGAAAAATGGTGGTGCCACTTATCAGCGCACAATTCAGAGGTGCACACATTCCCATCTCGGCAGAAACCTCCACGTCTACGTGGATGATTTGGTGGTGAAATCGGAAAAAGGTGTTACACTTCTAGACGACCTCCGAGAGACATTTACAAATTTGAGAACTTATCAGATCAAGCTTAATCCGGAGAAATGTGTTTTTGGAGTCCAAGCCGGCAAGCTCTTGGGATTTCTCGTTTCCGAGAGAGGAATCGAATGCAATCCCGAGAAGATAGCCGCAATCGAGCGCATGGAGCAACCCAAGAACTTGAAGCAAGTACAGAAATTCACCGGTTGCCTCGCATCAGTCAACCGATTTCTCAGTCGGCTGGGTGAAAAATCAATCCCGTTGTATCAACTGATGAAGAAGACGGAGAAGTTCACCTGGACCCCCCAAGCAAGCGAAGCATTCCGAGAGCTCAAGCGCATGCTCTCCACTGCGCCGATTCTGGCTGCCCCGATTGAGAAGGAGCCAATGATGTTGTACATTGCGGCAACCAATCGGGTGATCAGTGCAGTGATGGTGGTGGAGCGACCCGAGAAGGACAAGGCACAACAGATTCAGCGACCTGTGTATTACATCAGTGAAGTTCTCTCGGCGTCCAAGCAAAACTACCCTCACTACCAGAAGATGTGCTATGGAGTATACATGGCGGCCAAGAGATTGAAGCCATATTTTCAAGCCCACTTGGTCACCGTCATCTGCTCGGCTCCATTGGCCGACATCATAGGAAGCAGAGATGCAACCGAAAGAGTGGCGAAGTGGGCAATCGAGATCGCCAACCATGGCATCCGGTATGAGCCGAGAACTGCAATCAATTCGCAAGCATTGGCCGATTTCCTGGTGGACTGGGCTGAAACTCAATATATGCCGCAGCTCCTAGGATCGGATTTCTGGCGAATGCATTTTGACGGATCCAAGATGAAGAGCGGCCTAGGGGATGGCATAGTGCTTACTTCACCAAGAGGAGATCAACTGCAATATGTGCTCCAGATTCACTTTGCAGCATCAAACAATGTTGCCGAGTACGAAGCCCTTGTGCATGGTATCAAGCTTGCCAAGGAAATCGGCATTCGGAATATTGAGTGCTTTGGTGACTCCGACCTGGTAGTACAGCAGTGCACAAGCACCTGGGACGCAAAGGATGCAAATATGGCAAGCTATCGTTTCCTGGTGCATCAGATCAGTGGGTACTTTGAAGGATGCGAGTTTCACCATGTGCCGAGAGCAAACAACGAAGCAGCAGATGCGTTGTCCAAGCTCGGCTCAACAAGGCAAGCTATTCCACCAGGCGTGTCACTTGAGCACATCAAGAAGCCATCCATCACGCCATCCCCAGAGTCTGAGTCCATATTCATCTCGGAGACCGACCTTGAAGCGTTGAAGAAGGCAAAAGAAGCTCAACCGGCAAAAGTTCCAACCCTGAAGAAGCAGTCCAGCGCCCAAGGTGCTTCAGCAACAGCAGAGCCGACAGCACCAGGGGCTGCCGATTGCAAGCCAGGGGCTGCTGAATGTAGGAAGAAGAGCAAGGCCAAAGGGAAGAAAGCAGAGGCAATGCCAGGTGGCACAGCCTGAGAAGAACCAATGATGTCAGAAACTGCCGATTGCAGTGAAGAAGTTCCAGCTCCAGACGAGCAGTCGCCACCAGGGGCTGCCGAATGCGTGCCAAGCGCCGCAATCGGCAGTTCAGAGGTAGAAGTCGAGATGACAGAAGTCCAAGAGGCCGAGATCCAAGAGGCAGTGGCCAAGAAACCGAGATCCAAGAAGAAGTCGCACCCCAGCATGCAACAGTAATGGTAGTTGTCAGTGCGCCATCATGGGCACAACCGATTAGAGATTTTCTGGCAGATGGGGTCCTCCCAGAAGACGAAGCAGAGTCAAGACAAATCAGCCGCCGATCTTGAGCATACACAATAATCAACAACGAGCTAGTGCTCAAAAGTGCAACTGGTGTCTTTCAGAGATGTGTAGAAGAGGACAGAGGCTTGGAGTTGCTCAGAGACATTCATCAAGGTGAATGCGGTCATCATGCATCTGCAAAAGCCATCGCCAGCAAAGCTTTCCGACATGGTTTCTATTGGCCGACTGCGCTTGCAACGGCTGAGAATTTGGTGAAATATTGCAAGGGTTGCCAGCGGTTCAAGGCAAGAAGTCATCAGCCAACATCAGCATTGAAGACAATCCCAATAGCATGGCCATTTGCAGTATGGGGTTTGGATATGGTGGGTCCATTCAAAAGGGCTCGGAGCGGCATGACACATCTCCTGGTTGCAGTGGACAAGTTTACCAAGTGGATTGAAGCTCACCCGATCAAGAAGCTTGATGGTCCGACCGCGGTCCGATTCGTGGCCGACATCGTGTGCAGATATGGTGTGCCTAACAGCATCATCACCGACAACGGCACAAATTTTGCAAAAGGTGCGCTGGCTCGATATGCATCTCAGCAGGGCATTCGGCTTGATCTTGCATCGGTGGCGCATCCCCAGTCGAATGGTCAAGTAGAAAGAGCAAATGGCCTCATCCTCGCAGGTATCAGACCCTGATTGGTGGAGCCACTTGAGAGGGCACCCGGAGCATGGATGGAAGAGCTCCCTGCAGTATTGTTCAGTTTGAGGACCACACCAAACAGGTCGACTGGATTCACTCCTTTCTTCCTGGTGTATGGTTCAGAAGCAATCATCCCATCCGACATCGAGTTTGATTCGCCTCGGCATGCCTTGTACACCGAAGAAGAGGCCAGGTTAGCACGAGAGGACGGCGTCGACCTCAAAGAAGAAGCCTGTTTGCTGGCCTTGTCCAGATCGGCAGTCTATCAGCAGAAGTTGCGGCACTACCACAGCAAGAAGATTCGGCCTCTCGCTTTCCGAGAGGGCGATATGGTGCTACGCCGAATTCAGAAGTCAGACGGGCAGCACAAGCTATCCTCACCCTGGGAAGGACCATTCGTCATCAGCCGTGCACTCAAGAACAACTCCTATTATTTGATCGACTGCACCAAGGGCACTCGGCACAAGGACACATCAGGAGTAGAAACGGAGCGGCCGTGGAACGCTGAGCTGTTATGTCCGTTCTATAGTTGAGCGGCAGAAATTTATGTACGTCATTCGGCAAATGATCAGTAAAGCTATCATGCCTCTGAAAAAGAGCATTCGATTACCTTTGCATAATTTCATTTCGAAAAGCTAGCCCAAGTCGGCAACGCTTAAGTCATACCCGAGACATGCGCAGTGTACTCGGGGACTGACCGACCACGAGGTCAGAAGAATAGGCCAACGAGGCACGGGGACGGCGGGCTGGCACTCAACTTAGCACTTAACTCAAGCGCAAGTCACAAAAGTGTTTGTGGCATTGAGAAGGGCAGCGGTTGGGGCAGTCAGCAGTACAAGTTCCCGAGAAACAACTCGAAACGCTCTAGAAAGGGCATAGTCGATAAATCAAGTTGCCGATTGCGCCGTGGACCAATGCATCGAGCTCGGTAGCGGGCAATCGGATCCTAACAATGCAGAATCCTTTGCGTTAAACCTTGTCGTGTGAATTCGAAAAGCTTATCGAACCTTGGCTGGAAATCTACCTTTGATCCGATTGCAGACTGCATGTCGGCAGGAATACAGACAAGGCAGACACCCCCAAGTGCAGACCGATAAAAGAAACCGACAAACACGCAAAGTCAATCGCACAAATAAAAACTTGCAATGAGCAATCGGATTGCATAAGAGATAACAGGCCTAAGGCCGAACAAGTTCATTACATCGAAGTCATACCCAGTGGGTGTCGACAGAATTAAAAATATGTCTTACAAGCAACTAGTCGGAAAGGAAAAACAAGATAAGGCCGATCCAATGTCGGCAAGCTGCAGTAGGTAACGTCATCGGCGGCTTGGCTCAAGAAGTCGGGGCAGTCGAGGGCGCAGAGCTGGCAGTCGGAGCAGTCGGATCGGCGTGCGCGGCAGCGACATCTGGCTCCGACTGTGCATCAGAAGATTTGGCCCCAGCACGCTTGGACCTCGGAGAGGTATGGGACGAACCGCTGTCAGAAAGCTCTTCGGCCAAGCCAGAGATAGAAGTTGCGGCCAGCGGGTTCCCTCCCTCGTCGAGATATGGAGTATATTCATAAGGATAAAACCAGTTCACCATAGCGCTGGAAAGACGATTCACTTCAGCATAGGTCTTCTCGAGCACGTCGGCGGCGTTCTCTCTGAGGCTGTGGAGTTTGGAGAGTTTCACTTGCGGGTACCAGCTCAGCACAGTTTGAAGAGCAGTCTCAGTGCCAGTCCGACCAGCAGAGTTAAGCAAGACGTCGATCCGACGGGGAATGGCCTTCAGAAGAATCCGAGTCTTCTCGGTGCTAGCATTCGGAGCATCTCCCTTTTCAGAGTCTTCCTCTTCCAAAGGGACCAATCTGTGGGTCTCGGCAGAGGAGCTGGCAGCATGCTTCATCCTCTAAAGTCCAATCTTGAGCTCAGGCGGCGACCACAGCAACTCGGCAATCTTCAGAATGCCAAGTTTGAAAGACAAGGCAATCCCCTTGATGACGGGAATGCGAGCTGCTGTGCCAATCAGATACTCATGCCGAGTCCAGACGTCGTCATCAAGATGGAAGGACCCCCCGGCTGCGATGGTCTCCTCCCGAGATTTGGCCACGGCTGCATAAGCAGCTGCTTCAGATTCAGGCCAGGCTTCTGCATCATGAAGAAAAGAATGAGTAATAGCGCAAAAGAAGGAAGCAGTCGGAAACGCACTCGGAGGCAAGAAGCACTTACCGCTGAGAAGGGCGTCCATCTCGCTCATTGTGTCGCAGAGGCCCTTGGCCCGGCGTCGCATTTTTGTGGTGTCTTCATAGTTGCGCTTCTCCATCTCTTCATATTTGGTGATATGGTCATCGCGATCCTTTCAGATAGAGTCTCGCGCAACAATCGCTTCGTCCCTCTCGGCCTGCAATGCTTCTTGGGAGGCTACAGCTGCATCTCGCTCAGCGAGGAGCCCGTCACCAGCAGCGGTCACGACAGCTATGTCATCCAGATGCTTCTTTTCAAGAGCAGCCATCTCGGAGTGGAGGCTTTTGATAGTCCGAGTCAAGTCGGCTTCCACCCCCTGCAGTCGGGTCGCCTCTTCCTTGGCTGCGGCAAGTGCTGGCCCTTGCTGGTTAAGTTCTGCAGTTAGTTCAGCAATACGACCCTGAAGATCATCTACCATGGGAACAGAAACTAGAAGAAGACACAAAGGCATTAGTACAAGAGAGATTATCAGTCGGAGGGAAGATAGAAATGATAAGAGAAAGTACCTTTCAGCTTGTTGATCTCGGCCGATTGATTGTTGACCTTGAGCTGGGCCTGGGCGAGAGTTCGGAGGCTGGCGGTGTAAGCGTCGAGGAGCTTTTCAAAGATCTCGCATTTCTCTTCCATAATAACCTGAGAAGAATAGCAAGATAAAAGTTAGAGATACATCAGCTAAAAGAAGATCCGATTCGATTGCAAGCAATTGGCCCGAATCTCGGGGACTACACCCAGTGGGTGCTCTTGCGCGCACCCACCGGAAGAAAGTCTCCCGATTGGAGGAAGGCAGGAGAAAAAGTAGAAAGCATAAAAGATTTGAACCGATTGCTAAAAAATCGGCCCGAATCTCGGGGACTACACCCAGTGGGCCAGAAGAAAAGTTGCCCGATTGTTGGAAAGTCATAAAGGAAAATTGAAGAGCTTACCGCGTGATTGCAGTCGAGCTGTTGGAGGTCCCGAGCAATGGCGGTGGCAAAGTCGTTCACTCGACTGTATGCCATCGTCAGAGGATCCTGAGAGAGGTGCGGAGCGTCGGGCTCGGTGCCGACATGGCGGGTGCTAGAATACTCGGCCCGGAATTTCTCCACCGAGCGCATCAGAATTTCCGATGCAGAAGAAGTCGGCTGTTGCGGCGAAGCTTGAATAACGGCAGCAGAGGTGATGATGGTGGAGAACGATGGCGCCGACGTCGCCAAAGGGTCGGAGGCATTCGGTTGTGGCCGTGGCGCAATCGGGCGAGATGAAGCCAAGGTGGTTGCCACAATCGGCGGAGTGTTCATCATGATAGGCGAGGTGGTCATCATGATCAATGAGGTGGTTGCCGCAATCGGCGGATTTGTCGTTATGATCGGCAAGGTGGCAGAGGTGACGGGGGCAGAAACTGGGTCGGAGCGTCGTGGCGGAGATGGAGGAATCGGATTGGTCGATTCCGCTCCTTCGCCACCAGTAACTCCCTGGTCAGCTATTTTCTTGGAGATCGTGGAGGCAGTGGCGGAAGTAGTAGTGGTCTTGGCTGTAGCGAGGCGGGCTTTCTTGGCTGCGCGCTCGGCGTCCTTGGAGGTTCGATGTGAAGCCGGAGGCCGTTTATGAGTTGTAGCAACAGACGCAGCAGGGGAGATGACTGCGCCGACATAGGCAGGAATGTCGGCGTCGACATCATCAAGGCCAATCGGCTCCCTGAAAGAAGAAAAAGAGGTGAATCAGTACAAGGGAAAACAATAAAGTTCAAGGTATGAAGACAAGGGCATACCCGATTGTTCTCGGTGCGCCCGTGGGCATCCGACATCTCAAAGGGGCGACGTTCAGAGGCGCCTGGACAATCGGCACCCGAGTGACCGTCGCTCGGGGTTGTTTGCCCTTGGGGGCAGTCGGCATCGCCTTTGCGGCCTTGCTGGAGGCAACACCAGAAGAGGAGCTAGTCGCCGAGGCGCGTTTAGTCGGCACCTTCGGTGGCTTGGCGCGAGGAGCTGCATCAGAATTACCAACCTTTGAGACACTATCGTCATCGCTCCATTCAGCCAGAAATTTCTCAAGGGAAGGGTCAGGCGTACCCCCTTGAGCCGCAGTTCGGGTGTCGGCGTTCTGGGGGTCGACGGCCTCGACGTCGGCATCGTCAGCGAGGTCTTCGAAGTCGGAGGTCTCCCGGAGGATTCGCCGTCATCGGCATTGTCATCATCGGATTCGGAGGGAGGGACCTCGCCATTATACTCGAAGTCCGCGGGGTCATCTTCCTTGCGGTCGGGGGCGTAAATGCCAGCCACTTGACCGTCTTCCATCACATTGGTTTGAAGGAAGTGCTGGGCAAAAGAAGAAAGTTGTCAAAGAAATTGGATATGGGGCAAAAGCAATCGGAGAAAGGGATAAATCGGGACATACCACGGATGGCTTCTGTCGGCGGTGCAGGTACTCAAGGCCGAAGCGGAAGGGATCGGGCAAGGCGCTGGATGTGATAGCCTTTACCCTGGAGCAAAGGTCTTCGAGCTTCACCCACCACGTGCAAAACCGAGTGGGATCTCGGGGCCCCGACATGTCGCACATGCGGTGCACTCGGCGCTGCAGAGGAAGCACTCGGGCTTGAAGCCAAGCGGCGACAAGATCAGTCGACAGGAGCCCTTCTTGCTCCAGCTGAGCAACTCGGGCAACTTGAGCATCCACGTCAAGGTCTCCGACACCATACTTCAACTACCACTGATGCTTCTCAGTCGGCCGGGCGAGGGAGAACTCGGGCAGATTCAGGAGGTCGGGGCCTTGATCGGGTGACTTGACGTAAAAGAAGGTGGTCTGCAAGTTCTTGCATGACTGGACGATCTCGGGACTCTTGTACCTCGGTTTGCCGGCTGCGACAAGGCAACTGCCACAGTCGGTCATATCAGTCAGATAGGTCGGCTCTCCGCCTTCAGTGACAGACGGTACCACAGCTCCCGTCTGAGCATTGTGAGCTCGGAGGTTGAAAAACCGCTTCCAAAGAGCAATGCTTGGGCGGCAGCCGAGATATCCCTCACACAGCGTGACGAAGCCGGAGAGGATCATGATGAAGTTCGCCGCGAGGTGATGTGGTTGCAGTCGGTGGAAGTCGAGGAAATGTCGAAAGAAGGTGCTGGCGGGGAGTCCGAATCCACGCTCAAAGTGAGCGAGGAAGATGACCCTCTCGCCAGCGCGAGCGGTGGGCACGATCTCGGCGCCGGGGATGCGCCACTGGACCTCAGCCGGCATCTTGCGGGCGCGAACTAGAGCTTGGATGTCGTCCGCGGTGACCTTTTCTCCTTTCCGGCACCCGCGGCTGGCCTGAGAGGTGTCCCGTCGGGGAGCCATGGAGCTCGCGGGCGGAGCGAGAAGAGGGACGAGGTGCTAGCGGCGAGAGAGTACCGCGTCGGCGGAGCGACACACAAGCGCACGGCCGGAGCAGGCCCTGTGCGCGGAGGTGGAGAGACGAGCGCGACGGAGAGCTTCAGCTGGAGCGGCAATGGCGCACGCGAGGAGCAAGAGATGGAGGAGGAAGACGACGTATGGGAGAAGGAAGGGGCACAGGCCCTCCCCTGTGGCTTATAAGGGCGGCAGGGGAGGGGAGTGGGATCCGGTTGCGGCCGTGTGGCCTGGTGTGGCCTAGCCCACAGGGAGACCAACCGGCAAACCGGCGCAAGAGATCCCAGCGTGGGAAGCGAGGCATGCGACGTGGGGATCGAGGCCTGCAGTTACGTCAAGTCGCGCGTGGGTCGTGGGCCCCGTTCCATTGATTCCATCCCGGAGAAATCGGAAGTAACCGTTGGAAAGTAATCGGCGAGGGATGCTATTCTCATAAAGTGAAGGCAGAAATCAGAGATAATTCAAAGCAGATCGGACGAAATCTTGGCCAGCCGAGTGTGAGCTCTGAGTCGGTCGACGAACTTGGAATGACACACTTGATGAGGCCATAGCATTCGGAAGATATTGGAGCGAGATTGAAAACTGCAAAGGCCCCGCGGTCAAATGACCGTGGGACCTTTACAACTTTAGGGGCTACTGTCGGGGGATTGGTACCCGGGTAAGCTCACCCATGCGAAAGCAACCTTTCAAGACAAAGATGGACCGATTGGGCTGCAGCTGGGCCGAGCTGGGCAGGCGTACGGCCGATTGCTCCGAGGCAATCAGCCACACCGAATGCCAGCAGTCGGCCCAGGCAAAAGCGGTCCACTCTTTTGTCATCAAGACCATCATCCGATTGGCCCGCAGCTGGGCCGAGGTGGGCATTTGCACGGCCGATTGCCAAGAGCAATCGACCTCGCCGAGGGCCACCAGTCGGCCCAGGCGCAATCGGTATAACCTACCACCCCTGGAGAATTTGACCCCGAGGCCAGTCGGAGGTCCAAGTACAGGGTCGTAAATGCACAATCCCGAGAGATCGGGGTGGCAGAGAAGCCAAGTCACATCGAAGATCTGTCAGAGATGCGGTGTCGACCTCTCCGCCGATTCCGCAGACAGGCCGACAAGACCGCACCTCCTAGCTCCATTGTTCATCATCATGCCCTACAAGTCTACAGCATGGGCCGCCGCTTGTCGGGTCCGGATCACCCGGAGAGGTGCAGTCGGTGGGACCCAGCCGATTAGAGAATGACCGTTGGGCCCAATCGGCAGTGAAGTTACCGATTTACCTCGGTCTCATACTATAAGAGCCCAGGGTACCCCTCCTGTGTGGGGGACGATCTGCTCATTCGCACCATTACTCACATTCTCCTCAGTTCATTCATTGCTAGTAGTTACTCCTCAGGGAAGCAGGAGAGAGCCTTGCCCACGGCGGCGCTCACCTTCCCCTGAGAAGATAGAGAAGCAGTTATTGTAGTCCTTTTCCACTGATATATAAGAGACAAGCAGGAGTAGGGGTGTTATCTCTCCGGAGAGCCCCGAACCTGGGTACATCGTGGTGTCCTTCACCGTGTTTGTGCCCAACCCGATTCCGGCACCATCGACATCCTCTTCCTCGCGTCTTCCCCTCACTTTAGCCATCCCCATGGCATCTGACGTCACATCTCGACGACAACACTAGTATCCATATGTTTTTCCAAAACCTTCTTGTTGTACCAATTACAACACTTCTTCTAATACAGGATTTGAGTAAGTCACAGTATTGATAACAATCCTGGACCAATCGTAGTGAATATCCCTTTGACTCAAGCATTGCTACACATTGTAGTCAACCCATTGAATTTGTCAGAAACAATCTTTGTGAAAAACCAATCTTGACGTCCCTTTGATGTTCACATTTATTCCTCATAACTCTGAAGTTATTGTGAATATCAAGTAACCTCCTTACTTGATAATATTCAAGCAATCTTAAATGTAACTCAACATAGGATTTCATGACTCGTAGTCATATCTCGTACTTAGGTCCACCATCGCTTCTTTGTAGTTCATAGGAATGTCTTGTTCGATTAACATGACAAGTGAATCATGAATATCATTTTGCACCAGGGGCAAATATATATTCTTGAATCCTACCTTTCTCAGTAAAAGCTCCCATCAGAAGATCAAGATCATTATCATTAGTTTCTCCTCTTATTGTAGAGCTTTGCTTCCAGAACATATTCCGTTGCACTACTGTGACATTTGGAGGCAAGGTCAATTACCTTGGTTGAACTTTCACTTTTCTTCCATTACCACATTTATCAAGAACAATTCTTGACAAACACCAAACATAGCAATACAAGTTTTTCTCCTTTTGGTTCTAGTTGTGGAAGATGCATCCATAGTTGTCTAAGGATACACTGCAAAGATAATTTATCTTACATAAATCAAGCTTCCTAGAAACCACAACACACCATGACATATATAGTGTTGGTTTCCACGAACTCAGATGGCCCCCTATGCTGAAGTGAGTGTTTGCATATTAAATTAATAACTTTAAACAATAATAACGTAACTTGGTAAGAGATAACTTAGACCATACACTTTTCGATAGAATATGATCACAATGTTCAGGCACGTCAATCATATTGAAGTGTCTCAAGACATTGCAATTTGTGGAACAACTTTCACACAAGTCTTTATGCCCAAGACTAACTCAAAACATTTGTCACTTTGATCAAATCGTAGAGACTTGTCTTTCTTTTTAATTTAATATCCATATTTACTCTGAAATCCCTTTTGATCATATCAAATTATTTCAGACTCATGTTTCATTAGTGAATACAAATATTCATCTAAGTCCACATACGAAGTTCACGAAATAATGAAATTCACCACATGCTGACATACGATACATCACAATGTATGATACTCAACAATCAGTACACATTCCGTTTACCAGAATGCGAGGTTTTAGTCATCTCACCTAAAAGGCATGGTTTGTATGTGTCAAGAGATCAAGTATCTTAAGACATCATCATACCATTCATGACTTAAACTGTAGTGTCATTATTAAGCCTGGATATTTCTTGGCATTACAATATTTCTTATAAATGATCAAACAACTATCATCAATATAAGAATAACTCATTCATAATCGTAATGTGACCATGAGAGATATCATTCATAAAAGGAGAACAACTGACTTGTTTCTCACTAATATGAATAATTGTCTTCGCGAGATGCAAGACACACTAATAAAGTCCTCATTCAAACGATCATAAAATTTATTCATATATTAATCAATTGATAGATGTAGAGGGAGAGTGTTGTCAACCATCAACTATCTTGATTGTCGTCAGCACGCATTGTCACCTCATCCCTTCCAGGCCACTCTCAAGCAGTAAGTTCAAGCATCGAATACTTAATCAACCGCAATTAGTGTTTCGTGGGAAAGACATTTATAACTCGTATATCAAATATACCTTCTCCGTCAATGACCATTCCTGCATTGGTTCTACTCTTAAAGTTCTTGACTTTAACCATGACCTCATGACAGGTGAACGATTCTCCTTCATGACATAGTCCAGACATGGTCTTTGTAACTGGGAGGAAGCGGATGCAACTCCCCAGTTATCGCAAAGTAACCAGTCATTCAGTAGTCCAAGTTATACACAAGGTGTTCCATGTATCTTATACATTTTCCAAGTGACTTTCTCAGCAGGTTGTTCCTTTCACCATAGTTGAAAGAAACCCCGTCCATATACTCATATTCCATTACTCTGATTTGTGACCAAGTGCTTTAAATTTCACCTAGCACGTCATACGTGTTGGTTAACATGCATTCACAATTCAGATTCCATAGAATGAATTATGGTGTATTGGACAGTTATTCATAAGTGACGGTGAGTGCGATACTCATCATCATCTTTCTTGATTACGGAGTTGTCAGGTGTATCTCCTAGCAGTTCTTCGTATTATGTTTAGCAAGTCATTACTAATGAGTATGTCTCTAATGGTGTTGGTACACATCAATGAAGTAAGACCCATTTACCTTAAGTTCTATCATACTAAAAGAGCCATAGTTCTAAACAATGGTATGACGTTATCTACAATGATATTTTCTAAGACATGAAGATTAAATTCATAATATGGAGTTCATGTTTCAAAAACAATTCTGGAACTCCCACTCAGACAAACATCCCTCATAGTTTATTCTAAGTGATTACACGATCCTTGAAGAACATACCTCCCCCGTGTGACACGACCATCAGTATGTTCTTCAAGGTAGGCCATCATGCCAATCACATCATCCATGTGACTCATGCTCGACCTTTCGGTCTCTTGTGTCCCGAGGCCATGTCTACACATGCCAGGCTCGCCACAATAACCTTAGTGAGTATATGCCGCGTATGCAAGGCCATGTTTCTGGACATGCTAGGCTTGCTCCACCCATCTCTTGTGAACGTAAAAATGTTTGACACCCTGTGAAACGTGATGCCTCCATAATGAAGAACTTTCCAGATGGTGCTTCACTAAGGAAGGACACTTTGTTGGATTAGTGAGGGATCATCCTATTATGCTACCGTCGTATATCTAACATATTAGCAAAACAGGATGCAACAGTATAAATCATACATGCTATGATTCCCCCCGACATGCAAATTAAAGTTGAAGACGCCTTTCTACTTTATCTTTTGCAAGTTTTACGTGGCTGCTAGGGGTTTCGAGAAAAGAACCGCTTTCTATCCTGCGAAAACAAGCCACAACACCAATTCCGCAATTGTCTCTATTACACCCCTGTCGGGGCCCTCCGTTGCAAACATCTTTGCATCGCTAATGCAGAGAGACAGACAACCCCCCAGCCACTTTATATGGTACAAGCCATATGTCAAGCGTGGAACCAGTCTCGCGTAAACGCGTAAGGTCGGTCGGGGGCCGCTTCATCAAACATTGCCGCAATGCTAAATGAGTACACGTGAGAGGGTAACAATTGGAGAATTGATGCCTACATACTAGATGTGTTCTATCCGTACAATACATCTACGCATAGCCTTGCTCATGATACCACTATTGGGGTTCGGGGCATAAAACACAATTTTTTCATAACCTACGAGACCCATACCCAAGACCTATGCTATGCTGATGCAAGTAACGGACAGAAATTGATCACATACCAGTATGTAGTCCGTTAAGCGGGAAACGTTCCCGCATGAACGTGGTTGGTGTAGTCGTACCGGCAATCCCCGATGCCGCGCAGATCCACGATGACTCCTGTAGCCACCCGATCCTTGTAGACCGATGACGGGATTACGTCCCCGTCGGAACGTTGCTGATGAAGACCTCGCGATACGACCACGACGATGAAGTAGCACCACAAGTGTAGTGCCTCGCGGGATTATACACATACAGTATACCCGACGTCCCTCCGGGCTCCGAACCAGTAGAGCAGCGGAAAGAAGATGGATTCGGATCCCGATTCAAGCAGCACGACGGCGTGCGTATACTGGAGAAATCCCCAACCAAGTGTAGACTCCAAACAAGGGGACTCCACTCGAGGAAGGAGAAAGGAGGGAGAGAGAGATGAGAACTTATCTCAAAAATATCATGATTAAAAGGGCACCTCTACCCCTCCTTATATAGGCCAAGGAGGGGTGCCACCCCCCCTCCACTTCCGGGGTGGGACTAATCCCAAGGGAGGGGGTGGCGCACCTATTAAGGGGGGGTGGGCCCCCTCATGGCGCCATGGCCCATGGGGGAGGACTCCCTCTCCCCCTAATGGGCCCTATGAGGCCCTTATGCCTTTTAATTACTTTTTAATTATATTTAATTATATTTTAATATTTAATTAAGATAATTAAATAATAAAACATTAATTAAACATTATTAAATATATTTTGAACCTTTCAAAATACCCGGAACAACTTCCGGCCTTCATCGGAACAATTCCGGTGTTCTCTCCAATTTCTTCGGTGATCCCGAATCAATCCTTACTGCGTCGAGTACCCTTAAGTGTAACACCCTATGGTCCGGGAAACAACAGACATGATCGAGACAATTCTCATTGATCAATGACTAATCAATTGGACCTGGTTACAATCCTTGATAGCCCCTGCGCTTCCATCGAATGAACTTCAATCGCTGTTGGATCCGTTAACCGTGTGCCTGTTCCCTTTGTCCTGGGGTACTTTGCTTGTCCGAGGTTTGATCATCGGTATCCATTATACCTAGTTCGTCCTCGTTCTCAATAAACAAATTTACTCGTTCCCGTGATATTACAACTCCGTGACCTAGTCACATGTTTGCAAACTTTATGATGTAACATCATCGAGTGGGCCCAGAGTACCTATCCGTCACACGGATGGACAAATCCCGCTTTGATCTATTTGCATACTCATTAACATATATATATTCGGAATACCTGAAGTACTCCTTTATGGCCAGCATATTTCAGTCAGGCGGTGGGTAGAAAATCAAGGCATTCTAATAGACAGTAATTACGTATGATCATTACGGTCTAAGGATCTGGTCACTACGTTATAGTTATCGCAATGTCGAACTATGTGACTTGATCACATCGCAACACTTCTGGTGGGTGTATGTCCATCATATCATTATCCAATGATACGACTCCATTGTCAACAGACGCCATTGTCTCATGATCAGGAAACCTTGATCATCAATCGCCCAATGGACTAGTATACTAGGGTTGACTAGGGACCTGGTTGTTTGTATACCACACCTGTATTAATGTTTCCGCTTAATACAGTTATAGCATAGTATCAAACGTATAATGAACTAATGGAATATGCTCGATAAAACATATTTTATTTGCCTCTAGGGCACATTCCCAACAGCTATGATCTAGATACACTTTCATACACGTTTGATCATATTTGGACTAACTTATTAACTCAGTGCGCCACAGTGTCAGTTCATGTTTTTCTATTCCAGGTTTCCCCCATATTAAAAGTGCTCCAAAAATTCAGAAAAATCAGATAAAAAATCAGCACACCGGAAGCTTCCGGAACCCCGAAGGAGGGCCGGGGGGCCACCACCAGGGACCCAGGCGGCCACCTGGCGCGACCTAGGGTCTGGCCGCGCTAGGGGGTGCCTAGACCCCTGGTGGCCCCCCCGACTGCCCCCTTCGCCTATTTATTCCCCGTGACGCGAAACCCCTGAAGACAGAACCATTTTTCGCGATCTCGCCTTTGTTCCGCCACCGCCGCGCTTCCAAGATCGGGAGCGCCAACAGACTTCTTCCCGGCACCCTGCTGGAGGGAGTATCGACCTATGGGAGCTTCCCCTTCACCATGGACGCTTCTCGGATGTGCCGTGAGTAGTTTCCTTTGGACCATGGGTCCGTGATCAGTAGCTATGTGATGTTCTCCTCCCCTCTTTGTTCTTCATGGTTTAGACCTTGTGAGCTTCCCTACATGATCGAGACACATATGTAATCTTTCTGTTGTTGCTATGCTGAGTTTGATGGGATCTGATGGATTATGAGATTATGTTCAGATTGTGATAAATTAATATATTTGGTTCTTATCTTTTATATTTTTGTTTCTAAGTAATTGTTGCATGTTCTCCGTTGTTGTTTATTGCTTTGGCCAAGTAGTAGGTAGTAACTCCATGAGGGAACTGTTGGGAAACGCAGTAGAAGACAAAAAAATTCGGCCTACGTAGCAATCACCCAAGATCATCTACGAAGATTACATACAAGGTTTTAGGTCATGGCTCACCAACCGATGTAGCGGAAGTAGAGTTGGTAAAGACCGTTGGTGCAGATTCCCGCAGCTAGGAATTTCAATGACCTCCCAACCGCGAGGATATCGATCCCGCGTACCGTTCCACGATCCGTTGCGCGATCTGTCCCGCGAACCGCCCCGCGATCCGTCCCGATCAAGTCCCACGAACAAGTCCCTCGAACATGATCTCTGAGGAAGAAGAAGGACCTCGAAGAAGAAGGACCTCTAAGAAGGATCAAAGGTATGATCCCTCTACCGGTATCCACACATCCCGATGTAGCAATCCAGCAGCGCTCCGCCGTCCAGAGAAGAACGCCACCGAGAGAAACTAGAGGGAGAAGAGCCTAGCGGCGTCCGGACTAGAACGATCTAGCCTGAAGAGAATTAGAGGCGCATGGGATTTAGCTGGGGCAGCCTTGGGGCTTTTGTGGTGTATCTTTGGGGCTACCCCTGCCCCCGAATATATAGGTGGAAGCCTGGGGTCGCAACTTGGATGAGGGTTCTCCCCAAAGTCGGTTTTGGCCACCAGGAGGAGTCCAACACGGATTACAGTACGAAACGCCGCGGACTACGGCGTCTAGGGGGGAAACGCCAGGGACCCTGGCGTTTTGCCCTAGCCCCCAAGGAAAGTCTATTTCCCACCGACCTACGGCCTTGTGGACCTTCCTACTTGGCCTAGCTTCGGTTTCCGCGTCTTGGAGAGTTCCATAACCCTCCAGATACTTCCATAAGCTCCCAAGAACCTCCCGAAACCTCCCGAAACATTTCTAGAAGTCCCGGAACAATTTCCCGATGTTTCGTAACCTTTCCACAACTATTACCGAATGTTGCAAAACCTTCCGAGACTATCACAGATTTCTTATTACCACTTCAAGATTCTTCTTGAATGTTCCGAAATCATCCGTGACCGTTCACGAATATTCTGAAACCATTCGGCACAACCTAGAACACTTCTAGTGCTACCCGGAAACACTTCCGGTTCCACCCGAAACAATTTCGGTACCCTTTCTCTTTTCATCTCCTAGTTCTCTAACAGATTACTACTCGTTAAGTGTGTGACCCAATAGGTTCGATATAATGCGGACATGACTCAGAACATCTTCCGGACACAGGTCAACAACCTTTTGTTAATAGCCAATAATCAACAGCGGAGCCATGGACACCCATGTTGACTCCCGCACATACACGAATAAACTTCGATTGAACCTTTATGTTAGCCATGTACCATTCCCTTTGCTTCGCGATATATGACAAAGTCAGAGGAGAGAAGTTTGGCCCCCATGTGTAACAACTTCTTGAACACAAGCCACTCGTTATCCTCTTTGCTCGTTTGTCCCTTTTTCTCGTTATCGTATTCCGGTATCCCCGTGAATAATCACAATGCATCTGGCCAGACTATAATGGATACCGTCATACCGAGTGGGCCCGAAGTGAATATCTTCTTCATCGTGAAGGAGAAAATCCCAGTCTTGAACTATCACAGTTACTAGACACACTATCCAATGTACCCAGAACTTATTTTACTACTTCCCAGTAACGGGAAGATTCATCTAAGAACCAAAGCACATCTTCCTGTGTGAAGCAACTTGATACTCTCATGGTCTAAGGAATTACGTATATGATAACATTTCATGATATGACTTATAACGTTGTTACGATGTGATCTCTAAGTATATCATTCAATACTGGGGTCGGTTCAACATCATTGTTTTGCTAACAATATGTTCTCATTGCTACTGACATCCTTGTTACAAGAACAATGTCCATGATTAAGAAAATGTAATCATCAGATAGCACATGAGCTGGTCTTAGAGGCTAAACCAGGAACTCTTGGTGTTTACATTTCCACACATGCAAGTGAGTTTTCTTCTGAATCTCATAGTCAGGGTCATTGCAATTATAACACAGAAATATAAACATGAATTACGAACATGGAAATATATATAATAACATTTTATTATTGCCTCTAGGGCATATTTCCAACAGTCTCTGTAACACCCTCAGTTTCTGTAACAGTAATCATCATCACTGTTCGTTAATCACTGTTATCCCCTGTCCTTAATCAAACTTTGCTTCTGCTCTTTTCAAACCATGCTGGTTGGTAATCAAAACCCAAATCCCAATGCATCTTCCTCATCAAGAAACTAAACCCTAGTTGAAACTGCTTTGAATAAAAATTAAAACAAAAGTGTTCAAATAAAGTTGTTCCATAAATCCTGAAACCATTTTTGTAAATTGCCTAAAATCATTATAATCATGTTGGACCAACTTTGGTAATTTTTGGAGTTATGAAAAATCTCAAACAATTATAACAGTAGCTTATAAGGTCCTTTTTAATCATAAAATATTTAAAAGAAATATCCACTGAGTTTTAAAATGCACCAAACCTTTTGTGTCACCTACATGTGACATACACCTATTTGACAAACCCCCAACACATTTAAATAAAATGCAGAGACATTTATTTTAATTGCAGCAGTAAACAAAAGAAATACAGAAAAACTAAACAAATTGGAATAGCACTAAATGTCGCCCTGGGCAATGGCCCACCCCGGCCCACTCCTCTCTCTCCTTCCTCCTCCCGCACTGGCGCCATGCCGCCGCCGTGGCCGCCGCTGCCAAGCTGGCCCCGCCCTCCTCACCCGCTCCCCTGTCCCCTAGCCGGCCTGGAGGCGATAAGGATGCCCCCCGCGATGTGTGGATCTCACCTGCCCCTTTTTCCCCTTCTCCTGCATCTCGCACTCGTCGGGGCAAAACTGGCCGGTGCAGCCATGGCCACGGGCTCGTGAACACCCGCGGCCACACTGCACCCAGCCCCAACCAGACTGTCCCCGAGCCTCTCCGTCGACGTCCACGCCACCTCACCAAAGGAATCGATCCCGGAGTCTCCACCTCGCGCGCATCGGGTCGTCTTCAACCTCGAGCAGCCGGAGATCGCAGAGGAATTGCCACTGCCTCACGCCACAATCGAGCTCACCGCCAGCCCCGACCCGACCGCGGTGAGCACCGAAACAATCCCCAAGTGCTCTCAGCCGCCTGATAACCTCCAGTTGCGTTCCCCTCTTCGTCTTGCACTGCCCGCCGCCGTGGAGGTCATAGCCGTGCCCACCGTGGGTTCCAGCGCGCGCTTTTGGCACCCTCGCGTGTCTGATGAACCATAGCTTCGCGCTAACTAGTTCGCGTCCCCTGGATGGTGCCGTAGCCGCGATTTCGTGCACCTCCAGAGACCGCCGCCGCCATTGGCGACGTAGAGCTCACCTCCGGCCATCTCGTCTCGAGCTGCTTGCTGGAATGGATGCGGCTCGTACCCAGGGACACGCAACAACAAACCTCGTCGCGAACGTCCACCGGAATCCAGCGCAAGTTCGTCGGCCGTGGCTGCCCTCGCCGCCGGCGAGCTGCCCGTGCCACTGCCATGAGGGCCCCTTCGTCAGAAAAACAATTAGGGGTTAATTATCCCCTATGGGTCACTTACATGTGGGTCCGCCTGCTAATTAAAACGGTTGGTTAAATTGAATCCATTTGGATTAACTACTGTCTATGACAGGTGGGCCCTAGGTCATTAAGTTAATTAAATAACTGTTAAATTATTTCTGTTAGTATGACATGTGGGCCCCCACTGTAATTGGTTTTAATTAAAATGTTTTATAAATAAATAGAGGCACATGTCAGGCACTGTTTTGGATAATGTTCTGGATAATGTTGAATAAATAATAAAAGAAATTCAGAAAATCATTTAAATGATTTAAAACTTTGAAATTCAATAACTTTTAAACCGTAACTCGGATTCAAAAACTTTATACATGAAAATTGATCAGAAAAATATAACGAATACAAATACGCTATCCGTATGTGACGCCCCCAAAATCAAGCCGTGTACAGTAATCATACACGCAGGGTACACGACTGAGATTAGGGTGCCACGGTGATAATATCACAGCACAATACTAAACACAAAAGGATAAACAAAAATATTACAATAGAGGGGGTCACGCGGACCCGAATATATAAGTTATACAAGCCATAATATCTGAGTACAGACATAGTTAGTCAAGTTTTGCCTTAAGAAGGCTAGCACAAATCACATCAGAGATACAGAACGAAAAGGCGAGGCCTCCTGCCTGGGATCCACAGTACTACTCCTGGTCAACGGGGAACTCGACGTCGTAGTAGGCGCCTCCGGGGTACTCCTGCTCCTGGGCTCCAACGTCGGCTGCAGCGGCCGATCAGGCAAAACAATAAAGGAAATAAAGCAGGTGAGTATCTAGTATACCCGCGAGTCTTACGTCCGCTACTAAGCATTATGCATTGTAACAACGGAAAGAAGAGGCTGTATATAGTGGACTGAAGGCAGAAATGCAGAGCAAGGGTAAGAGCTAGGCCTATCGAAGACTAGCATCTTCCGACGATGTCTTGCAGCATGAGGTAAGAATCAGCCAACAGTTTATATAAAACAGTAAGGTAACAATGAAGCAGAAGTTGCTGCAACATTGAATAATAATAAGTTGTAATAATTAACAATGCCTCCGAGTTCACCTCCTCGACATCCCCGCGAGGAACAGAACTCGGAACCATACAGTTTAATAATAGTTTCTAGTGGTAAGATCCAGCTTCAGCATAAAGCGTCCTGTTACCGTGGACACGGCTATTCGAATAGATTAATCTTCCCTGCAGGGGTGCACTTGTGTTACGCTACACGCACGAATCTCCAGGGTGGCGGGAATCTTGTCAGGGAACGCTCCACCGAGGCTATCCGACACTTCCTAGCCCATCTTTCAAACTCAACAGAGAGGTCATCCGCCGGACTATATCCTATGTACGCGGGGCTTTGGACCCTAACCCCGACGTACTCCTGCACGGTGCGAGGCTGGCCGGTGAAGTTGAAGCAAATTCAAATAAAACACACCGCTCGAGCAAATAAGACAACACCACTTCCCGGCGCAGGCCGCGGTACTGCTGACGTCTGAAGAGTCCTCGGACGACACTAAGAAGCGGAGGAGCCCATAACTCGTAGTTCCCACGGGTAGGTAGTGCGTACATGGCATATAGCCAACTCAAGACATTCACTGAACCATTTAGAATTTTAATTAACCTGCGTGACAACCGTTATCGTGGCCTCGACTTAACCGACCCACGGACAACGACAGCAGCCAGGACCACCAGTACATCGGTGCCTGCCCCGTCGTCCCACCAAGTCACTGCGGTTACCAACAAGGTGAACCGTCTCCTTACCTTGTCTCGCGGGTGCTCCTGGAGGAGCTCGACTTTCGTGGGTTGGTAACTCTCGCGACCAACGGTCAGGGGCCAAGCACACCGGTACACTGGTCGTGCCCTCCCTGTCGTCCCGTCGCAATACCTCTCGCGGGCACCGTTGGGTCGCCCGACTTCTTACCTGAAGGACAACCGTTTCCAGGACCCTATGGCGGTAAGACAAAGTCAGCCTCGAGTGGAGTACAAGGATTACTCCTTGATGGCTCACACTTGAGGTGACTAGGCATAACCCAGATAGGGGCCTTTGACGGTGTCTGCATTGTACCGTACCTGTGCAGTTATAATATAAGTATCCGCGTCCACTCCCCTGAGTGATCACGGCCCTCTATCTAACCCTAGCTAACAATGCGCAGGGCTTACTGCTGAATAATGCATATAAAATTAATAGGCAGCATAGGATAAAGGAAGGCACATCAAGGGGCGACAAAAATCAGGCTATGAAGTTGAATAGGATTGTAATCGTAGCAGCAGCAGTAACAATGCCTAGTGCAAGAAATGTACGGAAAGATAGGCGATATCTGGGGAAGAGAATGGCTCTGCTTGCCTGCAAGCTTGACGGTCGGGGTAGGGTCGTCGACGAAGTAGTCGTACTCAGCAGCGGTGTAGTCGACGGCAGCAGCGGGGTCTACCGAAGATTAAGGGGGGGAGGAAACAGTAAATACACAGCAATAATATACAGACATATGCATGACATGACAGATGAAATGTAAACGGGGTTCTAACGCAGTGTAATGCAATATGCTCGGAGCGGGAATTCATCTGGGGATGAACTACCGGCTCCGGGTGATTACCGGACTGGGTGTCCGGAGGGGAAAAGATCAAGCCGGAGGTGTCGTGGTTACCGGAACAACATAAGGGGGGGTGTATCCATGCTATTTGAACCATTCCGGACAACTTTCGTGTTCGGAATAAATTCATCCGGGCACTCTAACAGTACCGGACCATTTATCGGACAGACGGTCCGGAGGGGGAATGTTCGGTGTTCGTTGCGTTAGAGGGAGGTGGTAGACACACGGATAGCGTATTCGTATTCGTTGTATTTTTCTGATCAACTTTCATGTATAAAGTTTTTGAATCCGAGTTACGGTTTAAAAGTTATTGAATTTCAAAGTTTAAATCAATTTAAATGATTTTCTGGATTTCTTTTATTATTCATTTAACATTATCCAAAACATTATCCACAACATTATCCAGAACAGTGCTGACATGTGGGACCCACATGTCAGCCTCTGTTATTTATAAAACATATAATTAAATTGGAAAAATGCCTCTGCACCCACCTGTCAGTGACTAGTTTTATAATTTTTATTTATTTCCAAATTGACTTACAGCTGGGGCCCAGCAGTCAATGACTCCAATGCTAACTAAACTTGGTTAATTAAGTTAAAGGACCAGGGCCCACTGTCAGTGAGTCATAATAACCAAAAGGTTAACTTTTCTATTTAGATTAACAGGGATAGTTAGCAGGGAGGTGGGGCCCGGCTGTCAGTGACCCATTAGCCACTAACAGCAGACCTGGCAGGGAGGACCCACCGGTCAGCGACTTCGGTGAGCTCGCCGGAGGCTCGCCGGCGGCGAGGTCGAGCTAGCCCGCGATTCCGAGCGCCGTTTGAGGCGCTGCTTGCGGCATCCGACGAAGAACTCGACGCCGCATCGATCTGGGGTGTTCCCGCGGGCTGGGACGCACGGAGGTGAGCGCAGCTCCAACAATGGCGGCGAAGGTCGTCGGGCTCCAATGGCGAACGCGTCCACGAGTCGAAAACGGGCGGTCCAGTGGGTGGAACTAACCCTACGGAGCACGGGGAGGTTAACGGTGCCGAACGCGTGGCCTGGGGCGGCTTGTGTGCTCGACTACGACGGCAAACGGCGGCGGCCGGAGCACGGTATAGGGGGGCAACGACTACGGGTAGAGTACACGTTATCGGGGTGCTGTATGCGGAAGCCGTGCTCACCTGCGATGCGTAGTGGACGGCAGGCTGCTCGGCGAGGCTCGACGACGCGGGAATGCGACGGCGATGTCGCGGCGGCGCCGGAGGGGAACGGTGGCGTAGTCGTCGTTGCCGGGCTCCACGGTTCGATTCCTTGCGCTCGGAGACGAGGACGTCGACGAGGAACACGCCGGACAGGTCTTCGGGGCTCGGGGAGGCTGTTGGCCGCGGCGGTTCACCACGGCGGCGAGGCTGCGCTCGGGTGATTCCTTCCCCGACGATGGCGAGAGGGGGAGGAGGGGAATGGAGGTGCGGGGGTGTCCAGGAGGGAGGGGGCCTCGTTCTTATCGCGTCCACGGCGTCAGGGGGGCAGGTGAAGGGCGGGGCCGGCTGGCAGCGGCGCGTCCACGACGGGCGCCGGACGGGAGCATGTGAGGGGGTGGTTCGGGAAGAAGACAGGGGGGGGGGGCTTGGGCTGGGCTGCGGTGGGCTTCGCCCCAGGCGATAGATTAGGGTTTTTCTATTTTCTGGTTTTTGTTTACTGTCCTGCTGTTTGTATTTTAATTTGGTGCCTTTTGCATTTTTGTAAAAGGGGTTAGGTGTCCCAATATTAGTATAACATTATAAGTCAGTGCCACAAAAAGTTTTGAAGCAAAATAAAATCATTAGATACTTATTTAAAATATTAAATGCCCCAAGTAAGAGTTTTAACCTACTGTTTGAATTGTTTGGAATTTTCTGTAACTCCAAAAATTACCAAAGTTGTTCCAACATGATAATAATGATTTTAGGCAATTTATAAAAATGGTTCCATGATTTTTGGAACAACTTTATTCCAGCACTTTTGTTTTAATTTCCATTTGAGGTAGTTTCAACTAGGGTTGTTTTCATGATGAGAAAAATGCATTGGGCTTTGTGTTTTGATTACCAACCAGCCTGGTTTGACAGAGAGCAGAAGCAAAGTTTGATTAGGGACAAGGGATAACAGTGATTAGCAAACAGTGATAGTCAACAGTGATGATGATTACTGTTACAAGCATCTGAGGGTGTTACAAATCTCCCCCACTACAAGAATTCTCGTCCCGAGAAGTTAAGTGGTAGCGAGGAAAAGATCGGGGTATTCATCGCGAAGGCGATCTTCGCGTTCCCAAGTGGCTTCATCTTCAGAATGATTTGACCACTGAACCTTGAGGAACTTGACGGTCTTGTTGCGGGTTCGGCGTTCAGACTGATCGAGAATGCGGCTCGGATGTTCTCGATAAGTCAAGTCTTGTTGCAGCTCGATCAAATCATGCTCCACTTCGCGGATAGGATCCTTGAAGCAGCGACGGAGTTGCGACACATGGAAGACATCGTGGACTTGGGAGAGGTTCGGCGGCAATTCCAACCGGTATGCCACGGGTCCACTCCTGGAAAGGATACGGAACGGGCCAATGTAGCGAGGAGCCAACTTGCCCTTGATACCGAAGCGATGAGTGCCCCTCATGGGAGTGACACGGAGGTAAGCGTATTCACCAGGTTGATACTCCATTTCACGGTGTTTGCGGTCATAGTTGCTCTTCTGACGAGACTGTGCAGCCTTGAGATTTTCTTGAACAATGCGAACTTGTTCTTCAGCTTCTTGGACAAGATCCGGTCCGAAGTAGGGTCGTTCCCCAGTTCCTGACCAATTCAGGGGGGTTCGACATTTACGTCCGTATAGAACTTCGAAGGGGGCCATCTTCAAGCTAGCCTGATAGCTATTGTTGTACGAGAATTCCGCGTACGGGAGGGCATCCTCCCATTTCATGCCGAAAGAAAGGACACAAGCGCGAAGCATGTCTTCCAGCACTTGATTTACTCGTTCAACTTGGCCTTGCGACTGGGGGTGATAAGCGGTGCTGAGATTCAGACGAGTCCCGAAAGCTTCCATGAAACTATTCCAGTATCGTGAGGTGAAAATACTGCCATGGTCTGAACTGATCTCCAACGGAATACCGTGGAGTGACACAATTCGGGAGATATACAAGTGTGCTAACTGACTAGCAGTGATCGTTTCCTTGACCGGTAGGAAGTGAGCAATCTTGGAGAATCGGTCGATGACGACAAAGATGGCATCGTTACCTTTCTGTGACCTAGGAAAACCGGTGAAGAAGTCCATTTCGACTTTGTCCCACTTCCAATCCAGAGGAGGGAGTGGTCGCAACGAACCAGCGGGTTTCTGATGTCCGGCTTTGACGCGACTGCAAACGTCACATTGAGAAACATGGCGGGCGATGTCTTGTTTCATGTAAGGCCACCAGTACCGTTGACGAAGGTCTTTATACATCTTGGTACTGCCAGGGTGGATTGACAAGGTAGAGTTATGGGCTTCTTCCATGATATCCGGACCACAGTTAATGAGGACCGGGCTCACAGGAACTACTAAGCGGCCCTTGAAGTACACAGTATTACCATCATTAGCATCAATGGTAAAAGAGGAGGGCTTTCCTTCGGCGATGTCCTGCTTGATCTTCACAATGTCTGGGGCCAGAGATTGTCTACTCTTGATGAGGACGTCGAGTTTTGACTCGAGAACCAGGTTATTGACGTAACCTTGAGGAACAATCTCGAGATTCAACTTGCGAAACTCTTCATACAGAAGTGGTTGCTGCACCTGAACCTCAAGTTCAGAACAGTAAGCTTTGCGGCTCAAGGCATCGGCCATCACATTAGCCTTGCCAGGGGTATACGAAATATCCATGTTGAAGTCAGCTATTGTCTCGAGCCATCGTTGTTGAGGAAGATTTAGGTCTGGCTGAGTAAACAGGTACTTCAGACTTTGGTGATCGGTGTAGACTTCGCAACGATTACCGACGAGGTAATGTCGCCACAGCTTCAATGCATAAATTACTGATGCCAATTCGAGATCATGCGTTGGGTATTTGTCTTCATGAGCACGCAACTGACGAGAGCCATAAGCAATCACCTTGCGTTCTTGCAATAGGACACAGCCTAATCCTTGACGAGACGCGTCGCAATATATCACGAAGTCCTTCTGAGTATCAGGGGGAGCGAGCACTGGGGGAGAAGTTAGCTTGTCCTTGAGTGCTTGAAAACTTTCTTGACATTTATCTGTCCACTCAAACTTGACGCCTTTGTGAAGCAGATTAGTCAAAGGCCTGGCAATCTTGGAAAAATTCTCAACGAAACGGCGGCAATAGCTAGCGAGTCCGAGGAAACTGCGGACTTGCTTGGCGGTCTTGGGAGGAGTCCAGTCAAGTATAGCCTGGATACGTTCTGGGGTGACGGCAATGCCATCCTTGGAAATCACATGTCCAAGGTAGGTTACTTCGGGAAGCCAGAACTCACACTTAGAAAACTTAGCGTAGAGTTTGTGTTCTCGAAGCTTCTCCAGTATAAGACGAAGATGTTCAGCATGTTCTTCTCCATTCTTGGAATATATCAATATATCATCCAGATAAACCACGACGAACTGGTCGAGGTACTCCATGAAAATATAATTCATCAATCTGGAGAAGGTGGCTGGAGCATTGGTTAAGCCAAAGGACATGACAGTGTACTCGTATGAACCATAGCGAGTAATGAAGGCAGTCTTCGGAATGTCTTCATCACGGACTCGGATTTGGTGATAACCCAACCTCAAGTCGAGTTTAGAAAACACCTTGGATCCGGCAAGTTGATCATACAGATCGTTGATCTGGGGAAGTAGGTATTTATTCTGGATGGTGGCTTGGTTAATGGGCCGATAATCTTGGACCAATCGGTTTGTCCCATCGCTCTTCTTGACAAAGAGCGAAGGTGCTCCCCAAGCTGAGGAACTAGGGCGAATGAATCCTTTCTGAAGTTCCTTGTCGATTTCCTCCTTAAGTTCAAGGAGTTCATGTGGCGGCATCTTGTAAGGACGCTTGGCAATAGGAACAGTGCCTGGCTTCAAGTCGATGACGAATTCAACTTCCCTGATCGGGGGTATTCCCGGCAGTTCTTCTGGGAAGACGTCGGGAAAATCGCGAACGACTGGAACGGTCTCAATGCCTTTCAAAGGTGAGACATTCAAAGCATTCATCATAAAGATATGTGTTTCAGCATTACGGGTAACTCGTGCGGTGTGGTTAACAATCCCACCGGAGGGGTGAAAGAGCTGGACAGACTTGGTGCCACAATACAGTGCGGCATCGTGAAATTTCAACCAATCCATTCCGAGAATTAGGTCTATGGTGGAAGACTTCAGGAGGATGGGCGACGCAAAGAATTCAACTCCTTCGATTTCAATGGTGGTGTTTGGCACAATCATGGTGGTTCGGCATTGGCCAATCGGGGTGCGAACAACCATCGGGGGTTTCATCGTTTCGTACTTGAAGTTATGCGAAAATGCAAATGCTTCCGACATGAATGAATGCGATGCTCCTGTATCAAATAAAACAGCAGCAGGTACGGAATTAACGAGAAGGGTACCCATCACGGTAGCGGGTTGTTGCTGAGCTTCTTCAACATTGACGTTGTTAGCATGTCCACGAGCATAAGCAGCAGACCCAGTATTATAGTTGGGGGTCCTGTTCTTGCCACGACCATTTCCGCGGCCGGCGGGGTGAACTACCAGTTGCTTCTGTTTCTGGGGGCACTCTCTGGAAAAATGCCCAGGTTGGCGACACGTGAAGCATAATCCATCCTGAGGACGAAGGGGGGTAGCATTGGTTGGTGCAGGCAGAGCTCTTGGCATCTGCAGTGGTGGAGGCAGACGGGGTGTTGCATAAGACGGCCTTGGGACAGGGACAGCTGAATGAGTCACACTGGTAGGGAGCCAGATACGACGCTTCTGTGTTGCGCCCGAAGATGAGCCAACGTCACGATAATGCTTCAGAGAGTTCTTGTGCTCCATCTGGGCAGTCTCGACGGTGATAGCCTTGTTCACCATGGTTGCGAAGTTGGCGAAATCATGAACGGCAAGAGCGAGCCTGAGTTCTGGGTTGAGACCACGACGGAACTTCTGCTGCCTGCGAGCATCAGTGGTGATCTCTCCTTCCGCATAGCGAGAGAGGTTGAGGAACTCGCGTTGATAGGCTTCAACAGTCATGTCGCCCTGAGTGAGGTTACGGAATTCTTCCGCCTTACGATCCATGATCCCCTGAGGAATGTAGCGGGCGCGGAAGGCAGACTGAAAGTCATCCCAAGTGATGACTTCTTCGACTGGCAGGGAACGCTTGTGGGTGCTCCACCACTGAGCAACGGCGCCTTTCAGATGATAAGACGCAAAGTTCACATAGTCGGCTGGATCGACATTAGCAGACTCCAGCTCGTGAGTGATGTCGCGAAGCCAGTCATCAGCATCCAGCGGCTGAACAGTGTTGCGGAACATAGTGGGGTTGAGGCGGGTGAAGTCGTGCAGAGTCACGGTGGCATGCTGATGGTGGTGCCCATTCTGATTCGGCTGGGGAAACTGAGCCATGATATTCTGCATGAACTGACGGTTCATCTCGAACTGCTGCATCATCGCGGCCATGTAATCCGGCGGCGGAGGTGGGTCATTGGCAGCACGACCACGACCACGACCACCACGACCAGCCATCCTGCTAGAATTTAACAGGGGTATTTCAGAGATGAAAATTTAAGGAGATACCGGAATCAAGCCTGAAGTACAACGACAACGTAAAGGAGGCGCAGATATATAAAGGAGTAGTCATATAAGACATACACAAGCGCACACAGAATCAATTGAAAATCGGGCAGCGTAACGTCGTAGAAATTAAGGAAAAAAGGACTCTCTAGGCGGCGCGCAGACCGCGGTAAGGATTACACGACGCGACATAGATTCCACTATGTCAATCACGCCGCAAGAAAACTGTTGGCCACTGAGTTTTAAAATGCACCAAACCTTTTGTGTCACCTACATGTGACATACACCTATTTGACAAACCCCCAACACATTTAAATAAAATGCAGAGACATTTATTTTAATTGCAGCAGTAAACAAAAGAAATACAGAAAAACTAAACAAATTGGAATAGCACTAAATGTCGCCCTGGGCAATGGCCCACCCCGGCCCACTCCTCTCTCTCCTTCCTCCTCCCGCACTGGCGCCATGCCGCCGCCGTGGCCGCCGCTGCGAAGCTGGCCCCGCCCTCCTCACCTGGTCCCCTGTCCCCTAGCCGGCCTGGAGGCGATAAGGACTCCCCCCGCGATGTGTGGATCTCACCTGCCCCTTTTTCCCCTTCTCCTGAATCTCGCACTCGTCGGGGCAAAACTGGCCGGCGCAGCCATGGCCACGGGCTCGTGAACACCCGCGGCCACACTGCACCCAGCCCCAACCAGACTGTCCCCGAGCCTCTCCGTCGACGTCCACGCCACCTCACCAAAGGAATCGATCCCGGAGTCTCCACCTCGCGCGCATCGGGTCGTCTTCAACCTCGAGCAGCCGGAGATCGCAGAGGAATTGCCACTGCCTCGCGCCACAATCGAGCTCACTGCCAGCCCCGACCCGACCGCGGTGAGCACCGAAACAATCCCCAAGTGCTCTCAGCCGCCTGATAACCTCCAGTTGCGTTCCCCTCTTTGTCTTGCACTGCCCGCCGCCGTGGAGGTCATAGCCGTGCCCACCGTGGGTTCCAGCGCGCACTTTTGGCACCCTCGCGTGTCTGATGAACCGTAGCTTCGCGCTAACTAGTTCGCGTCCCCTGGATGGTGCCGTAGCCGCGATTTCGTGCACCTCCAGAGACCGCCGCCGCCATTGGCGACGTAGAGCTCACCTCCGGCCATCTCGTCTCGAGCTGCTTGCTGGAATGGATGCGGCTCGTACCCAGGGACACGCAACAACAAACCTCGTCGCGAACGTCCACCGGAATCCAGCGCAAGTTCGTCGGCCGTGGCTGCCCTCGCCGCCGGCGAGCTGCCCGTGCCACTGCAATGAGGGCCCCTTCGTCAGAAAAACAATTAGGGGTTAATTATCCCCTATGGGTCACTTACATGTGGGTCCGCCTGCTAATTAAAACGGTTGGTTAAATTGAATCCATTTGGATTAACTACTGTCTATGACAGGTGGGCCCTAGGTCATTAAGTTAATTAAATAACTGTTAAATTATTTCTGTTAGTATGACATGTGGGCCCCCACTGTAATTGGTTTTAATTAAAATGTTTTATAAATAAATAGAGGCTGACATGTGGGTCCCACATGTCAGGCACTGTTTTGGATAATGTTCTGGATAATGTTGAATAAATAATAAAAGAAATTCAGAAAATCATTTAAATGATTTAAAACTTTGAAATTCAATAACTTTTAAACCGTAACTCGGATTCAAAAACTTTATACATGAAAATTGATCAGAAAAATATAACGAATACGAATACGCTATCCGTATGTGACGCCCCCAAAATCAAGCCGTGTAAAGTAATCATACACGCAGGGTACACGACTGAGATTAGGGTGCCACGGTGATAATATCACAGCACAACACTAAACACAAAAGGATAAACAAAAATATTACAATAGAGGGGGTCACGCGGACCCGAATATATAAGTTATACAAGCCATAATATCTGAGTACAGACTTAGTTAGTCAAGTTTTGCCTTAAGAAGGCTAGCACAAATCACATCAGAGATACAGAACGAAAAGGCGAGGCCTCCTGCCTGGGATCCACAGTACTACTCCTGGTCAACGGGGAACTCGACGTCGTAGTAGGCGCCTCCGGGGTACTCCTGCTCCTGGGCTCCAACGTCGGCTGCAGCGGCCGATCAGGCAAAACAATAAAGGAAATAAAGCAGGTGAGTATCTAGTATACCCGCGAGTCTTACGTCCGCTACTAAGCATTATGCATTGTAACAACGGAAAGAAGAGGCTGTATATAGTGGACTGAAGGCAGAAATGCAGAGCAAGGGTAAGAGCTAGGCCTATCGAAGACTAGCATCTTCCGACGATGTCTTGCAGCATGAGGTAAGAATCAGCCAACAGTTTATATAAAACAGTAAGGTAACAATGAAGCAGAAGTTGCTGCAACATTGAATAATAATAAGTTGTAATAATTAACAATGCCTCCGAGTTCACCTCCTCGACATCCCCGCGAGGAACAGAACTCGGAACCATACAGTTTAATAATAGTTTCTAGTGGTAAGATCCAGCTTCAGCATAAAGCGTCCTGTTACCGTGGACACGGCTATTCGAATAGATTAATCTTCCCTGCAGGGGTGCACTTGTGTTACGCTACACGCACGAATCTCCAGGGTGGCGGGAATCTTGTCAGGGAACGCTCCACCGAGGCTATCCGACACTTCCTAGCCCATCTTTCAAACTCAACAGAGAGGTCATCCGCCGGACTATATCCTATGTACGCGGGGCTTTGGACCCTAACCCCGACGTACTCCTGCACGGTGCGAGGCTGGCCGGTGAAGTTGAAGCAAATTCAAATAAAACACACCGCTCGAGCAAATAAGACAACACCACTTCCCGGCGCAGGCCGCGGTACTGCTGACGTCTGAAGAGTCCTCGGACGACACTAAGAAGCGGAGGAGCCCATAACTCGTAGTTCCCACGGGTAGGTAGTGCGTACATGGCATATAGCCAACTCAAGACATTCACTGAACCATTTAGCATTTTAATTAACCTGCGTGACAACCGTTATCGTGGCCTCGACTTAACCGACCCACGGACAACGACAGCAGCCAGGACCACCAGTACATCGGTGCCTGCCCCGTCGTCCCACCAAGTCACTGCGGTTACCAACAAGGTGAACCGTCTCCTTACCTTGTCTCGCGGGTGCTCCTGGAGGAGCTCGACTTTCGTGGGTTGGTAACTCTCGCGACCAACGGTCAGGGGCCAAGCACACCGGTACACTGGTCGTGCCCTCCCTGTCGTCCCGTCGCAATACCTCTCGCGGGCACCGTTGGGTCGCCCGACTTCTTACCTGAAGGACAACCGTTTCCAGGACCCTATGGCGGTAAGACAAAGTCAGCCTCGAGTGGAGTACAAGGATTACTCCTTGATGGCTCACACTTGAGGTGACTAGGCATAACCCAGATAGGGGCCTTTGACGGTGTCTGCATTGTACCGTACCTGTGCAGTGATAATATAAGTATCCGCGTCCACTCCCCTGAGTGATCACGGCCCTCTATCTAACCCTAGCTAACAATGCGCAGGGCTCACTGTTGAATAATGCATAATAAAATTAATAGGCAGCATAGGATAAAGGAAGGCACATCAAGGGGCGACAAAAATCAGGCTATGCAGTTGAATAGGATTGTAATCGTAGCAGCAGCAGTAACAATGCCTAGTACAAGAAATGTACGGAAAGATAGGCGATATCTGGGGAAGAGAATGGCTCTGCTTGCCTGCAAGCTCGACGGTCGGGGTAGGGTCGTCGACGAAGTAGTCGTACTCAGCAGCGGTGTAGTCGACGGCAGCAGCGGGGTCTACCGAAGATTAAGGGGGGGAGGAAACAGTAAATACGCAGCAATAATATACAGACATATGCATGACATGACAGATGAAATGTAAACGGGGTTCTAACGCAGTGTAATGCAATATGCTCGGAGCGGGAATTCATCTGGGGATGAACTACCGGCTCCGGGTGATTACCGGACTGGGTGTCCGGAGGGGAAAAGATCAAGCCGGAGGTGTCGTGGTTACCGGAACAACATAAGGGGGGGTGTATCCATGCTATTTGAACCATTCCGGACAACTTTCGTGTTCGGAATAAATTCATCCGGGCACTCTAACAGTACCGGACCATTTATCGGACAGACGGTCCGGAGGGGGAATGTTCGATGTTCGTTGTGTTAGAGGGAGGTGGTAGACACACGGATAGCGTATTCGTATTCTTTGTATTTTTCTGATCAACTTTCATGTATAAAGTTTTTGAATCCGAGTTACGGTTTAAAAGTTATTGAATTTCAAAGTTTAAATCAATTTAAATGATTTTCTGGATTTCTTTTATTATTCATTTAACATTATCCAAAACATTATCCACAACATTATCCAGAACAGTGCTGACATGTGGGACCCACATGTCAGCCTCTGTTATTTATAAAACATATAATTAAATTGGAAAAATGCCTCTGGACCCACCTGTCAGTGACTAGTTTTATAATTTTTATTTATTTCCAAATTGACTTACAGCTGGGGCCCAGCAGTCAGTGACTCCAATGCTAACTAAACTTGGTTAATTAAGTTAAACGACCAGGGCCCACTGTCAGTGAGTCATAATAACCAAAAGGTTAACTTTTCTATTTAGATTAACAGGGATAGTTAGCAGGGAGGTGGGGCCCGGCTGTCAGTGACCCATTAGCCACTAACAGCAGACCTGGCAGGGAGGACCCACCGGTCAGCGACTCCGGTGAGCTCGCCGGAGGCTCGCCGGCGGAGAGGTCGAGCTAACCCGCGATTCCGAGCGCCGTTGGAGGCGCTGCTTGCGGCATCCGACGAAGAACTCGACGCCGCATCGATCTGGGGTGTTCCCGCGGGTTGGGACGCACGGAGGCGAGCGCAGCTCCAACAATGGCGGCGAAGGTCGTCGGGCTCCAATGGCGAACGCGTCCACGAGTCGAAAACGGGCGGTCCAGTGGGTGGAACTAACCCTACGGAGCACGGGGAGGTTAACGGTGCCAAACGCGTGGCCTGGGGCGGCTTGTGTGCTCGACTACGACGGCAAACGGCGGCGGCCGGAGCACGGTATAGGGGGGCGACGGCTACGGGTAGAGTACACGTTATCGGGGTGCTGTATGCGGAAGCCGTGCTCACCTGTGATGCGTAGTGGACGGCAGGCTGCTCGGGGAGGCTCGACGGTTCGATTCCACGGTTCGATTCCTTGCGCTCGGAGACGAGGACGTCGACGAGGAACACGCCGGACAGGTCTTCGGGGCTCGGGGAGGCTGTTGGCCGCGGCGGTTCACCACGGCGGCGAGGCTGCGCTCGGGTGATTCCTTCCCCGACGATGGCGAGAGGGGGAGGAGGGGAATGGAGGTGCGGGGGTGTCCAGGAGGGAGGGGGCCTCGTTCTTATCGCGTCCACGGCGTCAGGGGGGCAGGTGAAGGGCGGGGCCGGCTGGCAGCGGCGCGTCCACGACGGGCGCCGGACGGGAGCAGGTGGGGGGGTGGTTGGGGAAGAAGACAAGGGGGGGGGGGGCTTGGGCTGGTCTGCGGTGGGCTTCGCCCCAGGCGATAGATTAGGGTTTTTCTATTTTCTGGTTTTTGTTTACTGTCCTGCTGTTTGTATTTTAATTTGGTGCCTTTTGCATTTTTGTAAAAGGGGTTAGGTGTCCCAATATTAGTATAACATTATAAGTCAGTGCCACAAAAAGTTTTGAAGCAAAATAAAATCATTAGATACTTATTTAAAATATTAAATGCCCCAAGTAAGAGTTTTAACCTACTGTTTGAATTGTTTGGAATTTTCTGTAACTCCAAAAATTACCAAAGTTGTTCCAACATGATAATAATGATTTTAGGAAATTTATAAAAATGGTTCCATGATTTTTGGAACAACTTTATTCCAGCACTTTTGTTTTATTTTCCATTTGAGGTAGTTTCAACTAGGGTTGGTTTCATGATGAGCAAAATGCATTGGGCTTTGTGTTTTGATTACCAACCAGCCTGGTTTGAAAGAGAGCAGAAGCAAAGTTTGATTAGGGACAGGGGATAATAGTGATTAGAAAACAGTGATAGTCAACAGTGATGATGATTACTGTTGCAAGCATCTGAGGGTGTTACACCGTATGTCTATCACGCCCCTCTAACACAACGAACATCGAACCGTCCCCCTCCGGACCGGCAGTCCGATAAATTGTCCGGTACTGCTAAAGTACCCGGATGAATTTATTCCGAACACGGATGTTTCTCAGAATAGATCAACTAGCACGGATACACCCCCCTTATGTTTGTACGGTACCCACGACACCTCCGGCTTGATCCTTCCCCCTCCGGACACCTTGTCCGATAATCACCCGGAGCCGGTAGTTCATCCTCAGATGAATTTCCGTTCCGAGCAACGTGCATTGCACTGCGTTAGAAAACCGTTAACATTTCATCTGTCATGTCATGCATATGTTTGTATATTATTGCTGTGTATTTACTGTTTCCTCCCCCCCTTAATCTCCGGTAGACCCCGCTGCTGCCGCCGACTACGCCGCTGCTGAGTACGACTACGTCGTCGACGACCGTACCCCTACCATCGAGATTCCAGGCAAGCAGAGCCATTCTCTTCCCCAGATATCGCCTATCTTTCCGTACATTTCTTGCACTAGGCATTGTTACTGCTGCCGCTACGTTGCAATCCTATTCAATTGCATAGCCTGTTTTGTCGCCCCTTGATGCACCTCCTTTATCCTATGCTGCCTAATATTATTATTATGGATTATTCAGCAGTGAGCCCTGCGCATTGTTAGCTAGGATTAGATAGAGGGCCGTGATCACTCCGGAGAGTGAACGCGGATACATTTATTATAACTGCACAGGTACGGTACAATGCGGACACCGCCTGAGGCCCCCTAGCTCGGCTCTGCCGAGCCACCATCAAGTGTGAGCTATCAAGGAGTAATCCTTGTACTCCACTCATTGTTGATTCTGTATAGCCGCTCTAGGTACCTGAGTAACGGTTGTCCTAAAGGTAAGAAGTCGGGCGACCCAACGGTGCCCGCGAGAGGTATTGCGACGGGACGACAGGGAGGGTACGACCAGTGTACCGGTGTGCTTGGCCCCTGATCGTTGGCCGCGTGAGTTACCAAACCACGAAAGTCGAGCTCCTCCAGGAGCACAAGCGAGACAAGGTAAGGAGACAGTTCACCTTGTTGGTAACCGCAGTGACTTGGTGGGACGACAGGGCAGGCACCGATGTACTGGTGGTCCTGGCTCCTGTCGTTGTCCGCGGGTCAGTTAAGTCGAGGCAACGATAACGGTTGTCACGCAGGTTAATTAAAATGCTAAATGGTTCAGTGAATGTCTTGAGTTGGCTATATGCCATGTACGCACTACCTACCCGTGGGAATTACGAATTTATGGGCTCCTGTACTTCGTAGTGTCGTCTGAGGACTCTTCAGACGTCAGCAGTACCGTGGGCTGATTGCTGGGAAGTGCGCTGTCTTCTTTGCTCGAGCTGTGTTGTTTTTGTTACGGCTTCCCGGCCACCCACGCACCGTGCAGGAGTACGTCAGGGTTGGGGTCCAAGGCCTTGAGTACTTAGGATTTAGACCGGCGGATGGCCTCTCTGTTGAGTTTGAAAGATGGGCTATGAAGTGTCGGATAGCCTCGGTGGAGAGTTCCCTAACAAGGTTCCCGCCACCCTGGAGATCCGTGCGTGTAGCGTAACACAAGTACACCCCTGCAGGGAAGATTAATCTATTCGAATAGCCGTGTCCACGGTAACATGACGCTTTATGCTGAAGCTGGATCTTACCACTACAAACTATTATTATTAAACTGTATGGTTCCGAGTTTTCTTCCTCGCGGGGATGTCGAGGAGGTGATCTCGGAGGCATTGCTAGTTATTACAACTTATTGTTATACAATGCTGCAGCAACTTCTGCTGCATTGTTACTTTATGCTTTATATAAACTGTTGGCTAATTCTTACCTCATGCTGCAAGACATCGTCGGAAGATGCTAGTCTTCGTTAGGCCTAGCTTCTTACCCTTGCTCTGGATTTCCGTCTTTCAGTCCACTATATACAACCTCTTCTTTCCGTTGATACAATGCATAATGCTTAGTAGCGGATGTAAGACTCGCGGGTATACTAGATACTCACCTTCTTTATTTCCTTTACTGTTTTGCCTGATCGGCCGCTGCAGCCGACGTTGGAGCCCAGGAGCAGGAGTACCCCGGAGGCGCCTACTACGACGTCGAGTTCCCCGTTGACCAGGAGTAGTTCGGTGGATCCCAGACAGGAGGCCTCGCCGTTTCGATCTGTATCTCTGATGTGATTTGTGCTAGCCTTCTTAAGGCAAAACTTGACTAACTATGTCTTTACTCAGATATTATGGCTTGTATGACTTATGTATTCGGGTCCGCGTGACCCCCTCTATTGTAACATATTTGTTTATCCTTTTGTGTTTAGTGTTGTGCTGTGGTATTATCACCGTGGCACCCTAATCTCAGTCGTGTACCTTGCGTGTATGATTACTGTACATGGATTGATTTTGGGGGCGTCACAAGTTGGTATCAGAGCCGACTGCCTGTAGGAGGTCACCCCACCACTACTTGGTCGAAGTTGAGTCTAGACTTTAAAAACTATTTTGCTAACTTAATATTTGGCTTACGGGCCCACATCGATGTCACTACGTGTGATATCTATGGTATTAGGATCCTTTTCTCCTTACCTATGCTCAGGGAATCTGCTGTCTTATCCTTGCTGGTAAGTTTTACAAAATCTGACATTAGGATCACGTTCTCTTGATTCCACCCGGCGTTTTGGTGCTTCCCCCATTGATTGAGTCGTGTCGCAGGAGTCATACCCCAGGTCCCGGACCGCGGATCCCATTCTCATTCTGGGCAGGCCGCGCGTCCTCTGGCATTAACTCCTGTGGCCAAAAGTTTTCTTGCGGCGTGATTGACATAGTGGAATCTATGTCGCGTCGTGTAATCCTAACCGCGGTCTGCGCGCCGCCTAGTGAGTCCTTTTTCCTTAATTTCTACGACGTTACGCTGCCCGATTTTCGATTGACTCTGTGTGTGAATGTGTATGTCTTATATGACTACTCCTATATATATCTACGCCTCCTTTTCGTTGTCGTTTTTACTTCAGGCTTGATTCCGGTATCTCGTTAAATTTTCATCGCTGAAATACCCCTGTTAAATTCTAGCAGGATGGCTGGTCGTGGTGGTCGTGGTCGTGGTGCCAACGACCCACCTCCGCCGCCGGATTACATGGCCGCGATGATGCAGCAGTTCGAGCTGAACCGTCAGTTCATGGAGAATGTCATGGCTCAGTTCCCCCAGCCGAATCAGAATGGGCACCACCATCAGCATGCCACCATGACTCTGCACGACTTCACCCGCCTCAACCCCACTATGTTCCGCAACACTGTTCAGCCATTGGATGCTGATGACTGGCTTCGCGACATCACGCACGAGCTGGAGTCTGCTAATGTCGATCCAGCCGACTATGTGAACTTTGCGTCTTATCATCTGAAAGGCGCCGCTGCTCAGTGGTGGAGCACCCACAAGCGTTCACTGCCAGTCGGAGAAGTCATCACTTGGGATGAATTTCAGTCTGCCTTTCGCGCCCGCTACATTCCTCAGGGGATCATGGATCGTAAGGCGGAAGAATTCCGTAACCTCACTCATGGCGACATGACTGTTGAAGCCTATCAGCGCGAGTTCCTCAAACTCTCTCGCTATGAGGAAGGAGAGATCACCACTGATGCTCGCAGGCAGCAGAAGTTCCGTCGTGGCCTCAATCCAGACCACAGGCTCGCTCTTGCCGTTCATGATTTCGTCAACTTCGCCACCATGGTGAACAAGGCTATCACCGTCGAGACTGCCCAGATGGAGCACAAGAACTCTCTGAAGCGTTATCGTGACGTTGGCTCATCTTCGGGCGCAACGCAGAAGCGTCGTATCTGGCTCCCTACCAGTGTGACCCATTCAGTTGTCCCTGCTCCAAGGCCGCCTTATTCTGCACCCCGTCTGCCTCCGCCACCGCAGATGCCAAGAGCTCTGCCTGCACCACACAATGCTACCCCCTTCGTCCTCAGGATGGATTATGCTTCACGTGCCGCCAACCTGGGCATTTTTCCAGGGAGTGCCCCCAGAAACAGAAGCAACTGGTAGTTAACCCCGCTGACCGTGGAAATGGTCGTGGCAACAACAGGACCCCCAACTATAATACTGGGTCTGCTGCTCATGCTCGTGGACATGCTTACAACATTAATGTGGAAGAAGCTCAGGAACAACCCGCTACCGTGATGGGTACAATTCTCGTTAATTCCGCACCTGCTACTGTTTTATTTGATTCAGGAGCATCACATTCATTCATGTCGGAAGCATTTGCATTATCGCGTAACATTACGTTTGAGAAGATGAACTCACCGATGGTTGTCCGCACCCCTGGAGGCCGTTGCCAAACCTCCATGATGGTACGCGATGTCACCATTGACGTCGAAGGGATTATATTCCTTGTGTCCCCCATCATCCTGAAAACCTCCACCATAGACCTAATTCTGGGCATGGATTGGTTGAAATTTCACGATGCCGCACTCTATTGTGGCACCAAGTCTGTCCAACTTTTTCACCCCTCCGGCGAGATTGTTAACCACACCACCCGAGTTACCCATAATGCTGAAACACAGATATTTTTGATGAATGCTTTGAATGCCGCCCCCCTCGAAGGCATCGAGAACGTTCTAGTCGTTCGCGATTTTCCCGACGTTTTCCGAGAAGAACTGCCGGGAATACCCCCGGTCAGAGAAGTTGAATTTGTCATCGACTTGAAGCCCGGCACCACCCCTCTTGCCAAGCGTCCTTACATGATGCCTCCACATGAACTCCTTGAACTTAAGGAGGAAATCGACAAGGCACTTCAGAAAGGATTCATTCGCCCCAGTTCCTCAGCTTGGGGAGCACCTTCGCTTTTTGTCAAGAAGAGCGATGGGACAAACCGATTGGTCCAAGATTATCTGCCCATTAACCAAGCCACCATCCAGAACAAATACCCACTCCCTCGGATCAACGATCTGTATGATCAACTTGCCGGATCCAAGGTGTTTTCTAAACTCGACTTGAGGTTGGGTTATCACCAAATCCGAGTCCGTGATGAGGACATTCCGAAGACTGCCTTCATTACTCGCTATGGTTCTTACGAGTACACTGTCATGTCCTTTGGCTTAACCAATGCTCCAGCCACCTTCTCCAGATTGATGAATTATGTTTTCATGGAGTACCTCGACAAGTTCGTCGTGGTTTATCTGGATGATATATTGATATATTCCAAGAATGAAGAAGAACATGCTGAACATCTTCGTCTTATACTGGAGAAGCTTCAAGAACACAAACTCTACGCTAAGTATTCTAAGTGTGAGTTATGGCTTCCCGAAGTAACCTACCTTGGACATGTGATTTCCATGGATGGCATTGCCGTCACCCCAGAACGTATCCAGGCTATTCTTGACTGGACTCCTCCCAAGACCGTCAAGCAAGTCCGCAGTTTCCTCGGGCTCGCTAGCTATTGCCGCCGTTTCGTCGAGAATTTCTCCAAGATTGCCAGTCCTCTGACTAATCTGCTTCACAAAGGCGTCAAGTTTGAGTGGAAAGATAAATTTCAAGAAAGTTTCCAAGCGCTCAAGGACAAGCTAACTTCTCCCCCGGTGCTCGCTCCCCCTGATACTCAGAAGGACTTCGTGATATATTGCGACGCGTCTCGTCAAGGATTAGGCTGTGTCCTAATGCAAGAGCGCAAAGTGATTTCTTATGGCTCTCGTCAGTTGCGTGCTCACGAAGACAAATATCCAACACATGATCTCGAATTGGCAGCAGTAATTTATGCATTGAAGCTGTGGCGACATTACCTCGTTGGTAACCGTTGCGAGATCTACACCGACCACCAAAGCCTGAAGTACTTGTTTACTCAGCCCGACCTGAATCTCCGCCAACAAAGATGGCTCGAGACAATATCCGATTTCACCATGGATATTCATTGCACCCCTGGCAAGGCTAATGTGATGGCCGATGCTTTGAGCCGTAAAGCTTACTGTAGTGAACTTGAGGTGCAACTAGACCAACCAACTCTGTATGAAGATTTTAAAAAGTTAAACCTCAATATTGTTCCTCAAGGTTATGATAATAACCTGGTTATCGAACCGGATCTCGTCAAATCCTTCAAGCGTATACAGTTTTATGATGATTTCGTACACAAGATTAAGCGCGATATCGCCAATGGGAGACCCTCACCCTTCACCATTGATGGCAAAGGTGCGGTGTTCTACCAGAACCGTTTAGTGGTTACTCACAGCAAGGGCAGGCATGAGAACCTGGATATGACCCCGAAGGTCATGAGAGCGGCTCACGATACCCCATTGTCCATTCATCCTGGAAGCACCAAGATGTACCAAGACATTCGTCAGCAATTCTGGTGGCCTAACATGAAGCAAGACATTGCCCGGTATGTTTCTGAATGTGACGTTTGCCGCCGCGTCAAGGCAGAACATCAAAGACCTGTTGGAACTCTACAACCACTCTCTATTCCTGAATGGAAGTGGGACAAGATCGAGATGGACTTCGTCACCGGTTTTCCCCGATCACAGAAGGGTCATGATGCCATCTTTGTCGTCATCGACCGATTCTCCAAGGTTGCCCACTTTCTTCCAGTCAAGGAGACGATCTCTTCTAGTCAGTTAGCAGACTTGTATGTTTCCAGAATTGTGTCCCTCCATGGTATTCCGCTGGAGATCAGTTCTGACTGTGGCAGCATTTTCACCTCAAGATTCTGGGATAGTTTCGCAAGAAGCTATGGGAACTCATCTAAATTTCAGCACCGCTTATCACCCCCAGTCGCAAGGACAGGTCGAACGAGTCAACCAAGTGCTTGAAGATATGCTTCGAGCTTGTGTCATCTCATTCGGTAAGAAATGGGAGGAATCTCTTCCATTTGCTGAATTCTCATACAACAATAGCTATCAAGCTAGTCTGAAGATGGCACCCTTTGAAGTCCTCTATGGACGTAAGTGTCGAACTCCTCTGAATTGGTCAGAAACTGGAGAACGAACTCTCATTGGTCCGGACGTTATTCAGCATGCCGAAGATCAGGTTCGCGTTATCCGTGAACACCTGAAAGCTTCTTAGTCCCGTAAGAAGAGCAACTATGATCGCAAGCACAAGGAAATGGTCTATCAACCTGGCGAATACGCTTACCTCCGTGTCACTCCCATGAGGGGCACTCATCGCTTCGGTATCAAGGGCAAGTTGGCTCCTCACTACATTGGGCCGTTCCGTATCCTTTCCAGGAGTGGACCCGTGGCATACCGTTTGGAATTGCCGCCGAACCTCTCCCAAGTCCACGATGTCTTCCATGTGTCGCAACTCCGTCGCAGCTTCAAGGATCCTATCCGCGAAGTGGAGCATGATATGATCGAGATGCAACAAGACTTGACTTATCGGGAACACCCGAGCCGCATTCTTGATCAGTCTGAACGTCGAACCCGCAACAAGACCGTCAAGTTTCTCAAGGTTCAGTGGTCGAATCATTCTGAAGATGAAGCCACTTGGGAACGCGAAGATCGCCTTCGCGAGGAATACCCCGAACTTTTCCTCGCTACCACTTAAATTCTCGGGACGAGAATTCTTGTAGTGGGGGAGATTTGTAACACCCTCAGTTTCTGTAACAGTAATCATCATCACTGTTGACCATCACTGTTTGTTAATCACTGTTATCCTCTGTCCTTAATCAAACTTTGCTTCTGCTCTTTTCAAACCATGCTGGTTGGTAATCAAAACCCAAATCCCAATGCATCTTCCTCATCAAGAAACTAAACCCTAGTTGAAACTGCTTTGAATAAAAATTAAAACAAAAGTGTTCAAATAAAGTTTTTCCATAAATCCTGAAACCATTTTTTTAAATTGCCTACAATCATTATAATCATGTTGGACCAACTTTGGTAATTTTTGGAGTTATGAAAAATCTCAAACAATTATAACAGTAGCTTATAAGGTCCTTTTTAATCATAAAATATTTAAAAGAAATATCCACTGAGTTTTAAAATGCACAAAACCTTTTGTGTCACCTACATGTGACATACACCTATTTGACAAACCCCCAACACATTTAAATAAAATGCAGAGACATTTATTTTAATTGCAGCAGTAAACAAAAGAAATACAGAAAAACTAAACAAATTGGAATAGCACTAAATGTTGCCCTGGGCAATGGCCCACCCCGGCCCACTCCTCTCTCTCCTTCCTCCTCCCGCACTGGCGCCATGCCGCCGCCGTGGGCGCCGCTGCCAAGCTGGCCCCGCCCTCCTCACCTGGTCCCCTGTCCCCTAGCCGGCCTGGAGGCGATAAGGACTCCCCCCGCGATGTGTGGATCTCACCTGCCCCTTTTTCCCCTTCTCCTGCATCTCGCACTCGTCGGGGCAAAACTGGCCGGCGCAGCCATGGCCACGGGCTCGTGAACACCCGCGGCCACACTGCACCCAGCCCCAACCAGACTGTCCCCGAGCCCCGCCGTCGACGTCCACGCCACCTCACCAAAGGAATCGATCCCGGAGTCTCCACCTCGCGCACATCGGGTCGTATTCAACCTCGAGCAGCCGGAGATCGCAGAGGAATTGCCACCGCCTCGCGCCACAATCGAGCTCACTGCCAGCCCCGACCCGACCGCGGTGAGCACCGAAACAATCCCCAAGTGCTCTCAGCCGCCTGATAACCTCCAGTTGCGTTCCCCTCTTCGTCTTGCACTGCCCGCCGCCGTGGAGGTCATAGCCGTGCCCACCGTGGGTTCCAGCGCGCGCTTTTGGCACCCTCGCGTGTCTGATGAACCGTAGCTTCACGCTAACTAGTTCGCGTCCCCTGGATGGTGTCGTAGCCGCGATTCCGTGCACCTCCAGAGACCGCCGCCGCCATTGGCGACGTAGAGCTCACCTCCGGCCATCTCGTCTCGAGCTGCTTGCTGGAATGGATGCGGCACGTACCCAGGGACACGCAACAACAAACCTCGTCGCGAACGGCCACCGGATTCCAGCGCAAGCTCGTCGGCCGTGGCTGCCCTCGCCGCCGGCGAGCTACCCGTGCCACTGCCATGAGGGCCCCTTCGTCAGAAAAACGTTTAGGGGTTAATTAACCCCTATGGGTCACTTACATGTGGGTCCGCCTGCTAATTAAAATGGTTGGTTAAATTGAATCCATTTGGATTAACTACTGTCTATGACAGGTGGGCCCTAGGTCATTACGTTAATTAAATAATGTTAAATTATTTCTGTTAGTATGACATGTGGGCCCCCACTGTAATTGGTTTTAATTAAAATGTTTTATAAATAAACAGAGGCTGACATGTGGGTCCCACATGTCAGGCACTGTTTTGGATAATGTTCTAGATAATGTTGAATAAATAATAAAAGAAATTCAGAAAATCATTTAAATGATTTAAAACTTTGAAATTCAATAACTTTTAAACCGTAACTCGGATTAAAAAATTTATACATGAAAATTGATCAGAAAAATATAGCGAATACGAATACGTTATCCGTATGTCTATCACGCCCCTCTAACATAACGAACATCGAACCGTCCCCCTCCGGACCGGCAGTCCGATAAATTGTCCGGTACTGCTAAAGTACCCGGATGAATTTATTCCGAACACGGATGTTTCTCAGAATAGATCAACTAGCACGGAAACACCACCTTATGTTTTTCCGTTACCCACAACACCTCCGGCTTGATACTTCCCCCTCCGGACACCTTGTCCGATAATCACCCGGAGCCGGTAGTTCATCCTCAGATGAATTTCCGTTCCGAGCAACGTGCATTGCACTGCGTTAGAACACCGTTAACATTTCATCTATCATGCCATGCATATGTTTGTATATTATTGCTGTGTATTTACTGTTTCCTCCCCCCCTTAATCTCCGGTAGACCCCGCTGCTGCCGTCGACTACAGCGCTGCTGAGTACGACTACGTCGTCGACGACCCTACCCCTACCGTCGAGATTCCAGGCAAGCAGAGCCATTCTCTTCCCCAGATATCGCCTATCTTTCCGTATATTTCTTGCACTAGGCATTGTTACTGCTGCTGCTACGTTGCAATCCTATTCAATTGCATAGCCTGTTTTGTCGCCCCTTGATGCACCTCCTTTATCCTATGCTGCCTATTATTATTATTATTATTATTATTATTATTATTATTATTATTATGCATTATTCAGCAGTGAGCCCTGCGCATTGTTAGCTAGGATTAGATAGAGGGCCGTGATCACTCCGGAGAGTGAACGCGGATACAGTTATTATAACTGCACAGGTATGGTACAATGCAGACACCGCTTGAGGCCCCCTAGATCGGCTCTGCCGAGCCACCATCAAGTGTGAGCTATCAAGGAGTAATCCTTGTACTCCACTCGTTGTTGATTCTGTATAGCCGCTCTAGGTATCTGAGTAACGGTTGTCCTAAAGGTAAGAAGTCGGGCGACCCAACGGTGCCCGCGAGAGGTATTGCGACGGGACGACAGGGAGGGTACGACCAGTGTACCGGTGTGCTTGGCCCCTGATCGTTGGCCGCGAGAGTTACCAAACCACGAAAGTCGAGCTCCTCCAGGAGCACACGCGAGACAAGGCAAGGAGACGGTTCACCTTGTTGGTAACCGCAGTGACTTGGTGGGACGACAGGGCAGGCACCGATGTACTGGTGGTCTTGGCTGCTGTCGTTGTCCGCGGGTCAGTTAAGTCGAGGCAACGATAACGGTTGTCACGCAGGTTAATTAAAATGCTAAATGGTTCAGTGAATGTCTTGAGTTGGCTATATGCCATGTACGCACTACCTACCCGTGGGAATTACGAGTTTATGGGCTCCTCTGCTTCGTAGTGTCGTCCGAGGACTCTTCAGACGTCAGCAGTACCGCGGGCTGATTGCCGGGAAGTGCGTTGTCTTCTTTGCTCGAGCTGTGTTGTTTTTGTTACGGCTTCCCGGCCACCCACGCACCGTGCAGGAGTACGTCAGGGTTGGGGCCCAAGGCCCTGAGTACTTAGGATTTAGACCGGCGAATGGCCTCTCTGTTGAGTTTGAAAGATGGGCTATGAAGTGTCGGATAGCCTCGGTGGAGCGTTCCCTAACAAGGTTCCCGCCACCCTGGAGATCCGTGCGTGTAGCGTAACACAAGTGCACCCCTGCAGGGAAGATTAATCTATTCGAATAGTCGTGTCCACGGTAACAGGACGCTTTATGCTGAAGCTGGATCTTACCACTATAAACTATTATTATTAAACTGTATGGTTCCGAGTTTTCTTCCTCGCGGGGATGTCGAGTAGGTGATCTCGGAGGCATTGCTAGTTATTACAACTTATTGTTATACAATGCTGCAGCAACTTCTGCTGCATTGTTACTTTATGCTTTATATAAACTGTTGGCTGATTCTAACCTCATGTTGCAAGACATCGTCGGAAGATGCTAGTCTTCGTTAGGCCTAGCTTCTTAACCTTGCTCTGGATTTCTGTCTTTCAGTCCACTATATACAGCCTCTTCTTTCCGTTGATACAATGCATAATGCTTAGTAGCGGACGTAAGACTCGCGGGTATACTAGATACTCACCTGCTTTATTTCCTTTACTGTTTTGCATGATCGGCCGCTGCAGCCGACGTTGGAGCCCAGGAGCAGGAGTACCCCGGAGGCGCCTACTACGACATCGAGTTCCCCGTTGACCAGGAGTAGTTCGGTGGATCCCAGGCAGGAGGCCTCGGCTTTTCGATCTGTATCTCTTATGTGATTTGTGCTAGCCTTCTTAAGGCAAAACTTGACTAACTATGTCTGTACTCAGATATTATGGCTTGTATGACTTATGTATTCAGGTCCGCGTGACCCCCTCTATTGTAACATATTTGTTTATCCTTTTTTGTTTAGTGTTGTGCTGTGGTATTATCACCGTGGCACCCTAATCTCAGCCGTGTACCTTGCGTGTATGATTACTGTACACGGATTGATTTTGGGGGCGTCACAGTCTCCCACTTGCACTAGAGTCAATAATATTGTCAGTGCTTGAGCACTTTACACCTATGGCATTCCGGTGAAATGCATGCTTCAATTGTGGTATAGACTTCATCATCGGATCTGACGTTTCAGGCCCGTTTGTATCTTGCATATCTTCGCGTTTTCACGCTATCATAAAATTCACTAATTTTATCAGTTTAGCTTTGTATATGTTTGAATCATTTGCCAGGACCTTGGTTCCTTTAGAATAAGTCATGAAATCATTCATCAATGTTCCATGAGCTTCAAGCATCTAGGAAACCATACCATGTTCATAAATGAACTGATGATTCAAAATACCCTCCCTTGTTACTTCTTTAAGCAACAGTATGCTTAGCCTCTCTTATAGAATTCACCACAGTATCTAACTTAACACAGTTCCTTCATACTGTGCCACCCTTACGTGTGAAACACATAATCCCATTTAATATTGAAAATCGGTCGGAGTAAGTATGAAGACTGAATTGGTGTAACTATTTACATCAAAAATTCAGTTGGTGTAACTCATTACAACGAGCTCTTCATTCTCTCCATTTTTCCGAGAAACATATCTTATCTTTCATAAGTTTAACTTTTCAGTGTTTGTCCAATGATCAACATCTTGATCACTTTGGTATCTTGCTCACAACCTTTTGGAGCACTGGACATATCTGGTTGTTTTACATATTATGGTGTAAATGATTAATCCAAACACACATGTGAGTGAAATTCAATTCATGTGTTTTGCTTGTCTGTGTTCATGAACACCGATTTCCGCAAACAACTTTTCACCGTGACCTCGGCAAGAACATCCTTCCTGGCGTTTTCATACTAAACTACTTTAGTATCACGTCAACATGTAACGTTGGATTTAGCATGATCAAGCACTTAATATCTGCATAGATCACTGTGCTCAATACAAATGCTATATTAGCCTAAGTTCTTCAACTGAAAACTATTTCCAATGAAGTCCTTATTCGTGTCAAGAAATTTACATCATTTCTAATCAACAATATGTCATCTACATAAGGTTTTAGAAATATCATTCAGCTCCCACTTACTTTCTTGGACATTCAAGCATCTTCGTTATTCCCGATGAAAACAAACTCTTTTGGCAATTTAATCACAACGAAAATTCCAACTCCATTATGCCAGCTTTAGTCCATCACTGGATATCCAAGGCTTGCATCTATTTTAGCATCCTTTGAATCGACAAAACATTCCGGTCGTATCACGTATACGTCCTTTGTTATATTTCCGGGTAGGAACTTTGTTTTGACGTTCATTCTACCATATCCTATAAATGAGATATGTAGTAATTGCTAATATAACCCGAACTGACTAAAGCATCTCTACGGTCGAAACTATTTCGCCGTAGTCAACCTTTGAACTTGCTAGAAAACAATATTCCAACGAGTTGAGTTTTATGGATAAAACAATTTCATCCGAATCAGTTATAGCTCCATTTATATATTCTTCAGACTCTTAGTCTTTCGGAGGGTCTACCAAGTTCAAAACTTGACTTACTTCCATGGATACTATCTCGGATTATTTGGCATTTAGCCAAATCCTGGAGTCAGGGCCCATCAACGCTTCTTTGTATATCACAGGTTTATCATTGTCAAACAACAATATCTCGTTTTACATATCATGAATGTTTGTACGAGTTTTGTCTAACCTGTGTGGTTCAGCTGCGCACTTATTTGAAGATTCAACAATCTTTAACAAGTTGCACTGTCCTCCCACTCACTATTTTGCAAGAAACCATTTTCTTCAAAACACATTGTTCTTAACAGCAAACATTTTTGCTTTTGTGTAGTGATAGAGGAATACCAAACCTTTTGGAATAACCTTCACAAAGTAGCACTTATCTGATTTGATGTTTTGAGTATGTCAAACATATGTCTCATACACCCAAATTTTAAGAAAAGACAATATGGTTTTATCATTTCCATATCATATCTAATATGGTGTCATTTCAACAGATTTGATGGTGCTCTTTTTCAGTGTAAAAGTTGTAGTCTCTAACGCATAACTTTAATAAGTATAATGGCAAATTGATAAACGTCATATTTGATCTTACCGTGTCATACATGGCTTGATTATGTCTCTCAAACACTTTACTCTTAGTTGAGTTCCGCGAGGCACAAGTTATGACACCTTTTCACAACTCATCAGACGTTCGCTAAACTTGTAACTCAAATATTACTTTCTACAATCTAATTTGCAGAAGCATTATTTCTTGTTACAATACATTTCTATTTCACTCTAATTTTCCTTGAACGTTTCAAAGATTTCAGACGTATGTCTCCATTGAACAGGTATCCATATATTTACTTCAGTTCATGAGTGAAGATAGAAAATCAACTGTACACAACTACACTTATTGAACTACACACATCATGTATGATTTTCAATAATTTGGTTGCCCGTTAATGCATGGCTTATCAACGGTGTTTTTAGTCACATTACTTTTAGACAATGTATGCAAGCGTCAAGTGATTCATAATCATATGACTCAAAAGTCCATCACTTATGGAAATTCTTCATGCATGTTATGTCACTTGTGACAAACTGCAGTGCCACACACTTTTGGTATTTCTGTTAGTCTTGCGACGTTTAGCGTCAGTGTTATGGATGTTTAGCATTATTATCAAGATTCATAACATACAACCTATTCACAATAGAAGTATGAGCTTTATGTTATTCATAGCTTTGAACAACTCTCTTGAAATAAACATGATTCAAAAATGATGTTTTGCAACAAGGCTAAAGTGTAGTAACAATTTACTCAACTCTAAAATGAATTATGAAGATAATCATAGAGTCAACACACAGTATAGTAAACCTTTTACCGTGTTCTCGTGTGTGTCAAAACTCATCATTTAGCTAGTCATAAAGGCCATAGTATTTCTTGCATCGACTTGCAACAATATGCAATTGAATTGATATTCTAGTGATCAACAGTTTAATCACAATATACAAGAATTAAGATTAACCGCTTAATCATGATTCCCAAGAATTACATCTTTTGACCAGCAATGAATTCATCTATAACTTCGTATGACTTTCATTTCTGAGTTGGATATTCCAGTCTTCTTTCGCTTTGCCTTTATACGTATCATAGTTCTATTTCCAATGTCACTCCTACTCACAGAAGATCACATATGATCAAGGGTGGCGCATGCCATGGAATTTCCGGCGTGTGAGTATTACTAACATCCTTTGGACTTCCTTTCCCTTAATTCTCATCATCATATGATCGGTGTTCTTCTGGATCCCACACTTATTAGTTTTGTTTAGATCACAGTGACCATTTTCACTAATGCTTACAATCATACATTGTACTAGATATCTTATATCCAACATTAATTGTCTTACTACTGAAAACATTTTTTTAGTTCCATGAATATAACATAACTATCCCAAACGTTTCGAAGTACGGGTTTCATGGTGGTGAAGACAATGCACTTAGCTGTGGTGGAATTCTAGTATTTTGGATTATGGACGTAAGTCACATCATCCATAGCATCAGCGGGAGAGCATAAAAAATTTGCGATAGGACAAGCTCCTTCTCGACACTATTGAGGATAGTCCTCACAATACGGTACCAATCGTAAAGTTTTTACCAGTGTCAGAACCCTCTGTTAGGTATGTGCTAGGGTTAACAAGTAACTTTGCATCATGTCAAAATTTTCAAAAAGAAATCTTGGAAATCAAATTCAAAATCAAAATGGGAGAAGGAACACCCCCCAGATGAATTAATTCAAAAGGCCAGATAAAAATCTTTTCCAAAAATTCATGTTAGAGTTTTGAAAAGTCTTATAATTGAGTGTGATCACATATCAAGTGATGTGGGACCCACCCCATGCTCATAGATTTTTCAAATATTCAAACAGTACCTTGGAATTAAAAAAAATACCCCTTTTTGATTTAAAATTCAAATCATTTGAATTTTAAAAATGTTGAAAGTTTATGAGTGGCTAGTCTATATTATTATGAGGCCACATAAAAGTTTTCAGCATTTAATAAAATGGTTTAGTATTTTTATCAGAGCCAAAACAAATATACAGAAAAACAGAAAGGAAAGATTAAACAGAAAAGGGAAAAGACTTACCTGGCGCCTAGGCGAAGTCGGCCCACCCAGCCCAGCCGGCCCACAGGGGCAGGGGTGTCTTCTTCCCCACCCCGTGCCTCCAAACTGCTCGGTGGAATGCCACCGAGCTAGCTGGGGACGACACGTCGTCGTCGACGAGCTTCCAGGCCGCCCCGTGCCTCTTCTCGCGTCCTGGAGACGTTCCGCAGCCGCCTCAGTCCATTCCTCCCCTCCAGCGCGACTCCTTCCTCCTCCTTCGCCGATTTCTTCCTCCAACCGAGAGCGCCGCCGTTCATCGTCGCGAGAAGTCGCAGCCAATGACGTCGAGGAGCCGAACCAAGGTGTCCAAGCGCTTCGCCGTCGTCGTCTTCACCGACTTGCAGAAGGAATCGCGCCCGGAGCCCTCGAAGCCGCCGGATTCTTCCTCGAGCTCCCGCCGGCCGCCGTGAAAGACTTCGTCGATTCCGCCGCCGTTGAGCCACCCCAGCCCTCGCCACCACCTCTGCTGGATTCAGGGTGAGCTTGCGAGTGAAACCCCTCAATTTTCCCCCTCCTTTACTCGCTCTAGCCGGATCCGCCATGGATGCCGAAGCACTTCGCCGCCATGGATGAGCCCGAGGTCGCCCCTGTGCCCCTTCGAGTCAGCCAGCGCGCGCGTTTAGCTCCTGGGCATGCCAGCGTTCGAACGCAAGCGAGATCAGCCCGAGTCTTGCACTGTAACGTCGACTGTGACCTCGCCGTGGTTCTGCTTCCGCCGGAGTCGTCGCCGTCGTCGCTCCCGACCTCCCCGTGAACCACCGATGCCTCCAGAAGACGCGGACGACCTCCAGGAACAAGCTGGTGCCCTCTGTTTCCCCTCCCGTGGACGGAATCGAGTTCCCGTGCAGCACCGCCGCGGTCCAGTCGCCGGCGTCAAGCCGCCGACGTGTCGGTGCTAAACCCCCCCAGGTTAATCACCATTTTAGTGACCCCTGGGTCACTGACCAGTGGGCCCAGTGGCTTAATTAAGCCACTGGATTAATTTAACCCATGGGTTAAGTTAACCCAGCCACTGACAGGGTGGCCCCACATGTCAGCCCCCCCCCCCTGACGCCAGCTTGACGTCAGCCTGACGCAGTAAATCATTTAAATGAATTTCCAGAGATTATTTGAATTAAAAGAATTCCAGAAATTCCAGAAAATACCCCAAACTTTGGAAATTCATAGAAAATTCATATTAACTCCAAATTGGACAAATAATATATGAAAGATGATCAGGAGAAAATTATCTTTCCAAATATGCAACTTTCAACTCTGTTTGAGTTGAATTTAAAATGTGATCAGTAGCATTTGCTATTTGATTTAAATGGAATTAAATCAAATTCAAATCAAATAATTTTGCAACTTGGACCATGGAATTATGATGTAATTCAACCACACTTCAGAGGTATATCATACACATTTGAAGTTGATTCAAAATGATCAAACTATGTCACATACAACTCGGTTAATTTAAATTCAAATGTGGAATTTGAATTTGCATTTTAAATGCAATATATTCCACTTAAATGGAATTGTCTCACACACATCAAAACTTATACTTCAAGTTTCAACATTCATTCATGTGCTTGAGCATTGCATTCATATTGATTGCTACTTCGTGCTTTGTTTGTCGAGTAGAGGTGGAACCAGAGAAGGAGGCTACCCCCTACGTTGAAGACCCCGGACCCGAACCTCGTCAGCAAGGCAAGCAAAAAACCCATTGATCATGTCGATAAAATCCCACTTCCCTCTCATGTCTCGCTTATGCATTGTTTAGGATGATCACCATGTTACGATTCTATCGCATAGATGAACCCATTCCTTTGCATGACCTATCTTTTGTCACAGTAGTAAGCAAACAACAATCCTAGCAAATGTAGGAGTTGTTTGATATCATGTGGCCCCTGCAATGTTACTGCTTATTGCATGCTTAGTATGATACCATGTTGTTACTGTGATGTGAGTCGGGATGGGAATGACCATGTTGATGATGGTAGAAAAGTGTTGGTGAATCGACCCTAATACAAGGTGAACGATGAGAGGCTGTGTAGGAGTACACAGTGGGTTGTCTCGTTGAACACCGCCCTAGTACGAGTTCTTGTGTGGTGATCCAAGATGAAGAGTACAACCACACATTGGGCTCACTGACCCCTCTCAACCTATTAACTCATCCCTTTCGATGTCCAGATGTCGCAGTAGTTCGGAGTTCTGGTAGGCTTGTGGCCTGGATGCTAAGTGAGAGAACGGCTCATCCGAGACCGGCTTATGCACCACGCACACATCACTTGGGTCCACTTCGGTAAACCGGCCGGGTTCACGATTGTGGTAGCCAACCCAAGTAGGCGGCTTTCTCGGACTAGATCGGCTATGAGGTAACAGTTGTGGTGAGCATCCTCGCTGGCACCCCTTGAATGGTGTCGAGATCAAAGGCGGTAAATGATGATCATGTGTGTGTAGCGGTACACCCTTGCAAGGTTAACAAAACTATTCGAATAGCCGCGTCCGCGGTTATGGACTGCTTGGAAAGCTTAGCTTGATTATTAGATAACTTGAACCGGATACTTCTAAAACACACCAAGATAAGTGTGAGTGCTATGGCGTGCTTTCTCGTGGGGAAGTCGAGGAAGGCACCATAGTGGTGTATTGGTTGGAGAAAGTAGTGGACTCGTGTACGCTTCTTACCTCAAAGTCTGGTACTCGTAGTTCAGGATTAGCCAAGTCAAAGCTGGCATTTCTGCAAGTGAAACCCCACCTCCCTTTACCTTGATACATGTGCATGAGTAGTATAGTTCCTATGTAAGTCTTGCTAAGTACGCCTTTGTACTCACGTTTGCTTAATCTATGTTTTAGATGAAGCCACTGACCCCGAAGGTGGCTTCTTCATCGAGCTGGACGACTGAAGTTAAACTAGTCTAGTCCCAGTCAGCAGACTGGTTCCCTCGTGGAGGGCTTTGTGTTTAAATAAGGCTTCTTAAGCCATTTGTTAAACTTGTCTGTACTCAGACATAATTTGCTTCCGATCTGTGTTGTAATGTTGGATCACATGTATGTGATCTCTGTGTGTACTCTATAAGAGTTATAAATAAAATGTACACTTTGTAGAGAATTGCAATGGTACCTACTGTTCATACAAGGCATGTGTGCTGCGTGTATGTTTATAACATGCATGTCTTCGTATTGGTTTTCGAGACCTTAGTTGTGTTCTGGCTGGCGGTCTTTCATACACCAAGTAGCCCTTAGATGTGCGCAGCTTGGGGCATCGCGATGCGATTGCTCGAGACTCCGTCTCGTGCACACTTTGTGGTATGATCGAGCCCGCCCTAGACCCCGACTAAGTGATCGGGCTGGAGTAAGTCTATGTAAGAGTTTTGAGATAGTCGGTAGTATGGTTGAGGCGACTTGTCTTTGAATATGGGAGTTCACCACCCATATCATTTGACTTGTGTGCGGACGATGAGGACCCATCTCAGTTGATCATCCGGCCTGGATGGGATGCCCCTCACGTACGTTGCTTTCCGAGAATGTTCAGTGCTTGGCCTTGTCTGCTTAGACAAGTGAGTGCGGTTCTCGGCTCTCCATATGACTATGTCTTAACTATACTTGCATACGCTAACCCCGGGTCCCGACAACCAGATAATACAGTTAATCAAAATCAATTGGGAAGGTGGTAACGCGAGCCATTATTCTACAACGATAATGCAAATACTTAAACTTTGTTCATAATTAAGTTGCACTTGTGATTAATCAATTTAATTACTTAGTGCGCTCCCACTCAGATCAATATCTCTCGTAATTGATGCTGGAGTGATTCAAGATCCGGCCCAATCGTCCGCCATTGATGTGAAATCACTGATGACTTAGACTGGACCGGTAGGCCAACTTGCCAATCACGCCAAAGGTGATTCTTGTTCATCTTTCGATGGGCGTGTTCCGGTAGCAAACTTTTATCCAAACCGTCAAGACAACCAAGTGTAATTGCAGTGTGGTCTTAACACACCCGCCTTTTATGCGTCACACCGTGTGCACCCATGTGACATGACCTGCTCCGATGTGAAACATAGTATAGACGGTGCTACAGTTGGAAGAACACTATCAACTTGATATTGTTTTGCGAGAGATCACCCTAATAAAATACGACTACCGCGCATCAAACAAGGGTGCATCAAAGGGATAAACATCACAGGCAGTTCATCAAAGTATGTGATATAGTATAGCCCTTTGCTCCGTGAAGTCTTCGTTGTCTTCACGTCGTCGTGGTAGAAGTCACCGTCTCCACCAACTTTCTCCTTGGCGCCGGGACCAACACCACGGCTTCCGGCATGTGCGTCGGGGTCCACCTCCACATCGTAGATCATCACCTTGCATCTATCTATTGCTTTGCCTTGAGCTAATAAACAGTTCTGGCACGCAGGCCATAATTAAGTGACAATCATATGACTCCAGTCATCATGCCGTACCACGACACGCAGGTCGCGAATAAATATTACACAACATATAGCATCTCATACAAACACATTGCAAATCTTGAAGGCTATACCACATCACATGCACATTCTGCAAAAACGAGTTAGATCACCATCTACACGGGTTGTTGCAACTTTTATCGTGGTTGATTAGCAGGTTACATGCAAACGTTGTTCCCTATACAAACCAAACACGATACTACATTGTTGCTAGTTTAACGTTCGGGGTGCGTGCAGCAACTAATGCCACAAGCCAAACTTCGTTCAACGCGTGACCCTCGTGTGGATTTGAGTTCATAAAATCCACAAGCCCCTCCATGTTAAATCTTCTATTGCGAGATTAAGATGAGATCCAAGGAGTTTGATGTAGACCATGATCAAGGCAACCAGCATACTGAAAGCCGCATAGAGGGATCGATGGAAAACTCAATCCTTGTAGCAAAACCTCAACTTGCCATCAAGCATAGAAAAAATCACATGACAGGGAAGCAACAAGAAAATCAATGCCTCATATCACACATATGATCTAGACCTAAACATGCATCTAATCAAGGATCGCTCATGATACCACTGTTGGGAAACGCCGTAGAAAACAAAAAAAATTCGGCCTACGTAGCAATCACCCAAGATCATCTATGAAGATTGCATACAAGGTTTTAGGTCATGGCTCACCAACCGATGTAGCGGAAGTAGAGTTGGTAAAGATCGTTGGTGCAGATTCCCGCAGCTAGGAATTTCAATGACCTCCCAACCGCGAGGATATCGATCCCGCGTACCGTTCCACGATCCGTTGCGCGAACCGTCCCGCGATTCGTCCCGATCAAGTGTCACGAACAAGTCCCTCGAACATGATCTCCGAGGAAGAAGAAGGACCTCGAAGAAGAAGGACCTCGAAGAAGGATCAAAGGTATGATCCCTCTACCGGTATCCACACATCCCGATGTAGCAATCCAGCAGCGCTCCGCCGTCCAGAGAAGAACACCACCAAGAGAAACTAGAGGGAGAAGAGCCTAGCGGCGTCCGGACTAGAACGATCTAGCCCGAAGAGAATTAGAGGCGCGTGGGATTTAGCTGGGGCAGCCTTGGGGCTTTTCTGGTGTATCTTTGGGGCTACCCCTTCCCCCGAATATATAGGTGGAATCCTGGGGTCGCAACTTGGGCGAGGGTTCTCCCCAAAGTCGTCTTTGGCCACCAGGAGGAGTCCAACACGGATTCCAGTACGAAACGCCGGGGACTACAACGTTTAGGGGGGAAACGCCAGGGACCCTGGCGTTTTGCCCTAGCCCCCAAGGAAAGTCTATTTCCCACCGACCTACGGCCTTGTGGACCTTCCTACTTGGCCTAGCTTTGGTTTCCGTGTCTTGGAGAGTTCCATAACCCTCCAGATACTTCCATAAGCTCCCGAGAACCTCCCGAAACATTTCTAGAAGTCCCGGAACAATTTCCAGATGTTTCGTAACCTTTACACAACTATTAATGAATGTTGCAAAACCTTCCGATACTATCACGGATATCTTGTTACCACTTCAATGTTGCGATTCGGAGTAGAAAACAAAAAAATTCGGCACTGCGAATCAAACCCAAGAACGAATCTAGGAAGAAGCAGACAAGGGGATCGATCTAGTTACCTTTGCAACCGTTCAACGGATGCACTCTCGCGGCGGAAGACTTGATGGAGAGTTGGTGATGCGTGAAGATGAACACTCCTACGAATCGATCTAATCACCGTGGAGTCCCTCGAACAAAAGGTCGAACGTACGACCTCTCTTCAGTTGATCCACACGTACAGTGCAGATGATTCGGCAGGGCTCCGCCGTCCAAATCTCGGCACCACCGGAGTAGAGAGGAGGGAGGAGCAGCCCTTCGGGGTGTGAAGATTGGATCTAATGAGAGGGAGAGAGAGGGGGCAGCCCTTCAGCGGAGAAGCAATCTGAATTGTGTCTCAAGGGGTGCCCCCACCTCCTCTATTTATAGGGGGAGGGGAGACAACTTGGAGGAGGGGGCAGACCTAGGGGTTGCGCCCTAGGGTTTCCCCTCCCCTAGGGCTGCGCCAAGGAGGGGGGAAGCTTCTGATACGTCCCAAACGTATCTATAATTTCTGCTTGTTCCATGCATGTTTTGTGTGACTTTGCCATGTTTTGCTTGAACTTTCATGCACTTTTGAACCTATTTCGACTAACCTATTAACTCAGTGCACCCAGTTGCCAATTTCTGTTTTCTGCTATTTTTGTATTTCAGGTTTCCGGCCATTAAAAGTGCTCCAAAAATTCCGGGAAAAATATATAAAAAATCAGCGCAACAGAAGCTTCCGGAATCACCAAGAGAGGGAAGGGGGGCCACCACCAGGCAGCCAGGAGGGCAGGTGGCGCGACCCCACCCTGGGTCGCGCTAGGGACCCTCCTGACTGCCTCGTGGGTCCCCTCGTTGCCCCCCTTCGCCTATATTTACCCCTCGGGGTGGAAACCCCTAATACAGACTCCTCTTTCGCGATCTCGCCTCTGTTCCGCCGCCGCCGCCGTTTCTAGATCGGGGCTACCTGGAGAAGCTGCTCCGGCACCCTGCCAGGAGAAGCTACCCCCTCTGGGAGACCCTCCATAGCCATGGACGCCTCCCGTATGTACCGTGAGTAGTTTCCCTTGGACCATGGGTCCGTGACCAGTAGCTATGTGATCTATCTCTCCCCCTTTTGTGCTTCCACTTTCGAGTCCTCGTGAGCTGCCTCACATGATCGAGGCATCTATGTAATATCTGCCGTTGCTATGCTGAGTTTGTTGGGATCTGATGGATTATGAGACTATGTTCAAATTGTGATGAGTAATATATTTGGTTCTTCTCTTTTATATTTTGTTCTTGAGTAAATTCTTGCATGTTCTCCGTTGCGGTATTTGCTTTGGCCAAGTATTTTATTTGCAACTCCAAGAGAGAGCGTTATGCTCGATTGTGGGTTCAGCCCCTTGATGTCTAGCTTGAGTGACAGAAACATGAGACTAAGGGATGTGATGTTGCCACCAGGGATAAAACAATGGTGCTTGTACCTGCGGGTGCAAGGATTGTTTACTTTACGCAAAGTTCTTTTAATGCAGTTGTTTGTTCCTTTGAGTTTACACTTTGGGTGGGATTCGCAACTTAATACCAGCGAGATGTTCTGGATAGATATCTCAAGGTGGATGATTCTTAGTAGATGCAGATGGATTTCGTGTAGGAGATATGCCCTAGAGGCAATAATAAATGTTATTATTTATCCCCATGTTCCTAATTATGTTTATATTCCATGCTATAACTGCTATGGTTCTCGAGTCTGCAATAACCACGAGGCTCGGAGGAAGACTCATATGCACGTGTGGAATAATAAACGGATAAAAAATATATATTCGTAGTCTCGCCTCTAAGACTAGCTCAAGTGTTGCATGATGGTTCTGTTTTCCTGATCATGGGCATGACTATGCCGGCAATTTTGAGGGCACAATGTTAGAAGAACATTTGTGTTGAATCGACCCAGATTGATGTTATGCTATGAGATACATTCGTCACCAGTTAATGGATTATAACACAGAGAAAGTTGAGCGTTTGCATAATTCCTTAGACCATGAGAGTATCGAGTTCCTTCGTACTTGCTTCGTGAACTTTGGGGTTTGTTAAACGTCATCTGTAAAAGGGTGGCTATTACGGCGGCTTACGGGTTCACGGAAAAGTATGACAAGGAACTAGGTAGCTCAAGATTGGGATTTGCTCCTCCGTCGATGGAGAGATATTCTTCGGGCCCTCTCGGTGTTACGGTATCCACCATCGTCTGGCCAGACACAGTGTGATTTGATCACAGGGATGCCGGAACGCGGGAACGAGAAAAGAGAACAATACTAGTAACGAGGTAACTGGCATAGTGGACAAGTGTTGATCCACGGGGATGCCGATAAGTCTCACCTCGGGTATTTGTAACATATCACGAAGCAACAGGAATAGCACACGGCAACTGGAGGTTCACTCGAATATTTATTCGTGTGGGTATAGGGGTCAATATGGGTGTCCACGGCTCCGATGTTGATCATTGATCGGAAAGTGTTCCGGGTCATGTCTATACTTCACCGAACCTATAGGGTCACACGCTTAAGGGTCATCTATCTGCTGAATACTAGACAGGGAGTCTGAGAGAAAGTCACCGGAAAGGTTTCGGAAAAACGGAAAAGTTCCGGAAAGAGAACACCGGAATAATTTCGGTAAAACCAAAAAGTTGTTTCGGAATATATCATTAAGTCAAAATGGTTTCGGCACACGCCTGGAAATTCTTGGAGGGTGCCAGAATTGTTCTGGGAACTTCTGGGATTTTTCCAAAGAGAAAAAACCGGAAATGTTCCGGAGCTGCCGGAACCGCTTTGGTTGCTTTTCGCAGATGAAAATCACTAATCCGGAATTGTTTCGGAACGCGTCCAAAATCCTTTTAGTGGGTACTGGAATTTTTCTAAGACCTACAGAAAAGTTTCGGATTTTACGGTCGCAGATAAATGTCTTCATGAATAGTGGATACACTATTCATGATGATGCAGGCGATGATGCAGCTTGCATGATGATGCAGGCGATGATGCAGCTTGCATGATGATGCAGGCGATGATGCAGCTTGCATGATGATGCAGGCGATGATGCAGCTTGCATGATGATGCAGGCGATGATGCAGCTTGCATGATGATGCAGGCGATGATGCAGCTTGCATGATGATGCAGGCAATGATGCAGTTTGGAGGGCATTTTGGGTTTTTCCCCATAGCCTCTCACCCTATAAATAGGGGTGGAGAGGGGTCTCTCAAATCTGATCCAAGTTCTCACTTGAACTCTCAACAAGTGCCATTGCATGATCTGGCTTTCTTCTCTCCCTCCCACGAAATAGTTTCGTAGAGCCGAAAGGCTGTCTGGGTTCCGGTAGGAACTAGTTCTGGACGGCGAAGCCCTGCCGGATAGATGACACCGTATGTGTGCAACCCCGTAGAGAGGTCGTAGTTTCGATCTTTTGCCCGAGGGGCTGTTCGAGGGTCCTCCCGAAGGGCTGTCCAAATTATCGTTCGAGTTTCAAGGGTCCTCCCGAAGGGCTGTCCGAGTTACCGATCGAGTTTCGAGGGGCCTCCCGAAGGGCTGTCCGTGACATCGTCCGAGGGACTGTCCGACCGCCTCTCGGAGCGCTGTCCGAGGAGCAGACGAGGGAGGACATCCTCGCGGTTGGGAGGTTGTAAATCCTAGCTGCGGGGGTCTGCACCAACGATCTACATCGACTCTACTTCCGCTGCGCTACGAGTCGGTAACGATCAGATCAAAACCTTGTATGCAGTCTCCATAGTGGTCCTGGGCTGTTCGTAGTGCGGAAATTTTTTGTTTTCTGCCGCGTTCCCCTACAGTGGCATCAGAGCCGTGCTATGCGTAGATGCATGTTGCGATCTAGAATACATAGAGATGTATGGGTATTGCATAATATAATTTTAGAGTAGATCAGATCTATTGCTGAAAATTATTTATGCGGGTGGCAGATGAAATCTGTTACCCGATGTTCTTGTTGCTTCCCTGGAATTTGTGTATTTCTGATCTCAATAACAGTATGGTGGAGTTTCAAAGTTCTGGCAATCTGCGATCCTGATTGATCAAAGAAGTGCTAACAGTTCGTTGAATTCCACCATAGTTAGAGAAAGAAGAAATTCTGCAGACTAAAGGGCAATGCAGATATGATCTGCACGGGGATCACGCGTATGACGAAGTTCAGTATGGGGCTCGAGATTTTATTATCTCGTGTTTCATACACCCCGCAAAGTTAATCTAGCGACTTGAATAATCATGCTTGATGATAAACGTTGGTAGCTGCGGTTTAAGTCAAAACCTTAGAAGCCACGTAAAATAAAATTTTGCATAAACCGATTAGAGGCATCTAACTTGGTTTTGCAGGATGTGCATGTGATGTGGTATAGCAAAGCTCATATTAATTTGATTATGTATGAGATGACTATATAATGTAAATTTATTAACATGACCTGCGTGTCATGATTTGGCATGATGGCTGGAGCCATATGATTGTCACTTTAATGACCTGCGAGTCAACCTTATGTAATGCACTTATTTTATTAGCTATAGAGATAGCAATATTATTTGGTGCATCGACAAGGTGGTGGCAAACTTCGCGAAGGTGAACTCCGACGCAAATGCCAAAGACGAAGAAATACTTGACTTCTCCGTCAGAAGGGGCTATACCATATCATGCAATTATAAATTACCTGAGATGTTTATCCCTTAAGTTGCACCCTTCTTGATTGCGCGGTAGTCGCTTTTTATTAGGGTGATCTCTCACTTAAAATATCAAGTAGTTAGTGTTCTCCCAAATGTAGCACCGTCACAGCATCTATCCTTTCGGGGTGCGCCATGGATGCATGGGTACGAACGATTGGAGAAATGTAAGGCGGGTGAGGTCAGACCTCGCAGCAAGATCACTTGGTTGTCTTGACGTTCATGGCAGGATCGTCCTGAGCTCGGAACACATGCATCGAAAGATGAACAAGAGTCACATAGAGATGTGATCGGCAAGTTGGCCTACCAAATCAAAATCCTCGTCATGAGATGATGATTCTATGGCGTTGTATTGATATTTGGATCTTGAATCACTCATAATCAATTTTGAGAGATATTGATTTGAGTGGGAGCGCATTTTAGAATTAACTTGTTTAATTCTGAGTGCAATTAATTATGAACACTGTCTAAGTATAATTTGCTAATAGTTGTAGAATAATGGCTCGCGTTTCCACCTTCCCTATTAAAATTGAATAAGCTGTTAAATATCTGGTTAAAACTTTACGGTTGGTAACGTAATGCGAGGATTGTCCTCAAGAGTGCCGAGAAGGATTTTGTCCTATCGCATGCTTTCGGTGTCCTCCCGCTAATGCTATGGATGATGTGACTCTCGTCCTTCGATCCAAAAGCTAGAATTCCATTGTGGTCAAGTGCAATACGTTTGCTTCCATAAGACCCGAACTTCACAAGTTTGGGATAGTTATGTAATATTCATGGAACTGAAAATTGTTTTCAGATACAGACAAAGGCTAAAAGATATGAGATATCCAAAGCAATATCTGTTTGCAAAGTATTAGTACAGTGTTTACTGGGCATTTGACTGATAAGAGAGGGATCCAGAAGAACGCCTGTCATATGATGAAGGTGAATAAAACAAACAACTTAAAGAGAAAGGAAATGTCCAAAGGGTGTTAGTATGACTCACACGCCTAGGAAGTCCGGGGCTAACGCCACTCTTAAAGTTGGGTGCTTCTTCTGAGAGTAGGAGAAATATATTGAAAGTTAAACTGTTAAAAGTATAAGGGCAAAAAGAAAGAAGACTGGAATGTCCAGCTCATGTATAAAAATCATGAAAGTTATTGATGTATGGAAGGCTGGTCAAAAATAAATAGTTCTTGGGATTGTGATTAAACAGTTAGTCCATAATTCTTGGGTATTATGATTAAAAGTTGATCACAGGAATACCCGCTCGATTGCATTCTGTTGCAACTCGATGCAAGAACCACTACGGCCTAAAAGACTTGCCAGTAATGAGTTTTAGATACGCGCTGGGAACATAGTAAAAGTTACTATACCTTCCATCGGTGTATCACCATCTGTATTTATTTTCATAATTCGTTTTAGAGTTTTATACACTCTAGCCCATTGCATAAAGTATGTTGCAAGAAGGTTGTTCATAAAAGAACAATTGTTGTTCAGTATTATGAATAACATAAAGGGCCATGCTTCCATCGGGGATGGGATGTATGTTACGAATATTGATGGTAATATGATACATCCATAACAATGACGCTAAATGTCGAAAGACTAAAAGAATACCACATATGTGTGGCACTGCATTTGGTCACATTGGAGAAACCCGCATGGAGAAATTCCATAATGATGGATTTTGAAGTCATTTGATTATGAATCATCTCACACTTGCAACTTTCGTCCGAAAAGTTAAGTGACTGAAATACCGTTCACAGGCCATGAGGAACGAGCAACAAACTTATTGGTGATCATACATTTGATGTGTGTAGTCCGATAAATGTTGTTAGTAGTGGATTTATCTATCTTCAGAAAAGACTCAAGTAGATATATGGATATTTACTTGATGAGACGTAAGTCTGGATCTTTTGAAATCATTCGAAAGGTTTTCAAAAATGAAGTGAAAGTTATTGTGACAAGAAAATTATGTTTCTACAATTTGATTGCAGAAAGGAATTTTTGAGTTACAAGTTTAGCCAATGTCTGATGAGTTGTGAAAAGAGTTTTCATAACTTGCACCTCCCGGAACACCACTGCAAGTGGAATGTCCTTGAAGATGTAATCAAACCATTTATGACATGGTAAGATCAAAGATGACATAAATCAATTTGCCATTATCCCTTTTAATGTAATGCTTTAGAGACTACGGCTTTTACACTTAAAGGAGCGCCATCAGGTCTGTTGAAATGACGCCATGGTATGGTACGCCCAACCATGTTTTATCTTTTCTTAACATTTGGAATATGGGGATTGTGTAAACTGTTTACAAACCTATTCCAAATCAGACAAGTGCTACTTTGTAGGTTATCCCAAATTATTGGGAATTCCTCCACCACTATACCGAGGCAAAAGGTTTTGCCACAAAGAACGGTATGCTTTTAAAGAGAATGGTTCTTGAAAAAAGGTGAGTGGGAGGACAGTGCAACTCGACGAGATAACAGTATCTTCGTCATCAGATCAAAGGAAAGGAACCTTGGAAGTGATTCCAGAGTTTCCTACTGCAACTGATACGGAAGCCTCTACATGAGATGTATGGACTTCGGTCAAACTTGCAACTGAGCCACGTAGGCAAAACTCGTGCAAACCTCTCAGGTGCGCAAACGAGATATTGTTGTTAGACAACAGCATACCTACGATAATCAAGGAAGCGATGATGGGCCCTGACTCCGGAATTGGCTAAATGCCAATACAAATCCGAGATAGTTTCCATATACGTAATTCAAGATTGTATCTTGATGGACCATTCGGAAGACTTAGAGTCTAACGAATATTAATGGAACTATAAACTGATACGGATAAAAATGTTTTATCCATAAAGCTCGACTTGTTGCTTATAACAATTTCAAGGAATTAACTACGGCGAGATTGTCTCTCCGTAGCGATGCTTAAAGTCGGTTCGGGTTAAACTAGCAATTAATACGTATTTCATTCATGAGATATGAAACATGGATGCCAAAAGGATTTCCATGAGATGGAAATACTGCCTTGGAGATACAGTCCAAGGTATTTTGTCAGTCCAGAGGATGCTAGTAAGTATGCAAACTTCAGAGTTCCTGCGATGGACAAAAGAGAGCATAATGGAGTTGGAATCTTCGTTTTTGATGAAATAATCAAAAGAGTTTGATTTCATCGATGGATAACGAAGATGCTTGTGGCTACAAGAAAGTAAGTGGGAGCATAATAATATTTCTAAAAACCTTGTGTGCCTAACACATTGTTAATTGGAAATAATATAAATTTCTTGACACAAATTAAGACTTCATTGAAAATAGTTTTTCAACGAAGTGCTTGGGCTAAGTTGTCTTGATATTAGGCATAATTATCTACGAGATATAATTGCCTAATAGGGCTAAGCCAAAATACATATTGAAAAGGTGCTAAAACAGTTTAGCGTTAAAAACGACAAGGAGTGATTCTTGCCAAAGTCACATGGAAAGAGTTTTTGCAAGACTCAGTGTCCCAAAACACTGATGAGCAAATTACATAATGGAGATTCCACACACCTTCGTGTTGGGATTAATCATGTATTCCATGGTATGTAAAACAACCAGATATGTCCAATACTCCAAAGTTGTTGCGAGTATAGATACCAAAGTGATCAAAGAACTGATCGTGGGACAACAGTGAAAAATGTCATTGAGTACTAAAGTAGCACTGATGACATGTTTTCTCGCAAGAAGAGATTATGAAGAACTTGTTGTAAGTAATTACATCGATACGGTTTTCATCAATGCTCCATGCGATTTTCGATTTGAGTTAAAGTTTTTGTGTGTGTAATACACAATATGGTGGCACAGTAAGTTGGAATTGTTCATAACAGGTTACTGTGGCGAAATTCTATAACAAATGGCTATGTATGTTGCTGCTTTAGAAGCAACAAAGAAAATGTTGAATCATATAGTTCATTCATGAACTTAGTATGGTTCCAATATGGCTTTGGTCAATGGAACACTATTGAAGATAGTTGCTCCATAGTTCAGTCTGAGGAATCAAGGTTCGACCAGTGATTCGCATATATACAAAGCCAAGTCCACACAAAATATGAATTTTGTGAAAGCGTGAAAACGCGAGGATATGCAAAGATACACACGGAGTTGAAGTTGTCAGATCCGTTGGACATCAGGCTATACCACATGTGAAGCATATTTTACACCAGTATGCCGTAGGTGTAAAGTGCATTAGCATTGACTAGATTATTGACTCTAGTGCAAGTGGGAGTCTGTAGGAGATATGCCCTAGAGGCAATAATAAATGTTATTATTTATCCCCATGTTCCTAATTATGTTTATATTCCATGCTATAACTGCTATGGTTCTCGAGTCTGCAATAACCACGAGGCTCGGAGGAAGACTCATATGCACGTGTGGAATAATAAACGGATAAAAAATATATATTCGTAGTCTCGCCTCTAAGACTAGCTCAAGTGTTGCATGATGGTTCTGTTTTCCTGATCATGGGCATGACTATGCCGGCAATTTTGAGGGCACAATGTTAGAAGAACATTTGTGTTGAATCGACCCAGATTGATGTTATGCTATGAGATACATTCGTCACCAGTTAATGGATTATAACACAGAGAAAGTTGAGCGTTTGCATAATTCCTTAGACCATGAGAGTATCGAGTTCCTTCGTACTTGCTTCGTGAACTTTGGGGTTTGTTAAACGTCATCTGTAAAAGGGTGGCTATTACGGCGGCTTACGGGTTCACGGAAAAGTATGACAAGGAACTAGGTAGCTCAAGATTGGGATTTGCTCCTCCGTCGATGGAGAGATATTCTTCGGGCCCTCTCGGTGTTACGGTATCCACCATCGTCTGGCCAGACACAGTGTGATTTGATCACAGGGATGCCGGAACGCGGGAACGAGAAAAGAGAACAATACTAGTAACGAGGTAACTGGCATAGTGGACAAGTGTTGATCCACGGGGATGCCGATAAGTCTCACCTCGGGTATTTTTAACATATCACGAAGCAACAGGAATAGCACACGGCAACTGGAGGTTCACTCGAATATTTATTCGTGTGGGTATAGGGGTCAATATGGGTGTCCACGGCTCCGATGTTGATCATTGATCGGAAAGTGTTCCGGGTCATGTCTATACTTCACCGAACCTATAGGGTCACACGCTTAAGGGTCATCTATCTGCTGAATACTAGACAGGGAGTCTGAGAGAAAGTCACCGGAAAGGTTTCGGAAAAACGGAAAAGTTCCGGAAAGAAAACACCGGAATAATTTCGGTAAAACCAAAAAGTTGTTTCGGAATATATCATTAAGTCAAAATGGTTTCGGCACACGCCTGGAAATTCTTGGAGGGTGCCAGAATTGTTCTGGGAACTTCTGGGATTTTTCCAAAGAGAAAAAACCGGAAATGTTCCGGAGCTGCCGGAACCGCTTTGGTTGCTTTTCGCAGATGAAAATCACTAATCCGGAATTGTTTCGGAACGCGTCCAAAATCCTTTTAGTGGGTACTGGAATTTTTCTAAGACCTACAGAAAAGTTTCGGATTTTACGGTCGCAGATAAATGTCTTCATGAATAGTGGATACACTATTCATGATGATGCAGGCGATGATGCAGCTTGCATGATGATGCAGGCGATGATGCAGCTTGCATGATGATGCAGGCGATGATGCAGCTTGCATGATGATGCAGGCGATGATGCAGCTTGCATGATGATGCAGGCGATGATGCAGCTTGCATGATGATGCAGGCGATGATGCAGCTTGCATGATGATGCAGGCAATGATGCAGTTTGGAGGGCATTTTGGGTTTTTCCCCATAGCCTCTCACCCTATAAATAGGGGTGGAGAGGGGTCTCTCAAATCTGATCCAAGTTCTCACTTGAACTCTCAACAAGTGCCATTGCATGATCTGGCTTTCTTCTCTCCCTCCCACGAAATAGTTTCGTAGAGCCGAAAGGCTGTCTGGGTTCCGGTAGGAACTAGTTCTGGACGGCGAAGCCCTGCCGGATAGATGACACCGTATGTGTGCAACCCCGTAGAGAGGTCGTAGTTTCGATCTTTTGCCCGAGGGGCTGTTCGAGGGTCCTCCCGAAGGGCTGTCCAAATTATCGTTCGAGTTTCAAGGGTCCTCCCGAAGGGCTGTCCGAGTTACCGATCGAGTTTCGAGGGGCCTCCCGAAGGGCTGTCCGTGACATCGTCCGAGGGACTGTCCGACCGCCTCTCGGAGCGCTGTCCGAGGAGCAGACGAGGGAGGACATCCTCGCGGTTGGGAGGTTGTAAATCCTAGCTGCGGGGGTCTGCACCAACGATCTACATCGACTCTACTTCCGCTGCGCTACGAGTCGGTAACGATCAGATCAAAACCTTGTATGCAGTCTCCATAGTGGTCCTGGGCTGTTCGTAGTGCGGAAATTTTTTGTTTTCTGCCGCGTTCCCCTACATTTCGGTCTACTTACCTTGGCGCACTGCCCATTGCTTTTGAGCCCTTCCTTTCTTTGCAGCATAGTTAGCATTGCGGTGCCTTCATGATTCTGTCAATTGCCCAGTTGTGATTTGTTTACCTCGCTAGCACTTTTATCGTCTTTTGGGAGAGAGACATCACTAGTGAAAATCACGGGACCCTGGTCCATCTTCATATTATTGTTCACACCCTCAATTTACTTTCAACTTTTACTTTCCTTTGCACCTTTTATCTCTTGCGTTGATCCTTTGTAAACGACAAGGCCGGAGGAATTGACAACTCCTCTGTACTCGTTGGGAGCAAAGTTATTTGTTGCTGTGTGCAGGTCCACGACAACACCCTAGTCAGGAAGCAATTTCTGGCGACATTTCCACCTACTTGTATCTCCTGAGTCCTACTGGTTCGATAACCTTGGTATCTTCACCGAGGGAAACTTCCTGCTGCACTGCATCTCAAACCTTTCACTTGGGGTAACCAACGAGGGGCGAGAAGCCATTAAGCAAATTTCTGGCGCCGTTGCCGGGGACTCAAGTCTACAAGATAGGGGAGTTGCACACTATCTTTTACCTTTGCTTTTTAGTCTTGTTAGTTTACCTTTCAGTTTTTTTGCTTTTGTGTCTTATATCAAAAATCCAAAAATAATAATAGTATGTCTAGTTCCTTACTTGCCAATCAATGATTGACTTCTTTGAAAATAGATCTTATTGGCATGGAGGATTCACTGAGAGTCAACAAAAGTGGTACAAGGAACACCGCTTGTCTCAAAAGGGGATACACTTATGGAAACAAATACATCAGTTGTATGAGTATGCTAGAAACTTGTGCTCAATATATAATATATCTTTCTGCAGGGATGAATCATGTTGCTTTATGAGGCATAAACACCTTTCTTTCCAATGTGAGTACAATGATGATGAAACCTTAGCTTCTTATTGTAAGAGCAAAGCTATACCCCTATGAGTTTTGAATATTGTTGGGCAAAATAGTAGAGGAACTAACAAGTTTTCTAGTGTAAAACAGATGGTTAGGTTCCTGAAGTTATAGGTTGGTGATAAAGCTTCAACGGAGATTTACATATTTACTGAAGCATATCCTCTGGAGTGAAGCTGGTAAAATCACGAAGAAACATCATTCAGCGAAGACTATCATGACTACCACTCGTCCTCTTGAATTGCTTCATATGGATCTTTTTGGTCCTCAAAATTATGCAAGCCTGGGAGGAAATAAATATGGTCTTGTTATTGTTGATGATTTGTCTCGTTATACTTGGGTTTTCTTTTTGGATGACAAGAGCAAAGTTGTTGAAATCTTCAAGTCATTCGCTAAGAGAGCTCAAACAGAATATGAATTATCTCTGAAGCATATCCGAAGTGATAATGGAACTGAATTCAAAAATACTCATATTGAAGATTTTCTTGATGATCATGGTTTTACTCATGAGTTCTCTGCTGCATATACACCTCAACAGAATGGTGTAGTTGAAAGGAAGAATAGAACTCTCATTGAAATGGCCAGAACTATGCTTGCTGAATACAAGACTCCCATTAGGTTCTGGGTCGAAGCAATCAACACTGCATGTCACATCATCAACAAGGTTTACCTTCACAAATTCCTGAAGAAAACTTCACATGAGCTTATCACTGGTATCAAACCAAATGTTTCATATCTTAGGGTATTTGGTGCTCCATGCTTTATTAGAGATATGAATCATAGCTCCAAATTTGCCCCTAAGGCACATGAAGGTTTTCTTTTAGGTTATGGCTCAAACTCTCACACTTACAGGGTCTATAACTCTCACTTTGGGAAATTTATGGAAACTGTAAATGTAAGGTTTGATGAAACTAATGGCTCTCAAAAGGAGCATTTGCCTCATGATCTAGATGAACCTCCACTTGATGAAGTAATCAGGTCAATGGCTATTGGAGAGATTCGCCCTGTTGAAGCCAATCCACGTCAAGCTATTAGGGATGATGATGTTCCAATGTTCCCACACCTAGCCCGGGGTGCTGGAGATCAACATCCTGAAGTTAATGGTGAACAGGACGAAGAAGGACAATGAAATAAAGGAAATGCTAATCCTGAAGGAAATGCTGAAGCTGAAGGTGAAGCAGATCCCGAAGCTGATGCAGATCCTGAAGCAGAAGCTGAGCCTGAAGCAAATGATACTACGTTATCACGAGTTCGAAGAAGAGTTGATGTGGATTCGATCCTCGAAGATATCAATCAACCAGGTCGTCCCACTACTCGATCCCGTACTCGTTTGGCTAACTTCTGTGGAAGTTTTTCTTTTGTTTCTATGCTAGAGCCTTCAAAATATGATGAAGCCATGAAGGACCCTGATTGGTTATTAGCTATGATGGAAGAACTTCACCATTTTGAAAGGAACAAAGTCTGGTCACTTGTTGACAGGCCAGATCCCACGAAGCACAATGTTATTGGAACAAAGTGGATATTTCGCAACAAGCAAGATGAAGATGGTATTGTGGTAAGAAATAAGGCTAGATTGGTAGCACAAGGTTACACCCAAATCGAAGGCATTGATTTTGGTGAAACTTATGCTCCAGTAGCCCGTCACGAATCCATTCGTGTCATGCTTGCTTTTGCTAACCACAAAAATATATTGCTATATCAAATGGATGTCAAAAGTGCTTTTCTTAATGGTGAAATAGAAGAAGAAGTGTATGTTATGCAGCCTCCAGGTTTTGAAGACTCCAACAATCCTGATATGGTGTACAGGCTTCACAAAGATTTGTATGGACTGAAGCAAGCACCTCGTGCTTGGTATGAAACATTGAAGGATTTCCTCCTGAAGAAAGGCTTCAAACCAGGAACCACTGACCCCACTCTTTTCACTCGATCATATAACAATGATCTATTTGTGTGTCAGATATATGTATATGATATCATTTTTTGCTGTACTAACACTGAAATCAACGAAGAATTTGCTAGAATGATGTCGAAGAAATATGAGATGTCTATGATGGGTGAATTGAAGTTTTTCCTTGGACTTCAGATTCGCCAACAGAAGAATGGCACCTTTATTTCACAGGAAAAATACTTGAAGGATTGCCTGAAGAAATTTGATCTTGCTGAGTGCAAGACCATCATAACTCCCATGCCTAAAAATGGATTTCTTGATGCAGATGAGAAAGGGAAACCCTTCGATCAAAAGAAGTTTTGGTCTATGATAGGTTCACTCTTATAGTTATGTGCATCTAGACCTGACATTATGCTATCAGTTTGTATTTGTGCTCGTTTTCAGGCAAATCCGAAGGAATCGCATCATACTGCTGTGAAGCGAATTCTTCGATATATAGCACATACTCCTTCTTTGGGACTTTGGTATCCCAAAGGTACTCAGTTTGATTTGATTGGATATTCTGATTCAGACTGGGCTGGTGATAGGGTTGACAGGAAATCTACCTCAGGCACTTGTCATTTTCTTGGTAGATCTCTTGTGTGTTGGGCTTCAAAGAAACAGAATTGTGTCTCAATATCTACTGCTGAAGCTGAATACATTGCTGCTGGCTCATGTTGCGAAAGGTGTTGCAGTCAATCCCGAGAGAGTTCAAGCCGTCCTTGACTGGACTCCACCTGAATCGGTTAAGCAAGTTAGGAGTTTTCTTGGCTTAGCAAGCTATTGCCGCCGCTTCGTTGAGAACTTTTCTAAAGTTGCAAAGCCTCTTACTGAACTCCTCAAGAAAGATAAGAAATTCCAATGGACCCCCAAGTGCGAGGAAAGCTTTCAAGAGCTGAAAAGAAGATTGACTTCTGCACCCGTACTTGCACCTCCAGACACCAAAAGGGATTTCGAAATCTATTGTGATGCTTCACGGCAAGGGTTAGGATGCATACTTATGCAAGATCGACATGTGGTAGCTTATGCTTCACGCCAGTTGCGGCCACATGAAGAGAACTATCCTACCCATGATCTTGAACTCACTGCCGTAGTTCATGCCCTGAAGACTTGGCGACATTACCTCCTTGGTAATCGTTGTGAGATATATTCCGATCACCAAAGCCTCAAATACATATTCACCCAGCCAGATCTTAACCTCAGGCAAAGACGCTGGATAGAGTTGATAAAAGATTATGACTTAGGAATTTCTTACACCCCAGGCAAAGCCAATGTCATGGCTGATGCACTAAGTCGTAAGTCGTACTGTAACAACCTCATGTTACAGCAGTATCAACCACTTCTTCATGAGGAATTTCGAAAGCTCAACCTCGAGATTATTCCTCGTGGATCTCTTTTCAACTTGGTGGCGAAACCAACCCTTGAGGATCAAATTATAGCCGCCCAGAAACAAGATAGTAGTATTCAAGAGATCAAGCAGAACATTGTTAGCGGAGTTGCTAAATGTTTTTCTGCAAATGATCAAGGAAAGATATTCTTTGAAAATCGTTTAGTAGTTCCTCAAAACGAAGACCTAAAGCAGCTGATCCTTAAGGAAGCTCATGACACTCCCCTCTCAATTCATCCCGGTAGCACAAAAATGTACCGAGATCTACGCCAGAGATTTTGGTGGACCCGGATGAAGAGAGACATTGCACAATTTGTTGCCGAATGTGATGTTTGTCGTCGCATTAAGGCAGAACACCAAAGACCTGCTGGTACTCTTCAGCCATTGTCTATTCCCGAGTGGAAGTGGGACAAGGTCGGTATGGACTTCATCACCGTCATTCCAAAAACCCAGAAAGGAAATGATGCCATCTTCGTTGTCATTGATCGACTTTCAAAAGTTGCTCACTTCCTTCCCGTTCGCGAGTCTATAACTGCTAGTCAGTTGGCGGACTTGTATGTCTCTAGAATTGTGTCTCTTCACGGTGTTCCTTTGGTGATCAATTCTGATCGTGGTAGCCTTTTCACCTCTAGATTTTGGGAAAGTTTTCAAAATGCTATGGGAACTCATCTATCCTTTAGTACAGCTTTCCACCCTCAATCTAGCGGTCAAGTTGAAAGGGTTAATCAAATCTTGGAAGACATGCTCAAAGCTTGTGTTATCTCATTTGGAAAGAATTGGGAGAAATCTCTTCCATTCGCCGAATTTGCTTATAACAATAGCTATCAATCTAGTCTGAACATGGCTCCTTTTGAATTCCTCTATGGACGATGATGTCGAACACCCCTAAATTGGTCAGAAACCGGTGAAAGACAACTCTTTGGACCGGATATGATCAAGGAAGCAGAAGAGCAAGTTCGCATTGTTCGTGATCGTTTGAAAGCCGCTCAGTCTCGTCAAAAGAGCTACTATGATCGTCATCATAGAGAGGAGAGCTACAATATTGATGAGAAGGCTTACCTTCGGGTTACTCCTCTGAAGGGAACCCAACGATTCGGTATCAAAGGCAAGTTGGCCCCACGTTACATCGGACCTTTCCGCATTCTAGCTAAACGTGGAGAAGTTGCCTACCAACTTGAACTACCTCCGCACCTTTCCCGAGTACATGATGTATTCCATGTGTCACAACTCAGGCGTTGCTTCAAGGACCCCATCCGCGAAGTCAACCATGAAACGCTTGATCTCCAAGATGACCTTTCTTATCGAGAGTACCCTATTCGTATTCTTGATTCCGCAGAGTGTGTCACTCGTCGTCAGAAGATCAAGTTCCTCAAAGTGCAATGGTCACATCACTCCGAGAAAGAAGCAACGTGGGAAAGAGAAGACCGCCTCCGTGCCGAGTACCCCACCTTCCTCCCGACGACTTCTGAATCTCGGGACGAGATTCTTTTGAGTGGGGGCGAGTTGTCAGAACCCCAACTAGGGTAAGTGCTAGGGCTTGTTTGACCCTTTGCATCATGAAAAATTCAAAAATAAATTCAAAAATGGGGAAGCAGAAAGCCCTGAGAAATTATTTGAAATGGCCAGATAAAAATCTTTTTCCAAAAATCATTTGAATGTTTGGAAAATTCCTATAAATGATGCTGATCATTTTAAAAGTGGTTTAGGTATTTTCCCATGCCCATGGAATATTCTAAAATTCAAACAGTGCTCTGGAAATTAAAATTGACCCCTATTTGAATTGAAATTCAAATTTATTGAATTTCAAAAATGTCCAAATCCTACATGTGGCTAGCTACTGGTCACCTAGTATTTATAAAAGTATTTGGGCATTTTTATAAAATGCTATGGTATTTATTTTACTAGAGCAAAACAAATAACAGAAAAACTGAAAAGAAAAAGAAAGGGGTAGGCTTACCTTGCGCCCACAAGCGAGGCCCACTCACCTGTAGCCGACCCAGCCCACCCGAGCCGCTGTCGTCTTCCTCCCCTCCGCCCGAAGCAGCTCGGTGGCGAGCTGGGAGCGTGGCGAGCGCCACCGCGACGGCCAGAGCCGTCTAGGCCTCCCCTGCCTCCCTCCTTCCGCCACGCAACGCGTAGAAGCCGCCCGCACCTGTTCCCCCTCCTCTGGTCCACCTCCTCGCCCTCTTCTGCTCGCCCTCGCCGTCGTCCGAGCGCTGCCGCAGCGCACGCCGCCAAGCCAGCGTGGCCATCGTCGTCGACGAGCCAGGCGAGCTTGTCCTTCGCGTTCAGCGCCATCGACTCCCTCGAAGCCCCCTTCCAATTGAGCCCGAGGAGCCCCGACGTCGACGCCAGCCTCAACGGATCACCGTCGGCCGCAGCGAAGGAGATCGTCGATTGCGCCTCCGCCAAGCTCTCCCCGACGCCGTCGTGTTCTCCATCGTCTTCGTGGTGAGGATGCGCTCCTTTTCCCCCTTTCCCCGCTCCCTCCCGTGCCCTGTGCCGTTAGTTCGTCGGAGCCAGCAGCCGGCCGCCGCGCTTTTTGTCCTAGCCGTCGCCCTAGTGCCCCTGGCAACCCCCTGGTTCCTTCCCTCGACGCGGGCGAGCACGACGCACCTCCCCGTGGTTTCCCCGTGCTCTCCCGTGGCCGTTTGGTCACTCCGGCGACCACTCCGCCGTGCCCGAGGTCACCGGCGGCTACCGCCGGCGGGCCGGTTTAGTTAGCGCCTAATGACACTGCTAATATCCCCCCTAGCCCAATGACAGGTGGGCCCTGCCCCTAATTAAGCTTCTGTTAAATTAATTCAAACCGGGGGATTAAACCACTGAGGCTGACACTCTGGCCCCACTGGTCAGCCCCCTGCTGATGTCATGCTGATGCATGGCTGATGCAATAAAGATTTTCCAGAGAATTAAAATAATCCAGAAAATTCCAAAAAATCATTTAAACTTTGGAAAATCATAGAAAATTCATACTAACTCCAAATTAAACATATAATATATGAAAAATTATCAGAAAAATACAAGGATTAAGAATATGCAAAAAAAATTATGTTTGACCATTTTAAAATGGGGAAACAGTAGCAAATGTGCATATGGCTTAATTTGAATTCAACTTGGAAGTTTGAATTTGCAATTCTTTTGCAATACACTTCATTTAAATGGAATTGTCAACACATCAGTACCATGTACATCATGTTTCCACAACTTATCAAGTGCTTGAGCATTGCAATTATATTTATTCCTTGTTTGGTTGTTTGCTCGATAGACGTGCAACTGGAACTGGAGGCCACCTCCTTCGTTGAAGACCCCGATATCGAACCTCGTCAGCAAGGCAAGCAAAACCCCCTTTGATCATATCTATAAAATCCCAATTCCCTCTCAGTCTCGCTTATGCATATTTAGGAGATCATCGAGACACGTTCTTCGCATAGTTGAACCCATTCCGATGCATGACCTATCATTTTGCCACCGTATTAAGCAAACCACAATCCCAGCAGATTTAGGAGTTTATTGATGAGCATGTGGCCCCTGCAACTGTTACTGCTTATTGCTGCTTAGTGGTACAATGAGGATGTTTTGATTGTGAGTCGGGATGGAATGAACACAGTGGTGTTGATGAAAGTGAAACGTGTTGGTGAATCCACCCTAAACAAAGGTGAACGATGAGAGGCTGTGTAGGAGTACACAGTGGGTTGTCTCGTTGAACACTGCCCTAGGCCCCGAGTTCCTGTTTTGTGATCCAAGACAAAGAGTATGACCACATGTAGGGTTTTATGGGAGCCCCGTTTGGCCTCTTTACGTACCCGATCCGGTCCGGGAGTCACACTAGATTCGAGCTTTCCATTTGATTTATGTATAGATATGTGGGTGGACCTGTGAGGCAGTGAAACCATCTGTCAAAGGTGGCGTCTCGGTCCCTTACATTATCTGAGTCTGTTTCGTGGAACCGGCCGGACTCTCGAGCGGTGACAAACTCAGGTAGTCGACTCCTGGATTAGAGAAGGTGATGTGAGGGTAGTGCCTTGGTTTCATCCACGTCCGACATCCGCTTGAAGGATGACAAGAACGAGACGATAAGTGATGACACGCGTGTGAAGATGTACACCCCTGCAGGGTTAATGAACTATTCGAATAGCCGTGTCCGCGGTTACGGACTACTTGGAAACCTCTACTTGATCATAGACAACTTGAATGGATACTTATAAAACTCGCAAGATAAGCGTGAGTGCTATGGTGTGCCTCCTCGTGGGGAAGTCGAGGAAGGCACCATAGTGGTGTATTGGTTGGAGATGTAGTGGACTCGTGTACGCTTCTTACCTCAAAGTCTGGTACTCGTAGTACAGGATTAGCCAAGTCAAAGCTCGCACTTCTGCATGTTGAACCCCACCTCCTTTACCTTGATACTTGAGCATGAGTAGTATAGTTCTGATGTAAGTCTTGCTGAGTACGACTTTGTACTCACGTTTGCTTATTCTATGTTTTAGATGAGAACCCGGATCCCGATGGAGTCACCTTCGTGAAGCTCGACGTTGACTAAGTTAGTATAGTCCCAGACAGCAGTCTGGTCCCTCGTGGAAGGGCATGTTGGTTTTACAAGGCTTCTCTAAGCCATTTGTTAAACTTGTCTGTACTCAGACCTAATTTGCTTCCGTTGTATGATGTAATGTTTATCACAGACATGTGATCTTTGTATGATATATGTGTATATCAATAAAGAGTACTTTGTAGAGTTATGTGATGATACCTGCTGTTCATACTAGGCATGTGTGCTGCGTGTATGATTATAACATGCATGTCTTAGTATGGGTTTTCGAGACCTTAGTTGTGATCTGGCTGGCGGTCTTTTATACACCAAGTGGACCTTAGATGTGCGCAGCTTGGGGCATCGCGATGCGATTGCTCGTGACTCTGTCACGTGCACACTTAGTTGTATGATCGAGCCCGCCCTAGACCCCGACTAAGTGATCGGGCTGGAGTAAGTCTATGTAAGAGTTAGGATCCAATCGATAACATGGTTGAGGCGACTTGTCTATGAGTATGGGATTCACCACCCATAAGCATTTAGACTTGTGAGCGGACGACGAGGACCCATCTCAGTTGATCATCCGGCCTGAATGGGATGCCCCTCACGTTCGATGCTTACCGAGAACGTTCTGTGCTTGGCCTTGTCTGCTTAGACAAGTGGGTACGGTTCTCGGCTCTCCATGTGATTGTATCATGACTAAAATTACATATGCTAACCCCGGGTCCCGACACTAGGGCTTGGATCTAAGATTTGTTAGGTCTTTGTTTTCTGTTTATAGGACTGTTTTGATCCGTGCTGATCATTGCTCCTTGGGAAAAATGTTATTAGCATCAAAATGATCCCATCTTCTTAGGTCAGTTTTGAGATTCGATCTATTCTGTGATTTTGGACCGAGTTAGGTCTTGTTTTTGAACTAGTTCTAGCCCAATCCACTGACAGAGTTGCATCTGATCTTAGATTGCTCTGGGATCTTGTCAAAATTTGGTTTTGGTCGAAACTTTTGCCAGTGCTTATTCATTCCCTTTCTTGTTCCCTCTTTTCTATATTTCTGGTCACAGGATGTCTGACGAAGAGGCAGCCATGGGGAATGAGTCACCCATCGTTGAAGGACTTGAAAATTATCCAGAGCCACCGAAGCAGAAAGGCAAAGGTGGCAAGACGAAGGAAGTCAAGAATGCCCGAGGCATACCCGAAGCCATTCGCATCAAGATGGGCTATGACACACCCCCTGAAGAATCTGATCATGACAAAAAGATTCAATTGCAAAAGATTCGACGCTACTGGGCCATTAGGTGGTACAAGTACAAGAGCATCCCAGATTGGAAGTGGGCTATGCAGTTTGCTTTCAGCCCTCCTTATCGGTACACAACTGCCATGTGTGCTCAATATAATGCTGCAAACAGGAAGAAGTACTACCCGAAGCCACCTGCTGTTCCTCACCCAAACACTCTCAAGATTCCAGATGACTATCCTAATGAGCAAGAGAGACTTGAAATATTGGCTGAGAAGAAAAGAATAAGAGAAGAAGAAGAAAGCCAAAGCTCTTGCTGCTGCAGGGCAAGATGAAGCAGCTGCATCGAAGCCTAAGAGGCGAAAGCTTCGAAAACTAAGTGCTTCACCCCCTCCTGCTATTTCTGAAGAAGAGGGTGATAATGAAGCTGATGACGAAGCTGATGCTGCTGCACAGCTTGAAGACTCAATTGATGAAGATCCTGCTGATGAAGCAGATGATGAGTCTGAACACACTCCTATCCCCCCTAGTCCTAAGAGAAAAAAGATTCGGAAGCCACTGAAGAAGAAGGCTGGAGAGAAACCGTCTGCTCCAAAAGGCGTTAGGATACAAGATCCATCTGACCCTCCTGTTCCCAAGAAAAATATTGATTTGACAAACTTGGTGGTTGAGGCTCCCTTGGCTACTAAGCCACCTCGCCGCCTTGTTCCTGCTGAACAAAGAACAAAGGAAAGGCATGACCTGAAGGCAAAGCCTGCTGCTAAGCCCAAAGCTAAAGCTCCTGAACCAGCCAAAGCTTCGAAGCAGAAGGCATCTGTTGCCAAGCCTGGCCAGAATTTTGCCCAGGTCGGCACTAAGAAGCTGTCAGAAGCAGAATTGCGCAAGCGTGACCGTGACCGTGCTGAAGTTGAACGTCTTCATGCTGAAGCGCAAGCCCAAGCTAAGGCTGATAAAGAAGCTAAAGAAAAAGAGAAAGCAGATAGAGATTCTGCTCAGTTGGAGAAGAAGAGGAAAGAGCTGGCTGAATCGAATCAGAAAGCAGAAGCGAAGCGCAAGCTCGCTGAAGCAAAAGCTCAAGAGGCTAAGGCTGCTGCCGAAGCCAAACATCTTAGTGAAGCTGAAGCCAATCGCCAAGCTCAACTTGATATCATTCGCACTAAGAGAGCAGAGAAAACTGCTAGAGCAGCTCAGAAGGAAGCTGCGATTGACATGGCACCTAAGGATGTCACTCCGAAGCCAGTCACAGCTCCTGCCCCCGAAGCTCGTGAAGAAGCCGAGCGCAGTCAACATAACATCCCTGATGCAAGAGAAGGAGAACTTTGGGACTGCTTGAGCCTGAATCAGGCATTCTGCCAGCTTGCTGAAGGTGTTGATCCCAAAGATGTGGATGTTGGGAATGTCTATATTTCACCAACACTTTCTGCTATGATTGAAACTTTATACAATCAGCTGAGGGATTTGCATGCTAGGGACAGATCTGAAACTGCTAAAATTCTGAAGTTTAAGAAGAAAGCAGATGCTGAATCAGATGAGGATTTCAAGCACGAAGCCGAAGCTGCTTCAAAGAAAATTGCTGATGTAAATGAGAAGACGAAGCAAAATATTCAAGTGTATCAAGGCAAGATCAAGTCTGCCGTTGAAGAATGTTGCAAAACGCACAATGCTTCGGTCATGGCTCTTGACTCCAAGAAGCGCGAAGCCATGCTCAAGCAACTAGCTTCACCCCTTCCCCAGCTGCAACAGAGAAAGAGACGTCTTATCACAGATACAGACGAAGTTGATGAAGTGAGCTCTCATCCGGCCAAGAAGGCCCCAAGACGTGCATCGCCCCCTCGATGCAAGATCATCACTCTCCCCAAACCCACCGCGAAGCCAACCACTCCAGAAGTCGTTCCACCCCGTGCTCCATCTCCTCCTCAACCTGATCCTCAACCGTCCGCCCACGACAACTTTGAGCCAGAGCCTTCTCCTCCTCCTCAAGACATTCCTGCAAAGGATTATTCTTCGGCTCACTCTGCTGAGGAGTCTGAAGAACAAGAAGGCGAAGCCAAAGAACATGCTGCTGAAGCCGATGCAGATGCCGAAGCTGAAGCCAATGAATTGGCAATCATGACTCAACCGCAAGAGCGAACCATAGTTGCTCGAAGGCACACTCCACACTGCATCCCTGCACAAGATACTCAACTGGACTCCAACTACCCTTGAGAGACTTTTCCCATATTCTTGGGAGATGGATCTTCTTCAAGACATGGCCCTGAATTCAATCTCGAAGTTCATCGCCAGAAGCTTCGCTTCTTTGGCGCAAGTCCATATGATTCACCTCGGACTACAGATGACCTTCGTTTCTGGACAACTGAACAACAAATTCTCTACACGAAGCTCTACTACCAGAAGGGTGTTCTTTTCAGGCATAAGTATTTGGATATGCGAAGTCTATCTTCTGCAACGTGCTTCCAGAATATCATGGAAACCATCGAAGCACAGAATCTGACCGGCATGTTTGCCATGGAGACCCCATTCAATTCCGAGCTAGTGAAGCAATTCTATGCCACTCTCTATGTCTCTGGAAATCCTAATGATACAAGCACATGGATTCTTGAGTGGATGATTCAAGGAAAGGTGTTTAGGATGCATTCTGATGAATTCATGGATATAGTGAACATCCCAAGGCACACTGGAGAACTGGCAAAGGTTCATTTGTTGCCTGATCCCACTGAAACTAAATTTGCTTCACTTATGGATCCCGAAGTCGCTGGAGATCACATGCCTGAGAATATTCGCCCGAAGCATCTGGTATTCATATCGAAGACTTGGTTTTACATCTTGTCTAACTCACTGATTCCTCTCAGCACTGCAAATGAAGAGTCCAACATTCATTATCATACATGTCATGCTTTGCTGAAGCTTACTCATGGCCATGTGTTTGACTTCGAGGATTCTTTCCATCGGTATATGGTCCAAGCTTCTGAACTTGTACATCAATTGAAGCCATATGCTCCCTGGCTGCAAGCCATTTGCAATCATGGACGCAGGGAAGACTTCGTTGCGAAGCATCACCCGAAGCTGTTCTGTCCTCCTGTGCGCGATACTATGAATATCTTCAGAAGGCGAAATGATCCATTTGCCACATATGTCGGAGTCAGACAGCATGTCAATGAACGCAACATGTCGAAGAAATTCCAGAAGGAAGTTTATCACTTTGAAGTTGGCATTCGCACTCAACAAATGCTTGAAAACTTCATTGAAGGAAATCAGCGCCAAATGCAACATCTTTCAGATGAGATCAATAGAGTTGGCAACATTGCTTTAAACAACAACCAGTACTTGAAGGTTTTGAAGCGCCACTCTTGGAAAGGATTAAGGAAGTTCAACTCTGTGAAGAAGCTTGAATCTGAACGGATTTTCAAGGAGTATCCACATCTTCAACGCCACTTTTCCAGAAATGATTCGATCGACCGCCCCAACCCAAAGATCCCGCCGCTGGAAAAGATTGATAAAATTCTTTTTGTTAATCCAGCTGAACAGATTCGCCCAGATACCTTATCTGATGAAGAATCCCACACCTCGAAGCAAGAAGATGACCCTCTCAACGACAGTGATCTTGATCTGCTTCAAGCATCGATGGACATTGACGAACTGGAGTCACCTGCTTCGACCGAAGGAGACACTTCAGGAGATGCATCTTCTTCGGGCGAAGACAATCAGCAGGGTCCCCGGGTTGCAGCAAACGCGTAAATGCTCTTGGTCTACCTCTCAACCTTTTGTCCAATTATTGACAAAAAGGGGGAGAAAGTAGCATCGTCTGAGTTTAGATTCGCTGCGGGGTTTAGGGATTTGATTCGATCTTTTGTGTTGTGCGTTAAGTTACAACAAACTTTCCATTCACTTCGATTGGGTTGTAACTTAAGGTTTACTTCGGTTGTGAACTACTACACCTTATGTGTTAATAACCCCCGTTCTTGCAAGTTGCTCTCGTATCCTTTATCTTGCAGGTGGTTATTATCTTTAAGTTCTCAGGTCATTGGATGATTGCATATTCTTCAAGACAAATATTCTCTATATGCAAATTGATTCACTAAGATATGTGTTAGGCTTCCCATTGAAGACATTCTTCATCAAGCATTCACTTCGATTATATAAATCTTCGATGCTTGCATTCAGGGGGAGTCAAAAGCTTCACATCTTAGAGTTTGCTCTCAACTCAACTCAAATAATTCCATATCTTTTATCGATGCATGTTTTGTCAACAATAGTCCAAAAAGGGGGAGATTGTAAGAGCAAAGCTATACCCCTATGAGTTTTGGATATTGTTGGGCAAAACAGTAGAGGAACTAACAAGTTTTCTAGTGTAAAACAGACGGTTAGGTTCCTGAAGTTATAGGTTGGTGATAAAGCTTCAACGAAGATTTACATATTTACTGAAGCATATCCTCTGGAGTGAAGCTCATCACGGATGTCAACCCCTAAAAAGATAAGGATCTCTGAAGCTCGTCTCATCGAAGGATATGACCAAGATGGCGCAAGACTTAGTGGTTTTTGCGTAGTTCTTTTTCACTTCTTTGAGTCGTAGGAAAAACCGTACTATCAAGAGGGGTTTAGTAAATGTACTCCGAAGGTTTTGGTGAATAGACTCAGATCGAATCCAAACCAGTGAGAAGCCAGAGTTGAGAAATCTCATGTGCACTAGGTAATGCTTCACCAGCGAAGACTTAGTTCTTTCCGCTACTGAAGCAGAACCAAGTCCGTGAGTCAGCTTTACTTGGACCGCAAGTAAAGTTGTGCTTTGATTTGAAATATGACCGTTGGGGACAGGTGTCAAGCTGTCACATCGGGTCACTTCAGTCATTTCGCACCCAGGGATTGCCACCTATAAATACGCCACCCCCGCCCCCATTGGACGGTGGTTGCTCCAAGAATATTTCCTTACAGTGAAGAGAGAGAGCAACCCCACCGAAGCAAACCAAAAACCCATCCACCGAAGCATAAGTCATATTGATCTGAGTTGATTCATTATGACTTAGGAAGAAGTTTGCTAGCCTTTTTATCTTGGAGAACTGCAATTCTCCTAGACGTTTAGAGAGTTGTTCTTCAGAGAGCGAAGAGTTATTGTCGCCTCGAAGTCCAGTTTGTCAAAGGTTTCGGTGATTTCCTCAATAATCAACCATGAGTGAAGAACTGACCAAGCTCAAGGAGATTGGTGCATTGGAGATACGGACGGAGAGAGGTTAGCTCCTGTGTTCAATCACAAGTCCCTCCAACCAGACGTAGCACTTTGCAGAGTGTGAACTGGTCGAACAAACATCGCCGAGTCAAGAGTTCGTTTTACTTTCCGCACTTACATTCAGTTTATCAATTGCTTCAGTGATTTGCTTCAATGCAATTGATTCGATGCTTTTGATTCGCTATGTTATGCTTCAATCATGTTCTGCTTCAATGTTTACCTTTCTGTTGAATCTCTTCTGCTGCTAAGTTATGCTTCACTTCATAGTTTCATGCAAAAATTTGAAGTGATCATTCACCCCCTCCCACTCTGATCACATACTTGGACTTACACTTATGCTAAGAGAAACTATGATTTTTATGATGCAGAGGAAATAGAAGAATTTGTTGCTTATAAGGGTGCCTATGAAATTACTTCTCTTCTTAAAAATATTGATGATGCCCCTTACAAATCTGAGAGTCTTGCTATACTTAACTATTGTTTGGAAAATTACTATGCAAATTACTATATTACTGATCATCTTGAGAGAATCTCTCCCCCAAAGGAAGAGACTAATGTTTTGCAGGACTCTATGGAAGAAGAAATTGCTGAAATTGAAAGCTCCTTGGATGAAAATGAGGAGGAGAGTGACGAACAAAAGGAGGAAGAATGGAGCCATCCATGGCTACCTTCTAATGAGAGTAACTCTTTGACTCTTACTTTATATGATGAGTGTTATGATCCTATGGATTCTTTTGAAATATCCCTTTTTGATGAAGTTGATGCCTTCTATACTTTTGGCCATGATGCCACTATGGATGATGCTTACAAAGCTGAACTTGCTATAGTTCCTTATGTTATGCATTAAAATGCTGCCTATGCACCCACACTTGATTGCCCCATAATCCTTTTGTAACCTCCAACTATTCCGGAGAATTTTTCTCTTATCAAGGCTCAATGTGATGGGTTGAATCTATCTTATCATCCTAGAAACCGTGTTGAAAACAATACACATGTGCTTGTAGGTCATGAACAATATGATTTATGTGATAGTTATATTCTTGATGTTGTTCATGATACTACTGAAAATTACTTTGAGAGAGGAAAGTTTGGTTATATAAACTTCCATATTACTAAAACACCTCTCTTCATGCTGAAAGTTTTGAAGTTGTTCTTTTTCCACCTTCCTATGCATGTCACTTTGTGCTTCTTTGATTTATTTTCTTATAAGATGCCTATGCATAGGAAGTGGGTTAGGATTAAATGTGTTTCATATTTGCTTCTTGATGCTCTCTTTTGCTTCAAATACTAATTCTTGTGATAGCATCTTCTATAATCTTCATGCCTAGCTAATGGCTTTAAAGAAGCGCTTTCGGGAGGCAGCCCGCAACGAATTTAGGGTTTTATTTTTGACTTTCTTCTGTTCTTAGTGGTCTTGATGATTGTTACTACTGTAGCAACATCATTGTATCTTTACTTTTCAAGCTTTGTGCCAAGTTTAGCCTCATACGACAAGGGAAGTGAAAGTTGTGACATGCTGTCCAGAAAACAGATTTTGTCCTCGTGACTAGAAAAATCAGAGAAAAATCCCAGTTCGTCTTTTTGAGCTGAAAGTTTTAAACAGAGTGCTCTATACAATTACGAAACTTCCGTATGTTCTGAGTTTTTTTATTTGAGTTGCATAAGTACCCCTAAAAAATTCGTTTCTATCTGTTGTTCTATTTTTCACAGATTCTGCCACGTTTTGTCTCTCTTCACTTTTGCAAACCTTAAGCTTGCTTTTTCTTTGCAAAAACCTTTTGGAAATCTTGGGAAACAGTAGGTCTTCCTGTAAATCTTTATTTGCAGTAGAGGAAAATTATTTTATTAGGGTACTAACCTCTCTAATCAGCCTACAATGAGTTATGTATGAAGGGACTTTTCAAGTGCGCGATGGAGGATGATGAAAGAAGATTCAGGAGGGTCAAACACTCAAGCTTGGGGATGCCCATGTGCACCCCCAATAAATATTCAAGGAGACTCAAGCGTCTAAGCTTGGGATGCCCCCGTGCATTCCCTTATTCATCAACAATTATCAGTTCGTCTCTCGTTGCACTATATTTTTATCTCTTCATGCATTATGTGCTATTCTTGGAGCGTCTCGCTCTTAGGTTTTGTTTTTAGTTTTCTTTTGCTTTGTTTGCTGTAGTAACAAGTTAGACCCCAACTTACTCTTTTGTGTGGGAGAGATTCACGCTCCGCTTGAACTAGAACTCCTCATAGGATTTGCATGCTTATTCTTTTAGCTGTGAGCTGTTCTTTTTCTTTTCTTAGCTGGTGTTCTATTTAGTTGTAGTGCTTTAGTTTTTCTAGAGCTTTTCTTTTGTCTTAGGTTGAACTTTCTATAGGTTGCATGTTTTATCTTGTTAGAGAGTTTGCCTGTTGCACTGAGTTCCGTGTCTTGACTGAAAGTAGGTAGTTAAAGTTGATGTTCTCTTTGTAGTAGTAACTTGCAAAATTTTTGAGGTATTGATTAGAGTAATGTTTGAACTTATGGTGTCAAGAGCTCTTGCCTATTAGTGATAGATGTCGTATTTTGGGCAATCCGTGTGTTTTTCGAAAACCAAAAAGACCCTGTTGAGAACTCTAGCTACTAGATGGATCACTAACCTCTGGAGGGTTCGAATATTAGAGTACACTCACGTACCATGAGTCGAGGATGCGCAAGGATAACCAAACCCCCATACACTCCTCCTCGGGGTACCTGTCTCTTTGTGAACCTCCTGATTAGATTGAGAGTTACCGATAATAAGTGCATGAGTTCTTCGGACTAATGTGAGTATTCGAAAGTTGACACTTCCACCCACCTATACTTTTTCTAGCCTCTTCGGTACCGTGCATTGCCCCTTTCTCACCTCGAGAGTTGGCGCATACTTCGCCGGTGCATCCAAACCCTTGGCATGATACGCTCTGTCATCATAAGCCTCCTTATATCTTTCCTCAAAATAGCCACCATACCTACCTACAAGGCATTTCCATAGCCTTTCCGAGATACATTGCCATGCAACATCCACCTTCTCATGACTTGATCTTCATGTCATACATGCTACTTGCTTGATCGATGAGCCGCGTGCTAGTTGGGCCTTGCCCTAATCAATGCTACATGACGCGCTAGTATCATTGCATATCCTGCTACCCTGGCAGAGGCATACATTTTGCATCATGATAGTTACATTTTCTTTATGTGAGTACCTTTGTAAAGTGTGAAAGATCTCCTATATTCTTGTAAAATATAGAGTATTGCCCCTAAAGTGAGGAAAAGATTCCAAAGAGGACAAAATCAAAAGATCCCAAAGAGGACAAATGAGAGTTAAATAGAAAGAGCCATTGAGGCCACCAAAAAAATAAAAAAAAGAGAAAAATAAAAAGAGAGAAGGGGGCATACTACTATTCCTTTTGAGAGATCCACACTAGTACTTCATATCCTATCCCTTGTACTCCATAGAGATCATCATCATGCATATAGCTATGTTGGGACCCTTCACACTATAGAACTTGGCTTGTATATTCCAATGATGAGCCTCCTCAAACGAGCTCTAGGTCTTCTTGAGCAAGCAAGTTAGATGCACCCCCACTAGTTCCCTTGGAGAGCTTTTATCTCACATGTGCATCCGTTGTATGGCAATCCCTACTCCTCACATCATATCTATCATATGGCCTTCTCTCGCCTATGATTGTCCTCATTGATGTGAGCCTTTCACACCTTTTTGTCTTCCTCCTCCACCTTCTTTCTGTTTCGCCTTTTAGGTGTCAACTTTCTTGCTCACGCTCATCCATTGCATGAGTACTCAAAATATCGAAAGGGAGTGGATCAGTTTGACTTGTACCTCGCTAGTGGTCTGGGGACGAGTCCAGATAAGAATCCAAAGGAGACCAAGTGTGAAACTTTAGTAGATAGTTGTTCTCAACAACCTTTTTTCTCTTTCTTCCTAGTCCCTTGCTTGCACGCAAACACCATTTGGAGACATTCAAGTCACGGACAGCGAGAGCTCTTGCACCCTTTGTTCTTTTGTTGCTTGTGTCAATGCTAATATAGACTCTTGCTTGTTAAGACTTGAATTGAATTGCATGCTTTGATTGCTTTACTTAAAAGTCCTTATTTGGTTGTGTGGCATGTCACCACAGAAATTATTCTTGTTATCATTTACCTACTCGAGGATGAGCAGGAAAATTAAGCTTGGGGATGTTGATACATCCCAAACGTATCTATAATTTCTGCTTGTTCCATGCATGTTTTGTGTGACTTTGCCATGTTTTGCTTGAACTTTCATACACTTTTGAACCTATTTCGACTAACCTATTAACTCAGTGCACCCAGTTGCCAGTTTCTGTTTTCTGCTGTTTTTGTATTTCAGGTTTTCCGGCCATTAAAAGTGCTCCAAAAATTCCGGGGAATATATATATAAAATCAGCGCAACAGAAGCTTCCGGAATCACCAAGAGAGGGAAGGGGGGCCACCACCAGGCAGCCAGGAGGGCAGGTGGCGCGGCCCCACCCTGGTCCGCGCCAGGGACCCTCCTGACTGCCTCGTGGGTCCCCTTGACGCCCCCCTTCGCCTATATTTACCCCTCGGGGTGGAAACCCATAATACAGACTCCTCTTTCGCGATCTCGCCTCTGTTCCGCCGCCGCCGCCGTTTCTAGATCGGGGCTGCCTGGAGAAGCTGCTCCGGCACCCTGCCGGGAGAAGTACCCCCTCCGGGAGACCCTCCATAGCGATGGACGCCTCCCGTATGTACCGTGAGTAGTTTCCCTTGGACCATGGGTCCGTGACCAGTAGCTATGTGATCTATCTCTCCCCCTTTTGTGCTTCCACTTTCGAGTCCTCGTGAGTTGCCTCACATGATCTAGGCGTCTATGTAATTTCTGCTGCTGCTATGCTGAGTTTGTTGGGATCTGATGGATTATGAGACTATGTTCAGATTGTGATGAGTAATATATTTGGTTCTTCTCTTTTATATTTTGTTCTTGAGTAAATTATTGCATATTCTCCGTTCGGTATTTTCTTTGGACAAGTATTTTATTTGCAACTCCAAGTGAGAGCGTTATGCTCGATTGTGGGTTCAGCCCCTTGATGTCTAGCTTGAGTGACAGAAACATGAGACTAGGAGATGTGTTGTTGCCACCAGGGATAAAACAACGGTGCTTGTACCTGCGGGTGCAAGGATTGTTTACTTTACGCAAAGTTCTTTTAATGCAGTTGTCTGTTGCTTTGAGTTTACACTTTGGGTGGGATTCGCAACTTAATACCAGCGAGATGTTCTGGATAGATATCTCAAGGTGGATGATTCGTAGTAGATGCAGATGAATTTCGGTCTACTTACCTTGGCGTACTGCCCATTGCTTTTGAGCCCTTCCTTTCTTTGCAGCATAGTTAGCATTGCGGTGCCTTCATAATCCTGTCAATTGCCCAACTGTGATTTGTTTACCTCGCTAGCACTTTTATCGTCTTTTGGGAGAGACATCACTAGTGAAAATCACGGGACCCTGATCCATCTTCATATTATTGTTCACACCCTCAATTTACTTTCAGATTTTACTTTCCTTTGCACCTTTTATCTCTTGCGTTGATCCTTTGTAAACGACAAGGCCGGAGGAATTGACAACTCCTCTGTACTCGTTGGGAGCAAAGTTATTTGTTGCTGTGTGCAGGTCCACGACAACACCCTTGTCAGGAAGAAATTTCTGGCGACGTTGCCACCTACTTGTATCTCCTGAGTCCTACTGGTTCGATAACCTTGGTATCTTCACCGAGAGAATCTTGCTGCTGCACTGCATCTCAAACCTTCCACTTGGGGTAACCAACGAGGGGCGAGAAGCCATCAGCTTCCTGGAAGGTCCCCCTAAGGCGCCTCCCCCTTTGGGCCACCTTTGGCCCAAGTGCTCCCTCCCCACTTGGGCCTTCCAAGTGAGAGGGAGACCATATATATTTAATCTATTAATTTAATTCCGAAACCTTTTCAAAATCCTTAATAAATGAATATTAAATATATCTAGACCAACTCGGAACTTTTCTGGCCCTCCGGTTTTATCCGGTTTTCTAAAAACTCTTCCCGGTACTTTACCGGGTCCCCGAAACGGTTCCGGTTTTCTCATCAATCATCACCCGATCACTCCGAGACTTTCGCGGTGTGATAAATACATGCTCTTATCACTCTAATACTCTACAGATCATCTACCTTTAAGTGTGTGACCCCATAGGTTGGGTAGGATACAGACATGAACCGGAAACTGACTTTCCCGCGGAACAATAACCGATAGCGGAGCCATGGACACCCATAACGGTTTCCGTACCTACACGAATATAAATTCGAGTTTACCACAAGCTTAACATGCCAGTCCTATTTGCTTCACGATACTATACAAAAACTGAGGTGAGATCTATTAGGTATCCGCATGATTAACCATTAACCATTATACCAAGTCATCCTCCTTCCTGTTTTGTTCCAGTTTTCACGTTTAGTATTCCGGTATCCCTTGTGATCAATTCACAGTGTCTGGCCAGACGATGTTGGATGCCGTAATACCGAGAGGGCCCACAGAAGTATCTCTCCATCGTTAGAGGAGCAAGTTCCCAACTCGAATCGTTAAGTCCCTGGACACACTTTCGGGTGTGAGTGATCAAAGCCGCTATTGCCACGCCTGTTACGGGTGGTGTTGGGACAGTGTCAAAACCCACCCTCCGGTATGAAGTTACGAAACATTCTTATGGTCATGAAGGACACATGCATATTAACTTTAGATGATTTTACTTATAACATGGGAACGATGTGATCTCAAAGTAAATCATACAATTGGGTCAGTTCAGCACCCTTGTTCTGGCAACAACGTGCTCCCATGTGTTACCGGCATTTCCAATGCCCTATGAACAGGAAAACATGTCATCCATAACACACCGGTTAGTCCTAGAGGCAGACTAAGAACACTTGGTGTTTATACTCCACACCTGCATATGGGTTTTCCTCCGGAGGCAGTTAACATGCTACTTGGCAAACCTCCGCATAAGCCATTGCAGTTATAGCACAGACATATAAACATTAATAATGAACCTTGAATTATAATAATACAATTTATTATTGCCTCTAGGGCATAATTCCAACATTCAAGACTCTTCTTGAATGTTCCGAAATCATCCGAGACCGTTCACGAATATTCTGAAACCATTCGGCACAACCTAGAACACTTCTAGTGCTGCCCGGAAACACTTCCGGTTCCACCCGAAAAAAATTTGGTAACCTTTCTATTTTCATCTCCTAGTTCTCTAACAGATTACTACTCGTTAAGTGTGTGACCCAATAGGTTCGGTATAATGCGGACATGACTCAGAACATCTTCCGGACACAGGTCAACAACCTTTTGTCAATAGCCAATAATTAACAGCGGAGCCATGGACACCCATGTGGACTCCCGCACATACACGAATAAACTTCGAGTGAACTTTATGTTAGCCATGTACCATTCCCTTTGCTTCGCGGTATATGAAAAAGTCAGAGGAGAGAAGTTTGGCACCCATGTGTAACAACTTCTTGAACACAAGCCACTCGTTATCCTCTTTGCTCGTTTGTCCCTTTTTCTCGTTATCGTATTCCGGTATCCCCGTGACTAAATCACAATGCGTCTGGCCAGACTATAATGGATACCGTCATACCGAGTGGGCCCGAAGTGAATATCTTCTTCATCGTGAAGAAGAAAATCCCAGTCTTGAACTATCACAGTTACTAGACACACTATCCAATGTACCCAGAACTTATTTTACTAGTTCCCAGTAACGGGAAGATTCATCTAAGAACCAAAGCACATCTTCCTGTGTGAAGCAACTTGATACTCTCATGGTCTAAGGAATTACGTATATGATAACATTTCATGATATGACTTATAACGTTGTTACGATGTGATCTCTAAGTATATCATCCAATACTGGGGTCGGTTCAACATCATTGTTCTGCTAACAATATGTTCCCATTGCTACTGACATCCTTGTTACAAGAACAATGTCCATGATTAAGAAAACGTAATCATTAGTTAGCACATGAGCTGTTCTTAGAGGCTAAACCAGGAACTCTTGGTGTTTACATTTCCACACATGCAAGAGAGTTTTCTTCTGAATCTCATAGTCAGGGTCATTGCAATTATAGCACAGAAATATAAACATTAATTACGAACATGGAAATATATATAATAACATTTTATTATTGCCTCTAGGGCATATTTCCAACAGGAACGTTATGCTCGATTGTGGGTTCATGCCCCCCGATGACACGCTTGAGTGACAGAAACATGAGTCTAGGGGATGTGATGTTGCCATAAGGGGGAAAACAACAGTGCTTGTAACCGCGGTTGCAAAGATTGTTTACTTTACGCAAAGTGCTTTTTAATGCAGTTGTTTGTTGCTTTGGGTTTACACTTTGGGCGGGGCTCGCAACTTAATACCAGCGAGATGTTCTGGATAGATATCTCAAGGTTGATAATTAGTAGTAGATGAAGTTGGATTTCGGTGTACTTATTTTGGCGTACTGCCCATGCTTTTGAGCCTCTTCCTTTCTTTGTAGCATAGTTAGCATTGCGGTGCGTTTATAATCCCGTCAATTTCCCATTTGTAATTTGTTTACCTCGCATAGCAGTTTTATCGTCTTTTGGGAGAGAGACATCACTAGTGAACATCACGGGACCCCGGTCCATATTCTCATCATTGTTTACACGCTTATTTACTTTTCAGCTTTTACTTCCAGTCGCTATCATCATTATCATTATCCCTTGTGTTTTGATCCTTTGTAAACAACAAGACCGGAGAGATTGACAACCTCTCTGAACTTCGTTGGGAGCAAAGTTATTTGTGTCTGTGTGCAGGTCCAGGAGAAGCAAGTGATTATCTTCAAACGACGCATCACTTGCCGAACCACCTACTTATCATCTTCGGAGTCCTACGGGATACAATCTTAAAACATCGGTATCTTCACCGAGGGAAACTTGCCGCTACGTTGCATCTCACCTTCCACTTAGGGTAACCAACGAAGGGCGAGAATCAATTATCATCTCTCGTGTATCACTGTGTCACAAAAACGATTGCCACCTCTCAATTAGGTAGTTATCAGGACCTTAAGTGCAAGGTTTTATAAGTTAGTAGTAAGTTTTCTTCTGGCATGTAATATTTATTGAATCTTTTTTTCTTTCAAAATAATTAAGATTTATTGAATAAAAATGATTAATTAGAAGTGACAACAATAGGCACCTACACACACACAAAATGTCTTGTCTCCCAAAAAAACTCGTTAGATTGTCAATCTCACTAGCCTTGCTAGTTACAAGGATTAAATGCAAAGCGTGATAGATGGATGGTTTGTAAAGAAAGTAAATAAAAAGGTATTGTAAATAGCTTTGGAATATTTTTATTATGAAGATGGACCGGGATCCATAGTTTCACTAGTGTTATTCTCTCCATAAAAGATAACATAGTCGTGGTGAACAGATTACAATGGTGCAACAAAGATAACATAGTCCCTCTTGGAGATCACCCCTCAAACTTGGACATAGAAAGAAAGATATATCAAAGAGAATGTATGAATAAGAAATATGCAACAAAGAAACCAAATAGAACTAAAAAGAATCAAGGATAGATCTGGTCATAAAGTGAAAACTCTTGACATCACCACAGCACATACTAAAATATTACATTAAATATACCACAGTTAGGTAGGGCGTCTCATGTGATCTTTGATCGGGTTTCTGAAATGCAGTTAAACACAAACTCGAATATCTCCAAGTCTACCCGCGATGAAGCAACGAAGCAAGAAACACTAGAACAGAAGCAACACAAGTAAAATCTGTTACTACAACCATATCAAGCCAGCATGATCAAGTATGGATGCTTGTCAATTTAATGCCATGGCATGAACATTATATAATGCAAGTTTTAAATGAAGCTCTGGAAGTGATTATGCAATGTTCCCGACATTCTTCATATGCATCAAATATGTGTATTAGGTATCTGATAAATCCTTAGGTTATAGTTGTTATGATGCATGAACATGGCATAATATGTTCCTAATGCAAAGAATAAGAAAAATCAATTACCAACAAGCTAGCGTGTGTCCATGACACGAGTGAAGCTAGTATTCAAATTAAGAAGACATGAAGAGAAATTTTTGCCTCATTTATGACAACAAGTGAGCGACATCAAAAGGTTGAGTGGTGCACCAAATGAACAAAAGAATGAATGCAAGATAGGATATGGCATGTAAATGTGACATCAAGACATGGCATATTTCAATAATGAAAATGACAATATCAAGAATTGTCCAAACATGAATATGGACCTCGTGATGGGATTCCTCACCTGAAATAGATGCAATTGCATATGAGGATCTTTGAAATTGGATTCGCGGATGAAAAGATATCAACGAGTTTGGATGATAACAACAAAAGAATAGATTGAATCATAACTAACATGCTTCAAATGAATATGGAACTTGCATAAATAGAATATAAAGCTTTTCCGATCAAGATCCATAGCAAGATCATAGCATTTGGACAACAAATGAAGGAAATGCAAAGGAACAAAATTGGAGGGGCTTAATTGCATAATTGCAATGTCCCTACATTAAATTTGACCAAATGGTAGAAGATAGGGGAGGGTAGAAGAATCTCACAACAGTGAGGGCGATAAAGGGGTGATACGGTGAGGATCTCTCACTCCTCGTTGGTTACCCCAATTGGAAGGTGAGATGTAGTGTAGTAGCAAATTTCCCTCGGTAAAGATACCAAGGTTATCGAACCAGTAGGACTCCAAGAGATACAAGAAGGTGTCACGGAACTTGACGTGGACCTGCACACATCAACAAATAACTTTGCTCCCAACGAGTATAGAGGAGTTGTCAATTCCTCCGGCCTTGCTGTTTACAAAGGATCAACGCAAGAGATAATAATAGTGGAAACTGAAAGTAAACTAAGGATATAAACAGTAATGTGAAGATGGACCGGGGTCCCGTGATTTTCATTAGTGATGTCTCTCTCCCAAAAGACGATAAAAGTGATAGCGAGGTAAACAAATCACAACTGTGCAATTGACAGAATCTTGAAGGCATCGCAATGCTAACTATGCTGCAAAGAAAGGAAGGACTCAAAAGCAATGGGCAGTACGCCAAGGTAAGTAGACCGAAATCCAACTGCATCTACTACGAATCATCCACCTTGAGATATCTATCCAGAACATCTCGCTGGTATTAAGTTGCAAATCCCACCCAAAGTGTAAACTCAAAGCAACAGACAACTGCATTAAAAGAACTTTGCGTAAATTAAACAATCCTTGCACCCGCGGATACAAGCATCGTTGTTTTATACCTGGTGGACACATCACATCCCCTAGTCTCATGTTTCTGTCACTCAAGCTAGACATCAAGGGGCTGAACCCACAATCAAGCATAACGCTCCCTCTTGGAGTTGCAACAAATCACTTGGCCAAAGTAAAATACAGCAACGGAGAACATGCAAGAATTTACTCAAGAACAAAATATAAAAGAGAAGAACCAAATATATTACTCATCACAATCTGAACATAGTCTCATAATCCACCAGATCCCAGAAAACTCAGCATAGCAACAGCAGAAATTACAAAGGTGCCTCGATCATGTGAGGCAGCTCACGAGGTCTCGAAAGTGTAAGCACAAAGAGGGGAGAGAAGTACATCACATAGTGATACGTCCAAAACGTATCTATAATTTCTGCTTGCTCCATGCATGTTTTGTGTGATACTGCTATGATCTAGATACACTTTCATACATTTTTTATCATATTTGGACTAACCTATTAACTCAGTGCACCCTAGTGCCAGTTCCTGTTTTCTGCTGTTTTTCTATTTCAGTTTTCCCCCATATAAAAAGTGCCAGAAAAATTCGGGAAAATTCAGATAAAAAATCAGCGTGACGGAGGCTTCGAGAAGAGACCGGGAGGGGCCAAAGGGGAGCCAGGGGAGACCAGGTGGCCACCCGGCACGGCCCCACTCCTGGCCGCGCCAGGGGGGCACCTGGGGCCCCTAGTCCACCTCTGGCTGCCCCCCTTCGCCTATTTAATCTCCGTCACGGGAAAACTCCAGAAGAGGAACCCTATTCCGCGAACTCGCCTCTGTTCCGCCGCCGCCGCGCTTCCAAGATCAGGAGCACCAGAAGACCTCTTCCCGGCACCCTGCCGGAGGGAGGGTTGACCTCCGGGAGTCTTTTCTCCACCATGGATGCTCCCCGGATGCCTCGTGAGTAGTTTTCCTTGGACCATGGGTCCGTGATCAGTAGCTATGTGATGTTCTCCTCCCCTCTTTGATCTTCATTGTTTAGACCTCGTGAGCTGCCCTACATGATCGAGGCACCTTTGTAATATTTTTGCTGTTGCTATGTTGAGTTTGGAGGGATCTGATGGATTATGAGATTATGTTCAGATTGTGATAGAGTAATATATTTGATTTTTATCTCTTATATTTTTGTTCCTAAGTAATTCTTGCATGCTCTCCGTTGCTGTTTATTGCTTTGGCCAAGTAGTAGGTAGTGACTCCAAGAGGGAGCGTTGTGCTAGATTGTGGGTTCATGCCCCCCGATGACACGCTTGAGTGACAGAAACATGAGTCTAGGGGATGTGATGTTGCCACAAGGGGGAAAACAACGGTGCTTGTAACCGCGGTTACAAGGATTGTTTACTTTACGCAAAGTTCTTTTTAATGCAGTTGTCTGTTGCTTTGGGTTTACACTTTAGGTGGGGCTCGCAACTTAATACCAACGAGATGTTCTGGATAGATATCTCAAGGTGGATGATTAGTAGTAGATGCAGATGGATTTCGGTCTACTTATTTTGGCGTACTGCCCGTGCTTTTGAACCTCTTCCTTTCTTTTGTAGCATAGTTAGCATTGCGGTGTGTTCATAATCCTGTCAATTGCCCTTCTGTAATTTGTTTACCTCGCATAGCAGTTTTATCGTCTTTTGGGAGAGAGACATCACTAGTGAACATTACGTATCCCGGTCCATATCCTCATTACTGTTTCCAAGCTATATTTACTTTTCTGCATTTACTTTAAAGTTGCTATCATTATCCCTTGTGTTTTACCCTTTGTGAACAAAAAGACCGGAGAGATTGACAACCTCTCTGAACTTCGTTGGGAACAAAGTTATCTGTGTTTGTGTGCAGGTCCACGTCAGTCGCGCCAGCTGACACCTACTTATCATATCCGGAGTCCTACGGGAGACAAACCTTGGTATCTTCACCGAGGGAAACTCACTGCTGTACTGCATCAAGCCTTCCACTTGGGGCTCACCAACGAAGGGCGAGAAGCCAATAAGCAAGAGAATTTCTGGCGCCGTTGCCGGGGACTCCGAGTGCTAAGATAGGGGAGTTGCACGCTACCCTTTACCTTTGATTTTTTAGTCTTGTTAGTTTACCTTTCAGTTTTTATCTCAGTGTCCTTTATGAAAAACCACAAAAATAGTTGCTACCTTTTGCCTTTGTCTTGCTTTGCCTATTTATGCTATCCTCACCATGGGTGATGAACCACCCAAATATGGTAGGATGGACATGTTTCACTTGGATCATCTTCGATCAATTTGTGCTCGCGCTAAAAACCCAACCGACTTGGTTGAAGGAAAATCATTGGATGAGCATGCTCATTATACGCGGCAACGCCTATCTCAGAAAGGGAAATACTTATGGGATCAAATACATGTTTCTTATTGACATGCTAAACTTTTGTGCCACATTTATGATTTTACTTGCTGTTCTAATATAGATCATAAACACCTCCCTTTCCAATGTGATTTTAATGAAAATGAGATCTTATCTTCTTATGCTAAAGGTGTTTATGATTACTTTGATGTTGAAAAGATTGAAGAGTTTGTTGCTTTTAAAGTTGCCTATGAGATTGCTTCTTTGATTGAAAAGTATCACGATACTATTTTCGAGTCTGAAAACTTTTTAGTTCTTGCTTATTTCTTCGAGAATTATACTTCCAATTCTTATATTGAGGATTTTAAAAATAAAATGTTTGCTGCCCAAGAAGAGGCCAATGATTGCTATGATGAGGAGTCCTATGATTCCGAGGACTCACTTGATACTTCCCTTTCTGATGATTTTGATACTTGCTTTGTTGATGGCCATGATGCCACTATGGATGATGCCTACGAAGATGAACTTGCTATAGTTCCTTATGTTAAGCATGAAATTATTTTTGTTGCACCCACACTTGATTGCCCTATTATCCTTTTGAAATCTCCAACTATTCCGGAGAATTTTGCTCTTATCAAGGCTCAATGTGATGGGTTGCATCTATCTTATCATCCTAAAAACCGTGTTGAAAACAATACACGTGTGCTTGTAGGTCATGAACAACATGATTTATGTGATAGTTATATTCTTGATGTTGTTCCTGATACTACTGAAAATTACTTTGAGAGAGGAAAGTTTGGTTGTAGAAACTTCCATGTTGCAAAAACACCTCTCTTCATGTTGAAAGTTTTGAAGTTGCTCTTGTTCCACCTTCCTATGCATGTCACTTTGTGCTTCTTTGATTTATTTTCTTACAAGATTCCTATGCATAGTAATCGGGTTAGGCTTAAATGTGTTTCAAATTTTCTTCTTGATGCTCTCTTTTGCTAAAATTCCCATTCTCTTGTGAGAGCATCTTTTATAATCTTTAAGCCTAGCTAATGGCTCTAAAGAAGCGCTTTCGGGAGGCAGCCCGCAACGAATTTAGGTTTTTATTTTTGCTTTTGTTGTGTCTTGATGTTTGTTACTACTGTAGCAACATCATTGTATCTTTATTTTTCAGCTTTGTGCCAAGTTATAGCCTCTTACGGCAAGGGAAGTAAAAGTTGTGACATGCTGTCCAGAAAACAGATTCTGTCCTCGTGACCAGAAAAATTCCATAAAAATCCCAGTTCATCTTTTTGAGCTCAAATTTTTACACAGTATGCTATATACAATTACGAAACTTCTGTATGTTCTGAGTTTTTTTATTTGAGCTGCAGAAGTGCCCCTAAAAATTCTTTACTATCTGCTATTCTGTTTTTCACAGATTCTGCCACGTTTTGTCTCTACTAACTTTTGCAAACCTTAAGCTTGCTTTTTCTTTGCAAAAACTTTTTGGCACTCTTGAGAAACAGTATCTCTTCAAAAATATATTTATATCCAGTGGGAAAAATATATTTATTAAGGGTACTAACCTCTCTAATCAGCTTATGATGAGTTATGTATGAAGGGAGTTTTCAAGTATGCGATGGAAGATGATGAAAGAAGATCCAAGAGTGTCAAGCGCTCAAGATTGGGGATGCCCCCATGCATCCCCAATAAACATTCAAGGAGACTCAAGCGTCTAATCTTGGGGATGCCCCGTGCATCCCCTTCTCCATCAACAATCATCAGTTCGTCCTTCGTCTCACTATATTTTTATCACTTCATGCGTTATGTGCTATGCTTGGAGCGTCTCGCTCTTAGGTTTTGTTTTTAGTTTTCTTTAGCTTTGCTTGCTTTTCATAACAAGTTAGATCCCGTCTTAATTTGTGTGGGAGAGAAACACGCTCCACTTTAAAAATTTAGAACACATCATAGGATTTTTCCTACTTATCTTTTGCTGTTGTGTGTTCTTTATATTTTCATAGCTACTGCCATGTTTAGTTTTAGTCTTAGTTTGTCTTTAGCAAGAGCCTTGGCTTTTGTTTAGTTTGTTGCTGGAACTCTTTTTAGTTTTCATGTTTATCCTGTTAAAGAGAGTTGGTTGTTGCACTGAGTTGTGTCTTGTCTTGAAAGTAGGTAATTGAGGTTGCTATTTAATTTTAGTAGTAGCTTGCAATAGTTTTAAGGCATTGTTGTGAGTAATATTTGGACTTTTGGTGTCAAGAGCTCTTGCATATTAGTGATAGGTGTCGTATTTTGGGAAATCCGTGTTTATTTTCAAAACTAGTTGAGAACTCTAGCTACTAGATGGATCACTACTCTTCTGAGGAGTCGAATATTAGAGTACACTCACGTACCATGAGTCGAGGATGCGCAAGGATAACCAAACCCCCATAAACTCCTCCTCGGGGTACTTGTCTCTTTGTGAACCTCCTTATTAGATTGAGAGTTACTGATAATAAGTGCATGAGTTCTTCGGACTCATGTAAGTATTGAGAGTTGACACTTCCACCTTCCCATATTTTGCTAGCCTTTCCCGTGCCGTGCATTGCCTTCTTCTCACTCTGAGAGTTGGTGTCCACCTTCGCCGGTACATCCAAACCCTTGGCATGATACGCTTTGTCATCATAAGCATTCCTTTATCTTTCCACAAAATAGCCACCATACCTACCTATCAAGGCATTTCCATAGCCTTTCCGAGTTACATTGCCATGCAACTTCCACCTCTTCATGACTTGATCTTCATGTCATACATGTTCCTGCTACACTGGCAGCGACATACCTTGCATACATCATGATAGTTACATCTTCTTTATGTTTTGAGTACCTTGTAAAGTGTGAAAGATCTCCTTTACCTTCTTGTAAAATAGAGTGTTGCCCTTAAGTGAGGAAAAGATCCCAAAGTGGACACAATAAAAGATCCCAAAGAGGACAAATGAGAGTTAAATAGAAAGAGACATTGAGGCCACACAAAAAATACAAAAAAATAGGAAAAAGAGAAAAATAAATAAAAAGAGAGAAAGGCGCAACACTACTATCCTTTTGAGAGATCCACACTAGTACTCCTTTTATATCCTTGTACTCCATAGAGATGATCTTTATGCATATAGCTATGTGGGGACTTTCACACTTTAGAACTTGGCTTGCATATTCCAAGGATGAGCCTCCTCAAACGAGCTCTAGGTCTTCATGAGCGAGCAAGTTAGATGCACCCCCACTAGTTCCCTTGGAAAGCTTCTTAGCTCGTATGTGCATCCGTTGAATGGAAATCCCTACTCCTCACATCATATCTATCATTTGGCATCTCTTGCCTATGATTGTCCTCATTGATGTGAGCCTTTCTCATCCTTTTTGTCTTCTTCCTCCACCATATTCTCTCTTTGCCATCCTAAGTGTCAACTCTCATGCTTACGCTCATCCATTGCATCAGTGCTCAAAATATCGAAAAGGAGTGGATCAAATTGACTTGTACCTGGCTAGTGGTCTGGGGACGAGTCAAGATAAGATTCCAAAGAAGACCAAGTGTGAAACTTTAGTAGATTGAGTTCTCAACAAAAATACTTTTTTCTCGTATTCCCTATCCCCCTTGCACGCAAACACAATTTGGAGACATTCGAGTCACGGACAGCGAAAGCTCTTGCACCTTTTGTTCTTTTGTTACTTGTTTCAATGCTAATATAGACTCTTGCATGTTATGACTTGAATTGAATTTCTAACCTTGACTGCTTTACTTTTCAAAGTTCTTTTATGGTTGCTAGCATGTCACCACAGAAATTATGCTTGTTATCATTTACCTACTCGAGGACGAGCAGAAATTAAGCTTGGGGATGTTGATACGTCCAAAACGTATCTATAATTTCTGCTTGCTCCATGCATGTTTTGTGTGATATTGCTATGATCTAGATACACTTTCATACATTTTTTTATCATATTTGGACTAACCTATTAACTCAGTGCACCCCAGTGCCAGTTCCTGTTTTCTGCTGTTTTTCTATTTCAGTTTTCCCCCGTATAAAAAGTGCCAGAAAAATTCGGGAAAATTCAGATAAAAAATCAGCTTGACGGAGGCTTCGAGAAGAGCCCGGGAGGGGCCAGAGGGGAACCAGGGGGGCCCAGGCGGCCACCCAGCGCGGACCCACCCCTGGCCGCGCCAGAGGGGCGCCTGGGGCCCCTAGTCCACCTCTGGCTGCCCCCCTTCGCCTATTTAATCTCCGTCACGGGAAAACTCCAGAAGAGGAACCCTATTCCGCGAACTCGCCTCTGTTCCGCCGCCGCCGCGCTTCCAAGATCAGGAGCACCAGAAGACCTCTTCCCGGCACCCTGCCGGAGGGAGGGTTGACCTCCGGGAGTCTTTTCTCCACCATGGATGCTCCTCGGATGCCTCGTGAGTAGTTTTCCTTGGACCATGGGTCCGTGATCAGTAGCTATGTGATGTTCTCCTCCCCTCTTTGATCTTCATTGTTTAGACCTCGTGAGCTGCCCTACATGATCGAGGCACCTTTGTAATATTTCTGCTGTTGCTATGTTGAGTTTGGAGGGATCTGATGGATTATGAGATTATGTTCAGATTGTGATAGAGTAATATATTTGGTTTTTATCTCTTATATTTTTGTTCCTAAGTAATTCTTGCATGCTCTCCGTTGCTGTTTATTGCTTTGGCCAAGTAGTAGGTAGTGACTCCAAGAGGGAGCGTTGTGCTAGATTGTGGGTTCATGCCCCCGATGACACGCTTGAGTGACAGAAACATGAGTCTAGGGGATGTGCTGTTGCCACAAGGGGGAAAACAACGGTGCTTGTAACCACGGTTACAAGGATTGTTTACTTTACACAAAGTTCTTTTTAATGCAGTTGTCTGTTGCTTTGGGTTTACACTTTGGGTGGGGCTCACAACTTAATACCAGCGAGATGTTCTGGATAGATATCTCAAGGTGGATGATTAGTAGTAGATGCAGATAGATTTCGGTCTACTTATTTTGGCGTACTGTCCGTGCTTTTGAACCTCCTCCTTTCTTTTGTAGCTAGTTAGCATTGCGGTGCGTTCATAATCCTGTCAATTGCCCTTCTGTAATTTGTTTACCTCGCATAGCAGTTTTATCGCCTTTTGGGAGAGAGACATCACTAGTGAACATCACGTATCCCGGTCCATATTCTCATTACTGTTTCCAAGCTATATTTACTTTTCTGCATTTACTTTCAAGTTGCTATCATTATCCCTTGTGTTTTACCCTTTGTGAACAACAAGACCGGAGAGATTGACAACCTCTCTGAACTTCGTTGGGAACAAAGTTATCTGTGTCTGTGTGCAGGTCCACGTCAGTCGCGCCAGCTGACACCTACTTATCATATCCGGAGTCCTACGGGAGACAAACCTTGGTATCTTCACCGAGGGAAACTCACCGCTGTACTGCATCACGCCTTCCACTTGGGGCTCACCAAAGAAGGGAGAGAAGCCAATAAGCACATAGCTACTGGTCACGGACCCATGGTCCAAGGGAAACTACTCACGGTACATACGGGAGGCGTCCATGGCTATGGATGGTCTCCCGGAGGGGGTTCCTCCTCCCGGCAGGGTGCCAGGGCAGCTTCTCCAGGCAGCCCCAATCTAGAAACGGCTGCGGCGGTACAGAGGCGAGATCGCGGAAAAGAGATCGATATTAGGGGTTTCCACCCCGAGGGCTAAATATAGGCGAAGGGGGCACCGAGAGGGGCCACAGGGCATCCAGGAGGCCCCCTGGCGCTGCCTAGGGTGGGGCCATGCCAAGGACCCTTCTGGAGTCCCTGTGGTGGCCCCCCCTTCCCTCCTTTGGTGTTTCCGGAAGCTTCCGAGTCGCTGATTTTTTATCTGATTTTTTTGGATTTTTTGGAGCACTTTTAATGGCCGAAAAACCTGAAATACAAAAATAGCAGAAAACAACAACTGGCAGCTGGGTGCACTAGGTTAATAGATTTGTCCAAATATGCTCAAAAGTGTATGAAAGTTCAAGCAAAACATGGCAAAGTCACACAAAACATGCATGGAGCAAGCAAAATTATAGATACGTTTGAGACGTATCAACATCCCCAAGCTTAATTCCTGCTCGTCCTCGAGTAAGTAAATGATAACAAGCATAATTTCTGTGGTGACATGCCACACAACCATATAAGGACTTTTAAGTAAAGCAATCAAAGCATGCAATTCAATTCAAGTCTTAACAACCAAGAGTCTATATTAGCATTGACACAAGCAACAAAAGAACAAAAGGTGCAAGAGCTCTCGCTGTTCGTGACTCGAATGTCTCCAGATGGTGTTTGCGTGCAAGAAGGGGACTGGGAAAAAGAGAGAAAAAAGGTTGTTGAGAACAACTATCTACTAAAGTTTCACACTTGGTCTCCTTTGGATTCTTATCTTGACTCGTCCCCAGACCACTAGCCAGGTACAAGTCAAACTGATCCACTCCCTTTCGATATTTTGAGCACTCATGCAATGGATGAGCGTGAGCAAGAAAGTTGACACCTAAAAGGCGAAACCGAAAAAAGGTGGAGGAGGAAGACAAAAAGGTGTGAAAGTCTCACATCAATGAGGACAATCATAGGCGAGAGAAGGCCATATGATAGATATGATGTGAGGAGTAGGGATTGCCATGCAACGGATGCACATGTGAGCTAAAAGCTCTCCAAGGGAACTAGTGGGGGTGCATCTAACTTGCTTGCTCGAGAAGACCTATAGCTCGTTTGAGGAGGCTCATCATTGGAATATACAAGCGAAGTTCTATAGTGTGAAGGTACCCACATAGCTATATGCATGATGATGATCTCTATGGAGTACAAGGGATAGAGGATGAAGTACTAGTGTGGATATCTCAAAAGGAATAGTAGTGTGCCCCCTTCTCTCTTTTTATTTTTATTTTTCTCTTTTTCTATTTTTTGTATTTTTTTGGTGGCCTCAATGGCTCTTTCTATTTAACTCTCATTTGTCCTCTTTGGGATCTTTTGATTTTGTCCTCTTTGGGATCTTTTCCTCACTTTAGAGGCAACACTCTATATTTTACAAGAATATAGGAGATCTTTCACACTTTACAAAGGTACTCACATAAAGAAGATATAACTATCATGATGCAAATGTATGCTTCTGCCAGGATAGCAGGATAGGCAATGATACTAGCGCGTCATGTAGCACTGATTAGGGAAAGGCCCAACTAGTACGCGGCTCATCGATCAAGCAAGTAGCATGCATGACATGAAGATCAAGTCATGAGAAGGTGGATGTTGCATGGCAATGTACCTCGGAAAGGCTATGGAAATGCCTTGTAGGTAGGTATGGTGGCTGTTTTGAGGAAAGATATAAGGAGGCTTATGATGACAGAGCGTATCGTGCCAAGGGTTTGGATGCACCGGCGAAGTATGCGCCAACTCTCAAGGTGAGAAAGGGCAATGCACGGTACCGAAGAGGCTAGAAAAGTATAGATGGGTGGAAGTGTCAGCTTTCGAATACTCACATTAGTCCGAAGAACTCATGCACTTATTATCGGTAACTCTCAATCTAATCAGGAGGTTCACAAAGAGACAGGTACCCCGAGGAGGAGTGTATGGGGGTTTGGTTATCCTTGCGCATTCTCGACTCATGGTACGTGAGTGTACTCTAATATTCGTACCCTCCAGAGGTTAGTGATCCATCTAGTAGCTAGAGTTCTCAACAGGGGTTTTTGGTTTTCGAAAAACACACGGATTGCCAAAAAATACGACATCTATCACTAATAGGCTTGAGCTCTTGACACCAAAAGTTCAAACATTACTCTAGTCAACACCTCAAAACTATTGCAAGTTACTACTACAAAGAGAATAGCAACTTCAACTACCTACTTCTAGTCAAGACACAAAACTCAATGCAATAGGAAAACTCTCTAACAAGATAAAACATGCAACCTATAGAAAGTTCAACCTAAAACAAAAGAAAATCTCTAGAAAAACTAAAGCACTACAACTAAACAGAGCAGCAGCTAAGAAAAGAAAAAGAACAACTCACAACTAAAATAATAAGCATGCAAATTCTATGAGGAGTTCTAGTTCAAGCGAAGCGTGTATCTCTCCCACACAAAATAGTAAGACGGGGTATAACTTGTTACTACAGCAAACAAAGCAAAAACAAACCTAGAAAAGTAAAGAGCGAGACGCTCCAAGCATAGCACATAACCCATGAAGTGATAAAAATATAGTGCAACGAGAGACGAATTGATAATTATTTATGAAGAAGGGGAAGCACGGGGGCATCCCCAAGCTTAGACGCTTGAGTCTCCTTGAATATTTATTGGGTTTGCACATGGGCATCCCCAAGCTTGAGCGTTTGACACTCCAAGATCTTCTTTCATCATTTTCCATCGCGCACTTGAAAACTCCCTTCATACATAACTCATTGTAATCTGATTAGCGAGGTTAGTACCCATAATAAAATAATTGTTTCTCTACTGGAAATTAATATAATCTTGAAGAGCTACTGTTTCTCAAGATTACAAAAGGTTTTTGCAAAGAAAAAGCAAGCTTAAGGTTTGCAAAACGAAGAAAAGACAAAACAGGACAGAATCTGTGAAAAACAGACCAACAGGTAAAAACGATTTTTTTAGGGGTACTTATGCAACTGAAATAAAAAAAAACCCAGAACATACGCAAGTTTCGTAATTGTATATAGCACGCTTTGTAAAAAAATTCAGCTCAAAAATATGAACTGGGATTTTTCTATGATTTTTCTAGTCACGAGGACATAATCTGTTTTCTGGACAGCATGTCACAACTTTCACTTCCCTTGTCGTATGAGGCTATAAAAGGCACAAATCTTGAAAAATAAAGATACAATGATGTTTCTACAGTAGTAACAATCATCAAGACCACTAAGAACAGAAGAAAAGCAAAAGGAAAAACCTAAATTCGTTGCGGGCTGCCTCCTGAAAGCGTTTCTTTAGAGCCATTAGCTAGGCTTAAAGCAGAAGATCAAGTCTTTTCAAGAAAATAACTAGCCCGTGTGACGGACTCAAAAGGTAAGTTAATCTTTTTCGTAGGGAAATGTTCCAAAGGTTTCTTTACGGTAGAATCAACAAGACGAACACCAAAAGAACTGGGATCAAAAGGTTTCAAATCAAGCATATCATACATTCTTTTGGGTATAACAGAGGTACTTGCTCCAACATCACAAAGAGCATAACAAGAGAAGTTATTCAATTTGATTTTTATCATAGGATCCAACCATCTTCTAGCTTCCTAGGTATGGAGGCTTCTAGTCTAAGCTTCTCCTCCCTAACTTTGATTAGAGCATTGGTGATATGCTCTGTGAAGGCAAGATTAAGTGTGCTAGTGTGGGGGTCTCTAGACATCTTGTGTAGGAAACCAATAACTTCAGGTAAAGTGCAGTTGTCAAAGTCTAGGTCACTACTATCTATCAAGGAGGTAGTGATATCAATTAGGCTCACTTGTTTGAAAGCCTCTATGTTCATAGAGGTTTCTTCATCTATGGTTGAGGTGGTAGCATCACCATTGATAGGTCCAGTGGGATTAGGGGTGTGATGGGTGCTAACTGTTTGGACATCGTCAACTACTTGGATAGTGGCTACTGTGTGGTAGGTAGGAAGGCTCTTAATTCTATCCTCTTCCTCTTTTTCTCTAGCCCATCTTTCTTTGAGTTTAGCCATCTGATACGTCCCAAACGTATCTATAATTTCTGCTTGCTCCATGCATGTTTTGTGTGATATTGCTATGCTTTTGATACACTTTCATATCTTTTTATAACATATTTTGGAACTAACCTATTAATGGTTGCAAGAGTGCACAAGTTCTTGTTTTTGTACTTTATGTGTAGGAATTACTTGGATAAAGGAAAAATCACAAAAAGGAGCCTTGTAGGAGTTGAACTCTAACTTACCTCAAACGGAAAAACTTAAAACTACAAAGTTGTAGGGAATTTTTTTCCGGTGGATTTAGACATAAAATTCGGCCCAATCGGAGTTTGGATGCTTCCAGAAACCCAGAAATACAGAAGACGTAATCTGGATGACGGGAATCCGAGAGTCTATATAAAGAGAGGAAACCTAGGTCAAAGGGCACCACGAAAATTCCTCCCCCTTGGCAGCCGTCTTGAGGGGGAGATCAATCTCCACAGCAGCACCATCTCCAAGGAAGAAGAAGGGGCCAAGGGTCGCTGCCCCCAAGGGCCGTGGCCGTGGGCGCCGTCGCCGCCGTGGCTGCCGCCGTCGCCGTCTCCTTCATCTCCTCCGGGCTGCACCTCTCCATCAACAACTCTCCCTCTCACCATGTCCATGTGTGATTAGTTCCCCTCGGGGCTAAGGCTTATATCTTGATCTATGTGGTTTCTCTCTCTCCCATGATGTGATCTTTGTTGTGATCATAGGCTATGTTAATCTAGGATGATCCCATGATATTTCCCCTTCCTCTATGTATTGGATTGATGTACTCAATTGATCTTATCTAGTATAATCTCCGAGACCAAGGTGACAGCGGTCTATTCGACATGGGTTAGAAGAATATTATCATGAGTGATTTCCTCTTTTGTGTGTGGATTAAAGATTGAGAGTCTCTTGGTGCTTGTCTTTGACTATCCTTCAGATATGTTGTGGTGATTGTGGTACTCTCTTTGGATGGCCGCGGTGACATTGGGAAATCCATAGATTGAGAACTACGAACTCTGAGGTGTGCTTTTGTAGCCCTACACAATTCTCGTACTCTCTTGACCACAAAGGAATGACCTCCGAGTACGTCTCCATTGCATGTTTTATGGGAAATATCATGTGATTAGACTATGTTAATGTTGTTGGGAGTTGCCACTAGTGAAAGTATGAAGCCTAGGCTTTGTTTACACCATTGTTACACCGTTTGCACTCACTTTTGTTACTTGTTTCTTTACTGCACTTTTTATTACAGATTTATATTACTTCGCTTTACCACACCTATCATCCATATTTTACCATCTCTTCGCCGAACTAGTGCACCTATACAACTCCTAGTTGTATTAGGTGTGTTGGGGACACAAGAGACTTCTTGTATCTAAATTGCAGGGTTGCTTGAGAGAGACCATCTTCAACCTCTACTTCCCTGAGTTCGATAAACCTTAGGTCAGCCACTTGAGGGAAATTGCTGCTGTCCTACAAACCTCTGCGCTTGGAGGCCCAACATAGTCTACAAGAATAGAAGCGTGCGTAGACATCAAGCTATTTCTGGCGCCGTTGCCGGGGAGGTGAGTGCTTGAAGGTATATCTTTAAATCTTGCAATTAATTTTTTTTGTTTCTTGTTTTTATTTTCACTAGTTAGGCTTTATGGAAAACAACAACAAAATTATGAGAGAGCTTTATGAACTCTACCTTGAGTTGGGACTGGAAGTGTTTGAAGAGAAAATCAAAAAGCCTATAGAGCTTCATTATTTGCACAACACTCATGTTAGTAGCAATGTTACTAGTATATCTTCTCTGAATACCTTTTGATGCTAATGATATGCAAAGTTATAAGCTTGGGGATGCTACATTTTATGAAGATGATCTTTTTAGCCCCCCAATTTTTGATGAGGAAATTTATTTTGATGATACTTTGCCTCCTATCTATGATGATTATTGTGATGACACTTATGTTATAAAGAATAAATGTTTGCAAGTGTGTCATGATAAGAATGATTCATGTGATAGCTATTTTCTTGAGTTTGCTCCCACTATTACTAATGAGAAGGATTTTTCTTATGTGGAGAGTAACAAATTTTCTATGCTTGTGGATCATGATAAGAATTTTTTATGTGATACTTATATTGTTGAGTTTATTCATGATCCCACTGAAAATTATTATGAGAGGGGAACATATGCTTATAGATATTCCAATAATATCAAGTTCCCTCTATTTATGTTGAAGGTTTTGAAGTTGCATTTATTTTGCCTTCCTATGCTAATATCTTTATGCTTCAATGCGTTATTTCTCTACAAGATCCCTTTACATAGGAAGCATTCTAGACTTAAATGTGTTTGGTATTTGCTTCTTTATGCTCTCTTTTGTGCTTCAACTCTTATTCCTATGAGAGCAACATTAAAATCTTAAGCCTATCTTTATGGATATAAAGAAAGAGCTCTAGGGAGACAACCCTTGTTATCTTTAGTTTGAGTTTTTTACTTTCAGTTTTTAGTGGTCTTAATGATTGTTACTACTGTAGCAACATCATTGTATCTTTATTTTCAATCTTTGTGCCAAGTCTAGCCTCCGATTGCAAGAAAGTTCAAAAGTTGTGACACGCTGTCCAGAAAACAGATTATGTCCTTGGACGGAAAAATTAGCCTAAAATCACCAGATCATCTTTTTGATCTGAATTTTCTTACAGCGTGCTCCATACAATTGACTTTCGATCGTCTGTTCTCAGTTTTTTGATTCGAGTTGCAGAAGTACCCCTAAAAAATTCTTTACTACCTGTTGTTCTGTTTTTCATAGATTCTGCCACGTTTTGTCTCTCCTAACTTTGCAAACCTTAAGTTTGCTTTTTCTTTGCAATTTTTTTTGGCAATCTTGAGAAACAGTAGCTCTTCAAGAATATCTTTATATCCAGTGGAATTTTATTTATTTATTAAGGGTACTAACCTCTCTAATCAGCTTATGATGAGTTATGTATGAAGGGAGTTTTCAAGTGTGCGATGGAAGATGATGAAAGAAGATTCGGGAGTGTCAACCGCTCAAGCTTGGGGATGCCCCATGCATCCCCAACAAATATTCAAGGAGACTCAAGCGTCTAAGCTTGGGAATTCCCCCATGCATCCCCTTCTCCATCAACAATCATCAGTTCGTCCTTCGTCTCACTATATTTTTATCACTTCATGCGTTATGTGCTATTCTTGGAGCGTCTCGCTCTTAGGTTTAATTTTTAGTTTTCTTTAGCTTTCCTTGCTATTCATAACAAGTTAGATCCCGTCTTACTTTGCGTGGGAGAGAAACACGCTCCACTTTCAAAATCTAGAACACATCATAGAATTTTTCATGCCTATCTTTCTCTGTTGTGTGTTCTTTACCTTTTCGTAGCTAATGCCATGTTTAGTTTTAGCTTTAGTTTGTCTTTAGCAAGAGCCTTGGCTTTTGTTTAGTTTGTTGCTGGAACTCTCTTTAGTTTTCATGTTTATCTTGTTAAGAGAGTTGGTTGTAGCACTGAGTTGTGTCTTGTCTTGAAAGTAGGTAATTGAGGTTGCTATTTAATTTTAGTAATAACTTGCAATAGTTTTGAGGTATTGATGTGAGTAATGTCTGAACTTTTGGTGTCAAGAGCTCTAGCCTATTAGTGATAGGTGTCGTATTTTGGGCAATCCGTGTGTATTTTCAAAACCTACAAAACTAGTTGAGAACTCTAGCTACTAGATGGATCACTAATCTTTGGAGGGATCGAATATTAGAGTACACTCACGTACCATGAGTCGAGGATGCGCAAGGATAACCAAACCCCCATACAGTCCTCCTCGGGGTACTTGTCTCTTTGTGAACCTCCTTATTAGATTGAGAGTTACCGATAATAAGTGCATGAGTTCTTCGGACTAATGTAAGTATTGAAAGTTGACACTTCCACCTTCCCATATTTTGCTAGCCTCTCCCGTGTCGTGCATTGCATTCTTCTCACTCCGAGAGTTGGTGTCCACCTTCGCCGGTACATCCAAACCCTTGGCATGATACGCTCTGTCATCATAAACCTCCTTATATCTTTCCTCAAAACAACCACCATACCTACCTATCAAGGCATTTCCATAGCCTTTCCGAGATATATTTCCATGCAACATCCACCCCTTCATGACTTGATCCTCATGTCATACATGTTCCTGCTACACTGGCAGAGGCATACATTTGCATACTTCATGATAGTTACATCTTCTTTATGATTTTGAGTACCTTGTAAAGTGTGAAAGATCTCCTTTACCTTCTTGTAAAATAGAGTGTTTCCCTTAAGTGAGGAAAAGATCCCAAAGTGGACACAATAAAAGATCCCAAAGAGGACAAATGAGAGTTAAATAGAAAGAGCCATTGAGGCCACAAAAAAATACAAAAAAGAGAAAAAAGAGAAAAAATAAATAAAAAGAGAGAAAGGGGCAACACTACTATCCTTTTGAGAGATCCACACTAGTACTCCCTTTATATCCTTGTACTCCATAGAGATGATCATTATGCATATAGCTATGTGGGGACCTTCACACTATAGAACTTGGCTTGCATATTCCAAGGATGAGCCTCCTCAAAAGAGCTCTAGTTCTTCATGAGAGAGCAAGTTAGATGCACCCCACTAGTTCCATTAGAGAGCTTCCTAGCTCGTATGTGCATCCGTTGCATGGCAATCCCTACTCCTCACATCATATCTATCATTTGGCATCTCTTGCCTATGATTGTCCTCATTGATGTAAGCCTTTCTCATCCTTTTTTTGTCTTCCTCCTCCGTACCCCTCTCTTTGCCATCCTAAGTGTCAACTTTCTTGCTTACGCTCATCCATTGCATGAGTGCTCAAAAGGTCGAAAAGGAGTGGATCATTTTGACTTGTACCTGACTAGTGGTCTGGGGATGAGTCAAGATAAGATTCCAAAGAAGACCAAGTGTGAAAATTTAGTAGATTGAGTTCTCAACAAAAATACTTTTTCATCTCGTATTCCCTATCCCCTTTCTTGCACGCAAACACCATTTGGAGACATTCGAGTCACGGACAGCGAGAGCTCTTGCACCCTTTGTTCTTTCGTTGCTTGTGTCAATGCTAATATAGACTCTTGCTTGTTAAGACTTGAATTGAATTGCATGCTTTGATTGCTTTACTTAAAAGTCCTTATATGTTTGTGTGGCATGTCAACACAGAAATTATGCTTGTTATCATTTACCTACTCGAGGACGAGCAGGAATTAAGTTTGGGGATGTTGATACGTCCCAAACGTATCTATAATTTCTGCTTGATCCATGCATGTTTTGTGTGATATTGCTATGCTTTTGATACACTTTCATATCTTTTTATAACATATTTTGGAACTAACCTATTAATGGTTGCAAGAGTGCACAAGTTCTTGTTTTTGTACTTTATGTGTAGGAATTACTTGGATAAAGGAAAAATCACAAAAAGGAGCCTTGTAGGAGTTCTACTCTAACTTACCTCAAACGGAAAAACTTAAAACTGCAACGTTGTAGGGAATTTTTTTCCGGTGGATTTAGACATAAAATTCGGCCCAATCGGAGTTCGGATGCTTCCAGAAACCCAGAAATACAGAAGACGTAATCTGGATGACGGGAATCCGAGAGTCTATATAAAGAGAGGAAACCTAGGTCAAAGGGCACCACGAAAATTCCTCCCCCTTGGCAGCCGTCTTGAGGGGGAGATCAATCTCCACAGCAGCACCATCTCCAAGGAAGAAGAAGGGGCCAAGGGCCGCTGCCCCCAAGGGTCGTGGCCGTGGGTGCCGTCGCCGCCGTGGCCGCCGCCGTCGCCGTCTCCTTCATCTCCTCCGGGCTGCACCTCTCCATCAACAACTCTCCCTCTCACCATGTCCATGTGTGATTAGTTCCCCTCGGGGCTAAGGCTTATATCTTGATCTATGTGGTTTCTCTCTCTCCCATGATGTGATCTTTGTTGTGATCATAGGCTATGTTAATCTAGGATGATCCCATGATATTTCCCCTTCCTCTATGTATTGCATTGATGTACTCAATTGATCTTATCTAGTATAATCTCCGAGACCAAGGTGACAGCGGTCTATTGGACATGGGTTAGAAGAATATTATCATGAGTGATTTCCTATTTTGTGTGTGGATTAAAGATTGAGAGTCTCTTGGTGCTTGTCTTTGACTATCCTTCAGATATGTTGTGGTGATTGTGGTACTCTCTTTGGATGGCCGCGGTGACATTGGGAAATCCATAGATTGAGAACTACGAACTCTGAGGTGTGCTTTTGTAGCCCTACACAATTCTCGTACTCTCTTGACCACAAAGGAATGACCTCCGAGTACGTCTCCATTGCATGTTTTATGGGAAATATCATGTGATTAGACTATGTTAATGTTGTTGGGAGTTGCCACTAGTGAAAGTATGAAGCCTAGGCTTTGTTTACATCATTGTTACACCGTTTGCACTCACTTTTGTTACTTGTTTCTTTGCTGCACTTTTTATTACAGATTTATATTACTTCGTTTTACCACACCTATCACCCATATTTTACCATCTCTTCGCCGAACTAGTGCACCTATACAACTCCTAGTTGTATTAGGTGTGTTGGGGACACAAGAGACTTCTTGTATCTAAATTGCAGGGTTGCTTGAGAGAGACCATCTTCAACCTCTACTTCCCTGAGTTCGATAAACCTTAGGTCATCCACTTGAGGGAAATTGCTGCTGTCCTACAAACCTCTGCGCTTGGAGGCCCAACATAGTCTACAAGAATAGAAGCGTGCGTAGACATCACCGTCATCCTAATATTTTCATTGATTTGTAACTGGATAGCATTAATAGGAGTGACCTTACTGTCCTCAAGGGGAGAGGTTCTAATTTTTAGCATCTCAACATCAAGGGCTAAGTTGTCTACCTTCAAACAAAGGTTATCTAATTTAGCTAGTTTTTCTTCCACATTCTTGTTGAAGGCTTTTTGGGTAGTGATAAAGTCTCTAAGCATACTCTCTAGTTCAGAGGTGGGGTTCTTGTTGCTAGGGTAGGTGTTGTTGTTCCCATAAGTGGATGGAAACGGTCTAGGATTACTAGCAAAGTTGCCCCTATAAGCATTATTATTGAAGTTGTTTCTAGAGATAAAGTTCACATCTACTTGTTCTTGAGCAACGAAAGAATTTAAAGGAACATCCTGCGGATCAATAGGAGCTTGCTTGGTAAGTAGAGACATGATAAGGTCAACCTTTTCATTTAGAGAGGAGATCTCCTCGACAGAATTTACCTTCTTACCAGTTGGAGATCTTTCGGTGTGCCACTGAGAGTAGTTCAGCATCATCTCATCAAGTAGCTTTGTTGCAGCACCAAATGTGGTTGACATAAAAGTTCCTCCCGCGGCCGAATCTAACAGGTTCCGCGAGGTAAAGTTCAAGCCTGCATAAAAAGTCTCGATAACCATCCAGGTAGTCAGTCCATGTGTGGGGCAGTTCTTGACAAGCGATTTCATGCGTTCCCAAGCTTGGGCAACGTGTTCATTATCCAATTTCCTGAAATTCATAATGTTACTCCTCAATTGGATAATCTTAGCAGCTGGGTAGTACTTCCCAATAAAAGCATCTTTTCACTTATCCCAAGAATCTATGCTATTCCTAGGCAAAGATTGAAACCAGATTTTAGCTCCGTCCCTAAAAGAGAAAGGAAAAAGCTTGAGCTTAACAACATCACCTTCTACTTCTTTATACTTTTGCATATCACATAATTCAACAAAATTATTCAAGTGTAAAGCAGCATGATCTCCAGCACCAGATAATTGATCTCTCATAACAAGGTTTAGCAAAGCAGGTTTAATTTCATAAGAGGTAGCTGAAGTGGAAGGTGTGGAAATAGAAGTGCAGCTAAAGTCACTGTTGTTGTGACTGGTGAAGTCACACAACTTGGTGTTTTCATTGGAACCCATAGTAGCAGAAGGTATTTTTTGGTATTTTTGATAAGGGACACAAAAGTAAAAACTGAAAGGTAAACTAACAAGACTAAAAAGCAAAGATAAAAGATAGTGTGCAACTCCCCTATCTTGTAGACTGAAGTCCCCGGCAACGGCGCCAGAAATTGGCTTGATACGGTGAGGATCTCTCACTCCTCGTTGGTTACCCCAAGTGGAAGGTGAGATGTAGCGTAGCAGCAAATTTACCTCGGTAAAGATACCAAGGTTATCGAACTAGTAGGACTCCAAGAGATACAAGAAGGTGTCACGGCGCTTGACATGGACCTGCACACAGCAACAAATAACTTTGCTCCCAACGAGTACAGAGGAGTTGTCAATTCCTCCGGCCTTGCTGTTTACAAAGGATTAACGCAAGAGATAATAATAGTGGCAACTGAAAGTAAACTAAGGATATAAACAGTAATGTGAAGATGGACCGGGGTCCCGTGATTTTCACTAGTGATGTCTCTCTCCCAAAAGACGATAAAAGTGCTAGCGAGGTAAACAAATCACAACTGGCAATTGACAGAATCATGAAGGAACCGCAATGCTAACTATACTGCAAAGAAAGGAAGGGCTCAAAAGCAATGGGCAGTACGCCAAGGTAAGTAGACCGAACTCCAACTGCATCTACTACGAATCATCCACCTTGAGATATCTACCCAGAACATCTCGCTGGTATTAAGTTGCGAATCCCACCCAAAGTGTAAACTCAAAGCAACAGACAACTGCATTAAAAGAACTTTACGTAAAGTAAACAATCCTTGCACCCGCGAATACAAGCACCGTTGTTTTATCCCTGGTGGCAACAGCACATTCCCTAGTCTCATGTTTCTGTCACTCAAGCTAGACATCAAGGGGCTGAACCCACAATCAAGCATAACGCTCCCTCTTGGAGTTGCAACAAATCACTTGGCCAAAGTAAAATAAGGCAACGGAGAACATGCAAGAATTTACTCAAGAACAAAATGAAAGTGCAATATATCGACCAGGGGGGGTGAATGGGAGATTTTCAATTTTACTACCAGATTTTTGTTTTCTTCAAGACTGAAGCAATCATGAAGCTGAAGAAGTAATCAAAATGATGAAGAAATAAAACTTCACAGAATGTAATCATTAGGGCAGCTCATCATAATGCAACAGAAATAAATCAATTCAGATAAGCAGAAGTGCTTCAGATGCATAGTATGAAGACAAAGAGCAGAGGGACAGCTGAAGCATAAGAAGTCAACATAGAAAATACTGAAGCTTAAGAGGTTGAAGAGATAGCACCAGAGATTGAAGACATTGATTTGGTAGACCAGTTCAAGTTGTTGTGACAACTCTACGTCTGGTTGGAGAGGCTGAGATTCAACTCAGAAGACATAGTCTTCACCTTGTTCTCCTTGAACTAAAGTCCTCAGACTCCGTCCAATAACTCAGGTGAGTCTTCAAGGTAGACTCCCGAAACCTTCACAGACTCAGTCACTCCGGGAAGCCACAATTGCATCTTGACTTCCTCAGACTGAAGACTTCTACACCGGCTGGAAGATCACAGTCTTCAAGAGTAAAAAGCTTCGGATCACTCGAACCGACTTCCTCAGAAATGCTCAACTACTCAGGCTGGTGGTTTTCCTCACATAGGTTCTTCAGTTTCCTCAGAGGTGGGTTGCTCTCAAATGACAAGTGTTGGTTTTTCTCTCGGAGCAGCCAACCCACAAATGGGGCCGGGGGTGGCTATTTATAGCCGCGGAGCAACCCGAGGTGAAAGGACATAAATGCCCATGCATGCAATTACTCTCATGCCCTCAAAAATGACCGTTGCTAGACAGGTTCTAGCCTCTCACCACGCAACACGTGGCACGGTCAAACTATTCTCTCTCCAGACTCCTCAACCGAAGTTAGTTACCTCAGTGTCCTGAAGAACAACGTCTCAGACACACGAGGACTGAACTTCTACTGCAGGAGATTTCCTCAGGGTTTTTCTTCAGGATTCCTAATTGAGCACTTCCTCAGAACTTTGGAACTTGTTTTCTTCAACCCCTCTAACGGTGCCGTGTTTTCCAACGACTCAAGAAGTATAAAAAGTCTTAGCGAAGACTACGCTTCAACTTCGTCTTCAGCGCGAACGTCCTCAGGATCGTCCTCAGCTTCAGCTTCAACCGAACGCTTCAGGATCCTGATTCCTCAGGATTTCGCGCAACTTCATTCTTCTGGAAACGCACCGATTTCTCCAATGTTCCTCAACATTTTGGGGGGGTCGACATTGGTGGTTAAACACCTCATCAGGGACTGTTCTCTTGTGTATACTCACAAACACATCAGTCCCTTAACCGTTTTGTCATCAAACTCCAAAACCTCAAGGGGAGGGCACTTGATGCACTTACAATCTCCCCCTTTTTGGTGATTTGATGACAATCAGGTTAAGCTTCAACGGGGATAAAATTATGAGTTTGAAGAATAAAAACTTTGAAGAACACATTTTTTTATCATTAAGATGGATATAATGAAGCTCCCCCTGAGGATATGCATATAAGTTGAAGAATGTTTAATATCTAAAGCATTTTGAGGTATATGAGGAGCTCCCCCTATATCCAGGCATTTCTGAAGCAGTGCATGTTATGAAGTGTTTGAGGAAATTAAACAACGCACTGAGAGAGGTGTTTGCAGAGACAATCACATGCATATATGATAAACTTGAGGAAATAGCATGAGGTAACTGAGGAATAGTATCAGCCAAACACCAAAATTACAGTTTACAACTCGTTACAAAAAAATCTGAAGAACGAGAGTTGTAACTGAAGAACCCCATAACTAAAACCCGCTTGAAGACTAACAGATTTCTCCCCCTTTGTCATAAAATGAACAAAAAGGGAAAAACTGAAGCTAACGCCCCTTTGAAGTTGCTTCAAGGCTGAGGTGAGTCACGCCTGAGGCAATCCGTTGCAGTGTGAGGGCAGGCAGCTGTGTCTTCAGCTTCTTCAGCAGTCATCTCCTGGTTTGAAGAATAAGAATCCATGGCCGGAGGAGGAGTTGTGCAGCGTCTGAATTGCCTTGGGGGTCTGATTGCAGGAATCGGAGGCTTTTGGAGCTCCAATTTTGCAAGGTCTTCAGGGTTGATTACTTCTCGCATCAAGGCATCAAGATGTTGATATGTATGATGAGCATACTGATGCACTTTCTTCACTGAAGAATGCGTCTGAGCCATGTAGCTGAGGATTTCAGTAAACTGGCGCTTCACCCAATCATGATTTCGGTCAACCTTCTGATGAAGACTAATCAGAAGCTCTCGGTCAGTCATCACTCGAGCCTGAGTTGTATCCTCAGTTGAGGCATGAGTTCTTGTTTCATCAGTAGTTCGAGACTGAGGATGACGAATGTTTCCACCAAGGGAATTGGTCGGGAGAACTTCTTCATAGAATATACCTTTGCCCTTGTTATTTGAAGCAATCGTATGCTGAAGCACTTCGACAGGCGGCAGATATGTCCTATGATTCGGGTGATCAGGTTGAAAATCAATACCAGTCGTGGCTCGGATGAGCTTCATGATCCATGGCGCGTATGGCTTCAGGATATGAGGATTTTGTGCTGCATCAACCAGAGTTCAGAAGAAGAAGTCAGGAACGTTGATTGGCCCAGACATGCAGAGGTTGTGGAGTATGTTCTTCATGATGCCAATGACTTCTTCAGCAGTGGATTCATAGCCTTTAATGGGGCAAAAGGTCTTCGCCAGAATCCGATACAATGTACTTGGTAGATACAGAAGCTCAGAAACTGGAAACTTTGTGCGAGCTGGGGCTTCAGGGGCCTGAGGCTTCATGAGCATGTTCATCAGGTCATCTCGAAGAAGTTGAGACCCATAGGAGCAAGCAGCGGAGGAAGTGCACTAAGGCAACTCAAGAATGTCAATTGCTTCAGGAACAGTGATAGTGTAATGATGATGCTCAGTCATCCACTCGAGGACCCAGGTGTTGATATCCAGAGGATCGCCTGAAACATACAAAGTTGCATAAAACTGAAGCACAAGTTCTTCATTCCAGTTAATGCATTCAGAGCAGAACTGAAGCAGCTTGGCATGATGCAGATCCTGAAGCATATTGTTGAAGCAGGGAAGGGCTTCCATATCCATCAGAGGAATATGCTTATGAGGAAACAGTTTGTTTTGCTTGTAGAGCACTGAAGCATAATAGTTCTTCTGAGTGGCAGTCCAGAACCTCAGCAGCTTTCGAGGTGGAGCAGAATGGTATGGATTTTGAATCCCCTCTTGGAAGAAACTCATGGCATTGAAGAAATCGGTAGCAACAAAGCTTGGGGTATCATCAGCATCAAGATCACGGAAGAACGGTTGTTTCTGCTTCGGACACAAGGACCTAGCTTGAACTGGGCCTTGAGGTGGTGAAGGCGCTTGAGGCACTTCAATCTGAATAGAGGCTTGAGGCTGAGGCGGAACCGCTACAGATGCTACAGGCACAGAAGTGTCAAGGTCCTTGGGAAGACGAGGTGATGTGGCATGTTTGTCTTCAGAGCCATCCTTTGAGGCTTCAGCATTAGCATTTGTACTGTTTTCTTCTTCAGGAGGAGCATTTGTGCTTTGCTCAGCTTCAACTTCAGTTTCAGCGGCTGGTGGGTCTGGCTGAGGATCAGCAGTGGTAGGTTCAGCAGCATCAGTATCAGTAGTAGTGGTTGCTGCAGCATCAGTGTCAGCAGCAGAATTGGGGGGAGGACTTGTGGCTTCTGGGTCATCAGCATCAGACGCTGAGGACGATGCACCAACTGATTCTTCAGACTGCAGAGAAGTATCAAGAAGCACCTCGGTCACGGTGTTGGAGTGAGGCTCAGGTGAGAAGACAGTATGAGTGGGTGAGTTTGTCAGCCCATAGTCCTCATCATGAACGCGAGGAGTTCCATCATCCATAATGTCGACGTCCATGTCTTCAACCTCAGTGATAACTGGTGGTGGTGGGGACGAAGGAGTGGGAACAATGGGTGTTGCTGCATGGGGCGGAGTGAAGACGATTAAGCTGCGCTGAGGATTTTGAGGTGGAGTTGAGGCAGCAGTAATGTGAACGGTGGTATCAGCGGCCTGAGTTGTAGGAGGAGCTGAGGAAAGTGGTGTAGCATCAATGGGGTCCTCAACAGTAGGCTTCTTTGCAGCAGGTGGAGTTGAGGGTTGGGCTTCAGGCATGCGCTTGAGGCTTTTGGCAGAGGCATCAGTGGGTACTGAGGAAGCAGGCTGTCGAAGCTTCATCAACTTGGCCATCTGTTGTGAGATGCGTTCCTTGGATTTTCCAATATAAGTACGGTTGGCAGCGAACTCAATGTTGAGGCGTTGAACTTCACATTGATGCTCAGTAAACTCCTGAGGAGTAACTTCAGTGATGGGTTTCTTCTTGAAGTCACTGAGGACTTTCTTCAGTTTGGCCTTCAACTGTTTCTGAAGATCACGTTGATGAATCTCATTTATGAGGAACTGTTGAACATAGAACTTGATGTCTTTAGGGATGTCCAAATCATCAAGCGGAGTGTCAGGCTTGACAAACCAAATTTCAATGTACTCCAAGATCTTCTTGGGATCAAGGAGAAGCGGAATTTCTGAACCCGTTGCTTCAGCTTTGCGTCTGGCCGCAGCACGCACATATTCAATCTTATCAGCTTCAGTGGAGACGAAGCCGGCCAAATCCTCAAATTCATCTTCATCATCAGAGGATTGAGGAGTATGATGAATGGCGCCACGCATAGCAGTTTTCTTTGGTGAGGGGCGAGGGCTTCAGCTGAGACTGAGGCATTGTGGTTGAGGCCTCAGGAGCACCAGATTCATCAGTGCGTATCCTTGAGGAGGGGGCAGCACCATCCGTGCGTTGACATGAGGAGCCAACAACTTGAGGCTTAGCTGAGGTCTTCTGGGAGGGTTTCATGCCAGGAGCCTTTTTGCGGTGCTGAGGCGGAGGTTGTTGTCTGGGTTGAGACTGATCCTGAGGCGGAATCTGGATTGAAGCAGTCAAGTCACGGACAAGATTCTTGACACAGCTGCGAGTGCGCTTGAGGTACTGCTCATATGCCGCAGGAAAGTCTTCAGGAGTGTGCATTGTTGTGGGATCAGGAATGACGCCTGGTGCAGGTGGAGGTCGAGCCTTGATACCCAAGGTCTTTAGTGGCGGATTAACGGCAACATCTCCTCATGTTGAGGATTAAGCCATTGATAGGCCACCAAACGCTTGGCCCATTCTCTTGTGATCTTCTGGACTCTTTTCTTACGATCATCAGCAGTTTCACGTTCGGGAGTCTTCAGTTTCTCATAGAGCTCAGGAGGTAGGTCTCTAGCAGTATCAGTGTGCTTACGCCGAGGAGCCATTTTCTTCAGCTGAGGAGACTGAGGAATTGTACGTTCGAGCTGAGCTGCAAATGAAGTGAGACTATGAGAACCATACAATTCCTTAGCTGACATGTACCTGTGACAGAATTAAGTTGCGAGGGAAGTGGGGTACGGTTATATGCGTTCATGAGGAATAGGCTGAGGAAAACAAAGGAATGAGGCATAGGTATAGGTCTCAGAAAGCTAGCAGTACAGTTGAGGATTTAACTGTCTTGAGGACACAACAGTACTAAGGAATAATACGCTGAGAAATAATCCACTGAGGAATAAGCATACCAGACTTGAGGAGAATGCTGAGGAACAACGAGTCTTTGTCCCCGGCGACGGCGAACTCAGGCGACGTGAGCGCACGAGCTTGAGGAGCTCAAGGGCGGCGGCGCGAGAGTGAGAGAAGCGGTGGGGGAAAATGACCGGGGGGGTAGAGGGCTATTTATAGAGGAGTGAAAGGCTGAGGGGGTTGCGAAATTTGTGGACGAGATTTCCCCGGATTGTTGGGATCCTCAGTGGATATCTTAATGGTGGATAATCACAACGTGCGGTAAAATCGCAACAAATTGAATACAATTGTAACATAAAATCCGTGATTTGAGGAACTTGAGGACATGGGCTGAGGATGAAGACAAATGGTCTCAGTCTGAGGAATACATGATTTCCGGATGAACGCATATGAGATAGACAGATTAGATAAGTGAGCACAGAGGGACGGGTCCGATCAAGTTCACCTAGATGAAGAAGAAAAAGTTGAAGAACAATAACTATAAGTGAACGCTGTTGAGGACAAACACGGTAATCATCAGTAATGAAGACTTCAAATCCTGAGGAAGTTGAGAGACAACAAATCCTGAGGAAGTTGAGGAACAACAAATCCTGAGGTGTTTGGGCGGTGGCGCTACCCACCTTATAGGGAATGAGACACTTGATACCATACAATTGTCGTATGGATCTTGAGTCAATTCCACGTTAATTTCTTCACACTTAGCAAGGTAGTTCCTCATGATTTGAGGAGTACGACGCATCGTGTGTTGTGCATCAGGATTCTTCAATATTGTTTAAGCGTTAGGATGTGTGTCCATTCACTGGATGTTTGAGGAATCTAAGATATTTAGCTCACACCTCAGAGTGCTAAATCGCTTCTCATCCAAAGGCTTAGTGAATATATCAGCAAGTTGGTCTTCAGTCTTCACGTGGCTGATGACGATATCTTCCTTCAATACATGATCCCGAAGAAAGTGATACCGAATCTCAATATGCTTCGTCCTCGAGTGCTGTACTGGATTCTGAGAGATTTTGATGGCGCTCTCATTGTCACATAGCAGTGGTACTTTCTTCAGGTTGATGCCGTAGTCCTTCAGAGTTTGCTTCATCCAAAGAAGCTGTGAGCAGCTAGCACCAGCAGCAATGTATTCAGCTTCAGCGGTGGACAGGGAGACGCAGTTCTGCTTCTTCGATGACCAGCACACAAGAGAACGTCCGAGGAAGTGACATGTTCCTGAGGTAGACTTCTGATCCACTCGATCTCCAGCATAATCTGAGTCTGAGTACCCGACGAGATCCAGCTGTGTGCCTTTTGGATACCATAAGCCTAGCGACGGGGTGTGAGCCAAATATCGAAGAATTCGTTTCACCGCTTGGTGATGCGATTCCTTTGGTGCCGCTTGGAATCGGGCACACATGCAAACGCTCAACATTATATCCGGCCTAGATGCACATAGATATAGCAGAGAACCTATCATGGAGCGGTATACCTTTTGATCATAGTCCTTGCCATTTTCATCAGGGCCAAGTTGTCCATTTGTGGGCATCGGTGTCTTGATGCCCTTGCAGTCTTGCATCCCGAATTTCCTTAGGCACTCCTTGAGGTACTTCTCCTGAGAGATGAAGATGTCGTTGCGTTGTTGACGAATTTGGAGCCCTAAGAAGAACTTCAGTTCGCCCATCATCGACATCTGATACTGTTCACTCATCAAGAATGCAAATTCTTCATTGTATTTCTTGTTAGTGCATCCAAATATTATGTCATCAACATAGATTTGACATATGAATAATGCATCATCGTATCGTTTTGTGAAAAGAGTTGGATCAAGGGAACCGGATTTGAAGCCCTTGCTGATGAGGAAGTCCCTTAGTGTGTCATACCAAGCCCGAGGGGCTTGCTTCAGTCCATAGAGGGCTTTCTTCAATCTGTACACCATATCAGGTTTCTTTGCGTCTTCAAAACCTGGAGGTTGAGCAACATATACTTCTTCCTCGATATTACCATTGAGGAAAGCACCTTTCACATCCATTTGATATAACTTGATATTATGATGGTTAGCGAATGCAAGCATAATACGAATGGACTCAAGTCTAGCAACAGGAGCGAAGGTTTCACCGAAGTCGATCCCCTCGACTTGAGTATATCCTTGAGCTACGAGACGAGCTTTGTTTTTGATGACTTGTCCATCTTCATCAAGTTTGTTGCGGTAGATCCACTTCGTGCCGATGACATTGTGAACTCGAGGATTAGGACGTTTGACAAGTTCCCAAACATCATTCAGTTTAAACTGAAGAAGTTCGTCTTGCATTGCCTGAATCCATTCCGCTTCTTGGAATGCCTCGGTGACTTTGGTGGGCTCTAAAATTGATACAAACGAGAAATGCCCACAAAAGTTAGCTATACGATTAGCTCTTGCACGAGTAAGAGGACCTGGTAGGTTGACATCAGCGAGGATTTTGTCCACTTGAACTTCATTTTCCACACGAGGAAGTCGAGGAGGATGATATTGAGGCGCATCTTCGTCACTGGTGTCAGATTCATTTGGATCAGCTTCAGGTGCTTCGGGAGCTTCAGGGGTATCAGGAGCCTCAGGATCAGGATCGTCATCAGGATTATCTGCATCAGGATTTGGATGTTCTTCAGGAGCAGGAGGTATGTGGATTTCTTCAGGATGATCCACAGGAATGATGTCACCAGCACCCATCTTCTTGATCTGCTCTTTAGGTGGTGCTTCACCTAAATCATGTGGCAGGTGCTCTCTTTGGGAGCCATCAGATTCATCAAATCACACGTCTACAATTTCGACAATTTTATGATGACTAATATTGAAGACTCTGTAGGTGTGCGAGTTGATACCATAACCAAGCATGAAGCCCTCACATGCTTTGGGTGCAAATTTGGACTCATGATGAGGATCACAAATCCAGCAGGGTGCACCGAATACTTTGAAGTAACTTACATTGGGTTTCTTACCGACCATTAACTCGTATGATGTTTTATTGAAGAACTTATGAAGATACACTCGATTGACGATTTGGCATGCAGTGTTGATTGCTTCAGCCCACCACTTGAGTGGAGTATTGTACTCAGCCAGCATCGTGCGAGACATCTCGATGAGGGTTCGATTCTTCCTCTCAACAACTCCATTTTGCTGAGGAGTGTAGGGAGCAGAGAATTCATGAGTGATTCCCAAGTCATCGAGGAATTCTTCCACGCCGAAGTTCTTGAACTCAGTGTCGTTGTCGCTTCGAATGTGCTTGATCTTCAGGTTGTAGTTGTTCATGACTCGCAGGGTGAAGCGCTTGAGGATTGCTGGGGTTTCTGACTTATAGAGAAGAAAATGCACCCAAGTGTATCGTGAGAAGTCATCAACAATAACAAGACCATACACATTACCTCCAAAGCTTGAATACTTTGGAGGACCGAATAGATCCATGTGAAGCAATTCCAGTGGTCTCGTAGTAGTCATGATGGTCTTCGCTGGGTGTTTGGCCTTGGTCATCTTTCCAGCTTCGCAAGCACCACAGAGCCGATCCTTTGAAAATCTGATTTCCTCAATCCCGAGGACATGTTTCTTCAGTACCAGCTTCTGAAGATTTCTCATTCCAGCGTGGCTGAGTCTTCGATGCCATAGCCAGCACTCTGAGGCTCGTGCCATGAGGCATGTAGCGACCTAAGGACCTTCAGAGAAATCTACAATATACAGGTCACCTTTCCTAACCCCACTGAAGACAACGGAGTTATCGCTAACCATGAAGACAATACAACCATGTTTTCCGAAGAGAACAGCGACATTAAGATCACACAACATAGATACAGACATCAAGTTGTATCCAAGGGATGCAACAAGCATGACTTTATCAATGTGTTGGTCTCGAGAGATAGCCACTCTGCCGAGACCCAATACCTTACTTTTACCTTTATCAGCGAAGGTGATGGTTTTCTTTGAAGAAGGACTCAGTGATGATTCCATAAGAAGACTTCTGTCACCAGTCATGTGATTTGTGCATCCACTATCCATCACCCATTCAGTCTTTCCCTGCAAATGAATTAGTATCTCATACAGCAAGTTATGAGCCAGTCTCAGTTTGAGGAATTTAAGGTTCCTCAGAATTAATTCCTCAGGATGTTCCTCAGGATTGATTCTATGAAACCAAACAATATAATTATCCTTCAACTGACTCAAATGTTGTTGTCCTGGGCATATGATCTGCAGAAATTGTAATTGCCTCAGGACATGTCCCTGCAAGGATGATTAGTTCTTAACCACCCACATCTTTATGGGTGGTCTTGAGGCACATGAGGATTGATGAGGGTGATGAGACCTAATGGGGTGTGAGATGGTAGCATCAGGATAAACAAATGAATAAGCATTCTTATGTGGAGCTTCCCTGTGAACAAAATGGTTAGCAGATACATGATTATAATCATTTCCTTTTGAGGTATCATCCTCAGATGATCTCCTCAACTCATTTGCATCTGCATTCACACGAAGGTTAGTGATGAGGTCCTTCGGAACCCAGATCTGCTTGACTGGAGGACCGTTCCTGCAGTTAGCTTCGATGTATATGGCAAATACCTCACCATTACCATTCTTAAACAGTTTATAGTTTGAGTCAAATGACTCAATCATCACATCTGAAGAAACAGCATCATAACCAGATAAGGTATAGGGATCAGGAGGGGGCATCTTTGCCCGAACCCAAGTGGTCTCTGGATATTGTTCAGGTTTCCAGTAAGACCCATCGGGGTTGAGTTTCCGAGTGAATGTGACACCTTCTTTCCTCGGGTTTCTGTTGAGGATCTGTTTCTTGAGGATGTCACAAAGGATCTGATGTCCTTTCAGACACTTGAACATGCCTGTTTCCAGTAGACTCTTCAACCTAGCATTTTCTTCAACAATGTCTATGGTATCCTCAGATGAGGGGTTAGATACCACAGAGGCAATAGAAATAACAGAGTCTGAAGACATTGAGGAACTAGACACAGAGATGATACGATCATGTTCAATGCATTTTAAACAGGGAGGATTAAATCCTTCTTGTGGCATGATGATCTGTTTGGAGAGGAGTGAATCATTTTCTTTCCTCAGATCGTCATGAGATATCCTTACACGTTCAAGTTCTTGTTTCCTCATGAGGAACTCATGAGACAGGTTTTCATGATCGGTAAGGAGTGCCTCATGACGATTGAACAAGTCATCAAACTTTGAATGGAGAGTTTTTGATTCATCAGTCAACTTTTGAGTCTTCGTCATTTCCTCAACCAACATATCATCACTTTTCTTTAGTGAGATCTGAGTCTTTTCAAGTGCACGTTGTTGCTTAGATGCAAGTTTAGCAAGTTTAGCATAGTTTTCATCAGGTTCTTCATCAGAGGGTTCATCTGATGATGAGTAAGAAGATACCTTGGAGGACTTGGCCATGAAGCAAAAGGCAGGAGTTGTGTCTTCAGCTTCATCATCAACATGTGATAGACCAGATTCCTCAGTGCTGAAGATTGACTTTGAGACAAGCGTCGTGGCAAGAGCTAGACCGGCCACACCCTCAGATTCTTCAGATTCTTCTTCCTCAGCATCAGGGTTGGAACCAGATTCTTCCGAGTCCAATTCTTTGCCGAGATATGTGCGAGCCTTATGGGAATCTTGAGGATTTCTTCTTTGTCTTTTCATCAGAACTGTCATCTTTCCCTTTCTTCTTCTTCTTCAGTCTAGCTTCCTTTTCCCATAAAGGACACTCAGCGATGTAATGCCCAGGTTTCTTGCACTTGTGGCAGACTCTCTTTCTTGCTTCGACAGAGTCATCATCTTTGCTTTTTCTTGAGGACGATCTTGAGGAATTTCCGAAGCGATTCTTCTTCGTGAATCTCTGGAACTTTCTGGTGAGGAGAGCAAGTTCACGGCTGAGAGTTTCAGGATTATCAGTATCAGCCTCAGACTCTTCATCAGAGGACACTCTTCGTGCTCTAGCTTTTAGCGCGCGGACTTTAGGCGTGGTGCTGTATAAATCTCGTTTTTCAGAGAGCTTCAGTTCATGAGCATTGAGGCACTCGAGAATGTCCGCTGGATCCAGATTCTTGAAGTCAGGCCTTTCTTGAATCATCAGCGATAGGAACTCAAATGAGTCATCCAGTGACCTCAGTAGTTTCTTCACAACTTCATGGTCTGTGATATCAGCGGCACCTAATGCTTGAAGTTCATTGGATATGTCAGTGAGTCTGTCAAAGGTTTGTTGCACATGCTCATTGTCCAGCCTCTTGAACCTGTTGAAGAGACTACGGAGTGTATCAACCCGTGAGTCTCGTTGAGCAGAGACTCCTTCATTGACTTTAGACAGTCTTGTCCATATCTTCTTTGCAGTATCCAGACCACTGATACGGTTGAACTGGGCCTTGTTGAGATGACCACCAATGATGCTTCGAGCTTTTGCATCAAGCTGCCAGTTCTTCTTGACAACTTCAGGAGCAGTCATCAAATTTGCTTCAGGAATGCCTTGATCAACAATATCCCACAGATCCTTGTCAATGGCTTCAAGATGCATCCTCATCTTGTTCTTCCAGTATGGATACTCTGTCCCGTCGAAGATAGGGAAGTTTGAGGCAACACTCATTGTACCTGAGGTCAACATAACTACAACTCCAGGTGGTTAAACCGAATCACACAGAACAAAGGAGTATCTTGCTCTGATACCAATTGAAAGTGCAATATATCGACCAGAGGGGGGTGAATGGGAGATTTTCAATTTTACTACCAGATTTTGGTTTTCTTCAGGACTGAAGCAATCATGAAGCTGAAGAAGTAACCAAAATGATGAAGAAATAAAACTTCACAGAATGTAATCATTAGGACAGCTCATCATAATGCAACAGAAATAAATCAATTCAGATAAGCAGAAGTGCTTCAGATGCATAGTATGAAGACAAAGAGCAGAGGGAGAGCTAAAGCATAAGAAGTCAACATAGCAAATACTGAAGCTTAAGAGGTTGAAGAGATAGCACCAGAGATTGAAGACATTGATTTGGTAGACCAGTTCAAGTTGCTGTGACAACTCTACGTCTGGTTGGAGAGGCTGAGATTCAACTCAGAAGACATAGTCTTCACCTTGTTCTCCTTGAACTAAAGTCCTCAGACTCCGTCCAATAACTCAGGTGAGTCTTCAAGGTAGACTCCCGAAACCTTCACAGACTCAGTCACTCCGGGAAGTCACAATTGCATCTTGACTTCCTCAGACTGAAGACTTCTACATCGGCTGGAAGATCACGGTCTTCAAGAGTAAAAAGCTTCGGATCACTCGAACCGACTTCCTCAGAAATGCTCAACTACTCAGGCTGGTGGTTTTCCTCACATAGGTTCTTCAGTTTCCTCAGAGGTGGGTTGCTCTCAAATGACAAGTGTCGGTTTTTCTCTCGGAGCAGCCAACCTACAAATGGGGCTGGGGGTGGCTATTTATAGCCGCGGAGCAACCCGAGGTGAAAGGACATAAATGCCCATGCATGCAATTACTCTCATGCCCTCGGAAATGACCGTTGCTAGATAGGTTCTAGCCTCTCACCACGCAACACGTGGCACGGTCAAACTATTCTCTCTCCCGACTCCTCAACCGAAGTTAGTTACCTCATTGTCCTGAAGAACAACGTCTCAGACACACGAGGACTGAACTTCTACTGCAGGAGATTTCCTCAGGGTTTTTCTTCAGGATTCCTAATTGAGCACTTCCTCAGAACTTCGGAACTTGTTTTCTTCAACCCCTCCAACAGTGCGGTGTTTTTCCAACGACTCAAGAAGTATAAAAAGTCTTAGCGAAGATTACGCTTCAACTTCGTCTTCAGCGCGAACGTCCTCAGGATCATCCTCAGCTTCAGCTTCAACCGAACGCTTCAGGATCCTGATTCCTCAGGATTTCGCGCAACTTCATTCTTCTAGAAACGCACCGATTTCTCCAATGTTCCTCAACATTTTGGGGGGGTCGACATTGGTGGTTAAACACCTCATCAGGGACTGTTCTCCTGTGTACACTCACAAACACATCAGTCCCTTAACCGTTTTGTCATCAAACTCCAAAACCTCAAGGGGAGGGCACTTGATGCACTTACACAAAATATAAAAGAGAAGAACCAAATATATTACTCATCACAATCTGAACATAGTCTCATAATCCATCAGATCCCAGAAAACTCAGCATAGCAACAGCAGAAATTACAAAGGTGCCTCGATCATGTGCGGCAGCTCACGAGGTCTCGAAAGTGGAAGCACAAAGAGGGGAGAGAAGTACATCACATAGCTACTAGTCACGGACCCATGGTCCAAGGGAAACTACTCACGGTACATACGGGAGGCGTCCATGGCTATGGATGGTCTCCCGGAGGGGGTTCCTCCTCCCGGCAGGGTGCCAGGGCAACTTCTCCAGGCAGCCCTGATCTAGAAACGGCTGCGGCGGCGGTACAGAGGCGAGATCGCGGAAAAGAGATCGATATTAGGGGTTTCCACCCCGAGGGCTAAATATAGGCGAAGGGGGGCACCGAGAGGGGCCACAGGGCAACCAGGAGGCCCCCTGGCGCGGCCCTAGGCCGCGCCAGGGACCCTTCTGGAGTCCCTGTGGTGGCCCCCCTTCCCTCCTTTGGTGTTTCCGGAAGCTTCCGGGTCGCTGATTTTTATCTGATTTTTCCGGATTTTTTGGAGCACTTTTAATGGCCGGAAAACCTGAAATACAAAAACAGCAGAAAACAACAACTGGCAGCTGGGTGCACTGGGTTAATAGATTAGTCCAAATATGCTCAAAAGTGTATGAAAGTTCAAGCAAAACATGCATGGAGCAAGCAAAAATTATAGATACGTTTGGGACGTATCAAGGGGATCGAGGTCAAAGCAGACTAGAGAAAAAGACAACGATGAGGGCGTAATAAGCTCCCACCGACCGCACGGACAAAGAGGAATTAGAGGGATCGATCGAGGCTTGCTGGCCTCAATTCCGATCGCTTGGAGATGTTGTCCATGAAGGGGAAGAAGCATATGCCATGGGAACGAAGACGACTCAAAGACAACGAAGAATATGGAGCTTCGAGCTCTGCTCATGTCGGATAGAGAGGATGGGCTCGATGACGACAACAACAATGAAAGGAAGGGAAAGGGAGGCTAGGGTTTGGGTACGCGACTGAGGCTTGAAAAGGGAGGAGGAGAAGGACAACTGGAGGCAGGGAGGCCTCCTCCTCCCTTGGTCACACCATTGTCGTGAAAGATGAAGGGGGACCTCCAAGGAGGGAGACAAGCGAGGCTATCCTAGCCATTTGATTAGGACCCCATGGCCTGGAGGAGGCCATGCCCTTTCGGCTAGGGAGGGCTCTCATGAGATGAAGGGGAGAAAGGGAAAGGTCCAATGGCTTTCTCTGGAGATTTAAACCTTTAACCTTTTAATACGTGACATAAGCATAAATAAAATAGGAAAGGGTGGAATAAAATCATATAAAAATATGTTTTAGAACCAACATGATTTATATAGAATTTAAGGAGTGGTTTGGGAAAATATATTTAGGTAAATCCAAATGTTATTTGAATTATTATTATTTTGAAATACAACCCATATTTCCAAGATGGAAAGAATCAAGAAAATCGGAGGGGATCTAGGGCATGACAAATGAACATGGAATTCAATAGGGATGATTTTTTGAATCATAGGAAAATTGGCAAAAATTGAAGAGGATAAGAAAAACCTTGATTAAATCCTTTATATGGCAAGAAAATTATGGAGGCATTTTTTGTCACATGAATGTGACCAATGAACATTTTAACAAAGTTTCACACAAAGGTGAAAACTTAAAACTATAATTTATCCAAAAAATTAGATGAAAGTTGCTAGCGGGTTGTTACAAAAAACTACAAAACCCATCTATGGTGTTGAAAAGCCAGATTACGCTACGTTGCAAATTCGCAACTCTTCTCAAATGATTGATGACTACAACCCATGAAAAAACGTATGTAAAATATATTTAGATGTTGTAAAAGATGTATCTCATGTGTGTTGGATATATGCTCTAGAGGCAAATAATATATGATTATTCCAATATATCTAAGCAAGTTCATAACCAGTTTCATACTGTGCTAGAACTGTGTCAGTGAAACAATGATACAGGTGTGGAATAGAAACCTCCAGAGTTCCTAGTTATTCTCTACATCGATAACTAGTTCGTGGTGAACATGATGGTCGTGGTTTCGCGATCATGGACAATTAAGTCTCTTGACTATGAGGTCACCTCACTGATTAAGTGACGTGATGAACATTACCCAAAGTAAGCATTACAGCATGATCAAATCTTGTGAAGGTTCAGTGTTGTAATTACAGAACGTGGTAGATCGTTCCTTTGACCGTGAGTACGTGCATAATTTCTATCTTCCCGGATGCTTTGACCTACATCCCACCACTGCCTGAAATATGCGGGTCATAACGGTTGTATCTTGGGTATTCCGTGGAGATATGTTGAGGAGTATTGTTACAAGAGCGGGATTTGTCAATCCATATAATGGATAGATACTCGGGGGCCCACTCGGTGAGATTCCATCCATAAAGCTGCAGCGTGTGACTAGGTCACGGGGATGAATATCACGGGAATGAGTGAAAGAGGATTAGTTCAGAACGAGGTTGAACCAGACATAGGATGTCATTGATCGAATCTTGGAACAATCCAGTATCGTTGACAAAGGGAATGCTATACGGCGTAAGGTCCAATCGGTGTTTGATATCCGGAATGCACAGGGGTCATTATGGGCATCCAGGTCCCGCTGATGATCATTGACCGTAGCCTCATCTCGGTCATGACTGGAGTGTTCTCGGACCGTAGGGTAACACACTTAAGGGCTCGATGAAATCGGACACCTTTTTTGAACCATCGGAGTAACCAGAGAATAAAGGAAACAACATCGGAGAAGTATCGTGTTGAACCGAATAAGTTCGGAGTGAACCGGAAGGTGTTCCGGAGCACCGGGAGATGGAATATTATTTTTATTAATTAATTAATTAAATTAATAATTAAAATCATTTTATTTCTAATTAATATGTGCAATGGGCCTTAGTGGAGAAAAAGGCCCATTAGGGGAAATAAAAGGGAAAAAAAGAAAAAGGAAAGAGGGGGGAGGCGCCATGGGCCCTAGGGCCCATGAGGGGTGCGCCCCTCCCCCCCCTTGGCCGGCCACCCCCTTAGCAAAGGGACTTTAGTCCCACATTGCTAAGGGAGAGGGGTTGACTCCCTCCCCTCTGCCTATATATAGATGGGCAAGGTGCACATATTTAACACACAAAAATTCGTGAGAAAATAAATATTACTCTGAATTGAGATCGGTTTTCTCCGGTCTCCTCCCCTCCCTTGTCTCTTTCACGGTGGGCTCCCTAGTGTGAGCCTATAGTGGAATTGAGGCTTCTCTGCTAGAATTGGAGGCCGTCGTGCTGCCGAAGCTCCGTCCGGAGGTCTGCTTCCGCCACCTTCGCTGGATCGGAGAACGGAGTTCGTCATCGAGTCTCGTACGTGTGCGAGTACTATGAGGTGCTACACGTGTGGCACTACACCCATCCGGGTGCTCAACACAGCCAGGGGGTTGTGAAACTTGATCGGCTACATCAACCACGTTTGCGGGAACGTTTCCCGCGCAATGGACTACACCCCGAGGTATGTTATTTCCGCACTCCTTTCCGTTACGGTAATACGGCTAGCTAGATCTTGGGTTATGGGAATGCTAGTTAGAAAAAATTGTGTTTTCTGCTGCGAACCCCAACAGTGGTATCAGAGCTAGGTCTATGCTTCGTATTACTGTACGGATAGAACACATCGTGGATGTGGGCGTTGATTGTATGATTGTTACCCTCCCACGTGTACTTGTTCACATCTGCGGCATTGTTTGATGAAGCGGCCCCCGACCGACCTTACGCGTACGCTTACGCGAGACTGGTTCCACGCTTGACATGCGGCTTGTACCGTATAAAGTGGCTATGGGGGTGTTTGTCTCTCTACTTTAGCGGATGTGGCATTTGCAACGGAGGGCCCCGTGCGGGGTGTAATAGAGACAATCGTATGGTTGACGTCGTGGTTGACTCGTAGGTTAAAACTTGTTTAACTATGAAAGCCCTAGCAGCCACGTAAAACTTGCAATATACAACTAGACCGTCTAAACCTTGTATTGCTAAGTGGGGGCTATCATTCGTTTGTTTGTGATGTAGCGATAGCTTTGCTATGTGTTACTAGTAAGTAGTAATCGTCATCATAAAACAAACTAAAATGGAGACACTGTAGACTTAGTGTTGCCATAGCTCAGACATCTTAAAACTTGCTAGTATAGGATACACGACAGTAGCATGTGATAAGATGATCCCTTAACAAAGCCAAACACAAGTATTCTACCGAAGTGTGAACCGCGTGGAAGGTTCTCCCATATGGCTTGATGCTCCGTACATACCGGAGTTGTCCTACATATTCAATGGAGTTCGCATGAGGTTGGGTTCGGCAAGCCTGGCATATGCAGATATGGCCTTGCTGAGCAGCATATAACATGGAGGTTAATTTGGCGAGCCTAGCATATGTAGATATGGCCTCGGAATACTAGATATCGAAAGATCGAGCATGAGTCACAGTACATATAAGATAATGTGATCGCACAAGTTGTTGTCTACCTTTGAAACTGACCCGTCGGGCGTGTGATATTCGAGGTCGGGCAGTGAATCTGGATCATGTAATCACTAAAACTTCCTAGGGATGAATTGTTTTAGTGCGAGCTCATTTATAATATGATTATATGAACTCATTGTTGTGAACTAGTCTTCATTGTGTTCCTTGCAATTATGTTTGTAGAAAATGGATAATACCCGGTACCTTGAAATGGTTTCCTTCTTACATGGTGAAAGACTTAAAGAAAATGGGTCAAACTTCATTAGTTGGTACTTACGCCTTAGTGCCGTGCTCAAGAGAATCAACCTTTCATTCTTAACCAAAGAGCATGTGGGAAACCCTCCAGCAAACGACATGGATGCACAAGCGGCGATTGATTATCAGTATCGTCGAAGGACATATGCCATAGCTAAGGGTATCATAGAAACCAGCATTCTGCAACCTTTGCGTGAGGAGTATGCTGATTGATACATACGATATGATCGATGAGCTGAAGTCATCAAACTTGCATCGGTTTAGAGTTGCCAGGTTTGAGTTAGAAAGTGAGTTTCTCTCTACAAAGATGGAAGAAGGCTCTTGCCTGAAGGAACACTTGGCCAAGATGCATGAGATACATCTGAGCCTCGTAGATGATTTGGACTATGGAACCACACATGAGTCTGCGATATACACGGTGTTACACTCGCTTCCACCAAGCTATACAGACCATGTCCATGGCTATGTCGGCAGAGGTGAAAGCCTCGAGTTCTCTGACTCCATGGATAGACTTCAGTACCTGGAGGTTGAACCCATTGAAGGAGAAGTTGTTGATGGAGAAGGTATATACTTGATATACTTTATAAATGTTTATTCCCTTATACAACATTTGCAGTAAATGAGTATCTGATACTTATTCTGTTTTATGAAAACAGGACCTGCCGTTGCATGGACGGGAAGAGGTGAAATCGAGGATTGATGGATATCAAGTCAGTTGATGGCCAGCATGGATTCCGCCGAGACATCTATCATAGGAGATACTTAGAGTATTAGATAAATCTTATGTAATCATTATAGTATGAACACTTAGTTGTGTGTCTTGCATCTCGCGAGACAAAGTTATTCATGTAATGAGACAAGTCAGTTGTTCCATCTTTATGAATAAAAGTGTGCTTATACTTTGATTACGTCTTGATTTATGATATGATAGAAAGCATTTATAATACTGCTATTATTGTCAAGAAATATTCAATGTTTAATGATAAAGTTGTCTTGATTATAACAAGTCAAAGATTTGATTGCATGACGTGACTTCATAACTGACGAATTCATTAAATGTATGATCTATTAACTTGTGAGTTCATTATCGAATGAAAATCATAACTTGATTGCATGAGATGGATTAGATACACGATCTATGAACCTCTGCAATAAATATAACCATGACAAGGTTCTAGCAAGTAGAACTTGTGCCAATCATTATACATAAATGATGTACTAAATGGGCACGTGAGTTATCATTAAAGACTTCATATGATTAATTGAAAGTTGTATTCAATTGAGATCATAAAACTGAGATTCAGGAATCACAGTGAGAAGTGAGAATACAAGGATACATATCACTACGCTATGATCCGAAGTGATAAGTATTGATATTGACATAATGGGAGACTTGTGGAAGTTGTACCACAAACTACGATGGAAGTTGCAAGTGCTAGACTACTTAAACCATTCGTAGTCATACTAAACCGTACTATGGTCTAAACGTTCTTCCCCCTAGCACTATAGTTATTGTCGAATAAGGTTGTTTAATTCATTAAGTTAAAACACCCACTTCATGAATAGGAAACCATCCTGAATCTAACAAGACATGATAGCTCCATAACTGATGGCGTTATAAGGTTTCTTAAAAGTAAGAATTTCTTTGTAATAAAACTACAAGCAATTGAAATTACATATTCTCCCCGAATAGCAAAATGTGTGTTGCTTGATTGGTAATGCGAGAAGAAGTCTCTCGACACGGATCCAATGGGAGATAATGGAAACTTTGACCGGGGTATTGTACCTTGCCTTCAGAATATCAGAGTATTGCAACAGAAGCATGTTCCGCTGTAATGACACTCTATAAGGAAGGATATGCCATAGATGATTGATCTTGGTATATGAATTGAAGCCATTGTTGAATTTAGAAGGTTGTCATGAATACGTTCTGTACAGAACAATAATCATGAGTCTTCTTAATAAAACAATAAAGAATAACATTGCTTGAGACACAAAGGAATGATGGTAGCCTAGAACACGAGGAGAAATGAAATAATATTGAATTACATATAGGATGGCTCACGTCCCGTGAAATAAATCGGTTATTTCATATTCTCGACAAACTGGAGAGTTATTGAGAATAATGTAATGGGCATAAGGCATTGTTTGGTTATGACCAAAGTTCAATAGTGATTGACTACGGAAACGTAGGAATGCTTTAATCAATAAAATATTCCATTTACACTACGATGGACCATAGCCTGAAATTGCATCTCAGTCAAATTTGGGATTTGAAAGAGAATTGCAATGGGCATGACGAAGGTTATTTCGTTAAAAGGATGGACTATAGTACCTCAAGACAGGAACCCTCAACCTTGATTTGATCAAGTGATTTTGTGATGACCAAAATATTGAGTGGGCCTGCAGTTTCATGAAACTGAGTGGGAGCTTTGAAGACTTCCCGGAAACTTGGAATGCAGAGGGCATTTTCTAAGTGGGAGCTTTGGAAGCATTATCATTATGTGAGACATAGTGAAAAATAAAATGACTTGATGAAAGCTGAACCACAAATATATGAGTATATGATGGATATATTTGAGTGGGAGCATGATCATTGTCTCAAACATATATGCATTGATATGTGTGAAGAATGATCTCATATGTATATATATGGATATGCATTGATTGTGTATATAGAGAATCGTCTTATATACATATGTGAATTATGATATATATAGAGCATAAGGCAAATAAAATACAAGATTGCAAGAATCTTCTTTTATGTGAAATACCAACACATTACACGTTGAAATCTATATGAGTAGATTAAGATACAGATAATGAAACGAAGTGAAGGTTGGAATAATCTTCTAAGACAAGAAACAGGTTCTTGTGGCTAGAAATTATATAATGGATGAAATCCAAATATCACAAGCAATGTCTTGATGGAAGAATAGAGATGCACCATGTACTGGACATGTGATCTTATATGTTCTTGACATATGATTCTACCATATAACATGCATTGTGAATCCAACAACAGAATGACTCAAAAGTTCTTGGAAGAAGAACATATTCCGATGTGCTTTAGGAGTAAAACACAGAATCTGAATAAAGTCCATGCATTCAGTATATGAGGAATACTGAGGACTATTCTCTAAAATATAGAAAGGATAATAGACTTGAATGTAATGCAAGATTACAATTGCAAGTCATATTATGGGTCTATATGGAATTAGAGACATCACCAAAGACATGAAAGAAATGTGAGCAAAATTCATGGTACTACAAACATAATACTACTTAAGAAAGTAGACGTATGGATAAAAGTTTAGCGTTAGAAGTATTGGACTTCTGGTTGAGTGTATTTCCCAGTATATATGACTAAGGATGAGTCTTCTAAAGACTGAACCAAGAGATCATTGGAGGATACTGTGAAATAATAGTCTCACTCTCCCGCGAAACTTATATCCAACCATTATATGATACTGAGTGGTATGTCAAAAGAGCTTTTGACCTGTACCAGTTGCAAAGGAAACATACGAATCTGAATTGGTGCAGTTCGTTGACGAAACCTCTTCCATGAGCATGCATGATCAATGAACACTTATGTGATAAGATGATTATGATCGGAAAAATGCGGCTAGATTATTAGCACTCTAGTGCAAGTGGGAGACTGTTGGATATATGCTCTAGAGGCAAATAATATATGATTATTCCAATATATCTAAGCAAGTTCATAACCAGTTTCATACCGTGCTAGAACTGTGTCAGTGAAACAATGATACATGTGTGGTATAGAAACCCCCAGAGTTCCTAGTTAGCCTCTACATCGATAACTAGTTCATGGTCAACATGATGGTCGTGGTTTCGCGATCATGGACAATTAAGTCTCTTGACTATGAGGACACCTCACTGATTAAGTGACGTGATGAACATTACCCAAAGTAAGCATTACAGCATGATCAAATCTTGTGAAGGTTCAGTGTTGTAATTACAGAACGTGGTAGATCGTTCCTTTGACCGTGAGTACGTGCATAATTTCTATCTTCCCGGATGCTTTGACCTACATCCCACCACCTGCCTGAAATATGCGGGTCATAACGGTTGTATCTTGGGTATTCCGTGGACATATGTTGAGTAGTATTGTTACAAGAGCGGGATTTGTCAATCCATATAATGGATAGATACTCGGTGGCCCACTCGGTGAGATTCCATCCATAAAGCTGCAGCGTGTGACTAGGTCACGGGGATGAATATCACGGGAACGAGTGAATCAGGATTAGTTCAGAACGAGGTTGAACCAGACATAGGATGTCATTGATCGAATCTCGGAATAATCCAGTATCGCTGACAAAGGGAATGCTATACGGCGTAAGGTCGAATCGGTGTTTGATATCCGGAATGCATAGGGGTCATTATGGGCATCCAGGTCCCGCTGATGATCATTGACCGTAGCCTCATCTCGGTCATGACTGGAGTGTTCTCGGACCGTAGGGTAACACACTTAAGGGCTCGATGAAATCGGAGACCTTTTCGGAACCATCGGAGTAACCAGAGAATGAAGGAAACAACATCGGAGAAGTACCGTGTTGAACCGAACAAGTTCGGAGTGAACCGGAAGGTGTTCCGGAGCACCGGGAGATGGAATATTATGTTTTATTTATTAATTAATTGAATTAATAATTAAAATCATTTTATTTCTAATTAATATGTGCAATGGGCCTTAGTGGAGAAAAAGGCCCATTAGGGGAAATAAAAGGGAAAAAAAGAAAAAGGAAAGAGGGGGAGGCGCCATGGGCCCTAGGACCCATGAGGGGTGTGCCCCCTCCCCCCCCCCCCTTGGCCGGCCACCCCCTTAGCAAAGGGACTTTAGTCCCACATTGCTTAGGGAGAGGGGTTGACTCCCTCCCCTCTGCCTATATATAGATGGGCAGGGTGCACATATTTAACACACAGAAATTCGTGAGAAAATAAATATTACTCCGAATTAAGATCGGTTTTCTCCGGTCTTCTCCCCTCCCTTGTCTCTTTCACGGTGGGCTCCCTAGTGTGAGCCTATAGTGGAATTGAGGCTTCTCTGCTAGAATCGGAGGCCGTCGTGCTGCCGAAGCTCCGTCCGGAGGTCTGCTTCCGCCACCTTCGCTGGATCGGAGAACGGAGGTCGTCATCGAGTCTCGTACGTGTGCGAGTACTACGAGGTGCTACACGTGTGGCACTACACCCATCCGGGTGCTCAACACAAACAGGGGGCTGTGAAACTTGATCGGCTACATCAACCACGTTTGCGGGAACGTTTCCCGCGCAACGGACTACACCGCGAGGTATTTTATTTCCGCACTCCTTTCCGTTACAGTAATACGGATAGCTAGATCTTGGGTTATGGGAACGCTAGTTAGAAAAATTTGTGTTTTCTGCTGCGAACCCCAACAATGTGGAGTTTCAACATGGAATCCAAGTTGTCTCACGGGTGCCTCATGGAATGGCTCCGGCAAGACACCACCATACATGCCGCTCTTTGCACTTCCTAACTACACAATACCAGTCAAGGCATGTAGAAAAGACATGATAGTGGGGGCCATACGCGTGAAAGTTATATATTCTTTTGGACTTATTGCACATAACTATTTCTATGGGCACATGATATCCATGTGGGAGGTGAAACGTGTCGTGTGAAATCGTCTATGTGATGCATCATGGTTCAATATTGACGTAAAGAAAAATAGACATATCCGATGAATCATACGGTTAACAAAGCTATCTAATGGATTGATCGGGTGACTAAATATGCGACTAATCCTACACGAAGATTAGCCAAATAACGTTTATCATCCACCAAATAATAATGGATTGACTAAAGATGTCCGAAGGCATCAAACTTAGATATCATGTGCAATGAATCGCAAAGAAAAAAGTGACATCTACAGAAGTCACCTTTCTTAGGAAAGCTTTTTTAGTATTAGTTTTCGCTTCGTTTTTCCCTCCCCCAAGGCGAAATCGAAGGCAACGTCGAGTGCCACCGATCTCCGTCAGTGAGTCGTGGGGTTCCTCCTCTCTTCGTCGGTCGCTCCAGTGGCGGGAGAGGGGGGAACCTCGTCATCTCTTAGATGACACGTAGTTAGGTTAGGGTTAGGTTTTCTTCCTCGCATCGTTTTTATCCTGATGGTTATGGTGGTGGTAGCGTGGAATAAATTATCTTCAGATTTGATTCATCTGGATTGATGTGAGGAGTTCATCGATGGATTTGGTGGCAAGATAACAAACCAAGGTTGGTGTGGCGGCGGTGCCAATCTCGAGGTGGATTTTATGCCTTGCTCTTGCCGTTGTGGCGACGCGCACTCCAACATCGACATGGGGGCATGGGGCTTTTGCAGGAGCCTGGTTATTCCAGTCAGGTCCTCATCGTTCGCGGCGCCTCTCCGGCATCGATCAACAAGCCCGCACAAGTGGCGGCGCAGTTCCAATCTGTCTTATCTCTGGCGTCATGGTCTTCCTGGATCGAGGATGGGGACTCCCCGACGTCATTAATCCGTGCGATAAACCAAGGGTTTTACCGGCTTCGGCAAGGAGGGGCGGAGGCGGCGCATTGTCATTCCGCGTTGATGATGTGTCTAGAGTGGTTCCCCAGGGTGCTTTTGTAAATTTTATTTTTGTATAGGATTGTGTTGTACAACTGCTTATATTCAATATAATCCGGGGGTTTTCTTGCAAAAAAAGTCCCCTTTCTTTTTCCTTTTTTTGAGGAAAAGAAGTCTCCTCTCTATCACCGTCGGATTCACAACAATCGAACGAACATTCGATGGAACGGCTCCAAAAATAAAGACACCCAACCGAACCCCATACTCCCCTTTCCCCCCTCTCTCGCCGGATTTTCCTTCATCCCCTCCCCCAAGCAAAGGAGAGGAATCAATGGCCGCTCGGATCACGAGGCTGCTCCACCACCACAACCGCCGCCTCCTCGCCACCGCGGCGGAGGCCTCCGCTCGTCGCCCGCCGCGCGCTCCCCTCGGCGGCGGCATCTACAAGGTAAAACCAGCAACGGGAGTAGATAGCCCCATACCCCCCTCAAGGTGTTCGACGCAATGCCGAAGTGGGTCTCGAAGCCATTGTCGTTGCTTCCTGATTTCTTCGGTTTAACTGGGACTTTTTCTATATCGTACTATATTCTTTGGCCTCCTAAGACAACCCAATGGATGACCTGTGTCAGATTTCAAGTAGCAATCGCTCCTCAGTGTCGTGCTCTCTGTAGTACTTAACTGTAGTCTGTTTTGCCAATCTAGTATGTTGTTGCTGCTCGCGTCGTCGAGTCTTGAGCAATGCATGTGCTTGCAATTTATCTAGTAAGCTGATGATTCGTGTCAAATTTTGTTTGTAAACTGCGAGCACTCCTTTCGTACCTCCCGTTTACATATATTTTTCATCTCTAAGTACATATATTCTTCAGGGCGTCATAGCATTTTGTTTTCATACCATAATTGTTTCTGATATAGTTTAGGGTTTCTGCTTTGGCAATGTACACAAAGACTGATTTTATTCTTACTCCTTACTACATTTTTCAGCAGGATGTTGCAAAGGCTGAAGGTTCTCACCTCTGATCTTGAAGCTGCTATATGATGTTGTATTATGGAAATTCAGTTATCTTATGTGTCTGCACTCCTTTTTCTTTTTGTCTTCTGGCTACTCTTGCATCTGTGATTTTTTTCTTTGGTGGTTGGTGCTGTGTGACAAAGAAATTAAGATGCTTACTTTTCTGCATTTGGAATGAAATTAGTTCACAAATAAGTTTATTTTGCAATGCAGTTATAATAAAGTGTTCATAGGTTTCACACTTAACGGAATGCTGGTCTTGTGAAAGGACCATCCAATTTTCTGCTCGTTGCATGAATTAACTTTGTTCAATGAGGTTTTGTAAAATCGAGATTAGATTGTACTCCATAAGGCTACAACTTATGTTATTTCCCAGCATTATCTAGTATTTGTTCTAGCTGCAGAACTGTTGTTACCGAAATATACCAGATTAGCATAATTTATATGTGGACATGCTAAATACCTTCAGTTGTTAGAACCCAGATACATGTAATGGTCTTACAAAGCATAGCTGTCCAGCAGTTTCCTTGTTGGGGGACAGTCATACTTAGTGTCTCGTTGGACTTGAACACCTGAACATGCACCTGAATGCTCTAAATGCACTAATTACATTGTTGCTGATGTAGTAGCCACCCAGAAATATCACCGGCTAGTGCTACTCAGGATTTTGTTTATTTTCTGTTAACATCTTTTATTTTTAAGGGATAGTTTGGATAGAAGAATTGTGTGCCCTGATATTATATCCACTTCTCACCAAGAACTATCTCACTTTTCTAAATGTCATGTCAGGATTTTTTTTGGTAACATCTCTTATCTATATCCAAGGATAGAATTACGTATCCTGCTATTATATTATCTACTGTCAAAATCTTAATTTCACTAGAAAAAGTACTGAAAAAAACTTTCTTAAACTACTTTACGGAACCTTTCCTTGAGAGTATTATGCCACTGCTAGAATACAAATCTGAGTTACTGTTTTTGTGCATCAAACTTAATTGACCGAATTTTTCATATTTGACTGTTGTGTTCTTTGTTGTCGAATCTGGACCAACAGTCGTTTACAGTAGTATGCCCACTTCTGCTATGGACCATATTTAACAAAGGCATGGTTTTCTTTTGGCCAATATTCCAGCATCCTCTTTAAAAAATTCAAGGTGGTACATGACCAAGTCAAGCTCTTCTAGTCCTCTGACAATGCAGGAGTACCGCAAAATATTTCCCTCTTCAATAAGGTCATCTGCATCTTACTCCTCAGAAGCTTCAGACCAGAATCCAAAAGAGGTACATGATGCTAGCTAGTCCTGTTTTTGTTTGATGATTAGAATTATTCAATGTCGTGTTGTACATTTTCCTGCTTATTTTAGTCCTGTTGGTATAATTTTGCTCAGTGCCGTCCATATTTTTGACATGTTACTATAAATTTTTTGAGGACAATATAGGAAATTATTAGTTGTGTCACCTTGTGACCATCTGCAGTACTGACTATTAAGCACTTGTGCATACATCCATGAGCTTCAGTAGGCTTCTTTCCATTTTCGTAAGATTAAATTATGTAGGTGTCAGTGCATCAGGAGGTGGTTACATCACTATTGATGAGTGTATACATTAGCCTCTATAATGGGGTTGTTACTATTTAAAATGCTATCGGAACGGGACGATGTTGCACACACTGACAAGGTTCTGCTTCATTGGTTGTATCAGTATAGATAAATTTCTAGGTGCTTCATTGCTCTTGTATTCTTGATGTTCTTGCATGAGATATCCAGTTAGGATATTTATTTTGTCTATCCCAGATTCCATGGCTGATGGCAAGGCATGAATTAATGGTCTAATAGGACAAACCAATTATTTTGTGTAGAGTTTATTTATTGAAAGAGTTGAATATCGTCTGTTCTCTTCTTGTGTATTTAGTTTTCCTTAGTAATACTAATACCTAATGTCTTGTTTTTTCAGTTTTTGAGGTCCCATGTTCATGTATATATCTTGACACACATTGAAAATTATTAACAAAATACACTTTATATGGTTTAATAGTTGTTCATGTTTCCTATTTAACCATTATTTTGTCTTACATGCAAGTAAATGCTGGATCATATTTCATTTTTATATTGCTTATAGATCGCTGCCCTCTTTATTCCCAGGGGAAAAAAGACTTGTCGACTGTTGAAGATCCCTTTGATGCCCCTACATATAATATACCTGAGAAGCCGGTGACCTTTGCTGAGGGGGCTTCATACAGTGTTGTAATACTCGCGGGGCTTGGAGTTGCAGCGTTAGCTGGATATGCTGTTTTCAAAGAGCTTATTTTTGAACCAAAAGAGTAAGTCTTCTGCATTCTTCTGAGTGACCTTGGGGACATTAAATAACAAAATTATGTATTTAATAACTGTATTTTCAGCTTAGGAAATTTGTAAATTATATCTTGTTATAGTATTTTGAGAAGCCCTACTTGGAACCTTTTAGGGGCATATATGTAGTCTGTACTGCGCTTAGAAATACCACATCAGGCATGCCATAGTTTTCTTTTCCAGTAGATCTCATTATGTTCTCTCCCTTCTCCATTTCACTGATGATTGGGCTCATGATTTTTCTTGGGTTGGTAATGGAGGAAGTTATGGCGCCGGTGCATATTTTTTTTGGCTTGGCTCTCTTACCCTTCATTTATCACCAAGCCACCTCACCTGGTACTAGCTTCAAAGGCACATTGCACATCACCTTGGTACTTTAGTATACAAAAACAACAAAGTCTGTTAGTCCCAAGCAAGTTGGGGTAGGCTAGAGTCGAAACCAAATCATGGCTCTAGCACGCGGATAGCTAACTTCCACGCAGCCCTGTCCAGAGCTAATCTTTGTTGATAACCCAATCCTTCAGATCTCTCTTCACGGACTCCTCCTAAGTCAAGTCTGGTGTCCTCCAACCCTTCTTGACATTATCAGCATGCCTTAACCGCCCGCTATGCACTGGCGCTTCAGGAGGCCTGCGCTGAATATGCCCAAACCATCTCAGACGATGTTGGATAAGCTTCTCTTCAATACGGTGTAATATTGTGTAGTTCTGCACTTTAGTAGTAACAAATATGGACTCTTATTTATGAATTGTGTAGTTATATTTCTTATGGAAATACTTGCAATATTCTGTGAACTGCGCAAGCGGGAGCTACATGCACCGGGCTGCCCTTTTATTCTGTGAACTGCAGCTTTTTTTTCTGTAGTTAATATGGTGCAATACGTTAGTGAAAAAGTCTGCTAATTTTATTACATTTTTTTTAAATCTGGAGGCCTTGTGGTCTATATATTACCCTCTTCTGTATGCTATTTCCCCCTTTCATTGTGTGCCACTCCCTATCACTTGGTTGATGTCCTCGATGCTCCAACTCATAGAAAATCATGCTCTTTTTCATCAGTAATGTATACACTTTTCGTATTACACTGTAGTAGTGTCATAACCAGCTTTGTGAGTTTGCATCTCTTGGTATCTTTTGCTCTCGCTAATGACACTTCTGGAAGGTGCTTACACAATAGAATTCATGCACATTATAACCTGGACGTTAAGTTATTGTTTAGCATGTTGCCAGTTTCCGTACGCATTGGTACTCCCGCCATTTACGGAATTTCTTTTGTGCATCAAATGATATGCTTTGTCTGTTTGAACGCCTCAAATCTCTTTTCCGCATCACATTGTTCATGTTGCTTTTGGCTAAATATTCATCTGTGGTTTGTTTTTCCTGAAGATGCCTGTGGTATTTGCGTGCAACCTGAAAGCAAGATTGCCTGACATTGCGTCGTTGTTACCATCCTACAGGTACAAGATCTTTGGGAAAGCTCTAGCAAGAGTTCAGAGTGATAGTCAGGTTTGTGGGTGTTACTGTTTTTTCTGTTCTTCCTGACATATTGTTTTTTTCCTCTCTTGTTATACTTCATATTTCACATGTTTTGGCAGATTACAGCAAGAATTGGGCACCCTGTTACTGGTTACGGTAGTGAAACCAGAAACCGTGCAGCTCGGCAGCGTATTCCAAACAGGGTTTGGACGGATGAGGATGGTACTGAACATGTGGAGGTACCATATATTCCTGTCTCTGCTGCTCTCATGCTGTGGCATCTATGTTGTCTTGTGCATCAAAATTAGTGTTGCAAATCCAGTTAAGAAAAAAAAATACAAGTTTAGTGTAGGGACTGCAATATAGTGCGGCACTTGAACTTTGACAGTTCATTAGCAGTATATGGCAACGAGCCACTGAATTCCTTAACCAAGATTAAGCTTGAGATTGACAGCACATGGAGACGAACTAAAATGAGAGCCAGCATGTTTCTTTATTATTTGTCTTGTACCGGCTCCTTACAAGTTTATATGCTTTTAGAATTCAGATGATGCTTTGCTACCTTGTAATGGAACACACTAGGATGACATTTGATAAGAACGCAGAGTTTCCATAGTTGCATTGCAAGCCTTCAAAACTTGGTTATTGAGCACCTGAACCCACATACATGTATAATTTCAGGTCAACTTTTACATCCGAGGTCCGCACGGGGCTGGAAAGGTGTACTCAGAGATGTTCAAAGATAACTCTGACAGGACATGGAAGTTCATGTACCTTCTTGTCGAGTTTACAGCACCGCAGCAGGGACAAGTAATGTTAGAATCTTTCATACCAGCGTAAGGATGCATGAGACAATAGTTGCTAGGAACCTGGGTAATTCGGGTCGACGAACGGGGTTGCAGGACGTGGGTGCCACCTCTTCGAGTAGAGCTGCAGTGGACTTCTTTTGGTTTGGTGCAACAAAGAGTACACCTTTTGGGGATATGGGTCATGACCCTCCAATATATTTGGTCGATGGCCCGGATCTCTTTTATACATTTTTATTCCTAGTGCAGCATACAATTTTCAGAACAATGATTTGGCTTTGTTGAAAGCCCTGCATGCCTGAATCACTGGATGTTCTTGGAGATCTCATGTTCTCTTCCCTGTTTTCAGCTGGCGTCATGCTATATTGTCTAGACGTGGCATGTGCTACCTATGTAAAATTATAGCACATGATGTCAAGCGCTCATACTATGATTGGAGTAGTTGTAGAAATAAATTATTTTAAAAATGTTTCAAAGCACGACCCTAATTGTATGGATAGATTCTTCTTTGACTAAGTTAGAACATGTCATTGCATTTTCTTTGGAGATGGCGATGGTACTTGCAACTACTTCTAGTTTGTTATACAAATTAATTTTAATTATCAAATAGTTGGGTGATCAATTTTGTTCGTTGGGATCAATTGGGTGAGGTGATTGTTCCAGAGAAACAATCTTGTTAAAAGTGATCCACGCAAACAAGCTCCCTACTGTTATGCTACGGTGGAGCACTTGACTTGAGACCACAATTGAATCTCTTTTGACATCTTTCTACCAAAATGTTTGGTTGCTGGGTTTGAAATTCATCAGTTTGTCCTCCTCTCCCACGCCTTCATGTTCCATCTCGTTAGCGGCTGCTACGGCCGTTGAGCGATGAGTATTGAGGAGGAGGATGAGCTTTGGAAGGAGTATTTTATTAGTGAAAAAAAGGTGATGGATCAGGATGGGCATTATCCTAGAGCACCTCTAATGGGGAACATATAACCCAGTCCCCTAAAGTATCATGCTGCTATACTTTGTTTTCCTTAAAATAACATCCTACTCTGGAGACACTTTTCCTGCAAGAAAGTATCAAACTCTGCATGATCATCATGCCTATTACTCTGTCCCAACCATGAGGCCACTCGTGGCCATACCCCATATCTTACGTGCCATCAACCCATCCACAGTGAGATCAGAAATCCCGGTGCAGATCCCCGCTTTTCTTTACGACTTTTCTGGCGCAGGGGATGTCAAAGACTTTACGAGGAGGTTCAGTCACCTCATGATTCAATCAGAACTATTCTCAAACGAAACTCCACAAACCACACAACTTAAAGTGAATTTGAAGATGATGTATCGATTCAGTATTGTAAAGATACTTACAAAAATATGATGTACGAGTCTATATTTATAAGGACGAATGTATGTTCATGTATGTAAATATTTGCGTTGTATTGTGTTCTAACCGGAGACAGTCGCCTCGCCCTCTTGTCCCCATCCTCCACCCTCAAAGTGCACCATGGCCGATGGCTCCTACCCCCACCAAGCAAAGCAAAGCAAATCCCTGTCACCGGTCGTCATAGGGGGCCTCCAGTTGCTTCAACGGTTCAAACCCTCTGCCGATGTTTGTTTGCTGTTGCCGGCGTTGCTTTCACCTGTTAGATCAGCGTCCCTGATTGATTTGGTGCAAAGCCCGTACGTACACCATACATGCAGTCAGTAGGGTAGGCCCCCCAGATTCACCTGCCCCCAATAACGCATCCAGTGGATGTATCTTTCAGCCTTTCAGGCAGGGGCTCAAACTCAAATCTTCACCTGTAGACGCATCGTGTTGTCGATTCGCTTCCCTTGCTCGAAAAATCTCCATCGCCGACCCGGAAAGGCCACGCACTTTCACCGCAACTGGGGAGGCAATCGCGCTTGCTGGTGCAGGAGCAAGTAGTGCACAAAATGTTCATTTCGGGGCTATGTTTGATGCCTTTTGTTTGCAGCATGACCAACAGAAATTACGTTTACAACAAGTTTTATTCTTGGTTTACATTAATACTTTATTAGTACAAGTTTAATAAGTAGTACTGTAATCTGATCTGTCAAACACAACACACTAACTCTTCCTACACCAACTTGAGCATCTTGTAAACCGCTTTTTTTTTTAGCATCTTGTATCCACTCAAAATTAAAACAAAACTTGAGCATCTTATGTTTCGGATAGGGCCTTAATTGTAAGATACTCGCACCTTACGGTCGTTGGCCAGGCAGACATTCCAATCAATACATGTTAGTACTGCTGAATTTAAAAGTTTTCCCGGTACCAGAATGTCGTGGGTTCGGACAGGTAAATTCCCAGGATTACTCATCCAAAAGGGCGGCCGTCTACTCGTAGCAGATATCGATTGACTCGCCAAGGCTCCGCTGCACCACCTACGCGGATTGACGTGTGCGTGCATATACCTCGTGCCTTAATTTTTCCTGCCACTGCAGCGTGATGCAGAGCAGACTTGGCCAATTATAATGATAAACTGGAAGAAGAAGCTCATCTTGGCTCTTGTGATGTTGAAACATTCTCGGTTGTTTTAGAGTACATATGCAGTCGTTCTCAGAGACAGGGTCCAACGTTTTCTTTTTATCTTGGCTTGCACCAAAGCTTCAGATCACCGTTGCTTGCAGCTAATAACTCACTGCTGTTCGAAGCCTGGATGCACAGATTATCTGAAGATTTTGCCCAATATCTTGAGCAGCTGCCATTCCATATTTCCTTTCCCAGCCCATATATGTTTATCCATTTTACTGGCGCATCTTCAGCACATGTTGGGCAAGAAGATGAGGGAGGAGAGAGCAGCAACAAAAAGCTGTTCTGCAGCGGGGATATAAAATTAAACTAAACGATGGCACCTTTCCACATGATGCATGCTCACACGACGATATCCAATTGAGCAGTTGGTGACCTACCAATGGATTGCAGGATTTGGAGATATATATTAATATTAATATTGTGGCTTCAGAGCTGCCTTGCGAGACCGCTTTCGGAGAAAAGTTTTACCAGCAGCAGTCGTTTCACCACAAGACATGCAGAGCATAAACATCAGACTGAGACACCATATATGATTCTCCTCCGATCCTATAGTATACGGCGAAATGGGGATCATGGCCTACCCGGCTTTGTGAGTTGTCAACACGTACCTACCAAATAATCCCAGCAGAGACAAAACTACTAAACAAAGATTTCATGGTGGTGGATAAAAGATATATCCTCATCATGCCTTTATTTTTTAGATAATGATGATGATGATCCTCCTGATCGATCGACGTTGCCATGGAGCTGAGTCCTGAATGATAGCACCATCATTTTCCTACCGGTGTAAACTTTCTTGGGACATGAAGAACTACAAGGCCTAGTATATGTTAATAATAACGTGTGCATGCAGGACGAGGTAGCTAGATGCTAAACCCCTAATGATGCATGTAAACAAATGCTGAATCAGTTCCACATTCTCACCAAACCACCCAACAAACTGCGTACTTTGAGAAAAATGAAATCAAATACAAGCCCCCCAACAAACTTCAACTACCACAAACAGCCAGGTACTAGCTACAGCGTACCAAATGTTTGTGCTGTACAAACGAAGTCAAACAATCCATCTTCAATCTTCCATGAGCCAGCCTCGCCTACTCTCCTCCCTGTCTTTCTCTTCTCCTCGACCAAATCCAACCACCATGACAGCAAACCATCACCGCCGCCACATGACCAAAACGCCCCCGCCACAAAAATCCATTCCAAATGATATCACCAACGAGGCCATTTATATACTCCCCCCATTCCACAATGTAGTGCGTCCACGGTTATCGAAATTCAAGTTTGACCATAATTTAGACAAACGAGACCAACTACGGCGGGAGCAAAAATTACACCATTGAATTTGTATTTGAAAGAAGTTTTCGATGATATAATTTTTATTTTCACCGTAGTTGATCTCATTGGTCTAATTTATGGTCAAACTTGAATCTCGGTAACCGCGGGCACACTACATTGTGAAATGGAGGGAGTAACAATCATCAGGCACTCCTGCTCCATGCTGGTTCAAAGTTTTCAGATCAGGGGCAAGCATGGCAAGTTATTAGTTGTACTCCAGTTAAACCTTCCCTATCCAATTCCAACTCCCTCCCTCCCTCTCTTCTTCCTTCCACAAGCAACAACTCCAGCCCACCAACATCTTCCCTTCCCAGAGGAGAAAAAGGGAGGAAGAGGAGTTGCCTCTGAAAGCAAGCCATCATTGAGCCACCAAATGCTGGAATGCATTCCGGCTGACACCACGACAAGAAGCCGCCGACGAAGGAGCAGGAGGAGCAGCCGAGGAGGAGGAGGAGCACGATCGATCACCAGCTAGCTAGGAACTTGGAGCTTGTTGGGGCCGCCGGCCATGTCGTATGATCAGATGCTGTCGCCGCTTCTCGGGTCGTCGGCGGCGTCGTCGTGGACGCCCCGGCTGGGCGGCGACGCCGTGACGAGGCAGATACTCAAGTGCACGCGGTGGCAGCTGGAGGAGACCACCGACTTCGTCACCTGCCCCTACCACTACTACTGCGACAGCTCCTACCCCGGCGACTACCACTCCGCCGTCGGCGCCCTCGTCGCCGCCTTCGCCGCCTACTGCTTCCTGGCCGCGCTGGCCTTCGCGGTGCTCGACCTGGCCAGGGGCGGCGCGGCGGGCGTCCGAGGGATCAAGCGCAAGTACCTGGTCCCGTCGGGCCCCTTCCTGCTCCCGCTGGTGCTGCTGGCGCTGGCCAAGGGGCAGCGCGTGAACGCCGTGTTCCCGCTGGCGCAGCTTGGCCCGGCATTGCTGCTGCTGCTGCAGGCGTCGGCGCTGGCGTTCCGGAACGAGGCCGACGGCGACATCCGCTACGCCGTGCTGGAGGCGTCCACGGTGTCCGGCGTCCTGCACGCCAGCCTCTATCTGGACGCCGTGGTGCTGCCCTACTACACCGGCCTGGAGGCGCTCCGCTGGTCCCGCTTCTCCGGGGAGTGCGCGTCGTGCCTGTGCCGCATGGAGCCGCTGCTCGTCGGCGGCACGGCGATGCGGTACCGCGGGCTGTCCAAGACGGCGCTGGCCATCATCTTCGCGCTGTGCTCCCGGATGGTGTGCCGGATTTACGGCGAGGAGCGGCTGAGCGCGTGGACGCGGTCGGCGCTGGAGGGCGTGGGGTGGGTGTTCGTGGCGGCCGACGCCGTGTACCTGGTGGGCTGGGTGGCGGCGGAGGGCGGCGCCGTCGGGGTGGCGGCGTACAGCCTCGTGGCCGGGCTCGTCTTCCTCTGCGTCTTCGGCAAGGTGTACAGATTCTTGGCGTGGGTGGAGTCCCGGCAGTCGCAGTGGAAATCCAGCCTCTGCCACAGCGTCGTCTGACTGATCTCGGTAATTCTTGCTGAGAAAACAATCAAAACTTCTGTAGAGAAAAATGAAAGAAAGAGAAAGAAACTCCTCCTCCTCCTCCATTTCTTCTTAGTTCACCTTTTTTTTTGTTGGATTAATGATGTACAAATTTACACAAACGGGAAAGCAAAGAATTCCGCAAGATTCCCCTGAATCCACCTCTGTTTTTGCCATCGATGATGATGAACCTTGAGAAGCTCGTCGTCCCCACCATTCTCCATTTTTTGCACATCTTTCTGTCGGTCGCATTGCGGATTTTCTGACGCCAAATCGTTTCAAATAAAGGTAAGTACTTACTGTACTGCACTTTAGTTGGTAGCAATTTCAATTTGGACGCATGCATCCAACGCATCGGCGATCGACGGTGGAGCGTCGGCCGGAGTTAATGGCGGGAGCATTGGGTGGTGTTCGGTTGAGGGAGGAAAGCGAAGAGGACAAAGCAGCAACAACAATGTCTTCTGTTGCCTTGTTCAGGGGCTTGTCTGTATCGATCATCAGGCAGGCAGGCGGTGACCTAACCTTCCATTGGCGGCTTCTGGAAAGCCAGTTCAGTTCTTGGAGGCTTCCATGGATCTCTAACACTTGTTCCGCTTTCAGTTCTCTCTTGTCATCCTCCTCAAGTGGAATGATCCCAAAAATTTGCCGCGCGGAGTCGCCGAGGGAGAAAAAATGACCCGGTTATGTATGTATGTATGTATGTATGTATGATGATGTACTTTCACATGTGGCCCTACCAGCAAATATGGTCTCCATGAACCGGGGTGGGTGTTTTGACTTGCGTTGCATTTTTAAACTGCATTTCGAATTCCTTTCATTCTCATTCATCCTCATGGGATTGCTCATTGCTGCAAGGAAAGGGTCGGGTGCATGAAGATGCAGCCATCCTTCCTGTGATCTGATATTTGGTAGGGGCACCAGCAAACCGGAATGGGTCCTGGGTCAAGTTTGTTGCACAAATCAATGGTTTATTTCGTGCGTTGGACGCAATCTTAAGCAACACATCCCGTCACTTTCCTGGGCCAAGTCGTCCGTGCTCGTCGTCGTGCTCCTACATGTCATATCCTCCTTGTCTTCCAACTCCCGGCCCGCCCCATGGGCCATGGCCGTAGCTCCCTTTTCGGCATGTGCACCTAGAGGCTAGAGCTCTCACTCAACTGCTGGTCGTTGAATCAATTTGCCTTGTAAAGTAAGCGGGAGGCGCATAATGCTCACATGGGCCGGCCGTTTGGTGCTTGTGTCTGTCGTCCGTCGATGCAGCAAGAAATTGGCTTCAGATTTTCCTCACATTCTTCAGATTTTCAGGCGATCAATCTAGCAAGAAAGGGCTGGATTTACGGCTTTCATTTCATGCATAACTCCATGAGCGATCCTGATGCTGGCAGTGGTGGTACGTTTGCAGCGAGGCCGGCGGGATCGTGGATCGATCGGCTTTGCACGTGAATGCACTTAGAATGTGCAGCGGGAACCTGTCCCTGTCTCTGAACTGACCTGCGTGTACGCCATAGTTTATGGAGAAGGTACGTACGTACTGTATCTATCTCTATCTATCTATCCACCAGTTTTCGCCTTTTCTGTCGCTGTTGCTGGCCGCAGCTGCATGCGTACACATACATAATCTTGGATCGAATTAAGACGCGCGCTCGCATAAAGTATTTGGGGAGAGCGCGTCTTGACCAGCTCTTCGCGCGCGCTAGACGGACGACCATGGTCGGCCGTGGCATCAAGAGGCCATACATCCACATTTTGCTTCTACTTGGTCAACCGGAGTTTTTGGTTTTACTGACTCGAAATGATCTAAAATAATGGCATAGTGCCTTAAAATATTGACATCTATTGATGAGCTTTTCATCGGCTGCTATATTTTAAAGGAGCGTGATCACATCATTTTCTTTTGTAAATTTTGAACATTTGTCAAATTTATTTTTAGCACACAAGAGCATGTGCACCTTAGAGCCAAATTAAATATCTCAAAAGATGATTGAAGTAAATTTTAAAGCAGGGAAAGATGCATTTTTAGGCATAAATAATCGATGTCTTCGATAACGGCCTTATTTTAGGGCGGCAGCGATCCAACAATTGCGACCATGGATGACGTTGTTTTCTTTTCTTCGGATGGCTACTGCACCAAAGGAGAGGCAAATGAGGAGGGGGAGGGCGCACCACGGCAGCGGTGATCGTCGCCGCAGCTGCATCGGCCTCAGTGACCTTCAACTTCCTCGCATGGGGCGTCGATGTAGATAACATAGGATCTTTCAATGGTTGCTTGTCGCACGCCTTCGGCGGTGGTTGACCCTTTTGTGCAGCACCACCGACCAGCCCATCCCTTCCGGCGGGGCGTGAGGGCGCGAAGATGGCTCGGCGAGAAATGGCTTTGTAGCGGCGACAAAATGAGGCAAAGGGTCGTGCAGCTGTGGTGAGATCGACGATGCACTCTCAAGCCACTCCCTGGTACTCCGTGGTCCACGGTGGCGTGGCGCGGGAAGAAAGGCGGGACGCGGGCGTCGCGCGGAAATGAAAGGAGGCGGTTGGGGGTGTTGCGCGTGGTTGAAAAATATTAGTGCCGCTAAGGGCAACTCCAACAAGGAGACCTAAGTGTCCTACTTTGGTCCGTTTGGGTCGCGCGAACTAAAAACAAAGCTCTACTCAGAGATCCAAACGGATAGTGCGGTTCATTTTTGTTCGTTGTGTGTCAGCGATGATCCATTTTTATCTTAAATTTGGTTCACATTTGAATTCAAAGCGAACAACAAGGACATCGGTTCACGATCCGTTTGAGTTCGTTTTGTTTGACATGGCTCACCATTCATCCACCTTTTCCCTCTCTCTCCACCCTTTTTCCTTTATGACCCACCACCCACAAACCCGCCACCACAAATGCAAGAGAAAGCAACCTGCAGCGCCCGCCAGGGCGCGTGCGACGGGCAGCCTGGGCGTGACGGGTGACGACACCTCGGCGTGTGACATGCGGCGGTACCCCGACGACCTGACCGTGACGGCCGACGGGCGATGACCGTGGCGTGCGAAGGGCGGCCTGCACACAACGGGTGGCGGGGTTCTGTTTGGGTTGTTCGTAGTGTTGAGTGTAACAAATTTTTTTTGCATGTCCGTTTGTGTTCGTGATCCGTTTTAACTTTAAATCTGCGTTCATTTGAATTTTTCCGTTGGAGTTACTGAACGAGGACGAGGACAAGAACAAGAGCTGGCTTCAAAAAAAAAACGAGGACGTTTCGTTGGATTGGATGCTGGCCGGAGCTGGCGGATGGTACGCGGAGCTGACGGATGCAGGGGAGGGGAGAGGGGACAACCAACCAACGTGCCAACTGCAACAGCGACGGAACTCCTGTAGCTCGGGACGCTATGAGTGGGTGCAGGGCGAGCTGCAGTGGTCCAAAGTTCCACGGCACAACGAAGTTAAAATACCGGTAGAAGAAGTAGGACCCCAAGAGAAACGTTGCACGCTTCATGAGCCTGCCATTAAGCTGAAATAGTGCTAGAGACCGATTTTTAGGAGGCGAAATATTGATTAAGAAGTTCCCTTTAGAACCCATTTTTCGTTGTTTGGTACAGTACATGGGCTCCACTAGATTATGCCCATCCGACGGCAAAAAAGCCCCCTCAGCGATGTTTGATACCGAACCTCTTTAACCCTGTTCGCTAGCGAAAGAGGCTCTCCTCGTTATAAGGATAGTTTTCGAAAGAGTTGCGATACATGCCGTAGGACATGGTCGACCAAGATGAAATTTTACCCTCCAACTTGGAGAGATATTCTTTGGATTCTCTCGAGTGATAAGATTCGAAAAGCATGACCATGCGACACAGGCTAAGTGCTAACCCGATTTAGGAATATGTATCGGGATTACAAGAAGAGAGGTCGAGCTACCAATAAGGGTGACAAATACTTACATTGAGCTTGACAACATTTATTTATCGTGAGACAAAAAATGTTGCATATGACACGTTGTTATGGTTTGTCTTATGACTTTGAGCACACATGGGGTCAGTACGTTCTGCTAGGAGCCATTGCTAACTAACATAGTCAGATGTGATACGAGTCATGTCCATGTGTACATGAGACTATAGAGTCCACACTTAAGAGGTAGGAACCCATTAGGATTAGATCCAAGTGAAATTTGGATGTCGAGTCCGGATGAACCTCAAGTGTCAAGCCCACCTCGACGTCTATATAAGTGAAGGGAGAGACCCTGAAGAGGGCTAGACAAGTCTCATGACCTAGCACCACCACTTTCACGTTCAAGTCATACGAGCGGACCTATCAGTCTCTCAAATGATGTTCCTCCCTACACGCAAGAATACTTTGGAGGCCTTGAATTCGTGGCATTCCGACGAACCGTTTGAAGGATTTGTAGAGAGATTCGCGAGGAGAAGGAAATGGGGATGCACATCACCAACTCATCTTTCGTTGCCGTCACCATGCATCTAGTGGTAAACTTCATTCACGTGATCTATCCTGGTAGTATAATCTTGATTGCACGAAAAAAAATTATTTAACGCTAGAGTAGCATACCTTGTGCCCCCAATAAAGTCACACTTCAATTCAGATTTTGTGTTGCGACCAATTCATCTAGCAAGTAACATGGGTGTGCTCTCCTATTCAAAATCAAAAACAAAAATGTGGGTGAGCTCTCTTTCTCAAACCCAAAGCTAATGAACCTTTTCTATTTTTCATATTAAATTTAATTTATAAAAATGTTAGTATTTTTACCAAAAATTCTATAAAAATAACCATGTATTTTAAAAAAGTGTTCACACAATTTATAAGAAATGTTCATATATTCCTACAAAATGCTCATGTGTTTTTCTAAAAGTGTCCACTTTTATTTTAAAAATGTTTAACATGTGCTAGAAAAATATTCGTAGGTTTCAGAAAAATGTATGTGACATTTAAAAAAATGTCTATACATTGTACATTTTTTGTGTAATTCAAAAGAAGTGTTTTGCACTATTGGAGTTTTTTTTGAAAATGGGAACATATTAATATCATGAGGATACCAAGTACACACAATCTCTGCACCAACAATATGTCTGAAAACATCCAGGATGCACACAACCAAAAACAAAATAAAAAGAGAGAAGAAAAAAAGCCACATTGCGGTGTACAATCACTCACAACAGAAGCACTCTAACCACCACCGAATACAACACTTGTAATACATAGTAGGCTCTGCAAAAAGCAACAACTTCAAGAAGGAAACAAAGCACAAGCGTTGTCGTCGCCCGATCGAAGATCCTGGGTTTTCACCCTGGAGAAGACCGAGTTTCCAAAAACAATACCTTTAAAAAAGTCCATTGCCAGCTACAACTAATAAACATCAGACCTTGGGATTTCACCCTAGAAATCATGGCTCGGTACTCGATGTAACACCTTCGGTGTCAGGCTACAGTGATCCCTTTTTATTAATGACTAAGCTCAGTGATTAACCATGACTTGATCATCACTGAATCAAATCTTTTTCAAACCCCTTTGGATGGAATCAAAACAATGTGAAAATAAAAGTGAAACCAAAAATGTTGCAAACAATTTTATTAAATGCATAATAATCATTAGGTCATATTAAAATAATAGTGGTCATTTATTACAAGGTTTGAATATTGTAAACAAATCAAAACAATAGCAAAACAGTAGCATTTGACCCTTTTAAATAAAACAAAAATGCAATTGAATTTATATGGCCACCAAACTTTTTGTGGCATTGCTTAGGGCAATACAAATAATGGAGCAAGTCTCATAATTTACAAAAAATCAAATGCTAGCTAAAAAAGATATAAATACAACAGAAAAACAGAATAAATATGCAAAAAAAAGGAAAAGCTCTATTACTCGCCTAGGCGCCCACCAGCCCGGCCCACTGCCACCTTCCTTCCTCTGTTCCCCTGCCCGTGTCGCCATGGCCACCTCGACTGTGACAGTGCACCGCACCCGACTCCATCGACGTCGCCACCACACCAGCTCGACGCCCGCGCCGCTACAGTGCCGTCGAGGATAAGACCGAGTCCCAACCCAAGTGGACAAACCCTAGCACCAGATCCCCCTCCTCTGCGCATTCCTCACCTTGCCCGGGCCGCCATGGGCGCCCCTGCTTGAGCTCGCGCGACCACTGACTCCATCACACCACGCCGCCATGTCCTTTGTGCTCGCCATCGTCGTCCACGTCGTCTCCCCCCGTCGATTCGAGCTGAGACGCGACACAGCGGCGCCATCGCGCCCTTCTTCAACCTCCGTCCCGCAAGTCGCCGCCGACGAATTCGTCGCGGCCGTTGCTCCCCCGGCCTCCCTGACCACGCCTCTGCACTCACGGTGAGCCGATGAGTCGATTCCCCCTTGTTCCCCGTTTGATTCGTCGCCGTAGCGCCGTGCCCCGCCCGGGCCGCCATTGACAGGAGCTCGAGCTCCCCGTGCTCGCCTCGTCGTTGCTCGGCCTTGCCCCCGTGCGCGCCCACTACCTTCTGCACGCCCGGACCGCGCCCTGGCCGTGCCAGGACACGCCCCCGCGCCCGCTCCCTTCCGCGCACTATGGCTGCGGCGGCACGGCGACCTCGCCGCCTGGCCATGGCCATGGCTCCGCCACCGCTGACCTGGTCGTCGCACGTGGTGCCGCTGCTCACCTCGCTGCGGGCAGTTGCGCCCCCTTCCTCGTCGTGGCTTCCCTCGCCGGAGCGGCCTCACCGTGCGTCGGCTTTTCGCCGACGGGCACACACACATATTAGCCACGGGCTAATCCCCCATACCCCCTAATTAACATGTGTTTAAGACAAGTGGAGATAACCCCCTAGCCCCATGACAAGTGGGTCCTAGGCCAGTTTAACTATTTTAATTGTTGTTAAGTGTCTTTGTGAACCACATGTGGGGCCAACCCCCTTAATTAACTCTCTGGTTTAATTAAACTGTTAATTAAACATATGTGTCTATGACACCTAGGGCCCACCTGTAAGTAATTGATTTAATTAAAATAGAAATTAAAATGTGCCACTGACATGTGCGCCCTGGATCCGTTTTAATTTAATTAAATGATTTATTAGAAATGTGAGGCTGACCAGTGGGTCAACCCATCTGTGGATAATGTTGCATTTTAATAATAAAAAGAATTCCAGAAATGTTTAAAATGATTTAAGACTTTAAAATCAATATCTTTTAAACCGTAATTCAGATGGAAAAACTTTATACATGAAATTTGATCAGAAAAATATAACGAATACGGATACGCCATCCGTACACCCACCACCCCCCTCTAACATACCGAACACGAGACATTCCCCCTCCCGTTGCACTGTCCGGTAATTTTCCGGTGCCGGTAAAACTTTCCGGATGAAATTGTTCTAAACATGAAAGTTGTCCAGAATGGATCAACGAGAACGGTTACACTATCCACATGTCTGTCAGATTTCTCTAACACTGCATACATGGAACCTTCCCCCTCCGAATCATCGGTCCGGTAATCAACCGGTACCGATGAGTCAATCCCGGATAAATTTCCGCTCCGACTAAATACTTAACACTGCGTTAGAACACCGTTAACATTGCATACATCATGCTATTCATCTGTTTGCTATGTTTGCTTTGTATTTACTGTTTCTCCCCCCCCCCCCTTTATTCTCTGGTAGACCCCGCTGCTACCGCCGACTACACCGCTGCCGGGTACGACTACTTTGTCGACGACCCTACCCCTACCGTCGAGCTTCCAGGCAAGCAGAGCCATTCTCTTACCCAGATATCGCCTATCTTTCCGTACATTTCTTGCACTAGGCATTGTTACTGCTGCTGCTACGATTACAATCCTATTCAGTTGCATAGCCTGATTTTGTCGCCCCTTGATGTACCTCCTTTATCCTATGATGCCTATTATAATTATGCATTATTCAGCAGTGAGCCCTGTACTTTGTTAGTCAACTAGGATTAGATAGCGGGCCGTAACCACTCAGGGGAGTGAACACGGATACAATATATACAACTGCACAGGTACGGTACAATGCAGACACCGCCTAAGGCCCCCTAGCTCGGCTCTGCCGAGCCACCATCAAGTGTGAGCTATCAAGGAGTAATCCTTGTACTCCACTCGTTGCTGACTCTGTATATCCGCTCTAGGTACCTGAGCAACGGTTGTCCTTAAAGGTAAGAGTCGGGCGACGCAACGGTGCCCGCGAGCGGTATTGCATCGGGAACGACATGGAGGGTACGAACGACGTTACTGCCGTTCTTGGCCCCTGCTCGTATCTCGCGAGAGTTACCAAACCACGAAAAGTCGAGCTCTACCAAGAGCACACACGAGACAAGGTAAGGAGACGGTTCACCTTGTTGGTAACCGCAGAGACTTGGTGGGACGACAGGGCAGGCACCGATGTACTGGTGGTCCTGACTGATGTCGTTGTACGCGTGTCAGTTAAGTCGAGGCAATGATAACGGTTGTCACACAAGTTAATTAAAATGCTAAATGGTTCGGCGGATGTCTTGAGTAGCCTTTTGGCTTGTACGCACTACCTACACGTGGGATGAGGAGTGTGGGCTCCCCTGCATCGTAGTCTTGTTCGAGGGTCTTCAGACGTCAGCAGTATCGCGGGCTGATTGCCGGGAAGTGGTGTTGTCTTCTCTTGATCGAGCGGTGTATTTGTATTTGCTTTGATTTTGCTTCACCGGCCAGTCACGCACCGTGCAGGAGTACGTTCGGGTTAGGGTCCAAAGCCCGGCGTACATAGGATATAGTCTGGCGGATGACCTCTCTGTTAATTGCCGAAGGATGGGCTACTTTGTGTTGGATAGCTTCAGTGAGGTGTTCCCTAACAAGGTGTACGCCACCCTGGAGATCCGAGCGTCGTAGAGTCACACTAGTGCACCCCTGCAGGGGAGATTAATCTATTCGAATAGCCGTGTCCACGGTAACAGGATGCATTATGCTGAAGCTAGATCTTACCACTACGAACTACTGATACGGTGAGGATAGTTCTCTCACTCCTCGTTGGTTACCCCAAGTGGAAGGTGAGATGTAGCGTAGCAGAAAATTTCCCTCGGTGAAGATACCAAGGTTATCGAACCAGTAGGACTCCAAGAGATACAAGAAGGTGACAACGGCGCCAGAAATTAGGCGGTTGACGTGGACCTGCACACAGCAACAAATAACTTTGCTCCCAACGAGTACAGAGGAGTTGTCAATTCCTCCGGCTTTGCTGTTTACAAAGGATCAACGCAAGAGATAATAATAGTGGCAACTAAAAGTAAAAACTGAAAGTAAAAAGGGTGTAAACAGTGATATGAAGATGGACCGGGGTCCCGTGATTTTCACTAGTGATGTCTCTCTCCCAAAAGACGATAAAAGTGCCATCGAGGTAAACAAATCACAGTTGGGCAATTGACAGGATTATGAAGGCACCACAATGCTAACTATGCTGCAAATAAAGGAAGGGCTCAAAAGCAATGGGAAGTACGCCAAGGTAAGTAGACCGAAATCCATCTGCATCTACTACGAATCATACACCTTGAGATATCTATCCAGAACATCTCACTGGTATTAAGTTGCGAATCCCACCCAAAGTGTAAACTCAAAGCAACAGACAACTGCATTAAAAGAACCATGCCTAAAGTAAAAAATCCTTGCACCCGCAGGTACAAGCACCGTTGTTTTATCCCTGGTGGCAACAACACATCCCCTAGTCTCATGTTTCTGTCACTCAAGCAAGACATCGAGGGGCTGAACCCACAATCGAGCATAACGCTCTCTCTTGGAGTTGCAAATAAAATACTTGGCCAAAGCAAATACCGCAACGGAGAACATGCAAGAATTTACTCAAGAACAAAATAAAAGAGAAGAACCAAATATGTTACTCATCACAATCTGAACATAGTCTCATAATCCATCAGATCCCAACAAAATAAGCATAGCAACAACAGAAATTACATAGATGCCTCGAGCATGTGACATAGCTCACGAGGACTCAAAAGTGGAAGCACAAAAGGGGGAGAGATAGATCACATAGCTACTGGTCACGGACCCATGGTCCAAGGGAAACTACTCACGGTACATACAGGAGGCGTCCATGGCTATGGAGGGTCTCCCGGAGGGGGTAGCTTCTCCCGGCAGGGTGCCGGAGCAGCTTCTCCAGGCAGCCCCCGATCTAGAAACGGCGGCGGCGGCGGAACAGAGGCGAGATCGCGAAAAGGGAGTCCGTCTTAGGGGTTTCCACCCCGAGGGGTAAATATAGGCAAATGGGGGTGATGACGGCTTCTCGCCCTTCGTTGGTAGGCCCCAAGTGGAAGGCGTGATGCGGTACAGCAGCAAGTTTCCCTCGGTGAAGATACCAAGGTTTGTCTCCAGTAGGACTCCAGAGATGATAAGTTGGTGTTAGCGTCGCAACTGACGCGGACCTGCACACAGACACAGATAACTTTGCTCCCAACGAAGTTCAGAGAGGGCCCCCCTCTGGCCCCTCCCGAGCTTTTCTCGAAGCTTCCGTCACGCTGATTTTTTATCTGAATTTTCCCGAATTTTTCTGGCACTTTTTATATGGGGGAAAACTGAAATAGAAAAACAGCAGAAAACAGGAACTGGCACTGGGGTGCACTGAGTTAATAGGTTAGTCCAAATATGATAAAAAATGTATGAAAGTGTATCTAAATCATAGCAATATCACACAAAACATGCATGGAGCAAGCAGAAATTATCGATACGTTTTGGACGTATCAGGGGGCGTCGAGGAAACCCACCAGGCAGCCAGGAGGCCTCCTGGCGCGGCCTAGGGTGGGGCCGCGCCAGGGGCCCTCCTGGCCTCCTGGTGGTGGCCCTCCTCCGCTCCTTTGGTGTTTCCGGAAGCTTCTGTTGCGCTGATTTTTTATATATTTTTCCCGGAATTGTTGGAGCACTTTTAATGGCCGGAAAACCTGAAATACAAAAACAGCAGAAAACAGAAACTAGCAACTGGGTGCACTGAGTTAATAGGTTAGTCCAAATTGGTTCAAAAGTGTATGAAAGTTCAAGCAAAACATGGCAAAGTCACACAAAACATGCATGGAGCAAGCAGAAATTATAGATACGTTTGGGACGTATCAACATCCCCAAGCTTAATTCTACTCGTCCTCGAGTAGGTAAATGATAACAAGCATAATTTCGGTGGTGACATGCCACACAACCAAATAAGGACTTTTAAGTAAAGCAATCAAAGCATGCAATTCAGTTCAAGTCTTAACAAGAAAGAGTCTATATTAGCATTGACACAAGCAACAAAAGAACAAAAGGTGCAAGAGATCTTGCTGTCCGTGACTCGAATGTCTCCAGATGGTGTTTGCGTGCAAGCAAGTTATAGGGAAATACGAGAGAAAAAAATTAGGTTGTTGAGAACAACTATCTACTAAAGTTTCACACTTGGTCTCCTTTGAATTCTTATCTTGACTCGTCCCCAGACCACTAGTCAGGTACAAGTCAAACTGATCCACTCCCTTTCGATATTTTGAGCACTCATGCAATGGATGAGCGTGAGCAAGAAAGTTGACACCTAAAAGGCGAAACAGAAAGGTGGAGGAGGAAGACAAAAAGGTGTGAAAGGCTCACATCAATGAGGACAATCATAGGCGAGAGAAGGCCATATGATAGATATGATGTGAGGAGTAGGGATTTCCATACAACAGATGCACATGTGAGCTAAAAGCTCTCCAAGGGAACTAGTGGGGGTGCATCTAACTTGGTTGCTCAAGAAGACCTAGAGCTCGTTTGAGGAGGCTCATCATTGGAATATACAAGCCAAGTTCTATAGTGTGAAGGGTCCCCACATAGCTATATGCATGATGATGATCTCTATGGAGTACAAGGGATAGAAGATGAAGTACTAGTGTGGATCTCTCAAAAGGAATAGTAGTATGCCCCCTTCTCTCTTTTTATTTTTCTCTTTTTCTCTTTTTATTTTTTATTTTTTTGGTGGCCTCAATGGCTCTTTCTATTTAACTCTCATTTGTCCTCTTTGGGATCTTTTGATTTTGTCCTCTTTGGGATCTTTTCCTCACTTTAGGGGCAATACTCTATATTTTACAAGAATATAGGAGATCTTTCACACTTTACAAAGGTACTCACATAAAGAAAATGTAACTATCATGATGCAAATGTATGCTTCTGCCAGGATAGCAGGATATGCAATGATACTAGCGCAGCATGTAGCAATGATTAGGGCAAGGCCCAACTAGCATGCGGCTCATCGATCAAGCAAGTAGCATGTATGACATGAAGATCAAGTCATGAGAAGGTGGATGTTGCATGGCAATGTATCTCGGAAAGGCTATGGAAATGCCTTGTAGGTAGGTATGGTGGCTATTTTGAGGAAAGATATAAGGAGGCTTATGATGACAGAGCGTATCATGCCAAGGGTTTGGATGCACCGGCGAAGTATGCGCCAACTCTTGAGGTGAGAAAGGGGCAATGCACGGTACCGAAGAGGCTAGAAAAAGTATAGGTGGGTGGAAGTGTCAACTTTCGAATACTCACATTAGTCCGAAGAACTCATGCACTTATTATCGGTAACTCTCAATCTAATCAGGAGGTTCACAAAGAGACAGGTACCCCGAGGAGGAGTGTATGGGGGTTTGGTTATCCTTGCGCATCCTCGACTCATGGTACGTGAGTGTACTCTAATATTCGAACCCTCCAGAGGTTAGTGATCCATCTAGTAGCTAGAGTTCTCAACAGGGTCTTTTTGGTTTTCGAAAAACACACGGATTGCCCAAAATACGACATCTATCACTAATAGGCAAGAGCTCTTGACACCATAAGTTCAAACATTACTCTAATCAATACCTCAAAATTTTTGCAAGTTACTACTACAAAGAGAACATCAACTTTAACTACCTACTTTCAGTCAAGACACGGAACTCAGTGCAACAGGCAAACTCTCTAACAAGATAAAACATGCAACCTATAGAAAGTTCAACCTAAGACAAAAGAAAAGCTCTAGAAAAACTAAAGCACTACAACTAAATAGAACACCAGCTAAGAAAAGAAAAAGAACAGCTCACAGCTAAAAGAATAAGCATGCAAATCCTATGAGGAGTTCTAGTTCAAGCGGAGCGTGAATCTCTCCCACACAAAAGAGTAAGTTGGGGTCTAACTTGTTACTACAGCAAACAAAGCAAAAGAAAACTAAAAACAAAACCTAAGAGCGAGACGCTCCAAGAATAGCACATAATGCATGAAGAGATAAAAATATAGTGCAACGAGAGACGAACTGATAATTGTTGATGAATAAGGGAATGCACGGGGGCATCCCAAGCTTAGACGCTTGAGTCTCCTTGAATATTTATTGGGGGTGCACATGGGCATCCCCAAGCTTGAGCGTTTGACCCTCCTGAATCTTCTTTCATCATCCTCCATCGCGCACTTGAAAAGTCCCTTCATACATAACTCATTGTAGGCTGATTAGAGAGGTTAGTACCCTAATAAAATAATTTTCCTCTACTGCAAATAAAGATTTCCAGGAAGACCTACTGTTTCCCAAGATTTCCAAAAGGTTTTTGCAAAGAAAAAGCAAGCTTAAGGTTTGCAAAAGTGAAGAGAGACAAAACGTGGCAGAATCTGTGAAAAACAGAACAGCAGATAGAAACGAATTTTTAGGGGTACTTCTGCAACTCAAATGAAAAAACTCAGAACATACGGAAGTTTCGTAATTGTATAGAGCACGCTTTGTAAAAAATTCAGCTCAAAAAGATGAACTGGGATTTTTCTATGATTTTTCTAGTCACGAGGACAGAATCTGTTTTCTGGACAGCATGTCACAACTTTTACTTCCCTTGCCGTATGAGGCTAAACTTGGCACAAAGCTTGAAAAGTAAAGATACAATGATGTTTCTACAGTAGTAACAATCATCAAGACCACTAAGAACAGAACAAAAGCAAAAAGAAAAACCTAAATTCGTTGCGGGCTGCCTCCCGAAAGCGCTTCTTTAGATCCATTAGCTAGGCTTAAAGATTATGAAAGATGCTCACAAGAGAATAAGAATTGAAGCAAAAGAGAGCATCAACAAGCAAATGTGAAACACATTTAAGCGTAACCACTTCCTATGCATAGGCATCTTGTAAGAAAATAAATCAAAGAAGCACAAAGTGACATGCATAGGAAGGTAGAACAAGAACAACTTCAAAACTTTCAACATGAAGAGAGGTGTTTTTGTAACATGGAAGTTTCTACAACCAAACTTTCCTCTCTCAAAGTAATTTTCAGTAGCATCATGAACAACATCAAGAATATAACTATCACATAAATCATGCTTTTCATGACCTACAAGCACACGTGTATTGTTTTCAACACGGTTTTTAGGATGATAAGGTAGATGCAACCCATCACATTGAGCTTTGATAAGAGGAAAATTCTCCGGAGTTGGAGATTTTAAAAGGATAATAAGACACTCAAGTGTGGGTGCGATAGAAAAAAATTCATGCTTAACATGAGGAACTATAGAAAGTTCATCTCCGTAAGCATCATCCATAGTGGCATCACGGCCATAAGCATAGAAGGCATCAACTTCATCAAAAAGGGATATTTCAAAAGAATCCATAGGATCATAATACTCATATAAGGTAAGATTCAAAGAGTTACTCTCATTAGAACTTAGACATGGATGGCTCCATTCTTCCTCCTTTTGTTCGTCACTCTCCTCCTCTGCCGAGCCACCAAAGTGTGAGCTATCAAGGAGTAATCCTTGTACTCCACACGTTGCTGACTCTGTATATCCGCTCTAGGTACCTGAGCAATGGTTGTCCTTAAAGGTAAGAGTCGGGCGACGCAACGGTGCCCGCGAGCGGTATTGCGTCGGGAACGACATGGAGGGTACGACCGACATTATTGGCGTGCTTGGCCCGTGCTCGTATCTCGCGAGAGTTACCAAACCACGAAAAGTCGAGCTCTACCAAGAGCACATGCGAGACAAGGTAAGGAGACGGTTCACCTTGTTGGTAACCGCAAAGACTTGGTGGGACGACAGGGCAGGCACCGATGTACTGGTGGTCCTGACTGCTGTCGTTGTCCGCGGGTCAGTTAAGTCGAGGCAACGATAACGGTTGTCACGCAGGTTAATTAAAATGCTAAATGGTTCGGCGGATGTCTTGAGTAGCCTTTTGGCTTGTACGCACTACCTACACGTGGGATAAGGAGTGTGGGCTCCCCTGCATCGTAGTCTCGTTCGAGGGTCTTCAGACGTCAGCAGTATCGCGGGCTGATTGCCGGGAAGTGGTGTTGTCTTCTCTTGCTCGAGCGATGTATTTGTATTTTCTTTGATTTTGCTTCACCGGCCAATCACACACCGTGCAGGAGTACGTTCGGGTTAGGGTCCAAAGCCCGGCGTACATAGGATATAGTCCGGCGGATGACCTCTCTGTTAATTGCGGAAGGATGGGCTACTTTGTGTCGGATAGCTTCAGTGGGGTGTTCCCTAACAAGGTGTACGCCACCCTGCAGATCCGAGCGTCGTAGAGTCACGCCAGTGCACCCCTGCAGGGAAGATTAATCTATTCGAATAGCCGTGTCCACGGTAACAGGACGCTTTATGCTGAAGCTGGGTCTTACCACTACGAACTACTGATACGGTGAGGATAGTTCTCTCACTCCTCGTTGGTTACCCCAAGTGGAAGGTGAGATGTAGCGTAGCAGCAAATTTCCCTCGGTGAAGATACCAAGGTCATCGAACCAGTAGGACTCCAAGAGATACAAGAAGGTGACAACGGCGCCAGAAATTAGGCGGTTGACGTGGACCTGCACACAGTAACAAATAACTTTGCTCCCAACGAGTACAGAGGAGTTGTCAATTCCTCCGGCCTTGTTGTTTACAAAGGATCAACGCAAGAGATAATAATAGTGGCAACTAAAAGTAAAAAGGGTGTAAACAGTGATATGAACATGGACCGGGGTCCCGTGATTTTCACTAGTGATGTCTCTCTCCCAAAAGACGATAAAAGTGCCAGCGAGGTAAACAAATCACAGTTGGGCAATTGACAGGATTATGAAGGCACCACAATGCTAACTATGCTGCAAATAAAGGAAGGGCTCAAAAGCAATGGGAAGTACGCCATGGTAAGTAGACCGAAATCCATCTGCATCTACTACGAATCATACACCTTGAAATATCTATCCAGAACATCTCGCTGGTATTAAGTTGCGAATCCCACCCAAAGTGTAAACTCAAAGCAACAGACAACTGCATTAAAAGAACCATGCGTAAAGTAAACAATCCTTCCACCCGCAGGTACAAGCACCGTTGTTTTATCCCTGGTGGCAACAACACATCCCCTAGTCTCATGTTTCTGTCACTCAAGCTAGACATCGAGGGGCTGAACCCACAATCGAGCATAACGCTCTCTATTGGAGTTGCAAATAAAATACTTGGCCAAAGCAAATACCGCAACAGAGAACATGCAAGAATTTACTCAAGAACAAAATAAAAGAGAAGAACCAAATATATTACTCATCACAATATGAACATAGTCTCATAATCCATCAGATCCCAACAAACTCAGCATAGCAACAACATAAATTACATAGATGCCTCGATCATGTGAGGTAGCTCACGAGGACTGAAAAGTGGAGGCACAAAAGGGGGAGAGATAGATCACATAGCTACTGGTCACGGACCCATGGTCCAAGGGAAACTACTCACGGTACATACGGGAGGCGTCCATGGCTATGGAGGGTCTCCTGGAGGGGGTAGCTTCTCCCGGCAGGGTGCCGGAGCAGCTTATCCAGGCAGCCCCGATCTAGAAACGGCGGCGGCGGCGGAACAGAGGCGAGATCGCGAAAATGGAGTCAGTCTTAGGGGTTTCCACCTCGAGGGGTAAATATAGGCGAAGGGGGGCGTCGAGGAGACCCACCAGGCAGCCAGGAGGCCTCCTGGCGCAGCCTAGGGTGGGGCCGCGCCAGGGGCCCTCCTGGCCTCCTAGTGGTGGCCCTCCTCCGCTCCTTTGGTGTTTCCGGAAGCTTCTGTTGCGCTGATTTTTTATATATTTTTCCCGGAATTTTTGGAGCACTTTTAATGTCCTGAAAATCTGAAATACAAAAACAACAAAAAACAGAAACTGGAAACTGGGTGCACTGAGTTAATAGGTTAGTCCAAATTGGTTCAAAAGTGTATGAAAGTTTAAGCAAAACATGGCAAAGTCACACAAAACATGCATGGAGCAAGCAGAAATTATAGATACGTTTGGGACGTATCAACTACTACTATTAAACTGTATGGTTCCTGGTCTTCTTCCTCGCAGGGAGTCGAGGAAGGGAACCCAGAGGCATTATTATTATTAATTATTACAATTACTATTATACAATGCTGCAGCAACTTCTGCTGCATTTTTATTACATTCATGTTATTGAACTGCTGGTTGTTTCTCTTCTCATGCTGCATGACATCGTCAGAAGATGCTAGTCTTCGATAGGCCTAGCTTCTTACCCGTATTCTGAGATCTACCTTGCAGTCCACTATATACGGCCTCCCCTTTCCATTGATACAAATGCATAAATGCTTAGTAGCGGACGTAAGACTCACGGGTATGCTAGATACTCACCCTTGCTTTATTTCCCCCCTTTATGTTTTGCCTGATCGGCCGCTGCAGTCGACGTTGGAGCCTTGGAGTCCAGGAGCAGGAGATCCCTGATGCCGACCACCGCAACATGAAGACCCCCGATGCCTTCTACGACGTCGAGTTCCCCGTTGACCAGGAGTAGTTTGGAGGTTCCCAGGCAGGAGGCCTCGCCTTTTCGATCTGTTGTTATTTGTGCTAGCCTTCTTAAGGCAACCTTGTATTCTTGTGTCTGTACTCAGATACTATTGCTTCCGCTAACTTTGTGCTCTCGAGCTGTTGTATTCGAGCCCTCGTGGCCCCTGGCTTGTATTATTTTATTTGTAGAGTTGTGTTGTGATATCTTACCGTGAGCCTCTGATCTCGATCGTGTACCTTGCGTGTATGTTTACTGTACACAGCTTGATTTTGGGGGCGTCACACTCGAGGAGCACCTCCGAAAATACAATTGAGCTATGTTGCCACCCCGCTTGCCAAGGCTGCTGCTGCAAGTCACCGAACACCTGACACGCAGACTTCTTCATATCCAGGTTCCCACCATTGTCTTTGCCTTTTGGTCTTCAAATTAATGTCGTCCAAACATTCAACTCCTTTACCAATACAATGGAATTCGTAATTCGACATGTCTCGTAGTATCAGCTGAAAACAGAGCTTCACAACACGCCTCCTTGAAGCCCCATGGACTGTTGTTTGTGGACATGTCTGACCGGATCCTCTCCAATCCAATGTTTCAAGAGCACTTTTCAATTTCTTGAAAACTGCCGGAGGAGAAATCCGAAACTCATCGGTGACCCGATCGGATGCGACCAGCGGCAGCAAGACAGAGAATCGAATGGAAGGAAGCCGCTAGGGCCACCGCCTCCCCACGCACCACCGGGCGACCAACGGTCACACCAATGTCGGATCTAGGCGGGAACCAAGACTTGCGACTGCCGCCTCCACCCCATGCACAAACGCCGAAGGAAACCCCCATGCGAACACCATGCCCAAGGTGAGTCCGCCGCCGTCGCACGACCAGGGGCGCCGCCCCGTCCGCCGCGCGCAGCCCAATTCCACCGGCTCCATCCCCATCCGACGCCACATATCTGCTACCACGAACTGCGCCCCGGCACCGGGCCCGCCGCCACCACGGCCTTTGTCGGTGGCAGGGGAGGCCCCCGGGGCTTGTCTTCGGCGGCACACGGTTTCGCCCCGGTGCTACCCTGGGGGGACGACACGGGAGAGGTGGAAGTTTCACAAACGCAAGTTCTATTGAAGAAAATGTATGCTATATATTACAAAATGTTTATGAGTTTCAAAAATATGTTTAAGACCTTTTTTAAATGTTAATACAATCTACAAATATGTATATGTAGTTTAAAAATGTTCCATATCTTTCAATTTTCCTAATATATTGATTGTTTCCAGAAAACATGTGTATACAATATATTAATCATGTATTTTTTTAACATATATAAAAAATGATCTAGGTGTATACCAAAATACACTTTGTATGAAAACAACAACAACACATGCATATTTAAATGTATTAAAAATGTACCTAATATATACAAAAAGTCTATAATGTAAACGAAAAATGTAAACATGTGTTGAAAAAATAAAAAACTCGTATTTTTTTTAAATGTTGTCATTTTTTTGAACATGCATTTGAAAAAGGCTTAGCATGTATTTTAAGAAAATGACTAGAGCATGTATTTCAAAAACACACACACCGTGTATTTGAAAACGGTCAACATGTGTCAAAGAAATGTTCCACCTGGACATCTAAATATACATTGTGTACAAAGAAACATGTGCAGAATAAAGAAAAATAATAAAAGAACCAAATGGAACCAATAAGAAAAGCTAAAAAAAACAGTAAAAAAATAGATACAGGCTGACCACAAAATTCTGATGAAGAAACGAAGAAAAACAATAAAACCTAGAAAAACCGATATAAAAAGGAAAAACCAAAAAAATCCAAAGAAGAACAAAAAGAAGGAAAAACATAGGAGAATAAATAAAACCATAAACTATAAGAAAGGAGAAATAAAATAAACCAACCAGTTAATACAGTAATACACAACTAGATGTCACTTGAGTCGCTCAAGCAAGTAAGCCGCTCGGAGAAGAAAACGGGCCGAATCAGCGATGCAGCAAAAATGAGGAGATATCCTGGAGGTTACCTGATGAAAATAGACCTGATGAAAAATTACACAATATCGGCAATTAAGTGATATCCTGAAGGTTACCTCCACCTTTTTTTGGTGATGAGTACACTGCACGTGCATCGCTTGTTGTAACATGCAAGTTTTTCATTTTTAATAAATCTTTATTCAAATAGTTTTATTTTTTTAATCACATGTTCAAATCACGAATCGTATTCGCTGGTTCTCATGTCGAGATTTTCGAAACTAGATTTCACTTTAATAAGTTTTGATGATTTTTTACTTTAAAAAAATCTAAAAACTACGAAATTAGAAAAACCGAAAAACCAGAAAAGGTGAAAACTAGAAAACTCCATAGAAGAATAGTTTTTCCTGCGGAGGCACAATTTTATTTTTTATGGCATCACATATTTTCCATGAGCCGTGTTTTTTAAGAAGCATACATTCATTCTCGTGATGGCAGACATTTTTAATAAATTATGTTTTTTTACTTTTCAAAAAGCACACATGAGAATCACATATTTTCTTTTTATGGAATCACAAAATTTTGACAATTTGGCCCTTTATTTTTTCAATATTTATTTCTAGTGGAGGCACATATTTATTTTTAGTGAAAACACAGATATTTGATAAACTGTGTTATTCTATTTTCAGAAAGCACATATTTATTGCTTCAGTGACATAAATTTCCTTGTAAAAGCATAAATTTTTTCACCAAAACTAAAAAAAAGCAAGGAAAATCCAAAAACCCGACAAGCTCAAAAAAATCTTAAAAGAACTTGAAAATGCTTGAGAATACAAAAAAATCCCATGATTTAGTTTAGCGATGAGACATGACAAGGACTTAACGCATCATTAGACATAATTTTTCCAAGGTCAATTTGTTTTCTACAAAATCCTTCGAAGAGCTACTACTCTTATATTTTTCTTTACGGAGGGAGTAGCTCCCGAAATTACACCGTCTCGGCGTAAAGGAAGGCGATGGGCCGGAAAATAACGGAGTGGGGGGGGGGGGCTTCTTACCCCAGCCCAATCCAACTAGGCCTAAGCGCGCTGGGACATGGCCTGAGAATACGGCTCATTTCGACCGAATCCGACTCAATTTGGTTTTCACTTGTTCCCACGGCACGACTACAAGCTTCGAAACGACGGGTCCACTGCCAGAGACGAACCGGAACAGGACGGCCCCGTGTCTTCTTCGATTCGATCCATTGCCCGTCCTCCCCCCCGAACCCTACCCCCACCATGTCCGACGGCGGCGGCGAGCCCGGGGCCGGCACCGGCCCGGCGCCGGTGTGCAGCTTCGTTAGGAAGCCTCCGAAGAATATTCGGAAGCGCCCCGCCTCGTCCGCCGGCTCCGACGACGAAGAAGGCGGCGGCGACGATTCCGGGGCCATCGCGGCGGCGCGATCCAAGAAGCCGCCGTCTACTACCAGCAAGCTCTTCTTCTCCTCCGCCGACAACTCGCACGAGCCCCGCCGTTTCCAGTTCGAGTCGTCCAGGACGATTCAGTCCTCCACCGACAACCGCGCAACCGCGACGCTCGAGACGGAGACGGCGTACGACCGCGATGCGCGCGCCATCCGCGAGCGACAGCTCAAGCAGGCCGAGGAGTCCCTCAAGAAGAACCCCTCCGCCTCCTCCTCCGGGGAGCTCTACAAGGGGATCCACGGGTACACGGATCACAAGGCTGGCTTTCGTCGGGAGCACACGGTCTCCGGGGAGAAGGCCGGCGGCGCGCACGGCCCCCTGCGGGCTTCAGCGCACATACGCCTCTCCACGCGGTTCGACTACCAACCCGACATCTGCAAGGATTACAAGGAAACTGGCTACTGCGGCTACGGCGATTCCTGCAAGTTCATGCACGACAGAGGTGACTACAAGTCCGGGTGGCAGCTCGAGAGGGAGTGGGACGAGGCCGAGAAAGCCCGCAAACGCCGCATAGCGATGCGTGAGTTGGATGGTAGTGATGCCGAGGCGGAGGAGGACGACAGCGACGATGAGGAGGCACTGCCCTTTGCCTGCTTCATATGCAGGGAGCCGTTTGTTGATCCTGTCGTCACGAAGTGCAAGCATTATTTCTGCGAGCATTGTGCCTTGAAGGTACGCCACAATTTTCTCTAATTTTGTGCTGACAATTATGCCTTCACTTGTCTATGCAATCAATAAGTTTGTCGTGTTAAAAATTTAGTTAAATCATTTGCTTAGCTGGGCTAATAGTCCATCATATATACTAGAAGCAGTTCACGCACCTTGCTGCGCCGTTAAATTTGAACAATGATATGTCAAAGTCTCAAATATATGTTTCACATGTCCATCAATTTCACTCATTTTTGTCTTAATGCTGGTTATAGATGTGAAGGGGACACTATTATATCCTCTATATGCTCATATGGTAGAATTATCAATTAGATACAGATATGGTCTAAAGCCACCAATGAGATCATTTTAAACAAAACAAAACACATAACGACCTTGTTTTATGTTCACAAAAGAAATCATAAAGTCATCAAAATGCATATACACCTATATTAACAGTTTTGAATTTATTGTAGTGGAAACTTGAGTACTACATGGTTCATTCATAACAAAGGGAGCATATTATATATATAAGTGATGGTCCTACAAATAAAGAAATATATAAAGGTGTTGAATTACAACAACAACAAGGCCTGTCAGTCCCGAACAAGTAGGGGTAGGCTAGAGTTGAAACCCAAATGATATCGAAACAAAGTCACGGCTCTGGTACGTGGATAGCTATCTTCCATGGAGCCCTGTCTAGTGCTAAATCTTTGCTGATAACCCAATCCATCAGTCTCTCTTCACGAACTCCTCCCGAGTCAAGTTTGGTCTCTCCCGACCTCTATTGACATTATCAGGGCGCCTTAACCTTCTCGATATGCACTGGAGCTTCAGGAGGCCTGCGTTGAATATGCCCAAACCATGCCAGACAAGCTTCTCTTCAATTGGTGCCACCCCAACTCTGACGTATATCATCATTCTGGACCCAATCCTTCCTTGTGTGGCCACATGTCCATCTCAACATGCGCATATTTTCCACACCTAGTTGTTGGACATGTTGCCTTTTAGTTGGCCAACATTCATCGCCATAAACATCGCCGGTCGAATCGCCATTCTATAGAACTTGCCTTTTAGCTTTTGAGCACTCTCTTATCACAGAGAGCGCTAGAAGCTTGGCGCCACTTCAGCTATCCAGCTTTGATACGATGGTTCACATCTTCATCAATATCACCTTCCTTCTGCACAAAAGGTGCCCTTCTGAGGCACCAAAATGCACATCAAGGCTAACTTCCTCCTCTTCCTCATGCTTAGTAGTACTGAAACTGTACCTCATGAACTCAGTTTTAGTTCTACAAAGACTAAACTTTTTGATTCCAAAGTCTACCTCCACATCTCTAACTTTCTATTAACCCTTGTCCGACTATCGTCAACTAGCACCACATCATCCGCAAAGAGCATACACCACGGGATATCCCCTTGTATATTCCTTGTAACCTCATCCATCACCAAAGCGAAAAGATAAGGGCTCAAAGCTGACCCCTGGTGCAGTCCTATTTTAATTGGGAAGTCATCAGAGTAACCATCGCTTGTTCGCACACTTGTCACAACATTGTCGTACATGTCCTTGACGAGGGTAATGTACTTTGTGTTTCTCCAACACCCACCACATGACATTCCGTGGTATCTTATTGCAGGCCTTCTCGAAGTCAATGAACACCATATGTAGATCCTTCTTTTGCTCCTCGTATCTCTCCATAAGTTGTCGTACCAAGAATATGGCTTCCATGATTGACCTCCCAGGCATAAAACCAAACTGATCCCACAAATAAAGAAATATATAGCATATTGAAACATCAAGGTAGCCAGATTTTCACGGGGCGACAAATAGATATATTATACTTTCTACGAAGTAGAAACACATCTAGCCCATACCTGTTCAGCAATATGGCTAGCAGGTAGCAATTCTGGTATGCATGCAAGCTAAACAATAAAATAGGATGTACAACTTTAGGTCATATCTAGCACCAACAGTATGATTTGCAGTTTATATCTAATAAGTAAAAACAATACTTCAAATGTAGTGGGAGATAGCTTGACAAAATGGAGCAGACATTTCCTTTAACAACCATTTAATTTGCTACAACTAAAAATATTTCAACAAGCATGTGATGGAGCAAAATCAGTACCAAATTAGCACACCATCCCACAAGTATTGATGAAGAATGAAAACTTGTCACATGGATAGTAGACGTAACTACTATGGGATCAGATTTGGAGCATGCCCATGAGCACTGCTGATGTTGTGGCGGGGGCAGAAGGCACATTTGACATGAAGGTGGTGACTGCATGCTGCTGTCGACAGAGGTAGTTGGTGACGCGGACAAAATCTGAAGCAACGATAGCTCATCAAATAACAGATGAGCAACGTGAGTGTCGCCGTTGCTCAGCGGTGGCCTCGGCAGCATGCACACGACAGCAATATGCGTCTACATATGAGGCTCTGGATGTCGACCTTGCAGCTGACACCGTCTCTATAGGTGCGACCACGAGTATGGAGCCACTGTCAGGAGGAGCTTGCCCACTCACCAGCACCAGTGGCATGATGCAACGGCGGAGCACCTTCTGTGTGTCAGGGGAGGGAGATAGGAGTCTTCTTGCAGGCATGGGAAGATACACACATTGCTGGAGAAAGACAATACCTCAGAACAATCTGGTGTATTTATCACAATCTCATCATTAGCCCCATCCCACAAGCAACCATCAAACATGCAAAGCAACAACAAAACCACAACTATTCATGGAAACCTCAAATCCAAACACACCATGAGTAGGATCAAGTCTGGGAGAAGGCAGGACCTCCATGGGACATACTCCTGAATTTGTTTATTATGTTGGAAGACGCCTTTAAGCAAAAACTGGATCGAATTTGGAGTTGTCTATTTCCTGGGCATCATTAGCCTACTATATTTTTGCTTGTCTATCTCCCAACAATAAATTTTAACAACACGAGTACTAATTGCATCCTAGAAAAGATACATCCCTGTTTTCAGTACCTGAGGAGGTGTTCAACAAAACATTTCAATAAAACAGTTGACAGATCAGTATGCTAGGAAGGATACGTCACAAGCCAAATCTCACTCTTATGTACTGGCTCACAGTTTGTGTTTTGTAGCAGTTGTTACGTAAGAAAATACCAGCCACTACAGACTTATAGGCATCAGTACACCTATGGTTTTTCACGATGATGAACTGTCCTAGTGTACGTTAGCGATAAACAAGAGAAAGGAGGAGCTCACCCGTCTTGGGTCTATAGAGTACATGTCTGGCAGTGAGGCAATAATGGAGAGGGATCAACTACCTTGAGGCCAGAAAGAATCATGCGGCCAGCAGGACGAGCTAGTGCCAGTTCTGGCCAGCATACGTCTCCTCGGTGCCCTCTTCCAGCCTGGCATCGCCTCCCTCCCCTTCGTCCTTGCTATTCCCCTTGTGGCGCATTCCCAGCACCCTCCCCTTCGTCCTTGCTATTCCCCTTGTGGCGCATTCCCAGCATGATGTCCAACGGGCTGGACAATCCAATGGCTGGCCCAAATCAAAGAGATCAGACACATCATGAAGAGAGACAAAGCCAGAGGAACCGACCTGACTGCGCTGCGCACGAAGACCACATCCCAGCGTGCAAACCCTAGAATGGAACCACGGCCGCGCAAGAGAAGCCGCGAGAACGATGCCTGTTGTATTAAAAATATACTATTTCATAATGAGGGAAACTATTTTTAACCTGCGAAAGCAGGCGCTTGAATGGCGAACTACCTCGCCACATGCCTCCAATTGTTGTCCTTGCGGAGGCTATTCACTTTTCATGGTAGATACACACAATGAAAAGTACCTTAAGGTCATGGGTCAGTAGTAGTCTTCTGTGTACAACATTCTATGGTTTATTTATCTACATGGAAGCAGATTAAAAAACATTAGGTGTTCTCTCAAGTGTTACTGAGTAATTGCACAGACATTATAATAACTCTCTGTTTCCACATTTCTCATCTAATATTATATTGCAAATAAAATTCTGACCATCTGCATCCCTTGATTTCAGCATCACTCGAAGAACAAGAAGTGTTTCGTCTGTAATAAACCAACACTAGGCATCTTCAATGCGGCGCAGGAGATAAGGAAAAAGATTGCTCAGGACAAGAAGCAGCAGGACCTTTGATGACTGAACTGTTGCACAATGTAGTTCGTACCAAGGATTAATCACTTGTCTTGTATTGTATCATTTGAGAATGAGGGGAAGTATCTAGGAATCAGTTTTGTTTCTTTAGCCCTGTACTAGATCCTACAGTGCTTACGATTGGCCACCATCTCAGTTTCTTGTCGCATTGCAGAAGCTTGTTATGCGCATCTCTCAACTTTAAAAGTATCGGCGCTGAGGTATTCTTTGTTAGACAGCACTACAGATCAGCGCCGCATAGGGGGCATTCGGTGCGGTGGCTTAATTCTTTCCCATCAGTTATGCATACATGTGATGATGTCAACAAGATTACTTTCAACCCTTACAATTTAGAAATTTTATCTCCCAAGTTATTGATTGGGTTGATTGTCCGCTTTCACCATTGACTTTGTTGCGATGAGATCTTTTGAAAATTAGATTCTGTGTCGATATATTTTAACAACTTTTATCAGTATTTGAATGTTATTTACTTATTACCATATTATTAGCCATTTAGTTACTAGATTATAGCAGTTTGGTTATCAAGTCACTAGACATTATATATACCAAGGAAATTTTTTGTTTTATGTTATTTGTATGTGTTACCTTAAAACACCAAAAAACTACGCAGGCTTCTCATGTTATTTATATCAATTTTCATGATGATTTGTACTTGACTGACCCAGTTAATTTATGTTCCATTGCCGTTTACATCCAATTCACACGATTAATTATTATGCTTGTCGTTTTAATTATGTTGAGTTGCCATGTTATTTTATCATGCCGCACCACGAGCCTGAGTGTACGAAAGTTTTTCCTCGATAACTATATGCAACCATTGTGATATTAGTTCACAGTTAAGATGACAACTAGGATGACATAATCTGGTAACCACAAAAAGTATATCATTGAAACACATTAATATGAAATCTTGTTTCGAAACCCTTGTGAAGTCAAACCCGACAATGAAAATGGATCATAAATCAGATTAACGTTTGTGAGATAAATTATTTAAAAAATTTATAAACAATAAATGCGATGACATCAGCTAGTGGGAGATTTTTGTATGTATGCATATGCTCTTCTCTACAAGAGATAAGTTATATTGAAAGATAGTAGCACGGGAAAAACATCGGTACACACGTTTGTTACATAGATTTTTTCTTATTTTTTTTTAACTAATCTTCATTGGGACTTAGATTACTTTGCTAGTCCCTCAAAAGATATAGAGCAACTCTAGAAATTGCCATACGTGGTAATCTTTTAAGCTAATTGGGAGTACAATACATAAATACACTGGATATCGACGAGCATCAATTTCATGCAATATTCTACCGTCGAATCGAAATATAGGTCTTTGAAGTACACTCCAAAGACTTATATTTGGCGAATCAATCCATGATTGAGTTGGTTAGGTGGATAGTGATATCCCCAATTCACTAGAGTTCAAATATCAGATTGGGGATTGCTAAATCTTAGTCGACTAAGATTTAACTAAGTCTCAGTCGATGCTATATCCGTGAAATCGTGCATGAAGATCCGTACAAAAAATAAATTTAAATCATTTTTTCATTCTTTCTTACATGTATTATTACTTGATTGAGACTTCGTTAAGTCTCAGTCGACTGAGACCTAGACACATCCTATCAGATTTGATATTGGTGCTCACATTTTAAGATGATGCGCCGGCTCGGTATTGCGAAGATGCTCATAAGGATAGAATATGCATGTGTATATTTATAAAAATGAGTGTATGTACGTGTATGTAAGCGTCTGAGTTGTATTATGTTTAAAAAATAATAATCTATATTTCGGTATGGAGGGAGTAACATAAAAGTTACCGTCTCTTTCCTCTAGGTTAACTCTAGTCTTTTCATCTTCCACGTCTCAAATCGCAGTAACGCTCCCTCTTTTGTCCACACAGCCCAAGCTTGCATGTCTCCCTCGTCGGTTTTGCTCAGCCGCGATGTTCTCTTCGAGCACGACCCGGCAGTCCTCTGTGCCGCGATCGAAGGCGCTGGAGAATCGGCCGGCGGCGCGAGCGGAAGCAGTAAAAGCGCACCAAGCCGCCAGGAAATCAGAGACGCCATCGATTCCTACCTGCAGATCGTGCAACCCGATGCACGCTTCGTCGATCCACCGGAGCTATCCTCTCTCCGCATACTCCGGCCGACGAAATCCACCCCGCCGCTATGCTCAGACATCACCTCCGGCTTCATCTCTAGCGCGGACAAGAATCTGGTCGCGCTCTATGCCGGGCCTTACCGTCCTGGCACCTCACTACGGGACGGCGGGCATACACCGACGGCCGTCCATAAGCCGTCGGGCTAGGCCTACGCCGTCGGCGTATAGCCGTCGGGCCAGGTTTTTCTCGGGTTTGCCTTAGAAGCCGTCGGCGTAGAGGTCTAAGGCGACGGCTCGACGCGGCCGTCGGTGTACGCCATGTGGGCTCCACGCAGGGCCTAACGGCCGTTAGGGGTTGGTTGGACGCTACGCCGACGGCATGGCCGTCGGCTTAGCTTGACGCTAGAAAGGACACGTGGCAGAGCCACAACGCGTATGGTAATAGGGCTACGCCGACGGCCGGCAGCACCTAACCGTATCTAGGCGACGGGTCTACGCCGACGGCCAGGCCGTCGGCGTAGACTGTGCCATTTGGTATAGGGCAAGGCCTACGTCGACGGCCAGGCCGTCGGCGTAGGTACTGACATGTTTTTTCTTTTTTCATTTCTGGTTAATTTCCTGCATATTTAAAATTCTCATAAGCATATATGCATTATAGTATTCATACCCAGATCAGAGCCAAGCATTATAGGAATTTATATTACACATGCACATCGACACAAGCAGAGGCTCGTAGCAATGGGCAATCAAAATGCAGAACCAGAGGCGTCAAGAGGAACTGTGAGGCCGAATGCGGGAGCTAGTCAGTGACCGAATGCATCGCGCCAGAACAGGCATCAACCCGCGCCATCTCGGCACGAGAGTAAGGTTAGAAGCAATCGGCCACCCCCAGCAGCAAGCAGAAGAATGGAAGAGCCAGCTGTCAACAGCAGGCGCAATGAAATGCCACAACAATCGGCGCCAAGACCGGCAATTAGTGCTCGACTTGGCCCTCGCCAAATCGGCCAAAATGATGCAAGGCATCGCATTGAGCTCCTGGAGAAGGAGGCTCAGGAAGACGAAGAAGGAGAAGCTGGCCCGCCATGTTTCGGTCATCGCATTCGGACGGAAATATTCCCCAAAGGCTTCACGCTGTCGAGAGACACTCCCAAGTACAATGGTTCTGTGAAGCCTGAAGACTGGCTATCTGATTACCTGACAGCAGTTCGCATCGCAGGAGGCAATCGGCGTGTAGCAGTTCGCTATGCACCTTTGATGTTGCAGGGGTCGGCTCGGACATGGTTGAACAGTTTGCCCAAGGACAGTGTGAATTGCTGGGAGGATTTCACGACCGCATTCATCCACAACTTCACGAGCACATACGAGAGGCCCAATCTCCCGCGGCAGTTAGCTCTGTGTGTGCAAGGCAAGGACGAACCCCTCCGAGATTACTTATCTCGGTGGATCAAGCTGAAGAATTCATGCGAAGGAGTCCACGAGATTCAGGCCATTCAGTATTTTACTGATGGATGCCTAGCTGATTCAATGCTGAAGCACAAGCTGCTCCGCAAAGACTTCACATCGCTCGCCGAGCTCATGAAGGTGGCAAATGCGTTCGCTATGTCCGATTCTGCGATGCGTCCTATCCAACTCGGAGTTGGAGGGGTGATCCAGTCACCAGGGGCTCCGCAGTCGGACACAGGGAACCAAGGCCTCAGTCGGAAGGAAAGGAGGGAGAACAACCGCAACAACAACAACCACAACCAGCAGAACAGTGGTAAGCGCAAGGATGAGCAGCCCGATACTCAGTATGGCAGTCGGCAGGTGGCCGCTGTCCAGAATGAGGAAGATCCAGCAGCTGCAGGAGGCAGTCGGAAGATGAGACCAAACGTGAGACCCCCGGGACAGATGAAACCCAAGTACACGTTCGAGGACATGCTGGACGCGCCATGTAAGTTGCACAGCACGCCGGGCAGACCGTCTGCGCACACTACTCGGCAGTGTGACTTTGTGAGAAGAATTGCGAAGGGAGAAGCTTTACCACCTCCACCACCACCACCACACCAGAACAGAGGACCACCTCAGCAGCAGAACCAATTCCCGCAGCAAGATGCCGCCTACATGATTTTCACCAGCGAGTCCGTGGACAAGGGCAGTCGGAGAGCTCAAGCAGCGGAAGTTAATGCCACCATGCCACCAACTCCCCAGTTTGTGCATTGGTCCGAATGTCCTATATCCTGGGACAGGGCAGATCGTCCCACCATTTTGCCGAATCCGGGCAACTATCCGCTGGTGGTGGACGCTCTGTTCGCAGGACCAAGGTTTTCATGCAAATTTTCCCGAGTGCTTGTTGATGGAGGAAACACAATCAACATTCTGTATAGAGATACAATGGTCAAGCTAGGGCTTACAGAGAGAGATCTAGAGCGCAGTCGGACGACTTTCCACGGGATTGTCCCGGGATTGTCTTGCACCCCCATGGGCCGCATTCGGCTGGACGTCATATTCGGCACGGAGGAGAATTTCAGAAGGGAGCCGATTTGGTTTGAGGTCGCCGACCTCAGCAGTCCTTACCATGCTCTGCTGGGGTTGCCGGCCTTCGCCAAGTTCATGATCAATGCACAACAGACATACCTGAAGATGAAGATCCCAGGGCCAAACGGTGTCATCACGGTCACCGGGGACTTCAGGAAGTCCCTCGAGTGCACATCCGCTGGCAGCAGTTTGGCTGACTCATTAGTGGTCGAGACGGAGAAGCGTCAGCTTAGCAAAGTGATCGCAATGGCGCAAGCACAGAACAAGAATCCACTCCCAGTCGGCCCGGCAAAGAGAGTAGATGAGGAATCGGTGTTTCAGTCGGCCAAGGACAGCAAGAAGATCGCTCTAGATCCCTCCGACTCAACCAAGTTTGTTGTAGTCGGAGCAGGACTCAGCGATAAATAGGAAAGCGCGCTCGTCGAGTTTCTCCGTGAGAATCGGGACATCTTTGCATGGTCTCCACAGGACATGCTTGGTGTGCCGAGAGAACTCGCCGAGCACAAGTTGCACATCCGGCCAGGCTCGAAGCCGGTCAAGCAACCGTTGAGACATTTTTCTGAGGACAAGAGAAGGGCAATCGGCGAAGAAGTGGCGAAGCTGCAGGCTGCAGGTTTCATCATGGAGGTATTTTACCCCGAGTGGCTGGCGAATCCAGTCCTCGTCATGAAGAAGAACAAGACTTGGCGCATGTGTATAGATTACACTTGCCTGAACAAGGCATGCCCAAAAGATCTGTTTGCTCTGCCCCGTATTGATCAAGTGATTGATTCTACGGCCGGCTGCGAGCTGTTGTCCTTTCTGGATGCTACTGCTGGGTATCACCAGATCAAATTGGCTGTGGAAGATCAGATAAAAACGGCATTCATAACCCCCTTCGGAGCCTATTGCTATATCACCATGCCGTTTGGTCTGAAGAATGGAGGTGCCACTTATCAGCGCACGATTCAGAGATGCACACACTCTCAGCTCGGCAGAAATCTCCATGTTTACGTGGACGATTTAGTGGTGAAGTCGGCAAAGGGAATCACACTGTTGGATGATCTGAGGGAAACATTTGCAAACCTGAGAACTTATCAGATCAAGCTCAACCCGGAGAAGTGCGTATTTGGAGTTCAAGCCGGCAAACTCTTGGGGTTTCTCGTTTCCGAGAGAGGAATCGAATGCAACCCTGAGAAGATAGCCGCAATAGAGCGCATGGAGCAGCCCAAAACCCTGAAGCAAGTGCAGAAGTTCACCGGTTGTCTCGCATCCCTCAGCCGATTCCTCAGTCGGCTGGGTGAAAAAGCAATCCCGTTGTACCAATTGATGAAGAAAACGGAGAAGTTCACTTGGACCCCTCAAGCAAATGAAGCATTCCGAGAGCTTAAGCGCATGCTTTCCACGGCACCGATTCTGGCTGCCCCGATTGAAAAGGAACCAATGATGTTATACATCACGGCAACCAATCGGGTGATTAGTGCAGTTATGGTGGTGGAGCGGCCCGAGAAGGACAAGGCACAACAAATTCAACGTCCAGTATACTACATCAGCGAAGTGCTCTCGGCATCCAAGCAGAACTACCCTCACTATCAGAAGATGTGCTATGGAGTATACATGGCAGCCAAGAGGTTGAAGCCATACTTTCAAGCTCACTTGATCACCGTCGTCAGTTCGGCTCCTTTGGCCGACATCATGGGAAGCAGAGATGCAACCGGAAGGGTGGCGAAGTGGGCAATCGAAGTCGCTAGTCATGGCATCCAATATGAGCCGAGAACGGCAATCAAGTCACAAGCATTGGCCGATTTCCTAGTGGACTGGGCTGAGACTCAGTACATGCCACAACTCCCAATGTCGGATTCCTGGCGAATGCATTTCGACGGCTCCAAGATGAAGAATGGCCTAGGGGCTGGGGTGGTGCTCACTTCACCAAGAGGAGATCAATTGCAATATGTGCTCCAGATTCACTTTGCAGCATCAAACAACGTCGCCGAATACGAAGCCCTTGTGCATGGCATCAAGCTCGCCAAGGAAATCGGTATTCGGAATATCGAGTGCTTTTGTGATTCCGACCTGGTGGTACAGCAGTGCTCGGGCACTTGGGATGCAAAGGATGCTAACATTGCAAGCTATCGCTTCCTGGTGCAACAGATCAACGGGTATTTTGAAGGTTGTGAGTTCCATCATGTGCCAAGAGCAAACAACGAAGCAGCAGATGGATTGTCCAAGCTCGGCTCAACAAGACAAGAAATCCCACCAGGCGTATCGTTGGAACACATCAAGAAGCCGTCCATCATACCATCTCCAGAGTCAGAGTCCATCTTTATCTCGGAGACCGATCTTGAAGCATTAAGAAAGGCAAAAGAGGTTCAACCGGCCAAGCCAGCAACCATGAAGAAGCAGTCAGGCGCTCAGGGTGTCTCGGCAACAGCACCAGGGGCTGCCGACTGCGGGCCAGGGGCTGCAGAGGAACAAGAGAAGAGCAAAGCCAGAGGGAAGCGAGTAGAGGCTGCGCCCGAAGGCACAACCTCCGAAGAACCAATGACATCAGAAATGGCCGATTGCAATGATGAAGCTCCGACTCCAGGGGCTGCCGAATGCGTGCCAGGCGCCGCAGTCGGCAGTTCAGAAGCGGAGATAGAGATGGCAGAAGTACAAGAGGCCGAGATCATGGAAGCCAGTGGTCAAGAAACTGAGGTCCAAGAAGAAGTCCCACCCCAGCATGCAGTAGTAATGGCAGTGGTCAGTGCGCCATCATGGGCACAACCGATTAGAGATTTCCTAGCAGACGGAGTCCTCACAGAAGATTTGGCAGAGTCAAGGCAAATCAGCCGCCGATCTTGGGCATACACAATAATCAACAATGAGTTGATGCGCAAGAGTGCGACTGGTATCCTCCAGAGATGTGTGGAAGAGGACAGAGGCTTGGAACTGCTCAGAGACATTCATCAAGGTGAATGCGGTCATCATGCGTCTGCAAAGGCGATTGCCAACAAAGCATTTCGACATGGTTTCTACTGGCCGACTGCCCTTGCAGCGGCTGAAAATCTGGTGAAGTGCTGCAAGGGTTGTCAGCGTTTCAAGGCAAAAAGTCATCAGCCAGCATCGGCACTGAAGACAATCCCAATAGCATGGCTGTTTGCAGTGTGGGGTTTGGACATGGTCGGACCGTTCAAGAGAGCTCGAAGTGGCATGACACATCTTCTGGTTGTAGTGGACAAATTTACCAAGTGGATTGAAGCTAGACCGATCAAGAAGCTGGATGGGCCGACTGCAGTTAGGTTTGTGGCCGACATTGTATGCAGATATGGTGTGCCTAACAGCATCATCACCGACAACGGCACAAACTTTGCGAAGGGTGCACTGGCCCGATATGCATCTCAGCAGGGCATTCGGCTTGATCTCGCGTCGGTGGCGCACCCGCAATCAAACGGTCCAGTCGAAAGAGCAAATGGACTAATCCTGTTGGGTATCAGGCCCAGATTGGTAGAGCCACTCGAGAGGGCACCCGGACCATGGATTGAAGAGCTTCCCGCAGTACTGTTCAGCTTAAGGACCACACCAAACAGGTCGACTGGATTCACTCCTTTCTTCCTAGTGTATGGTTCAGAGGCAGTCATCCCGTCCGACATCGAGTTCGATTCACCTCGGCATGCCCTGTACACCGAAGAAGAAGCCAGAGTGGCACGAGAAGACGACATCGACCTCAAAGAAGAAGCTTGCCTGTTGGCCTTGTCGAGGTCAGCAGTCTATCAGCAGAAGTTGCGGCACTACCACAGCAAGAAGATTCGTCCTCTCGCTTTCCGAGAAGGAGACATGGTGCTACGCCGAATCCAGAAGTCAGATGGGCAGCACAAGCTATCCTCACCTTGGGAAGGGCCATTCGTTATCAGCAGAGCGCTCAAGAACAATTCCTATTATCTGATCGACTGCACCAAGGGCACTCGGCACAAGGACACGTCAGGAGCAGAGACGGAGCGGCCGTGGAACGCCGAGTTGTTATGTCCGTTCTATAGTTGAGCGGCAGAAGTTTATGTAAGCCATTCGGCAAACAATCAGTAAAAGTTATCATGCCTCTGAAAATGAGCACTCGAGTGTCTTTGTATAATTCCATTCAAAAAGCTAGCCACGATCGGCGACGCTCAGTCATACCCGAGATGTGTATAACACACCCGGGGACTGGCCGACCACGAGGTCAAGAAAATAAGCCATCGCGGCACGGGGACTGCAGGCTGACACTCAATCGGACACCTAGCTTGAGCACAAATCACTAAAAGGTTTGTGGCATTGAGAAGGGTCGCGATTGGGGCAGTCGGCAGTGCGAATCCTCGGGAAACAATCCGAAACAGGCCACCAAGGGCACGTTCGATGAGACAAAGCTACCGATTGCGCTGCGAACCAGGACATCGAGCCCGGTAGCACGCAATCGGCGCCTACTATTGCAGAATCCTTTGCGTTAAAATCCTGTTGTGTAAAAAATAAAAACTTATCGAACCTTGGCTGGTAGTCTACCGTTGATCCGATTGCAGATCGCATGACGGCAGCAGGGTCGACACGGTAGACATCCCCAAGTGTAGCCGATAAAGGAAACCAACAAAGACGCAAAGTTGATCGCACAAGTAAAAGCAAAAGCCAAGCAATCAGATCGAATAAGAAATAGCAGACCCAAGGCCGAATAAGTGCATTACATCGAAATAACACCCAGTGGGTATCGACAGAATTAAAATTGTGTCTTACAAAATAAGATAAAACCGATCTAGTATCGGCAAGCTACAGCAAGTAACACAGTTGATAGCATGACTCAGGAAGTTTGAGGCACTGAGCTAGAAGACGGAGCAGTCGGATCCGATTGCGCTTCAGAAGTTGTGGCACCAGTCTGCTTGGATTGTGGAGATGTTTGAGATGAGCCGCTGTCGGAGAGCTCTTCGGCCAGGCCAGAGATTGTAGGAGCGGGGAGCGGGTTCCCTCAATCGTCGAGATACGGAGTATACTCGTATGGAGAGAACCAATTTACCATAGTGCTGGCTAGCCGGTTGACTTCGGCATAGGTCTTCTCAAGCAGATCGGAGGCGCTTTCTCGGAGGCTGTAAAGTTGGGAGGTTTTCACCTGAGGGTACCAGCTCAGCACGGTCTGAAGGGCGGTTTCTGCGCCAGTCCGACCGGCAGAGTTCAGCAGCACATCGACTCGCCGTGGGATGGCCTTCAGGAGGGTCCGAGTCTGCTCAGTGGTAGCATTCGGAGCTTCCCCCTGGTCAGAATCTTCTTCATCTTGTATTTCCCCCTCGTTGATCTCGGCAGAGGAGTCAGTAGCATTCTTCATCTTCTGAAGTCCGACCTTAAGCTCAGTCGGCGACCACAATGATTCAGCAATCTTCAGGATGCCGAGCTTGAAGGACAGGGCAATGCCCTTGATAACAGGAATGCAGGCTTCGGTGCCAATCAGATATTCATGCCGGGTCCAGACGTTATCTTCACGGTCGCAGGTCCCTCCGGCGGCAATGGTGTCCTCTCGGGACTTGGCGACAGCCGTATAGGCAGCTTCTTCGGACTCGGGCCAAGCTTCTGTGTCACGAAAAGGAAGTATGAGCAATAAGATAAGAGAGGAGAGCAATCGGAAAGCGCATAAGGTGCAAGAAACACTCACCGCTAAGAAGGACGTCCATTTCGATCATTGTATCACAGAAGCCCTTGGCTCGGCGGCGCTGCCGGGTGGTCTCCTCATAGCTGCGTTTCTCCAATTCTTCAAACTTGGCAACATGTTCATTGCGATCTCGCCGAATGGAGTCACGGGCGGCGACTGCTTCATCCCTTTCAGCTTGCAAGGCCTCTCGGGCGGCAACAGCAACATCTCTCTCGGCAATGAGGCCATCACCGGCAGCCGTCACGGCAGCGATGTCGGCCAAATGTTTTCTTCAAGGGCGGCCATTTCCGAGCGAAGACCCTGGATAGTCCGATTGAGATCGTTTTCTACTCCCTGCAGTCGGGTCGCTTCTTCCTTGGCTTTGGCGAGTGCTGGACCATACTGGTCAAGTTCTGCAGTCAATTCAGCAATTCGGCCCTGAAGATCATCTACCATGGGAGAAGAAGCTAGTAGAGAGCATGAAAATATGAGAACAAAAGCAAATGTTTAATCGGAGGGAAGGCGGAGAGGGTAGAGAAGTTACCTTTCAGTTTAGCAATCTCAGTCGACTGGTTGTTGACCTGCAGCTGGGCCTGGGCAAGAGTTCGGAGGCTGGCAGTGTATGCATCAAGGAGCTTCTCGAAGACCTCACGTTTTTCTTCCATAACAGCCTGAGAGGAACAACAAGATGGGATTAGAGACACGGCAGTCAGCAAAATCAGTTAAAGATCCGAACCGATTGCAACCAATCGGCCCGAATCTCGGGGACTACACCCAGTGGGTGCGCTTGCGCGCACCCACCGGAAGGAAAGTTGCCCGATTGAGGAAGGCAAGCGATAAAGCAAAATCAGTTAAATATCCGAACCGATTGCAACCAATCGGCCCGAATATCGGGGACTACACCCAGTGGGTGCGCTTGCGCGCACCCACCGGAAGGAAATTTTCCCGATTGAGGAAGGCAAGCGATAAAGCAAAATCAGTTAAAGATCCGAACCGATTGCAACCAATCGGCACGAATCTCGGGGACTACACCCAGTGGGTGCGCGCAAGAAAAGCCTCACGAGCAAAAGAAAGACATAAAGAGAAAGCCAAGGGTTACCGTGTGATGAGAGGTGAACTGTTGGAGGTCCCGGGCAAGGGCGGCGGCAAAATTATTCACCCGGCTCAGAGCAGTCGTCACAGGGTCTTGAGGACGATGCGAGGCGTCAGGCTCGGTGCCGACTTGACGGGCTCGAGAGTACTCGGCCCGGAATTGATCCACCGAGCGCATAAGAATTTCCGAGGCAGAAGAGGTCGGCGTTGGCACTGCAATCTGAGTAGCGGTGGGAGCAGCGGCAATAAGGGTCGGGGGCGTCGGCGTCACCTGAGGGCCAGAGGAACCCGATTGTGGCGGCGGCGCAACTGGGCGAGTTGGAGCAGGAGTGACAACGACAACTGGCGGCACAGTCGTGGCAACCGGCGGCACGGTCGTGGTAATCGGTGGAGCTGATACCACGATCGGCGACGGTGTCGTCACCATCGGTGGCTCGGACGTGGTAGTTGGGGCAGATGTAGCTGCGGCAGGAGAGACCGGGTTGGAGCGGCGTGGCGGAGACGGGGCAATCGGATCGACCGATTGCGTTCCTCTGTCACCAGGAGCCACCCGGTCAACGGCATTCTTGGAGGTCTTGGAAGCAAGGGTGGAAGAGGAGGCTTTAGGAGTAGTCGCGAGGCGGGCCTTCTTGGCAGCGCGCTCGGCGTCCTTCGAGGAGCGATGAGAAGCAGTCGGCCGTTTATGAAAAGTGGCGGCAGAAGCAGCAGGCGAGATGATAGCGCTGGCACGAACCGGAATGCCAGTGTCGACATCGTCAAGCCCAATCGGCTCCCTGAAGGAAGAAAGAGGAGGAGAGTCAGTATAAGCAAAGACAGTGAAGTGCTAAGCAAGAATACAAGGGCATACCCGATTGTTCTTGGCGCGCCAGTGGGCATTCGGCATCTTAGCGGAGCGACGTTCAGCGGCGCCTGAGCAATCTGAAGGGAATATGCCCGAGAGGCAATAATAAAGTGGTTATTATCTTATTCCATGTTTATGATAAATGTTTATTTTCATGCTATAATTGTGTTAACCGGAAACGTTAATACATGTGTGTTTAATAAACAAAGAAAAGGTTCCTAGTAATGTCTCTCTTTATACTAGCTTGTTGATTAACGGATGATCAAGGTTTCCTGATCATTGACATTGGATGTCGTTAATAACAAGGTCATATCATTGGAGAATGATGTGATGAACATACACCCACAGTAGTTATAGCAATACGATCATGTCATCAAAGTTTCTATTGCTGTATCAAACTTTCACGAAGTAACCCTAATCCTTAGACCATGAGATCACGTCAATCACTGACACCGGAAGAGTACTTTGATTCCATCAAACGTCACACCGTAACAGGGTGATTATAAAGGTGTCGTTGGGTACTTGGAAAGTGTTAGTTGAGGCTCGTGGATCAAGAGTGGGATTTGTCCATCCAGATGACGGAGAGATATACTCTGGGCCCTCTCGGTGATATCACATTGACATCGCTTGCAAGCACGTGACTGGCTCACGAGGATGTTATATCACGGAACGAGTAAAGAGTACTTGTCGGTAACGAGATCGAACTAGGTATGGATGATACCAAATGATCGGATCTCGGACAAGTAAAATATCGCGAGACAAAAGGAATTGGTTACGGAGTTTTTGGTTCACACGATCACTAGTTCATCGTTGAGTAAGTGGGAGTCATCATGGATCTCCAGATCCCGCTGATGATTATTGATCAGAGAAGAGTCTCTGTCATGTCCATTTTATTCACGAACCGTATGGTGACCCACTTAAGGATTCGTTGACGCGTTTGAGTGGATACGGAACGCCGGATAATATACTGGACAGCACATGGACTGTTTTGATAAAACTGCTGGAATAGTTTCGGTATATCAAAATAGTGCAAGGGGATAATTGTTAATGTGTTCATTGAATGAAGTGTTCATCAATGAAGTACTCATTGAATGAAGTGTTCATTAATTTGAGTGACATTAAACAAGATAATTAAAAGTGTTTTAATGTGATAAACTCTTGGAATTTTGAGTGGAGAATTATGGAAGTTATGGGAATAATGTGTGACCCTTTGTTTTTGTGAGTGGAGAGTCCACCCACATGATGAAGGGAGAGGTGGGGGCACCTCTTGGGGCGTGCTACCCCTTGGGGGCTGCCTCCCCCTCCTATATATAGATGGGTGGAGGTCCTCACACAACTCATTCCATCGCTTTCTCATATGCCCTTTGGTTGGCATCTTCCTCCCCTTGCTAGCTGATCCAGTTTCACGAGTACGGTGCTTAGGCGAAGCCCTGCTCAAGATATTCTCTACCACCACCACCACTATGTTGTAGTGCTGCTGAAGTTCCCGAGGATCCACTACTTCCGCTGCCCAACTGGAGCAAGGGGCGGAGGTCGTCGCTGATCTGTACGTGTGACCGACTACGGAGACGCTACCCGTTCGTGGCGTCAAGTCTTCATCACGACCTTGAGGTCGGCGAGTGTTCGACTACATCACCCACGAGAATAGTTCTCGTTAAAGCTTTTGGTCTTCGAGGGTGAGTCCTTCTCAAACCGTTACAAGTTATTTCCTAGATGTGATCTTGGCAGTTGCAATCGTAGGAATTTTTTTTTGTTTTCTATGCAACGAACCCTTCAGTGGTATCAGAGCCTCGTCTATGCGTAGATGCTTTGTACGGTTAGAACACATAGAGATGTGGGCGTTGATCCTCTAGTTGTTACCCTCTTTTGTGCACTTGTTCATATTACGACAATGTTGGATTGAAGCGGCCCTAAGCGCAGATTGCGTGTCACGCTTGACATACGGCTTGTACCGTATAAAGTGGCTTTGGGGGTGTCAGTTTCTCTAACATTAGTGATATGGCATTTGCAACGGAGGGCCCTGGAAAGGTATGAAAAGAAACAACTAGCGAATCAACGTTGTGGTTCTTGTCCGTAGGTAAGATCGGTTCTTTCCTAGGAAGCCCAAAACCACGTAAAATTTGCAAAGATAATTTAGAAGCGTCTAACTTGTTTTTGCAGGGCATGTGATGTGATATGGTCATTGTTACAAAATTGTTGTATGAAATGAGATTTATTGTAAACAACCGGCAGGAGCCATATGGTTGTGTTTTTCCTTTTTAAGGCCTGCGTGCTGTAGATATATCCATGAGATATATTGTAATGGAGAAGGACGACCAGGGTGGTGGCGCCATGGACCTTGGTGCCGCGCCGGTGGCATGATGGAGATCATACCAAGACGCACAAAGATGGAGATCTATTGCGAGAAGGACCATATCATATCACATTATCCATGCATGTGATGTTTATCCTTTTATGCATCTTATTTTGCTTAGTTACGATCATGATCGCTGCGGTAGCATTATAAGATGATCCCTGTCACTTAATATCAAGGATCATTATATGTTCTTCCTTAGTATGCACCGTTAAGAAAGTTCGTCGTTTCGAGACACCACGTGATGATCGGGTGTGATAGACTCTACGTTCGCATACAACGGGTGTTTTCAAGCCTAGCATGTACATACATGGCCTTGAAACACATGCAAATACTAAGGTTCTACTTGGCGAGCCTAGCATGTACAGACATGGCCTCGGAACATGGACCGAAAGGTTAAGCACGAGTCATATGGATGATATGATGAACCATATTGAGATGCTCGCCATTGCAGCTACACCGCCTCACGTGATGATCGGTCGTGGTGTAGTGAATTTGGTTCGTGTAATCACCAAAGACGACTCGAGGGATGTTGTTTTTGAGTGGGAGTTAGAGGAACTCATTTTATCATGAACTAAATCAAAGTGAATTTGCATAGTTCGTTGTAGTCATTGGCATTTGTTTACTACCTTTGCGCTTAGCTATAATTGAGATAATAGAACTATAGAATTCTGGATATTTAACTTTACGGACTGGTACCGTATTGTTTGAGTGTCAATCTAAAGTTTAAAGTCTTATTGCAAACTTTAGCAAACCTTGCTTGCTCCATGAAGTTTAATAATGTGTATTAAATCGAGAGTAACAATTCCAGTGTTAGTGTCTAAGTATCACACTTGCCTCCATGATCCTTGATATTCAAATGTTGTTTGTTATTATCAAGGTTATCTAGGAGCTGAAAGGATTGTTTCAGAAACTATCATGTGTGGAAGATATAACGATATCTGAAACAATTTTAGTTGCAATGTGATAGAGTAAAATTTAGTGAGAAACATGTTCTCATATTGTATGAGAATTTGTGAAGGTTGGAGACACTATGTGTCCTAATCTCCCAAAAAGGTTTTGGGAACTAATATTGTACTCACAGTTTGTCCCTATGAGCTATGGTAGTTTTGTCATGAAAGTTGTCATGATAGGATGAATGGAAGATGTAGGTAAAATGTTTACTACACTATAAGATTACTAAAGAATGGAATTTGGAAGAACACCAAACATTTGATGACGGTGATCTACATCAAAGTGAGAATCAAAGGGTGTTATTATTTGACTAACACACTTTGGATTATGTGTCATTTGAATGGTGCCACAAGTGATGTTGATAAATTCTTCTAAAAAGGAAAGGAATTGCTGAAAGAGGATCTGAAAAATATTTTGGCGAAAAGAAAAAGGAAAAGACTGGAAATGTCCAGCTCGGGTATATAGATGATATACATGTTATGGGTATATTCATTGCTTGTTAAACAGTGTGATTCTTGAGTATTGGATACTGATTGGTTGGTATGAAGTGTCATACGGAACAACGCAATACAAGAGTTGCAATGACCTGAGTAACTAGCAAATGAATATGGGATGATTATCATCAAGAACAAAATAAAGTGTTATTGTGTTTATCGTTGGAATTAAACCTAGCCTTCAAGATTTATTTGAATAATTGTTATTCTGTTCTGGTGTTATACGAACAATAGTTGTTCAAATTATCACCATATTCATAGAAGATGGATGAACTCTATAAATCTTGTTGGAGAAATCACATCCATAATAACTGATGCTAAATATGTCGCAAGACAAATGATTAGAAGATCACTTATGAGTGACACCACCGTTTGAATCATATTGGAAAGAAACACATGAAGAAACTCCATGGTGATGGAATTTTGGAGTGTTTTGATTTTGAATCAATTGACGGTTGTGAGAAATTTATAGAGATGATTGAAACACTGTTTAAATCATATTGGAAAGATAACATGAAGAAACTCCATGTTGGTGGAATTTTGGAGTCTTTTGATTTTGAATCAACTGACGCTTGTAAGAATTTCCTAGAAATGATTGAAACTCCGTTCATAGGCAAAGAAGGACGGACGGCTAACTTATTGGACATTATACATGTTGATGTGTATAGTTCATTATGTGTAGCCGTGTGTGGTGGGTCTTATAACTTCATATACTTTAACCGAGGTTTTGAGTGGATATATGTGTATATTTACTTGATAAGGAAGAAGTATGAAATGTTTGAAAGTGTTCAAATAAATTTCAAGATGAAGTGAAAATCATTGTAACGAGAAAATAAGAGTTTATGATTGGATCATAAAAGAAGATTTTTGAGTTAAAAGTTTAGCAAATGCCTGAGAGTTTAGGAATCGTTCCAAAACTTGCATTTCCCGAAACACCATAGGAGTATGGAGTGTTCGAGAGATGCAATCAAACCTTATTTGACATGGTAAGGATCAAAGGTGTTATTTATAAAAATTGCCATTATATTTTAAGGATTAAGCTTTAGAGACTACCGCTTTTCACTGAAAAGAGCGCCATCGAGATCCATTGAAATGACACCATATGAGTTATGGAATGGGATAAAACCCAATTTGTCTTTTCTTAAATTTTGGTATGCAAGGCATATGTAAAATGTTTACAACCAAAGTCGGATAAAGTACGTTTTTGTAGGTTATCCCAATGTAACTGTTGGGTATTCCTCCATAAAGACAAAAGTGTTTTGTGGCTAAGTGCATCAAGTTTCTTGAGAAGGAATTTTTTGCGAAAAGTTAAGTGGGAGGACAGTAGAACTTCGATTAGGTTGTTGAACCTAAGCTTTATGTGCTAAGTGGCGCAGTGCCGGAAAGTGTCCTGGAAGCGGCCGCAATGCTCTTGGCTCCCGTGTCCCAAAGGTTGTGGTCACGGCGATCTAAGTTCCTATTGAACTGCGTAGTTCGGATAATCGATCAAATAGTAAGATTTGAGATTGAATCATTGTTATTTGATAATAATGGACCGACTACATGCAAAGAAGCAATGATGGGCCCTGACTCCGTCAAAATGGCTAGAAGCTATAAAATCCGTGATAGTTCCATACACGAGAAACCAAGTTTCTGAACTTGGAAGACCCTCTCGATACCGTGTTTGGATCTATAAAGAAACAAACGTGGATGTTCTCACATCTATGAAATATTCGACATATCGTTAAAATGGTTTACGATTATGTTCAAAGAGTTGGCTATGACAAGATTTGATCTTTCATAACGATATTTAGTCTGGACGGATTATTGTAGCAACCACTACATATGCTAGTTTTGGTATATGGTAGTTGAACAAACGGAACAACGTTCTTCTAATAGAATGGTTACCTAGGACGTGTATAGGACACGGTCCAAATGGTTCTGTTAATTCAAAGGATGCTAAAATAGCATGCAAATTTCAATGGTTGAAATAAGCATTCGCGGAGTTGGAATCTTCATCATGATGAAATTGTTAAAACATTTAGTTTCATCAGAGACGGTGAAGATGCTTGCTTTTGCAAGAAATTAAGTGGGAGCACTGAGACATATTTCTAATACATTATGTAGAAGACATATTGTTGATTGGAAATGATGTATCTTTTATTGACACAGGTGAAGTTTCATTGAAAATTTGATTTTAATGGAAGATTTGGGCAAAACCAGTATATTGGGCTAATATGGTCTATATAGATAGATTGAGGTGCTAATATGGTTGGGCCGAAGTACATATATGAAATATTGAATAAGTTCAATATGGAAACGACGAGAAAGGTTCTTGCCGCATGGAAAAGGTTGAAGCGAGATTCAAGTGTTTTGACACTTGGTGAGTAAAATCACATGAGTGATTTGATCAATCATGTACACCATGATATGTACAATTCCAGAATGTCCTATGCTCTAAATGTTATGAGCATATACATGAATGATTCATAAGATGATCATTGGACAATAGTAAAGATATCCTTACGTGCTTTGGAAGGACTAAGAATATATATTATGTATGTTGGACAATAGTTCATTGTAAAGTGTTACATTGATACTAGTTTTGTCGCAAGATACAATCTAAATTTATCTCAATTTTGGCGGTATGTTAAGGTGGAAAAATGTAATGGAAGAAAGTTCCATGATAGATTTGGAATAGTTCCAAATGGATTTGGATGAGTTCCAAAGTTAAGACATTATAACGAATACTACAACGAAAGGCTAAGTATATGACTGCTCTAGCAGCAGCGAAGGAGGGCATTTGTGTCAAGAAGTTTGTTTCACAAACTAGGTGTAGTTCCAAGCGAGCTAATACAATGAAGATCTATTGTACGACAATAGATTCAACATGTTTTGAGCTCAAGGGACTAAGGTCTCACCAGAGGACCAAATTTATGCAATGCCATCTCATTGGTGAATGAGTGATGCGTAGAGACGCAAAGAAATGCAAATACACACGGACCTGAAGTGTCAGATCTGGATATTAGGTTTACCACTAGCAATGCGTATGGATAACACCTGAATGCCATAGGTGTTGGATGCGCAAGTACCAAACTAGATTATTGACTCTAGTGCAAGTGGGAGACTGAAGGGAATATGCCCGAGAGGCAATAATAAAGTGGTTATTATCTTATTCCATGTTTATGATAAATGTTTATTTTCATGCTATAATTGTGTTAACCGGAAACGTTAATACATGTGTGTTTAATAAACAAAGAAAAGGTTCCTAGTAATGTCTTTCTTTATACTAGCTTGTTGATTAACGGATGATCAAGGTTTCCTGATCATTGACATTGGATGTCGTTAATAACAAGGTAATATCATTGGAGAATGATGTGATGAACATACACCCACAATAGTTATAGCAATACGATCATGTCATCAAAGTTTCTATTGCTGTATCAAACTTTCACGAAGTAACCCTAATCCTTAGACCATGAGATCACGTCAATCACTGACACCGGAAGAGTACTTTGATTCCATCAAACGTCACACCGTAACAGGGTGATTATAAAGGTGTCGTTGGGTACTTGGAAAGTGTTAGTTGAGGCTCGTGGATCAAGAGTGGGATTTGTCCATCCAGATGATGGAGAGATATACTCTGGGCCCTCTCGGTGATATCACATTGACATCGCTTGCAAGCACGTGACTGGCTCACGAGGATGTTATATCACGGAACGAGTAAAGAGTACTTGTCGGTAACGAGATCGAACTAGGTATGGATGATACCAAATGATCGGATCTCGGACAAGTAAAATATCGCGAGACAAAAGGAATTGGTTACGGAGTTTTTGGTTCACACGATCACTAGTTCATCGTTGAGTAAGTGGGAGTCATCATGGATCTCCAGATCCCGCTGATGATTATTGATCAGAGAAGAGTCTCTGTCATGTCCATTTTATTCACGAACCGTAGGGTGACACACTTAAGGATTCGTTGACGCGTTTGAGTGGATACGGAACGCCGGATAATATACTGGACAACACATGGACTGTTTTGATAAAACTGCTGGAATAGTTTCGGTATATCAAAATAGTGCAAGGGGATAATTGTTAATGTGTTCATTGAATGAAGTGTTCATCAATGAAGTACTCATTGAATGAAGTGTTCATTAATTTGAGTGACATTAAATAAGATAATTAAAAGTGTTTTAATGTGATAAACTCTTGGAATTTTGAGTGGAGAATTATGGAAGTTATGGGAATAATGTGTGACCCTTTGTTTTTGTGAGTGGAGAGTCCACCCACATGATGAAGGGAGAGGTGGGGGCACCTCTTGGGGCGTGCTACCCCTTGGGGGCTGCCTCCCCCTCCTATATATAGATGGGTGGAGGTCCTCACACAACTCATTCCATCGCTTTCTCATATGCCCTTTGGTTGGCATCTTCCTCCCCTTGCTAGCTGATCCAGTTTCACGAGTACGGTGCTTAGGCGAAGCCCTGCTCAAGATCTTCTCTACCACCACCACCACTATGTTGTAGTGCTGCTGAAGTTCCCGAGGATCCACTACTTCCGCTGCCCAACTGGAGCAAGGGGCGGAGGTCGTCGCTGATCTGTACGTGTGACCGACTACGGAGACGCTACCCGTTCGTGGCGTCAAGTCTTCATCACGACCTTGAGGTCGGCGAGTGTTCGACTACATCACCCACGAGAATAGTTCTCGTTAAAGCTTTTGGTCTTCAAGGGTGAGTCCTTCTCAAACCGTTACCAGTTATCTCCTAGATGTGATCTTGGCAGTTGCAATCGTAGGATTTTTTTTTGTTTTCTATGCAACGAACCCTTCACAATCGGCCTCCGAGTGGTCACCTCCTGGGCTTGTTTGCCTTTGCCAGCTATCGGCGCGACCTTGGCAACCTTGCTAGGAGCCATACCAGCGGAGGAGCTAGTGGTCGAGGTGCGCTTTACCGGCACCTTTGGGGGTTTGGCACGAGGAGCTGCATCAGAATCATCAGCCTTTGAGACACTTTCATCATCACTCTATTCGGCCAAAAATTGCTCAAGGGAAGGGTCAGGCGTACCCCCTTGAGCCGGCAGCCGGGTGTCGGTCCTTGGAGGATTGGCGGTCTCGGCATCATCGCCCTCGGCGTCCATGGAGTCGGAGGATCCTCCGGAAGACTCGCCATCATCTTCGTCATCGTCATCGGACTCGGCGGAGGGTATCTTGCCATTATATTCAAAGTCGGCGGGGTCTTCCTCCGCGCGGTCGGGGGCGTATACGCCAGCTTCCTGGCCATCCTCCATTAGGTCGGACTGGATAAAATGCTGGAAAGAAAATGGAAGTGATCAGAGCAATCGGAAGAAAGAGCAATCGGAGGAAAAAGCATTCGGAGCATACCACAGGCGACTTCTGCTGGTGGGTGAGGTAATCAAGCCCGAAGCGGAAGGGGTCTGGCAATGGGCTAGAGGTAATAGCTTTCACCCGGGCGCAGAGATCTTCAGTCTTCACTCGCCACGTGCAGAGCCGAGTGGGATCTCGGAGACCTGACATGTCGCAGAGGCGGTGCACTCGGCGCTGCAGGGGGAGAATCCGAGCTTGAAGCCAAGCGGCTACCAGGTCGGTTGGGAGGAGCCCTTCTTGCTCCAGCTGGGCGACCCTAGCAACCTGATCATCGACATCGAGGTCTCCGACGCCGTACTTCAGTGACCACTGATGCTTCTCAATCGGCCGGGCAAGGGAGAATTCGGGCAGATTGAGAAGATCGGGGCCTTGGTCGGGCGACTTGACGTAGAAGAACGAGGTTTGCCAGTTCTTGCAGGACTGGACAATCTCGGGACTTTTATACCTCTGCTTGCCGGCTGCGACGAGACAACTACCGCAATCGGTCATGTCAGTCGGGTACGATGGCTCGCCGCCTTCGATGGTGGAGGGCACCACAGTTCCTGTCCGGGCATTATGAGCTCGGAGGTTGAAGAAGCGTTTCCAGAGGGCGATGCTCGGACGGCAGCTGAGGTACCCCTCGCAGAGTGTCACGAACCCCGAGAGGATCATGATGAAGTTGGCCGCGAGATGATGGGGTTGCAGTCGGTGGAAGTCAAGAAATCCACGGAGAAACGAGCTGGCGGGGAGGCCGAATCCACGCTCGAAGTGAGCAAGGAACACGACCCTCTCGCCAGCGCGTGCGCTGGGCACGACCTCGGCCTGGCCAGGGATGCGCCACCTGACCTCCGCGGGCATCTGACGGGTGCGGATCTGGGCCTGGACGGCGTCGGCGGTGGCCTGAGAACCCCTCCAGCACCCGCGGCTCGCCTGTGACACATCTCGCCGGGGCGCCATGGTTTTCACAGACGAGAAGAGAAGGAGAGAAACAGAGGGAGGTGGAGCGCGAAAGCGGCGGTGGAGAGTCACTGCGGAGGCGGCGGAGGCGCTAAAGAGCACGAGTCCGTGGCCGGAGCAGGTCCAGGGCACAGAGGTTCGCGGCAGAGAGTTTTGCGTGGAGTAGCAATGGAGCAGAGGAGAGGGAGCTCGAGGTTGAAGACGGCGTCTGAGGAGAAGGAAGAGGCGAAGGCACCCCCCTGCGGCTTATATGGGCGGCGGGGGGGGGGGAAGTGGGATGCGTCTGCGGCTGTGTGGCTCGGTGTGGCCTAGGGCACAGGAAGGGCAACCGGAAAACCAGCGCAGAGGATCCGGGCGCAAGAGGCGAGGCGTGCGACGTGGGGGTCAGGCCCTGCAGTTATGTCAAGTCGCGCGTGGGTCGTGGGTCCCAGCTCATTGATCACATCCCGGAAGAATCGGAGGTAACCGTTGGAATGAAATCGGCGAAGGATGTTCCGCCAAAAAAGAGAAGACACAAGCTGGGAACAAAACAAACCCAATCGGACGAGAAGCTTGGTCAGCCGAGTGTGATCTCCGAGTCGGCCGACGGGCTCAGAACGACACACCCGATGAGGCCATAGCAAACGGAGGATGTCAAGAGAGAGATTAAAAACTGCAAAGGCCCCGCGGTCGAGTGACCGTGGGACCTTTACAGCTTTAGGGGCTACTGTCGGGGGATTGGTACCCGGGTAGGCTAACCCAAGCGGAAGTAACCTTTCAAGACAAGGATGGGCCGATTAGACCGCAGCTGGGCCAAGCTGGGCAGATGTACGACTGATTGCTCCAAGGCAATCAGCCGTATCAAATGCCAGCAGTCGGCCCAGGCGCAATCGGCCCACCCTTTCGTTAACCAAGACAATCATCCGATTGGTCGGCAGCTGGTCCGGGGTTGATACCTAGCAAGCCGATTGCCCAGAGCAATCGACCTCGCCAGGAACCACCAGTCGGACCAGGCGCAATCGGAACTACCTACCACCCAGTCGGGGGTATGATTACGAGGTCATAAATGCCATATCCCGAGATATCTGGGTGGCAGGAAGGCCAAGTCACGTCGAGGATTTGCTGGAGATACGGTGTCGACCTCCCCGCCGATTCCGCGGACAGGCCGACAAGACCATACTCCCTAGCTCCACTATTCGTCCCTACATCCTACAAGCGTACAGCATGGGCCACCGCTCGTAGGCTCGGATCACCCGGAGAGGAGCAGTCGGTGGGCCCAGGCTGATTAGAGGATGACATCTGGGCCCATTCGGCAATGAAGTTACCGAAGTACCCTGGGCTCACACTATAAGAGCCATGGTACCCCTCCTGCGTGAGGGACGATCCGCACTAGAGCACCATAACTCATTTCCCCCCAGTTCATTCACTGCTTGTAGTTACTCCTCAGGGAAGTAGGTGAGAACCTTGCCCACGGCGGCGGAGCTCACCTTCCCCTGAGAAGATAGAGAAGCAATTATTGTAGCCAGATCATTGATATACAAGAGACAAGCAGGAGTAGGGGTGTTATCTCTCCGGAGAGCCCCGAACCTGGGTACATCGTGGTGTCTTCACCGTGCTTGTGCCCAACCCGATTCCGGCACCATCGACATCCTCTCCCTCGAGTCTTCCCCCTCACTTTAGCCATCCCATGGCATCTGGCGTTACGTATCGACGACAGTGCACCGGTGTGACCGCGCGGGACGACGACGGCGAGGCAGCAACACGACCAAAGGGTCCAGTCCCGGAGGCTCCCGTTCCCTACACGTTTGAGCAATAGTTAGCAACCGCCAAGGCACATGAAAGTGGTAGCAACTGATTGGGCAAGTAAATTACCGGGGTTAAGCCGGCGTAGTAGAAGTTCTGGGCGAACTCTTCCTTCGATACAAACTCCGGCTTAAGCCCGGCTCGAGGAGGTCATGGCGGTATATCAACGAGCACTCCCATAAGCCGAGCACTCTCTTGAGCCTGCAAGATAGTTAACATGTCAGACATTGCACAAAAGTATAAAAATTGAGACTTGTCATCTTTTGAAAAAAAGAAAGGTTGGAACTTACATCTTCTTTTGCCTCTTTCCACGCCTCGTGTACTTCTGCTCTCTGTCTCCACTGCGCAAGGTCCACCAAATAGGCGTCGTTGTGGGCCTTGTAGGCCGCCTCGAAAGCAGCCTACAATTACAAAAATTGAACTATCTCATCAACTAAGCCACTGAGGAAGTAGTATTGTCACAGAAAGGATGGAAATGAGAGAAACTTACATCGTAGCCAGTCTGAGAAGGCCGTCGTCGAGGAGGCGGTGCGGGGTCGTTGGGACCGAGGGTAGCCTTGTCCGCGTGAGGCTCAAAGTGTTAGCCCATGTCCGTGAACAACGTCAGACAAATGACCTACATATGCCATCTACAAACATTAAATCACACTTATAAACATAACCTAGCTCCACATGCAGGTTTTCAATGATTCCGGCCCTCCGACGGTCATTCACCTCCGAAACCCTAGATCGGGGGGCCCCACAGATCTACCCTGATAGCTTTCTCCGTACGAGGATGGAACAATGGACTTTTTATCTATCTATGTTTGTTTAGCACATATGTACATGGAAAACCAAGGTTGAACACATTTCACCACATTATTCACACCGGTAGACCCGTACCGGGAGTTTCCACATACAGATCGACGATTTTACGAAGTGTTAGCCCATGTCCGTGAACAACGTCAGACACATGACCTACATATGCCATCTACAAACATTAAATCACACTTATAAACATAACCTAGCTCCTCATGCAGATTTTCCAATGATTCCGGCCCTCTGACGGTCATTCACCTCCGAAACCCTAGATCGGGGGTGGGGGGGGGGGCGCAGATCTACCCTTATAGATTTCTTCGTACGAGGATGGACCAATGGACTTTTTTTATCTATCTATGTTTGTTTAGCACATATGTACATGGAAAACCATGGTTGATCACATTTCACCACATTATTCACACCGGTAGACCCGTACCGGGAGTTTCCACATACGGATCGACGATTTTACTAAGTGTTAGCCCATGTCCGTGAACAACGTCAGACACATGACCTAAATATGCCATCTACAAACATTAAATCACACTTATAAACATAACCTAGCTCCACATGCAGGTTTTGCAATGATTCCGGCCCTCCGACGGTCATTCACCTCCGAAACCCTAGATCGAGGGGCCCCGCAGATCTACCCTTATAGCTTTCTCCGTACGAGGATGGACCAATGGACTTTTTTATCTATCTATGTTTGTTTAGCACATATGTACATGGAAAACCAAGGTTGAACACATTTCACCACATTATTCACACCGGTAGACCCGTACCGGGAGTTTCCACATACGGATCGACGATTTTACTAAGTGTTAGCCCATGTCCGTGAACAACGTCAGATACATGACCTACATATGCCATCTACAAACATTAAATCGCGCTTATAAACATAACCTAGCTCCACATGCAGGTTTTCCAATGATTCCGGCCCTCCGACGGTCATTAACCTCCGAAACCCTAGATCGGGGGGGGGGGCCCGCAGATCTACCCTTATAGCTTTCTCCGTACGAGGATGAACCAATGGAATTTTTTATCTATCTATGTTTGTTTAGCACATATGTACATGGGAAACCATGGTTGAACACATTTCACCACATTATTCACACCGGTAGACCCGTACCGGGAGTTTCCACATACGGATCGACGATTTTACTAAGTGTTAGCCCATGTCTGTGAACAACGTCAGACACATGACCTACATATGCCATCTACAAACATTAAATCACACTATGGGCCTTCCACCACACTTTTACACATACCCTAGGTCCACATGCAAGTTTTTGTAGGATTCCGACGCTTCAGCGGTAATTCACGTGTTACATCCTGTTCCAGAGGGGGGTGTGGAGGTCTACCCCTATAGCTTTCTTCGCACGATGTTCCAACAATGTATTTTTTTGTTTGTTGAGGTTTTTTAGGACATAACTACATGGAAAACAAGGTTAGGACCTTGTAACACATCGTAGCCCCCGGTATACCCGCAAACGGGTGTATTCCACACCTACATGCATGTCCATGACTTTGCATATATAGTGTTATCGCATGAATGTGGAGATGGTCACACCAAGGAGCTAGACATTGCATTTATGCATGGATCTTACACCACACTTGGACACATACCCTATACATGAAAGTTCATGCGGTACTACGGCGCTCTAGCGGTCTTTCTTCACCGAAACCCGGCCTAGTCCGGGCGCGAGGGCCGGGGTGGGGAGGGGGCGGCGGTTTACCCTTATAGCTTTCTCCGCACGAGGTACAACTGTGAAGCATACATATTAATATAGTAATAGTAGCATAATATATTTTAATTTAGTATTATAATTTATTAATATATCATTTTATGTATTAATTAGTAGACACAAAAAGAATAAAGAGGCGTATATCGAGGGTTGACATGAGATGATATATATTATAATCCCATTTCCAATATTATTTTATGTATTAGTAATATAAGATTAAACGGTAAAAAATATATGAAAATAGGGTCTACGCCGACGGCCAAAGGTCGGGGCCGTCGGCGTAGCCTCCACTGACTAACGGGGTTATCGCCCGCCGTCACTGGGGTCCACCCGACAGGCCTTTCGCCGACGGCTTGACGTACGCCGACGGCAGCCCTCGGCGTAAAGTGGACCTACGCCGACGACCTTTCTACGCCGACGGCGGCCCTCGGCCTAAAGAGGCCTACGCCGAGGGCTTTGGGACGCCGACGACCCGTTACAAGGGCTGACGAGTCGGGCCTCTACGCCGAAGGCCCCGACATTTGGCCGTCGGCGTAGAGATTGGCCGTAGGCGTCAGCCGCCTCTCCCGTAGTGCCTATTCGAAAGGAGGTTACCTGATCTACGACGCCGAGAAGAACTCCCTCTCGGCGATCCCCCAGCCCCCCTATGAGAGCTTCCGTGCAAGCGTCGGGGTCGGAGCCGTCATCCTTCGCCTGACCGACGGCGGGGAGGGCGCCTACGTTCTTGCCGATCTCACCAAGGTGAAAGCCTCCAACACACCTGAACCTTAAGCCACACTCTACATGTGGCACTCCGGCAACACAGAATGGGTCTCGAGGGTTGCGCCCTTGCCCCGTGCTGTGTGCCCGCCCAACCATGTCTTCAGGGCTGACATGTGCTTCTCCTACGGAGGCTCTACCCTCTGCTGGGTTGATCTGTTCATAGGCATGGTGATCTGCGATGATCTGTGCCCCGTGCTAGAGCATCGCTCCGACCTCAAGTTCTCACTAGTGGACAGACCCCCATATTTTCCCGGTTCATAAGGGCCTTTGGTCCCGGTTTCACACCCGGGACCAATAACTCGGGATTAATGATGGTCCCGGTTGGCCCACGAACCGGGACCGAAGAGGCTCCAGGTGGCCAGGCGCGCAGCGAGAGGGGAGGGGTCATTGGTCCCGGTTGATAGGAAGAACCGGAACCAAAGAGGGGTCATTGGTCCCGGTTGATAGGAAGAACCGGGACCGAAGAGGCTCCATTTTCTGATTTTTTCCATTTATTTATTTTGTTTTCCATTTTATTATTTATTATTTATTATTTATTACTTATTACTTATTATTTATTACTTATTATTTATTATTTATTATTTATTACTCTCAATCTAAGATCATTATAGTTAATCTCAAATCAAATTGACCTTCATGGTCAAACTTCCCCAAGGGTCACCCATCCTCACACTACTCCAGTCCCAGCACGCTTAACTACTCAGTTCCATTCAACACCTACCCCAACTCGCTTAACAGACACTTCTTGATATATGTATCATATCAATCCTATTAAACCTTGTTGATGTCTATGTTGTGATGAAATTTTAAAAAGAAATTAAACTTCCCGATCGGTTACCTATTATATTTTAAATGTTTTTAAATTATTTTTTTGAAAAAATATATTTCTTTTATAATTTTGAACACACATTTTTTATTTTCGGAGTGACAAAAATGTGGTTTTTTGTGAAGATTCTACCAAATATTTGATGTAAACTTGAACCACTTTATTTTTGTAAAATACTGGACCATATTTTATTTACAATTGACCAAAGTTTCCATGTAATATGGTTTTTATATACCTCTTCTGAAAAGGACAAATTTCCGCAGATTTAGCTGGAACGGGGTCAAATTTGAACTACATGTGCTTGATAGTTTGCTCTTTATTTTTTGAAAAAATCATTTCTAGATACACAAGTAGTCATTTCATCAGGGATCCACCAAGACTTTTGTAAGATTCCACCCCTATCTATTACCGGTCATGCCCTCCGTTTTGACTGCTTTTTGAAATCGACAAAAATAATTCAAAAAAAATAAAACAATTGTAAAACCTTCGCGTTGCATCCTAATTTATGTCTTAGTAACCATACAAAACAACAAACTTGGAATAAAGCAAATATCTTATAAAAGTCTTTTCAAAATGAGCTATCGAGTATGAAGATTCATGAGTTTCAAGCCAAATGACCGATGTTACAGCTAGTTTGAAAGGATAGTTTTCCCAAATGATCTCATATTTTGCACATGTGTGTATATTATACTAGCCAACAAGTTTGCCAAAGGAAGTTTTTATTTTCTTTGCACGAAAAATCCATTTTCCATTTTCCGAGTGACAAAAGTAGGGGTTTTTTGTGAAGGATCTACCAAATATTTGATGTCAACTTGAACTACTTTAATTTTGTAAAATATTAGACCATGTGTTATTTACAATTGACCAAAGTTTCCATGTAATATGGTTTTTATATACCTATTCTGAAAAAGACAAATTTCCACAGATTCAGCTGGAACGGGGTCAAATTTGAACTACATGTGCTTGATAGTTTGCTCTTTATTTTTTGAAAAAATAATTTCTAGATACAAAACTAGTCATTTCATCAGGGATCCACCAAGACTTTTATAAGATTCCACCCCTATCTATTACCGGTCATGCCCTCCGTTTTGACTACTTTTTGAAATCGACAAAAATAATTCAAAAAAAATAAAAAAATTGTAAAACATTCGCGTTGCATCCTAATTTATGTCTTAGTAACCATACAAAACAACAAACTTGGAATAAAGCAAATATCTTATAAAAGTCTTTTCAAAATGAGCTATCGAGTATGAAGATTCATGAGTTTCAAGCCAAATGACCGATGTTACAGCTAGTTTGAAAGGATAGTTTTCCCAAATGATCTCATATTTTGCACATGTGTGTATATTATACTAGCCAACAAGTTTGCCAAAGAAGTTTTTATTTTCTTTGCACGAAAAATCCATTTTCCATTTTCCGAGTGACAAAAGTAGGGGTTTTTTGTGAAGGATGTCAACTTGATTTTCCATTTTCCGAGTGACAAATATTTGATGTCAACTTGAACCACTTTATTTTTGTAAAATATTAGACCATGTGTTATTTAAATGGAGTATATTGCAAATGAATTGCAAATTCAAACTCCAATTTGAATTCAAGTTAGCCAAGTTGTAAATGCTATTGTGTGATCAAAGTAATTCATATTGAAATGTGTATGATATGCCTCTGATGTGCAACTGAAATGTGGTATGCTGCTATGGTTCAAGTTGCACAAGCATTTGAAATGAATTTGATTTAATTCCAATGAATCCAAATAGCAAATGCTACTGGTCCCATTTTAAATTCAACTCAAACATAGTTCAAAAATGGATATTTGGATAGATTATTTTCTCCTGATCATTTTTCATATATTATATGTTAAATTTGGAGTTAATATGAATTTTCTATGAATTTTCAAAGTTTCACTTAATTTCTGCCATTTTCTGATTTATTCTTTAATCAGAAAAAATAAAAAAAAATGTAAAACCAACGGTCCCAGTTTTTGCGACAAATCGGGACCAATGCCTCGCCAGAGCATTGGTCCCGGTTGTTGGCAAAAACCGGGACCGTTGTAAAACCAACGGTCCCGGTTTTTGCCACCAACCGGGACCAATGCCTCGCGGCAAAAACCGGGACCGTTGCCCCAGTTGAACCGGGACCAATGCCATATCCAGACGAACCGGGACCGTTGCCCGGCATCGGTCCCGGTTCTGTAATGAACCGGGAGCGATGCCTCTTTTGGGCTGGACGAAAGGGGTGTCTGTCTACTAGTGTCTGCTTCATTCCGTTGCCCCAAGAGTGTCCAACCTGCGACCGCGGCCAAAGGCGCAGTAGGCCACTACAGGCAGAGGAGTTTCGTTCCATGGCTTGCGTTGGTGGCTCCATCAAATTCGTCACCATGGATGGCTACTCCGAGATATATACCCGGCCAAGATGTATCGCTGACTATATGGACTCTATCACCAGACCTGAAAACTTGGAAGAGTGGCAAGGTGTATCGTGTGCGTGACATCTGGGCAAGCGAGAGCCACCGCTCCATGGCCTTGCCGAAGATGTTGCCGTCGTACCCGGTCCTGAGCATGCACGAAGATGACGTGGTCTATCTAGTCTTCAGTGATTACAGGTCGGTGGAAGGTAAAAAAGTGGAGTACCATGGTCAGTATTTGCTTCGTGTTGATATGCAGCGTAATACGGTCTCGCATCATCATCCAAGAAGCGCAGAGCAGATACGCGAGCAACTCTTCGCCACTGAGTGCAGTGCATATATACGCTGAGGAACACCCGGTACTACTAATTCCTCTAGCCGGCCATATGTAACTTCATTCGCATATATAGTGATGTAATTATAATTTGAATTCGTTTGTCCCACATCCAATAAACTCCATGTTGAACACGAGATAGCAGATATTTGTTCAACAGAAATCATTAATCTGATATTGATGCAAAGTGAGCCAACACCATACAGTATTAGAATTTAGAACCCAATTTAGTTGATGGCAAGAAGAAGAATTTGCATGTTTCAGGGCATCTATGTTTACAGGAATTTTTTTGCTATACACATTTTAAACTTGTGTGAGAATTGGTAGTTCTAGTCTTAATCAGTCAGTAGCCTAAGATATGTAACCTCATATATATTAAGCATAAAGTTCAAACTTAAACTGGATGCCATAGAAGGTTTAAGGTGAAAAATGTCAAAGATACAAAGTATTAGCTGCTTTGAGTTAGATATTTAAATTCACAGGGGTCCTTTCCGTTGCTGCAGCTTTGCAGCTGTACGCTACCCCTCATTTTTATTTCCAAAATGTTTAAAGCCCCTTTTCTCAGTATGAATGGTTCTTCCAGTCCTCCGACTTTTCGATGCATTGAGACCCTCGACTGCTCTGTCTTCGGGAGAAATCCCCTGCTGGCTCCTGTCCAGCGGCAGCAATGGCGACGCCCTCCCTGCGACACTCCCCTTCTTGAAGGCTTTGCTGTGAACGGTGCTGCGGGTTCGGGCGAAAGTCCTGCAACGATGTCGCCCGCGGGCGTCATTGAACCTTCCTGAAGGCGTTGCAAGCGTTCATTCTTCGGGTCACTCTCCATCCATCCGCCTCTTCATTCATCCACTTTTGCCCTTGTGTGATTGGTCATCCTCTTTGTGCTTGCTCAAGAAACTTTCATGGTTGTCGGATGCTGTGGCGAGCTTCGTGCTTTTGGTGTTGTCCCGGTTCATCTTTGCTTAACGACTACACAATGATGCCTCCCCACCTTGCTAATCGTGTCGACTTGCTGTGGCGGTGTTTCCAATCAAGGCTCGTGATGGGTCACTCGTTGATTGGTGTTGCTCCTCTGTTGTGCAAAGGAGTTGATACGCACAGCATGCGTTAGGATAGTTGTTTAGTGTTGGTATTGTGATCCCTCGACGACACACCATTTCCACTCAATTTTCATGTTGGTCTTTCGGTTTGCTAGCTAGGTAGTGCCTTCTTTGGGGCGTTCATATGTTCTCACCCTATGTAATCTTCTTTCTTGTGCGGTTTTTTAGCCCAGTTTCCCTTATAGACGGGGTCAACTTGTTAAGGTTTTTGATCCGGTTTTCCTTATAAACTGAATCACTTTGAGCAATATATTCGGGTGGGGTAGGTGACCGTTAAAAAAAAATGGTTCTTACAGTAATTCGGACCTGACTTATGCTTACCTTGTGTTTTGTTAGGGAAAGGTCAAAATAGGAAATGCAGGTCCAAGCTTTGATGTAGCTATAAGCTAGTAGACTATCATCATTATCTATTTTGAGTAGTTCAACTGAATATCGCTTGGACATCTATAAGTCCATCCTTACAGTTATCCCTATGTTGCCCGCTGAGTTTCTTTTTTGTAGTCTTTTTATTGTTATAAAATGGTGAACAAGAAAAAAAATACACACGGGCATGCATCATTCCGAAACAGAGACAATTTGATCAGCATTATGAAACTTAAGCACAACCCACAAGTGATGGCCTGGCAAAACAATTCATCTGTTTTGGTAGTTTTTGTTATTCTAGATTAGCTCCCCCTCTCCTCTGGTTTTAACCTTGCATTTGTCTTTTTGGAACAATTAGATGATTCGCTAGATCATTACTTTTCTGATGTGTAATTGTTTTCTTGAGCTCGTAATGGTGTTGTAACGACCTGAATCTGATAAGATCCGAATCTCTGTGCTTATTGTGCTATCCTTGGATCGTAGCTAGCACACACAGTAACAAGAGTGAATATCAAGTAAACATACATCATTTTACTACAAAACGAAGGATCCAGAGTTACATATATGCATACAACTTACACAACTCAAGGCTAGCATATAATACATCGGAAACATACATATTACTAAGCTAGGGGCTCCATCAACGCCATTGGGCTCGTTGAGTGTAGACCCGTGATCCTATCGCCTCTTATATGTCGTCATCTGCACGTGAGTACATCCCAAAATGGGCGAGTAGGCCCTATGGGCGAGTACTTTGATTGTACTCGCAAGTTGCACCAGAAAGAAATATAACAGAATATCCATGTAGGGTAAGTCAAGTGGATAGATATGGTTTATGTGCGGAAAATCCAATTTTCCCTACCTGGAAAAGAAAACATATTTTTTTTTAAAATAAGGAAAATATTTTGTAAGTTTATATATAGGGTTAGAGTGAACACTTGGGTAGAAACACCAAGTTTCAAATCTCCAACCTAAAAAAATACTTAGGGTCGAAGCAGAACACCCCACGTGTTCAAAACATCAACCTATAACCCTTTTATAAATAGATTTTAGAAAAGAGAGGGGAGATCCTTCTTCAGTCTCAGTCTTCAGTTGCTCAAATTGCCCGTATCCGGGGGCACGGCTAATCGAATAGGCTTGACTCTGCAGAGTTTTGTACACTTTACCCACATGCCACAATCAACCCCAATTTATCGCTACACACCTGAGTGCACGATTGAGAGAAAATTGTGACGAAGCTTTCCAGAATGGCCTCCTATACCTGTTCCTAGCACTGCCCGCTCCCTTGGCAATTAAAGTCCCTCATCGATGGCAGTACCTAGGTAAGGGTTTTCCATTAAGGAAAAACTAAGCCAGATCCCATAGTAGCATGTGGATGTACTAGAAGCTACTTCTTACTGTAACTTGGAAGATCTCGGTCTCCTGGGCGGCGGTCCCCACCAAAACCTGTGTGCATGTCCCTTGTCGGGCGCAATCACTCAAGTGTGCAAGTCCTCCGTCGAGCGCAATCACTTAGTGTGCAAGACCCCAGTCAGGCGCAATCACTTGCAGACGTTCCCATCAATCCATTCCGCCTAAAGAGTAGAGTTAAAATAGTATATGATTGTTTTCAAAAGATTTTCATAAAAACATTGCTTCAGGAGGAAGCAAGTTAAACATTTTAAAACAAAGTTTGTTATTGAACCCATCCCAACTATAAGCATGGCTAAGCATATAGGTATAGCATATATCCTATGGCTTTATCTAGCAATATACTTTGTGCAAACTCGAGTAAAACATGCATAGTGTTTAAAATATAGAAAACATGCATAATATGAAAGTATGGGTCAAAGGATGATCAAATTGCAACTTGCCTGAGTCTCGTGAAGTTGATTCTCTATTTTTGTATCGTCACTCCTTCACCTTACAATATATCTAACGATAAAAGAAAGTACTTCAACACACAAAAAAATCCAAACGAACATCCAAATAAAGATACAAACAAAATATATAAATTACTTAACTAGTAATATTGTTAAGATGATAGCTAAGACATAGTCATGAGTTTGGATAGGGTCAAGATAGATTGAATGGAAGTATGACATAGGTTCTACCCTATGGTTGGGACAAATTGGTATAGATGAAGATCACGGTTTTACTATATGGAATGATTTGTGAGACAAGATTTCATAACCCATAATTATATAAAGAAACTATTTAGAATGTTGGACTTATAGTTGGCTATGGAACTTGAAGGTCATCAGCGTTTTAATATATTGGCATTTTTCCATGGTGCATGTGTTACAAGATCAAATACCAAAATAATACAGCTTATGCGAGTTCATCAAGTTAATACAATTTGGTTTAGGTTAATATGGAATTGGGTTTATGGAGTTGGATGACATAAAGATTCTTGTTAAAGGAATTAAATTAAATTCCAATTGATTACAAGTTTTGTTGATAGAATATGACCAGGGATATTCCTAACGATCTTCTCAAGAAGATTGACTCAACAATAAAATTAAACTAATGATGGAATTGAATTTTGATAAAAGAAAGGAAACTAGAGTGTTGAGCCAAAACATGAACTAAACTTAGTTGGAAACATATAGGATGCTTTCTAGCAGAAATATATGGTTCTTGGAACCAATTTTTGTATAAGAAACATTTTCATATGAATTACAGATTAATATATATACTAAAAATACTCAAATAAATATTTAAATTATAATTAATTTCTGGACTTATCAAAAGTGTAATATTTTATTTCTATAATAAACTACATGTTTCCAGGAATCCTGGGATATCAAATTTGTCAAAATCGGAGTTGTGATCTAGAAGATATGATTTTCTGAAGTTTGTTTGTTTTTCTGAAAAAGAATTACGGGATTAAATGAGAGATTGCCACATGGCGGATTCTTATTAGCTGGTACCTCTTCACTTAAGTAGTATGACCAGAGGCGTTTGATCTAGATTTGACGGCTGGGAATACAATGGGATAAAGACTCACCGGGTTGGGTGGCTGGGTCGCCGGAGTTGGGCGGTGCTCTGGCCGGCGTTGGCGGTTTTGATCATCGTTGAAGATGGAATGGTGTACGGGCTGTAGACCTTCAGGACAAGGTTTTGAAGAATATTGCTTTCTGTGCGAGTGGCCACGGCTCGCCGGACTTAGCAAAAGGTCGCCGGAGTTCACGTGAGTTGAGTTGTCGTGCTCCGGCTATAGCGGTGCATAAAAAATTATGTCCAACACGTGAGAAGACGACAATAAAGAAGAATGGAAGAAGAATCGGGCCAAGAGGCTCATTGTATGCGCCGCGATCTACGACGAACGGTGGTGGCAGCAGGAATTTGGGCTATAAATTACATAGAACTTAGAGGAGGATACCTTCTCCTATGAGAGGGATTCAGAAGATGATGGAATGGTCTATCTCAGGGACATATTTATATGGTCCTTGGAGGTTAAAATTGAGCTGCACATGATGGACATTAATTACGATAGTTTCTTTCCGAGGTCATGGCCACTAGGGCATCTTCATGGCGCACTTGAAGAGGAGAAGGGTCGAGGGAGAGGAGAGGAACCAGTTCCGGGGGTCAGTGGGGCTGGAAGAGGGAGAGGCGGCGTCGGGGTCTCGTGCACTGGTTGTCCGGCTCAGCTTCTATACATGCCTGCGTACAGGAGGTTGAAGACGATGGGGTCGTTCCCCTCGTCACGTTTTTTTGTCCTTTTTTCGGCCCAAGCGGAAAAGAGCAAAAAAAACAGAGATATGGGCTTAGCCCAGTAGTATTAATGCTCTTGTTTCTATTTTCCAATAATACTAAAGTTTTAGATTTTAAATATCAAATCTCCCCTAAATAAATCTAGGAAACTCATAGAGGCTAAATAAAATATATGGAGAGTATAGGAAAATATATTTCCCTCTCTGAGTAAATTTTATAAATACATTTTTTATCAAAATAAAAGTATTATTTAAGCTACTAATAAATTCTTGAAATTATTTTAGGCTTTTTTATAAATACCAAAATATCTTTATAAAATATTCAATTGTTTAAATGATAAATATTTACATATTCCCAATAATAATTTTTGAGAAGTCATATTATCTCCACTCATATATTTATTTGATTTATTGGAAATATTTAAATAACCTTTAAATGACAATATCAATTAAACTCCAAATCAAAAGAATTAAAAATAGACATTGGTCCACAATTAATTTGAGAAAGTCATTTGATTCTCACTCTAAAAAATTTAATTGTGATTTCACGAAATTTCAAAAGAAACAAAGATGAAGAAAATCTTTCTTTGATTTTTTTGAATAAACCTCACAACCAAGATTTCCATTATTGGATAAATGATTATCCAATTTCAATGAATGGTTCGCAAAGGTCTAAGAAAAAACTCAAAGTTTTAATTTTCCCTAAAAAACAAATCAAATCAAACAATAATATTTATTTATTAACATTCCAAAATTTAAATTTTTTTGGGATGCTACAAACTGCCACCCTTAAAAGAAATCTTGTCCTCGAGATTTGTAAAGGATAGAAAGAAAATGGGTTATGGTTGAGGCTTCTTGGGTTACTTCCCCATGGTCCATATATCGCCTCAACATATTTGCAATATTATCCTTCACTTTCTTTTGAGAGGATTTCCTTTAGCTGTATAATACTCTATCCTTCTGGTCCTTCGGTATTCTCAGATATATTGGTCCTAGGCTTTAACCATATTGTCATCTAGAAAACTTGTGGAGTCTCCAAAACTTCTTCCTTCCATGCATCTTATGTTGGTTCTTCATCGTGATCTTATTATAAGGTCATATCCTTAACTCATAATAATGGTTCTTCCCCAAAATCAATAAGTCTTAGAGCTATCTATCAAGACGCTCTTGGTGGTCAATGAAATAGCTTCCGATGAACCTCTTGAGAGATCCATTTATTTTTCCTCACCGTACAACCTACGTTAGGCGCGATTGCCAATTGGTAAGGGCAACGTAGATTACCATTCTATGGTTTTAGGCTTGTCGTATCGACACTCTACTACGGTTTTAGTCTCTTTGATTTACCAATCCAACATACGAAAATATATAAAAAGAGTCTCCGGTATGGGGATCAATCCATCCCGTACACAAATCATTATTTCGTATGCAGACGGATGAATCACGTATTCTAACACTCGGTCATTCTCACTCCTCTTATAGAGGTTTCACCTACAAAGCTAATAAAACGCTTTAGGTGACGATGTTTCTATACACATTGAATCCTCAAACCTTTATTATTAGAATAGTGAAATTCCCTTGTCCAAGAGTCATGTTATCCATAAAAATGAACAACTCCTCTCCATAGGGTTAAGGGTACTCTATTCCAATGTCTCTTGCAAACATGCAATGCATCTTCATGGAGGATGCATCTGGAATCCTCACCTTTTTACAAGATAGATCATAATGATCATCTTTCCAGGCTGGGGATCAAAAATAGAAATAATTAATGGATTCTAATGAATAGTTTTGATGAACTATCAAGGTGTGGTGGAGGTTGAGACACTTATATTGAAATTAAAGTGGTTTGATATTGATTGGTTGACAAGATGTTTCAAACCCAAAGGTATACAGAGTTGTAATTTGGTTCTAGAAATTTCATCCATCAGGAGGTGATGAGCTCATTGGGAATTTCCAACTTAGTAAGGATAGTAAACATGGGTACTCCTTAGTCTTAGACATATTCTTATTACATCGTTAAACATCTCGTACAACTTTCGAGTCCAAAATAACTTACTAAAATGCTCCCATCGACATGGATGGTTATGGTCAAGCATGTAAGTCCAACATTATTTCTTATTTCTCCTTAAGAATCGTAGTCCAACTGAAAACGTGCAACATAGTCCTTGAAACCATTGATCCTTTGTTTATTCATGGCAGACATGAACTTCATGTACGTTAGCTCTTCTTGTACTTCATTCAATCTTTCCTGGGTACGACGAAGTCTGGCTTCGAGGATTTCTCCAATCTGGCGTATGGATTCCATGGAGGCTTCACGAACAGAGTCGAAGAAGGTTACTCGAGGCACACGATAAATGAAGAAGTATTGTCCAGAAGTCTTTGTACAAACCCCCTTTTCATGGAAGAGGTGTACTTCCACGTACCAACGTTCTACACCATTATCCATAAAAGTATATCCCTTGTAGACTTCATCTCCTTCAAGATGAATGTATCCCATCATATCTTTCAAGATCTTTGGGAAATCATGTTCACCGATCAGGGTCATACTCATCTCCGGACCTTTGCGGAAGGATTCAAAAAGGGTTGCCATCTGCAAGTGTGAATGAAGATGGAAATCAGATCAACAGGGTATGCATCTTGTTGTAGAAATGTGGGTGTTCCCATCTAAGGATATGCCTTTATTCCATGAATGATTTTATGGGTCTTTCAAAGAGAAGTATATCACATTATTGGTGGGCACTCTTCAAATGATTGGTTTTTTCAATAACATGGATATTTTCCCCCAAGTTTGTCCTTCTTCTTCGCAAGTACTTCATTTCTTCAGCCTTCCGAAGGGTTGCAATATATTCCACTTGGTTTTGTTCCATCCATGTGGTTTAGAGGTTTTGGTCAGGGAGGAGATAATGTTTAGAAAATAGATAGAGATATACATGCAAGCAATCAATCATTCATTTATATAATAGTTGTTGTTGCCAACAACCCATACCACATTGGTTCTAACATGTGCAATAGGTCTGTTTACTACGGTCTCGTCCCGAGGTCTTCTTTTCTTCAGTCTTGAAAGTCTTCGATGCTTGTAGCTCCATGTAACGCCCCCAAAATCAAGCCGTGTACAGTAATCATACACGCAAGGTACACGATCGATATCAGGGACTCACGATGGGATATCACAACACAACTCTACAAATAAAATAATGCAAGCTTTTTAATACAAGCCAGGGGCCACGAGGGATCTAATACAACAGCTCGAGAGCACAAAGTCAGCCGAAGCAATAGTATCTGAGTACAGACAGAAGGATACAAGGTTGCCTTAAGAAGGCTAGCACAAAATCAACACTCGATCGAAAAGGCGAGGCCTCCTGCCTGGGAACCTCCAAGCTACTCCTGGTCAACGGGGAACTCGACTTCGTAGAAGGCATCGGGGGTCTTCATGTTGCGGTGGTCGACATCGGGGATCTCCTGCTCCTGGACTCCAACGTCGGCTGCAGCGGCCGATCAGGCAAAACAGTAAAGGAAATAAAGCAGGTGAGTATCTAGTATACCCGCGAGTCTTACGTCCGCTACTAAGCATTATGCATTGTATCAACGGAAAGAAGAGGCTGTATGTAGTGGACTGTAAGACAGAAACTCAGAGCAAGGGAAAGAGGCTAGGCCTAACGAAGACTAGCATCTTCCGACGATGTCTTGCAGCATGAGATAAGAATCAGCCAACCGTTTATATAAAGCATAAAGTAACAATGCAGCAGAAGTTGCTGTAGCATTGTATAATAATAATAAGTTGTAATAATTAACTACGCCTCCGAGTTCACCTCCTCGACATCCCCGCGAGGAAGAAAACCCGGAACCATACAGTTTAATAATAATAGTTTCTAGTGGTAAGATCCAGCTTCAGCATAAAGCGTCCTGTTACCATGGACACGTCTATCGATAGATCAATCTTCCCTGCAGGGGTGCACTTGTGTTACGCTACACGCACGGATCTCCAGGGTGGCGGGAACCTTATTAGGGAACGCTCCACCGAGGCTATCCGACACTTCATAGCCCATCTTTCAAACTCAACAGAGAGGTCATCCGCCGGACTATATCCTATGTACGCGGGGCTTTGGACCCTAACCCCGACGTACTCTTGCACGGTGCGTGACTGGCCGGTGAAGTTAAATCAAAGCAAATACAAATCACACTACCGCGGCAAATAAGACAACACCACTTCCCGGCAATCAGCCCGCGGTACTGCTGACGTCTGAAGAGTCTTCGGACGAAACTAAGAAGCGGAGGAGCCCATAACTCGTAGTTCCCACGGGTAGGTAGTGCGTACATGGCATATAGCCAACTCAAGACATTCACTAAACCATTTAGCATTTTAATTAACCTGCGTGACAACCGTTATCGTTGTCTCGACTTAACCGACCGGCGGACAACGACAGCAGCCAGGACCACCAGTACATTGGTGTCTGCCCCGTCGTCCCACCAAGTCACTGCGGTTACCAACAAGGTGAACCGTCTCCTTACCTTGTCTCGCGTGTGCTCCGGGAGGAGCTCGACTTTTGGGGTTGGTAACTCTCGCGGCCAACGATCAGGGGCCAAGCACACCGGTACACTGGTCGTACCCTCCCTGTCGTCCCGTCGCAATACCTCTCGCGGGCACCGTTGGGTCGCCCGACTTCTTACCTTTAAGGACACCAGTTGGTTCGAGTCCCTACCATTAAGTGAAACCAGGAGGAATCACCCTCGATGGTACACTTGAGCTGGCTCGACTGAGACATCAGCGGAATGAACTAAAGAGGTAAACCTCGTATCATCCCGGTGATGCTACGCTACTGAGCCGACGAGAGTGAAATACGAGTCCATTCCACTCGTAAGTCAAACTCGAAGCGACTCAGCAGAGTCTCGCCGTTGTAGGTTCCCTAGGGTGTCTGCATTGATCCGTACCTGTTGCAGTTGTAATATATATCGTTCCCGCGATCACCCCCAGAGTGATCACGACCCGCTATCTAATCCTAGCTAACAATGCGCAGGGTTCACTGCTGAATAATGCATAAGTAATAATAGGCAGCATAGGATTAAAGGAAGGTACATCAAGGGGCGACAAAAATAGGCTATGCAATTGAATAGGATTGTAATCGTAGCAGCAGCAGTAACAATGCCTAGTGCAAGAAATGTACGGAAAGATAGGCGATATCTGGGGAAGAGAATGGCTCTGCTTGCCTGCAAGCTCGACGGTAGTAGTAGGGTCGTCGACGACGTAGTCGTACTCAGCAGCGGTGTAGTCGACGGCAGCAGCGGGGTCTACCGGAGATTAAGGGGGGAAGAAACAGTAAATACACAGCAAGCATATACAAACAGATGCATGACATGATAGATGAAATGTTAACGGTATTCTAACGCAGTGCAATGCACGTTGCTCGGAGCGGGAATTCATCTGGGGATGAACTACCGGCTCTGGGTGATTATCGGACAAGGTGTCCGGAGGGGGGAAGATATCATGCCGGAGGTGTCGTGGACATCCGACACACGTGTGGGTGGTGTATCCGGACTAGTTGACCTATTCTGAACAACTTTCGTGTTCGGGATAAATTCAAACGGGTACTCTAACAGTACCAGACAGTTTAACGGTTAGCGGGCAATCATCGGACAGTGCCACCGGAGGGGGGAACAGTTCGATGATCGGTAAGTTAGAGGGGTGTGGTGAGGATATGGGTATCGTATCTGTAATCGTTGATCCGTTCTGAGTAACTTTCGTATACAAAGTATTTTGATCCGGGCAATTTTTATCGGTACCGGGAATTATCGGCAGACGACCCGAAGGGGGGAATGTCGATGCTCGGTACGTTAGAGGGGGGTGGTAGACATACAGATAGCGTATCCGTATTCGTTATATTTTTCTGATCAATTTTGATGTATAAAGTTTTTGAATCTGACTTACGGTTTAAAAGATATTCAAATTCAAAGTTTTAAATCATTTAAAAGATTTTCTGGAATTATTTTTATTAATAAAACAGTAACATTATCCACAACAGTTTGACTGGTCAACTGACATGGGGGTCCCACATGTCAGTGACCCAATTCTAAAAAAACATTTTTATTAATAAAAACAGGGGTGGCCCACATGTCATACTAACAATTTTAATAAAACAATTTCTATTTATTTTAAATGCTTACAGGTGGGGTCCAGATGTCATTGCCACAGGGGCATAATTAAAAATATAATTAATACAGAGGGGTTATTTAAATGGGTGACCCCACCTGTCAGTGAGACACTTTTATCTAATCGTTTTTTTAACTAATCTAACCGAGGGGTTAGTGGGTTAATCCCCTGGGTGGGTCCCAGGGGTCAGTGGGCTGGGGGGGCTATTAGGCCACGGTTGGCCGGCGGCTCAACGCCGGTGGGCTCTGGCCACGGCGGGCGGGTGCTCCCGGCCACACCTTGGGGCGCCAAGGGCACCAGGGAGAAGCCCTGGCTCACCCGCACCCAGTGGTGCATGCCCACGACCACGGGGAGGAGCGAAACGACGGCGGCGACCTTCGAAGCGGCGGCCGGAGTCGGTCTAGGTGGGGCGGCCGTTCCATCGCAACAAACCGAGGACGATCAGGGGGGAAAGGAGGCGGTGCTCACCGCGAACTCGTCGGGGAGGGCAGCGTGCGCGGGGAGACTGTGTTGGCGGTGAATCGGGCGGCGGTTTGTGGTGGCCGTGGCCGGAGAAGAAGACCAGGGCGGCGAGGCAGTGGCTCGGCGGATCGAATTGGTGGGGGGGGGAACGGCGTGGACGTTCGCGGCGCACCTCCCGGACATGTCGGACGGGGCTGGCTTGCTCAGTGGCCACGCGAGCTCGGAAGCGCGTCCATGGCGGGTCGGGACCGAGCGAGGAGAAGATGGCGAGGGGGGGAAGCGAGTGAGGTCTGAGCGGGATCCCGATCCACAAATCCCGAGGGGGGGGGTATTTGTCTCCACGGGGGAGCACTGTCGCGACCTGGAGGGCGAGCGGGTTCGGCGTGGACGCGCACTGCCGCCATGGCCGGTCGGCATCCCCTGTAGCACGAGGTAGAAGAAGGGAGGGGTGGGAGTGGGCCTGGGTGGCTGGGCCGTGGGGTATCGGGTGGGCCTCGCCCACGAGCGTTAGTTTAGTGCTTTTGTATTTATCTACCCCAGGTTTTTTTTATTCTTTTCTGTTAGCAATTATTTAAATGGATTAGGCATTTTTTTATAATACAATTATTGTTCCATAATTAGTAGAGCATATACCTAGAGTGCCACAAAAAGTTTGAGAGTTTTTTAAACTCATTTGATATTTTATTTTATTATAAAATGAGTAACTGTCCTGGAATTGCTACTGTTATTATTGGTTTGGAATTTTCCATAGCACAATAAATACCCATGACCACATTGGCATGGTCCAATGATTATTTGGGATTTTATAAAAGTGGTTCCAAGATTTTTGGAGAAGATTTTATTGTCACCTTTTTTTAATATCCATCAAAAGGCATTTAGGGTTTGTTTGAATTTCAATTCAAATGGCTTGGACTTGTTTTGATTCCTGATGATCCAGATCCATGATCACATTGCTTTAACAACATCACAAGGGGGAATTTGAAAATTTTATCAGGGTTGGAATTTGACAGAGCCATGATCAAGGTGATCATGGCTGGATTAGCAACAGTAATTATGATCACTAACAGTGGAATCACTGTAGTGATTACTGTACTGGATCTGAGGGTGTTACAATTCTCCACTACTACAAAGAATTCTCGTCCCGAGAATTAAAAGTAGTGTTAGGGGTAGAGTTTCGGTTTCACCTTCTAACAACTCTTCTGGTTCTTGTTGTCCTACTCGCAGAAATTAATCCTTCACGTTGAGGCCTTCACTGTACTGTATCAGTGCATCTCGATGGGTTTTCATCCTTTCGTCGGGGGCTTCATCGCACTTACGAACAGGTTAAGAGGTAAAGCTTAAGGGGGTCGGATTGATACAAGATCCATTAAATGGGGTTGTTCAAGGGTATGGGGTACAAAGTCCTTCCGAGTTTAACCTCAGGGAAGTACATCATGAGAAGTTTAAAGCGGATAGGCACGCATTCGATGCCGATGACGGAAGATGGGAAAGGGCCCCTGATCATCAGACACAATCACTGAGTCTGATATCGGACGGAATTTCACAAGGTCAATGACAAGAGTCAGGTTTCGGTCCTGTGGAACTGTGGCTTAGAGTGGTGGCATATTACGCGATCACGATGTAAGGATGGTCAGAGAATAGCTTGTCCGCTATGTCGGCAACAACATCGATACCAGGAGCAGTGGACATTGAGAACCATTTTCCTGCTCGTTAATACGAGGCAGACCAATTGGCAAAGTTCTCGTCCCGGTGGCTACCGAGATGTCATCAACAATGGCAACAAGGGTTACTGACGAAGTAGTACACCGAGGTGTTTACATAAGCAGGGAATCATCGCTGCTCAGATGATTTATAACACAATAAAGATTAAACAGACCAATGGAAAGGAAAAAGTGACCATCGGATCAAACAAGCCAATAGAAGGGAAAAGGCGATGATACACAAGTGTCAGGTGTATATCTTTCACAAGGGAAAGCAGAACACAATATAGATGACCAATTGTATTGGCAGAGAGTCAAGGGGGGTTGTCGATGATAACACAAAGCATCGAGGGGCAAGGATGGTATTTCACACAATGAATCCAATCGACGCATGGAAGAAACCACGTAAGAGTAGTCAGATAATAACCCACGAAAAGGTCAAATGGTTCGCAAAGGATCCGATGTGAGTATCGACACTCAATCAGGAGGAGAAAGAATGCAAAGGCATCGGGTGATGGAAGCATCGGAATAATTTGATGCTTAAGTACAAAGGAATTATGACTTCCAGATCGGGAGGCGGATGTAACTATCCACACGGACTTATCGGTGGCAGGGGACTGCAAAGGCGATGAACACGCAGGTTCTCGGGAATTGATCAGACAGTAATCGTCGGAATCTTCAGGTGAATCAGGCGATCATCGGGAATGCAGAGGTCTCCGGGAGGAAGGAGGTACGTGAACCTAAGTCAGAGTTGTTAAAACTTTACCAGCAAGGATAAGAGAGCAGAGTCCCAGAGCATAGGTAAGGAGAAAAAGATCCTAATACCATAGATATCACACGTAGTGACATCGATGTGGGCCCGTAAGCCAAACATTAAGTTAGCAAGGTAGTTTTGCAAATACTAGACTCGACTTCGACCAAGGAGTTGGAAAGGGGTGTCCTACAGGCAGTCGGCTCTGATACCAACTTGTAACGCCCCCAAAATCAAGCCGTGTACAGTAATCATACACGCAAGGTACACGATCGATATCAAGGACTCACGATGGGATATCACAACACAACTCTACAAATAAAATAATACAAGATGTTTAATACAAGCCAGGGGCCACGAGGGATCTAATACAACAGCTCGAGAGCACAAAGTCAGCGGAAGCAATAGTATCTGAGTACATACAGAAGGATACAAGGTTGCCTTAAGAAGGCTAGCACAAAATCAACACTCGATCGAAAAGGTGAGGCCTCCTGCCTGGGAACCTCCAAGCTACTCCTGGTCAACGGGGAACTCGACTTCGTAGAAGGCATCGGGGGTCTTCATGTTGCGGTGGTCGACATCGGGGATCTCCTGCTCCTGGACTCCAACGTCGGCTGCAGCGGCCGATCAGGCAAAACAGTAAAGGAAATAAAGCAGTTGAGTATCTAGTATACCCGCGAGTCTTACGTCCGCTACTAAGCATTATGCATTGTATCAACGGAAAGAAGAGGCTGTATGTAGTGGACTGTAAGACAGAAACTCAGAGCAAGGGTAAGAGGCTAGGCCTAACGAAGACTAGCATCTTCCGACAATGTCTTGCAGCATGAGATAAGAATCAGCCAACAGTTTATATAAAGCATAAAGTAACAATGCAGCAGAAGTTGCTGTAGCATTGTATAATAATAATAAGTTGTAATAATTAACTATGCCTCCGAGTTCACCTCCTCGACATCCCCGCGAGGAAGAAAACCCGGAACCATACAGTTTAATAATAATAGTTTCTAGTGGTAAGATCCAGCTTCAGCATAAAGCGTCCTGTTACCATGGACACGGCTATCGATAGATCAATCTTCCCTGCAGGGGTGCACTTGTGTTACGCTACACGCACGGATCTCCAGGGTGGCGGGAACCTTATTAGGGAACGCTCCACCGAGGCTATCCGACACTTCATAGCCCATCTTTCAAACTCAACAGAGAGGTCATCCGCCGGACTATATCCTATGTACGCGGGGCTTTGGACCCTAACCCCGACGTACTCCTGCACGGTGCGTGACTGGCCGGTGAAGTTAAATCAAAGAAAATACAAATCACACTGCCGCGGCAAATAAGACAACACCACTTCCCGGCAATCAGCCCGCGGTACTGCTGACGTCTGAAGAGTCTTCGGACGACACTAAGAAGCGGAGGAGCCCATAACTCGTAGTTCCCACGGGTAGGTAGTGCGTACATGGCATATAGCCAACTCAAGACATTCACTGAACCATTTAGCATTTTAATTAACCTACGTGACAACCGTTATCGTTGTCTCGACTTAACCGACCCGCGGACAACGATAGCAGCTAGGACCACCAGTACATCGGTGCCTGCCCCGTCGTCCCACCAAGTCACTGCGGTTACCAACAAGGTGAACCGTCTCCTTACCTTGTCTCGCGTGTGCTCCGGGAGGAGCTCGACTTTCGGGGTTGGTAACTCTCGCGGCCAACGATCAGGGGCCAAGCACACCGGTACACTGGTCTTACCCTCCCTGTCGTCCCGTCGCAATACCTCTCGCGGGCACCGTTGGGTCGCCCGACTTCTTACCTTTAAGGACACCAGTTGGTTCGAGTCCCTACCATTAAGTGAAACCAGGAGGAATCACCCTCGATGGTACACTTGAGCTGGCTCGACTGAGACATCAGCGGAATGAACTAAAGAGGTAAACCTCGTATCATCCCGGTGATGCTACGCTACTGAGCCGACGAGAGTGAAATACGAGTCCATTCCACTCGTAAGTCAAACTCGAAGCGACTCAGTAGTCTCGCCGTTGTAGGTTCCCTAGGGTGTCTGCATTGATCCGTACCTATTGCAGTTGTAATATATATCGTTCCCGCGATCACCCCCAGAGTGATCACGACCCGCTATCTAATCCTAGCTAACAATGCGCAGGGTTCACTGCTGAATAATGCATAAGTAATAATAGGCAGCATAGGATTAAAGGAAGGTACATCAAGGGGCGACAAAAATAGGCTATGCAATTGAATAGGATTGTAATCGTAGCAGCAGCAGTAACAATGCCTAGTGCAAGAAATGTACGGAAAGATAGGCGATATCTGGGGAAGAGAATGGCTCTGCTTGCCTGCAAGCTCGACGGTAGTAGTAGGGTCGTCGATGACGTAGTCGTACTCAGCAGCGGTGTAGTCGACGGCAGCAGCGGGGTCTACCGGAGATTAAGGGGGGAAGAAACAGTAAATACACAACAAGCATATACAAACAGATGCATGACATGATAGATGAAATGTTAACGGTATTCTAACGCAGTGCAATGCACGTTGCTCGGAGCGGGAATTCATCTGGGGATGAACTACCGGCTCTGGGTGATTATCGGACAAGGTGTCCGGAGGGGGGAAGATATCATGCCGGAGGTGTCGTGGACATCCGACACACGTGTGGGTGGTGTATCCGGACTAGTTGACCTATTCCGAACAACTTTCGTGTTCGGGATAAATTCAAACGGGTACTCTAACAGTACCAGACAGTTTAACGGTTAGCGGGCAATCATCGGACAGTGCCACCGGAGGGGGGAACAGTTCGATGATCGGTAAGTTAGAGGGGTGTGGTGAGGATATGGGTATCGTATCTGTAATCGTTGATCCGTTCTGAGTAACTTTCGTATACAAAGTATTTTGATCCGGGCAATTTTTATCGGTACCGGGAATTATCGGCAGACGACCCGAAGGGGGGAATGTCGATGCTCGGTACGTTAGAGGGGGCTGGTAGACGTACAGATAGAGTATCCGTATTCGTTATATTTTTCTGATCAATTTTGATGTATAAAGTTTTTGAATCTGACTTACGGTTTAAAAGATATTCAAATTCAAAGTTTTAAATCATTTAAAAGATTTTCTGGAATTATTTTTATTAATAAAATAGTAACATTATCCACAACAGTTTGACTGGTCAACTGACATGGGGGTCCCACATGTCAGTGACCCAATTCTAATAAAACATTTTTATTAATAAAAACAGGGGGTGGCCCACATGTCATACTAACAATTTTAATAAAACAATTTCTATTTATTTTAAATGCTTACAGGTGGGGTCCAGATGTCATTGCCACAGGGGCATAATTAAAAATATAATTAATACAGAGGGGTTATTTAAATGGGTGACCCCACCTGTCAGTGAGACACTTTTATCTAATCGTTTTTTTAACTAATCTAACCGAGGGGTTAGTGGGTTAATCCCCTGGGTGGGTCCCAGGGGTCAGTGGGCTGGGGGGGCTATTAGGCCACGGTTGGCCGGCGGCTCAACGCCGGTGGGCTCTGGCCACGGCGGGCGGGTGCTCCCGGCCACACCTTGGGGCGCCAAGGGCACCAGGGAGAAGCCCTGGCTCACCCGCACCCAGTGGTGCATGCCCACGACCACGGGGAGGAGCGAAACGACGGCGGCGACCTTCGAAGCGGCGACCGGAGTCGGTCTAGGTGGGGCGGCCGTTCCATCGCAACAAACCGAGGACGATCAGTGGGGAAAGGAGGCGGTGCTCACCGCGAACTCGTCGGGGAGGGCAGCGTGCGCGGGGAGACTGTGTTGGCGGTGAATCGGGCGGCGGTTTGTGGTGGCTGTGGCCGGAGAAGAAGACCAGGGCGGCGAGGCAGTGGCTCGGCGGATCGAATTGGTGGGGGGGGGGAACGGCGTGGACGTTCGCGGCGCACCTCCCGGACATGTCGGACGGGGCTGGCTTGCTCAGTGGCCACGCGAGCTCGGAAGCGCGTCCATGGCGGGTCGGGACCGAGCGAGGAGAAGATGGCGAGGGGGGAAGCGAGTGAGGTCTGAGCGGGATCCCGATCCACAAATCCCGGGGGGGGGGGGGGGTATTTGTCTCCACGGGGGAGCACTGTCGCGACCTGGAGGGCGAGCGGGTTCGGCGTGGACGCGCACTGCCGCCATGGCCGGTCGGCATCCCCTGTAGCACGAGGTAGAAGAAGGGAGGGGTGGGAGTGGGCCTGGGTGGCTGGGCCGTGGGGTATCGGGTGGGCCTCGCCCACGAGCGTTAGTTTAGTGCTTTTGTATTTATCTACCCCAGGTTTTTTTATTCTTTTCTGTTAGCAATTATTTAAATGGATTAGGCATTTTTTTATAATACAATTATTGTTCCATAATTAGTAGAGCATATACCTAGAGTGCCACAAAAAGTTTGAGAGTTTTTTAAACTCATTTGATATTTTATTTTATTATAAAATGAGTAACTGTCCTGGAATTGCTACTGTTATTATTGTTTTGGAATTTTCCATAGCACAATAAATACCCATGACCACATTGGCATGGTCCAATGATTATTTGGGATTTTATAAAAGTGGTTCCAAGATTTTTGGAGAAGATTTTATTGTCACCTTTTTTTAATATCCATCAAAAGGCATTTAGGGTTTGTTTGAATTTCAATTCAAATGGCTTGGACTTGTTTTGATTCCTGATGATCCAGATCCATGATCACATTGCTTTAACAACATCACAAGGGGGAATTTGAAAATTTTATCAGGGTTGGAATTTGACAGAGCCATGATCAAGGTGATCATGGCTGGATTAGCAATAGTAATTATGATCACTAATAGTGGAATCACTGTAGTGATTACTGTACTGGATCTGAGGGTGTTACACTCCATTCACATGAAGGTCTTTTGATTGATGATAAATCATCCGCAGTTCTCACTTCTCAAGGTTAAATAAACAAAGAAGACCTACTGAAATCGTATTCTAAAAGCGCAAACACTTAAATAGAGAATTTTGAAATAATTTTAACAAATCACTCAAATGCCAAAAGCAAATAACTCCAACAATACTCTAAATTTCACTCATAGATTTTATTCAAAGAAATCCTATGGTACCGCCATCCACATAAGTTGGCATGGTCGAACACTCTAAGAGAAAGCGTTCATCCTTTATTACACTCATGGTGGACCAGAACTAAACTAGCCTATCCACGTCATGATCCTTGCTGACGAAGGACCCATTCATCTTATCTTCAATGGCATTCTCCTTCTTGTAGTTGACATCTTCAAGTTGTTCTACCAGGTTGTCCCTATCGACATGGAGTCTCTTGTGACGACTGATACGTCCCAAACGTATCTATAATTTCTGCTTGCTTCATGCATGTTTTGTGTGATATTGCTATGATCTAGATACACTTTCATACACTTTTTATCATATTTGGACTAACTTATTAACTCAGTGCACCACAGTGCCAGTTCCAGTTTTCTGCTGTTTTTCTATTTCAGGTTTCCCCCATATTAAAAGTTCTCCAGAAATTCGAGAAAAATCAGATAAAAAATCAGCGTAGAAGAACCTTCCGGAATCACCTGGGTGGGGACACCACCAGGGGTCTAGGCGCCCTGGTGGCGCGCCCTACGGCTAGGCCGCGCCCTAGGGCTAGGCCGCGCCAAGGGGCCGCCTGGACAACTGGTGCCCCCCTGGCTGCCCCCCTTCGCCTATTTATTCTTTGTGACAACATTATTCCGAAGACATGACCCTTTTTTAGAGATCTCGCCTCTGTTCCGCCGCCGCCGTGCTTCCAAGATCGGGAGCGCCAGCAGACCTCTTACCGGCACCCTGCCGGAGGCAGGATTGACCTCCGGGAGCCTCTCCTCCATCACGGACACTTCCCGGATGATCCGTGAGTAGTCTACCTTGGAACATGGGTCCGTGATCAGTAGATATGTGATGTTCTCCTCCCCTCTTTGTTCTTCATGGATTAGACCTTGTGAGATGCCCTACATGATCAAGGCACATATGTAATTCTTTCTGCTGTTGCTATGCTGAGTTTGCTGGGATCTGATGGATTATGACACTATGTTCAGTTTGTGATTGAGTAATATATTTGGTTCTTATCTTTTATATTTTTGTTCTTGAGTAAATCTTGCATGTTCTCCGTTGCTGTTTAAGTTTGGCCAAGTAGTAGGTAGTGACTTCAAGAGGGAAAGTCATGCTCGATTGTGGGTTCATGCCCCCTGATGACTAGCTTGAGTGACATAAACATGAGTCTAGGGGATGTGCTTTTGCCACAAGGGGGAAAACAATGGTGCTTGTAACCGCGGTTGCAAGGATTGTTTACTTTACGCAAAGTTATTTTAATGCAGTTGTCTGTTGCTTTGGGTTTACACTTTGGGTGGGGCTCGCAACTTAATACCAGCGAGATGTTCTGGATAGATATCTCAAGGTGGATGATTAGTGGTAGATGCAGTTGTATTTCGGTCTACTTATTTTGGCGTACCGCCCATGCTTTTGAGCATATTCCTTTCTTTCTAGCATAGTTAGCATTGCGGTGCATTTTTAATCCTGTCAATTGCCCAGCTGTGATTTTTTTATCTCGCATAGCAGTTTTATCGTCTTCTGGGAGAGAGACATCACTAGTGAACATCACGGGACCCCGATCCATATTCTCATCACTGTTTACACGATCAATTTATTTCCTGCTTTTACTTTATAGTTGATACCATTATCATTATCCCTTGCGTTTGATCCTTTGTAATCAACAAGGCCGGAGAGATTGACAACCTCTCTGAACTTCGTTGGGAGAAAAGTTACTTGTTGTGTGTGCAGGTCCAGGTGAAGTAAGCAACCTCGGTGCCATTGTTCACTTTACCACCTTCTTCTCACTTCCGGAATCCTACGGGAGACAAACCCTATCCTCTACATAGGGGAAATTTGCTGCTATCCTACATCTCACCTTCCACTTGGGGTAACCAACGAAGGGCGAGAAGCCATTATCCACTTCCACGCCATCAAGCAAATTTCTGGCGCCGTTGCCGGGGATTCCGAGTGCGACAAAAGATTGGTCCCGTCAACCACCAAATTTTTGGCTCCGTTGCCGGGGACTCCAATCTATAAGATAGGGGAGTTGCACACTATCTTTTACCTTTGCTTTTTAGTCTTGTTAGTTTACCTTTCAGTTTTTATCTTCGTATCCTTTACCAAAAACCCAAAAAATTAGTATGTCTAGTTACTTGCTTGCCACCAATGCCTAACTTCTTTGAAACCAGATCCTATTGGCATGGAGTATTCACTAAGGGTCAACAATATTATTACAAGGAACACCGCTTGTCTCAAAAGGTGATACACTTATGGAAACAAATACACCAGTTGTATGAGTATGCTAGAAACTTGTGCTCAATATATAATATATCTTTCTGCAGGGATGAATCTTGTTGCTTTATGAGGCACAAACACCTTGCTTTCCAATGTGAGTACAATGATGATGAAACCTTAGCTTCTTATGCTAAGAGAAATTATGATTTTGATGATGCAGAGCAAATAGAAGAATTTGTTGCTTCTAAGGGTGCCTATGAAATTACTTCTCTTCTTAAAAATATTGATGATGCCCCTTACAAATCTGAGAGTCTTGCTATACTTAACTATTGTTTGGAAAATTACGATGCAAATTATTATATTACTGATCATCTTGAGAGAATCTCTCCCCAAAGGAAGAGACAAATGTTTTGCAGGACTCTATGGAAGAAGAAATTGTTGAACCTGAAAGCTCCTTGGATGAAAAAGAGGAGGAGAGTGACGAAAAAAAGGAGGAAGAATGAAGCTATCCATGTATACCTTCTAATGAGAGCAACTCTTTGGATCTTCCCTTATATGAGTGTTATGATCCTATGGATTCTTTTGAAATATCCCTTTTTGATGAAGTTGATGCCTTCTATACTTGTGGCCATGATGCCTTTATGAATGATGCTTATGGAGATGAACTTGCTATAGTTCCTCATGTTAAGAATGAAATTGTTGCTATTGCACCCACACTTGATTGCCCTATTATCCTTTTGAAATCTCCAACTCATATTCCAGAGAATTTTGTTCTTATCAAGGCTCAATGTGATGGGTTGCATTTATCTTATGATCCTAAAAACCGTGTTGAAAACTATACACGTGTGCTTGTAGGTCATGAACACCATGATTTATGTGATAGTTATATTCTTGATTTTGTTCATGATATTACTGAAAATTATTTCAGAGGGGGAAGTTTGGTTATAGAAACTTCCATATTACTAAAACTCCTCTTTTTGTGTTGAAAGTTTTGAACTTGTTCTTCTTCCACCTTCCTATGCATGTCACTTTGTGCTTCTTTGAATGATTTGTTTACAAGTTTCCTAGGCATAGGAAGTGGGTTATTCTTAAATGTGTTTCACATTTGCTTCTTGATGCTCTCGTTTTCTTAAACTCTTATTCCTTTGTGAGCATCTTTTTGAATCTTCATGCCTAGCTTAAAGGCGTAAAAGAAATCGCTTGTTGGGAGGCAACCAAAGATGTTTTTACTTATGTTTTTAGTGTTCTTGATGATTATTACTACTGTAGTAACAACATTGTATCTTTATTTTCAAGCTTTGTGCCAAATTTAGGCTCTGATTGCAAGAAACTTCAAAAGTTGTGACATGCTGTCCAGAAAACAGATTCTGTCCTTGGACAGAAAAATTAGCCTAAAATCACCAGATCATCTTTTTGATCTGATTTTTTGACAGCGTGCTCCGTACAATTGTTTTTCGAGCGTTTGTTATGAGTTTTTTGATTTGAGTTGCAGAAGTACCCCGAAAGAATTATTTACTATCTACTGTTCTGTTTTCACAGATTTTGCCACATTTTACCTTTCCTTACTTTTGCAAACCTTAAGCTTGCTTTTTCTTTGCAAAAACTGTTTGACAATCTTGAGAAACAATATCTCTTCAAGAATATCTTTATTTCTAGTAGAGAAAATTTATTTTATTAAGGGTACTAACCTCTCTAATCATCTTACGATGAGTTATGTATGAAGGTAGTTTTCAAGTGTGCGCGAAAGATGATGAAAGAAGATCCTGGAGTGTCAAACGCTCAAGGTTGGGTATGCCCCCATGCATCCCCAATAAATATTCAAGGAGACTCAAGCGTTTAAGCTTGGGGATGCCCCCTTGCGTCCCCTTCTCCATCAACAATCATCCGTTCTTCCTCCGTCTCACTATATTTTATCACTTCATGCGTTATGTGCTATGCTTGGAGCGTCTCGCTCTTAGGTTTACTTTTTAGTTTTCTTTAGCTTTGCTTGCTGTTCATAACAAGTTAGAACCCAGCTTACTTTGTGTGGGATTGAAACACGCTCCACTTCAAACTAGAACACATAATAGGATTTTTCATGCTTATCATTCTTCTGTTGTGTGTTCTTTATCTTCTCGTAGCTACTGCCATGTTTAGCTCTTAGTTTTCATGTTTATATTTTTCAAGATCTTTAGTTTAGTTTAGTTTGTTGCTGGAACTCTCTTTAGTTTTCATGTTTATCTTGTTAAGAGAGTTGGTTGTTGCACTGAGTTGTGTCTTGTCTGGAAATTAAAGTAGGTAATTGAGGTTGCTATTCAATTGTAGTAGTAACTTGCAATAGTTTTGAGGTATTGTTGTGAGTAATGTTTAAACTTTTGGTGTCAAGAGCTCTATCCTATTAGTGATAGGTGTCGTATTTTGGGAAATCCGTGTTTATTTTCAAAAACTACAAAACTAGTTGAGAACTCTAGCTACTAGATGGATCACTAATCTTTGGAGGGATCGAATATTAGAGTACACTCACGTACCATGAGTCGAGGATGCGCAAGGATAACCAGACCTCCATACACTCCTCCTAGGGGTACTTGTCTCTATGTGAACATCCTTATTAGATTGATAGTTACCGATAATAAGTGCATGAGTTCTTCGATCTAATGTAAGTATTGAAAGTTGACACTTCCACTGTAAGGCCCGATATGCGGTACTGTTCCAGATCTAGACGTTTCCATCCAGATCCGAGGACGAAGCACATATCGGTCCCACCGCGACATATGACAATGCCATATGCCCCGCATTTCCAACATAATATCACAACATTACAGCTAAAAGGGTACAACATCTCATACAATCGGCATACAACTGCCTTAATACAATACATCAGCGAAAGATACATGTCTGAGTACATACTACAATCAAATGCCTAGTGGCAAAAAGAAAATCATCGATCCCCATAACCACACGGGTCCAGGCCCTCCGTCGGGATCCGCCTAACTAGTCGACGTCGAGTCTCCACGTGAAACATCGATCACCATACCTGTTGTCGACCAAGAACCCTGAAAAGAGTTTGGGGGTAGTATAATGAGTACAGAAGTACTCAACATCCAACTGTAGTGGTCAACTGACCCAGCAAGGACTTCATCACTCGTCATTCTAGGATAACTAGTAGTTTACGGTAAGGATGGGGTAAGTGGTGAGGTTTCTGCCGCACTAGTATTTATGAAGTGGCTAACGATCTAGAGAGTAAGATAAGAAGTCAAGCATTCGATGAGGAATCTCCTCCAACAAGTCTTGCTATCAGCTACTTACGCAAACATAACACCTATCCTATCCTTGTCCTCCCCATCGCATCCCGACGAAGAAGAAGCATTCAAGGCACACACACGTTGATCAAGTTTATTAAGATGATCTCAGTTGTTGTTGTCTATGAACAAGGAGTAGGTCTCAAGTCGTCCATAACCGTGGACACGACTTCTCGAAAAGATTTAACCCTGTAGGGGTGTACCAACTGCCCATTACAAGGCTCCGCACGCACGCCCATCTCTCTCAGTTAGGCCCGTTAAAGACACTCATTGAAGAGTTGTTCCGAGAGATCCGGTACGACATGTCCCTCTAACTAACAATACACAAATCCGGGTGGCCCCCGGTGAGTCGACATCCAACTCAAAAGCCGACCGCGCTCTCGAATTGGTCTCAACCGTCTGGACGAGGTCGGGATAACCTACCCTCGCCCGGGAAGGCTCCCTACCTTCCAGGTGTGGACCAACAGGATATACCATCCCACTGGCCCGGTTTGTTTTAAATCCACTGGCTGCAGACCAGTTACGCACACGGTTTCTCAAATGGTAAAATCAGCTTGGGCCACCACTAGAAATATTTGCAGCTAGGTAGGTAAGACAAGGGGACCCCATAGCATCCCACACGCGGTTAGGCACACTCAGTCTTAAAACCAATAACCGGAACTCGGGTCCTAGGTGAACCGAATGGAACAAAGCGTCAGGGCGGGATAGCCTAGACCTTCCATCCTTCGTCGAGTGTAGTCAACATTATAATAAGCATATCATCCACAACAAATATAATAGTGTGATAGCCCAAACCAAGGAGTAATAGGTAACATTCGTAGCATCCTAAGCATGTATACTAAGAAGGGGCTGAGCAACGAGCAATAGTAACATATCAGTACATGGTTTGCTGGGAGGGGACATAGCTGTATTGGTTTAAGAGAGGCTGTAAACATGTGGTAGGATCAAACATCGAACCTAACGTAGACTAGCATGCAAACTGCTGGTTATAATTGAATGCATCATAAGTAATGCATAGTCCTTGCCTGCTGATAAGTCGGGTTCCGAAGGTGTAGTCGATCGCAAGCTCGCATCGTCTCCGAGAGTATCCGCGGGAGCACAAAAGAAGTAAACACTGGAAAAGGCAATCGACGAGCAAGAATATATTACTACAAAGCAATCATGAGAAAACAACATCAAGAAGGCAACACGAGACAACACACGGTATCGCATCTATCGTCGAGAGCGGTTACTAGCAGGTTAAGTGGAGTATTCGTCACACACGACGGTACTGCACGTTTTACGATGGTTAAAGTTGTTTAGCTAGACAACATGAGCAAAGGTTGTTAACATGGCATCTCACTCAAACATGGCATATCACACAATTATGGCAAGAGGCAAACCATAAATAAATTATCTAATCTAGTCAATTTAATTGGGGGGGCGGGTAAAACCTATACATGGCAACTATTATGGACCCCATGATAATTATTGCATTTGGTACTGTTCTTCCCTAAACATAATTTTATTATTTTATTTAGCAAGCAAGAACAGCGTAAACACAACCTACACAAAAATCTAGCCAAGTTACATGTAAGGAATATTTTAGTTGGAGCAACGGTTGAAAAGATACGACCTATTTCATTTACGGTGGCATGCGATGTAATTACAGTAAAACAACATGTAGACAAGTTAAAACATGGCAACAAGCAACATTTTAATAATCTACACGAAAAATGGAGCAACTTTCATGTAGAAAGTGTCCCCATCCGAGCTACGGTTAAAAAGATACGGGCCTTGCTAAAATATATTACAATCTACCATAATAATAAACAGAAAAAATAGCTATATGCCTCCCGGGCCGAATTACACTAAACAGGCCAAGCAGGGGGTGAGCGCTGGTTAATAAAAGATGCCCACGGGCGCTACACAGTACACGGGCCGGCCCAACAAAAAAAAGAAGGGGGCAGTCACCTGATGTCTACGCACGCTTCTATTCTTGTAGACTATGTTGGGCCTCCAAGCGCAGAGGTTTGTAGGACAACAACAATTTCCCTCAAGTGGATGACCTAAGGTTTATCGAACTCAGGGAAGTAGAGGTTGAAGGTGGTCTCTCTCAAGCAACCCTACAATTAAGATACAAGAAGTCTCTTGTGTCCCCAACACACCTAATACAACTAGGAGATGTATAGGTGCACTTGTTCGGCGAAGAGATGGTAAAATATGGGTGATAGGTGTGGCAAAAAAAAGTAATATAAATCCGTAATAAAAAGTGCAGCAAGCAAACATGTGACAAAAGTGAGCACAAACGGTGTAACAATGGTGGAAACAAGGCCTAGGCTTCATACTTTCACTAGTGGCAACTCCCAACAACATTAACATAGTCTAATCACATGATATTTCCCATAAAACATGTAATGGAGACTTACTCGGAGGTCATTCCTTTGTGGTCAAGAGAGGACGAGAATTATGTAGGGCTACAAAAGCACACCTCAGAGTTCGTAGTTCTCAATCTATGGATTTCCCAATGTCACCGCGGCCAACCAAAGAGAGTACCAAAATCACCACAACATATCTCAAGGATAGTCAAATACAAGCACCAAGATACTTTCAATATTCAATCAACACACAAAAGAGGAAATCACTCATGAAAATATTCTTCTAACCCATGTCCAATAGACCGCTGTTACCATGGTCTCGGGGATTATACTAGATAAGATCAAGTGAGTACATCAATCCAATACATAGAGGAAGGGGAAATATCATGGGATCACCCTATATTAACATAGCCTATGATCACAATGAAAATCACATCATGGGAGAGAGAATTAACCACATAGATACTGGTAGAAACCTTAGCCCCGAGGAGGAACTACTCACACATGTACATGGTGAGAGAGAGAGAGTTGTTGATGAAGAGGTGCAGTCCGGAGGAGATGAAGGAGACGGCGGCGGCGGCGGCCACGAACCTTGGGGGCAGCGACCCTTGGCCCCCTTCTTCTTCCTTGGAGATGGTGCTGCTGTGGAGATTGATCTCTCCTCAAGACGGCTGCCAAGGGGGCGGAAATTTCGTGGTGCCCTTTGACCTAGGTTTTCTCTCTTTATATAGACTCCTGGATTCCCGTCATCCATATTATGTCTTCGGTATTTCGGGGCTCTAGAGAGCGTCCGAACTCCAATTGGGCCAAATTTTATGTCTAGATCCACCCAAAAAAAATCCCTACAACTTTGTAGTTTTAAGTTTTTCCGTTGCAGGCCGTATTCTAGAGTTTCCGAGGCGATCTTTAAAACCTGTCTGGTGGGGACAAATTTCAGGAGAGTTAGAGTCCAACTCCTACAAGACTCCTTTTTGTGATTTTCCCTTTATCCAAGTAATTCCTAGACATAAAGTACAAAAACAAGAACTTGTGCACACTTGCAACCATTAATAGGTTAGTTCCAAAATATGTTATGAAAAGATATGAAAGTGTATCAAAAGCATAGCAATATCACATAAAACATGCATGGAGCAAGCATAAATTATAGATACGTTTGGGATGTATCAACATCCCAAGCTTAATTCCTGCTCGTCCTCGAGTAGGTAAATGATAACAAGCATTATTTCTGTGGTGACATGCTAAAAACCATATAAGAACTTTGAAAGTAAAGCAATCAAGATATGTGATTCAATTCAAGTCATAACAGGCAAGAGTTTATATTGGCATTGAAACAAGCAACGAAAGAAAATTTGGTGCAAGATCTCTTAGATGTCCGTGACTCGAATGTCTCCAAATGGTGTTTTCGTGCAAGAAGGGGGATATGGGAATACGAGAGAAAAATATATTTGTTGAGAACTCAATCTACTAAAGTTTCACACTTGGCCTTCTTTGGAATCTTATCTTGACTCGTCCCCAGACCACTAGCCAGGTACAAGTCAATTTGATCCACTCCTTTTCGATATTTTGAGCACTCATGCAATGAATGAGCGTAAGAACGAGAGTTGACACTTACAATGGAAAAGAGAGAAATATGGTGGAGGAGGAAGACAAAAAGGGTGAGAAAGGCTCACATCAATGAAGACAATCATAGGCGAGAGGGCCAAATGATAGATATGATGTGAGGAGTAGGGATTGCCATGCAACGAATGCACATAAGAGCTAGAAAGCTCTCCAATGGAACTAGTGGAGGTGCATCTAAATTGCTCGCTCATGAAGACCTAGAGCTAGTTTGACGAGGCTTATCCTTGGAATATGCAAGCCAAGTTCTATAGTGTGAAGGTCCCCACATAGCTATATGCATGAATGATCATCTCTATGGAGTACAAGGATAAGAGGGAGTACTAGTGTGGATATTTCAAAAGGATAGTAGTGTTGCCCTTTTCTCTCTTTTTATTTATTTTTTCTCTTTTTTCTCTTTTTTCTATTTTTTGGTGGCCTCAATGGCTCTTTCTATGTAACTCTCATTTTTCCTCTTGGGATATTTTATTATGTCCACTTTGGGATCTTTTCCTCACTTAAGGGCAACACTCTAATTTACAAGAGGGTACAGAAGATCTTTCACACTTTACAAGGTACTCAAATCATAAAGAAGATGTAGCTATCATGATGTATGCAATGTATGCCGCTGCCAGTGTAGCAGGAACATGTATGACATGAAGATCAAGTCATGAAGAGGTGGATGTTGCATGGCAATATATCTCAGAAAGGCTATGGAAATTCCTTGATAGGTAGTTATGGTGGCTGTTTTGAGGAAGGATATAAGGAGGCTTATGATGACAGAGCGTATCATGCCAAGGGTTTGGATGTACCGGCGAAGGTGGACGCCAACTCTCGGAGTGAGAAGAAGGCAATGCACGACACAGGAGAGGCTAGGAAATATGGGAAGGTGGAAGTGTCAACTTTCAATAGTTACATTAGTCCGAAGAACTCATGGACTTATTATCGGTAACTCTCAATCTAATAAGGAGGTTCACAAAGAGACAAATACCCCGAGGAGGAGTGTATGGGGGTTTGGTTATCCTTGCGCATCCTCGACTCATGGTACGTGAGTGTACTCTAATATCCGACCCCTCAGAAGAGTAGTGATCCATCTAGTAGCTAGAGTTCTCAACTAGTTTTTGTAGGTTTTGAAAATAAACACGAATTGCCCAAAATACAACACCTATCACTAATAGGTAGAGCTCTTGGCACCAAAAGGATAAACATTACTCACATCAATACCTCAAAACTATTTCAAATTACTACTAAAATTAAATAGAAACCTCAATTACCTACTCTCAAGACAAGACACAACTCAGTGCAACAACCAACTCTCTTAACAAGATAACCATGAAAACTAAAGAGAATTCCAGAAACAAACTAAATAAAAGCCAAGGCTCGTGCTAAAGACAAACTAAAACTAAAACTAAACATGGTAGTAGCTATGAAAAGATAAAGAACACATAACAGCAAAATGATAGGCATGAAAAATCCTATGATGTGTTCTAGATTTTAAAAATGGAGCGTGTTTCTCTCCCACACAAAGTAAGACGGGGTCTAACTTGTTATGAACAGCAAGCAAATATAAAGAAAACTAAAAATAAAACCTAAGAGCGGGACGCTCCATGCATAGCACATAACACATGAAGTGATAAAAATATAGTGACACGAAGGACGAACTGATGATTGTTGATGGAGAAGGGGATGCACGGGGGCATCCCCAAGATTAGACACTTGAGTCTCCTTGAATATTTATTGTGGATGCATGGGGGCATCCCCAAGATTGAGCTCTTGACATTCCCGAATCTTCTTTCATCATCTTCTATCACACACTTGAAAACTCCCTTCATACATAACTCATCATAAGTTGATTAGAGAGGTTAGTACCCTTAATAAAATAATTTTTCCCCACTGGATATATAGATATTCTTGAAGAGCTACTGTTCCTCAAGATTTCCAAAAGGTTTTTTCAAAGAAAAAGCAAGCTTAAGGTTTGCAAAAGTAAGGAGAGACAAAACGTGGCAGAATCTGTGAAAAACAGAACAGCAGGTAGTAAAGAATTTTTTAGGGGAACTTCTGCAACTCAAATAAAAAAACTCAAAACATACGGAAGTTCCGCGATTGTATAGATCACTCTGTGTAAAAATTTCATCTCAAAAAGATTAATTGGTGATTTGTTTCGAATTTTTCTGTCACGAGGACAGAATCTGTTTTCTAGACAGCATGTCACAACTTTCGCTTTCCTTGTCATATGAGGCTATAAATTGGCACAAAGCTTGAAAATAAAGATACAATGATGTTGCTATAGTAAATATAACAAGGGTTGTCTCTCTAGAGCTCTTTCTTTATAGCCATAAAGATAGGCTTAAGATTTTAATGATGCCCTCATAGGAATAAGAGTTGAAGAACAAAAAGGAGCATCAAGAAGCAAATAATAAACACATTTAAGTCTAACATGCTTCCTATGCAAAGGGATCTTATAGAGAAATAACTCATTGAAGCATAAATATATTAGCATAGGAAGGCAAAATAAGTGCAACTTCAAAACCTTCAACATAAAGAGAGGGAACTTAATATTATTGAAATATCTATAAGCATATGTTCCCCTCTCATAATAATTTTCAGTGGGATCATGAATAAACTCAACAATATAAGTATCACATAAAAAGTTCTTATTATGATCTACAAGCATAGAAAATTTATTACTCCCCACATAAGCAAAATCCTTCTCATTAGTAATAGTGGGAGCAAACTCAGGAAAATAGCTATCACATGAATCATTCTTATCATGATACACTTTCAAACATTTATTCTTTATAGCATACGTGTCATCACAATAATCATCATAGATAGGAGGCAAAGTATCATCAAAATAAATTTCCTCATCAAAACTTGGGGGGCTAAAAAGATCAACTTCATCGAACGTAGCATCCCCAAGCTTATAACTTTGCATATCATTAACATCAAAGGTATTCAAAGAAGACATACTAATAAGATTGCTACTATCATGAGTGTTGTGCAAATAATAAAGCTCCATAGGCTTTTTGATTTTCTCTTCAAACACTTCATGTCCCAACTCAAGGTAGAGCTCATAAAGCTCTCTCATAATATTTATTCTGTTTTCCATAAGCTTAACTAGTGAAAATAAAAACAAAAAACGAAAAGATTTAATTGCAAGATCTAAAGATATACCTTCAAACCTTACCTCCCCGGCAACGGCGCCACAAATAGCTTGATGTCTACGCACGCTTCTATTCTGGTAGACTATGTTGGGCCTCCAAGCGCAGAGGTTTGTAGGGCAACAACCATTTCCCTCAAGTGGACGACCTAAGGTTTATCGAACTCAGGGAAGTAGAGGTTGAAGATGGTCTCTCTCAAGCAACCCTACAATTAAGATACAAGAATTCTCTTGTGTCCCCAACACACCTAATACAACTAGGAGTTGTATAGGTGCACTAGTTCGGCGAAGAGATGGTAAAATATGGGTGATAGGTGTGGCAAAACAGAGTAATATAAATCTGTAATAAAAAGTGCAGCAAGCAAACATGTGACCAAAATGAGCACAAACGGTGTAACAATGGTGGAAACAAGGCCTAGGCTTCATACTTTCACTAGTGGCAACTCCCAACAACATTAACATAGTCTAATCACATGATATTTCCCATAAAACATGCAACGGAGACGTACTCGGAGGTCATTCCTTTGTGGTCAAGAGAGGACGAGAATTATGTAGGGCTACAAAAGCACACCTCAGAGTTCATAGTTCTCAATCTATGGATTTCCCAATGTCACCGCGGCCATCCAAAGAGAGTACCACAATCACCACAACATATCTCAAGGATAGTCAAAGACAAGCACCAAGAGACACTCAATCTTCAATCAACACACAAAAGAGGAAATCAATCATGAAAATATTCTTCTAACCCATGTCCAATAGACCGTTGTTACCATGGTCTCGGGGATTATACTAGATAAGATCAAGTGAGTACACCAATCCAATACATAGAGGAAGGGGAAATATCATGGGATCACCCTAGATTAAAATAGCCTATGATCACAACGAAGATCACATCACGGGAGAGAGAATTGACCACATAGCTACTGGTAGAAACCTTAGCCCCGAGGAGGAACTACTCACACATGTACATGGTGAGAGAGAGAGAGTTGTTGATGAAGAGGTGCAACCCGGAGGAGATGAAGTAGACGGCGGCGACGGCCACGACGGCAGTGAAGGCGACGCCCACGGCCACGACAGTGGCCACGACCCTTGGGGGCAGCGGCCCTTGGTCCCCTTCTTCTTCCTTGGAGATGGTACTGCTGTGGAGATTGATCTCCCCTCAAGACGGCTGTCAAGGGGGAGGAAATTTCGTGGTGCCCTTTGACCTAGGTTTCCTCTCTTTATATAGACTCTCGGATTCCCGTGATCCAGATTACGTCTTCGGTATTTTGGGGCTCCAGGAAGCATCCGAACTCCAATTGGGCCGCATTTTATGTCTAGATCCGCCGGAAAAAAAATTCCCTACAACTTTGTAGTTTTAAGTTTTTCCGTTTGAGGCTGTATTCTAGTGTTTTCGAGGCAATCTTTAAAACCTGTCTAGTGGGGACAGATTTCAGGAGAGTTAGAGTCCAACTCCTACAGGGCTCTTTTTAGTGATTTTCCATTTATCCAAGTAATTCCTACACATAAAGTACAAAAACAAAAACTTGTGCACACTTGAAAAAATTAATAGGTTAATTCCAAAATATGTTATAAAAAGATATGAAAGTGTATCAAAAGCATAGCAACATCACACAAAACATGCATGTAGCAAGCAAAAATTATAGATACATTTGGGACGTATCATCACCTCGCGGGACTTGGCCCAAACTATGGTGGGCGAAGGGTAGCAGGGGCGCTCCTAGGGAGAAGGATAGCGCGGGATGGAGGGAGGCCCGGATGGGCTGTGCGTGCTTGGTGGTCCGCTGTGGCGAGCCGACCCAGCTGGTAGTTGTCGTCGTCCCGATCCAGATCGGATTGAGACCGACGAGCGGGCGACGCACGGTGGCTGAACTCGATGGTATCCGGCGTGGTGGCGGCGATCCCGTGGGGGCTCGGGAGACGTGGAACGCGGGAATGGGGCCGGGCGGAGCAGATCTGAGCGTTGGCGGCATCACCGGCGAGGAGGGCGTGGATCCGGGGCGTGGAGAGCTTCGGGGTCGTCCATGGCGCTTGGCTTCAACACAGAGAGGGACCGAGAGATTAGAGAGAGAGATGGTGAGAGGATAGAGGAGAGGGCAGCGCCGTGGCGGTGACCTGCGGGTGCGGCGGCCGCCGGCGGCGCGGAGGCCGGGGGCGTGAGGCGGCGGGGTCGGCTTGGGCGCTAGCGTCCAGGGAGGAGCTCCTCCATGGGGCTTCGGGCGTGGATCGTTCGGGGTGACGTGGCGCCCTCGGGATCGCCCGATCTGGATCCGACGGTCTGGATCAGACCACTAGATCTAGACGTGGGGGAGAGGTTGTTGGGGTGCTGGCCGGTGGCGACGCTAGGTTGGGGAGCGCGGAAATTGATGGATAGGAGGCTAGGGTTTGTCCAGATTTGGTAGGAGGTTGCCTGCTATATATAGCATGTGGGTGTTTAGGAGGGTTTTCGGGCCACAAAATGGCCCGTTATGGGTCCGGTTTTTCGGGTGGGCTAGAATCCGAAGATGAGAGGGGAATCCGGGGGTCCAGCTAATAGCGCGCGCGGAATTTTGTAAATACGCCCCTCGTATTACATCGGCTACTATGCCTGGCACATCCGAACGTTTACCCGCCCGACGAAGTCGGAAACGCATGAAATTCGAAGCACAACATCGCCACACTGTACCAACAACGTCTACAACATTTCACGCCCAACCAAGACGATGATTAACTCCCGATAAAATAACCCATCTAAATATAAATGGGGTTTTTCCGCACCGTTGGTGATGGCTGGTCTTGTGCCGAAAGTTGGGACGGTGGTCGGGTGACTTTCCCGGTGCCGCAACGAGGTCATGTGCCGTTGGGAAAAAGGTTCGGTCCCGCATCCGATACGAGAAGGAGGGGGGGGGGCATATTCCCCGATTAATAAATTGGCGAAGAAAACACGACATACAATACATTCAATCAACACAAAAACGCAACAAACAATTTTTTTAATTTGGGTGAAAATCCCGGGCTGTTACATCCAACTCCTCATATTTGCTAGCCTCTTCGGTACCGTGCATTGCCCTCTTCTCACTCCGAGATTTTGCGTCCACCTCTCCGGTGCATCCAAACCCTTGGCATGATACGCTCTGTCATCATAAAGCTCCTTATATCTTTCCTCAAAACAGCCACCATACCTAGCTATCAAGGCATTTCCATAGCCTTTCCGAGATATATTGCCATGCAACATCCACCTTCTCCTGACTTGATCTTCATGTCATACATGTTCGTGCTACACTGGCAGAGGCATACATTTGCATACATCATGATAGCTACATCTTCTTTATGTTAAGTACCTTGTAAAGTGTGAAGATCTTCTATACTTCTTGTAAAATAGAGTGTTGCCCTTAAGTGAGGAAAAGATCCCAAAGAGGACAAATTTAAAAGATCCCAAAGAAGAAAAATGAGAGTTAAATAGAAAGAGCCATTGAGGCCACCAAAAAATAAAAAAATAAAAAAGAGAAAAAAGAAAATTAAAAGAGAGAAAGGGGTAACACTACTATTCTTTTGAAAGATGCACACTCGTACTCCCTCTATATCTTGTACTCCATAGAGATGATCATTTATGCATATAACTATATGGGGACGTTCACACTATAGAACTTGGCTTGCATATTCTAAGGATGAGCCTCCTCAAACGAGCTGTAGGTCTTCATGAGTGAGCAAGTTGGATGCACCCCCACTAGATCCATTGGAGAGATTTCTTAGCTCATATGTGCATCCGTTGCATGGCAATCCCTACTCCTCACATCATATCTATCATTTGGCCTTCTCGCCTATGATTGTCCCCATTGATGTGAGCCTTTCTCACCCTTTTTGTCTTCCTCCTCCACTGTTTCTCTCTTTGTCATCCTAAGTGTCAAATCTCGTGCTTACGCTGATCCATTGCATGAGTGCTCAAAATATCGAAAGGCTAGTGGTCTGGGGACGAGTCAAGATAAAATACCAAAGAAGACTAAGTGTGAAACTTTAGTAGATTGAGTTCTCAAAAAATATTTTTTTCTCGTATTCCCATATCCCACTTCTTGCACGCAAACACCATCTGGAGATATTCGAGTCACGGACAGCGAGAGCTCTTACACCTAAATGTTCTTATGTTGCTTGTTTCAATGCTAATATAGACTCTTGCTTGTTATGACTTGAATTGAATTACATACCTTGATTTCTTTACTTTCAAAGTTCTTATATGGTTGTTAGCATGTCACCACAGAAATTATGGTTGTTATCATTTACCTACTCGAGGAAGAGAAGGAATTAAGCTTGGGGATGTTGATACGTCCCAAACGTATCTATAAATTCTGCTTGCTCCATGAATGTTTTGTGTGATATTGCTATGATCTAGATACACTTTCATACACTTTTGATCATATTTGGACTAACTTATTAACTCAGTGCACTCCAGTGCCAGTTCCTGTTTTCTGCTGTTTTTCTATTTCAATTTTCCCCCATATTAAAAGTGCTCAAAAAATTCGGGAAAAGTCAGATAAAAAATCAGCGTAGAAGAACCTTTCGGAAACACCTGGGTGGGGTTAGAGGGCCACCACCAGGGGCCCAGGCGCCCTCGTGGCACGCCATAGGGGCTGGCCGCTCCAGGGGGCGCCTAGACCCCTGGTGGCCCCCATGGCTGCCCCCCCTTCACCTATTTATTCTCCATGTCGGGATTCTTCCGAGGACAGAAAGCCTTTTCGTGATCTCGCCTATGTTCCTCCGCCGCCTGATACATCCCAAACGTATTTATAATTTCTGCTTGCTCCATGCATGTTTTGTGTGATATTGCTATGATCTAGATACACTTTCATACACTATTGATCATATTTGGAATAACTTAGTAAGTCAGTTCACCACAGTGCCAGTTCCTGTTTTCTGCTTTTTTCTATTTTAGTTTTCCCCCATATTAAAAGAGCTCCAAAAATTCGGGGAAAATTAGATACAAAATCAGCGCAACGGAAGATTCGGGAACCCCAAAGGAGGGCCAGAGGGGCCCCACCTGGTGCCCAGGCGGCCAGTTGGCGCGGCCTAGGGCTTGGCCGCGCCACCAGGGCGCCTGGACCCCTGGTAGCCCCCTGGCTGCCCCCTTCGCCTATTTAATCTCTGTGATGCGAAACCCCCGAAGACAGAACCCTTTTTCGTGATCTCGCCTCTGTTCCGCCGCCGCCGTGATTCCAAGATCGGGAGCGGCAGCAGACTTCTTCCCGGCACCCTGCCGGAGGGAGGATTGACCTCCGGGAACTTACCCTCCACCATGGACACTTCCTGGATGTGCCATGAGTAGTTTTCTTTGGACCATGGGTCCGTGATCAGTAGCTATGCGATGTTATCCTCCCCTCTTTGTTGTTTATGGTTTAGTCCTCGTGAGATGCCCTACATGATCGATTCACATATGTAATCTTTCTGCTGTTGCTATGCTGAGCTTGCTGGGATCTGATGGATTTTGAGATTATGTTCAGATTGTGATAGAGTAATATATTTGGTTTTTATCTCTTATATTTTTGTTCCTAAGTAATTCTTGCATGTTCTTCGTTGCTGTTTATTTCTTTGGCCAAGTAGTAGGTAGTGACTCCAAGAGGGAACGTTATGCTCGATTGTGGGTTCATGCCCCCCAATGACATGCTTGAGTGACAGAAACATGAGTCTAGGGGATGTGTTGTTGCCACAAGGGGGAAAATAATGGAGCTTGTAACCGCGGTTGCAAGGATTGTTTACTTTACGCAAAGTGCTTTTTAATGCAGTTGTCTGTTGCTTTGGGTTTTCACTTTGGGTGGGGCTCACAAGTTAATACCAGCGAGATGTTCTGGATAGATATCTCAAGGTGGATGATTAGTAGTAGATGTAGTTGGATTTCGGTCTACTTATTTTGGCGTACCGCTGATACGTCCCAAACGTATCTATAATTTCTGCTTTCTCCATGCATGTTTTATGTGATATTACTGTGATCTAGATATACTTCCATACACTTTTGATCATATTTGGACTAACTTATTAACTCATTGCACCAAAGTGCCAGTTCCTGTTTTCTGCTGTTATTTATTCCAGGTTTCCCCCATATTAAAAGTGCACCAAAAATTCGGGAAAAATCGGATAAAAAATCAGCGCAACGGAACCTTCCAAAGCCCCGAAGGAGGGCCAGAGGGGCCGCACCTGGTGCCCAGGCGGCCAGGTGGCGCGGCCTAGGGTGGGGCTGCGCTGGGTGGCCGCCTGGACACCTGGTGGCCCCCTGGTTGCCCCCCTTCGCCTATTTAATCCCCGTGACGCGAAACCCCCGAAGACAGAACCATTTTTCGCGATCTCGCCTTTGTTCCGTCACCGTTGCGCTTCCAAGATTTGGAGCGCCAACAGACTTCTTCCCGGCACCCTGCCAGAGGGAGGATTGACCTCCGGGAGCTTCCCCTCCACCATGGACGCTTCCCGGATGTGCCATGAATAGTTTTCTTTGGACCATGGGTCCATGATCAGTAGCTATGTGATGTTCTCCTCCCCTCTTTGTTCTTCATGGTTTAGTCCTCATGAGCTTCCCTACATGATCGAGGCACATATGTAATCTTTCTGCTGTTGATATGCTGAGTTTGCTGGGATCTGATGGATTTTGAGATTATGTTCAGATTGTGATTGAGTAATATATTTGGTTCTTATATTTTACATTGTTGTTCTTAATTAATTCTTGCATGTTCTTCGTTGCTGTTTATTGCTTTGGCCAAGTAGTAAGTAGTGACTCCAAGAGGGAAAGTTATGCTCGATTGTGGGTTCATGCCCCCCGATGACACGCTTGAGTGACAGAAACATGAGTCTAGGGGATGTGCTGTTGCCACAAGGGGGAAAACAACGGTGCTTGTAACCGCGGGTGCAAGGATTGTTTACTTTACACAAAGTGCTTTTTAATGCAGTTCTCTGTTGCTTTGGGTTTACACTTTGGGTGGGGCTCTCAAATTAATACCAACGAGATGTTCTGGATATATATCTCAATGTGGATGATTAGTAGTAGATGTAGTTGGATTTCGGTCTACTTATTTTGGCGTACCGCCCATACTTTTGAGCCTCGTCCTTCCTTAGTAGCATAGTTAGCATTGCGGTGCGTTTATACTCCTGTCAATTTCCCAGCTGTAATTTTTTTACCTCGCATAGCAGTTTTATCGTCTTTTGGGAGAGAGACATCACTAGTGACACTAGCGAACATCACGGGACCCCGATCCATATTCTTATCACTGTTTACACGCTTATTTACTTTTCTTCTTTCACTTTCCAGTTGCTATCATTATTATTATCCCTTGCGTTTGATCCTTTGTAAATAACAAGGCCGGAGAGATTGACAACCTCTCTGAACTTCATTGGGAGAAAAGTTATTTGTTTGTCGGGACCCGGAATATGCGTATGTAATTCCAGTCACAACTCAATCACATGGAGAGCCGAGAGGCGTACCCACTTGTCTAAGCAGACAAGGCCAAGCACAGAACACTCTCGGAAAGCATCGTACATGAGGGGCATCCCATCCAGGCCGGATGATCAACTGAGATGGGTCCTCATCGCCCACTCACAAGTCTAAATGATTATGGGTGGTGAAATCCCATACTAATAGACAAGTCGCCTCAACCATGTTATCGATTGAATCATAACCCTTACATAAACAGACTCCAGCCCGATCACTTAGTCGGGGTCTAGGGCGGGCTCGATCATACAACAAAGTGTGCACGTGACAGAGTCACGAGCAATCGCATCGCGATGCCCCAAGCTGCGCACATCTAAGGGCCACTTGGTGTATAAAAGACCGCCATCCAGATCACAACTAAGGTCTCGAAAACCCATACTAAGACATGCATGTTATAATCATACACGCATCACACATGTCTAGTATGAACAACAGGTATCATCACATAACTCTACAAAGTACTTATTTATTGACTTACACATAGAGCATACAAAGATCACATGTCTGTGATCAACATTACATCATACAACGGAAGAAAATTAGGTCTGAGTACAGACAAGTTTAACAAATGTCTTAGAGAAGCCTTGTAAACATACATGCCCTTCCACGAGGGACCAGACTGCTGTCTGGAACTATACTACAATGGTCAACGTCGAGCTTCACGAAGGTGACTCCATCGGGGTCCGGGTTCTCATCTAAAACATAGAATAAGCAAACGTGAGTACAAAGTCGTACTCAGCAAGACTTACATCAGAACTATACTACTCATGCTCAAGTTTCAAGGAAAAGGGAGGTGGGGTTTCAACATGCAGAAGTCCCAGCTTTGACTTGGCTAGTCCTGTACTACGAATACCGGATTTGAGGTAAGAAGCGTACACGAGTCCACTACCAAGTCTCCATCCAATACACCACTATGGATACTTCCTCGACTTACCGACGAGGAAGCACACCATAGCACTCACGCTTATCTTGCGAGTTTTAGAGTATCCATTCAAGTTGTCTAATAATCAGGTACAGGTTCAAAGTAGTCCATGACCTCGGACGCGGCTATTCGAATAGTTTTGCTAACCCTGCAGGGGTGTACTGCTACACACATGAAACCATCAGTTACCGCCGGGATCTCGTCACCCTTCAAGCAGGTGTCGGCGAGGATCATTTCCACAACTTTTACCTCACAACTAATTCTAATCCAGGAATCAACCATCTGAGTTGCTCACCGCTCAAGAGTCCGGCCGGGTCAACGATACGGACTCAGACGATGCAGGCGACCGAGACGCCACCTTAGCAGATGTTTTTACTGTCTCACAGGTCCACCCACATATCTAAATGATGCAAACTTTCATTCATTCTTTTTCTATGCATATGCCAAATGGAAAGCCCGAACTAGTGACTCCTGGACTTGAACCGGGGTGAGTTAGTAGGCCGAGCAGGGGTCCATGTGCCCAACATGTGGTAGTACTCTTCGTATTGGATCACCACACAAGAACTCGGGCTTAAGGCGGTGTTCAACGAGACAACCCACTGTGTACTCCTACACAGCCTCTCATCGTTCACCTTTGTTTAGGGTGGATTCACCAACACAGTTTCACCTTCATCAGTAACATGATCACAACCATCCTGACTCACAGATCAAAGTAACCTCTAATCATGCAATAAGATGTAACAGTTGCAGGGTCCACATGATATCAATCAACTCCTATGTAAGCTAGGATTGTGGTTTGCTTACTACTATGACAAGATGATAGGTCATGCATTGGATATGGGTTCAACTATGCGGTAGAATCGATAAGAAGGCGATCTCCTAATCATGCATAAGCGAGACTGAGAGGCAAGTGGGATTTTATAGACATGATCAATGGGGTTTGCTTGCCTTGCTGACGAGGTTCGGTACGGTGTCTTCAACGAAGGGGGTGGCCTCCGGTTCCGGTTCCACTTCTATCGAGCAAACAAAGAAAACACCGGAACAACAACAATATAAACATTACATTGCAATGCACAATCAAGATGCATAATGTAGCATGGCATGGTATTGATGTGACCTAGGTTCAATTTTTCACATGTTCATTGAAGTTGATTTGAAAAGTTAATTCAAATTCAAACTCCAAATGTTGTTCAAATTAGCCAAGTTGCATTTTCTATAGTTTGATCTTTGTAAACCATCTGGACATGTGTATGATATGCCTCTGATGTTCAAGTGATGGTGTTTGCATTGCAATGGTTAAAGTTGGAATAGCATTTGCATTTTATTTGAATTAATTCCAATTAAGCCAAATAGCAAAAAGCTACTGGTCCCATTTTAAAATCAACTCAAACATAGTTGAAAGTTGGATATTTGGATAGATTATTTTCTGCTGATCATTTTTCATATATTATTTTTCCAATTTGGAGTTAATATGAATTACTTATGATTTTCCAAAGTTTATTCAATTTTCTGTAATTTCTGGATTTCTTTTATTCTTTTAATTTCCAGAAATTGCTTTATTGCATCATGCTGATGCAAGCATGACACCAGGGGGGTCTGACCTGTGGGTCCAGGGTGTCAGCCTCAGGGGGGTAATCCCTTCTCTGTTAACTTAACAGAGGGGTTAGGGATGGCCTAGGGCCCACTGTCATAGACTAGGGTTAGGATTAGTGGGGGGTTAGGTTAGTTCTAATGGTGGAGCTCGCCGGGGAGTCACCGGAGCTTCGCCGGAGTTGCTCTGTTGAGCACGGCGTGGGGCATGGGTGGTATGGGCGTGTAGCCCGCGCCCGTGCGCATCCAATGGTGCTATCTGGACGTCAAGGAGGTGTACCGGAGCTCGCCCACGACGGCAATGGCGGCGGCCGAGGCACTGGAACACGGGGGCGTCGATTCCTTGCGCGGAAGATAGCAGGGAAAGGGGAAAAAAGGTGAGGAGCTCACCCTGGTGTCAAAGGTGCTGGCGGCTACGACGGGGAGGTCGCGGAGACAACGTATTTGACGGAAAGCTCGTGCGGTTCGGCGATGGAAACGACGACGATTTCGCGGCGTTGAAGGCGCCCGGGCTCGCGATCCGCTCCGGGGAGACGTAGTCATCGTCTGGGAGCTCGAAGGACACGGTGTCTCGGCTTATTGTTGACGATGGCCACGCGGGTGCGGAGGTGGCGCTCCGATGTGCTCCTCGGGTGTGAGCGGAACGGCAGCGCAGAGAGGGGCTGGGTGAGCGAGAGGTAGGGGAAGGGGTGCGGGGGCCTCTGGAGCGTCGCGTGGCGCAAGGAGAGGCCTCGGGGGGGGGGGGGTCTAGAACCTTTCCGGCGTCGCGGTGGCATCGGCCGTGCTCGGCATGCTCGACACCGAGCAGGTTGAGGAAGAAGACAACGGCGCCGGGTGGGCTGGGCCGTGGAAGGTAAGTTGGGCCCGAGGCCCAGGTAAGTGGGCTCGGTTTCCTTTTTCTATTTTTCTTCTATTTTTCTCTGTTTTCTATTTCTGGCTTGTGTTTTGCTCTGGAAAAAATATCAAAGCATTTTGTTAAAAGCCCAAAACTTTTATATGGCCTTAAGTGACATACTACTAGCCACTCACAAAGTTTGGGTATTTTTCAAATTCAAATAATTTGAATTTCGAATCAAATAGGGTATTTAATTAATTTCCAAGCCCTATTTGGATTTTTTGACAAATCTTGGAGCATGCAGTGGGACCCACTTCACTTTATATGTGATCATGCTTATTTATAAGACTTTTCAAAAATAATAGAGGAATTTTTGGAAGAAACTTTTGTCTGGCCATTTGAATTAAATTCTCTAGGGCTTTTATTTTACCCATTTTTGAATTTTTTTCTGAAATTTTCACATGATGCAAAGGGATCAAACAACCTAGCACTTACCCAAGTTGGGGTTCTGACATTGTTTCTGTGTGCAGGTCCAGGTTAAGAGTGTTGGGGTTCGGGGAAGAAAACACAAATTTTTCATAACCTACGATACCCAATCCCAAGACCTATGCTATGCTGATGCAAGTTACGGACAGAAATAGATCACATACCAGTATGTAGTCCGTTAAGCGGGAAAAATTCCCGCATGAACGTGGTTGGTGTAGTCGTACCGGCAATCCCCGATGCCGCGCAGATCCACGATGACTCCTGTAGCCATCCGATCCTTGTAGACCGATGACGGGATTACGTCCCCGTCGGAACGTTGTCGATGAAGACCTCGCGATACGGCCATGACGATGAAGTAGCACCACAAGTGTAGTGCCTCGCGGGATTATACACATACAGTATACCCGACGTCCCTCCGGGCTCCGAACCAGTAGAGCAGCGGAAAGAAGATGGATTCGGATCCCGATTCCAGCAGCACAACGACGTGCGTATAGTGGAGAAATCCCCAACCAAGTGTAGACTCCAAACAAGGGGAGTCCACTCGAGGAAGGAGAAAGGAGGGAGAGAGAGATGAGAGAAACTTGTCTCAAATCAATTTGTATGAAGAAAAAAGGGCACCCTACCCCTCCTTATATAGGCCAAGGAGGGGTGCCACCCTCCCCTCCACTTCCGGGGTGGGACTAATCCCAAGGGGAGGGAAAATGGCGCAGCCCTAGGGGGTGGGCCCCTTTCATGGCGCCATGGCCCATGGGGGAGGACTCCCTCTCCCCCTAATGGGCCCTATGAGGCCCATGTGCCTTTTCTTCCATTTTTAATTATATTTAAATAGATTTAATATTTAATTCAGATAATTAAATAATAAAACATATATAAAACATTATTAAATATATTTTGAACCTTTCAAAATACCCGGAACAACTTCCGGCCTTCATCGGAACAATTCCGGTCATCACCGGAACAATTCCGGTGTTCTCTCCAATTTCTCCGGTGATCCCGAATCAATCCTTACTGCGTCGAGTACCCTTAAGTGTAACACCCTACGGTCCGGGAAAAAGATAACATGATCGAGACAATTCTCATTGATCAATGACTAATCAATTGGACCTGGTTACAATCCTTGATAGCCCCTGCGCTTCCATCGAATGAACTTCAATCGCCGTTGGATCCGTTAACCGTGTGCCTGTTCCCTTTGTCCTGGGGTACTTTGCTTGTCCGAGGTTTGATCATTGATCTATTTGCATACTCATCAACCATCTATTTCGGAATACCCAAAGTGCACCGTTGTGGCCAGCATATTTCAGTCAGGCGGTGGGATACAAATCAAAGTCTCCTCATAGATGACAATTGCATAGCCTGTTTTTGTCGCCCCTTGATGTGCCTTCCTTTATCCTATGCTGCCTATTTATTACTTATGCATTATTCTGCAGTAAACCCTGCGCATTGTTAGCTAGGTTTAAAATAGAGGGCCGTGATCTCTCTGGGAGTGATCGCGGGAACGATATATTACAACTGCAACAGGTACGACTCAATGCAGACGCCCTAGGGAACCTACAACGGCGAGACTCTGCCGAGTCGCTTCGAGTTTGGCTTACGAGTGGAATGGACTCGTATTTCACTCTCGTCGGCTCAGTAGCATAGCATCACCGGGATGATATGAGGTTTACCTCTTTAGTTCATTCCGCTGATGTCTCAGTCGAGCCAGGTCAAGTGTACCATCGAGGGTGATTCCTCCTGGTTTCACTTAACGGTAGGGACTCGAACCAACTAGTGTCCTTAAAGGTAAGAAGTCGGGCGACCCAACGGTGCCCGCGAGAGGTATTGCGACGGGACGACAGGGAGGGTACGACCAGTGTACCGGTGTGCTTGGCCCCTGATCGTTGGCCGCGAGAGTTACCAACCCACAAAAGTCGAGCTCCTCCAGGAGCACACGCGAGACAAGGTAAGGAGACGGTTCACCTTGTTGGTAACCGCAGTGACTTGGTGGGACGGCGGGGCAGGCACCGATGTACTGTTGGTCCTGGCTGCTGTCGTTGTTCGCGGGTCAGTTAAGTCGAGGAAACGATAACGGTTGTCACGCAGGTTAAATAAAAATGCTAAATGGTTCAGTGGATGTCTTGAGTTGGCTATATGCCATGTACGCACTACCTACCCGTGGGAATTACGAGTTATGGGCTCCTCTGCTTCGTAGTGTCGTCCGAGGACTCTTCAGACGTCAGCAGTACCGCGGCCTGCGCCGGGAAGTGGTGTTATCTTATTTGCTCGCGCGGTGGTGTCTTATTTGGATTTGCTTCAACTTCACCGGCCAGCCACGCACCGTGCAGGAGTACGTTCGGGTTGGGGTCCAAGGCCCGTCGTACTTAGGATTTAGACCGGCGGATGGCCTCTCTGTTGAGTTTGAAAGATGGGCTATGAAGTGTCATATAGCCTCGGTGGAGCGTTCCCTAACAAGGTTCCCGCCACCCTGGAGATCCGTGCGTGTAGCGTAACACAAGTGCACCCCTGCAGGGAAGATTAATCTATTCGAATAGCCGTGTCCACGGTAACAGGACGCTTTATGCTGAAGCTGGATCTTACCACTAGAAACTATTATTATTAAACTGTATGGTTCCGGGTTTTATTGCTCGCGGGGATGTCGAGGAGGTGAACTCGGAGGCATTTTTAATCAATACAACTTATTATTATACAATGCTGCAGCAACTTCTGCTGCATTATTACTTTATGCTTTATATAAACTGTTGGCTGATTCTTACCTCATGCTGCAAGACATCGTCGGAAGATGCTAGTCTTCGTTAGGCCTAGCTTCTTACCCTTGCTCTGGATTTCTGTCTTTCAGTCCACTATATACAGCCTCTTCTATCCGTTGATACAATGCATATTGCTTAGTAGCGGACGTAAGACTCGCGGGTATACTAGATACTCACCCTGCTTTATTTCCTTTACTGTTTTGCCTGATCGGCCGCTACAGTCGACGTTGGAGTCCAGGAGTAGGAGATCCCCGATGCCGACCACCGCAACATGAAGATCCCCGATGCCTTCTACGACGTCGAGTTCCCCTTTGACCAGGAGTAGTTTGGAGGTTCCCAGGCAGGAGGCCTCGCCTTTTCGATCGTTGTTGATTTTGTGCTAGCCTTCTTAAGGCAACCTTGTTACCTTGTGTCTGTACTCAGATACTATTGCTTCTGCTGACTTTGTGCTCTCGACCTGTTGTATTCGAGCCCTCGTGGCCCCTGGCTTGTATTAAACAGCTTGTATTATTTTATTTGTAGAGTTGTGTTGTGATATCCCACCGTGAGTCCCTGATCTCGATCGTGTACCTTACGTGTATGATTACTGTACACGGCTTGATTTTGGGGGCGTCACATCCAGACAAGGTCTTTGTAACTGGGAGGAAGCGGATGCAACTCCCCAGTTATCGCAAAGTAACCAGTCATTCAGTAGTCCAAGTTATACACAAGGTGTTCCATGTATCTTATACATTTTCCAAGTGACTTTCTCAGCAGGTTGTTCCTTCCACCATAGTTGAAAGAAACCCCGTCCATATACTCATATTCCATTTCTCTGATTTGTGACCAAGTGCTTTCAAGTTCACCTAGCACGTCATACGTGTTGGTTAACATGAATTCACAATTCAGATTCCATAGAATGAATTATGGTGTATTGGACAGTCATTCATAAGTGACGGTGAGTGCGATACTCATCATCATCTTCCTTGATTACGGAGTTGTCAGGTGTATCTCCTAGCAGTTCTTCGTATTATGTTTAGCAAGTCATTACTAATGAGTATGTCTCTAATGGTGTTGGTACACATCAATGATGTAAGACCCATTTACCTTAAGTTCTATAATACTAAAAGATCCATAGTTCTAAACATTGGTATGACGTTATCTACAATGATATTTGCTAAGACATGAAGATTAAGTTCATAATATGGAGTTCATGTTTCAAAAAAAAACAATTCTGGAACTCCCACTCAGACAAAAATCCCTCATAGTTTATTCTAAGTGATTACACGATCCTTGAACACCATACCTCCCCCAATCGTCACGGCCATCAGTATGTTGTTCAAGGTAGGCCATCATGCCAATCACATCATCCATGTGACTCATGCTCGACCTTTCGGTCTCTTGTGTCCCGAGGCCATATCATATACATATGCCAGGCTCGCCACCACACCCTATGTGATTTGTTGCTGTGTCATGCAAGGCCATATCATATACATATGCCAGGCCTGCTACACCCACCTCATGTGAACGAAAAAATGTTTGACACACGTGTGACACGTGGTGCCTCCATAATGTAGAACTTTCTAGGTGGTGCTCACTAGGGTAAGGACACTATGTTGGTTTTAGTGAGGGATCATTCTATTATGCTACCGTCGTATATCTAACATATTAGCAAAACAAGATGCAACAGTATAAATCATACATGCTATGATTCCCCCCGACATGCAAATTAAAGTTGAAAACGCCTTTCTACTTTATCTTTTGCAAGTTTTACGTGGCTGCTAGGGGTTTCGAGAAAAGAACCTCTTTCTATCCTGCGAAAACAAGCCACAACACCAATCCCGCAATTGTCTCTATTACACCCCTGTCGGGGCCCTCCGTTGCAAACATCGTCGCATCGCTAATGCAGAGAGACAGACACCCCCTAGCCACTTTATATGGTACAAGCCATCTGTCAAGCGTGGAACCAGTCTCGCGTAAACGCGTAAGGTCGGTCGAGAGCCGCTTCATCAAACATTGCCGCAATGCTAAATGAGTACACGTGAGAGGGTAACAATTGGAGAATTGATGCCCACATGCTAGATGTGTTCTATCCGTACAATACATCTACGCATAGCCTTGCTCATGATACCACTGTTAGGGTTCGGGGCAGAAAACACAAATTTTTCATAACCTACGATACCCAATCCCAAGACCTATGCTATGCTGATGCAAGTAACGGACAGAAATAGATCACATACCAGTATGTAGTCCGTTAAGCGGGAAACGTTCCCGCATGAACATGGTTGGTGTAGTCGTACCGACAATCCCCGATGCCGCGCAGATCCACGATGACTCCTGTAGCCACCCGATCCTTGTAGACCGATGACAGGATTACGTCCCCGTCGGAACGTTGTCGATGAAGACCTCGTGATACGGCCATGGCGATGAAGTAGCACCACAAGTGTAGTGCCTCGCGGGATTATACACATACAGTATACCCGACGTCCCTCCGGGCTCCGAACCAGTAGAGCAGCGGAAAGAAGATGGATTCGGATCCCGATTCCAGCAGCACAACGACGTGCGTATAGTGGAGAAATCCCCAACCAAGTGTAGACTCCAAACAAGGGGAGTCCACTCGAGGAAGGAGAAAGGAGGGAGAGAGAGATGAGAGAAACTTGTCTCAAATCAATTTGTATGAAGAAAAAAGGGCACCCTACCCCTCCTTATATAGGCCAAGGAGGGGTGCCACCCTCCCCTCCACTTCCGGGGTGGGACTAATCCCAAGGGGAGGGAAAATGGCGCAGCCCTAGGGGGTGGGCCCCTTTCATGGCGCCATGGCCCATGGGGGAGGACTCCCTCTCCCCCTAATGGGCCCTATGAGGCCCATGTGCCTTTTCTTCCATTTTTAATTATATTTAAATACATTTTAATATTTAATTCAGATAATTAAATAATAAAACATATATTAAACATTATTAAATATATTTTGAAACCTTTCAAAATACCCGGAACAACTTCCGGCCTTCATCGGAACAATGCCGGTCATCACCGGAACAATTCCGGTGTTCTCTCCAATTTCTCCGGTGATCCCGAATCAATCCTTACTACGTCGAGTACCCTTAAGTGTAACACCCTACGGTCCGGGAAACAACAGACATGATCGAGACAATTCTCATTGATCAATGACTAACCAATTGGACCTGGTTACAATCCTTGATAGCCCCTGCGCTTCCATCGAATGAACTTCAATCGCTGTTGGATCCGTTAACCGTGTGCCTGTTCCCTTTGTCCTGAGGTACTTTGCTTGTCCGAGGTTTGATCATCAGTATCCACTATACCTAGTTCGTCCTCGTTCTCAACAAACAAGTTTACTCGTTCCCGTGATATTACAACTCCATGACCTAGTCACACGTTTGCAAACTTTATGATGCAATATCACCGAGTGGGCCCAGAGTACCTATCCGTCACACGGATGGACAAATCCCGCTTTGATCTATTTGCATACTCATCAACCATCTATTTCGGAATACCCAAAGTGCACCGTTATGTCCAGCATATTTCAGTCAGGCGGTGGGATACAAATCAAAGTCTCCTCATAGATGACAATTATGTATGATCATTACGGTCAAAGGATCTGGTCACTACGTTATAGTTATCGCAATGTCGAACTATGTGACTTGATCACATCGCAACACTTCTGGTGGGTGTATGTCCATCATATCATTATCCAATGATACGACTCCATTGTCAACAGACGCCATTGTCTCATGATCAGGAAACCTTGATCATCAATCGCCCAATGGACTAGTATACTAGGGTTAACTAGGGACCTGGTTGTTTGTATACCACACCTGTATTAATGTTTCCGCTTAATACAGTTATAGCATAGTATCAAACGTATTATGAACTAATGGAATATGCTCGATAAAACATATTTTATTTGCCTCTAGGGCACATTCCCAACAAAGAGAGCAATATATCAAACGACACGTTGCTCGCGTCACCACCTATTTATCATTATTGGACTCCTACTGGTCGATACTCTCAACCTTGGTATCTTCACCAAGGGAAACTTGTCACTACGCTGCATCTCACCTTCCACTTGGGGTAACCAACAAAGGGCGAGAAGCAATTATCATCTCTCGTGTATCAACCGCCCATGCTTTTGAGCCTCATCATTTCTTTCTAGCATAGTTAGCATTGCGGTGCGTTTTTAATCCTGTCAATTGCCCAACTGTAATTTGTTTACCTCACATAGCAGTTTTATCGTCTTTTGGGAGAGATACAATACTAGTGAACGTCACGGGACCCCGGTCCATATTCTCATTACTATTTACACACATATTTACTTTCCTGCTTTTACTTTCTAGCTGCTATCATTATCAACACAAATTATGATAGGAAGAGGCTCATAAGCATGTAAATACTGAAAAAGGAAATAACTTGTAAACAATGATGAGAATATGAACCGGGGTCCCGTGATGTTCACTAGTGATGTCTCTCTCCCAAAAGACGATAAAACTTCTATGCGAGGTAAACAAATTATAGAAGGGCAATTGACAGGATTATAAATGCACCACAATGCTAACTATGCTACAAAAGAAAGGAAGAGGCTCATAAGCATGGCCAGTACACCAAAATAAGTAGACCGGAATCCATCTGCATCTACTACTAATAATCCACCTTGAGATATCTATCCAGAACATCTCGCTGGTATTAAGTTGCGAGCCCCACCCAAAGTGTAAACCCAAAGCAACAGAGAACCGCTTTAAAAAGAACTTTGCGTAAAGTAAACAATCCTTGCAACCGCGGTTACAAGCACCGTTGTTTTCCCCCTTGTGGCCACAACACATCCCCTAGACTCATGTTTCTGTCACTCAAGCGTGTCATTAGGGGGCATGTACCCACAATCGAGCATAACGTTCCCTCTTGGAGTCACTACCTACTACTTGGCCAAAGCAATAAACAGCAAAGGAGAACATGCAAGAATTACTTAGGAACAAAAATATAAGGGATAAAAACCAAATATCTTACTCTATAACAATCTCAACATAATCTCCTAATCCATCAGATCCCATCAAACTCAGCATAGAAACAACAAAATAATTACATATGTGCCTCGATCATGTAGGGCAGCTCACGAGGTCTAAACCATGAAGAACAAAGAGGGGAGGAGAACATCACATAGCTACTGATCACAGACCCATGGTCCAAGGTAGACTACTCACAACACATCCGGGAAGCGTCCATGGTGGAGGAGAAGCTCCCGGAGGTCGATCCTCCTCCGACAGAGTGCCGGGAAGGGTCCTGACATTGCTCCCGATCTTGGAAGCGTGGTGGCGGCGGAACAAAGCCGAGTTTTCGAAATAGGGTTCTGTCTTTGGAGTTTCCCCGTGACGGAGATTAAATAGGCGAAGGGGGCATCCAGGGGGGCCACCAGGGGTCCAGGCGCCCCCCTGGCCGCGCCAGGTGGCCGCCTGGGCACCTGGTGGTGGCCCCCTGGCCCTCCTTCGGGTCACTGTAAGCTTCGGGCACGCTGATTTTCTATCTGATTGTTCCCGGATTTTTTGAGCACTTTTTATATGGGGAAAAACTGAAATAGAAAAACAACAGAAAACAGGAACTGACAGTGGGGTGCACTGAGTTAGTAGGTTAGTCAAAATATGATCAAAAGTGTACGAAAGTGTATCTAGATCATAGCAATATCACACAAAACATGCATGGAATGAGAAGAAATTATCGATACGTTTGGGACGTATCACCGTTGTCGGGGACTCCGAGTGCTAAGATAGGGGAGTTTCCCACTACATTTTACCTTTGCTTTTTAGTCTTGTTAGTTTACCTTTCGGTTTTTATCTTTGTGTCTTATATCAAAAATTACAAAAAAAAATCTGCCACACTTGCTGCCACTATGGGTTCCACTGAAAATACCAAGTTGTGTGACTTCACTAGTCACAACAACAAAGACTTTATCTGCACTCCTATTTCCACACCTGCCACTTCATCTACCTCTTATGAAATTAAACCTGATTTGCTAAACCTTGTTATGATAGATCAATTCTCTGGTGCTGGAGATGATGCTGCTTTACGCTTGAATAATTTTGTTGAGTTATGTGATATGCAAAAGTATAAAGAAGTAGAAGGTGATGTTGTTAAGCTCAAGCTTTTTTCCTTTCTCTTTGAGGGAAGGAGCTAAAATTTGGTTTCAATCTTTGTCTAGTAATAGCATAGATTCTTGGGACAAGTCCAAAGATGCTTTTATTGGGAAGTACTACCCACCTGCTAAAATTATCGAATTGAGGAGTAACATTATGAATTTTAAGCAATTGGATAATGAACACGTTTCCCAAGCTTGGGAACGTATGCAATCTCTTGTTAAGAAATGCCCTACACATGGTTTGACTACCTGGATGGTTATCCAGAATTTTTATGCAGGCTTGAACTTTACCTCGCGGAACCTGTTAGATTCGGCCGCGGGAGGAACCTTTATGTCAACTACACTCGGTGCTGCCACAAAACTTCTCGATCAGATGATGACCAACTATTCCCAATGGCACACCGAACGCGCTCCAACAGGTATGAAGGTAAACTCTGTCGAGGAGATTACCTCCCTGAATGAAAAAGTTGATTTAATTATGTCTCTACTTACCAAGCAACCCTCTATTGATCCTCATGATGTTCCTTTAAATTCTTTGGTTGCTCAGGAACAAGTAGATGTGAACTTTACTGCTAGAAACAACTTCAACAATAATGCTTATAGGGGAAACTTTGCTAGTAATCCTAGACCGTTTCCATCCAACTATGGGAACAACAACACCTATTCTAGCAACAAGAACCCCACTTCTGAACTAGAAAATATGATTAGAGACTTTATCACTACCCAAAAAGCCTTCAACAAGAATCTAGAAGAGAAATTAGCTAAGTTAGACAACTCTCTTTGAAGGTAGATAGCCTAGCCCTTGATGTTGAGATGCTAAAAATTAGAACCTCTCCCATTGAGGAGAGGGAGGCCACTCCTATTAATGCTATCCAACTACAAATAAATGAATATATTAGGATGATGGCTAGACTTGAAGAAAGATGTGCTAGAGAAAAAGACGAAGAGGATAGAATTAAGAGCCTTCCTACACACCACACAATTTCCACTATCCAAATTGTTGAGGACACTCAAACTATTAGCACCGAATGCACTCCTAGTCCCATTGGACCTATTAATGGTGATGCTAATACCTCAACCGTAGAAGAAGAAACTCTGATGAAAATAGAGGGTTTCAAAAAAGTGAGCCTAGATGATACTACTACCACCTTTGATAGTAGTGATATTGATTTTGATAGTTGCACCCTTTCGGAAGTTATTAGCTTGCTACACAAAATGTCTAGAGACCCCCACACTAGCACACTTAATCTTGCCTTCACGGAGCATATCACTAATGCTCTCATCAAAGCTAGGGAGGAGAAGCTTAGAATAGAAGCCTCCATACCTAGGAATCTAGATGATGGTTGGGACCCTATGATAAAAATTAAATTGAATAACTTCTCTTGCTATGCTTTATGTGACGTTGGAGCTAGTACCTCTGTCATGCCCAGAAGAATGTATGACATGTTTGAATTGAAACCTTTTGATTCTTGTTCTTTCGGTGTTCGTCTCGTTGATTCTTCCGTAAAGAAACCTTTGGAGAAGATCGTTGATGTTCTTATCATTGTCAATGGCAATTATGTTCCAGTTGATTTTATTATTATGGATATAGAGTGTGTACCTTTATGTCCAATTATTTTGGGACGTCCTTTTCTTCGCACCGTTGGTGCTGTTATTGACATGAAAGAGGTAAGTGGGCTCGGTTTCCTTTTTCTATTTTCTTCTATTTTTCTCTGTTTTCTATTTCTGGCTTGTGTTTTTCTCTGGAAAAAATATCAAAGCATTTTGTTAAAAGCCCAAAACTTTTATATGGCCTTAAGTGACATACTACTAGCCACTCACAAAGTTTGGGTATTTTTCAAATTCAAATAATTTGAATTTCGAATCAAATAGGGTATTTAATTAATTTCCAAGCCCTATTTGGAATTTTTGACAAATCTTGGAGCATGCAGTGGGACCCACTTCACTTTATATGTGATCATGCTTATTTATAAGACTTTTGAAAAATAATAGAGGAATTTTTGGAAAAACTTTTGTCTGCTATTTGAATTAAATTCTCTAGGGCTTTTATTTTCCCCATTTTAAAATTTCTTTATGAAATTTTCACGTGATGCAAAGGGATCAAACAACCCTAGCACTTTCCCAAGTTGGGGTTCTGACATTGTTTCTGTGTGCAGGTCCAGGTTAAGAGTGTTGGGGTTCGGGGCAGAAAACACAAATTTTTCATAACCTACGATACCCAATCCCAAGACCTATGCTATGCTGATGCAAGTAACGGACAGAAATAGATCACATACCAGTATGTAGTCCATTAAGCGGGAAACGTTCCCGCATGAACGTGGTTGGTGTAGTCGTACCGGCAATCCCCGATGCCGCGCAGATCCACGATGACTCCTGTAGCCACCAGATCCTTGTAGACCGATGACGGGATTACGTCCCCGTCGGAACGTTGTCAATGAAGACCTCGCGATACGGCCATGACGATGAAGTAGCACCACAAGTGTAGTGCCTCGTGGGATTATACACATACAGTATACCCGACGTCCCTCCGGGCTCCGAACCAGTAGAGCAGCGGAAAGAAGATGGATTCGGATCCCGATTCCAGCAGCACGACGGTGTGCGTATAGTGGAGAAATCCCCAACCAAGTGTAGACTCCAAACAAGGGGAGTCCACTCGAGGAAGGAGAAAGGAGGGAGAGAGAGATGAGAGAAACTTGTCTCAAATCAATTTGTATGAAGAAAAAGGGCACCCTACCCCTCCTTATATAGGCCAAGGAGGGGTGCCACCCTCCCCTCCACTTCCGGGGTGGGACTAATCCCAAGGGGAGGGAAAATGGCGCAGCCCTAGGGGGTGGGCCCCTTTAATGGCGCCATGGCCCATGGGGGAGGACTCCCTCTCCCCCTAATGGGCCCTACGAGGCCCATGTGCCTTTTCTTCCATTTTTAATTATATTTAAATAGATTTAATATTTAATTCAGATAATTAAATAATAAAACATATGTTAAACATTATTAAATATATTTTGAACCTTTCAAAATACCCGGAACAACTTCCGGCCTTCATCGGAACAATTCCGGTCATCACCGGAACAATTCCGGTGTTCTCTCCAATTTCTCCGGTGATCCCGAATCAATCCTTACTGCGTCGAGTACCCTTAAGTGTAACACCCTACGGTCCGGGAAAAAGATAACATGATCGAGACAATTCTCATTGATCAATGACTAATCAATTGGACCTGGTTACAATCCTTGATAGCCCCTGCGCTTCCATCGAATGAACTTCAATCGCCGTTGGATCCGTTAACCGTGTGCCTGTTCCCTTTGTCCTGGGGTACTTTGCTTGTCCGAGGTTTGATCATTGATCTATTTGCATACTCATCAACCATCTATTTCGGAATACCCAAAGTGCACCGTTATGGCCAGCATATTTCAGTCAGGCGGTGGGATACAAATCAAAGTCTCCTCATAGATGACAATTATGTATGATCATTATGGTCAAAGGATTTGGTCACTACATTATAGTTATCGCAATGTCGAACTATGTGACTTGATCACATCGCAACACTTCTGGTGGGTGTATGTCCATCATATCATTATCCAATGATACGACTCCATTGTCAACAGACGCCATTGTCTCATGATCAGGAAACCTTGATCATCAATCGCCCAATGGACTAGTATACTAGGGTTAACTAGGGACCTGGTTGTTTGTATACCACACCTGTATTAATGTTTCCGCTTAATACAGTTATAGCATAGTATCAAACGTATTATGAACTAATGGAATATGCTCGATAAAACATATTTTATTTGCCTCTAGGGCACATTCCCAACAGTCTCCCACTTGCACTAGAGTACAAATAATCTAGTTGCATTTTGTCTGGATCATAACTCCTTATTGATCATGCTTGCCCGTGGAAGAGGTTGTATCAACAGTCTGGGTACCATTCAGAACCGTATGTCCTTTTGCAAATCATAATGTCACATAATTTTACATTCCTTCATTATCCACTATAATGATGAGGTATATATATTTGGCGGTGAAGTGAGACTTCGTTTTCTATGTCATAGCAATGACATCCGGTGGGTCACGCGGACTTTCCCATAGTCATGCACACTTGAAACTCATTCAATCAGAAGTCGAACTTCTTAAGCCATAATATAACTCCTGCTACTTTTAAAGCAGCCACATCAATGTAGATTCAATCCTTAGTGCATTGTATGCAACTTTGATGTCTAACCATGTTTCTTTCAACTTAGGCATTCATTAGTATGATATCTCAATTTTCTAGGTTAGTGTCAAAACTTGAACCAGCATAACATTTATGGTCAAGTCCACTATCCTTTACAAATTTGAGATGTATCCTCAGTTCTCTTCAGACACTGAAGGATAAACTTAACTCTTTGTTCAATGATTTACTCATAAATCATATCACAACATGTTCTTACTACTAAGAACTTGGGTCACATTACGTCGAGTACATAACTCTGGTTTTATATGAAAGAACCTATGACAAAAGCATAGAGGATCCAACACATCCATTTCTTTCATTAACCATTAACCATTGTTCTTGTACTGAGATTAACTCAACACTTCTCTTGGATATACAAGTAAGGACCATTTCTTGACTTGTCCCATTCTGAACTCCTTCAGAATCTTATCCAGGAAAGTATTACGACTCAATGTTATTAAACACATATCTATGTTAATAGATCTTTAATGCTTAATACTTATTCATCTTCATTTATGAAAGATTCTTACAATCATTAACACCAACTGCACCATTCATAATATGTTATCCATATATGAGAATGTTATCATGCTCCCACTCAAATATGTCATGCACATATTAAGTTATAGGATAACACTCATATTGTTCTCACTCAAATATGTCGGCCACATATAAGACAAGGATAACATCCACATGGCTCCCACTTAGATATGTCAGACACATATTAAGTTCAGGATACTAACCATATGGCTCCTACTCAAATATGTCATTTACATATAAGTCTAGGATAATACTCCCATAGCCCCCACTCAAAATATGTCGTATACATATATCAAGTTTAGGAAACTATTCAGCTCCCACTCAGTTTCATGCAAATGCATGTTTCCTCGATATTTTGGTTAAGTCTAAAATCCTTTGATCATCCATCAAAATGAGAATTCAGTTTACGAGACACTAGTATCCATATGTTTTTCCAAAACCTTCTTGTTGTACCAATTACAACACTTCTTCAAATACAGGATTTGAGGAAGTCACGGTATTGATAACAATCCTGGATCAATCGTAGTGAATATCCCTTTGACTCAAGCTTTGCTACACATTGTAGTCAACCCATTGAATTTGTCAGAAACAATCTTTGTGACAAACCAATCTTGACGTCCCTTTGATGTTCACATTTATTCCTCATAACTCTTAAGTTATTGTGAATATCAAGTAACCTCCTTACTTGATAAGATTCAAGCAATCTTAAATGTAACTCAACATAGGATTTCATGACTCATAGTCATATCTCTTACTTAGGTCCACCATCGCTTCTTTGTAGTTCGTAGGAATGTCTTGTTCCACTAACATGACAAGTGAATCATGAATATCATTTTGCACCAGGGGCAAATATATATTCTTGAATCCTACCTTTCTCAGTAAAAGCTCCCATCAGAAGATCATGATCATTATCATTAGTTTCTCCTCTTATTGTAGAGCTTTGCTTCCAGAACATATTCCGTTGCACTACTCTGACATTTGGAGGCAAGGTCAATTACCTTGGTTGAACTTTCACTTTTCTTCCATTACCACATTTATCAAGAACAATTCTTGACAAACACCAAACATAGCAATACAAGTTTTGCTCCTTTTGGTTCTAGTTGTGGAAGATGCATCCATAGTTGTCTAAGGATACACTACAAAGATAATTTATCTTACATAAATCAAGCTTCCTAGAAACCACAACACACCATGACGTATATGGTGTTGGTTTCCACGAACTCAGATGGTTCCCTATGCTGAAGTGAGTGTTTGCATATTAAATTAATAACTCTAAACAATAATAACGTAACATGGTAAGAGATAACTTAGACCATACACTTTTCGATAGAATATGATCACAATGTTCAGGCACGTCAATCATATTGAAGTGTCTCAAGACATTGCAATTTTTGGAACAACTTTCACACAAGTCTTTATGCCCAAGACTAACTCAAAACATTTGTCACTTTGATCAAATCGTAGAGACTTGTCTTTCTTGTTAATTTAATATCCATCTTTACTCTGAAATCCCTTCAAATTATTTCAGACTCATGTTTCATTAGTGAATACAAATATTCATCTAAGTCCACATACGAAATAATGAAATTCACCACATGCTGACATACGATACATCACAATGTATGATATTCAACAATCAGTACACATTCCGTGTACCAGAATGTGAGGTTTTAGTCATCTCACCTAAAAGGCATGGTTTGTATGTGTCAAGAGATCAAGTATCTTAAGACATCATCATACCATTCATGACTTAAACTGTAGTGTCATTATTAAGCCTGGATATTTATTGGCATTACAATATTTCTTATAAATGATCAAACAACTACCATCGATATAAGAATAACTCATTCATAATCGTAATGTGACCATAAGAGATATCATTCATAAAAGGAGAACAACTGACTTGTTTCTCACTAATATGAATAATTGTCTTCGCGAGATGCAAGACACACTAATAAAGTCCTCATTCAAACGATCATAAAATTTATTCATATATTAATCAATTGATAGATGTAGGGGGAGAGTGTTGTCGACCATCAACTATCTTGATTGCCGTCATCACACATTGTCACCTCATCCCTTCCAAGCCACTCTCAAGCAGTAAGTTCAAGCATCGAATACTTAATCAACCGCAATTAGTGTTTCGTGGGAAACACATTTATAACTCGTATATCAAATATGCCTTCTCCGTCAATGACCATTCCTGCATTGGTTCTACTCTTAAAGTTCTTAACTTTAACCATGAACTCATGACAGGTGAACGATTCTCCTTCATGACATAGTCCAGTGTAACACCCTCAGATCCAGTACAGTAATCACTACAGTGATTCCACTGTTAGTGATCATTACTGTTGATGATCAAGCCATGATCACCTTTGATCATAGCTCTATCAATTTCCAACCCAGATAAAAATTTCAAATTGGGTAAATTATAAAACTCGGCTCCAAGAATTGTGGATGCCAATCAATCAACTTGGTCTTGGTTAAACCAAATCATCCCTAGTCATTTGCATAATCCCAAGCCAAGAATAATTATGAAGACCCTAGAGTTGGCATATCTAAATTGTCATGGAATTTAAAATGGAAATGCAATCTTAGTAAACCAAAATGGTGGAATCGAATTCTAAAATGCCTAACAATCATTAGGCCACGATTATATAGAACAGTTATTTTATTAAAATGGCATAGTAATATTGAGGAATAATAAATGAAATAAAACAATAGCTTTAGGAAACTATTAAGTTGCCATGATGATTTTAATAAAAATGTGGGAATTTTAAATGTACTAAAAATTGATGGACCAATTTTATAAAATGCCTAAATATCAGTAGGCTACATTAATAGTGGAATGGGATTTTATTACCATGTTTAAAAATGTTAAACAAAAAAAAACAGTGTCAAATCAGTGGCATTTAATCCATTTTAAATATAACAAAAATGCAAATGATTTTATATGAGTCCCAAACTTTTTATAGCAGTATATTAAATTGCAAATGAAATTATGGAGCAAGTCTCATATGTAACAAAAAACCATTTGTTGAACAAATAAAATAGAAACATAAAAGAATAAATAAAGATAAACAAAGAAATTAAAAAAAAACCCTAAGCCTCGCCTGGGGCGAGGCCCACCCCAGGCCCAACCCCCTCTCTCCTTCCCCTGTCCCTTCCCCCACCTGCCCCCCACCCCACGACGCCAGGGACATGGCCATGGCCACTGTGGCCACGCCGCCGGCCCCCTCCCCTACCTGCTCCCTCCCTCACTTCAGCTGCCCCCCTCTGAATAAGGCCGAGGCCGTGTGCCACTTCCCCCCTGCCCTAACTCCCTCCCCTTCCTCTCCCTCGCGCCCCCTGCTTCTTCTCCGTGTGACCCGAGCGTGGCCGAGGGCACGGCGGCGACGCCCGCGCGGCCACCCTCCTTCCCCGACCGTGCGAACACGTCCGGGAGGCCCGCCTAGCTCCTCCACTTCGCCCCCAACCTCAGGCTCGAGCTGGAGTCCAACGGGTTTCGCGAATCGGACGACCCCTTCCGCCACGGCCGCCGGCCGACGACGTCTAATTCGTCGCCCCAGTTCAACCTCCGGCCTCCCCGAGCACATCATCGAGCTCCCTGTGAGCCCCCCTATCCATTACCCTCCTCTCCTCATCATCTTAGCCGCCGTAGCCGTGTCCCCCTTCTCCAGCCGCCATGGCCGAGGCCCAAGCCCGCAGCACCTCTGTGTGCGCACGGCCGTCCCTGGCCACGCCCCTCAGCCGCGCGCTGGCTAGCACTCGGCGCGGCGTACTCCTAGCCCGCGCATGAGCCCAGCCGCACCTCCCCTCGTCGCCGGAGCGGGCCCGGACGACGACCCCCGCCGTGGTCTGTTTATCCGGCGAGAACGAGCTGACCTGGCCATCATTAGCGTTAAGCTAATCACCCTCCCCCTCACTGACACTGGGTCCCACCCTGTTAGTTAAACAACGTTAAAATAATATTAATTGGAGATTAACCCCTAGAGCAGATGACAGATGGGCCCCCCTTCAGTGTTTAGATAAATTGAGTATTTAAATTGACTCTGTTGGTATGACATGTGGGCCCATCTGCTAGGTGAATAAATAAAAATGTTTTTTATGCCACTAGGTATGACATGTGGGACCCACTGGTCAGTTTGACCAGTCAAAGGCCTCAGCCTATGACAGGGTGGCCCCACATGTCAGCACTGGTTTGGATAAGGTTCTGGATATTGTTGAAATTTAAATAATAAAAGAAATCCAGAAATTGCTAGAAAATGATTTAAACTTCAAATATTAATATCTTTTAATCCGTATATCAGATCGAAAAACTTTATACATGAAAATTGATCAGAAAAATATAACGAATACGAATACGCTATCTGTATGTCTACCACCCCCCTCTAACGTACCGAACATCGACATTCCCCCCTTCGGCCTGTCTGTCGATAATTCCCAGTACCGATAAAAGTTGTCCGGATGAAAAACTTTTGTATACAAAAGTTGCTCAGAACGGATCACCGAGTTCGGATACGATACCCATACCCCCACCATACCCCTCTAACATGCCGAACATCGAACCGTCCCCCTCCGGTACCGTCAGTCCGATAATTGTCCGATACCGATAAACCCTCCGGATGAATTTATTTCGAACACGAAAGTTGTTCGGAATAGATCAACTAACCCGGTTACACCACCCACACATGTGTCGGGTGTACACGACACCTCCGGCATGATATCTCCCCCCCTCCGGACACCTTGTCCGATAATCACCCGGAGCCGGTATTTCATCCCCGGATGAATTCCCGCTCCGAGCAACGTGCATCGTACTGCGATAGAACCCCGTTTACAATTCATCTGTTATGTCTTGCATTTGTATTGCTATTATTGTTGTGTATTTATTGTTTCTTCCCCCCTTAATCTCCGGTAGACCCCGCTGCTGTCGTCGACTACACCGATGCTGAGTACGACTACTTCGTCGACGACCGTACCGCTACTGTCGAGCTTGCAGGCAAGCAGAGCCATTCTCTTCCCCAGATATCGCCTATCTTTCCGTACATTTCTTGCACTAGGCATTGTTACTGCTGCTACGATTACAATCCTATTCAATTGCATAGCCTGTTTTTGTCGCCCCTTGATGTGCCTTCCTTTATCCTATGCTGCCTATTTATTACTTATGCATTATTCTGCAGTAAACCCTGCGCATTGTTAGCTAGGTTTAAAATAGAGGGCCGTGATCTCTCTGGGAGTGATCGCGGGAACGATATATTACAACTGCAACAGGTACGACTCAATGCAGACGCCCTAGGGAACCTACAACGGCGAGACTCTGCCGAGTCGCTTCGAGTTTGGCTTACGAGTGGAATGGACTCGTATTTCACTCTCGTCGGCTCAGTAGCGTAGCATCACCGGGATGATATGAGGTTTACCTCTTTAGTTCATTCCGCTGATGTCTCAGTCGAGCCAGGTCAAGTGTACCATCGAGGGTGATTCCTCCTGGTTTCACTTAACGGTAGGGACTCGAACCAACTAGTGTCCTTAAAGGTAAGAAGTCGGGCGACCCAACGGTGCCCGCGAGAGGTATTGCGACGGGACGACAGGGAGGGTACGACCAGTGTACCGGTGTGCTTGGCCCCTGATCGTTGGCCGCGAGAGTTACCAACCCACGAAAGTCGAGCTTCTCCAGGAGCACACGCGAGACAAGGTAAGGAGACGGTTCACCTTGTTGGTAACCGCAGTGACTTGGTGGGACGGCGGGGCAGGCACCGATGTACTGTTGGTCCTGGCTGCTGTCGTTCTTCGCGGGTCAGTTAAGTCGAGGAAACGATAACGGTTGTCACGCAGGTTAAATAAAAATGCTAAATGGTTCAGTGGATGTCTTGAGTTGGCTATATGCCATGTACGCACTACCTACCCGTGGGAATTACGAGTTATGGGCTCCTCTGCTTCGTAGTGTCGTCCGAGGACTCTTCAGACGTCAGCAGTACCGCGGCCTGCGCCGGGAAGTGGTGTTATCTTATTTGCTTGCGCGGTGGTGTCTTATTTGGATTTGCTTCAACTTCACCGGCCAGCCACGCACCGTGCAGGAGTACGTTCGGGTTGGGGTCCAAGGCCCGTCGTACTTAGGATTTAGACCGGCGGATGGCCTCTCTGTTGAGTTTGAAAGATGGGCTATGAAGTGTCATATAGCCTCGGTGGAGCGTTCCCTAACAAGGTTCCCGCCACCCTGGAGATCCGTGCGTGTAGCGTAACACAAGTGCACCCCTGCAGGGAAGATTAATCTATTCGAATAGCCGTGTCCACGGTAACAGGACGCTTTATGCTGAAGCTGGATCTTACCACTAGAAACTATTATTATTAAACTGTATGGTTCCGGGTTTTATTGCTCGCGGGGATGTCGAGGAGGTGAACTCGGAGGCATTTTTAATTAATACAACTTATTATTATACAATGCTGCAGCAACTTCTGCTGCATTGTTACTTTATGCTTTATATAAACTGTTGGCTGATTCTTACCTCATGCTGCAAGACATCGTCGGAAGATGCTAGTCTTCGTTAGGCCTAGCTTCTTACCCTTGCTCTGGATTTCTGTCTTTCAGTCCACTATATACAGCCTCTTCTATCCGTTGATACAATGCATATTGCTTAGTAGCGGACGTAAGACTCGCGGGTATACTAGATACTCACCCTGCTTTATTTCCTTTACTGTTTTGCCTGATCGGCCGCTGCAGTCGACGTTGGAGTCCAGGAGTAGGAGATCCCCGATGCCGACCACCGCAACATGAAGATCCCCGATGCCTTCTACGACGTCGAGTTCCCCTTTGACCAGGAGTAGTTTGGAGGTTCCCAGGCAGGAGGCCTCGCCTTTTCGATCGTTGTTGATTTTGTGCTAGCCTTCTTAAGGCAACCTTGTTACCTTGTGTCTGTACTCAGATACTATTGCTTCTGCTGACTTTGTGCTCTCGACCTGTTGTATTCGAGCCCTCGTGGCCCCTGGCTTGTATTAAACAGCTTGTATTATTTTATTTGTAGAGTTGTGTTGTGATATCCCACCGTGAGTCCCTGATCTCGATCGTGTACCTTACGTGTATGATTACTGTACACGGCTTGATTTTGGTGGCGTCACATCCAGACATGGTCTTTGTAACTGGGAGGAAGCGGATGCAACTCCCCAGTTATCGCAAAGTAACCAGTCATTCAGTAGTCCAAGTTATACACAAGGTGTTCCATGTATCTTATACATTTTCCAAGTGACTTTCTCAGCAGGTTGTTCCTTCCACCATAGTTGAAAGAAACCCCGTCCATATACTCATATTCCATTTCTCTGATTTGTGACCAAGTGCTTTCAAGTTCACCTAGCACGTCATACGTGTTGGTTAACATGAATTCACAATTCAGATTCCATAGAATGAATTATGGTGTATTGGACAGTCATTCATAAGTGACGGTGAGTGCGATACTCATCATCATCTTCCTTGATTACGGAGTTGTCAGGTGTATCTCCTAGCAGTTCTTCGTATTATGTTTAGCAAGTCATTACTAATGAGTATGTCTCTAATGGTGTTGGTACACATCAATGAAGTAAGACCCATTTACCTTAAGTTCTATCATACTAAAAGATCCATAGTTCTAAACATTGGTATGACGTTATCTACAATGATAATTTCTAAGACATGAAGATTAAGTTCATAATATGGAGTTCATGTTTCAAAAAAAAACAATTCTGGAACTCCCACTCAGACAAAAATCCCTCATAGTTTATTCTAAGTGATTACACGATCCTTGAACACCATACCTCCCCCAATCGTCACGGCCATCAGTATGTTGTTCAAGGTAGGCCATCATGCCAATCACATCATCCATGTGACTCATGCTCGACCTTTCGGTCTCTTGTGTCCCGAGGCCATATCATATACATATGCCAGGCTCGCCACCACACCCTATGTGATTTGTTGCTGTGTCATGCAAGGCCATATCATATACATATGCCAGGCCTGCTACACCCACCTCATGTGAACGAAAAAATGTTTGACACACGTGTGACACGTGGTGCCTCCATAATGTAGAACTTTCTAGGTGGTGCTCACTAGGGTAAGGACACTATGTTGGTTTTAGTGAGGGATCATTCTATTATGCTACCGTCGTATATCTAACATATTAGCAAAACAGGATGCAACAGTATAAATCATACATGCTATGATTCCCCCCGACATGCAAATTAAAGTTGAAAACGCCTTTCTACTTTATCTTTTGCAAGTTTTACGTGGCTGCTAGGGGTTTCGAGAAAAGAACCTCTTTCTATCCTGCGAAAACAAGCCACAACACCAATCCCGCAATTGTCTCTATTACACCCCTGTCGGGGCCCTCCGTTGCAAACATCGTCGCATCGCTAATGCAGAGAGACAGAGACCCCCTAGCCACTTTATATGGTACAAGCCATATGTCAAGCGTGGAACCAGTCTCGCGTAAACGCGTAAGGTCGGTCGAGAGCCGCTTCATCAAACATTGCCGCAATGCTAAATGAGTACACGTGAGAGGGTAACAATTGGAGAATTGATGCCCACATGCTAGATGTGTTCTATCCGTACAATACATCTACGCATAGCCTTGCTCATGATACCACTGTTAGGGTTCGGGGCAGAAAACACAAATTTTTCATAACCTACGATACCCAATCCCAAGACCTATGCTATGCTGATGCAAGTAACGGACAGAAATAGATCACATACCAGTATGTAGTCCGTTAAGCGGGAAACGTTCCCGCATGAACATGGTTGGTGTAGTCGTACCGACAATCCCCGATGCCGCGCAGATCCACGATGACTCCTGTAGCCACCCGATCCTTGTAGACCGATGACAGGATTACGTCCCCGTCGGAACGTTGTCGATGAAGACCTCGTGATACGGCCATGGCGATGAAGTAGCACCACAAGTGTAGTGCCTCGCGGGATTATACACATACAGTATACCCGACGTCCCTCCGGGCTCCGAACCAGTAGAGCAGCGGAAAGAAGATGGATTCGGATCCCGATTCCAGCAGCACAACGACGTGCGTATAGTGGAGAAATCCCCAACCAAGTGTAGACTCCAAACAAGGGGAGTCCACTCGAGGAAGGAGAAAGGAGGGAGAGAGAGATGAGAGAAACTTGTCTCAAATCAATTTGTATGAAGAAAAAAGGGCACCCTACCCCTCCTTATATAGGCCAAGGAGGGGTGCCACCCTCCCCTCCACTTCCGGGGTGGGACTAATCCCAAGGGGAGGGAAAATGGCGCAGCCCTAGGGGGTGGGCCCCTTTCATGGCGCCATGGCCCATGGGGGAGGACTCCCTCTCCCCCTAATGGGCCCTATGAGGCCCATGTGCCTTTTCTTCCATTTTTAATTATATTTAAATACATTTTAATATTTAATTCAGATAATTAAATAATAAAACATATATTAAACATTATTAAATATATTTTGAAACCTTTCAAAATACCCGGAACAACTTCCGGCCTTCATCGGAACAATGCCGGTCATCACCGGAACAATTCCGGTGTTCTCTCCAATTTCTCCGGTGATCCCGAATCAATCCTTACTACGTCGAGTACCCTTAAGTGTAACACCCTACGGTCCGGGAAACAACAGACATGATCGAGACAATTCTCATTGATCAATGACTAACCAATTGGACCTGGTTACAATCCTTGATAGCCCCTGCGCTTCCATCGAATGAACTTCAATCGCTGTTGGATCCGTTAACCGTGTGCCTGTTCCCTTTGTCCTGAGGTACTTTGCTTGTCCGAGGTTTGATCATCAGTATCCACTATACCTAGTTCGTCCTCGTTCTCAACAAACAAGTTTACTCGTTCCCGTGATATTACAACTCCATGACCTAGTCACACGTTTGCAAACTTTATGATGCAATATCACCGAGTGGGCCCAGAGTACCTATCCGTCACACGGATGGACAAATCCCGCTTTGATCTATTTGCATACTCATCAACCATCTATTTCGGAATACCCAAAGTGCACCGTTATGTCCAGCATATTTCAGTCAGGCGGTGGGATACAAATCAAAGTCTCCTCATAGATGACAATTATGTATGATCATTACGGTCAAAGGATCTGGTCACTACGTTATAGTTATCGCAATGTCGAACTATGTGACTTGATCACATCGCAACACTTCTGGTGGGTGTATGTCCATCATATCATTATCCAATGATACGACTCCATTGTCAACAGACGCCATTGTCTCATGATCAGGAAACCTTGATCATCAATCGCCCAATGGACTAGTATACTAGGGTTAACTAGGGACCTGGTTGTTTGTATACCACACCTGTATTAATGTTTCCGCTTAATACAGTTATAGCATAGTATCAAACGTATTATGAACTAATGGAATATGCTCGATAAAACATATTTTATTTGCCTCTAGGGCACATTCCCAACAAAGAGAGCAATATATCAAACGACACGTTGCTCGCGTCACCACCTATTTATCATTATTGGACTCCTACTGGTCGATACTCTCAACCTTGGTATCTTCACCAAGGGAAACTTGTCACTACGCTGCATCTCACCTTCCACTTGGGGTAACCAACAAAGGGCGAGAAGCAATTATCATCTCTCGTGTATCAACCGCCCATGCTTTTGAGCCTCATCATTTCTTTCTAGCATAGTTAGCATTGCGGTGCGTTTTTAATCCTGTCAATTGCCCAACTGTAATTTGTTTACCTCACATAGCAGTTTTATCGTCTTTTGGGAGAGATACAATACTAGTGAACGTCACGGGACCCCGGTCCATATTCTCATTACTATTTACACACATATTTACTTTCCTGCTTTTACTTTCTAGCTGCTATCATTATCAACACAAATTATGATAGGAAGAGGCTCATAAGCATGTAAATACTGAAAAAGGAAATAACTTGTAAACAATGATGAGAATATGAACCGGGGTCCCGTGATGTTCACTAGTGATGTCTCTCTCCCAAAAGACGATAAAACTTCTATGCGAGGTAAACAAATTATAGAAGGGCAATTGACAGGATTATAAATGCACCACAATGCTAACTATGCTACAAAAGAAAGGAAGAGGCTCATAAGCATGGCCAGTACACCAAAATAAGTAGACCGGAATCCATCTGCATCTACTACTAATAATCCACCTTGAGATATCTATCCAGAACATCTCGCTGGTATTAAGTTGCGAGCCCCACCCAAAGTGTAAACCCAAAGCAACAGAGAACCGCTTTAAAAAGAACTTTGCGTAAAGTAAACAATCCTTGCAACCGCGGTTACAAGCACCGTTGTTTTCCCCCTTGTGGCCACAACACATCCCCTAGACTCATGTTTCTGTCACTCAAGCGTGTCATTAGGGGGCATGTACCCACAATCGAGCATAACGTTCCCTCTTGGAGTCACTACCTACTACTTGGCCAAAGCAATAAACAGCAAAGGAGAACATGCAAGAATTACTTAGGAACAAAAATATAAGGGATAAAAACCAAATATCTTACTCTATAACAATCTCAACATAATCTCCTAATCCATCAGATCCCATCAAACTCAGCATAGAAACAACAAAATAATTACATATGTGCCTCGATCATGTAGGGCAGCTCACGAGGTCTAAACCATGAAGAACAAAGAGGGGAGGAGAACATCACATAGCTACTGATCACAGACCCATGGTCCAAGGTAGACTACTCACAACACATCCGGGAAGCGTCCATGGTGGAGGAGAAGCTCCCGGAGGTCGATCCTCCTCCGACAGAGTGCCGGGAAGGGTCCTGACATTGCTCCCGATCTTGGAAGCGCGGTGGCGGCGGAACAAAGCCGAGTTTTCGAAATAGGGTTCTGTCTTTGGAGTTTCCCCGTGACGGAGATTAAATAGGCGAAGGGGGCATCCAGGGGGGCCACCAGGGGTCCAGGCGCCCCCCTGGCCGCGCCAGGTGGCCGCCTGGGCACCTGGTGGTGGCCCCCTGGCCCTCCTTCGGGTCACTGTAAGCTTCGGGCACGCTGATTTTCTATCTGATTGTTCCCGGATTTTTTGAGCACTTTTTATATGGGGAAAAACTGAAATAGAAAAACAACAGAAAACAGGAACTGACAGTGGGGTGCACTGAGTTAGTAGGTTAGTCAAAATATGATCAAAAGTGTACGAAAGTGTATCTAGATCATAGCAATATCACACAAAACATGCATGGAATGAGAAGAAATTATCGATACGTTTGGGACGTATCACCGTTGTCGGGGACTCCGAGTGCTAAGATAGGGGAGTTTCCCACTACATTTTACCTTTGCTTTTTAGTCTTGTTAGTTTACCTTTCGGTTTTTATCTTTGTGTCTTATATCAAAAATTACAAAAAAAAATCTGCCACACTTGCTGCCACTATGGGTTCCACTGAAAATACCAAGTTGTGTGACTTCACTAGTCACAACAACAAAGACTTTATCTGCACTCCTATTTCCACACCTGCCACTTCATCTACCTCTTATGAAATTAAACCTGATTTGCTAAACCTTGTTATGATAGATCAATTCTCTGGTGCTGGAGATGATGCTGCTTTACGCTTGAATAATTTTGTTGAGTTATGTGATATGCAAAAGTATAAAGAAGTAGAAGGTGATGTTGTTAAGCTCAAGCTTTTTTCCTTTCTCTTTGAGGGAAGGAGCTAAAATTTGGTTTCAATCTTTGTCTAGTAATAGCATAGATTCTTGGGACAAGTCCAAAGATGCTTTTATTGGGAAGTACTACCCACCTGCTAAAATTATCGAATTGAGGAGTAACATTATGAATTTTAAGCAATTGGATAATGAACACGTTTCCCAAGCTTGGGAACGTATGCAATCTCTTGTTAAGAAATGCCCTACACATGGTTTGACTACCTGGATGGTTATCCAGAATTTTTATGCAGGCTTGAACTTTACCTCGCGGAACCTGTTAGATTCGGCCGCGGGAGGAACCTTTATGTCAACTACACTCGGTGCTGCCACAAAACTTCTCGATCAGATGATGACCAACTATTCCCAATGGCACACCGAACGCGCTCCAACAGGTATGAAGGTAAACTCTGTCGAGGAGATTACCTCCCTGAATGAAAAAGTTGATTTAATTATGTCTCTACTTACCAAGCAACCCTCTATTGATCCTCATGATGTTCCTTTAAATTCTTTGGTTGCTCAGGAACAAGTAGATGTGAACTTTACTGCTAGAAACAACTTCAACAATAATGCTTATAGGGGAAACTTTGCTAGTAATCCTAGACCGTTTCCATCCAACTATGGGAACAACAACACCTATTCTAGCAACAAGAACCCCACTTCTGAACTAGAAAATATGATTAGAGACTTTATCACTACCCAAAAAGCCTTCAACAAGAATCTAGAAGAGAAATTAGCTAAGTTAGACAACTCTCTTTGAAGGTAGATAGCCTAGCCCTTGATGTTGAGATGCTAAAAATTAGAACCTCTCCCATTGAGGAGAGGGAGGCCACTCCTATTAATGCTATCCAACTACAAATAAATGAATATATTAGGATGATGGCTAGACTTGAAGAAAGATGTGCTAGAGAAAAAGACGAAGAGGATAGAATTAAGAGCCTTCCTACACACCACACAATTTCCACTATCCAAATTGTTGAGGACACTCAAACTATTAGCACCGAATGCACTCCTAGTCCCATTGGACCTATTAATGGTGATGCTAATACCTCAACCGTAGAAGAAGAAACTCTGATGAAAATAGAGGGTTTCAAAAAAGTGAGCCTAGATGACACTACTACCACATTTGATAGTAGTGATATTGATTTTGATAGTTGCACCCTTTCGGAAGTTATTAGCTTGCTACACAAAATGTCTAGAGACCCCCACACTAGCACACTTAATCTTGCCTTCACGGAGCATATCACTAATGCTCTCATCAAAGCTAGGGAGGAGAAGCTTAGAATAGAAGCCTCCATACCTAGGAATCTAGATGATGGTTGGGACCCTATGATAAAAATTAAATTGAATAACTTCTCTTGCTATGCTTTATGTGACGTTGGAGCTAGTACCTCTGTCATGCCCGGAAGAATGTATGACATGTTTGAATTGAAACCTTTTGATTCTTGTTCTTTTGGTGTTCGTCTCGTTGATTCTTCCGTAAAGAAACCTTTGGGGAAGATCGTTGATGTTCTTATCATTGTCAATGACAATTATGTTCCAGTTGATTTTATTATTATGGATATAGAGTGTGTACCTTTATGTCCAATTATTTTGGGACGTCCTTTTCTTCGCACCGTTGGTGCTGTTATTGACATGAAAGAGGTGAATATAAAATTTCAATTCCCTCTCAAAAAGGGGATGGAAAATTTCCCTAGAAAGAAAATCAAGTTACCTTTTGAGTCCGTCACACGGGCTAGCTATTCTCTTTCTCTTGATAAAACTTGATTCTTCTTTTGCTTTATGCCTAGCTTAAAGGCGTAAAAGAATGTGCTTGTTGGGAGGAAACCCAAGATGTTTTTACTTATGTTTTTAGTGGTATTGATGATTGTAACTACTGTAGCAACATCATTGTATCTTTATTTTCAAGCTTTGTGCCAAGTTATAGCCTCTTATGATAAGGGAAGCAAAAGTTGTGCCATGATGTCCAGAAAACAGATTCTGTCTACTTGACGGAAAAAATCGGAACAAATCACCAATTCATCTTTTTGAGATGAATTTTTTACACAACATGATCTATACAATTGTGAAACCTTATTATGTTCTGAGTTTTTTGATTTGAGTTTCAGAAGTACCCCAAAAAAATTATTTACTACCCGTTGTTCGGTTTTTCGCTGATTCTGCCACGTTTTGCCTTTCCTTACTTTTGCAAACCTTAAGCTTGCTTTTTATTTGAAAAAACTTTTTGGAAATCTTGAGAAACAGTAGATCTTCAAGAATATCTTTATATCTAGTGGGGAAAATTATTTTATTAAGGGTACTAACCTCTCTAATCAGCTTATGATGAGTTATGTATGAAGGGAGTTTTCAAGTGTGCGATGGAAGATGATGAAAGAAGATCCGGGAATGTCAATGTCACAACCCCAACTTTGGTATGTGCTAGGGTAAGCTTAGGCCTTTGCATCATGTAAAAATTTCAAAAGGAAATTGAATTGGAGAAGGAAACCCTCCCAAACAATTTAATTCAACTGGCCAGAAATAAAGTTGCTCCAAAAATTCCTTTTGCATTTTTGAAAAGTCTTATAAATGAGTGTGATCACATATCAAGTGATGTGGAACCAACCCCATGCTCATGGATTTTTCAAATATTCAAAACAGGAGCTAGGAATTAAATTAAACCCCTATTTGAATTAAAATTCAAATAATTTGAATTTTAAAAATGTTCAAACTTTACCAGTGTCTAGCCTATTATATTGTTAGGCAATATAAAAAGTTTCAGCATTTTATAAAATGTCTAGCTATTTTTTTAGCCAAGACAACACAAAATGCAGAAAGAAAAACAGAAGAAAAGAAAAAGGAAAACTAACCTGGAAAGCAGCCCAACTTAACCCCCGCGGACCAGCAGCATCCCAGGCCCACCTCCCCTCTTGTCATCTACCTCCCCACGCCCCGAAGCTGCTCAGTGGAATGCATGCAACATGCCACCGCGCCGTCGATGTGACATCCTGGTTTTCGGCCCCTTTTTAATTGCAATTTTATTTGCTGATTTTCGGAAGTTTCAAATATTTGTTTGGATTTTCTTAACTCAGATGGCCTTGATCACTTGGGCTTAATTTTTCCCCTAGTCCAAGTGACCCCTAAACCCCTCTTACCTATGGCTATGATCAAGCTTTGATCAATTGAGCCCATGCCCTATTTTTATTTTTCCTAAAAATCCTTTTTCTGTTATGGAAATTGGTCTTTTCCCTCTCCTTTTTGAAGCTAGCCTCACTTCTGCTCATCCTTTTGGCCTGAAACTTTTTGTGCTAAGCAAGGGGGACATGCCTCATGATTCCATGCAAAAACATGGGCAAGCTTAGTACAAAACTTTTCCTCTAGAAATTCTTTTTCATTTCTGACCAGAGAGGCACTTTGTGAAGCAAGTACCCTGTAGACTTGTCCAATTGCTCTGAAATTTTTACCACATAGGCACCTTCCTAGATAACCCAGGAAACCCAAGTTTCAGCCCCAAAAGACTAGCCAAACTCCCTGTAAAATTACCAAAGTTTCCAGCAGAAACCTGTTCTTGAAGCTAGCAAGTGCTTGAGCTTGCCAGCTGGCCTCCCAACCCCTCACACCCACTTCTGGACGTTTGATACGCGCCAAGGACACAGTGCGCGCACACTGGACGCCCTCAGTGAACGCGTGCCAGGGGTGAGCACGCGCACTGCCTGTCACATGCGTTCTCTGGCCATGGCCGTGAGGTCGCCATCACGGGCGCGCTGCACCCCGAGCCCCCGTGGCTGCTTGCGCGTGTCCATAACCGCCGTGGCACACCCGTGCGCCACCTGGCCCATCCCAAAGCCCCGCCGCCCGCCGGAGACCTCGTCGTCGCCACCGCGGCCTGTCTGGATTCCGAGCATAGTGGCCACAGTGGCACGCACGCCTCCGCGTTGCCCGCATCATCTTGCTCGCGTCCCCTACCTCTAGCAAGCAAGCGCGACACCTGAGCCCCCTCAAAGCCGTGCCGCACGTCGACGCAGAGCCTCCGCCGCAGCCACGCCCGAGCCGTCCCGTCGCCCCGCTGATGCAGAGAACCAGGGAACGCGCGCACGCGTGCTACACCATCATCGGAACCTCCTAGAACTCACCAGAGCCCCCACTGCCCCCCCCCCCCCGCACGCGAGCACGGCGCCATCGTCTTCTGACCGGCGACACCCGTGGAGGAATCCATGGCTACCCTATAAATTGTTGCCTCCCGTTGCTCGCAGCCATCACCACACACCCCCACACCACTCCTAGAGAGCACAATCGAGGAGGAGACCGGACGGGGAGGCCCCTGGTCGGAGATCGTGTCGCAGCGCCGCCGCCACCGTAGCTGGAGGAGAGCCTAGCGAAGCTGTCAGACCACCATTCGAGGAGTTCCGGGTACGTAGCTGCTCGCCATGGTCTCCTACATCTCGTACCCTAGCCCTAACTCACCCCCGAGGTATCCTCTCCGGCGAACCACCCTCGTCGGAGCCGCGACCTCTGTTCCCTCTCTGTTTAAATCCAAACTGACGCCCCGACCCCACCTGTCAGCCACCCCAGCCGTTACGAATCGGTATAAGTGGAGGCGCCCGCATGGTTTACGCCTTCAACGTGGCCCTCTCTGGTTATTTCTCTGAATATTGATTAAATCTATTTAAAATGGGATTTTGACCAAACTTTGACCATGAATAACTCCTAAACCACAAGGCCAAATGAGTTGATTCTTTTTTCTACATTTTTATTTTGAGCTCCTCTTCAAGTTGGCAAAATTTGGGAACTTGATTCACTGTTTAGGTTCACTGGACAGTGAAGGAGTGCATTTGAATTATTTGCATTTGCCACTTGTTTTATTTTTTCAGAAGGTGATCAAGTGCTTGCAGGAGACCAGGAGTTCAAGGATACGTCACTTGACCAAGGCAAGCCCTAACAATCTGGTCATGAGGAGCTTAAGTTGCTTTTTGATGATTTAAATCATTTGCTCGGGTTATTTTTAATTGCTTTCACATTGCTTGCTAATAAAAATAAATAACCATAATAAGTTGATTGGTATAAACATGCCATGCTACTGATCCTATCAAGTTACTCTAGTACATGCCATCATCATGTTTATTTTGTTGCCATGCCTATGCCGGAATGATTCTGGTGATGATCATGCTCCTGATTATATACCATGTTGGGTGATGCATATTCATGATAGTAGTTCATACTTATGCCATGTTGCCATGTCCTCATATTGCTATTCACCTAATGAACAAAAATGTTGACCAAGTGCCACCGAACCGGACTTATCCGTGCAGCCACATTTGCTTGTATGGGCGGGCCTTGACTCGGGCTATCGTAGTGCCTTCTACGGATATCACCCAGTAGGGGAGGTTATGCACGCACGCTACCCTGATCAGGTAGGTGGTGATAATCTCGACATCCATAGTGTTTACCCGGGAGTCCCAGTGGGAGAAGTTGCCACAAGGTGGTTGGGTGGTTGATGGTGGTAACGTGGACACCCAACCACAGGGATACCCAAGACCGTGTGTCGGTGAGTCCGTAGGAAGGTAACGCGGTAGTCGGGTTTCGGTGGCGATGTCCTAGTCCACTCCTGCGGTGCGAGTTCCAAGGATCCTGTGGGACAAGTACCGGGGTGCTGCATGGAGGAGGAACTCCATAATGTGGGTAACGTGCACAAACTCTGTAGAGTCAAAATCTATTCGAATAGCCGCATCCTCGGTCATGGGACACAATTCGTACTAGGTCGCACAGAGGTCAAGACTAACCTATTTAATAATATGAACGTTAATTGTGGTCATGTGATTGGTTAAGGTGGTAACTGAGGACACCTAACCCGTTGAGTGGTCGAGGTACGACCCATATGATGGTGGGTCAAGAGATGACCCGGTCACCGAGTCCGCACGACTCGGAGGTAAGCTGGATGAATCATGCGATGTTCATGAGACAAGTGTTACTATTATTTCATGCCATGTTTGCCATGTTATTGTTTGCATTATTGCCATGCTATTGTTTCTCCTGGTGACTTGGCTGTTATGAGCTTGCAAGTACATTCAATGTACTGACCTGGCGTGTCATGCCAGATGCAGGAGGTGTCGCACCTGAAGAGTTGGCTGAGCTGTACTACGCGAACTAGGCCGTGTCCCAGCAGTGTCCCCGTGGATTGGAGTCCCTCCACCTCGTTGTTCCGCTGCCGTAGAGTCCTTCGTTGATCGTATCGAGGCCCCGAGATGTGACATAAATAATGTTGATAGTGATGCACCACGAGATGTGACGCCATGCCTCGTAGCAGTTGTAATCCCGTACCTATGTACTTGTATAATTATTATGAAGCGGTTGTATTCTGTACCAATATGTTGTGCATTGCCAGAAGACTTGATCTCTGGGCTGGCAATGTAAGGTAAACCGGTTGCTCTGAGCCGGGGTGCCACAGCCGACGAGCTCCCCGCCACCTCCTGCTTCCCCGCGTCCATGTCTCGACGCCTGGAGACGTCCCGAAGCGCCCTCGACCACTACCCCCTCTTCCCTGCCACTCCCGTGTCCTCTCTCGCCGAATCGCTCCGCCACCCGAACGCCGCCGTCGCCATGGATCCGAGAAAGCGTGGCCAGTGAGATCCTCAAGCCAAGAAGCCGTGTCCAACGTGTTCCTCGACGACGACTACGCCTCCGTGCAGAAGGAATCAAGCCGAGAAGCCGTGTACCGACGCCCCCTTCATCTTCTTCGTCTCCGGCAGCCGCGCGCCATCAACGAATTCGTCACCGTGAAAGCACCCCCGACCTCCCCGTCGCGTCCACCGCAAACGTGGTGAGCAGGAGAACAAAACCCCCAACTCAAACTCTCCGTATTCGTCCTCTGTCTCACGCTGATGGCTTCTCGCCCTTCGTTGGTTACCCCAAGTGGAAGGATTGAGATGTAGTGCAGCAACAGTTTTCCCTCGGTGAAGATACCAAGGTTTGTCTCCAGTAGGACTCCAGAGATGATAAGTAAGTGTCAGCGGCGCAACTGATGCGGACCTGCACACAGACACAGATAACTTTGTTCCCAACGAAGTTCAGAGAGGTTGTCAATCTCTCCGGTCTTGTTGTTCACAACGGATAAAACGCAAGGGATAATGATAGCAAGTAAAAGCAGTAAAGTAAATATAGTTTGGAAACAGTAATGAGGATATGGACCAGGATACGTGATGTTCACTAGTGATGTCTCTCTCCCAAAAGACGATAAAACTACTATGCGAGGTAAAAAAATTACAGAAGGGAAATTGACAGGATTATGAACGCACCGCAATGCTAACTATGCTACAAAAGAAAGGAAGAGGCTCAAAAGCACGGGCAGTACGCAAAAATAAGTAGACCGAAATCCATCTGCATCTACTACTAATCATCCACCTTGAGATATCTATCCAGAACATTTCGCTGGTATTAAGTTGCGAGCCCCACCCAAAGTGTAAACCCAAAGCAATAGACAACTGCAATAAAAAGAACTTTGCGTAAAGTAAACAATCCTTGTAACCGCGGTTACAAGCACCGTTGTTTGCCCCCTTGTGGCAACAGCACATCCCCTAGACTCATGTTTCTGTCACTCAAACGTGTCATCGGGGGCTATGAACCCACAATCTAGCACAACGTTCCCTCTTGGAGTCACTACCTACTACTTGGCCAAAGCAATAAACAGCAACGGAGAACATGGAAGAATTACTTAGGAACAAAAATATAAGAGAGAAAAACCAAATATATTACTCTATCACAATCTGAACATAATTTCATAATCCATCAGATCCCTCCAAACTCAGCATAGCAACAGAAGAAATATTACAAAGGTGCCTCGATCATGTAGGGAAGCTCACGAGGTCTAAACAATGAAGATCAAAGAGGGGAGGAGAACATCAGATAGCTACTGATCACGGTCCCATGCTCCAAGGAAAACTACTCACGAGACATCCGGGGAGCATCCATGGTGGAGAGGAGACTCCCGGAGGTCAATCCTCCCTCCGGAAGGGTGCCGTGAAGAGGTATTCTGGTGCTCCCGATCTTGGAAGCGCGGCGGCGGAGGAACAGAGGCGAGTTTGCAGAATAGGGTTCCTCCTCTGGAGTTTTCCCGTGACGGAGAATAAATAGGCGAAGGGGGGCAGCCAGAGGTGGACTAGGGGCCACAGGCACCCCCTGGCGCGGCCAGGGGTGGGGCCGCGCCGGGGCCCCCTGGCTCCCCTCTGGCCCCTCCCGGGATCTTCTCGAAGCTTCCCGTACGCTGATTTTTCTTGTATTTTTCCCGGAATTTTTCTGGCACTTTTTTATGGGGGAAAACTGAAATAGAAAAACAGAAAAAAGAGGAACTGACACTGGGGTGCACTGAGTTAATAGGTTAGTCCAAATATGATCAAAAGTGTATGAAAGTGTATCTAGATCATAGCAATATCACACAAAACATGCATGGAGCAAGCAGAAATGATAGATACGTTTTGGACGTATCAACATCCCCAAGCTTAATTCCTGCTCGTCCTCGAGTAGGTAAATGATAACAACATAATTTCTGTGGTGACATGCTAGCAACCATAAAAGAACATTGAAAAGTAAAGCAATCAAGGTTAGAGATTCAATTCAAGTCATAACATGCAAGAGTCTATATTAGCATTGAAACAAGTAACAAAAGAACAATAGGTGCAAGAGCTCTCGCTGTCCGTGACTCGAATGTCTCCAAATGGTGTTTGTGTGCAAGAAGGGGGATAGGGAATACGAGAAAAAGTAATTTTTGTGTTGAGAACTCAATCTACTAAAGTTTCACACTTGGTGTTCTTTGGAATCTTATCTTGACTCATCCCCAGACCACTAGCCAGGTACAAGTCAATTTGATCCACTCCTTTTTTCAATATTTTGAGCACTCATGCAATGGATGAGCGTAAGAACGAGAGTTGACACTTTGGATGGCAAAGAGAGAAGTGTGGAGGAGGAAGACAGAAAGGATGAGAAAGGCTCACATCAATGAGGACAATCATAGGCAAGAGATGCCAAATGATAGATATGATATGAGGAGTAGGGATTGCCATGCAACGGATGCACATACGAGCTAGGAAGCTCTCCAATGGAACTAGTGGGGTGCATCTAACTTGCTCGCTCATGAAGACCTAGAGCTCGTTTGAGGAGGCTCATCCTTGGAATATGCAAGCCAAGTTCTATAGTGTGAAGGTCCCCACATAGCTATATGCATAATGATAATCTCTATTGAGTACAGGGATATAAAGGGAGTACTAGTGTGGATCTCTCAAAAGGATAGTAGTGTTGCCCCTTTCTCTCTTTTTATTTCTTTTTTCTCTTTTTTCTATTTTTTGTCTTTTTTTGGCCTTAATGGCTCTTTCTATTTAACTCTCATATGTCCTCTTTGGGATCTTTTAATGTGTCCTCTTTGGGATCTTTTCCTCAATTAAGGGCAACACTCTATTTTACAAGAAGGTAAAGGAGATCTTTCACACTTTACAAGGTACTCAAAACATAAAGAAGATGTAACTAACATGATGTATGCAAAGTATGTCGCTGCCAGTGTAGCAGGAACATGTATGACATGAAGATCAAGTCATGAAGAGGTGGAAGTTGCATGGCAATATATCTCGGAAAGGCTATGGAAATGCCTTGATAGGTAGGTATGGTGGCTGTTTTGAGGGAAGATATAAGGAGGCTTATGATGACAGAGCGTATCATGCCAAGGGTTTGGATGTACCGGCGAAGGTGGACACCAACTCTCGGAGTGAGAATAAGGCAATGCACGACACGGGAGAGGCTAGCAAAATATGGGAAGGTGGAAGTGTCAACTTTCAATACTTACATTAGTCCGAAGAACTCATGCACTTATTATCGGTAACTCTCAATCTTATAAGGAGGTTCAAAAAGAGACAAGTACCCCGAGGAGGAGTGTATGGGGGTTTGGTTACCCTTGCACATCCTCGAATGTTCTCTGATATTCGACTCCTCAGAAGAGTAGTGATCCATCTAGTAGCTAGAGTTCTCAACTAGTTTTGTAGGTTTTGAAAATACACACAGATTGCCCAAAATACGACACCTATCACTAATAGGCAAGAGCTCTTGACACCAAAAGTTCAAACATTACTCACATCAATACCTCAAAACTATTGCAAGTTACTACTAAAATGAAATAACAACCTCAATTACCTACTCTCAAGACAAGACACAACTCAGTGAAACAACCAAATCTCTTTAACAAGATAAACATGAAAACTAAAAAGAGTTCCAGCAAAAAACTAAAAAAAAGCCAAGGCTCTTTCTAAAGACAAACTAAGACTAAAACAAAACATGGCAGTAGCTATGAAAAGATAAAGAACACACAACAGCAAAAAGATAAGCAGGAAAAATCCTATGATGTGTTCTAAATTTTGAAAGTGGAGCGTGTTTCTCTCCCACACAAATTAAGACGGGATCTAACTTGTTATGAACAGCAAGCAAAGCTAAAGAAAACTAAAAATAAAACCTAAGAGGGAGACGCTCCAAGCATAGCACATAACGTATGAAGTGATAAAAATATAGTGAGACGAAGGACGAACTGATGATTGTTGATGGAGAAGGGGATGCACGGGGGCATCCCCAAGCTTAGACGCTTGAGTCTCCTTGAATATTTATTGGGGATGCATGGGGGCATCCCCAAGCTTGAGCGCTTGACACTCCTGGATCTTCTTTCATCATCTTCTATCGCACACTTGAAAACTCCCTTCATACATAACTCATCATAAGCTGATTAGAGAGGTTAGTACCCTTAATAAATAATTTTTTTCCCACTAGATATAAAGATATTCTTGAAGAGCTACTGTTTCTGAAGAGTGCCAAAATGTTTTTGCAAAGAAAAAGCAAGCTTAAGGTTTGCAAAAGTTAGGAGAGACAAAACGTGGCAGAATCTGTGAAAAACAGAACAGCAGATAGTAAAGAATTTTTTGGGGGCACTTCTGCAACTCAAATCAAAAAACTCAGAACATACGGAAGTTTCGTAATTGTATAGATCATACTGTGTAAACATTTCAGCTCAAAAAGATGAACTGGGATTTTTCTGGAATTTTTCTGGTCACGAGGACAGAATCTGTTTTCTGGACAGCATGTCACAACTTTTAATTCCCTTGCCGTAAGAGGCTATAACTTGGCACAAAGCTGAAAAATAAAGATACAATGATGTTGCTACAGAAGTAACAATCATCAAGACACAACAAAAGCAAAAAGAAAACACCTAAATTCGTTGCGGGCTGCCTCCCGAAAGCGCTTCTTTAAAGCCATTAGCTAGGCTTAATGCAAAAGATCAAGTTGTATCAATCAAATCATTATCAAGATCATCAAAAAGCTCTTCAATTGTACAACTAGTCTTAAGAGGTCTTTTAAATAAAGGCCTAATGAAGATACTTCTAGGGAGAAAACCAAAAGGCAGAAAATCAATGGAAGATTCATTTATAAAATTATCAAAGAGAGGTATTTCTTCCAAAGTTTTCACGGTTTCAACTTCTTTGGCAATAGGTGGTTTATTTTTAGGTCGGGGAACCTTAGGGACATAAATGAACTTAGGTTCCCTTCTTGCCGAAGTCTCTACTTTTTTTGGTTTGATTGAGGAAAAAGTAGTTCCTAGAGTATTAATGATTTCCTCAATCTTATCTATCCTAGAAAGATCCGTATCACGGGAATTGATGACCTCCAAAGTTTTAATAATTTTAAGCATGGAGCTATCAAGCCTATTCAAATTCCCTTGAATCTTGTGATCCAACTCATTTATCCTAGTTATACTTGGTATTTCTAACTCTATCTTTTCGAGTTTCTTCATAATGTGAGATAGAGTTATATCTTCTTGCATGCTAGCAATAGGGAGATTTCCAACAAGATTTTCAATAACATTAAGAGACTCGCAAGTCGGGGCTTCTAGAAAATTCCCATTGATAGCAGTATCTAATATGAACCTATTCCAAGGAGTAACCCCGACATAAAAATTTCTAAGCAGGATAGTAGTGGATTGCTTCTTGGTGGCTCTTATTTGAGAATCATTAATTCTATACCAAGCATCTTTTAAACTTTCTCCACCTTTTTGTTTAAAGGTGAGAACCTCTGTCTCAACAAAGGCAAAAGGGCCAGACATAATGACAACTAGCAAGATAAATAATTTTTTTGTAAATTTTGATAAAATACGCAAAGATAAAAACTGAAAGATAAACTAACAAGACTAAAAAACAAAGGTAAAGGTTAGTGTGCAACTCCCCTATCTTAGCACTCAGATTCCCCGGCAACGGTGCCAGAAAACTTGCTTGATGGCTTCTCGCCCTTCGTTGGTTACCCCGAGTGGAAGGTTTGAGATGTAGTGCAGCAGCAGTTTTCCCTCGGTGAAGATACCAAGGTTTGTCTCCAGTAGGACTCCAGAGATGATAAGTAGGTGTCAGTGGCGCAACTGACGCAGACCTGCACACAGACACAGATAACTTTGTTCCCAACGAAGTTCAGAGAGGTTGTCAATCTCTCCGGTCTTGTTGTTCACAACGGATAAAACGCAAGGGATAATGATAGCAAGTAAAAGCAGTAAAGTAAATATAGTTAGGAAACAGTAATGAGGATATGGACCGGGATACGTGATGTTCACTAGTGATGTCTCTCTCCCAAAAGATGATAAAACTGCTATGCGAGGTAAAAAAAATTACAGAAGGGCAATTGACAGGATTATGAACGCACCGCAATGCTAACTATGCTACAAAAGAAAGGAAGAGGCTCAAAAGCACGGGCAGTACGCCAAAATAAGTAGACCGAAATCCATCTGCATCTACTACTAATCATCCACCTTGAGATATCTATCCAGAACATCTCGCTGGTATTAAGTTGCGAGCCCCACCCAAAGTGTAAAACCAAAGCAACAGACAACTGCAATAAAAAGAACTTTGCGTAAAGTAAACAATCCTTGTAACCGCGGTTACAAGCACCGTTGTTTTCCCCCTTGTGACAACAGCACATCGCCTAGACTCATGTTTCTGTCACTCAAGCGTGTCATCGGGGGGCATGAACCCACAATCTAGCACAACGTTCCCTCTTGGAGTCACTACCTACTACTTGGCCAAAGCAATATACAGCGATGGAGAACATGCAAGAATTACTTAGGAACAAAAATATAAGAGATAAAAACCAAATATATTACTCTATCACAATCTGAACATAATCTCATAATCCATCAGATCCCTCCAAAACTCAGCATAGCAACAACAGAAATATTACAAAGGTGCCTCGATCATGTAGGGCAGCTCACGAGGTCTAAACAATGAAGATCAAAGAGGGGAGGAGAACATCACATAACTACTGATCACGGACCGATGGTCCAAGGAAAACTACTCACGAGACATCCGGGGAGCATCCATGGTGGAGAGGAGACTCCCGGAGGTCAATCCTCCCTTAGGCAGGGTGCCGGGAAGAGGTCTTCTGGTGCTCCCGATCTTGGAAGCGCGGCGGCGGAACAGAGGCGAGTTTGCAGAATAGGGTTCCTCCTCTGGAGTTTTCCCGTGACGGAGAATAAATAGGCGAAGGGGGGAAGCCAGAGGTGGACCAGGGGCCCCAGGCGCCCCCCTGGCGCGGCCAGGGGTGAGGCCGCGCCGGGTGGACGCCTGGGCCCCCCTAGCTCCCCTCTGGCCCCTCCCGGGCTCTTCTCGAAGCTTCTTGTACGCTGATTTTTCCTGTATTTTTCCCGGAATTTTTCTGGCACTTTTTATATGGGGGAAAACTGAAATAGAAAAACAGCAGAAAACAGGAACTGGCACTGGGGTGCACTGAGTTAATAGGTTAGTACAAATATGATCAAAAGTGTATGAAAGTGTATCTAGATCATAGCAATATCACACAAAACATGCATGGAGCAAGCAGAAATTATAGATACGTTTTGGACGTATCACACGCCGCCATGGGAGCCGAGCTCCGTCGCCGCCATGGCTGACCCCGAGCTCGTCCCCGTGCCTCTCCGCCTTGGTTCGTGCGCGCATCGTGTTCCCCATCGCCGCAGCTTCACGACGCGCTAGGCCATGCTTGATTTCGTGCACTGCAACATCGTCTTCGTCGTAGCCGTGTTTCTGCCGCCGCCAAACCTCGTCGCCGGCCAGGATTCCGGCAGCCCCCGTGTTGTTTGTCTGTTCCAGATGAAGCGCACATGTGAGGGCTACGTTCTGGAGGTCTCGGAGCGTCATTTGGTCACCGGGAACGCCGTTCCCGTGGTCGCCGCCGCGTCGGATGGTCGCCGGCGACATGCCGCCGGTGAGCCACCGTGGCTAATTAACTTAGCCAGTAATCCCCCCTTTGCAGCCACTGACCAGTGGCCCCCTAGGCCCTAATCCCCCTGTTTAACTTAATCTAACCAGGAAAATCAACAGAGTCACTGACCAGTGGGGCCCCCATGTCAGTTTGACCTGGGTCAAACCCCTTGACGCCAGCATGATCTCACAATGACGCAATAAAGCCTTTTCCATTTTAAAGAATAACTCAGAAAATCCAGAAAATGCTTCAAACTTTGGAAATTCATAACTAATTCATTTTAACTCCAAATTGGACAAATAATATGTCTAAAATTATCAGAAAAATACAAGGATTCTGAATATGGAACTTGTTTCTATGTTTGACCATTTTAAAATGGATGAACAGTAGAAAACATGCATATGGCATTCTTTTGAATTAAAATTTGGAGTGATTTTGCAAATGACTTTGCAACACACTTCTTTTAAATGATTTCATCCACACATCAGAGACTTACCTCACCTTTACAACATCACTTCATGCTCAACCATTTCAAATGAACATTCCTGGTTTCAAATGCATTTGAAATTCATCGAGAAATCAAATGGAGTTTGAATTTGCAATTCAATTGCAATATACTCCTTTTAAATGGAATTGCCAACACATTGTGACCATGAACATCACACTACAATATTGATCATGTGTTTGAGCATTGCAGTTATATTTATCCCTTGATTGCCTTGTTTGCTTGATAGAAGTGGAGCCGGAACCGGAGGCCACCCCCTTCGTTGAAGACACTGTGTTTGAACCTCGTCAGCAAGGCAAGCAAACCCCCATTGATCATGTCGATAAAATCCCACTTCCCTCTCAATCTCGCTTATGCATTGTTTAGGATGATTACCATGCTACGTTTCTACCACATAGATGAACCCATTCCTTTGCATGACCTATCATTTGTCACAGTAGTAAGCAAACCACAATCCTAGCAAATGTAGGAGTTGGTTGATATCTTGTGGCCCCAGCAACTGTTAAAGCTTATTGCATGCTTAGAGTTTACAATGCGGTTACTTTGATCTGTGAGTCGGAATGGTAGCAATCATGTTGATGATGATGGAAATGTGTTGGTGAATCTACCCTAATACAAGGTGAACGATGAGAGGATGTGTAGGAGTACACAGTGGGTTGTCTTGTTGAACACCGCCCTAAGCCCGAGTTCTTGTGTGGTGATCCAAGACGAAGAGTACTACCACATGTTGGGCACATGGACCCCCGCTCAACCTACTAACTCACCCCTTCTCGGTTAAATGAGTCGCAGTAGTTCGGAGTTCTGGTAGGTCTGTGGCACGGTCTGCGAAGTCGAAGAACGGCTATTCAGACCATCTTGGGACCCTGCACACATCTTCTGGGACCACATCGGTAAACTGGCTGGGTTCACCATGTGGACTCCAGCCCAGATAGGCGTCTCCATTGTACTTGAGTTGGTTGTGAGGTAAAAGTTGTGGAAATTATCCTCGCCGACACCCGCTTGAAGGGTGACGAGATCCCGGCGGTAACTGATAGTTTCATCTGTGTAGCAGTACACCTCTGCAGGGTTAATAAACTATTCGAATAGCCGCGTCCGCGGTAAGGGACTACTTGGAAAGATGTGCTCGATTATTAGACAACTTCAATGGATACTTATAAACCTTGCCAAGATAAGCGTGAGTGCTATGGCGTGCTTTCTAGTGGGAAGTCGAGGAAGGCATCATAGTGGTTAATTGGTTGGAGACATGTAGTGGACTCGTGTACGCTTCTTACCTCAAGTCTGGTACTCGTAGTTCAAGACTAGCCAAGTCAAAGCTGGCACTTCTGCATTGAAACCCAGCCTCCCCTTTACCTTGATACATGTGCATGAGTAGTATAGTTCCTACGTAAGTCTTGCTGAGTATGACTTTGTACTCACGTTTGCTTATTCTATGTTTTAGATGAACCCACTGCCCCCGAAGGTGGATTCTTCCTGGAGCTCGACGACTGAAGCCAAGCTAGTGTAGTCCTAGTCAGACGACTGGTCCCTCGTGGAAGGGCTTGTTTATAGATAAGGCTTCTCTAAGCCATTTGTTAAACTTGTCTGTACTCAGACCTACTTTGCTTCAGCATGTTTGATGTAATGTTGGATCACAGTCTCGTGATCTCTGTGTGCACTCTGTAAGAGTTATCAATAAAGTGGTACACTTTGTAGAGAATTGCAATGATACCTTCTGTTCATACTAGACATGTGTGCCGCGTGTATGATTATAACATGCATGTGTTAGTATGGGTTTTCGAGACCTTAGTTGTGATCTGGCTGGCGGTCTTTTATACACCAAGTGGCCCTTAGATGTGCGCGGCTTGGGGCATCGCGATGCGATTGCTCGTGACTCCGTCACGTGCACACTTTGATGTATGATCGAGCCCGCCCTAGACCCCGACTAAGTGATCGGGCTAGATTAAGTCTATGTAAGGGTTATAATACAATCGATAGTATGGTTGAGGCGACTTGTCTATGAGTATGGGAGTTCACCACCCATATCATTTAGACTTGTGTGAGGACGATGAGGACCCATCTCAGTTGATCATCCGGCCTGGATGGGATGCCCCTCACGTTCGATGCTTTCCGAGAACGTTCTGTGCTTGGCCTTGTCTGCTTAGACAAGTGGGTACGGTTCTCGGCTCTCCATATAATTGTGTTGTAGCGAGTCTTGCATACGCTAACCCCGGGTCCCGACAGACTTGGTACCAGAGCAGGACTGACTGTAGGATTATCAGCCTTGGCCGAAGTCGAGTCTAGCCTTCTATAGTTATATAGTTACTCTGGGTATATAAGGGAACAACGTAAGGCTTCTTTTTCTCCTTACCTTCATCGTTCTGAGTTCTGAGTCACCCTCATCTTTTCTACGGGAAGAGAGGACTAGGCTCATCTATTTCTTACTAGAACATCTTGTTGTTTGCTTCCTTTTAGCCGTAGGAAAGTTGTGTTCGGTTTGCTAGACTTGTTGTGCTTCCTGATTTCTTTCATCGTATGTAAGTGCTTATTCTATGTTGTAAGAAAATTGTTTTCTCTTGCAATTACAAACGTTATGCTGTCCGAGTCATTCCGGTTACCTTCATAATCTGATGCATTTGCAAAATCATTCAACTCTGTTTGACATTGATCTTATCCTTCAGGATGTCTCAAGGAACCCGTGGCCACCTTGGTCGTGCCCAAGCTCGTGGGGATGATTCAGAGGAAGGCAATCTTCCACCGTCACCCAAGATGGCTCAAGTTCTCATGGAGGTTGAAAGAAACTGAAGGGACTCTCATGAGTTGTTGGGGGTCACCGCTCGGAACACTGCCCAGCAGCGGAATGAGCTTGTGTCGTTGAATGAATTCATCCAGCTTCATCCCCCAGTTTTCAGCTATTCCACTAAGCCCCTTGACGCCGATGAATGGATTCGCAGCATCAAGATAAAGCTCCATTCTGGAGATGTTGCAGATGGTGAGAGAGTCAACTATGCCACCTACCACCTCGAGGGTGCAGCTAGCTCTTGGTGGGAGAACTTTCTGAACATGCGTCCAGCTGGACAGTTGACTTCGTGGAATGAGTTCTGTGATGCTTTTCGCGAGCATCACATTCCTAAGGGACTCATGGACCGCAAGAGAGAGGAGTTTTGCAATCTCACCCAAGGAAGAAGGTCCTTTTATGAGTTTAGTCAGGAGTTCAATCGTCTTGCCCGCTATGCTCCCGAGGAGGTCCACCGACTCCAAGAAGCAAGAGAGGTTCCGCAAGGGACTCAATTATGGACTTCGCCACATTCCAGATCCTTGTCAACAAGGCCATCAAGGCGGAGGATATGATCACTCCCGAGGATTCCCGCAAGCACCCTAGAGATGATGGTTCATCCAGTTCAGGCCCTCAGAAGCGCAAGATCTGGATCCCCAATAGCATGTTCCGCCAGAACAACCCACCGAGGCCATCCTTTGTGGCGCCTCGTCCACCAGATCCGTTCCATCCAGCTCCACCTAACAACCCAGCTCCCCGCACTATCTTTGGAGCCTGCTTCAGATGTGGCCAGCCTGGTCACTTTTCTCGTGAGTGCCCCATAAATCAGAATGCTCCACCTCATGCCAAAGGGAAGCCCAATGTTCGTGCCAAGCCACCCCTGAAGGTCTCCATCTCCAAGCCAGTTTCTTCCGCAAGTCTTGGACGTGTGAACCAAATCTCAGGTGAGGAGACTGATGGTACTTCTGACGTCATTCTTGGTACGCTCCCAGTCAATTATGTTCCCACTTCTGTCCTTTTCGATCCAGGAGCATTTCACTCATTCATGTCGGACAGTTATGCACTTCGGCATGAGATATCCTTTGATGAAATGTTCACCCCAATGATTATTCAAACTCCTGGTTCCAAGTGGAAAACTAATAGAGTAAGCCATGGCAATCAAATTTCAATTGAGGGTTTAGTATTCCTTGCTTCACTCATAGCCCTCAAGTCTTCAGACATTGATGTTATCCTTGGTATGGATTGGTTATCAAGACAAAATGCTTTTATGGATTGTAAAGCCAAGTCAGTTAGATTTACACATCCTTCAGGACAGACAATAGATTACTCCTCACCAAGAACAAGAACCCAGATGCATTCTTTGAATGTGCTTCCCCTTCCCGACTTTGAAGATGTTCCAATGGTTCGTGACTTCCCGGATGTCTTTCCTGAAGAGCTTCCGGGCATGCCACCCGACAGATGTGTAGAGTTCATAGTGGATCTTATGCTAGGAACCGCACCAATTTCCAGACGCCCATACAAAATGGCCCCATGTGAGTTAGCTGAGCTTAAAATCAAACTTGAAGCTTTGTTGTAAAAAGGCTTCACCCGACCTAGCTCATCGCCATGGGGTTGGCCCGTTCTGTTCGTAATGAAGAAAGATGGAACAAAAAGGATGTGCGTAGACTATCGCCCGCTAAATCTAGCGACGATAAAGAACAAGTACCCACTTCCCAGGATCAATGATCTTTATGATCAACTTGCTGGATCCTCTGTCTTCTCCAAGATGGATTTGAGATCAGGCTATCATCAAATAAAAATCCGAAACGAGGACATTCCAAAAACGGCTTTCACTACTCGTTATGGTCTTTACGAGTACACCGTCATGTCCTTTGGTTTAACCAATGCCCCCGCCACTTTCTCGCGCATGATGAATTCAATCTTCATGGAGTACTTGGATAAATTTGTTGTAGTTTATCTTGATGACATTCTCATCTACTCGAAGAACAAAGAAGAACATCCCGAACATCTCAGGCTGGTATTGATGAAACTTTGAGAGCACTCCCTTTATGCCAAGTTCTCCAAGTGTGAATTTTGGCTACCAGAAGTGACCTACTTAGGCCACGTGATTTCTACAAAAGGAATTGCTGTCAATCCCGAGAGAGTTCAGGCCGTCCTTGACTGGACTCCACCTGAATCGGTTAAGCAAGTTAGGAGTTTTCTTGGCTTAGCAAGCTATTGTCGCCGCTTCGTCGAGAACTTTTCTAAAGTTGCAAAGCCTCAAACTGAAATCCTCAAGAAAGATAAGAAATTCCAATGGACTCCCAAGTGCGAGGAGAGATTTCAAGAGCTAAAAAGAAGATTGACTTCCGCACCCGTACTTGCGCCTCCAGACACCAAAAAGGATTTCGAGATCTTTTGTGACGCCTCACGGCAAGGGTTAGGATGCATACTTATGCAAGATAGACATGTGGTAGCTTATGCTTCACACCAGTTGCGTCCACATGAAGAGAACTATACTACCCATGATCTTGAACTCGCTGCCGTAGTTGATGCCCTAACAACTTGGCGACATTACCTCCTTGGTAATCGTTGCGAGATCTATTCCGACCACCAAAGCCTCAAATACATATTCACCCAGCCAGATCTTAATCTCAGGCAAAGACGCTGGATAGAGTTGGTAAAAGATTATGACTTAGGAATTTCTTACACCCTAGGCAAAGCCAATGTCATGGCTGATTCACTAAGTCGTAAGTCGTATTGTAACAACCTCATGTTACAATAGTATCAACCACTTCTTCATGAGGAATTTTGAATGCTCAATCTCGAGATTGTTCCTCATGGTTATCTTTCTACCTTGGTGGCGAAACCAACCCTTGAGGATAAAATCATAGCCCCCCAGAAACGTGATAGTGGTATTCGAGAGATCAACAAGAACATTGCTAGCGGAGTTGCTAAATGTTTCTCCATAAATGATCAAGGTGTCGTTTTCTTTGGCACTCGATTGGTTGTACCACGAAAACACAATCTTAGGAGGCTAATTCTTAAGGAGGCTCATGACACACCCCTTTCGATTCATCCTGGTAGCACAAAAATGTATCGAGACCTACGCCAGAGATTTTGGTGGACTAGGATGAAACGAAAAATTGCTCAGTATGTTGTCGAATGTGATGTTTGTCGTTGCATTAAGGCCGAACACCAAAGACCTGCTGGCACTCTTGAACCTTTGCCTATTCCAGAGTGGAAATGGGACAAAGTCAGTATGGATTTCATCACTGGCTTTCCAAAAACCCAGTAAGGAAATGATGCCATCTTCGTTGTGGTGGATAGACTTTCCAAAGTTTCTCACTTCCTTCCAGTTGGCGAGTCTATAACTTCTAGCTAGTTAGCGGACTTGTATGTCTCTATAATTGTGTCTCTTCATGGTGTTCCTTTGGAAATAAATTCTGATCGTCGTAGCCTTTTCACCTCTAGATTTTGGGGAAGCTTTCAGAATGCTATGGGAACTAATCTCTCCTTTAGTACAACTTTCCATCCTTAGTCTAGCGGTCAAGTTGAAAGGGTTAACCAAATTTTCGAAGACATGCTCAGAGCTTGTGTTATCTCATTCGGAAAGAACTGGGAGAAGTCTCTTCCATTTGCCAAATTTGCTTATAACAACAGTTTCCAATCTAGTCTGAACATGGCTCCTTTTGAACTCCTCTATGGAAGAAGATGTCGAACACCCCTAAACTGGTCAGAAACCGGTGAAAGACAATTCTTTGGACCGGATATGATCATGGAAGCAGAAGAGCAAGTTCGCATTGTTCGTGATCAATTGAAAGCAGCCCAGTCTCGTCAGAAAATCTACTATGATCGTCATCATAGGCAAGAAAGCTACAATCTGGATGAGAAGGCTTACCTTCGGGTTACTCCTCTGAAGGGAACCCATCGATTCGGTATCAAAGGAAAGTTGGCCCCACATTACATTGGACCTTTCCGCATTCTTGCTAAACGTGGAGAAGTTGCCTACCAACTTGAACTACCCCCTCACCTTTCTCGAGTACATGATGTATTCCATGTGTCACAACTCAGGCGTTGCTTCAAGGACCCCATCCGCGAAGTCGACCATGAAACGCTTGATCTCCAAGATGACCTTTCTTATCGAGAGTACCCTGTTCGTATTCTTGATTCAGCAGAGCGTGTCACTCGTCGTCAGAAGATCAAGTTCCTCAAAGTGCAATGGTCACACCACTCTGAGAAAGAAGCTACGTGGGAAAGAGAAGACTGCCTCCGTGCCGAGTACCCCACCTTCCTCCCGACGACTTCTGAATCTCGGGACGAGAGTCTTTTGAGTGGGGGCGAGTTGTCACAACCCCAACTTTGGTATGTGCTAGGTTAAGCTTAGGCCTTTGCATCATGTAAAAATTTCAAAAGGAAATTGAATTGGAGAAGGAAATCCTCACAAACAATTTAATTCAACTGGCCAGAAATAAAGTTTCTCCAAAAATTCCTTTTGCATTTTTGAAAAGTATTATAAATGAGTGTGATCACATATCAAGTGATGTCGGACCAACCCCATGCTCATGGATTTTTCAAATATTCAAAAAAAGAGCTTGGAATTAAATTAAACCCCTATTTGAATTAAAATTCAAATAATTTGAATTTTAAAAATGTTCAAACTTTACCAGTGGCTAGCCTATTATATAGTTAGGCCATATAGAAAGTTTAAACATTTTATAAAATGTCTAGCTATTTATTTTTAGCCAAGACAAAACAAAATGCAGAAAGAAAAACAGAAGAAAAGAAAAAGGAAAACTAACCTGGAAAGCAGCCCAACTTAACCCTCGCGGCCCAGCAGCAGCCCAGGCCCACCTCCCCTCTTGTCATCTACCTCCCCACGCCACGAAGCTGCTGGGTGGAATGCATGCAGCATGCCACCGTGCCACCGACGAGCTCCCCGCCACCTCCTGCTTCCCCGCGTCCACGTCTCGACGCCTGGAGACGTCCCGAAGCGCCCTCGACCACTTCCCCCTCTTCCCTGCCACTCTCGTGTCCTCTCTCGCCGAATCGCTCCGCCACCCGAACGCTGCCGTCGCCATGGATCCGAGAAAGCGTGGCCAGTGAGCTCCTCAAGCCAAGAAGCCATGTCCAACGTGTTCCTCGACGACGACTACGCCTCCGTGCAGAAGGAATCAAGCCGAGACGCCGTGTAGCCGACGCCCCCTTCATCTTCTTCGTCTCCGGCCGCCGCGCGCCATCAACGAATTCGTCACCTTCAAAGCACCCCCGACCTCCCCGTCGCGTCCACCGCAACCGTGGTGAGCAGGAGAACAAAACCCCCAACTCAAACTCACCGTATTCGTCCTCTGTCTCACGCCGCCATGGGAGCCGAGCTCCGCCACCGCCATGGCTGACCCCGAGCTCGCCCCTGTGCCTCTCCGCCATGGTTCGTGCGCGCATCGTGTTCCCCATCGCCGCAGCTTCACAACGCGCTAGGCCACGCTCGATTTCGTGCACTTCAACATCGTCTTTGTCGTAGCCGTGTTTCTGCCGCTGCCAAACCTCGTCGCCAGCCAGGATTCCGGAAGCCCCCGTGTTGTTTGTTTGTTCCAGATGAAGCGCACATATGAGGGCTACGTTCTGGAGGTCGCGGAGCGCCATTTGGTTGCCGGGAACGCCATCCCCGTGGTCGCTGATGTAGGGACCCGGGGTTAGCGTATGCAAGTCCCGCTACGACATAGTCATATGGAGAGCCAAGAAACGTACCCACTTGTCTAAGCAGACAAGGCCAAGCACAGAACGTTCTTGGAAAGCATCGTACGTGAGGGGCATCCCATCCAGGCCGGATGATCAACTGAGATGGGTCCTCATCGTCCGCACACAAGTATAATGATATGGGTGATGAACTCCCATATTCACAGACAAGTCGCCTCAACCATACTATCGACTATCTCATAACTCTTACATAGACTTACTCCAGCCCGATCACTTAGTCGGGGTCTAGGGCGGGCTCAATAATACCACAAAGTGTGCACGAGACGGAGTCTCGAGCAATCGCATCGCGATGCCCCAAGCTGCGCACATCTAAGGGCCACTTGGTGTATGAAAGACCGCTAGCCAGATCACAACCGAGGTCTCGAAAACCCATGCAAAGACATGCATGTTATAAACATACACGCAGCACACATGCCTTGTATGAATAGCAGGTATCATTGCAATTCTCTACAAAGTATACATTTTATTGATAACTCTTACAGAGTGCACACAGAGATCACAAGTATGTGATCCAACATTACAACAGACAAGCGGAAGAAAAGTATGTCTGAGTACAGACAAGTTTAACAAATGGCTTAAGAAGCCTTATTTAGACACAAGCCCTCCACGAGGGAACCAGTCGTCTGACTGGGACTAGACTAGCTTGATCTTCAGTCGTCGAGCTCGATGAAGAAGCCACCTTCGGGGGTCAGTGGGTTCATCTAAAACATAGAATAAGCAAACGTGAGTAAAAAGTCGTACTCAGCAAGACTTACATAGGAGCTATACTACTCATGCACATGTATCAAGGTAAAGGTAGGTGGGGTTTCACTTGCAGAAGTGCCAGCTTTGACTTGGCTAATCCTGAACTACGAGTACCAGACTTGAGGTAAGAAGCGTACACGAGTCCACTACTTTCCCCAACCAATTACATCACTATGGTGCCTTCCTCGACTTCCCCACGAGAAAGCACGCCATAGCACTCACACTTATCTTGGTGTGTTTTAGAAGTATCCAGTTCAAGTTGTCTAATAATCAAGCTAAGCTTTCCAAGCAGTCCTTAACCGCGGACGCGGCTATTCGAATAGTTTTTTTAACCCTACAGGGGTGTACCGCTACACACACATGATCATCTTTTACCACCTTTGTACTCGACACCGTTCAAGAAGTGTCGGCGAGGATGTTCACCACAACTGTTACCTCATAGCCTATCTAGTCCGAGAAAGCCGCCTACCTGGGTTGGCTACCACTATCGTGAACCCGGCTGGTTTACCGAAGTGGACCCAAGTGATGTGTGTGTGGTGCATAAGCCGGTCTCGGATGAGCCGTTCTCTCACTTAGCAGCCAGGCCACAAACCACCAGAACTCCGAACTATTGCGACATCTGGACATCGAAAGGGATGAGTTAGTAAGCTGAGAGGGGTCAGTGAGCCCAATGTGTGGTTGTACTCTTCATCTTGGATCACCACACAAGAACTCGGACTTAGGGCGGTGTTCAACGAGACAACCCACCGTGTACTCCTACACAGCCTCTCATCGTTCACCTTGTATTAGGGTAGATTCACCAACACCTTTCCACCAACATCAACATGATCACTACCATCCCCACTCACATAACAGTAACATCATGGTATCATTCTAAGCATGCAATAAGCAGTAAGTTGCAGGGGCCACATGATATCAATCAACTCCTACAGTTGCTAGGATTGTGGTTTGCCTACTACTGTGACAAATGATAGGTCATGCAAAGGAATGGGTTCATCTATGCGGTAGAAACGTAGCATGGTAATCATCCTATACAATGCATAAGCTAGACATGAGAGTTAAGTGGGATTTTATCGATATGATCAATGGGGGTTTGCTTGCCTTGCTGACGAGGTTCGGGTTCGGGGTCTTCAACGAAGGGGGCAGCCTCCTGTTCCGGTTCCACCTCTACTCGACAAACAACAAACAAGGTAGCAAAGTAAATACAATGCACAATCACATGGTTGAAGGTTGAAATTTGATGTATATGCTTTGATGTGTGAAGCAATTCCATTTAAATGGAGTATATTGCAAATTGAATTGCAAATTCAAACTCCAATTTGAATTCATTTTAGCCAAGTTATAATTGACATTGTTTGATCAAGTTGAACCATTTTGAAATGTGTATGATATGCCTCTGAAGTTCAAGTATAATGTGATATGTTGATATGGTTCCAAATGCAAAAGCATTTGAAAAGAATTTGAATTAATTCCATTTAAATCAAATAGCAAATGCTACTGATCACATTTTAAATTCAACTCAAACATGGTTGAAAGTTGGATATTTGGATAGCTTATTTTCTCCTGATCATTTTTCATATATTATTTGTTAAATTTGGAGTTAATATGAATTTTCTATGAATTTCCAAAGTTTGGGGTAATTTCTGCCATTTCTGGAATTTCTTGAATTCTTTTTATTCTGGAAAATTCATTACTGCACCACTGTTACATCAGCATGACATCAGGGGGCCACTGACTGCTGGGACCCACTGGTCAGCCTTTGTTGTTTAATTAAAACGGTTTAATTCGATTAAAACTTAACCAGGTTGTTAAGTGTGGTCTTGGGCCCACATGGCAGTCACTGTGGGGGGGGGGGGGGATTAGGCTTAAGCTAAGCACGGGTTAAGGCTAACCCACCGGCGGCTTGACGCCGGTGGCCTGGCCACGGCGGCGCGGCACGGCAACGTGCTCTAGGCACTCGTTTGACGCTCCAGTGGCATCAAACTGGAGCTGGAAGAGCGCCGCATCGAATGGAGCCAGCCAGGGGGGCCGGAACTCACCGGAGCGACGCCGGCGTCAAGCCCTAGCGGCGGCCGTGGCTCGGGCTCGAGGTAAAGCTTGATATGGAGCTCCACTTGAAGCAGCAAAGGGAGAAATCGAAGCAGTGGAGCGCGGCGAAGACGACGGACAAGGAGGCGAGCTCGATTGCGTAGCAGGTGGTCGTCGCCATGGATCCCAGCGGTGAGAAGCTCCAGCTCCCATGGCGTATTATGCTAGAGAGGAGGAGAAGGACGATGGAAAGGCTCGGGTGAACCGTGAGTTCAACGGAGGCAGTGGCGCGGTCGGAGGAGCTGTGTGGCCGGCGAATTCGTCGACGGCGACTTGCGGTTCCAGCGAGCAGAGAAGCTCGATTGCGGCGGTTTCAGTGGCTCCTAGGTCACCATCCTCAGGCTCTTAGCATGGACAACGGTGCTGCGTCAGGGGGACACGGCCTTCTGGCTCTTCTCCGGCGTTGGCCACGGGTTCTTGCGACGGTGAGCGGCGGATGCTCTCGGGGAAGAAGGGGGAAACGCGTATGGAGCTCGAGAGGAAGCGGCGAGTGGGGGAATGGAGGAAGCGTGCCTCTGCATGTCTCCTGGCGCGAGTAGGAGGGCTGGGGAGGCGCCAGGCAGGCTAGCAGCTGCCGCCGGCGTCGGCATGCCCTCCAGCGATTGCCGCGCTGGGGGAAGACGACAAGGAGGCTGCGGGCCTGGGCTGCTGGGATGGTAAGTTGGGCCGGGGATGCCCAGGTAAGTGGGCTACTTTCTGTTTTTCTAATTTTCCTTTCTGTTTTATTTCTGCCATTTGTTTTGGCTAGCTAAAAAAATAGCAAACCATTTTATTAAATTCTCATAATTTTTATATGGCCTCACAAAATAATATACTAGCCACTTATAAATTTTGAACATTTTTAAAATTCAAATAATTTGAACTGTAAATCAAATAGGGGTTTTGATTAAATCCAAGGCACTGTTTGAATATTTGAAAAATCCATGACCATTGGGTGGGTCCCACATCACTTGATATGTGATCACACTCATTTATAAGACTTTTCAAAAATCTAACATGAATTTTTGGAGAAGATTTTTATCTGGCCTTTTGAACTAATTCATCTGGGGGGGGTTTCTTCTCCCATTTTGCTTTTGAATTTGATTTCAATGACTTCTTTTGAAATTTTTAACATGATGCAAGAGGACTTTGATCCTCGCACATTACCTAACAGAGGGTTCTGACAACTCGCCCCCCTCAAAAGAATCTCGTCCCGAGATTCAGAAGTCTGCGGGAGGAAGGAGGGATACTCGGCACTGAGACGGTCTTGTCTTTCCCACGTGGCTTCTTTCTCAGAGTGGTGTGACCACTGAACTTTCAGAAACTTGATCTTCTTTCGGCGAGTGACACGCTCTGCTGAATCGAGAACACGAACGGGGTATTCTCGATAAGAAAGGTCATCTTGTAGATCAAGTGTTTCATGGTCGACTTCGCGGATGGGGTCCTTGAAGCAACGCCTGAGTTGTGACACATGGAATACATCATGTACTCGGGAAAGGTGCGGGGGTAGTTCAAGTTGGTAGGCAACTTCTCCACGTTTAGCAAGAATGCGGAAAGGACCGATGTAACGTGGGGCCAACTTGCCTTTGATACCGAAACGTTGGGTTCCCTTCAGAGGAGTAACCCGAAGGTAAGCCTTCTCATCTAGATTGTAGCTCTCTTGCCTATGATGACGATCATAGTAGCTCTTCTGACGAGACTGGGCTACTTTCAATTGATCATGAACAATGCGAACTTGCTCTTCCGCTTCCTTGATCATGTCCGGTCCAAAGAATTGTCTCTCACCGGTTTCTGACCAGTTTAAAGGTGTTAGACATCGTCGTCCATATAGGAGTTCAAAAGGAGCCATGTTCAGACTAGATTGAAAACTATTGTTATAAGAAAATTCGGCAAATGGAAGAGACTTCTCCCAATTCTTTCCGAATGAGATAACACAAGCTCTGAGCATGTCTTCCATAATTTTGTTAACCCTTTCGACTTGACCGCTAGACTGAGGATGGAAAGCTGTACTAAAGGAGAGATGAGTTCCCATAGCATTCTGAAAGCTTCCCCAAAATCTAGAGGTGAAAAGGCTACCACGATCAGAATTGATTTCCAAAGGAACACCGTGAAGGGATACAATTCTAGAGACGTACAAGTCCGCTAACTGGCTAGCAGTTATAGAATCGCGAACTGGAAGGAAGTGAGCAACTTTGGAAAGCCTATCTATGATAACGAAGATGGCATCGTTTCCTTTCTGGGTTGTTGGAAAGCCGGTGATGAAGTCCATACCGACTTTGTCCCATTTCCACTCTGGAATAGGAAAAGGTTGAAGTGTACCAGCAGGTCTTTGATGTTCTGCCTTAATGTGATGACAAACATCACATTCGGCAACAAATTGAGCAATGTCTCTCTTCATCCTAGTCCACCAAAATCTCTGGCGTAGATATCGGTACATTTTTGTGCTACCGGGATGAATCGAGAGGGGTGTGTCATGGGCTTCTTTGAGGATGAGTTGCCTTAGATCCCTATTCTTAGGTACTACCAAACGATTCTCAAAGAATACCGTTCCTTTACTATATGTGGAGAAACATTTAGCAACTCCGCAAGCAATGTTCTCCTTGATCCGGCGAACACCTCGTGCACGCCTTTGGGCAACTATGATTTGATCCTCAAGAGTTGGTTTCGCCACCAAGGTAGAAAGATAGCCATGAGGAACAATCTCAAGATTGTGCTTGAGAAATTCCTCATGAAGAAGTGGTTGATACTGTTGTAACATAAGGTTGTTACAATACGACTTAAGACTTAGTGCATCAACCATGACATTGGCTTTGCCTGGGGTGTAAGAGATTCCTACGTCGTAATATTTTATCAACTCAATCCAGCGTCTTTGCCTGAGATTAAGATCTGGCTGGGTGAAAATTTATTTGAGGCTTTGGTGGTCGGAATAGATCTCACAATGATTACCACGGAGGTAATGTCGCCAAGTTGTCAGGGCATGAACTACGACAGCGAGGTCAAAGTCATGGGTAGGATAGTTCTCTTCATGTGGCCGCAACTGGCGTGAAGCATAAGCTACCACATGTCTATCTTGCAGAAGTATGCATCCTAACCCTTGCCGTGATGCGTCACAATAGATCTCGAAATCCTTTTTGGTGTCCGGAGGTGCAAGTATGGGTGCAGAAGTCAGTCTTCTTTTTATCTCTTGAAAGCTTTCCTCGCACTTGGGAGTCCATAGGAATTTCTTATCTTTCTTGAGGAGTTCAGTCAGAGGCTTTGCAACTTTAGAAAAGTTCTCGACGAAGCAGCGACAATAGCTGGCTAGGCCAAGAAAACTCCTAACTTGCTTAACCGATTCAGGTGGAGTCCAGTCAAGGACGGCCTGAACTCTCTCGGGATTCACAGCAATGCCTTTTGCAGAAATTACGTGGCCTAAGTAGGTCACTTATGGTAGCCAAAATTCACACTTGGAGAATTTAGCATATAGGCGGTGCTCTCTAAGTTTCATCAATACCAGCCTTAGGTGTTCGGCATGTTCTTCTTTGTTCTTCGAGTAGATGAGAATGTCATCGAGATAAACCACAACAAATTTATCTAAGTACTCCATGAAGATCGAATTCATCATGCGCGAGAAAGTGGCGGGGGCATTGGTTAAACCAAAGGACATGACGGTGTACTCGTAAAGACCATAACGAGTAGTAAAAGCCGTTTTGGGAATGTTCTCGTTTCGGATTTTGATTTGATGATAACCCAATCTCAAATCCATCTTGGAGAAGACAGAGGATCCTGCAAGTTGATCATAAAGATCATTGATCCTGGGCAATGGGTACTTGTTCTTTATCGTCGCTAAATTTAGCGGGCGATAGTCTACGCACATCCTTTCTGTTCCATCTTTCTTCGTTACGAACAGAACGGGGCAATCCCATGGCGATGAGCTAGGGCGGATGAAGCCTTTTTCCAACAAAGCTTCCAGTTGGGTTTTAAGCTCGGCTAACTCACGTGGGGCCATTTTGTATGGGTGTCTAGAAATTGGTGCGGTTCCTGGCACAAGATCCACTATAAACTCTACACATCTGTCGGGTGGTATTCCCGGCAGCTCTTCAGGAAAGACATACGGGAATTCACGAACCACCGGAACATCTTCAAGGTCGGGAAGGGGAAGTACATTCAAAGAATGCACTTGGGTTCTTGTTCTGGGTGAGGTGTAGTTGACGGTCTTGCCTGAAGGGTGGGTGAGTTTCACTGATTTGCCTTTGCAATCTTGGTAGGCATTCTGTCTTGATAGCCAATCCATGCCAAGGATGACATCAATGTTTTAAGACTTGAGGGCTATGAGTGAAGCAAGGAATACTAAACCCTCAATTGCAATTTGATTACCATGGCTTACTCTATTAGTTTGCCATCTTGACCCTGGAGTTTGAATAATCATTGGGGTGGACAATTCAACAAAAGATAACTCATGACGAAGTGCATAACTTTCCGACATGAATGAATGTGATGCTCCTAGGTCGAAAAGAACGGAAGTAGGAACATAATTGACTGGGAGCGTACCAAGAATGACGTCAGTGGTGTCGTCATTCTCTTCGGCGGCAATCTGGTTCACACGTCCACGAGTGGCGGCAGGAGCGGGTTTGGTGGTGTAGACCTTCTGGGGGTGGCTTGCCACGACCATTGTTGTTGCCTCCGGCACGGGGTGGAGCATTCTGATTCTGGAGCTGGTTCTGGGGACACTCGCGGGAGTAGTGGCCTGCCTGACCACACTTGTAACAGGCTCCAAAGACAGTGCGTGGAGCTAGGGTGTTTGGTGGATCTGGGTGGAACTGAGCTGGTGGACGAGGCGCCACATAGGATGGCCTCGGTGGGTTGTTCTGGCGGAACATACTGTTGGGGATCCAGATATTGTGCTTCTGAGAGCCGGAACTGGATGAACCATCGTCCCTAGGGTGTTTGCGGAAGTCATTGGGGGTGTTCATGTCCTCTGCCTTAATGGCCTTGTTGACAAGGACCTGGAAGGTGGCAAAGTCATGCAGGTTGAGCTCACGACGGAGTCCGGAATTGAGTCCACGACGGAACCTCTCTTGCTTCTTTGCATCGGTGGAGACCTCTTCAGTAGCATAACGAGCCAGTCGGTTGAACTCACGACTAAACTCGTCAACGGTCTTTCTGCCTTGGGTGAGGTTGCAGAACTCCTCACGCTTGCGGTCCATAAGACCCTTTGGAATGTGGTGCTAGTTCTCCCACCAAGAGCTAGCTGCACCTTCAAGGTGGTAAGTGGCATAGCTGACCTTGTAGCCATTTGCAACATGGCCTCCCTGGAGCTTCCTCTCGATGCTGCGAAGCCAGTCATCGGCGTCAAGGGGCTCGGTGGAGTAACTGAAAACCGGGGGATGAAGCTGGATGAAGTCATTCAAGGACACCAACTCGTTGTGCTTCTGTGTGGTGTTGCGGGCAATGACCTCCAGCAAATGGTGAGAGTCTCGGAGGTTCCTCTCAACCTCCATCAGAACCTGAGCCATCGTGGGTGGGGGTGGAAGGTTGCCTTCCTCCTGTTCATTCCCACGACCATGGGCACGACCAAGCTGGCCACGGGTTCCTTGAGACATCCTGAAGGTGAAAACCAAAGTCAAACAGAGTTGATTTGAAGAGTCTAAACAAGGTATTGAAGTACTTGAAGGATTACAGAGCAAAGGAAGTAATCATCTTGACAACATGGTGATAAAAGCATATAAGCCATATATTCACAAGCTGCCATACAAACCATACATCGTTTTAGTACAAGAACCAAGCTAATACAAACGTGATGAAGATGATACATCCTTCAGAGGCACTCTGACTTCCTATACATTATTTATCTAAGCCTCTGGAACTTAGACACCTTGCGTACAATATACTAAGATACTACTACATCCTCACTAAAGTAAGACCACAGGCGGTATCACTCATCTCCATCTCCATAGTAGTCCTCTTAAAAGTTACCCGCGTATCCCGGTAGCTGAATGTGACCATCGGAAAACACGGAGGCCTGTGGACCCTGACATCCATTTGGGCAAGGATGGGGCCTAGGTCCAGCGTAGGGTGGAAGCAAAGGACCACGGGGTGGAAAAATGCCTCCAATCTCGGGCCAAGCAACTCGAGAAGGCATCTGCGTCCTCATAGGGTAGATAGCATCATACTCGACTGATCCAACACTCACGAAGGGTGCCAAGAGTGTCAGTGCTCGATACAGACGAACACGGGTGGCGTGAAGCTCGAAACGGAGAGCGCGTGCATCATGATCTCGATCACAAGAAAACCTAGCAGTCATCTGAAGCAAAGGGTCCTCCAAAGAGTGATCTGTGTACAGTCCGGTGTAATACCCCTCTTCTCCTGGAAGTGCAGCAGGGATATAGCGGAACGAGGTCTCTCTCAGCATAGTGTGCTCCTCTCTCAGCAGGGTAATACATGAGTATGCAGCATCCTCCACAGCCATGTTCTCAGTCATGCCAATGCCATGTCCAAAGTGGATAGGCTGAGTGACTCCAATGTGGTGCGGGTACATCCTGACAATGCAGTGGTACTGAGTCTGGTTGAAGTCGTGGAACTGCTCCTCGACGGTGTACTCAGGATACCATCGATATCCCACATAGGACATCATCTCGATCAACGTGGCGGGATGGCCACGCACACCGAGGCACCTGGTCAAACGAACAATCTGCCGAGGGGGAAGATCTGCCATCTGAAACAGAAAGAAGGAGTTTGCAAATGCATCAGATTATGAGATAAACCTGGAATGACTCGGACAACACAACGGCTGTAATTGCAAGAAAACATAATTTCTTACAACATAGAAACAACACTTACATACGATGTAAGAAATCAGGAAGCACAACAACTCTAACGAACCGAACACAACTTTCCTACGGCTACAAGGAAGCAAACAACAAGATGTTCTAATCAGACAGAGGAGAGCCTAGTCCTATCTTCCCGTAGAATAAGATGAGGGTGACTGAGAACTCAGAATTAAGAGGGTGAGGAGAAAAAATAAGCCTTACGTTGTTCCCTTATATACCCAGAGTAACTATATAACTATAACAAGCTAGACTCGACTTCGGCCAAGGCTGCTAGTCCTACAGTCAGTCCTGCTCTGATACCAAGTCTGTCGGTACCCGGGGTTAGCGTATGCAAGTCCCGCTACGACATAGTCATATGGAGAGCCGAGAACCATACCCACTTGTCTAAGCAGAGAAGGCCAAGCACAGAACGTTCTCGGAAAGCATCGTACGTGAGGGGCATCCCATCCAGGCCAGATGATCAACTGAGATGGGTCCTCATCGTCCGCACACAAGTCTAATGATATGGGTGATGAACTCCCATATTCACAGACAAGCCGCCTCAACCATACTATCGACTATCTCATAACTCTTACATAGACTTACTCTAGCCCGATGACTTAGTCGGGGTCTAGGGCGGGCTCAATCATACCACAAAGTGTGCACGAGACAGAGTCTCGAGCAATCGCATCGCGATGCCCCAAGCTGCGCACATCTAAGGGCCACTTGGTGTATGAAAGACCGCCATCCAGATCACAACTAAGGTCTCGAAAACCCATACAAAGACATGCATGTTATAAACATACACGCAGCACACATGCCTTGTATGAACAGCAGGTATCATTGCAATTCTCTACAAAGTATACATTTTATTGATAACTCTTACAGAGTGCACACAGAGATCACAAGTATGTGATCCAACATTACAACAGACAAGCGGAAGCAAAGTATGTCTGAGTACAGACAAGTTTAACAAATGGCTTAAGAAGCCTTATTTAAACACAAGCCCTCCACGAGGGAACTAGTCGTCTGACTGGGACTAGACTAGCTTGATCTTCAGTCGTTGAGATCGATGAAGAAGCCACCTTCGGGGTCAGTGGCTTCATCTAAAACATAGAATAATCAAACGTGAGTACAAAGTCGTACTCAGCAAGAGTTACATAGGAGCTATACTACTCATGCACATGTATCAAGGTAAAGGTAGGTGGGGTTTCACTTGCAGAAGTGCCAGCTTTGACTTGGCTAATCCTGAACTACGAGTACCAGACTTGAGGTAAGAAGCGTACACGAGTCCACTACTTTCTCCAACCAATTACACCACTATGGTGCCTTCCTCGACTTCCCCACGAGAATGCACGCCATAGCACTCACACTTATCTTGGTGCGTTTTAGAAGTATCCAGTTCAAGTTGTCTAATAATCAAGCTAAGCTTTCCAAGCAGTCCTTAACCGCGGACGCGGCTATTCGAATAGTTTTGTTAACCCTACAGGGGTGTACCACTACACACACATGATCATCTTTTACCGCCTTTGTACTCGACACCGTTCAAGAAGTGTCGGCGAGGATGTTCACCACAACTGTTACCTCATAGCCTATCTAGTCCGAGAAAGCCGCCTACCTGGGTTGGCTACCACTATCGTGAACCTGGCTGGTTTACAGAAGTGGACCCAAGTGATGAGTGCGTGGTGCATCAGCCGGTCTCGGATGAGCCGTTCTCTCACTTAGCAGCCAGGCCACAAACCACCAGAACTCCGAACTATTGCGACATCTAGACATCGAAAGGGATGAGTTAGTAAGCTGAGAGGGGTCAGTGAGCCCAATGTGTGGTTGTACTCTTCATCTTGGATCACCACACAAGAACTCGGACTTAGGGCGGTGTTCAACGAGACAACCCACCGTGTACTCCTACACAGCCTCTCATCGTTCACCTTGTATTAGGGTAGATTCACCAACACCTTTCCACCAACATCAACATGATCACTACCATCCCGACTCACATAACAGTAACATCATGGTATCATTCTAAGCATGCAATAAGCAGTAACAATTGCAGGGGCCACATGATATCAATCAACTCCTACAGTTGCTAGGATTGTGGTTTGCCTACTACTGTGACAAATGATATGTCATGCAAAGGAATGGTTTCATCTATGCGGTAGAAACGTAGCATGGTAATCATCCTATACAATGCATAAGCGAGACATGAGAGGGAAGTGGGATTTGATCGACATGATCAATGGGGGTTTGCTTTCCTTGCTGACGAGGTTCGGGTTCGGGGTCTTCAACGAAGGGGGCAGCCTCCTGTTCCGGTTCCACCTCTACTCGACAAACAACAAACAAGGTATCAAAGTAAATACAATGCACAATCACATGGTTGAAGGTTGAAACTTGATGTATATGCTTTGATGTGTGAAGCAATTCCATTTAAATGGAGTATATTGCAAATTGAATTGCAAATTCAAACTCCAATTTGAATTCATTTTAGCCAAGTTATAATTGACATTGTTTGATCAAGTTGAACCATTTGGAAATGTGTATGATATGCCTCTGAAGTTCAAGTATAATTTGATATGTTGATATGGTTCAAAATGCAAAAGCATTTGAAAAGAATTTGAATTAATTCCATTTAAATCAAATAGAAAATGCTACTGATCACATTTTAAATTCAACTCAAACATGGTTGAAACTTGGATATTTGGATAGCTTATTTTATCCTGATCATTTTTCATATATTATTTGTTAAATTTGGAGTTAATATGAATTTTCTATGAATTTCCAAAGTTTGGGGTAATTTCTGCCTTTTCTGGAATTTCTTGAATTTTTTTTATTCTGGAAAATTCATTACTGCATCACTGTGACATCAACATGACGTCAGGGGGCCACTGACTGCTGGCACCCACTGGTCAGCCTCTGTTTTTTAATTAAAAAGGTTTAATTCGATTTAAACTTAACCAGGGGGTTAAGTGTGGTCTTGGGCCCACATGGCAGTCACTCTGGGGGGGGGGGGGGATTAAGCTTAAGCTAAGCACGGGTTAAGGCTAACCCACCGGCGGCTTGACGCCGGTGGCCTGGCCACGGCGGCGCGGCACGGCAACGTGCTCTGGGCACGCGTTTGACGCGCCAGTGGCATCAAACTGGAGCTGGAAGAGCGCCGCATCGAATGGAGCCAGCCAGGGGGGCCGGAACTCTTCGGAGCGACGCCGGCGTCAAGCCCTAGCGGCGGCCGTGGCTCGGGCTCGAGGTAAAGCTGTATATGGAGCTCCACTTGAAGCATAAAATGGATCAATCGAAGCAGTGGAGCGCGGCGAAGACGACGGACAAGGAGGCGAGCTCAATTGCGTAACAGGTGGTCGTCGCCATGGATCCCGGCGGTGAGAAGCTCCGGCTCCCATGGCGTATTATGCTAGAGAGGAGGAGAAGGACGATGGAAAGGCTCGGGTGAACCGTGAGCTCACCGTGAGTTCAAACGGAGGCAGTGGCGCGGTAGGAGGAGCTGTGTGGCCGGCGAATTCGTCGACGGCGACTTGCGGTTCCGGCGAGCAGAGAAGCTCGATTGCGGCGGCTCCAGTGGCTCCTAGGTCACCATCCTCGGGCTTTTGGCGTGGACGACGGTGCTGCGTCAGGGGGACACGGCCTTCTGGCTCTTCTCCGGCGTTGGCCACGGGTTCTTGCGACGGTGAGCGGCGGCTGCTCTCGGGGAGGAAGGGGGAAACGCGTATGGTGCTCGAGAGGAAGCGACGAGTGGGGGAATGGAGGAGGCGTGCCTCTGTGTGTCTCCTGGCGCGAGTAGAAGGGCTGGGGAGGCGCCAGGCAGGCTAGCAGCCACCGCTGGCGTCGGCATGCCCTCCAGCGAGGTGCTTGCCGCGCTGGGGGAAGACGACAAGGAGGCTGCGGGCCTGGGCTGCTGGGACGGTAAGTTGGGCGGGGGAGGCCCAAGTAAGTGGGCTACTTTCTGTTTTTCTAATTTTCCTTTCTGTTTTATTTCTGCCATTTTTTTGGCTAGCTAAAAAATAGCAAACCATTTTATTAAATGCTCATAATTTTTATATGGCCTCACAAAATAATATACTAGCCACTTATAAATTTTGAACATTTTTAAAATTCAAATAATTTGAACTTTAAATCAAATAGAGGTTTTTGATTAATTCCAAGGCACTGTTTGAATATTTGAAAAATCCATGACCATAGGGTAGGTCCCACATCACTTGATATGTGATCACACTCATTTATAAGACTTTTCAAAAATCTAACAAGAATTTTTGGAGAAGATTTTTATCTGGCCTTTTGAATTAATTCAAATGGGGGGGGGGTTTCTTCTCCCATTTTGCTTTTGAATTTGATTTCAATGACTTCTTTTGAAATTTTTAACATGATGCAAGAGGACTTTGATCCTAGCACATTACCTAACAGAGGGTTCTGACAGCCGCCGCGTCTGATGTCGCCGGCGACATGCCGCCGGTGAGCCACCGTGGCTAATTAACTTAGCCACTAATCCCCCCTTTGCAGCCACTGACCAGTGGGCCCTAGGCCCTAATCCCCCTGTTTAACTTAATCTAACCAGGAAAATCAACAGAGTCACTGACCAGTGGGGCCCCCATGTCAGTTTGACCTGGGTCAAACCCCCTGATGCCAGCATGATCTCACAGTGACGCAATAAAGCCTTTTCCATTTTAAAGAATAATTCAGAAAATCCAGAAAATGCTTCAACCTTTGGAAATTCACAACTAATTCATTTTAACTCCAAATTGGACAAATAATATGTCTAAAATTATCAGAAAAATACAAGGATTCTGAATATGCAACTTGTTTCTATGTTTGACCATTTTAAAATGGGTGAACAGTAGCAAACATGCATATGGCATTCTTTTGAATTCAAATTTGGAGTGATTTTGCAAATGACTTTGCAACACACTTCTTTTAAATGGTTTCATCCACACATCAGAGACTTTACCTCACCTTTACAACATCACTTCATGCTCAACCATTTCAAATGAACATTCATGGTTTCAAATGCATTTGAAATTCATCGATAAATCAAATGGAGTTTGAATTTGCAATTCAATTGCAATATACTCCTTTTAAATGGAATTGCCAACACATTATGACCATGAACATCACACTACAATATTGATCATGTGTTTGAGCATTGCAGTTATATTTAACCCTTGATTGCCTTGTTTGCTCGATGGAAGTGGAGCCGGAACCGGAGGCCACCCCCTTCGTTAAAGACACTGTGTTTGAACCTCGTCAGCAAGGCAAGCAAACCCCCATTGATCATGTCGATAAAATCCCACTTCCCTCTCAGTCTCGCTTATGCATTGATTAGGATGATTACCATGCTACGTTTCTACCGCATAGATGAACCCATTCCTTTGCATGACCTATCATTTGTCACAGTAGTAAGCAAAACACAATCCTAGCAAATGTAGGAATTGGATGATATCTTGTGGCCCTTGCAACTGTTAAAGCTTATTGCATGCTTAGAGTTTACAATTAGGTTACTTTGATCTGTGAGTCGGAATGGTAGCAATCATGTTGATGATGGTGGAAATGTGTTGGTGAATCTACCCTAATACAAGGTGAACGATGAGAGGCTGTGTAGGAGTACACAGTGGGTTGTCTTGTTGAACACCGCCCTAAGCCCGAGTTCTTGTGTGGTGATCCAAGACGAAGAGTACTACCACATGTTGGGCACATGGACCCCCGCTCAACCTACTAACTCACCCCTTCTCGGTTCAATGAGTCGCAATAGTTCGGAGTTCTGGTAGGTCCGTGGCACGGTCTGCGAAGTGGAAGAACATCTATTCAGACCGGCTTGGGACCCTGCACACATCTTCTGGGACCACATCGGTAAACCGGCCGGGTTCACGATGTGGAATCCAGCCCAGATAGGCGTCTCCATTGTACTTGAGTTGGCTGTGAGGTAAAAGTTGTGGAAATTATCCTCGCCGACACCCGCTTGAAGGGTGACGAGATCCCAGCGGTAACTGATAGTTTCATGTGTGTAGCAGTACACCCCTGCAGGGTTAATAAACTATTCGAATAGCCGCGCCCGCGGTAAGGGACTAATTATTGGAAAGTTGTGCTCGATTATTAGACAACTTCAATGGATACTTATAAAACTTTCCAAGATAAGCGTGAGTGCTATGGCGTGCTTTCTCGTGGGAAGTCGAGGATGGCACCATAGTGGTGTAATTGGTTGGAGACATATAGTGGACTCGTGTACGCTTCTTACCTCAAGTATGGTACTCGTAGTTCAGGACTAGCCAAGTCAAAGCTGGAACTTCTGCATTGAAACCCCACCTCCCCTTTACCTTGATACATGTGCATGAGTAGTATAGTTCCTACGTAAGTCTTGCTGAGTACGACTTTGTACTCACGTTTTCTTATTCTATGTTTTAGATGAACCCACTGCCCCCGAAGGTGGATTCTTCCTGGAGCTCGACGACTGAAGCCAAGCTAGTGTAGTCCCAGTCAGACGACTGGTCCCTCGTGGAAGGGCTTGTTTATAGATAAGGCTTCTCTAAGCCATTTGTTAAACTTGTCTGTACTCAGACCTACTTTGCTTCCACATGTTTGATGTAATGTTGGATCACAGTCTCGTGATCTCTGCGTGCACTCTGTAAGAGTTATCAATAAAGTGGTACACTTTGTAGAGAATTGCAATGATACCTGCTGTTCATACTAGACGTGTGTGCTGCGTGTATGATTATAATATGCATGTGTTAGTATGGGTTTTCGAGACCTTAGTTGTGATCTGGCTGGCGGTCTTTCATACACCAAGTGGCCCTTAGATGTGCGCGGCTTGGGGCATCCCGATGCGATTTCTCGTGACTCCGTCACGTGCACACTTTGATGTATGATTGAGCCCGCCCTAGACCCCGACTAAGTGATCGGGCTGGAGTAAGTCTATGTAAGGGTTATAATACAATCGATAGTATGGTTGAGGCGACTTGTCTATGAGTATGGGAGTTCACCACCCATATCATTTAGACTTGTGTGCGGACGATGAGGACCCATCTCAGTTGATCATCCGGCCTGGATGGGATGCCCCTCACGTTCGATGCTTTCCGAGAACGTTCTGTGCTTGGCCTTGTCTGCTTAGACAAGTGGGTACGGTTCTCTGCTCTCCATATGATTGTGTTGTAGCGAGTCTTGCATACGCTAACCCCGGGACCCGACAGACTTGGTACCAGAGCAGGACTGACTGTAGCATTATCAGCCTTGGCCGAAGTCGAGTCTAGCCTTCTATAGTTATATAGTTACTCTGGGTATATAAGGGAACAACGTAAGGCTTCATTTTCTCCTTACCTTCATCGTTCTGAGTTCTGAGTCACCCTCATCTTTTCTACGGGAAGATAGGACTAGGCTCATCTATTTCTTACTAGAACATCTTGTTGTTTGCTTCCTTGTAGCCGTAGGAAAGTTGTGTTCGGTTTGCTAGAGTTGTTGTGCTTCCTGATTTCTTTCATAGTATGTAAGTGCTTATTCTATGTTGTAAGAAAATTGTTTTCTCTTGCAATTACAACCATTATGCTGTCCGAGTCATTCCAGTTACCTTCATAATCTGATGCATTTACAAAATCATTCAACTCTGTTTGACATTGATCTTATCCTTCAGGATGTCTCAAGGAACCCGTGGCCACCTTGGTCGTGCCCAAGCTCGTGGGGATGATTCGGAGGAAGGCAATCTTCCATCTTCACCCAAGATGGCTCAAGTTCTCATGGAGGTTGAAAGAAACTGAAGCGACTCTCATGCATGTCTTAGTATGGGTTTTCGAGACCTTAGTTGTGATCTGGCTGGCGGTCTTTTATACACCAAGTGGCCATTAGATGTGCGCAGCTTGGGGCATCGCGATGCGATTGCTCGTGACTCCGTCACGTGCACACTTTGATGTACGATCGAGCCCGCCCTAGACCCCGCCTAAGTGATCAGGCTGGAGTAAGTCTATGTAAGGGTTATAATACAATCGATAGTATGGTTGAGGCGACTTGTCTATGAGTATGGGAGTTCACCACCCATATCATTTAGACTTGTGTGCGGACGATGAGGACCCATCTCAGTTGATCATCCGGCCTGGATGGGATTCGCCTCACGTTCGATGCTTTCCGAGAACGTTTTTTGCTTGGCCTTGTCTTCTTAGACAAGTGGGTACGGTTCTCGGCTCTCCATATGATTTTGTTGTAGCGAGTCTTGCATACGCTAACCCCGGGTCCCGACAGTCAAGAGCTCAAGCTTGGGGATTCCCCCATGCATCCCCAATAAATATTCAAGGAGACTCAAGCGTCTAAGCTTGGGGATGCCCCTGTGCATCCCCTTCTCCATCAACAATCATTATTTTGTCCTTCGTCTCACTATATTTTTATCACTTCATGCGTTATGTGCTATGCTTGGAGCGTCTCGCTCTTAGGTTTACTTTTTAGTTTTCTTTAGCTTTGCTTGCTATTAATAACAAGTTAGACCCCAGCTTACTTTGTGTGGGAGAGAAACACGCTCCACTCCAATCTAGAACACATCATAGGATTTTTCATGCCCATCTTTTTACTGTCGTGTGTTCTTTATCTTTTCATAGCTACTACCATGTTTATTTTTAGTCTTAGTTTGTCTTTAGCAAGAGCCTTGGCTTTTGTTTAGGTTGTTTCGGGAACTCTCTTTAGTTTTCATGTTTATCTTGTTAAGAGAGTTGGTTGTTGCACTGAGCTGTGTCCTGTCTTGAAAGTAGGTAATTGAGGTTGCTATTTAATTTTAGTAGTAACTTGCAATAGTTTTAAGGTATTGTTGTGAGTAATGGTTGAACTTTTTGTGTCAAGAGCTGTAGCCTATTAGTGATAGGTGACTTATTTTGGGCAATCTGTGTTTTTTTTTCAAAAACCTACAAAACTAGTTTAGAACTCTAGCTATTAGATGGATCGCTAATCTTTGGAGGGATCGGATATTAGAGTACACTCACGTACCATGAGTCAAGGATGCGCAAGGATAACCAAACCCCCATACACTCCTCCTCGGGGTACTTGTCTCTTTGTGAACCTCCTCATTAGATTGAGAGTTACCGATAATAAGTGCATGAGTTCTTTGGACTAACGTAAGTATTGAAAGTTGACACTTCCACCTCCTCATATTTACTAGCGTCTTCCGTACCGTGCATTACCTTCTTCTCACTCTGAGAGTTGGCGTCCACCTTCGCCGGTGCATCCAAACCCTTGGCACGATACGCTCTGTCATCAAAAACCTCCTTATATCTTTCCTCAAAACAGCCACCATATCTACCTATCAAGGCATTTCCATAGCCTTTCCGAGATATATTTCCATGCAACATCCACCTCTTCATGACTTGATCTTCATGTCATACATGTTCCTGCAACACTGGCAGAGGCATACATTGCATACATCATGATAGCTACATCTTCTTTATGATTGAGTACCTTGTAAAGTGTGAATATCTTCTATACCCTCTTGTAAAATAGTGTGTTGCCCTTAAGTGAGGAAAAGATCCCAAAGTGGACAAAATAGAAGACCCCAAAGAGGACAAATGAGAGTTAAATAGAAAGAGCCATTGAGGCCACCAAAAAATACAAAAAAGTAGAAAAAAAGATAAAAAGAAAATAAAAAGAGAGAAAGGGGCAACACTACTATCCTTTTGAAAGATCCAAACTAGTACTCCCTCTTATCCTTGTACTCCATAGAGATGATCATTTATGCATATAGCTATGTGGGAACCTTCACACTATAAAACTTGGCTTGCATATTCCAAGGATGAGCCTCCTCAAAAGAGCTCTAGGTCTTCATGAGGGAGAAAGTTGGATGCACCCCCACTAGTTCCATTGGAGAGATTTCTTAGCTCATATGTGCATCCGTTGCATGGAAATCCCTACTCCTCACATCATATCTATCATTTGGCCTTCTCGCCTATGATTGTCCTCATTGATGTGAGCCTTTCTCACCCTTTTTGTCTTCCTCCTCCACCATATTTCTCTCTTTGCCATCCGAGGTGTCAACTTTCGTGCTTACGCTCATCCATTACATGAGTGCTCAAAATATCGAAAAGGAGTGGATCAAATTGACTTGTACCTGGCTAGTGGTCTTGGGACGAGTCAAGATAAGATTCCAAAGAAGACCAAGTTTGAAACTTTAGTAGATTGAGTTCTCAACAAAAATACCTTTTTATCGTATTCCCTATCCCTCTTCCTGCACACAAACACCATTTGGAGACAGTCGAGTCACGGACAGCGAGAGCTCTTGCACCTACTGTTCTTTCGTTGCCTGTTTCAATGCTAATATAGACTCTTGCATGTTATGACTTGAATTTAATCACATACCTTGATTGCTTTAATTTTGAAAGTTCTCATATGGTTGCTAGCATGTCACCACAGAAATTATGCTTGTTATCATTTACCTACTCGAGGACGAGAAGGAATTAAGCTTTGGGATGTTGATACGTCCCAAACTTATCTATAATTTCTGCTTGCTCCGTGCATGTTTTTTGTGATATTGCTATGATCTAGATACACTTTCATACACTTTTGATCATATTTGGACTAATTATTAATTCAGTGCACCATAGTGCCAGTTCCTATTTTTTGCTGTTTTTCTATTTCAGTTTTCCCCCGTATTAAAAGTGCTCCAAAAATTCAGGAAAAAACAGATAAAAAATCAGAACAACGGAAGCTTCCGGAACCCCGAAGGAGGGCCATCGGGGCTCCACCTGGTGCCCAGGCGGCCAGGTGGCGCGGCCTAGGGCTTGGCCGCGCCACCAGGGCACCTGGACCCCTGGTGCCCCCCTTCGCTTATTTAATCTCCGTGACGCGAAACCCCCGAAGACAAAACCCTTTTTAGCTATCTCACCTCTAATCCGCCGTTGCCGCGCCTCCAAGATCGGGAGCGCCAACAGACTTCTTCCCGACACCCTGCCGGAGGGAGGATTGACCTCCGGGAGGTTCCCCTCCACCATGGACGCCTCCCGGATGTGTCGTGAGTAGTTTTCTTTGGACCATGGGTCCGTGATCAGTAGCTATGTGATGTTCTCCTCCCCTTTTTGTTCTTCATGGTTTAGTCCTCGTGAGCTTCCCTACATGATCGAGACACACATGTAATCTTTCTGCTGTTGCTATGCTGAGTTTGCTGGGATCTGATGGATTATGAGATTATGTTCAGATTATGATTGAGTAATATATTTGGTTCTTATCTTTTATATTGTTGTTCTTAAGTAATTCTTGCATGTTATCCGTTGTTGTTTATTGCTTTGGCCAAGTAGTAGGTAGTGACTTCAAGAGGGAACATTATTCTAGATTGTGGGTTCATGCCCCCCGATGACATGCTTGAGTGACAGAAACATGAGTCTAGGGGATGTGCTGTTGCCACAAGGGGGAAAACAACGGTGCTTGTAACCGAGGTTGCAAGGATTGTTTACTTTACGCAAAGTGCTTTTTAATGCAGTTGTCTGTTGCTTTCCGTTTACACTTTGGGTGGGTCTCACAACTTAATACCAGCGAGATGTTCTGGATAGATATCTCAAGGTGGATGATTAGTAGTAGAGGCAGTTGGATTTTGGTCTACTTATTTTTGGCGTACCGCCCATGCTTTTGAGCCATGTCCTTTCTTTGTAGCATAGTTAGCATTGCGGTGCGTTTTTAGTTGTCGGGACCCGGGGTTAGCGTATGCAAGCCTCCATACAACAGAATCATATGGAGAGCCGAGAACCGTACCCACTTGTCTAAGCAGACAAGGCCAAGCACAGAACGTTCTCGAAAATCATCGAACGTGAGGGGCATCCTATCCAGGCCGGATGATCAACTGAAATGGGTCCTCATCGTCCGCACACAAGTCTAAATGATATGGGTGGTGAACTCTCATACTCATAGACAAGTCGCCTCAACCATACTATCGATTGTATTATAACCCTTACATAGACTTACTCCAGCCCGATCACTTAGTCGGGGTCTAGGGCGGGCTCGATCATACATCAAAGTGTGCACGAGACAGAGTCTCGAGCAATCGCATCGCGATGCCCCAAGCTGCGCACATCTAAGGGCCACTTGGTGTATAAAAGACCGCCAGCCAGATCACAACTAAGGTCTAGAAAACCCATACAAAGACATGCATGTTATAAACATACACGCAACACACATGTCTAGTATGAACAGCAGGTATCATTGCAATTCTCTACAATGTATACATCTTTATTAATAACTCTTACAGAGTGCACACAGAGATCACAAGCATGTGATCCAACATTACAACAGACAAGCGGAAGCAAAGTAGGTCTGAGTACAGACAAGTTTAACAAATGGATTAGAGAAGCCTTATCTAAAAACAAGCCCTCCACGAGGGAACCAGTCGTCTGACTGGGACTAGACTAGCTTGATCTTCAGTCGTCCAGCTCGATGAAGAAGCCACCTTCGGGGTCAGTGGGTTCATCTAAAACATAGATTAAGCAAACGTGAGTACAAAGTCGTACTCAGCAAGACTTACATAGGAGCTATACTACTCATGCATATGTATCAAGGTAAAGGTAGGTGGGGTTTCACTTGCAGAAATGCCAGCTTTGCCTTGGCTAGTCCTGAACTACGAGTACCAGACTTTGAGGTAAGAAGCGTACATGAGTCCACTACTTTCTCCAACCAATTACACCACTATGGTGCCTTCCTCGACTTCCCCACGAGAAAGCACGCCATAGCACTCACACTTATCTTGGTGTATTTTAGAAGTATCCAGTTCAAGTTGTCTAATAATCAAGCTATGCTTTCCAAGCAGTCCATAACCGAGGACGCGGCTATTCGAATAGTTTTGTTAACCCTGCAGGGGTGTACCGCTACACACACATGATCATCATTTACCGCCTTTGATCTCGACACCATTCAAGGGGTGCCAGCGAGGATGCTCACCACAACTGTTACCTCATAGCCGATCTAGTCCGAGAAAGCCTCCTACTTGGGTTGGCTACCACTATCGTGAACCCGGCCGGTTTACCGAAGTGGACCCAAGTGATGTGTGCGTGGTGCATAAGACGGTCTCGGGTGAGCTGTTCTCTCACTTAGCATCCAGGCCACAAGCCTACCAGAACTCCGAACTATTGCGACATCTGGATATCGAAAGGGATGAGTTAGTAAGCTGAGAGGGGTCAGTGAGCCCAATGTGTGGTTGTACTCTTTATCTTGGATCACCACACAAGAACTCGGACTTAGGGCGGTGTTCAACGAGACAACCCACCGTGTACTCCTACACGGCCTCTCATCGTTCACCTTATATTAGGGTAGATTCACCAACGCTTTTGTACTATCATCATCATGATCACTACCATCCCGACTCACATAACAGTATCATCAAGGTATCACTCTAAGCATGCAATAAGCAATAACATTTGCAGGGGCCACATGATATCAACCAACTCCTACATCTTCTAGGATTGTGGTTTTCTTACTACTGTGACAAGATGATAGGTCATGCAAAGGATATGGGTTCAACTATGCGATAGAAACGTTATCATGGTAATCATCCTATACAATGCATAAGCGAGACATGAGAGGGAAGTGGGATTTTATCGACATGATCAATGGGGGTTTGCTTGCCTTGCTGACGGGGTTCAGTCACGGGGTCTTCAACGAAGGGGGTGATCTCGGGTTCCGGCTCCACTTCTATCAGCAACATGACAATCATAGGATCAACATAATGTACAATGCACAATCACATGAATAAGATTGTAATGGTGATGGTCAAGGTACTGATTTTTGAGCATTCCATTTAAAAGGAGTATATTGCATTTGAAATGCAAATTCAAACTCCATTTGATTTATCGATGAATTTCAAATTCATTTGAATGCATGAAAGTTCATTTGAAAATGTTGATCATGAAGTGATGTGGTATAGTTGAAGTAATGTTTCTGATGTGGGGGTGAAACCATTGGAATTAAGGGTGTTGCAAAATCATTTGCAAATTCACTCCAAATTTGAATTTGAAAAGGATCCATATGCATGTTTGCTACTGTTCACCCATTTTAAAATGGTCAAACATAGAAACAAGTTGCATATTCATAATCCTTGTATTTTTCTGATAATTTTAGACATATTATTTGTCCAATTTGGAGTTAGGATTAAAAAGTTATTGAATTTCAAAGTTTAATCTATTTTCTGGAATTTTCTGAATTAATTAAATTGCTTTTCTATTTACTGTGTCAGCATGACGTGGGGGTGACGTCAGGGGGGGGCTGACCTGTGGGCCACCACTGTCAGTGTCACAGGGTGTTAACCCCGTTTTAATTAAAAAATTTGATTTAATTTAGAGGGGGCTGGCCCCACCTGTCATTGACCCATGGGGTCAATTAGGATGGGGGTTAGCCCCCTAAGTACAGGCCACGTCGGCGTCCACCGGCGTTTAAACGCCGGCAACCACCGAGACGGCGGCGCTCACGGGGACAGTGGTTCCGGCCACGGCTTGCCAAACAGAGGGCACAGAAGTGCTTCTCGTGCCCACCCGCATCACGTACACCACACAGGCGTCACCGGGGTGGCCGGAGTTGACGCCGGCGTCGACTTGCGCGGCGGCCGTGGCATGGCGTCGACGGGAAGGTGGTTAGAGTGCACGATTTTGAGCGTTGGGTGGCTTGTTGGACTCCTGGGGGCTCCAGGAGCTGCATGGACACCTTGGGGTGGATGAACGACGCACAGGGCGAGCTCTAGTCCAGCCATGGCGGCGGACGTGCTCGGCTCTAATGGAGGCTGAGGCTAGGAGAAACAATCCATGGCAAAAACATAGGGCTTCCGTTCCTCTTCTCACCAGGAGTTCGACGGAGCAGCCGGAGGGGACGTAGATGACGAGGAGGCGACGAATTTCGCCGGGGACGGTTGCGGAGCCGGCGGCGGCTTGTTGACGATTCCGGTGGCTTGAAGTCGAGGGGGCTTGCGATCTTCCTCTCGAAGATGAAGACGACGTCGCTGCGCTCACTGGACCGACTTGTCGGGGCTTTTGAGCTTGATGGCTGCGCGGATGCACGACCGTGCTCCGGCGAGCTCACGGGCGGAGCGGGGAAACGGCGAGGGAGGATGGGAAGAGGGAACCAGAGGAAGGGGAATGGAGGAGGGCTTCCAGCCGTTTCTCCTCGCGGGGATAGGGACAAGGGGGAGGAGGCTGCGCTGGCCAGAAGCAGGAGCTGGCGGCCATGCGAGGCGCATGGTCCAGCCGTCGCTCCTTCTGGCAGAGGAGGAAGACGACACCGAGGCCAGCTGGGCTGGGCCGGCTTGGGCCTCGCCTGGTGCGAGAGGTAACTTCCTTTCCCTCTGTTTTTCTCTTTTCTTTTTATTATTTAAGTAATGTGTTGGCCCTGCTAATTTAATTAGCTAGGCATTTTTTTAAATGCCACAAATTTTTATGTGGCCTCACAATATATATGTCTAGCCACTTATAAAGTTTGGACATTTTTAAAATTCAAATAATTTGAACTTTAAATCAAAAAGGGGTTTAAATTTAAATCCATGCTCCTGTTTGAATATTTGAAAAATCTATGAGCATGGGGTGGGTCCCACATCACTTGATATTTGATCATACTCATTTATAGGACTTTTCAAAAATGCAAAAGGAATTTTTGGAGAAACTTTTTATCTGGCCTTTTGAACTAATTCATCTGGGGGGTGTTCCTTCTCCCATTTCAATTTCTTTTTGAAAATTTTATAATCCTGTCAATTGCCCAGCTTTGATTTGTTTACCTCGCTAGCACTTTTATCGTCTTTTGGGAGAGAGACATCACTAGTGAACATCACGGGACCCCGGTCAATATTCTCAATACTGTTTACAGCCTCTATCTCTTTGGGGTCTTTTATGTTGTCCACTTTGGGATCTTTTCCTCACTTAAGGGCAACACTCTATTTTACAAGAGGGTATAGAAGATCTTCACACTTTACAAGGTACTCAATCATAAAGAAGATGTAGCCATCATGATGTATGCAATGTATGCCTCTCCCAGTGTAGCAGGAACATGTATGACATGAAGATCAAGTCATGAGAAGGTGGATGTTGCATGGCAATGTATCTCGGAAAGGCTATGGAAATGCCTTGATAGGTAGGTATGGTGGTTGTTTTGAGGAAGGATAGAAGGAGGTTTATGATGATAGAGCGTATCATGCCAAGGGTTTGGATGTACCGGCGAAGGTGGACGCCAACTCTCGGAGTGAGAAAAAGGCAATGCACGTCACAGGAGAGGCTAGAAAAAGTATAGGTGGGTGGAAGTGTCAACTTTCAAATACTCACATTACTCCGAAGAACTCATGCACTTATTATCAGTAACTCTCAATCTAATTAGGAGGTTCACAAAGAGACAAGTACCCCGAGGAGGAGTGTATGGGGTTTTTGTTATCCTTGCGCATCCTCGACTCATGGTACGTGAGTGTACTCTAATATTCGAACCCTCCAGAGGTTAGTGATCCATCTAGTAGCTAGAGTTCTCAACAGGGGTTTTGGTTTTCGAAAATCACACAGATTGCCCAAAATACGACATCTATCACTAATAGGCTCGAGCTCTTGACACCAAAAGTTCAAACATTACTCAAGTCAATACCTCAAAACTATTGCAAGTTACTACTACAAAGAGAATAGCAACTTCAACTACCTACTTTCTAGTCAAGAAACAAAACTCAGTGCAACAGGAAAACTCTCTAACAAGATAAAACATGCAACTTATAGAAAGTTCAACCTAAGACAAAACAAAAGCTTTAGGAGAAAACAAAAGCACAACAACTAAACAGGGCAGCAGCGAAGAAAATAAAAAGAACAACTCACAGCTAAGGAAATAAGCATGCAAATCCTATGAGGAGTTCTAGTTCAAGCGGAGCATGTTTCTCTCCCACACAAAATAAATCTGGGATCTAACTTGTTACTACAGCAAAAAAAGCAAAAACAAACCTAAGAAAAGTAAAGAGCAAGACGCTCCAAGCATAGCACATAACGCATGAAGTGATAAAAATATAGTGCAATGAGGGACGAACTGATAATTGTTGATGAAGAAGGGGATGCACGGGGGCATCCCCAAGCTTAGAAGCTTGAGTCTCCTTGAATATTTATTGGGGGTGCGCATGGGCATCCCCAAGCTTGAGTGTTTGACAATCCCGGATCTTCTTTCATCATCTTCCATCGCACACTTGAAAATTCCGTTCATACATAACTCATTGTAAACTGATTAGAGAGGTTTGTACCCTATTAAAATAATTTTCCTCTACTGCAAATAAATATATTCTTGAAGAGCTACTGTTTCTCAAGATTTCCAAAAGTTTTTTGCAAAAAAATGCAAGCTTAAGGTTTGCAAAATTTAGGAGAGACAAAATGTGGCAGAATCTGTGAAAAACAGAACAGCAGGTAGTAAAGAATTTTTTAGGGGTACTTCTGCAACTCAAATAAAAAAAACTCACAACATACGAAATTTCCGTGATTGTAGAGAGCATGTTGTGTAAAAAATTCAGCTCAAAAAGATGAACTGGTGATTTGATCCGATTTTTTCCGTCACGAAGACAAAATCTGTTTTCTAGACAGCATGTCACAACTTTCGCTTCCCTTGTCATATGAGGCTATAATTGGCACAAAGCTTGAAAAGTAAAGATAAAATGATGTTGCTACAGTAGTAAAAATCATCAAGACCACTAAGAACAGAAGAAAAACAAAAAGGAAAACCTAAATTCGTTGCGGGCTGCCTCCCGAAAGCGCTTCTTTAAAGCCATTAGCTAGGTTTAAAGCAAAAGATCAAGTTGTATCAATTGAACAATTATCAAGATCATCAAAAAGCTCTTCAATAGTACAACTAGTCTTAAGAGGTTTCTCAAATAAAGGCTGGATAAAAACACTTTTAGGGATAAAATCAAAAGGAGGAAAATCAATTGGAGTTTCAAAATTAAAGATAGGTATCTCCTACAAATTCTTCACTGTTTCAACTCTTTTGGCAATAGGCGTGTCAGCTTTAGCTCGAGGAACCTTAGGGACGTAAACGAACTTGGGTTCCTTTCTTGCCGGAGTTTCATCCTTTTTGGTTTTTATTGAGGAAAAGGTAGTTCCTAGAGTTTCAATAACTTCCTCATTCTTCTCTATCCTAGAAGACTTCTCATCAAGGGATTTAATAGTCTCCAAAGTTTTGACAATTTTTTTCATATCTAGCCTATTCAAATTCCCTTGAATCTTACGATCCAACTCATTTACTTTATCGATACTTGGCATCTCTAACTCTATTTTTTCAAGTTTTCCCATAATGTGAGCTAGAGTAATGTCCTCCTTAATACTAGCAATGGGGAGAGTTCCAACAAGATTTTCAATAATATTAAGGCTTCCCAAACTGGAGCCTCTATAAAGTTTCCATTGATAGCAGTGTCTAAAACAAACCTATTCCAAGAAGTAATCCCAACATAAAAATTTCTAAGCATGATAGTAGTGGATTGCTTCTTGGTGGCTCTCTTTTGAGAATCATTAATTCTATACCAAGCATCTTTCAAACTTTCTCCACCTCTTTGAGTAAAGGTAAGTACTTCTGCCTCACCAAAGGAAAAAGGAACAGCCATAGTGGTAACTATTAACAAGTTGACAGGTATTTTTGGTATTTTTGATAAGGGACACAAAAGTAAAGACTGAAAGGTAAACTAACAAGACTAAAAAGAAAAGATAAAAGATAGTGTGCAACTCCCCTATATTTTAGACAGGAGTCCCCGGCAACGGTGCCAGAAATTGGCTTGATACGGTGAGGATAGTTCTCTCACTTCTCGTTGGTTACCCCAAGTGGAAGGTGAGATGTAGCGTAGCAGCAAATTTCCCTCGGTGAAGATACCAAGGTTTGTCTCCTGTAGGACTCGCAAAAATACAAGAAGGTGAAAACAACGCCAGAAACTTCGGGCTACGGCGTCAGAAATTGGGCGGTTGTCAGGACCTGCACACAGAAACAAATAACTTCGCTCCCAACGAGTACAGAGGAGTTGTCAATTCCTCCGGCCTTGCTGTTTACAAAGGATCAACACAAGAGATAAAAGTGCAACTAAAAGTAAGAACTGAAAGTAAATTGAGGGTGTAAACAATGGTGTGAATATGGACCGGGGTCCCGTGATGTTCACTAGTGATGTCTCTCTCCCAAAAGACGATAAAAGTGCTAGCGAGGTAAACAAATCAAAGCTGGGCAATTGACAGGATTATAAACGCACTGCAATGCTAATTATGCTAAAAAAGAAAGGAAGAGGCTCAAAAGAAATGGGCAGTACGCCAAAGTAAGTAGACCAAAATCCATCTTCATCTACTACGAATCATCCACCTTGTGATATCTATCCAGAACATCTCACTGGTATTAAGTTCCGAATCCCACCCAAAGTGTAGACTCAAAGCAACAGACAACTACATTAAAAGAACTTTTCGTAAAGTTAACAATCCTTGCAACCTCAAGTAAAAGCACCGTTGTTTTATCCCCGGTGGCAACAACACATCCCCTAGTCTCATGTTTCTGTCACTCAAGCTAGACATCAAGGGGCTGAACCCACAATCAAGCATGTCGCTCCCTCTTGGCCAAAGCAAAATACGGCAACGGAGAACATGCAAGAATTTACTAAAGTACACAAATATAAAAGAGAACCAAATATATTACTCATCACAATCTGAACATAATCTCATAATCCATCAGATCCCAACAAACTCAGCATAGCAACACAGAAAATTACTACGGTGCCTCGATCATGTGAGGCAGCTCACGAGGTCTCGAAAGTGGAAGCACAAAGAGGGGAGGAGTACATCACATAGCTACTGGTCACGGACCCATGGTCCAAGGGGGACTACTCACGGCACATCCGGGAGGCGTCCATGGCGACGGATGGTCTCCCGAGGGGGTTCCTCCTTATGGAAGGGTACCAGGGGCAGCTTCTCCTGGAAGCCCCGATCTTGAAATGGCGGCGGCGGCGGAACAGAGAGGAGAACCAAAGGGGGCACCGAGAGGGGTCACAGGGAATCCAGGAGGCCTCCTGGCGCGGCCTAGGGTAGCGCTGTAGGAGATATGCCCTAGAGGCAACAATAAATGTTATTATTTATCCCCATGTTCCTAATTATGTTTATATTCCATGCTATAACTGCTATGGTTCTCGAGTCTGCAATAACCACGAGGCTCGGAGGAAGACTCATATGCACGTGTGGAATAATAAACGGATAAAATATATATTCCTAGTCTCGCCTCTAAGACTAGCTCAAGTGTTGCATGATGGTTCTGTTTTCCTGATCATGGGCATGACTATGCCGGCAATTTTGAGGGCACAATGTTAGAAGAACATTTGTGTTGAATCGACCCAGATTGATGTTATGCTATGAGATACATTCGTCGCCAGTTAATGGATTATAACACAGAGAAAGTTGAGCGTTTGCATAATTCCTTAGACCATGAGAGTATCGAGTTCCTTTTCGTACTTGCTTCGTGAACTTTGGGGTTTGTTAAACGTCATCTGTAAAAGGGTGGCTATTACGGCGGCTTACGGGTTCACGGAAAAGTATGACAAGGAACTAGGTAGCTCAAGATTGGGATTTGCTCCTCCGTCGATGGAGAGATATTCTTCGGGCCCTCTCGGTGTTACGGTATCCACCATCGTCTGGCCAGACACAGTGTGATTTGATCACAGGGATGCCGGAACGCGGGAACGAGAAAAGACAACAATACCAGTAACGAGGTAACTGGCATAGTGGACAAGTGTTGATCCACGGGGATGCCGATAAGTCTCACCTCGGGTATTTGTAACATATCGCGAAGCAACAGGAATAGCACACGGCAACTGGAGGTTCACTCGAATATTTATTCGTGTGGGTATAGGGGTAAATATGGGTGTCCACGGCTCCGATGTTGATCATTGATCGGAAAGTGTTCCGGGTCATGTCTATACTTCACCGAACCTATAGGGTCACACGCTTAAGGGTCATCTATCTGCTGAATACTAGACAGGGAGTCTGAGAGAAAGTCACCGGAATGGTTTCGGAGAAAACGGAAAAGTTCCGGAAAGAGAACACCGGAATAATTTCGGTAAAACCGAAAAGTTGTTTCGGAATATATCATTAAGTCAAAATGATTTCGGCACACGCCTGGAAATTCTTGGAGGGTGCCAGAATTGTTCTGGGAACTTCTGGGATTTTTCCAGAGAGAAAAAACCGGAAATGTTCCGGAGCTGCCGGAACCGCTTTGGTTGCTTTTCGCAGATGAAAATCACTAATCCGGAATTGTTTCGGAACGCGTCCAAAATCCTTTTAGTGGGTACTGGAATTTTTCTAAGACCTACGGAAAAGTTTTGGATTTTACGGTCACAGATAAATGTCTTCATGAATAGTGGATACACTATTCATGATGATGCAGGCGATGATGCAGCTTGCATGATGATGCAGGCGATGATGCAGCTTGCATGATGATGCAGGCGATGATGCAGCTTGCATGATGATGCAGGCGATGATGCAGCTTGCATGATGATGCAGGCGATGATGCAGCTTGCATGATGATGCAGGCGATGATGCAGCTTGCATGATGATGCAGGCAATGATGCAGTTTGGAGGGCATTTTGGGTTTTTCCCCATAGCCTCTCACCCTATAAATAGGGGTGGAGAGGGGTCTCTCAAATCTGATCCAAGTTCTCACTTGAACTCTCAACAAGTGCCATTGCATGATCTGGCTTTCTTCTCTCCCTCCCACGAAATAGTTTCGTAGAGCCGAAAGGCTGTCTGGGTTCCGGCAGGAACTAGTTCTGGACGGCGAAGCCCTGCCGGATAGATGACACCGTATGTGTGCAACCCCGTAGAGAGGTCGTAGTTTCGATCTTTTGCCCGAGGGACTGTTCGAGGGTCCTCCCGAAGGGCTGTCCGAGTTACCGTTCAAGTTTCGAGGGTCCTCCCGAAGGGCTGTCCGTGACATCGTCCGAGGGACTGTCCGACCGCCTCTCGGAGCGCTGTCCGAGGAGCAGACAAGGGAGAACATCCTCGCGGTTGGGAGGTTGTAAATCCTAGCTGCGGGGGTCTGCACCAACGATCTACATCGACTCTACTTCCGCTGCGCTACGAGTCGGTAACGATCAGATCAAAACCTTGTATGCAGTCTCCATAGTGGTCCTGGGCTGTTCGTAGTGCGGAATCTTTTTTTGTTTTCTGCCGCGTTCCCCTACAGTGGTATCAGAGCCGTGCTATGCGTAGATGCATGTTGCGATCTAGAATACATAGAGATGTATGGGTATTGCATAATATAATTTTGGGGTAGATCAGATCTATTGCTGAAAATTATTTATGCGGGTGGCAGATGAAATCTGTTACCCGATGTTCTTGTTGCTTCCCTGGAATTTGTGTATTTCTGATCTCAATAACAGTATGGTGGAGTTTCAAAGTTCTGGCAATCTGCGATCCTGATTGATCAAAGAAGTGCTAACAGTTCGTTGAATTCCACCGTAGTTAGAGAAAGAAGAAATTCTGCAGACTAAAGGGCAATGCAGATATGATCTGCACGGGGCTCACGCGTATGACGAAGTTCAGTATGGGGCTCGAGATTTTATTATCTTGTGTTTCATACACCCCACAAAGTTAATCTAGCGACTTGAATAATCATGCTTGATGATAAACGTTGGTAGCTGCGGTTGAAATCAAAACCTTAGAAGCCACGTAAAATAAAATTTTGCATAAACCGATTAGAGGCGTCTAACTTGGTTTTGCAGGATGTGCATGTGATGTGGTATAGCAAAGCTCATATTAATTTGATTATGTATGAGATGACTATATAATGTAAATTTATTAACATGACCTGCGTGTCATGATTCGGCATGATGGCTGGAGCCATATGATTGTCACTTTAATGACCTGCGTGTCAACCTTATGTAATGCACTTATTTTTATTAGCTATAGAGATAGCAATATTATTTGGTGCATCGACAAGGTGGTGGCAAACTTCGCGAAGGTGAACTCCGACGCAAATGCCAAAGACGAAGAAATACTTGACTTCTCCGTCAGAAGGGGCTATACCATATCATGCAATTATGAATTACCTGAGATGTTTATCCCTTAAGTTTCACCCTTCTTGATTGCGCGGTAGTCGCTTTTTATTAGGGTGATCTCTCACTTAAATATCAAGTAGTTAGTGTTCTCCCAAATGTAGCACCGTCACAGCATCTATCCTTTCGGGGTGCGCCATGGATGCATGGGTACGAACGATTGGAGAAATGTAAGGCGGGTGAGGTCAGACCTCGCAGCAAGATCACTTGGTTGTCTTGACGTTCATGGCAGGATCGTCCTGAGCTCGGAACACACGCATCGAAAGATGAACAAGAGTCACATAGAGATGTGATCGGCAAGTTGGCCTACCAAATCAAAATCCTCGTCATGAGATGATGATTCTATGGCGTTGTATTGATATTTGGATCTTGAATCACTCATAATCAATTTTGAGAGATATTGATTTGAGTGGGAGCGCATTTTAGAATTAACTTGTTTAATTCTGAGTGCAATTAATTATGAACACTGTCTAAGTATAATTTGCTAATAGTTGTAGAATAATGGCTCGCGTTTCCACCTTCCCTATTAAAATTGAATAAGCTGTTAAATATCTGGTTAAAACTTTACGGTTGGTAACGTAATGCGAGGATTGTCCTCAAGAGTGCCGAGAAGGATTTTGTCCTATCGCATGCTTTCGGTGTCCTTCCGCTAATGCTATGGATGATGTGACTCTCGTCCTTCGATCCAAAAGCTAGAATTCCATTGTGGTCAAGTACAATACGTTTGCTTCCATAAGACCCGAACTTCACAAGTTTGGGATAGTTATGTAATATTCATGGAACTGAAAATTGTTTTCAGATACAGACAAAGGCTAAAAGATATGAGATATCCAAAGCAATATTTGTTTGCAAAGTATTAGTAAAGTGTTTACTGGGCATTTGACTGATAGGAGAGGGATCCAGAAGAACGCCTGTCATATCATGAAGGTGAATAAAACAAACAACTTAAAGAGAAAGGAAATGTCCAAAGGGTGTTAGTGTGACTCACACGCCTAGGAAGTCCGGGGCTAACGCCGCTCTTAAAGTTGGGTGCTTCTTCTGAGAGTAGGAGAAATATTGAAAGTTAAACTGTTAGAAGAATAAAGGCAAAAAGGAAAGAAGACTGGAATATCCAGCTCATGTATGAATGTCATACAAGTTTTTGATGTATAGAAGGCTGGTCAAAAATATAGTTCTTGGGAATTATGGTTAAACATGTTAATCACTAATTCTTGGGTATTGTGAGTTAAATCACAAAGATACCCGCTCGATTGCATTCTGTTGAAACTCGATGTAAGAACTACAACGGCCTAAAAGACTTGCCAGTAATGAGGTTTAGATACGCGCTGGGAACATAGTAAAAGTTACTATACCTTCCATCGGTGTATCACCATCTGTATTTATTTTCATAATTCGTTTTAGAGTTTTATACACTCTAGCCCATTGCATAAAGTATGTTGCAAGAAGGTTGTTCATAAAAGAACAATTGTTGTTCAGTATTATGAATAACATAAAGGGCCATGCTTCCATCGGGGATGGGATGTATGTTACGAATATTGATGGTAATATGATACATCCATAACAATGACGCTAAATGTCGAAAGACTAAAATAATACCACATATGTGTGGCACTGCATTTGGTCACATTGGAGAAACCCGCATGGAGAAATTCCATAATGATGGATTTTAAAGTCATTTGATTATGAATCATCTCACACTTGCAACCTTCGTCCGAAAGGTCAAGTGACTGAAATACCGTTCACAGGCCATAAGGAACGAGCAACAAACTTATTCGTGATCATACATTTTGATGTATGTAGTCCGATAAATGTTGTTACTAGTAGTGGAAGTTATTGTAACAAGAAAATTATGTTTCTACAATTCGATTGCAGAAAGGAATATTTTGAGTTACAAGTTTAGCGAATGTCTGATGAGTTATGAAAAGAGTTTTCATAACTTACACCTCCCGGAACACCACTGCAAGTGGAAAGTCCGTGAAGAATTAATCGAACCATTCATGACATGGTAAGATCAAAGATGACATAAATAAATTTGCCATTATCCCTTTTAATGTAATGCTTTAGAGACTGCGGCTTTTACACTGAAAAGAGCGCCATCAGGTCTGTTGAAATGACGCCATGGTATGGTACGCCCAACCATGTTTTATCTTTTCTTAACATTTGGAATATGGGGCTTGTGTAAACTGTTTACAAACCTATTCCAAATCAGACAAGTGCTACTTTGTAGGTTATCCCAAATTATTGGGAATTCCTCCACCACTATACCGAGGCAAAAGGTTTTGCCACAAAGAACGGTATGCTTTTAAAGAGAATGGTTCTTGCAAAAAGGTGAGTGGGAGGACAGTGCAACTCGACGAGATAACAGTATCTTCATCATCAGATCAAAGGAAAGGAACCTTGGAAGTGATTCCAGAGTTTCCTACTGCGACTGATACGGAAGCTCCTACATGAGACGTATGGACTTCGGTCGAACTTGCAGCTGAACCACGTAGGCAAAACTCATGCAAACCTCTCAGGTGCGCAAACTAGATATTGTTGTTAGACAACAGTATACCTACGATAATCAAGGAAGCGATGATGGGCCCTGACTCCGGAATTGGCTAAATGCCAATACAATCCGAGATAGTTTCCTTATAAATAAGTCAAGATTGTATCTTGATGGACCATTCGGAAGAATTTGAGTCTAACGAATATTAATGGAACTATAAACAGATACGGATAAAAATGTTTTATCCATAAAGCTCGACTTGTTGCTTATAACAAATTCAAGGAATTAACTACAGCGAGATTGTCTCTCCGTAGCGATGCTTAAAGTCGGTTCGGGTTAAACTAGCAATTAATACATATTTCATTCATGAGATATGAAACATGGATGCCAAAATGATTTCCATAAGATGGAAATACCACCTCGGACTTGCATATGATACAGTCCAAGGTATTTTGTCAGTCCAGAGGATGCTAGTGAGTATGCAAACTTCAGAGTTCCTGCGATGGACAAAAGAGAGCATAATGGAGTTGGAATCTTCGATTTTGATGAAATAGTCAAAAGAGTTTGATTTCATCAATGGATAACGAAGATGCTTGTGGCTACAAGAAAGTAAGTGGGAGCATAATAATATTTCTAAAAACCTTGTGTGCCTGACACATTGTTGATCAGAAATAATATAAACTTCTTGACACGAATTAGGACTTCATTGAAAATAGTCTTTCGATGAAGTGCTTGGGCTAAGTAGCCTTGATATTAGGCATAATTATCTAAGAGATTGAATTGCCTAATAGGGCTAAGCCAAAATACATACTGACAAGATGCCAAAACAATTTAGCATTAAAAACGACAAGGAGTGATTCTTGCCAAAGTCACATGGAAAGAGTTTTTGCAAGACTCAGTGTCCCAAAACACTGATGAGCAAATTACATGATGGAGATTCCACACACCTTCGTGTTGGGATTAATCATGTATTCCATGGTATGTAAACAACCAGATATGTCCAATACTCCAAAGTTGTTGCGAGTATAGATACCAAAGTGATCAAAGAACTGATCATGGGACAACAGTGAAAAATGTCATTGAGTACTAAAGTAGCACTGATGACATGTTTTCTCGCAAGAAGAGATTATGAAGTACTTGTTGTAAGTAATTACATCGATACGGTCTTCATCAATGCTCCATGCGATTTTCGATTTGAGTTAAAGTTTTTTTGTGTGTAATACACAATATGGTGGCACAGTAAGTTGGAATTGTTCATAACAGGTTACTGTGGCGAAATTCTATAACAAATGGCTATGTATGTTGCTGCTTTAGAAGAAACAAAGAAAATGTTGAATCATATAGTTCATTCATGAACTTAGTATGGTTCCAATATGGCTTTGGTCAATGGAACACTATTGAAGATAGTTGCTCCATAGCTCAGTCTGAGGAATCAATGTTCGACCAGTGATTCGCATATATACAAAGCCAAGTCCACAAAAAATATGAATTTTGTGAAAGCGTGAAAACGCGAGGATATGCAAAGATACACACGGAGTTGAAGTTGTCAGATCCGTTGGACATCAGGCTATACCACATGTGAAGCATATTTTACACCAGTATGCCATAGGTGTAAAGTGCATTAGCATTGACTAGATTATTGACTCTAGTGCAAGTGGGAGTCTGTAGGAGATATGCCCTAGAGGCAACAATAAATGTTATTATTTATCCCCATGTTCCTAATTATGTTTATATTCCATGCTATAACTGCTATGGTTCTCGAGTCTGCAATAACCACGAGGCTCGGAGGAAGACTCATATGCACGTGTGGAATAATAAACGGATAAAATATATATTCCTAGTCTCGCCTCTAAGACTAGCTCAAGTGTTGCATGATGGTTCTGTTTTCCTGATCATGGGCATGACTATGCCGGCAATTTTGAGGGCACAATGTTAGAACAACATTTGTGTTGAATCGACCCAGATTGATGTTATGCTATGAGATACATTCGTCGCCAGTTAATGGATTATAACACAGAGAAAGTTGAGCGTTTGCATAATTCCTTAGACCATGAGAGTATCGAGTTCCTTCGTACTTGCTTCGTGAACTTTGGGGTTTGTTAAACGTCATCTGTAAAAGGGTGGCTATTACGGCGGCTTACGGGTTCACGGAAAAGTATGACAAGGAACTAGGTAGCTCAAGATTGGGATTTGCTCCTCCGTCGATGGAGAGATATTCTTCGGGCCCTCTCGGTGTTACGGTATCCACCATCGTCTGGCCAGACACAGTGTGATTTGATCACAGGGATGCCGGAACGCGGGAACGAGAAAAGACAACAATACCAGTAACGAGGTAACTGGCATAGTGGACAAGTGTTGATCCACGGGGATGCCGATAAGTCTCACCTCGGGTATTTGTAACATATCGCGAAGCAACAGGAATAGCACACGGCAACTGGAGGTTCACTCGAATATTTATTCGTGTGGGTATAGGGGTAAATATGGGTGTCCACGGCTCCGATGTTGATCATTGATCGGAAAGTGTTCCGGGTCATGTCTATACTTCACCGAACCTATAGGGTCACACGCTTAAGGGTCATCTATCTGCTGAATACTAGACAGGGAGTCTGAGAGAAAGTCACCGGAATGGTTTCGGAGAAAACGGAAAAGTTCCGGAAAGAGAACACCGGAATAATTTCGGTAAAACCGAAAAGTTGTTTCGGAATATATCATTAAGTCAAAATGATTTCGGCACACGCCTGGAAATTCTTGGAGGGTGCCAGAATTGTTCTGGGAACTTCTGGGATTTTTCCAGAGAGAAAAAACCGGAAATGTTCCGGAGCTGCCGGAACCGCTTTGGTTGCTTTTCGCAGATGAAAATCACTAATCCGGAATTGTTTCGGAACGCGTCCAAAATCCTTTTAGTGGGTACTGGAATTTTTCTAAGACCTACGGAAAAGTTTTGGATTTTACGGTCACAGATAAATGTCTTCATGAATAGTGGATACACTATTCATGATGATGCAGGCGATGATGCAGCTTGCATGATGATGCAGGCGATGATGCAGCTTGCATGATGATGCAGGCGATGATGCAGCTTGCATGATGATGCAGGCGATGATGCAGCTTGCATGATGATGCAGGCGATGATGCAGCTTGCATGATGATGCAGGCGATGATGCAGCTTGCATGATGATGCAGGCAATGATGCAGTTTGGAGGGCATTTTGGGTTTTTCCCCATAGCCTCTCACCCTATAAATAGGGGTGGAGAGGGGTCTCTCAAATCTGATCCAAGTTCTCACTTGAACTCTCAACAAGTGCCATTGCATGATCTGGCTTTCTTCTCTCCCTCCCACGAAATAGTTTCGTAGAGCCGAAAGGCTGTCTGGGTTCCGGCAGGAACTAGTTCTGGACGGCGAAGCCCTGCCGGATAGATGACACCGTATGTGTGCAACCCCGTAGAGAGGTCGTAGTTTCGATCTTTTGCCCGAGGGACTGTTCGAGGGTCCTCCCGAAGGGCTGTCCGAGTTACCGTTCAAGTTTCGAGGGTCCTCCCGAAGGGCTGTCCGTGACATCGTCCGAGGGACTGTCCGACCGCCTCTCGGAGCGCTGTCCGAGGAGCAGACAAGGGAGAACATCCTCGCGGTTGGGAGGTTGTAAATCCTAGCTGCGGGGGTCTGCACCAACGATCTACATCGACTCTACTTCCGCTGCGCTACGAGTCGGTAACGATCAGATCAAAACCTTGTATGCAGTCTCCATAGTGGTCCTGGGCTGTTCGTAGTGCGGAATCTTTTTTTGTTTTCTGCCGCGTTCCCCTACAGTGGTATCAGAGCCGTGCTATGCGTAGATGCATGTTGCGATCTAGAATACATAGAGATGTATGGGTATTGCATAATATAATTTTGGAGTAGATCAGATCTATTGCTGAAAATTATTTATGCGGGTGGCAGATGAAATCTGTTACCCGATGTTCTTGTTGCTTCCCTGGAATTTGTGTATTTCTGATCTCAATAACAGTATGGTGGAGTTTCAAAGTTCTGGCAATCTGCGATCCTGATTGATCAAAGAAGTGCTAACAGTTCGTTGAATTCCACCGTAGTTAGAGAAAGAAGAAATTCTGCAGACTAAAGGGCAATGCAGATATGATCTGCACGGGGCTCACGCGTATGACGAAGTTCAGTATGGGGCTCGAGATTTTATTATCTTGTGTTTCATACACCCCACAAAGTTAATCTAGCGACTTGAATAATCATGCTTGATGATAAACGTTGGTAGCTGCGGTTGAAATCAAAACCTTAGAAGCCACGTAAAATAAAATTTTGCATAAACCGATTAGAGGCGTCTAACTTGGTTTTGCAGGATGTGCATGTGATGTGGTATAGCAAAGCTCATATTAATTTGATTATGTATGAGATGACTATATAATGTAAATTTATTAACATGACCTGCGTGTCATGATTCGGCATGATGGCTGGAGCCATATGATTGTCACTTTAATGACCTGCGTGTCAACCTTATGTAATGCACTTATTTTTATTAGCTATAGAGATAGCAATATTATTTGGTGCATCGACAAGGTGGTGGCAAACTTCGCGAAGGTGAACTCCGACGCAAATGCCAAAGACGAAGAAATACTTGACTTCTCCGTCAGAAGGGGCTATACCATATCATGCAATTATGAATTACCTGAGATGTTTATCCCTTAAGTTTCACCCTTCTTGATTGCGCGGTAGTCGCTTTTTATTAGGGTGATCTCTCACTTAAATATCAAGTAGTTAGTGTTCTCCCAAATGTAGCACCGTCACAGCATCTATCCTTTCGGGGTGCGCCATGGATGCATGGGTACGAACGATTGGAGAAATGTAAGGCGGGTGAGGTCAGACCTCGCAGCAAGATCACTTGGTTGTCTTGACGTTCATGGCAGGATCGTCCTGAGCTCGGAACACACGCATCGAAAGATGAACAAGAGTCACATAGAGATGTGATCGGCAAGTTGGCCTACCAAATCAAAATCCTCGTCATGAGATGATGATTCTATGGCGTTGTATTGATATTTGGATCTTGAATCACTCATAATCAATTTTGAGAGATATTGATTTGAGTGGGAGCGCATTTTAGAATTAACTTGTTTAATTCTGAGTGCAATTAATTATGAACACTGTCTAAGTATAATTTGCTAATAGTTGTAGAATAATGGCTCGCGTTTCCACCTTCCCTATTAAAATTGAATAAGCTGTTAAATATCTGGTTAAAACTTTACGGTTGGTAACGTAATGCGAGGATTGTCCTCAAGAGTGCCGAGAAGGATTTTGTCCTATCGCATGCTTTCGGTGTCCTTCCGCTAATGCTATGGATGATGTGACTCTCGTCCTTCGATCCAAAAGCTAGAATTCCATTGTGGTCAAGTACAATACGTTTGCTTCCATAAGACCCGAACTTCACAAGTTTGGGATAGTTATGTAATATTCATGGAACTGAAAATTGTTTTCAGATACAGACAAAGGCTAAAAGATATGAGATATCCAAAGCAATATTTGTTTGCAAAGTATTAGTAAAGTGTTTACTGGGCATTTGACTGATAGGAGAGGGATCCAGAAGAACGCCTGTCATATCATGAAGGTGAATAAAACAAACAACTTAAAGAGAAAGGAAATGTCCAAAGGGTGTTAGTGTGACTCACACGCCTAGGAAGTCCGGGGCTAACGCCGCTCTTAAAGTTGGGTGCTTCTTCTGAGAGTAGGAGAAATATTGAAAGTTAAACTGTTAGAAGAATAAAGGCAAAAAGGAAAGAAGACTGGAATATCCAGCTCATGTATGAATGTCATACAAGTTTTTGATGTATAGAAGGCTGGTCAAAAATATAGTTCTTGGGAATTATGGTTAAACATGTTAATCACTAATTCTTGGGTATTGTGAGTTAAATCACAAAGATACCCGCTCGATTGCATTCTGTTGAAACTCGATGTAAGAACTACAACGGCCTAAAAGACTTGCCAGTAATGAGGTTTAGATACGCGCTGGGAACATAGTAAAAGTTACTATACCTTCCATCGGTGTATCACCATCTGTATTTATTTTCATAATTCGTTTTAGAGTTTTATACACTCTAGCCCATTGCATAAAGTATGTTGCAAGAAGGTTGTTCATAAAAGAACAATTGTTGTTCAGTATTATGAATAACATAAAGGGCCATGCTTCCATCGGGGATGGGATGTATGTTACGAATATTGATGGTAATATGATACATCCATAACAATGACGCTAAATGTCGAAAGACTAAAATAATACCACATATGTGTGGCACTGCATTTGGTCACATTGGAGAAACCCGCATGGAGAAATTCCATAATGATGGATTTTAAAGTCATTTGATTATGAATCATCTCACACTTGCAACCTTCGTCCGAAAGGTCAAGTGACTGAAATACCGTTCACAGGCCATAAGGAACGAGCAACAAACTTATTCGTGATCATACATTTTGATGTATGTAGTCCGATAAATGTTGTTACTAGTAGTGGAAGTTATTGTAACAAGAAAATTATGTTTCTACAATTCGATTGCAGAAAGGAATATTTTGAGTTACAAGTTTAGCGAATGTCTGATGAGTTATGAAAAGAGTTTTCATAACTTACACCTCCCGGAACACCACTGCAAGTGGAAAGTCCGTGAAGAATTAATCGAACCATTCATGACATGGTAAGATCAAAGATGACATAAATAAATTTGCCATTATCCCTTTTAATGTAATGCTTTAGAGACTGCGGCTTTTACACTGAAAAGAGCGCCATCAGGTCTGTTGAAATGACGCCATGGTATGGTACGCCCAACCATGTTTTATCTTTTCTTAACATTTGGAATATGGGGCTTGTGTAAACTGTTTACAAACCTATTCCAAATCAGACAAGTGCTACTTTGTAGGTTATCCCAAATTATTGGGAATTCCTCCACCACTATACCGAGGCAAAAGGTTTTGCCACAAAGAACGGTATGCTTTTAAAGAGAATGGTTCTTGCAAAAAGGTGAGTGGGAGGACAGTGCAACTCGACGAGATAACAGTATCTTCATCATCAGATCAAAGGAAAGGAACCTTGGAAGTGATTCCAGAGTTTCCTACTGCGACTGATACGGAAGCTCCTACATGAGACGTATGGACTTCGGTCGAACTTGCAGCTGAACCACGTAGGCAAAACTCATGCAAACCTCTCAGGTGCGCAAACTAGATATTGTTGTTAGACAACAGTATACCTACGATAATCAAGGAAGCGATGATGGGCCCTGACTCCGGAATTGGCTAAATGCCAATACAATCCGAGATAGTTTCCTTATAAATAAGTCAAGATTGTATCTTGATGGACCATTCGGAAGAATTTGAGTCTAACGAATATTAATGGAACTATAAACAGATACGGATAAAAATGTTTTATCCATAAAGCTCGACTTGTTGCTTATAACAAATTCAAGGAATTAACTACAGCGAGATTGTCTCTCCGTAGCGATGCTTAAAGTCGGTTCGGGTTAAACTAGCAATTAATACATATTTCATTCATGAGATATGAAACATGGATGCCAAAATGATTTCCATAAGATGGAAATACCACCTCGGACTTGCATATGATACAGTCCAAGGTATTTTGTCAGTCCAGAGGATGCTAGTGAGTATGCAAACTTCAGAGTTCCTGCGATGGACAAAAGAGAGCATAATGGAGTTGGAATCTTCGATTTTGATGAAATAGTCAAAAGAGTTTGATTTCATCAATGGATAACGAAGATGCTTGTGGCTACAAGAAAGTAAGTGGGAGCATAATAATATTTCTAAAAACCTTGTGTGCCTGACACATTGTTGATCAGAAATAATATAAACTTCTTGACACGAATTAGGACTTCATTGAAAATAGTCTTTCGATGAAGTGCTTGGGCTAAGTAGCCTTGATATTAGGCATAATTATCTAAGAGATTGAATTGCCTAATAGGGCTAAGCCAAAATACATACTGACAAGATGCCAAAACAATTTAGCATTAAAAACGACAAGGAGTGATTCTTGCCAAAGTCACATGGAAAGAGTTTTTGCAAGACTCAGTGTCCCAAAACACTGATGAGCAAATTACATGATGGAGATTCCACACACCTTCGTGTTGGGATTAATCATGTATTCCATGGTATGTAAACAACCAGATATGTCCAATACTCCAAAGTTGTTGCGAGTATAGATACCAAAGTGATCAAAGAACTGATCATGGGACAACAGTGAAAAATGTCATTGAGTACTAAAGTAGCACTGATGACATGTTTTCTCGCAAGAAGAGATTATGAAGTACTTGTTGTAAGTAATTACATCGATACGGTCTTCATCAATGCTCCATGCGATTTTCGATTTGAGTTAAAGTTTTTTTGTGTGTAATACACAATATGGTGGCACAGTAAGTTGGAATTGTTCATAACAGGTTACTGTGGCGAAATTCTATAACAAATGGCTATGTATGTTGCTGCTTTAGAAGAAACAAAGAAAATGTTGAATCATATAGTTCATTCATGAACTTAGTATGGTTCCAATATGGCTTTGGTCAATGGAACACTATTGAAGATAGTTGCTCCATAGCTCAGTCTGAGGAATCAATGTTCGACCAGTGATTCGCATATATACAAAGCCAAGTCCACAAAAAATATGAATTTTGTGAAAGCGTGAAAACGCGAGGATATGCAAAGATACACACGGAGTTGAAGTTGTCAGATCCGTTGGACATCAGGCTATACCACATGTGAAGCATATTTTACACCAGTATGCCATAGGTGTAAAGTGCATTAGCATTGACTAGATTATTGACTCTAGTGCAAGTGGGAGTCTGTAGGAGATATGCCCTAGAGGCAACAATAAATGTTATTATTTATCCCCATGTTCCTAATTATGTTTATATTCCATGCTATAACTGCTATGGTTCTCGAGTCTGCAATAACCACGAGGCTCGGAGGAAGACTCATATGCACGTGTGGAATAATAAACGGATAAAATATATATTCCTAGTCTCGCCTCTAAGACTAGCTCAAGTGTTGCATGATGGTTCTGTTTTCCTGATCATGGGCATGACTATGCCGGCAATTTTGAGGGCACAATGTTAGAACAACATTTGTGTTGAATCGACCCAGATTGATGTTATGCTATGAGATACATTCGTCGCCAGTTAATGGATTATAACACAGAGAAAGTTGAGCGTTTGCATAATTCCTTAGACCATGAGAGTATCGAGTTCCTTCGTACTTGCTTCGTGAACTTTGGGGTTTGTTAAACGTCATCTGTAAAAGGGTGGCTATTACGGCGGCTTACGGGTTCACGGAAAAGTATGACAAGGAACTAGGTAGCTCAAGATTGGGATTTGCTCCTCCGTCGATGGAGAGATATTCTTCGGGCCCTCTCGGTGTTACGGTATCCACCATCGTCTGGCCAGACACAGTGTGATTTGATCACAGGGATGCCGGAACGCGGGAACGAGAAAAGACAACAATACCAGTAACGAGGTAACTGGCATAGTGGACAAGTGTTGATCCACGGGGATGCCGATAAGTCTCACCTCGGGTATTTGTAACATATCGCGAAGCAACAGGAATAGCACACGGCAACTGGAGGTTCACTCGAATATTTATTCGTGTGGGTATAGGGGTAAATATGGGTGTCCACGGCTCCGATGTTGATCATTGATCGGAAAGTGTTCCGGGTCATGTCTATACTTCACCGAACCTATAGGGTCACACGCTTAAGGGTCATCTATCTGCTGAATACTAGACAGGGAGTCTGAGAGAAAGTCACCGGAATGGTTTCGGAGAAAACGGAAAAGTTCCGGAAAGAGAACACCGGAATAATTTCGGTAAAACCGAAAAGTTGTTTCGGAATATATCATTAAGTCAAAATGATTTCGGCACACGCCTGGAAATTCTTGGAGGGTGCCAGAATTGTTCTGGGAACTTCTGGGATTTTTCCAGAGAGAAAAAACCGGAAATGTTCCGGAGCTGCCGGAACCGCTTTGGTTGCTTTTCGCAGATGAAAATCACTAATCCGGAATTGTTTCGGAACGCGTCCAAAATCCTTTTAGTGGGTACTGGAATTTTTCTAAGACCTACGGAAAAGTTTTGGATTTTACGGTCACAGATAAATGTCTTCATGAATAGTGGATACACTATTCATGATGATGCAGGCGATGATGCAGCTTGCATGATGATGCAGGCGATGATGCAGCTTGCATGATGATGCAGGCGATGATGCAGCTTGCATGATGATGCAGGCGATGATGCAGCTTGCATGATGATGCAGGCGATGATGCAGCTTGCATGATGATGCAGGCGATGATGCAGCTTGCATGATGATGCAGGCAATGATGCAGTTTGGAGGGCATTTTGGGTTTTTCCCCATAGCCTCTCACCCTATAAATAGGGGTGGAGAGGGGTCTCTCAAATCTGATCCAAGTTCTCACTTGAACTCTCAACAAGTGCCATTGCATGATCTGGCTTTCTTCTCTCCCTCCCACGAAATAGTTTCGTAGAGCCGAAAGGCTGTCTGGGTTCCGGCAGGAACTAGTTCTGGACGGCGAAGCCCTGCCGGATAGATGACACCGTATGTGTGCAACCCCGTAGAGAGGTCGTAGTTTCGATCTTTTGCCCGAGGGACTGTTCGAGGGTCCTCCCGAAGGGCTGTCCGAGTTACCGTTCAAGTTTCGAGGGTCCTCCCGAAGGGCTGTCCGTGACATCGTCCGAGGGACTGTCCGACCGCCTCTCGGAGCGCTGTCCGAGGAGCAGACAAGGGAGAACATCCTCGCGGTTGGGAGGTTGTAAATCCTAGCTGCGGGGGTCTGCACCAACGATCTACATCGACTCTACTTCCGCTGCGCTACGAGTCGGTAACGATCAGATCAAAACCTTGTATGCAGTCTCCATAGTGGTCCTGGGCTGTTCGTAGTGCGGAATCTTTTTTTGTTTTCTGCCGCGTTCCCCTACAAGCGCCGCGCCAGGGATCCTCCTGGGGCCCTGGTGGGTCCACCCCCTTCCTTCCTTGGTGATTCGGGAAGCTTCCGGGTCGCTGATTTTTTATATAATTTTTCCGGGATTTATTTGGAACTTTTAATGGCCGAAAAACCTGAAATACAAAAACAACAGAAAACAGAAACTGGAAACTGGGTGCACTGGGTTAATAGGTTAGTCCAAATATGATAAAAAGTGTATAAAAGTTCAAGAAAAACATGGCAAAGTCACAAAAAACATGCATGGAGCAAGCAGAAATTATAGATACGTTTGGGACGTATCAGTGAGTTGCGAACAACAACAGCGGCCAGGACCACCAGTACATCGGTGCCTACCCTGCCGTCCCACCAACTCTTGCGGTTACCAACAAGGTGAACCGTCTCCTTACCTTATCTCGCGTGTGCTCTTGGAAGAGCTCGACTTTCGTATTACAGGGTATCTCACGACCAACGAGCAAGGACCAGGCCCATGATGGTATCCGCCTGTCCTGCCGTCCCGATACAATCCCTGTGCGGGCACCGTTGGGTCACCCGACTCCTTACCTGTAAGGACACTTGTTGATTCAAATGCCTACCATAAAGTGAAACCAGGAGGAATCATCCTCGATGGTACACTTGAAGAGGTTCGACCGAGACATCATCGGAATGAACTAAAGAGGGATATCCTCATATCATCCCGGTGGTGCTACGCTACCGAGCCGGCGACAAGAGTGAAATACGAGTCCATCCACTCGTAAGTTAAAGTTGAAGCGACTCGGAGAGTCTCGCCGTTGTAGGTTCCCTTGGGCGTCTGCTCTGTACCGTACCTGTTGCAGTTATAATAAAATATTTCCGCGTCCACTCCCAGAGTGATCACGGCCCGCTATCTAATCCTAGTTGACTAGCAATGCGCAGGGTTCACTACTGGATATAATATATATATATATATAATAGGCAGGATAGGATAAAGAAAGGTACATTAAGGGGCGACAATGACAGGCTATGTAATTGAATAGGATTGTGTAACATCCCGATGCTCGGAATGTAAAATAATTTCAAAAAAATAGGGCCAGAAAATTTCGTTTGTTTATTTGGTTAATAAAAGCTTAAATTATTATGTTTCTAATTGGAGGATTTAAATTGAAATAATGCAAACTTAAATTAAGATTTATGTTTTATTGTTCTGTTTTCGCCAAGTTTTTTTTTCTTTGGCATATTAAATTATGCGCATTTGTATTTTGAAATTTTATTTGGTTTTTATTAGATCTTCTATTTTTATATTTTTGTTTTAGGGAATAATCTAATTCCTTTCCTCTAATAAACTTTATCCAAAATTCTCTAGCACGGTATCTTTTAAAAACATTTTCTATGTGAAGCCTACATCTTTGTTTATTCAACCCGATTGGGCTTAGCTCAATATGTTTTTCTTTTCTTTCCTCATTCCCTTTTGCACATGGGCCCAGCCCATTTGCTTCACGTGATGAGTGACAGCGTTCCTTCTTCTTCATCTTTCTCGTGAACGCACTCGCACAGAAGAAGAAAGGCCGTGGCCGTTCCTCTCTTTCTCTCTTGCCCCATTAATTTCTTCTCCGTTTCAGCTTGCCATCAACACAAAAGTTACTCCCCATTCAACGAAGAACTCATTCAGGCAATTTATTTCACGTATTATGGCCTTAATCTTCCACTAGAAACTAATGCACCGAATGTCAATGGATGACATTGAATCTTCGATCTCCCTCCACAGCCTATAAAAGGAGGAGCTGAGGTGAGCCTCACGCGTCTCTCTCCTTACTCCTCCACTTTCGTTCTTAAACTTTGTCCAGAGATGCTATGTGCTGTTCATAATCTTGCGCTAAAGCTACGCGTACATTTTCTTATTTGACTCAGTTTGTTTGAGTTCATCGCATCGTTCCCTCGTCCATGGTGAGTATTTTTTCGATTCCTTTTCCAGCCGTGTCCCCTCCAACCGTTGACATCCATTAGACATCATGCGTCAACCTATTTCTATCGTTGTCTAAGCTCATCCAAAAATAAGCGTCGTTCGATGGCATTAGCTTGTCTCTCTAGTTTCTATCCGTTGAATGATCTTGTGTTCAATATGAGAATTGTAGCCCTATGGTGAATTTAGATCGCTAGTTCCATCAATCAAAATTTTAGTGTTTATTAAAGTCGTTTTTGGCCAAGATCGATTAAATTGTGTGTTAATATGTGTTTATCATATGTTTGTGATATGTCTAGGAATACATAGTTTGTCTTTATAATTTTTGTGTGACGTGTGTTTTACTAGATTTATTTGTTTAACCGATTACGGTTAAGTAAATATTGTTTAACATGTTGATATTTTTCGTTGATCCTATGCAACTGCATCATATGCTTCTTTATTAGGATTTGTGAATAATTTCCATGTGTAGATTTATGTATGATTATTTTCAGATTTGTTTGATTATAAAATATTGCATGTTTTATTTTTATTCTTATGTAGCATGAAGATGTTGGTATGATTGATATTTTCTTGTACATCCATGTAAGATCTGTGTTTTATATAGACAAAATCATGTCGGGCCTATTGTTGTTGTTTGTCAATCTAGTTATTTATTTTTCCGTTCCCTTATAGTAGTTGTCGTGAATCGATATGTCTAATTAGAATATAGCCATTCTTGCGGTATATTGCTTGTTGTAGGCATACTATTAGCGTCTAGCTTTTTGTTGTGTTATTAAATATAGTTCATATGTTGTATCGTGTTATTATCTTCTTTATAAATTATGTAGTCCGTTCTTTGCATGCGTACAAATTTTGGTGAATGTTCGCCATCCTTATAATTTCATAGGATTGTTTATGTCTTTGCCTTGTTTATCAAATCATGAAATACTTCATGTCTTGATTATTTTATTTTGCTTAGCATGGTGATATATCTTAGATTTTGTTACATATTCATCTTTATACATGTTGCATGTTTGATTTATTGATTCTAAATCATGCCATGTCTATGTAGATGTTTATATATTTTTGTATGTATTGTTGCATAGTTTCTTTATGCTAGATGTTATGAAATGATTTCTTGTGTGATAGCAAATACATCGTGGTTCTTTGCCGCATATCATATTATTGCCTAGATGATCCTCTTATTTTGTAGATGATTATTATGCTAGATTTCATTGTTGGTTTGTGCCATTCTTAGATTATTAGTGTTACATATAGTTATGCTTGTGGCATATAACTTAGTTTATTATATCTTGTTAATTATCATGTGTGATTATTTATTCTAGTTTATTCGCATGTCATGTTGGCACTAGCTCTTAGTCAAATTCATGTTTTGATTCTATCTTGTTTTGTGTTACAAATTGCTAGTTAGTATTACAAGCGCATGGTTATTGTTAGCCTTCACTTTGTAGTTTTACATGTTAGTAATTTCTTGATCTCGTACATTGTTTATTTGAGTAATTTGTTCTTTATCAATAACATGCCATGTTGTTGTGATTTTATAACTAGAATGTATTGCATGTGTATCAACTCACATCTTGTATGATACCTACTTGTTATATATTTATTGATTAAGTGTAGATCGTACTAAATAGAAATGCATGTTATCATGTTCATGCTATTATATTACATGTTGATTTCGTTGATGCCATGATCTAGTTGTTTACTTGCCTACATGCTTATTATGATTTCTCACTGTGCGTATATGTTATTTCTAGCATGCTAGTGTTGTGTGATAATGCAACGCTTTCTTATTCTTACATGTCATAACTGGTAATTTAGAGTTGGGTGATATTTTCATGCTTGATCTTTATGTTGGTTGATATGAACTAAGTTCCATGTGTTGATGCCATTGTGTTTGTTATATAATAGTTTCCTATATAGTTATTCGAGATGTGTAGTGAGCACTACTAGCTGCTAGTATCATAGTTCTTATTAGAACGTTAGTATTGATCGTTGAGTCTTCCTTGGCCATATCAATCCAAACCTTGCATATTCATTGAATCCTCTCAACTTACCTTCCCTATCATGTTATTCCATTTCGGAATATCCATCTTGATCAATATCTTGCTATCCATCCAATCTTAATTTCTTGTGGATGTTATTTGGAATTACTTTTTCTTTGGTATTTATTTGTTTTCATTTGTTATCATTACAACGAGTAGGGAGTGACGTTATTGGACATGGACAAACTCAAGTTACTGAAGATGGAATCAACAACGAAGGCATGCCTCCCTCTTTGATCATGTTTATCCTATGTTTTACAAAATTGCATTGTATTTTGTAACCACTATATGCATGCTATTTTATCTCGTAGCTAGCGTGTCGATTGACACATTACCCTGATCCGCTTGTCGCCTATTACTTGACACCTGAGTAGAAATATATAGTAATCTAGTAGAGCATAAATGCTTAGCCATGCTAATTATTCTATAGGTGCTTATCTAAATGATCTTCGGATCATTAACGCTTGAAACTTGTTACTGAGCTTGCTAAGCTAGGCCGGTTGGCCATTGTTGACTTCCTCTACTCTCTTCTACTCTGGGTGAACTTACCATCTAAATACTGGCGCAGGCGACAGCTAGATACGGGATTGAAGGAGCGATTGGCTGCCCTTCACGAGGTGAAGGGGGCAATCCGTCGTCCGTGCCGCATGAGGCCCAATAAGTCTTGGATTTGAAGATTGTGACAACCGTACAACCACATGCTATATGGGCACTGGCTTGGTTAATTAGTTAGTTCATCCTTATTATGGTCATCGCCGTACCGCAGATGGGATTGCTGCCTTGCGAGGAGAACCCCGGCACAAAAGGGGGCAAGGACTGTGAACTGCGGTTACTACCTTGTGAAACCTAGTGGGCATGGCATAGTAAGGGTGGGTATAATGAAAGACCTCGTCACAATCTCCCTGCCGGTATACAAAATAGTGTACTACGTCAGCGACGGCTGGTGGCAACAAGACGAGATTGTGTCGTGTGGGTAAAGGGTACAAACTCTGCAGAGTGTAAAACTATTCGAATAGCCGTGTCCACGGTCATGGACGACACATGAATCTTTCTTGACATACGGGAACCTGTCTTGCTTATTCCCTCTTTGCCCCTATTCTTGGAACCTATGAAGGATGTGAGTGGATCGAGGATCCTCACCTTGATGAAAGTTATGATGGAAAATTCTTGTTTTCGTCTAAAACCACTTATCAAACTATTATGCTTTTTGAAACAAAATTAGCTTTTATGAAAAAGAACCATACAACCTTCCTTTGAAGCCTCATGTAGTTATTAGGGCCTTTCCCGGGAGGCATGTTGAGTACGAAATGTACTCATGGCAATAATTTTGTTGAACAGAGTTCCATGAAGACGAATGTGATGATTACGACTACTATGGCGATCCGTAGGAGTGAGGTCACGTGAACTACATCGACTTCCTGTGGCTGAGATGGAGTCCCTACGCATTTTACTTTCCGTTGTTTCCTGATTGTAATAAATTTATATCTATACCTTATGGCAAGTTATGCTACTTGTAAAACATTTTTGTACTCTACAATGATAGCATTTCGCTGTGTTGTCAACAATGATCTTGGGGTTGACAATTAAACACAGGAGGGTCTGGAAATTATTTCCGGGTTCTCACAGATTGTAACGTAGCAGCAGCAGCAATGCCTAGTGCAAGAAATGTACGGAAAGATAAGCGATATCCGGGGAACAAAAATGGCTCTGCTTGCCTGGAAGCTCGACAGTAGGGGTACGGTCGTCGATGAGGTAGTCGAACATAGCAACGTCGGCGGCGGTAGCGGTATCGAGGTCTATCGAATAAGAAGGGGGGAACAATAAATACACGACAATAATAGCAATACAAATACAATACATGGCAGACGCATTGTGAACGGTGTTCTAACGTAGTACAAAGTTCTATGCTCCGAGCGGGCATTCATCCGGGGACGAAATACCGGCTCCGGGTGATTACCGACAGACGGCCCGAAGGGGGAATGTCTCGTGTTTGTTGTGTTAGAGGGGGGTGGTAGACATACGGATAACTTATTCCTATTCGTTATATTTTTTTGTTCAATTTTCATGTATAAAGTTTTTGAATCTGACTTACGGTTTAAAAGATATCTAAATTCAATGTTTAAATCAATTTAAATGAATTTTTGAATTTCTTTTATCCACAACAGTGGAGTTTGACTGGTAAACTGACAAGGGGGACCCACATGTCAGCCTCTCGATATTAAAACAATTCATTTTATTAATTAACTGAAGTGGGGCCCACCTGTCATACACTGATTATTTTGATTAACTCATTTAACTTAATCTCCTACAGGTGGGCCCCAGCTGTCAGTGAGAGAGGCAACTAAAAGTTTTATTAATTTAAATAAATGGCCCAGGGCCCACATGTCATAGACCCAAAGGTTTATTCCCTGCTAATTAAACAGAGATAATTAGTTAGGGGGTGGGGGGCCACCCGTAAGTGACTGGGGTTACAATTGGTTTTATTAGCACGGGGCATCTGCCAGAGGGCACGCCGCCGACAAACTGTGCCACGGCGGCGACGTCAATTTTGGCGAGGGGGGGGGGGCCCAGCAGGTGCGAGGCTGCGCGCGGCTGGGCAAGGCGGGCGGGGCGGCCGAGGGCGTGGCCAGCACGCAGCGGGTGCACGACCAGGTCACGGGGAGCGCGGCCTCGGTGTCGCCTATAGGGACCACGGCGAGGTCCTGCGGCCGACTCCGGCGACCAAAACGCCAACGGACGGGTCGAATCGAACGTGGCATTCCTCGCGCGCCCATATTTGCAAAGAAAATGGGCGGGGGCCACCTCAAATGACGACGGCGGCGACTTGCGCGACGGCCGGAGCGTGGTACTACGGGGACGGGGACACAGAGCACCCAAAGGAGCACGAGGAAGGGGGAAACGGAGTAGAGCTCACCGTGGAGCTCACTAGCTTCTTGGGGAGGCGCTGGGAGGGCTTGGTGGCCGAAATTTCCGGCAAGGCAGAGCAACCATGGTGAGGGGTGCGGCCCGATTCCGGTGATGCGGGGCGTCCGGGCTCGATTCCCCTTTCGAGCTGGCGTAGGCGAGGACCAAGCGGCGGTAGGACACGACGACTTTGGATAGGGGTGCGCAGTGGCCGCGCGAGCTCATGAGCCCGCAGCCATGGTGCCTTCAAGTGTGAGGTGGAAGACGAGGGCGAGGGGAAGAAAAGATCTAGCGTCGTCCACGGGGGTCACGGGCTCGTTCTTATCCAAAGGGTGGGCACTATCGCGGCTGGCTGTCGATCTGTGAATGGAGGGCGTCATGGCGTGCGTGCAGCATGCGTTTGCTCGACAAGAAGGAGCAGTGGGAGGAGTAAGAAGAGTATAGGGTTGGGCTGGGCCTGGTGGGGTTGCCCTAGGCGTAGATTAGGGATTTCGCATTTTTGCATTTCTTTTCTGCTACTTTTGTTTTATATTCTATTTGGCTATTTTGGTATTTAATAAAATGTTCCACTGGACCTACTAATCATTTTGCATTATTTTGTATTACTATAAAAAGTCTTGTCTCCAAATAGGTTCATTTAAATATCATATAAAATACAAATGATTAAATAGGGCTCCCGTAGCTACTGTTTTGAGTTATTTAAGTTACTTAAACATTTTAGTAAATTTCCATTTCTATATTTTCTTGGCCTACTGATTTTTAGTCAATTTTATAAATATTTTCAAATAAATTTTGATGCAACTTTTATATACCACTATTATTTAATTTTTCCTAGGGGCAATTTAATATCCATCAGTTATTGGTTTTAATTATTTTAGTTGCTTTGGGATCATGACAACAGTAAGAACATTTTTGTTTAATCAATTGAAGAAGTTTTATCTTGAGTGGCATCAGTATTTTTAATTTAAGTTGAATTATTTCCTTAATGCATTTTTATGAGGATGATCATGGTGACAATGTAACCTAATTACCTTAACGACATGACTAAGATCTGGGGGAGTTACAAATCTCCCCCGCTACAAGGAATTCTCATCCTGATAATTAAAAGGTAGTGTAAGGGGTAAAGTTTTGGTTTCGTAATCTAACGAATCTTCTGGTTCTTGTTGTCCTTTCTTGAATAAGTTAATCTTTCTTTTTGATGTCTTCATTTCTCTGCATCGGTGCATATCGACAAGTTGTCATACTTTCATCGAGGTCTTCATCGTACTTACGAATATGTTAGGAGATAAAACTTAAGGGTGTCAGATCGGTACATGGTTAATCAACCGAGGCTGTCCGAGGTTATGGGGTACAAAGTATCTTCCGAGTTTATACTCAGAGAAATACATCGAGAGAAAAAACAAAAGGTATAAGAACTGTCAAGCGGATAGGCATGCATTCGATGCCGATGACAGACGATGAAAAGGGGTCCAGAGCATCAGGCATAAGCATGATATCGGGTCGAATATTGCAAGGTAGATGACAAGAGTCAGGTTTCGATCCTGTGGAACTATGGGTTATGGGCCCACATTGAATAAGAAGGGTGGCGACATTCCATGCGATCACGATGCAAGGTTTGTCAGAGAACAGATCTCCAGTTATCTCAGCAATGACGTCGGTACCAAGGGCGAGGGACGAAGAGAATCATTTTCCTGCTCTTTAAAACGAGGAGGACCAATTGGCAAAACTCTCATCCATCGGTGGTAACGGAAAGGTTACCCATGATAGTAACAGGTTGTACCGACAGAGTAGTACACCGAAGTGTTTACATAAGCATGGGATTATCACTGCTTAGATAAGACACATTATAAAAAAGTTTAAATAGACCAATGGAAAGGAAAATGTGAGTATACACAAGTATCAGGTACATATCCTTCCCAAGGTAAAGTAGAGCACGGTATACACGACCAAGTTGTATTGGTAGGGAGTCAAGGAAGGTTGTCGATGATAACACAAATCATCATGGGGAAGGGATGGTATTTCACACAATGAATTCAATTAACACTTGGAAGAAGCCAAGTAATATCAGTCGGATAATAATCCACCAAAGGTCGGGTGGTTTGCAAAGGATCTGATGTGAGTACCGGCACTCAACCAGAAGGAGAAATAATGCAAAGGCATCGGGTGATAGAAGCATATGAATAATTCGATGCTTAAGTACAAGGGAATTATAATTTCCATATCGGGAGGTGGATGTAATTATCCATACGGACTTATCGGTGGCAGGGGATTGCAAAGGCGATGAACACGTAGGTTCTCGGGAATTTATCGGAGCGTAATCTTCGGAATCTTTAGGTGAAGCAAGCGATCATCTGGAATGAATGGCTCTCCGGGAGGAAGTAGTCACGAGAACCTAGAGTTAGTGTTAATAAAATCTTTAACCCGAAAGGAAGAGAGAGAGCAGAGTCCCAGAGTAAAGGTGAGGAGAAAAAGATCCTAATACCACCCATTTTGCAACGTGGGCCGATAAGCCACACGACACTGTTAGTAAAGCAGTTTTGCAAAGACTAGACTCGACTTCGACCAAGGAGTTGGAAGGGGGGTTTCCTATAGACAGTTGGCTCTGATACCAACTTGTGACTGATGGCTTCTCGCCCTTCGTTGGTGAGCCCCAAGTGGAAGGCGTGATGTAGCACAGCAGCAAGTTTCCCTCGGTGAAGATACCAAGGTTTGTCTCCAGTAGGACTCCAGAGATGATAAGTAGGTGTCAGCGGCGCAACTGACGTGGACCTGCACACAGACATAGATAACTTTGTTCCCAACGAAGTTCAGAGAGGTTGTCAATCTCTCCGGTCTTGTTGTTCACAAAGGGTAAAACACAAGGGATAATGACAGCAATTGAAAGTAAAAGCAGAAAAGTAAAGATAGTGATGTCTCTCTCCCAAAAGATGTCTAAAACTGCTATGCGAGGTAAACAAATTACAGAAGGGAAATTGATAGGATTATGAACGCACCACAATGCTAACTATGCTACAAAAGAAAGGAAGAGGCTCAAAAGCACGGGCAGTACGCAAAAATAAGTAGACAGTAATCCAACTGCATCTACTACTAATCATCCACCTTGAGATATCTATCCAGAACATCTAGCTGGTATTAAGTTGCGAGCCCCACCCAAAGTGTAAACCCAAAGCAACAGACAACTGCATTAAAAAGAACCTTGCGTAAAGTAAACAATCCTTGCAACCGCGGTTACAAGCACCGTTGTTTTCCCCCTTGTGGAAACAGCACATCCCCTAGACTCATGTTTCTGTCACTCAAGCGTGTCATCGGGGGGCATGAACCCACAATCGAGCATAACGTTCCCTCTTGGAGTCACTACCGACTAATTGGCCAAAGCAATAAACAGCAACGGAGAACATGCAAGAATTACTTAGGAACAAAAATATAAGAGATAAAAACCAAATATATTACTCTATCACAATCTGAACATAATCTCAAAATCCATCTGATCCCATCAAACTCAGCATAGCAATAGCAGAAAGATTACAAAAGTGCCTCGATCATGTAGGGCAGCTCACGAGGTCTAAACCATGAAGAACAAAGAGGGGAGGAGAACATCACATAGCTACTGATCACGGACCCATGGTCCAAGGAAAACTACTCACGAGACATCCGGGGAGCATCCATGGTGGAGAGGATACTCTCGGAGGTCGGCCCTCCCTCCGGCAGGGTGCCGGGAAGAGGTCTTCTGGTGCTCCCAATCTTGGAAGCGCGGCGGCGGCGGAACAGAGGCGAGTTTGCGAAATAGGGTTCTATCTTCGGAGTTTCCCCGTGACGGAGAATAAATAGGCGAAGGGGGGCAGCCAGAGGTGGACCAGGGGCCCCAGGCGCCCCCCTAGCGCGTCCAGGGATGGGGCCGCGCCGGGTGGCCGCCTGGGCCCCCCTGGCTCCCCTCTGGCCCCTCTCGGGCTCTTCGCGAAGCTTCCTGTACGCTGATTTTTCCTGTATTTTTCCCGGAATTTTTCTGGCACTTTTTATATGGGGAAAAACTGAAATATAAAAACAGCAGAAAACAGGAACTGGCACTGGGGTGCACTGAGTGAATAGGTTAGTCCAAATATGATCAAAAGTGTATGAAAGTGTATCTAGATCATAGCAATATCACACAAAACTTGCATGGAGCAAGCAGAAATTATAGATACGTTTTGGACGTATCAACATCCCCAAGCTTAATTCCTGCTCGTCCTCGAGTAGGTAAATGATAACAACATAATTTCTGTGGTGACATGCTAGCAACCATATAAGAACTTTGAAAATTAAAGCAATCAAGTTTAGAGATTCAATTCAAGTCATAACATGCAAGAGTCTATATTAGCATTGAAACAAGTAACAAAAGAACATTAGGTCCAAGAGCTCTCGCTGTCCGTGACTCGAATGTCTCCAAATGGTGTTTGCGTGCAAGAAGGGGGATAGGGAATACGAGAAAAAAGTATTTTTGTGTTGAGAACTCAATCTACTAAAGTTTCACACTTGGTCCTCTTTGGAATCTTATCTTGACTCATCCCCAGACCACTAGCCAGGTACAAGTCAATTTGATCCACTCCTTTTTGATATTTTGAGCACTCATGCAATGGATGAGCGTAAGCACGAGAGTTGACACTTAGGATGGCAAAGAGAGAAGTATGGAGGAGGAAGACAAAAAGGATGAGAAAGGCTCACATCAATGAGGACAATCATAGGCAAGAGATGCCAAATGATAAATATGATGTGAGGAGTAGGCATTGCCATGCAACGGATGCACATACGAGCTAGGAAGCTCTCCAATGGAACTAGTGGGGGGTGCATCTTACTTGCTCGCTCATGAAGACCTAGAGCTTGTTTAAGGAGGCTCATCCTTGGAATATGCAAGCCAAGTTCTATAGTGTGAAGGTCCCCACATCGCTATATGCATAATGATCATCTCTATGGACTACAAGGATATAAAGGGAGTACTAGTGTGGATATCTCAAAAGGATAGTAGTGTTGCCCCTTTCTCTCTTTTTATTTCTTTTTTTTCTCTTTTTTTTATATTTTTTGTATTTTTTTGTGGCCTCAATGGCTCTTTCTATTTAACTCTCATTTGTCCTCTTCGGGATCTTTTATTCTGTCCACTTTGGGATCTTTTCCTCACTTAAGGGCACCACTCTATTTTACAAGAGGGTATATAAGATCTTTCACACTTTACAAGGTACTAAAAACATAAAGAAGATGTAGCTATCATGATATATGCAATGTATGTCGCTGCCAGTGTAGCAGGAACATGTATGACATGAAGATCAAGTCATGAAGAGGTGGATGTTGCATGGCAATATATCTCGGAAAGGCTGTGGAAATGCCTTGATAGGTAGGTATGGTGGCTGTTTTGAGGAAAGATATAAAGAGGCTTATGATGACAGAGCGTATCATGCCAAGGGTTTGGATGTACCGGCGAAGGTGGACACCAACTCTCGGAATGAGAAGAAGGCAATGCACGGCACGGGAGAGGCTAGCCAAATATGGGAAGGTGGAAGTGTCAACTTTCAATACTTACATTAGTCCGAAGAACTCATGCACTTATTATTGGTAACTCTCAATCTAATAAGGAGGTTCACAAAGAGACAAGTACCCCGAGGAGGAGTGTATGGGGGTTTGGTTATCCTTGCGCATCCTCGACTCATGGTACGTGAGTGTTCTCTGATATTCGATCCCTCCAAAGATTAGTGATCCATCTAGTAGCTAGAGTTCTGTGACGCCCCCAAAATCAGACCGTGTACAGTAATCATACACGCAAGGTACACGATCGAGATCAGGGACTCACGGTGAGATATCACAACACAACTCTACAAATAAAAATAATAGAAGCGGTTTAATACAAGCCAGGGGCCACGAGGGCTCGAATACAACAGCCCGAGAGCACAAGGTCAGCAGAAGCAAAAGTATCTGAGTATAGACACAAGGATACAAGGTTTCCTTAAGAAGGCTAGCACCAAATCAACACTCGATCGAAAAGGCGAGGCCTCCTGCCTGGGAACCTCCAAACTACTCCTGGTCAAAGGGGAACTCGACGTCATAGAAGGCATCGGGGATCTTCATGTTGTTGTGGTCGGCATCAGGGATCTCCTGCTCCTGGACTCCAAGGCTCCAACGTCGACTGCAGCGGCCGATCAGGCAAAACAAAAAGGGGGGAAATAAAGCAGGTGAGTATCTAGCATACCCGCGAGTCTTACGTCCGCTACTAAGCATTATGCATTGTATCAACGGAAATAAGAGGCTGTACATAGTGGACTGAAAGACAGAAATCCAGAGCAAGGGTAAGAAGCTAGGCCTATCGAAGACTAGCATCTTCCGACGATGTCTTGCAGGATGAGGTAAGAATCAGCCAACAGTTTATATAAAGCATAAAGTAATAATGCAGCAGAAGTTGCTGCAGCATTGTATAATAATAAGTTGTAATAATTAGCAATGCCTCCGAGTTCACCTCCTCGACATCCCCGCGAGGAAGAAAACCCGGAACCATACAGTTTAATAATAATAGTTTCTAGTGGTAAGATCCAGCTTCAGCATAAAGCGTCCTGTTACCGTGGACACGACTATCCGAATAGATTAATCTTCCCTGCAGGGGTGCACTTGTCTTACGCTACACGCACGGATCTCCAGGGGGGCGGGAACCTTGTTAGGGAACGCTCCACCGAGGCTATCCGACACTTCGTAGCCCATCTTTCAAACTCAACAGAGAGGCCATCCGCCGGTCTAAATCCTAAGTACGCCGGGCCTTGGACCCCAACCCGAACGTACTCCTGCACGGTGCGTGGATGGCCGGTGAAGTTAAAGCAAATCCAAATAAGACACCACCGCGCGAGCAAATAAGACAACGCCACTTCCCGGCAATCAGCCCGCAGTACTGCTGACGTCTGAAGAGTCCTCGGACGACACTACGAAGCAGAGGAGCCCATAACTCGTAATTCCCACGGGTAGGTAGTGCGTACATGGCATATAGCCAACTCAAGACATTCCCTGAACCATTTAGCATTTTAATTAACCTGCGTGACAACCGTTATCGTTGCCTCGACTTAACTGACCCGCGGACAACGACAGCAGCCAGGACCACCAGTACATCGGTGCCTGCCCTGTCGTCCCACCAAGTCACTGCGGTTACCAACAAGGTGAACCGTCTCCTTACCTTGTCTCGCGTGTGATCCTGGAGGAGCTCGACTTTCGTGGTTTTGGTAACTCTCGCGGCCAACGATCAGGGGTCAAGCACACCGGTACACTGGTCGTACCCTCCCTGTCGTCCCATCGCAATACCTCTCGCGGGCACCGTTGGGTCGCCCGACTTCTTACCTTTAAGGACACCAGTTGGTTCGAGTCCCTACCATTAAGTGAAACCAGGAGGAATCACCCTCGATGGTACACTTGAGCTGGCTCGACTGAGACATCAGCGGAATGATCTAAAGAGGTAAACCTCATATCATCCCGGTGATGCTACGCTACTGAGCCGACGAGAGTGAAATACGAGTCCATTCCACTCGTAAGCCAAACTCGAAGCGACTCGGCAGAGTCTCGCCGTTGTAGGTTCCCTAGGGTGTCTGCATTGATCCGTACTTGTTGCAGTTGTAATATATCGTTCCCGCGATCACTCCCAGAGTGATCACGGCCCGCTATCTAATCCTAACTAACAATGCGCAGGGCTTACTGCTGAATAATGCATAAGTAATAATAGGCAGCATAGGATAAAGGAGGTACATCAAGGGGCGACGAAAACAGGCTATGCAATTGAATAGGATTGTAATCGTAGCAGCAGAAGTAACAATGCCTAGTGCAAGAAATGTACGGAAAGATAGGCGATATCTGGGGAAGAGAATGGCTCTGCTTGCCTGGAAGCTCGGTAGTAGCGGTACGGTCGTCGATGAAGTAGTCGTACTCGGCAACGTTGTCGTCGGCGGCAGCATCGGGGTCTATCGTTGAATAAAGGGGGGGGGATAAACAATAAATACACAACAATAATATACAAACAATTGCATGACATGACAGATGAAATGTAAACGGTGTTCTAACGCAGTGCAATGCACATTGCTCGGAACGGAAATTCATCTGGGGATGAACTACCGGCTCCGGGTGATTACCGGACAGATGATCCGGAGGGGAAGGTATCATGCCGGAGGTGTCATGGGTACCGGACAAACATAAGGGGGGTGTATCCGTGCTAGTTGATCTATTCTGAGAAACATTCGTGTTCGGAATAAATTCATCCGGGCACTCTAACAGTACCGGACAGTTTATCGGACAGATGGTCCGAAGGGGGACGGTTCGATGTTTGGTATGTTAGAGGGGTGTGGTAGACAAACAGATAGCGTATACGTATACGTTATATTTTTCTGATCAATTTTTATGTATAAAGTATTTTGATCTGAGTTACGGTTTATTTTATATAATTTTTCAAAGCTTTAATCATTTTAAACCAATTTTTGGATTTATTTAATTGTTTAATAAACATTATCCAGAATAGTAAAGTTGACTGGTCAAACTGAAAATAGGGGCCCACAGGTCATAGGCGGTGCCTTTGACCTGGTCAACTGACCAGTGGGGCCACCCTGTCAGCCACACACTATTTATAAATCATTTTATTTAATCATTTTAACAGTGGGACCCAGCATTCAGTCTCACATGTGCTAATAATCTGTTTTCATTTTGTTTAATGGGCTGGGGCCCAGGCGTCACTGACATATTAGTTAATAGGTTAACTTTTAATTTGCAGGGACTTAACAGTGGCTTAGCCTCTAATTAAAACCGGGGCGGGGCCACCAGTCAGTGGGTCAACCCCACTGGCTTAAGCCAGCCCGAGCCAGAGGACACATCGGCCATGGCCGTGGCCACGGGCCAGTGGCGGGCATGGCGAGGCCGGCCTACCCAGGGAAGCGAGGTCGCGGCAGCCAGTAGTTGGCGCGGCGAGGGCGCGACCAGCGCGAGGCAAGGCGTGGCCCGGGCGCGCACGGTGGTGGCCACGGGCACGGGCCGTGCGGCGCGCAGCCATGGCGTCCACCGGCGAGGGGCACGACGCTACGGTGGGAAACGAAGGGGGAAATAGGGGGGATTTACGGGAGGGCTCACGGCGGGGTGGTAGGGAGGGGCAGCGTGCTCGACGGAGGCTCGGAGTGGCCGGAATTTGCGGCGCGAGCGGCGAGGCAGAGGAGGTAGATGGCGTCGATCCCAAGAGCTCGAGGCGTCCACGGCTCGATTCCATCGGCAGGGTGGCATAGTAGTGTGAGGCGATGCGGTAGGACAAGCTCGCGCGGCCGGAGGTGGCCAATGGCCACGGCGACCACGGTGGCGCGGCCACGGCGGGCTCGGGCAAGGTGGAGAAGAAGAGGGTGAGGGGGAAGAGGGGAGGGAGCTTCAGGGGGTGGGTGGCGTTGGCCTTATCGTCCCCGAGGGAGCAGGTGAGGGAGGAGGGGGGAGCAGGTGAGGGGGGCTGGCCAGGCAGTGGCCATGGCGCCCTGCTTGCCATGCATGGTGGGGGAGGGGGGTAGGTGGAGGGGAGAAGGAGAGAGAGAGGGGCTGGGCCCAGGGTGGGCCTCGCCCTAGGCCGGATTTAGGGGGTTTTCATTTTTCTATTCTTTTTCTTTTTGTTTTCTTTCTGTTTTATTTAGTTTAGCGACCAATAGAGTTTTGTAAAATATGGACATGGACCCAATACTTGTGTTGCTTATTATTGAAATGTTCTAAAAAGTTTGAGCCCAAACAAAAATCATTTTAACTTTGTTATATATTTTAAAGGGTTAAATGGGGGCCTTTTAGCTACTGTTTCAAATGTTTAAGATAGTTAAATATTATAATAAATATTATTAACCATGGCATATTGATCTACTAACTTTTAGGTATTTTATAAAATTGTTTGCACCATTTTGTGTTCATTTAAAATTCCCACATGTTTATTATAATTTCCCTGGTAAACTCATAATCACTAAGTAATTGTTTTTATTCCTTATTATTACCAAATCACCTTAATAAAAAAACCCCAACCACTTTAAGGTGACCTACTGATTATTTGGTATTTAATAAAATTGTTTCCTTAATTTTTTTGGATCAACTATTATTCCCACTTGTTTATTTTAATTACCATGACAATTTAATAATCCCCAAACAATAGTTTTTATTTCATAATACTATACCATTTTAATAAAACAACCATTGCTATATTATCATGGCCTAAGATTGCTAGGCATTTTATTTAATATGTTTCATTAACTTTGGTTTAACTAAGGTTTCCATTTTCATTTAAATTTTAAAAACAATTTTGATAATCCCACAACATTGGTTTCACAATCATCAGTGACTTGGGATCATTGTTGAGACTAGGAGTTGACTTTGTTTAGTTAATGGCAAGACGATTTAATAATCAGCCACCATTTCTTGGAGCAATATCATAACCCACAAGTATTTGAAAATTTTATCAGGGTTGGAAATTGACAGAGCTATGATCAAGGTGATCATGGTTTGATCATCAACAATAATGATCACTAACAGTGGAATCACTGTAGTGATTACTGTTACTGATTCTGAGGGTGTTACAAATCTCCACCACTACAAAGAATTCTCGTCCCGAGAATTAAAAGTAGTGTAAGGGGTAGAGTTTCGGTTTCGCCTTCTAACAAATCTTCTGGTTCTTGTTGTCCTACTCGAAGAAATTAATCCTTCACGTTGAGGCCTTCACTGCTCTGTATCGGTGCATCTCGATGAGTTTTTATCCTTTCTTCGAGGGCTTCATCGCACTTACGAACAGGTTAAGAGATAAAGCTTAAGGGGGTCGGATCGATACAAGATCAGTCAAATGGGGTTGCTCAAGGGTATGGGTACAAAGTCCTTCCGAGTTTAACCTCAGGGAAGTACATCGTGAGAAGTTTTAAGCGGATAGGCACGTATTCGATGCCGATGACGGAAGATGGGAAAGGGGCCCCGATCATCAGACACAATCACCGAGTCTGATATCGGACGGAATATCACAAGGTTGATGACAAGAGTCAGGTTTCGGTCCTGTGGAACTGTGGGTTATGGGACCCATTGAACCAGGGTGGTGACATTCAATGCGATCAAGTTGGAAGGGTATGACGGAGATCAACTTGTAAACTATGTCGGCAACAACATCTGTGACAAGGGCGAGGGACGAAGAGAACCATTTTCCTGCTCGTTAAGACGAGGCGGACCAATTGGCAAAGTTCTCGTCCATCGGTGGTCACCAAGATGTCATCAACAATGGCAACAAGGGTTACTGACGAGGTAGTACACCGCGGTGTTTACATAAGCAGGGAATCATCGCTGCTCAGATAATTTATATCACAAGAAAGGTTAAACAGACCAATGGAAGGGAGAATTTGACTGTTTGATTAATCAGACCAAAGGAAGAGAAAAGTGATGATACACAAGTATCACGTGTATAGATTTCCCAAAGAAAGCAGAGCACGATATACATGACCAAGTTGTTTTGGCACGGAGCCAAGGGAGGTTGTCGATGATACACAAATCATCGAGGGACAGGGATGTTATTTCACACGGTGAATCCAATTGACACATGGAATAAGCCACGTAAGAGTAGTCGGATAATAACCCACGAAAAGGTCGAATGGTTCGCAAAGGATCCGATGTGAGTATCGGCACTCAATCGGGAGGAGAAAGAATGCAAAGGCATCGGGTGATGGAAGCATCGGAATAATTTGATGCTTAAGTACAAGGGAATCGTGTTTTCCCGATCGGGAGGTGGATGCAATCATCCATACGGACTTATCGGTGGCAAGGAATTGCAAAGGCGATGAACACGTAGGTTCTCGGGAGTTTATCAGAGAGTAATCGTCGGAATCTTCAGGTGAAGCAAGCGATCATCTTGGGTGAAGGGCTCTCCGGGTAGATGCGTCCACGAGATCCTAATGTCAGAGTTAGCAAAATTACCCGAAAGGATAAGAGAGTAGAAACCCAGAGTAAAGGTATGGAGAAAAAGGATCCTAATCCCATCCAGTTTGCGACGTGGGCCGATAAGCCACACGACACTGTTAGTAAAGTAGTTTTGCAAAGACTAGACTCGACTTCGACCAAGGAGTTGGAAGGGGGTGTCCTACAGGCTGTCGGCTCTGATACCAACTTGTGACGCCCCCAAAATCAGACCGTGTACAGTAATCATACACGCAAGGTACACGATCGAGATCAGGGACTCACGGTGAGATATCACAACACAACTCTACAAATAAAAATAATAGAAGCTGTTTAATACAAGCCAGGGGCCACGAGGGCTCGAATACAACAGCCCGAGAGCACAAGGTCAGCGGAAGCAAAAGTATCTGAGTATAGACACAAGGATACAAGGTTTCCTTAAGAAGGCTAGCACCAAATCAACACTCGATCGAAAAGGCGAGGCCTCCTGCCTGGGAACCTCCAAACTACTCCTGGTCAAAGGGGAACTCGACGTCGTAGAAGGCATCGGGGATCTTCATGTTGTTGTGGTCGGCATCGGGGATCTCCTGCTCCTGGACTCCAAGGCTCCAACGTCGACTGCAGCGGCCGATCAGGCAAAACAAAAAGGGGGGAAATAAAGCAGGTGAGTATCTAGCATACCCGCGAGTCTTACGTCCGCTACTAAGCATTATGCATTGTATCAACGGAAATAAGAGGCTGTACATAGTGGACTGAAAGACAGAAATCCAGAGCAAGGGTAAGAAGCTAGGCCTATCGAAGACTAGCATCTTCCGACGATGTCTTGCAGCATGAGGTAAGAATCAGCCAAGAGTTTATATAAAGCATAAAGTAACAATGGAACAGAAGTTGTTGCAGCATTGTATAATAATAAGTTGTAATAATTAGCAATGCCTCCGAGTTCACCTCCTCGACATCCCCGCGAGGAAGAAAACCCGGAACCATATAGTTTAATAATAATAGTTTCTAGTGGTAAGATCCAGCTTCAGCATAAAGCGTCCTGTTACCGTGGACACGGCTATTCGAATAGATTAATCTTCCCTGCAGGGGTGCACTTGTGTTACGCTACACGCACGGATCTCCAGGGTGGCGGGAACCTTGTTAGGGAACGCTCCACCGAGGCTATCCGACACATCGTAGCCCATCTTTCAAACTCAACAACGAGGCCATCCGCCGGTCTAAATCCTAAGTACGCCGGGCCTTGGACCCCAACCCGAACGTACTCCTGCACGGTGCGTGGCTGGCCGGTGAAGTTAAAGCAAATCCAAATAAGACACCACCACGCGAGCAAATAAGACAGCGCCACTTCCCGGCAATCAGCCCGCAGTACTGCTGACGTCTGAAGAGTCCTCGGACGACACTACGAAGCAGAGGAGCCCATAACTCGTAATTCCCACGGGTATGTAGTGCGTACATGGCATATAGCCAACTCAAGACATTCACTGAACCTTTTAGCATTTTAATTAACCTGTGTGACAACCGTTATCGTTGCCTCGACTTAACTGACCCGCGGACAACGACAGCAGCCAGGACCACCAGTACATCGGTGCCTGCCCTGTCGTCCCACCAAGTCACTGCGGTTACCAACAAGGTGAACCGTCTCCTTACCTTGTCTCGCGTGTGATCCTGGAGGAGCTCGACTTTCGTGGTTTTGGTAACTCTCGCGGCCAACGATCAGGGGCCAAGCACACCGGTACACTGGTCGTACCCTCCCTGTCGTCCCGTCGCAATACCTCTCGCGGGCACCGTTGGGTCGCCCGACTTCTTACCTTTAAGGACACCAGTTGGTTCGAGTCCCTACCATTAAGTGAAACCAGGAGGAATCACCCTCGATGGTACACTTGAGCTGGCTCGACTGAGACATCAGCGGAATGATCTAAAGAGGTAAACCTCATATCATCCCGGTGATGCTACGCTACTGAGCCGACGAGAGTGAAATACGAGTCCATTCCACTCGTAAGCCAAACTCGAAGCGACTCGGCAGAGTCTCGCCGTTGTAGGTTCCCTAGGGTGTCTGCATTGATCCGTACCTGTTGCAGTTGTAATATATCGTTCCCGCGATCACTCCCAGAGTGATCACGGCCCGCTATCTAATCCTAACTAACAATGCGCAGGGCTTACTGCTGAATAATGCATAAGTAATAATAGGCAGCATAGGATAAAGGAGGTACATCAAGGGGCGACGAAAATAGGCTATGCAATTGAATAGGATTGTAATCGTAGCACCAGAAGTAACAATGCCTAGTGCAAGAAATGTACGGAAAGATAGGCGATATCTGGGGAAGAGAATGGCTCTGCTTGCCTGGAAGCTCGGTAGGAGCGGTACGGTCGTCGATGAAGTAGTCGTACTCGGCAAAGTTGTCGTCGGCGGCAGCATCGGGGTCTATCGGAGAATAAAGGGGGGGAGAAACAATAAATACACAACAATAATATACAAAAAATTGCATGAAATGACAGATGAAATGTTAACGGTGTTCTAACGCAGTGCAATGCACATTGCTCGGAACGGAAATTCATCTGGGGATGAACTACCGGCTCCGGGTGATTACCGGACAGATGATCCGGAGGGGAAGGTATCATGCCGGAGGTGTCATGGGTACCGGACAAACATAAGGGGGGTGTATCCGTGCTATTTGATCTATTCTGAGAAACATTCGTGTTCGGAATAAATTCATCCGGGCACTCTAACAGTACCGGACAGTTTATCGGACAGATGGTCCGAAGGGGGACGGTTCGATGTTCGGTATGTTAGAGGGGTGTGGTAGACAAACAGATAGCGTATACGTATACGTTATATTTTTCTGATCAATTTTTATGTATAAAGTATTTTGATCTGAGTTACGGTTTATTTTATATAATTTTTCAAAGCTTTAATCATTTTAAACCAATTTTTGGATTTATTTAATTGTTTAATAAACATTATCCAGAATAGTAAAGTTGACTGGTCAAACTGAAAATAGGGGCCCACAGGTCATAGGCTGGGGCTTTGACCTAGTCAACTGACCAGTGGGGCCACCCTGTCAGCCACACACTATTTATAAATCATTTTATTTAATCATTTTAACAGTGGGACCCAGCAGTCAGTCTCACATGTGCTAATAATCTGTTTTCATTTTGTTTAATGGGCTGGGGCCCAGGCGTCACTGACATATTAGTTAATAGGTTAACTTTTAATTTGCAGGGACTTAATAGTGGCTTAGCCTCTAATTAAAACCGGGGCGGGGCCACCAGTCAGTGGGTCAACCCCACTGGCTTAAGCCAGCCCGAGCCAGAGGGCACATCGGCCATGGCCGTGGCCACGGGCCAGTGGCGGGCATGGCGAGGCCGGCCTACCCAGGGAAGCGAGGTCGCGGCAGCCAGTAGTTGGCGCGGCGTGGGCGCGACCAGCGCGAGGCAAGTCGTGGCCCGGGCGCGCACGGTGGTGGCCACGGGCACGGGCCGTGCGGCGCGCGGCCATGGCGTCCACCGGCGAGGGGCACGGCGCTACGGTGGGAAACGAAGGGGGAAATAGGGGGGATTTACGGGAGGGCTCACGGCAGCGTGGTAGGGAGGGGCAGTGTGCTCGACGGAGGCTCGGAGTGGCCGGAATTTGCGGCGCGAGCGGCGAGGTAGAGGAGGTAGATGGCGTCGATCCCGCGAGCTCGAGGCGTCCACGGCTCGATTCCATCAACAGGGTGGCATAGTAGTGTGCGGCGGTGCGGTAGGACAAGCTCGCGCGGCCGGAGGTGGCCAATGGCCACGGCGACCACGGTGGCGCGGCCACGGCGGGCTCGGGCAAGGTGGAGAAGAAGAGGGTGAGGGGGTAGAGGGGAGGGAGCTTCAGGGGGTGGGTGGCGTTGGCCTTATCGTCCCCGAGGGAGCAGGTGAGGGAGGAGGGGGGAGCAGGTGAGGGGGGCCGGCCAGGCAGTGGCCATGGCGCCCTGCTTGCCATGCATGGTGGGGGAGGGGGGTAGGTGGAGGGGAGAAGAAGGAGAGAGAGAGGGGCTGGGCCCAGGGTGGGCCTCGCCCTAGGCGGGATTTAGGGGGTTTTCATTTTTCTATTCTTTTTCTTTTTGTTTTCTTTCTGTTTTATTTAGTTTAGCGACCAATAGAGTTTTGTAAAATATGGACATGGACCCAATACTTGTGTTGCTTATTATTGAAATGTTCTAAAAAGTTTGAGCCCAAACAAAAATCATTTTAACTTTTTTATATATTTTAAAGGGTTAAATGGGGGCCTTTTAGCTACTGTTTCAATTGTTTAATATAGTTAAATATTATAATAAATATTATTAACCATGGCATATTGATCTACTAACTTTTAGGTATTTTATAAAATTGTTTGCACCATTTTGTGTTCATTTAAAATTCCCACATGTTTATTATAATTTCCCTGGTAAACTCATAATCACTAAGTAATTGTTTTTATTCCTTATTATTACCAAATCACCTTAATAAAAAACCCCAACCACTTTAAGGTGACCTACTGATTATTTGGTATTTAATAAAATTGTTTCCTTAATTTTTTTGGATCAACTATTATTCCCACTTGTTTATTTTAATTACCATGACAATTTAATAATCCCCAAACAATAGTTTTTATTTCATAATACTATACCATTTTAATAAAACAACCATTGCTATATTATCATGGCCTAAGATTGCTAGGCATTTTATTTAATATGTTTCATTAACTTTGGTATAACTAAGGTTTCCATTTTCATTTAAATTTTAAAAACAATTTTGATAACCCCACAACATTGGTTTCACAATCATCAGTGACTTGGGATCATTGTTGAGACTAGGAGTTGACTTTGTTTAGTTAATGGCAAGACGATTTAATAATCAGCCACCATTTCTTGGAGCGATATCATAACCCACAAGTATTTGAAAATTTTATCAGGGTTGGAAATTGACAGAGCTATGATCAAGGTGATCATGGTTTGATCATCAACAATAATGATCACTAACAGTGGAATCACTGTAGTGATTACTGTTACTGATTCTGAGGGTGTTACAAGTTCTCAACTAATTTTTTAGGTTTTGAAAATACACACGGATTGCCCAAAATACGACACCTATCACTAATAGGCTAGAGCTCTTGACACCAAAAGTTCAAACATTACTCATACCAATACCTCAAAACTATTGCAAGTTACTACTAGAAGAAAATAGCAACCTCAATTACCTACTCTCAAGACAAGACACAACTCAGTGCAACAACCAACTCTCTTTAACAAGATAAACATGAATACTAAAAAGAGTTCCAGCAACAAACTAAACAAAAGCCAAGGCTCTTGCTAAATACAAACTAAGACTAAGACTAAACATGGTAGTAGCTATGAAAAGATAAAGAACACACAACAGCAAAAAGATAAACAGGAAAAATCCTATGGTGTGTTCTAGATTTTGAAAGTGGAGCGTGTTTCTCTCCCACACAAAGTAAGATGGGATCTAACTTGTTATGAACAGCAAGCAAAGCTAAAGAAAACTAAAAATAAAACCTAAGAGCGAGACGCTCCAAGCATAGCACATAAGGCATGAAGTGATAAAAATATAGTGAGACGAATGACGAACTGATGATTGTTGATGGAGAAGGGGATGCACGGGGGCATCCCCAAGCTTAGACGCTTGAGTCTCCTTGAATATTTGTTGGGGATGCATGGGGGCATCCCCAAGCTAGAGCGCTTGACACTCCTGGATCTTCTTTCATCATCTTCCATCGCACACTTGAAAACTCCCTTCATACATAACTCATCATAAGCTGATTAGAGAGGTTAGTACCCTTATTAAATAATTTTTCCCTACTGGATATAAAGATATTCTTGAAGAGCTACTGTTTCTCAAGAGGGCCAAAAAGTTTTTGCAAAGAAAATCAAGCTTAAGGTTTGCAAAAGTTAGGAGAGACAAAACGTGGCAGAATCTGTCAAAAACAGAACAGCAGGTAGTAAAGAATTTTTTAGGGATACTTCTGCAACTCAAATCAAAAAACTCAGAACATACGGAAGTTTCGTAATTGTATAGAGCATACTGTGTAAAAATTTCAGCTCAAAAGGATGAACTGGGATGTTTCTGGAATTTTTCTGGTCACGAGGACAGAATCTGTTTTCTGGACAGCATGTCACAACTTTTACTTCCCTTGCCGTAAGGGGCTATAACTTGGCACAAAGCTGAAAAATAAAGATACAATGATGTTGCTACAGTAGTAACAATCATCAAGACACAACAAAAGAAAAAAATAAAAACCTAAATTCGTTGCGGGCTGCCTCCCGAAAGCGCTTTCTTTTATGCCTTTAAGCTAGGCATGAAGCAAAAAAAGAATCAAGTTTTATCAAGAGAAAGAGAATAACTAGCCCGAGTGACGGACTCAAAAGGTAACTTGATTTTCTTTCTAGGGAAGTGTTCCATCCCCTTTTTGAATGGTAATTGGAATTTTATATTCCCCTCTTTCATGTCAATAACCGCACCAACGGTGCGAAGAAAAGGACGTCCCAAAATAATTGGACACAAAGGTTCACACTTTATATCCATAACAATAAAATCAATGGGAACATAGTTGTCATTGACAATGATAAGAACATAGTCGATCTTCCCCAAAGGTTTCTTTATGGAATAATCAACAAGACGAACACCAAAAGAACAAGGCTCAAAGGGCTTCAATTCAAACATATCAAATATTCTTTTGGGCATAACGGAGGTACTAACTCCAACATCACATAAAGCATAGCAAGAGAAGTTATTTAATTTAATTTTGATCATAGGGTCCCAACCATCATCTAGCTTCCTAGGTATGGAGGCTTCTACTCTAATCTTCTCCTCCCTAGCTTTGATGAGAGCATTTGTGATATGCTCCGTGAAGGCAAGATTAAGTGTGCTAGTGTGGGGGTCTCTAGACATTTTGTGTAACAAGCTAATAACTTCCGAGAGGGTACAACTATCAAAATCAATATCACTACTATCAAAGGTGGTAGTAGTGTCATCTAAGCTCACTTGTTTGAAACCCTCTATGTTCATAGGAGTTTCTTTATCTTCGGTTGAGGTATTAGCATCACCATTAATAGGTCCAACGGGACTAGGAGTGCATTGGGTGCTAATAGTTTGGGTGTCCTCAACAATTTGGATAGTGGCAACTGTGTGGTGTGTAGGAAGGCTCTTAATTCTATCCTCTTGTTCTTTTTCTCTAGCCCACCTTTCTTTAAGTTTAGCCATCATCCTAATATTTTCATTAATTTGTAATTGGATAGCATTAATAGGAGTGGCCTTATTCTCCTCAAGGGGAGAGGTTCTAATTTTGAGCATCTCAATATCAAGGGCTAAGATTTCTACCTTCAAAGAGAGATTATCTATTTTAGCTAATTTCTCCTCTACATTTTTGTTGAAGGATTTTTGGGTAGTGATAAAGTCTCTAAGCATGCTTTCTAATTCAGAGGAGGGGTTTTTGTTGCTAGGGTAGGTGTTGTTGTTCCCATAGTTGGATGGAAACGGTCTATTATTGCTAGAAAAATTTCCCCTATAAGCATTGTTGTTGAAGTTGTTTCTAGCAATAAAGTTCACATCTACTTGTTCTTGAGCAACCAAAGAATTTAAAGGAACATCATGAGGATCAATAGAGGGTTGCTTGGTAAGTAGAGACATAATTAAATCAACTTTTCCATTGAGGGAGGTAATTTCCTCAACATAATTTACCTTCCTACCTGTTGGAGCGCGTTCGGTGTGCCATTGTGAATAATTGGTCATCATTTCATCGAGAAGCTTCGTGGCAGCACCAAGTGTAGTTGACATAAAGGTTCCTCCCGCGGCCGAATCTAACAGGTTCCGCGAGGTAAAGTTCAAGCCTGCATAAAAAGTCTGGATAACCATCCAGGTAGTCAAACCATGTGTAGGGCATTTCTTAACAAGAGATTTCATTCGTTCCCAAGCTTGGGCAACGTGTTCATTATCCAATTTCTTAAAATTCATAATGTTACTCCTCAATTGGATAATTTTAGCAGGTGGGTAGTACTTCCCTATAAAAGCATCTTTGCACTTATCCCAAGAATCTATGCTATTCCTAGGCAAAGATTGAAACCAGATTTTAGCTTATCCCCTTAAAGAGAAAGGAAAGAGCTTGAGCTTAACAACATCACCTTCTACTTCTTTATACTTTTGCATATCACATAATTCAACAAAATTGTTCAAGTGTAAAGTAGCATCATCTCCAGCACCAGAGAATTGATCTCTCATAACAAGGTTTAGCAAAGCAGGTTTAATTTCATAAGAGGTAGCTGAAGCGGCAGGTGTGGCAATGGGAGTGCAGATAAAGTCTTGGTTGTTGTGACTAGTGAAGTCACACAACTTGGTGTTTTCAGTGGAACCCATAGTAGCAGCAAGTGTGGCAGATTTTTTTGTAATTTTTGATAAAAGACACAAAGATAAAAACTGAAAGGTAAACTAACAAGACTAAAAAAACAAAGGTAAAGGGTAGTGTGCAACTCCCCTATCTTAGCTCTCGGAGTCCCCGGCAACGGCGCAAGAAATTCGCTTGATGGTTTCCCGCCCTTCGTTGGTGTAGCACAACAGCAAGTTTTCCTCGGTGAAGATACCAAGGTTTGTCTGACGTAGGACTCCAGAGATGATAAGTAGGTGTCAGCGGCGCAACTGACGTGGACCTGCACACAGACACAGATAACTTTGTTCCCAACGAAGTTCAGAGAGGTTGTCAATCTCTCCGGTCTTGTTGTTCACAAAGGGTAAAAAACAAGGGATAATGATAGATATTGAAAGTAAAAGCATAAAAGTAAAGATAGCGTGGAAACAGTAATAAGGATATGGACCGGGATACGTGATGTTCGCTAGTGATGTCTCTCTCCCAAAAGACGATAAAACTGCTATGCGAGGTAAACAAATTACAGAAGGGCAATTGACAGGATTATGAACGCACCGCAATGCTAACTATGCTACAAAATAAAGGAAGAGGCTCAAAAGCACGGGCAGTACGCCAAAATAAGTAGACCGTAATCCAACTGCATCTACTACTAATCATCCACCTTGAGATATCTATCCAGAATATCTCGCTGGTATTAAGTTGCGATCCCCACCCAAAGTGTAGACCCAAAGCAACAGACAACTGCATTAAAAAGAACCTTGCGTAAAGTAAACAATCCTTGCAACCGCGGTTACAAGCACCGTTGTTTTCCCCCTTGTGGCAACATCACATCCCCTAGACTCATGTTTCTGTCACTCAAGCGTGTCATCGGGGGGCATCAACCCACAATCGAGCATAACGTTCCCTCTTGGAGTCACTACCTACTACTTGGCCAAAGCAATAAACAACAACGAAGAACATGCAAGAATTACTTAGGAACAAAAATATAAGAGATAAAAACCAAATATATTACTCTATCACAATCTGAACATAATCTCATAATCCATCAGATCCCATCAAACTCAGCATAGCAATAGAAGAAAGATTACAAAAGTGCCTCCATCATGTAGGGCAGCTCACGAGGTCTAAACCATGAAGAACAGAGAGGGGAGGAGAACATCACATAGCTACTGATCACGGACCCATGGTCCAAGAAAAACTACTCATGAGACATCCGGGGAGCATCCATGGTGGAGAGGAGACTCCCGGAGGTCGGACCTCCCTCCGGCAGGGTGCCGGGAAGAGGTCTTTTGGTGCTCCCGATCTTGGAAGCGCGGCGGCGGCGGAATAGAGGCGAGTTTGCGAAATAGGGTTCTGTCTTCGGAGTTTCCCCGTGACGGAGAATAAATAGGCGAAGGGGGGCAGCCAGAGGTGGACCAGGGGCCCCAGGCGCCCCTCTAGCGCGGCCAGGGGTGGGGCTGCGCCGGGTGGCCGTCTGGGCCCCCTGGCTCCCCTTTGGCCCCTCTCGGGCTCTTCGTGAAGCTTCCTGTACGCTGATTTTTCCTGTATTTTTCCTGAAATTTTTCTGGCACTTTTTATATGGGGGAAAACTGAAATAGAAAAACAGCAGAAAACAGGAACTGGCACTGGGGTGCACTGAGTTAATAGGTTAGTCCAAATATGATCAAAAGTGTATGAAAGTGTATCTAGATCATAGCAATATCACACAAAACATGCATGGAGCAAGAAGAAATTATAGATACGTTTTGGATGTATCAGTGACGCCCCCAAAATTAAACCGTGCACAGTAATCATACACGCAAGGTACACGAACGAGATCAGGGACTCACGGTAAGATATCACAACACAACTCTACAAATAAAATAATACAAGCTGTTTAATACAAGCCTGGGGCCACGAGGGCTCGAATACAGTAGCTCGAGAGCACAAAGTTAGCGGAAGCAATAGTATCTGAGTACAGACACAAGATACACATGATATGCCTTAAAAAGGCTAGCACAAAAACAACAATGATCGAAAATGCAAGGCCTCCTGCCTGGGAACCTCCAAACTACTCCTGGTCGTCGGGAGACTCGACATCGTAGAAGGCATCGGGGATCTTCACGTTGTGGTGGTCGGCATCGGGGATCTCCTGCTCCTAGACTCCAAGGCTCCAACGTCGACTGCGGCGGTCGATCAGGAAAAACAAAAAGGGGGAAATAAAGAAAAGGTGAGTTTCTAGCATACCCGCGAGTCTTACGTCCGCTACTAAGCATTTATGCATTTGTATCAAATGGAAAGGGGAGGCTGTATATAGTGGACTGCAAGGTAGAAAGTCAGAATAAGGGTGATAAGTTAAGCCTATCGAAGACTAGCATCTTCCAACGAGTCTTGCAGCACAATAAGAGAATAGCCAACAGTTCAATAGCATGAATGTAATAACAATGCAGAAGAAGTTGTTGCAGCATTGTATAATAGTAAGTTGTAATAATTAATAATTAGAAATGCCTCCGAGTTCCCTTCCTCGACTTCCCTGCGAGGAAGAGAAACTGGAACCAACAGTTTAATAGTAATAGTTTGTAGTAGTAGGCTCTGTCTTCAAAAGCGTCCTGTTACCATAGACACGACTATTCGAATAGATCAAACTCCCTGCAGGGGTACACTACTGTTCATCCTGCACGCTCGGATCTCCAGGGTGGCATACACCTTGTTAGGGAATGCCCCGCCGAGGCTATCCGACACGCCGAGGCCCCTCCTACGGCTCATCAGAGAGGTCCCCGCCGGTCTACAGTCCTAAGCGCAAGGGGGGTCTTGGGTCGTCGCCCCTCGCTCTCCGGTCGGTGTGAGGAGGGTGAATTCCAACGCCGCAGCGCAATCCGTCCCTGCCACAATGCTGAATTGGACATCTTTCAGAGCTTTCGATTGCGACCACAACATGGAGGTCCCACACCATAATCCCACGTGAAGGAAGTGCGTACAGGCCTTTGCGGCCTCTCAAGTCATCCACCGGAACTATTAGTCATTTTATTATTATCTGTCGGTGTAAGTGCATCAAGTGCCCTCCCCTTGAGGTTTTGGAGTTTGATGTCAAAACGGTTAAGGGACTGATGTGTTTGTGAGTATACACAGGAGAACAATCCCTGATGAGGTGTTTAACCACCAATGTCGACCCCCCAAAATGTTGAGGAACATTGGAGAAATCGGTGCGTTTCCTGAAGAATGAAGTTGCGCGAAATCCTGAGGAATCAGGATCCTGAAGCGTTCGGTTGAAGCTGAAGCTGAGGACGATCCTGAGGACGTTCGCGCTGAAGACGAAGTTGAAGCGTAGTCTTCGCTAAGACTTTTTATACTTCTTGAATCGTAGGAAAACACCGCACTGTTGGAGGGGTTGAAGAAAACAAGTTCCGAAGTTCTGAGGAAGTGCTCAATTAGGAATCCTGAAGAAAAACCCTGAGGAAATCTCCTGCAGTAGAAGTTCAGTTCCTCGGGTGTCTGAGACCTTGTTCTTCAGGACACTGAGGAATCTGTCTTCGGTTGAGGAGTCTGGAGACTGCGGGTGCAGTTCTCCTGAAGAGAGAGTTAACTCCTGCGGTAGAAGTTCAGTCCTCGTGTGTCTGAGACGTTGCTCTTCAGGACACTGAGGTAACTAACTTCGGTTGAGGAGTCTGGAGAGAGAATACTTTTACCGTGCCACATGTTGCGTGGTGAGAGGCTAGAACTTGTCTAGCAACGGTCATTTCCGAGGGCATGAGAGTAATTGCATGCATGGGCATTTATGTCCTTTCACCTCGGGTTGCTCCGCGGCTATAAATAGCCACCCCCAGCCCCATTTTTGGGTTGGCTGCTCCGAGAGAAAAACTGACACTTGTCATTTGAGAGCAACCCACCTCTGAGGAAACTGAAGAACCTATGTGAGGAAATCCACCAGCCTGAGTAGTTGAGCATTTCTGAGGAAGTCGGTTCGAGTGATCCGAAGCTTTTTACTCTTGAAGACTGTGATCTTCCAGCCGGTGTAGAAGTCTTCAGTCTGAGCAAGTCAAGATGCAATTGTGACTTCCCGGAGTGACTGAGTCGGTGAAGGTTTCGGGAGTCTACCTTGAAGACTCACCTGAGTTATTGGACGGAGTCTGAGGACTTTAGTTCAAGGAGAACAAGGTGAAGACTATGTCTTCTGAGTTGAATCTCAGCCTCTCCAGCCAGACGTAGAGTTGTCACAGCAACTTGAACTGGTCTACCAAATCAATGTCTTCAATCTCTGGTGCTATCTCTTCAACCTCTTAAGCTTCAGTATTTGCTATGTTGACTTCTTATGCTTCAGCTCTCCCTCCGCTCTTTGTCTTCATACTATGCATCTGAAGCACTTCTGCTTATCTGAATTGATTTATTTCTGTTGCATTATGATGAGCTGCCCTAATGATTACATTCTGTGAAGTTTTATTTCTTCATCATTTTGGTTACTTCTTCAGCTTCATGATTGCTTCAGTCCTGAAGAAAACCAAAATCTGGTAGTAAAATTGAAAATCTCCCATTCACCCCCCTCTGGTCGATATATTGCACTTTCAATTGGTATCAGAGCAAGGTACTCCCTTGTTCTGTGTGATTCGGTTTAACCACCTGGAGTTTTAGTTATGTCGACCTCAGGTACAATGAGTGTTGCCTCATACTGCCCTATCTTCGACGGGACAGACTATCCATACTGGAAGAACAAGATGAGGATGCATCTTGAAGCCATTGACAAGGATCTGTGGGATATTGTTGATCAAGGCATTCCTGAAGCAAATTTGATGACTGCTCCTGAAGTTGTCAAGAAGAACTGGCAGCTTGATGCAAAAGCTCGAAGCATCATTGGTGGTCATCTCAACAAGGCCCAGTTCAACCGTATCAGTGGTCTGGATACTGCAAAGAAGATATGGACAAGACTGTCTAAAGTCAATGAAGGAGTCTCTGCTCAATGAGACTCACGGGTTGATACACTCCGCAGTCTCTTCAACAGGTTCAAGAGGCTGGACAATGAGCACGTGCAACAAACCTTTGACAGACTCACTGACATATCCAATGAACTTCAAGCATTAGGTGCCGCTGACATCAAAGACCATGAAGTTGTGAAGAAACTACTGAGGTCACTGGATGACTCATTTGAGTTCCTATCGCTGATGATTCAAGAAAGGCCTGACTTCAAGACTTTGGATCCAGCGGACATTCTCGAGCGCCTCAATGCTCATGAACTGAAGCTCTCCGAAAAACGAGATTTATACAGCACCACGCCTAAAGTCCGCGGGCTAAAAGCTAGAGCACGAAGAGTGTCCTCTGATGAAGAGTCTGAGGCTGATACTGATAATCCTGAAACTCTCAGCCGTGAACTTGCTCTCCTCACCAGAAAGTTCCAAAGATTCACGAAGAATAATCGCTTCGGAAATTCCTCAAGATCGTCCTCAAGAAAAAGCAAAGATGATGACTCTGTCGAAGCAAGAAAGAGAGTCTTCCACAAGTGCAAGAAACCTAGGCATTACATCGCTGAGTGTCCTTTATGGGAAAAGGAAGCTAGACTGAAGAAGAAGAAGAAGAAAGGGAAAGATGACAGTTCTGATGAAAATACAAAGAAGAAATCCTCAAGATCCTCAAAGTCTGCTGGATACAGGAACAACAGTTCCCGTAAGGCTCGCGCATATCTCGGCAAAGAATTGGACTCGGAAGAATCTGGTTCCAACCCTGATGCTGAGGAAGAAGAATCTGAAGAATCTGAGGGTGTGGCCGGTCTAGCTCTTTCCACGACGCTTGTCTCAAAGTCAATCTTCAGCACTGAGGAATATGGTCTATCACATGTTGATGATGAAGCTGAAGACACAACTCCTGCCTTTTGCTTCATGGCCAAGTCCTCCAAGGGAAAGACTGAATGGGTGATGGATAGTGGATGCACAAATCACATGACTGGTGACAGAAATATTCTTATGGAATCATCACTGAGTCCTTCTTCAAAGAAAACCATCACCTTCGCTGATAAAGGTAAAAGTAAGGTATTGGGTCTCGGCAGAGTGGCTATCTCTCGAGACCAACACATTGATAAAGTCATGCTTGTTGAATCCCTTGGATACAACTTGATGTCTGTATCTATGTTGTGTGATCTTGATCTCGCTGTTCTCTTCGGAAAACATGGTTGTATTGTCTTCATGGTTTGCAATAACTCCGTTGTCTTCAGTGGGGTTAGGAAAGGTGACCTGTATATTGTAGATTTCTCTGAAGGTCCTCAGGTCGCTACATGCCTCATGGCAAGAGCCTCAGAGTGCTGGCTATGGCATCGAAGACTCGGCCACGCTGGAATGAGAAATCTTCAGAAGCTGGTACTGAAGAAACATGTCCTCGGGATTGAGGGAATCAGATTCTCAAAGGATCGGCTCTGTGGTGCTTGCGAAGCTGGAAAGATGACCAAGGCCAAGCACCCAGCGAAGACCATCATGACTACTACGAGACCACTAGAATTGCTTCACATGGATCTATTCGGTCCTCCAAAGTATTCAAGCTTTGGAGGTAATATGTATGGTCTTGTTATTGTTGATGACTTCTCACGATACACTTGGGTGCATTTTCTTCTCTATAAGTCAGAAACCCCAGCAATCCTCAAGCGCTTCACCCTGCGAGTCATGAACAACTACAACCTGAAGATCAAGCACATTCGAAGCGACAACGACACTGAGTTCAAGAACTTCGGTGTGGAAGAATTCCTCGATGACTTGGGAATCACTCATGAATTCTCTGCTCCCTACACTCCTCAGCAAAATGGAGTTGTTGAGAGGAAGAATCAAACCCTCATCGAGATGGCTCGCACGATGCTGGCTGAGTACAATACTCCACTCAAGTGGTGGGCTGAAGCAATCAACACTGCATGCCACATCGTCAATCGAGTGTATCTTCATAAGTTCTTCAATAAAACATCATACGAGTTAATGGTCGGTAAGAAACCCAATGTAAGTTACTTCAAAGTATTCGGTGCACCCTGCTGGATTCGTGATCCTCATCATGAGTCCAAATTTGCACCCAAAGCATGTGAGGGCTTCATGCTTGGTTATGGTATCAACTCGCACACCTACAGAGTCTTCAATATTAGTCATTATAAATTTTTCGAAACTGTAGACGTGCAATTTGATGAATCGGATGGCTCCCAAAGAGAGCACCTGTCACATGATTTAGGTGAAGCACCACCTGAAGAACAGATCAAGAAGATAGGTGCTGGTGACATCATTCCTGTGGATCATCCTGAAGAAATCCACATACCTCCTGCTCCTGAAGAACATCCAAATCCTGATAACGATCCATCTCCTGAGGCTCCTGATACCCCTGAAGCTCCCGAAGCACCTGAAGCTGATGCAAATGAATCTGACACCAGTGACGAAGATGCGCCTCAAGATCATCCTCCTCGACTTCCTCGTGTGGCAAATGAAGTTCAAGTGGACAAAATCCTCGCTGATGTCAACCTACCAGGTCCTCTTACTCGTGCAAGAGCTAATCGTATAGCTAACTTTTGTGGGCATTTCTCGTTTGTATCAATTTCAGAACCCACCAAAGTCACCGAGGCATTCCAAGAAGCGGAATGGATTCAGGCAATGCAAGACGAACTTCTTCAGTTTAAACCGAATGATGTTTGGGAACTTGTCAAACGTCCTAATCCTCGAGTTCACAATGTCATCGGCACGAAGTGGATCCACCGCAACAAACTCGATGAAGATGGACAAGTCATCAAAAACAAAGCCCGTCTCGTAGATCAAGGATATACTCAAGTCGAGGGGATCGACTTCGGTGAAACCTTCGCTCCTGTTGCTAGACTTCAGTCTATTCGTATCATGCTTGCATTCGCTAACCATCATAATATCAAGTTATATCAAATGGATGTGAAAAGTGCTTTCCTCAATGGTAATATCGAGGAAGAAGTATATGTTGCTCAACCTCCAGGGTTTGAAGACGCAAAGAAACCTGATATGGTGTGCAGATTGAAGAAAGCCCTCTGTCAGAACCCTCTGTTAGGTAATGTGCTAGGATCAAAGTAACCTTGCATCATGTCAAAATTTTCAAAAGGAATCTTTGAAATCAACTTCAAAATCAAATTGGGAGAAGGAAACCCCCCCCCAGATGAATTAATTCAAAAGGCCAGATAAAAATCTTCTCCAAAAATTCATGTTAGATTTTTGAAAAGTCTTATAAATGAGTGTGATCACATATCAAGTGATGTGGGACCCACCCCATGCTCATAGATTTTTCAAATATTCAAACAGTGCCTTGGAATTAAAGAAATACCCCTATTTGATTTAAGATTCAAATTATTTGAATTTTAAAAATGTTGAAACTTTATAAGTGGCTAGTCTATTTTATTATGAGGCCACATAAAAATTTTCAGCATTTAATAAAATGCCTAGCTATTTATTTTAGCTGAGAAAAACAAATGACAGAACAGAAAAAATAGAAAAGGAAGCAGAATCCTTACCTGGCGCCTAGGCGGAGCCGGCCCACCCAGCCCAGCCGGCCCACAGGGGCAGCGGGGTCTTCTTCCCCGTCCCGCGCCTCCAAGCTGCTCGGTGGAATGCCACCGAGTCAGCCGGGGATGACACGTCGTCGTCGAAGACCTTCCAGGCCGCCCCGTGCCCTCTTCTCGCGCCTGGAGACGCCCTGAAGCTTTCCCCCTCCATTCTCCCGCTCCACGAGCTCCCTCCTCTCCTCTCTCGCCCGATTCGTCGTCGCCCGAGAAGAACGTCGGAGCGCCGTCGAGCCCCCGCATGACCACCGTGCTCCCCGCGACGCCTCGAGCTGTCCAGAGGAACCGCAGACGTCGTCTTCATCAGTCTGCAGAAGGAATCGGAGCCAGACGCTTCCACGAGCTCGCTAGCTTCGTCGTCTTCGTCGCCGGCCGCCGTGGATCGACCTCGAATTCCGGCCGCACCAGAGCTTCCCCGAGCAAGCCGCCGCTCCAGTTAGACTCAGGGTGAGCTCACGGTCAAAACCCCTCTTTCTCCCCTCTCGATTGCTTCCTCTAGCCGGATCCGCCATGGGAACCCGAGCACCTCGCCGCCATGGTCGTCGCCCTCCTCGCTCCAGTGCTTGTCGTGAAGCTCCAGTGCACGCGTTTGACTCCTGCGTGTGCTAGCATTCGAACGCGCCCCGAATCGACTCAAACCGTGCACTACAGCAACATCTGCGACCTCGCCGCCGTTCTGTTGCCGCCGGAGACGTCGTCACCGTCGACTCCGAGCTCCCCGTGACCCCCTGTTGCTTCTAGACGACGCGGACGACGACGCTGCACCCTTTGGTGGTCTCCTCTTCCCCTCCCGTGGCCTCTAGCAGATTCCGGCGAGTAGCCGCCGTGGCCAGGCCGCCGGCGTTTAGCCGCCGGTGGGTTAGCCACTAATCACCCGCCTAATGACCCCCTAGGTCACTGACCAGTGGGCCCAGTGGCTTAATTAAGCCACTGGATTAATTAACCCCACGGTTTTTTTCATCCAGCCACTGACAGGTGGGACCCCCTTGTCAGCCCCCCCCTGACGTCAGCCTGGCGCATTAAATCTATTTAATGAATTTCCAGAGATTATTTAAATTAAAGAAATTCCAGAAATTCCAGAAAATACCCCAAACTTTGGAAATTCATAGAAAATTCATATTAACTCCAAATTGGACAAATAATATATGAAAAATGATCAGGAGAAAATTATCTTTCCAAATATGCAAGTTTCAACAATGTTGGAGTTGATTTTAAAATGGGACCAGTAGCATATGTCATTTGGTTTATTTGAAAATTAATTCAAATTCAAATCAAATGATTTTGCAACTTGGACCATAGAATTATTCTACAATTCAACCACACATTAGAGGCATATCATACACATTTGAAGATGATTCAAAATGATCAAAAAACGTCACATGCAACTTGGTTAATTTGAATTCAAATGTGGAGTTTGAATTTGCAATTCAATTTGCAATATACTCCATTTAAATGGAATTGCTTCACACATCAAAGCATGTACATCAAGATTCAAACTTCCATCATGTGTTTGTGCATCGTATTTACTTTGCTACTTTGCTTGTTGTTTGTCGAGTAGAGGTGGAATCGGAGCAGGAGGCTGCCCCCTTCGTTGAAGACCCAGAACCCGAACCTCGTCAGCAAGGCAAGCAAACCCCCATTGATCATGTCGATAAAATCCCACTTCCCTCTCATGTCTCGCTTATGCATTGTTTAGGATGATTACCATGATACGTTTCTACCGCATAGGTGAACCCATTCCTTTGCATGACCTATCATTTTGTCACAGGAGTAAGCAAACCACAATCCTAGCAAATGTAGGAGTTGTTTGATATCATGTGGCCCCTGCAAATGTTATCTCTTATTGCATGCTTAGTATGATACCATGTTGTTACTGTGATGTGAGTCGGGATGGGAATGATCATGTTGATGTTGGTAGAAAAGTGTTGGTGAATCGACCCTAATACAAGGTGAACGATGAGAGGCTGTGTAGGAGTACACGGTGGGTTGTCTCGTTGAACACCGCCCTAGTACGAGTTCTTGTGTGGTGATCCAAGATGAAGAGTACAACCACACATTGGGCTCACTGACCCCTCTCAACTTACTAACGCATCCCTTTCAATGTCCAGATGTCGCAATATTCCGGAGTTCTGGTAGGTCTGTGGCCTGGCTGCTAAGTGAGAGAACGGCTCATCCGAGACCGGCTTATGCACCACGCACACATCACTTGGGTCCACTTCAGTAAACCGGCCGGGTTCACGATTGTGGTAACCAACCCAAGTACGCGGCTTTCTCGGACTAGATCGGCTATGAGGTAACAGTTGTGGTGAGCATCCTCGCCGACACTTCTTGAACGGTGTCGAGTACATAGGCGGTAAATAATGATCATGTGTGTGTAGCGGTACACCCCTGCAGGGTTAACAAAACTATTCGAATAGCCGCGTCCGCGGTTATCGACTGCTTGGAAAGCTTAGCTTGATTATTAGACAACTTGAACTGGATACTTCTAAAACACACCAAGATAAGTGTGAGTGCTATGGCGTGCTTTCTCGTGGGGAAGTCGAGGAAGGCACCATAGTGGTGTAATTGGTTGGAGAATGTAGTGGACTCGTGTACGCTTCTTACCTCAAAGTCTGGTACTCGTAGTTCAGGATTAGCCAAGTCAAAGCTGGCACTTCTGCAAGTGAACCCCACCTCCCTTTACCTTGATACATATGCATGAGTAGTATAGCTCCTATGTAAGTCTTGCTGAGTACGACTTTGTACTCACGTTTGCTTAATCTATGTTTTAGATGATGCCACTGACCCCGAAGGTGGCTTCTTCATCGAGCTGGACGACTGAAGACCAACTAGTCTAGTCCCAGTCAGACGACTGGTTTCCCTCGTGGAGGGCTTGTGTTTAAATAAGGCTTCTTAAGCCATTTGTTAAACTTGTCTGTACTCAGACATAATTTGCTTCCGTTTGTGTTGTAATGTTGGATCACATGTTTGTGATCTCTGTTTGCACTCTATAAGAGTTATCAATAAAATTGTACACTTTGTAGAGAATTGCAATGGTACCTGTTGTTCATACAAGGCATGTGTGTTGCGTGTATGTTTATAACATGCATGTCTTTGTATGGGTTTTCGAGACCTTAGTTGTGTTCTGGCTGGCGGTCTTTCATACACCAAGTGGCCCTTAGATGTGCGCAGCTTGGGGCATCGCGATGCGATTGTTCGAGACTCCGTCTCGTGCACACTTTGTGGTATGATCGAGCCCGCCCTAAACCCCGACTAAGTGATCGGGCTGGAGTAAGTCTATGTAAGAGTTTTGATATAGTTGATAGTATGGTTGAGGCGACTTGTCTTTGAATATGCGAGTTCACCACCCATATCATTAGACTTGTGTGCGGACGATGAGGACCCATCTCAGTTGATCATCCGGCCTGGATGGGATGCCCCTCACGTACGATGCTTTCCGAGAACGTTCTGTGCTTGGCCTTGTCTGCTTAGACAAGTGGGTACGGTTCTCGGCTCTCCATATGACTATGTCTTAGCTGTACTTGCATACGCTAACCCCGGGTCCCGACAGACTTGGTATCAGAGCAGGACTGACTGTAGGACTAGTAGCCTTGGCCGAAGTCGAGTCTAGCTTGCTATAGTTATATAGTTACTCTGGGTATATAAGGGAATAACGTAAGGCTTCTTTTTTCTCCTTACCCCCTTCGTTCTGAGTTCTGAGTCATCCTCATCTTATTCTACGGGAAGATAGGACTAGGCTCTCCTATGTCTGATTAGAACATCTCGTTGTTTGCTTCCTTGTAGCCGTAGGAAAGTTTTGATCGGTTTGTTAGAGTGGTTATGCTCCCTGTTTTATTACATCGTATGTAAGTGTTGTTTCCATGTTGGAAGAAATTGTCATTTCTTACAATTACAGCCGTTATGTTGTCCGAGTCATTCCAGGTTTATCTCATAATCTGATGCATTTGCAAACTCCTTTCTGTTTCAGATGGCAGATCTTCACCCTCAGAAAATTGTTCGTTTGACCAGGTGCCTCGGTGTGCGTGGCCATCCCGCCACGTTGATCGAGATGATGTCCTATGTGGGATATCGGTGGTACCCTGAGTACACCATCGAGGAACAGTTCCACGACTTCAACCAGACGCAGTTCCACTGCATTGTTCGGATCTACCCGCACCACGTTGGAGTCACTCAGCCTATCCACTTTGGACATGGCATTGGCATTACCGAGAACATGGCTGTGCAGGATGCTGCATACTCATGTATGACACTGCTGAGAGAGGAGCACACTTTGCTGAGAGAGACCTCTTTCCGCTATATCCCTGCTGCACTTCCAGGAGAAGAGGGATATTACACCGGACTCTACTCAGATCACTCTGCAGAGGATCCCGCACTTCAGATGACTGCTAGGTTTGCTAGTGACAGAGATCGTGATGCACGCGCTCTCCGTTTCGAGCTCCACGCCACCCGTGTTCGTCTGTATCGAGCACTGACACTCTTGGCACCCTTTGTGAGTGTGGGATCAGTTGAGTTTGATGCGATCTACCCAGTGAGGACTCAGATGCCTTCTCGAGTTGCTTGGCCCGAGATTGGAGGCATTTTTCCACCCCGTGGTCCTTTGCTTCCACCCTACGCTGGACCTAGGCCCCATCCTTGCCCAAATGGATATCAGGGTCCACAAGCCTCCGTGTTTTCCGATGGTCACCTCCAGCTACCGGGATACGCGGGTAACTTTTATGAGGACTACTATGGAGATGGAGATGAGTGAGACCGCCTGTGGTCTTACTTAGTGTTGATGTAGTAGCATCGTAGTGTATTGTAAGCAAGGTGTCTACGTTCCAGAGGCTTAGATAAATAATGTATAGGAAGTCAGAGTGCCTCTGAAGGATGTATCATCTTCATCACGTTTGTATTAGCTTGGTGCTTGTACTAAAACGATGTATGGTTTGTATGACAGCTTGTGAATATATGGCTTGTATGCTTTATCACCATGTTGTCAAGATGATTACTTCCTTTGCTCTGTAATCCTTCCAGTACTTCAATACCTTGTTTAGACTCTCCCAATCAACTCTATTTGACTTTGGTTTTTCCATCAGGATGTCTCAAGGAACCCGTGGCCAGGTTGGTCGGAACCAGGGTCGTGGGAATGACCAGGAGGAAGACAACCTTCCACCCCCACCCACGATGGCTCAGGTTCTGATGGAGGTCGAGAGGAACCGCCGAGACTCTCACCACCTACTGGAAGTCATTGCTCGCAACACCACTCAGCAGCGCAATGAGTTGGTGTCCCTGAACGACTTCATCCGACTTCATCCCCTAGTTTTTAGTTACTCCACCGAGCCCCTTGACGCCGATGACTGGCTTCGCAGCATCGAGAGGAAGCTCCAAGAAGGCCGTGTTGCAACTGGTGACAAGGTCAGCTATGCCACCTATCACCTCGAAGGTGCAGCTAGCTCTTGGTGGGAGAACTTTCTGAATATGCGTCCCGTTGGACCGCCTGCATCTTGGGAGGAGTTCTCCACGTCCTTCCGTGAGAACCACATTCCCAAAGGTCTTATGGACCGCAAGAGTGAGGAGTTCTGCAACCTCACTCAAGGCAGAAGGACCGTTGACGAGTTTAGTCGTGAGTTCAACCGACTTGCTCGTTATGCAACCGAAGAAGTCTCCACCGACTCCAAGAAACAAGAGAGGTTTCGTCGTGGCCTCAACACTGGACTTCGTCGTGAGCTCAATCTTCATGACTTTGCCACCTTCCAGGTCCTTGTCAACAAGGCCATCAAGGCAGAGGACATGAACACCCCCAACGACTTTCGCAAACACCCCAGAGATGATGGTTCATCCAGTTCTGGCTCCCAGAAGCGCAAGATCTGGATCCCAAACAACATGTTCCGCCAGAACAACCCACCTAGGCCATCCTATGTGGCGCCTCGTCCACCAACCCAGTTCCACCCAGCTCCACCAAACAACCCAGCTCCACGAACTGTTTTCGGATCCTGTTACAAGTGTGGTCAGGCAGGCCACTATTCTCGTGAGTGTCCCCAGAACCAGATCCAGCATCAGAATGCTCCACCATGTGCCGGAGGCAACAACAACAACAATGGTCGTGGCAAGCCACCCCCGAAGGTCTACACCGCCAAACCCGCTCCTCCCGCCACTCGTGGACGTGTGAACCAGATCGCCGCCGAAGAGACTGGCGACACCACTGACGTCATTCTTGGTACGCTCCCAGTCAATTATGTTCCTACTTCCGTTCTTTTCGACCCAGGAGCATCTCATTCATTCATGTCGGAAAGTTATGCACTTCGTCATGAGTTAACCTTTATTGAATTGTCCACCCCAATGATTATTCAAACTCCAGGGTCAAGATGGCAAACTAATAGAGTAAGCCATGGTAATCAAATTGCAATTGAGGGTTTAGTATTCCTTGCTTCACTCATAGCCCTCAAGTCTTCAGACATTGATGTCATCCTTGGCATGGATTGGCTATCAAGACAGAATGCCTACCTGGATTGCAAAGGCAAATCCGTGAAACTCACCCACCCTTCAGGCAAAACCGTCAACTATAGCTCACCCAGAACAAGAACCCAAGTGCATTCCTTGAATGTACTTCCCCTTCCCGAACTTGAAGATATTCCGGTGGTTCGTGACTTCCCGGATGTCTTTCCTGAAGAGCTGCCGGGAATGCCACCCGACAGATGTGTAGAGTTTATAGTGGATCTTGCCCCAGGAACCGCACCAATTTCTAGACGCCCATACAAAATGGCCCCACGTGAGTTAGCTGAGCTTAAAACCCAACTGGAAGCTTTGTTGGAGAAAGGCTTCATCCGCCCTAGCTCATCGCCATGGGGTTGCCCCGTTCTGTTCGTAACGAAGAAAGATGGAACAGAAAGGATGTGCGTAGACTATCGCCCGCTAAATTTAGCGACGATAAAGAACAAGTACCCATTGCCCAGGATCAATGATCTTTATGATCAACTTGCAGGATCCTCTGTCTTCTCCAAGATGGATTTGAGATTAGGTTATCATCAAATCAAGATCCGAAACGAGGACATTCCCAAAACGGCTTTTACTACTCGTTATGGTCTTTACGAGTACACCGTCATGTCTTTTGGTTTAACCAATGCCCCCGCCACTTTCTCATGCATGATGAACTCGATCTTCATGGAGTATTTGGACCAGTTCGTCGTGGTTTACCTCGATGACATCCTTATATACTCGAAGAACGAAGAAGAACATGCCGAACACCTAAGGCTGGTATTGATGAAACTTAGAGAGCATCGCCTGTATGCTAAATTCTCCAAGTGTGAATTCTGGCTACCAGAAGTGACCTACTTAGGCCACGTGATTTCTGCAAAAGGCATTGTTGTGAATCCCGAGAGAGTTTAGGCCGTCCTTGACTGGACTCCACCTGAATCGGTCAAGCAAGTTAGGAGTTTTCTTGGCCTAGCCAGCTATTGCCGTCGCTTCGTCGAGAACTTTTCTAAAGTTGCAAAGCCTCTAACTGAACTCCTCAAGAAAGATAAGAAATTCCTATGGACTCCCAAGTGCGAGGAATGCTTTCAAGAGCTAAAAAGAAGATTGACTTCTGCACCCGTACTTGCACCTCCAGACACCAAAAAGGATTTCGAGATCTATTGTGATGCATCACGGCAAGGGTTAGGATGCATACTTCTGCAAGATCGACATGTGGTAGCTTATGCTTCATGCCAGTTTTTGCCACATGAAGAGAACTATCCTACCCATGACCTTGAACTCACTGCCGTAGTTCATGCCCTAACAACTTGGCGACATTACCTCCTTGGTAACCGTTGCGAGATTTATTCCGACCACCAAAGCCTCAAATACATTTTCACCCAGCCAGATCTTAATCTCAGGCAAAGACGCTGGATTGAGTTGATAAAAGATTACGACGTAGTAATTTCTTACACCCCAGGCAAAGCCAATGTCATGGCTGATGCACTAAGTCGTAAGTCGTATTGTAACAACCTCATGTTACAACAGTATCAACCACTTCTTCATGAGGACTTTCGCAAGCTCAACCTTGAAATTGTTCCTCATGGCTATCTTTCTACCTTGGTGGCGAAACCAACTCTTGAGGATCAAATCATAGTTGCCCAAAGGCGTGCACGAGGTGTTCGCCGGATCAAGGAGAACATTGCTAGCGGAGTTGCTAAATGTTTCTCCACAGATAGCAAAGGAACGGTATTCTTTGAAAATCGTTTGGTAGTACCTAAGAATAGGGAACTAAGGCAACTCATCCTCAAGGAAGCCCATGACACACCCCTCTCGATTCATCCCGGTAGCACAAAAATGTACCGAGATCTACGCCGGAGATTTTGGTGGACTAGGATGAAGAGAGACATTGCTCAATTTGTTGCCGAATGTGATGTTTGTCGTCGCATTAAGGCAGAACATCAAAGACCTGCTGGTACACTTCAACCTTTGTCTATTCCCGAGTGGAAATGGGACAAAGTCGGTATGGACTGCATCACCGGCTTTCCAAAAACCCAGAAAGGAAACAATGCCATCTTCGTTGTCATAGATAGGCTTTCCAAAGTTGCTCACTTCCTTCCGGTTCGCGAGTCTATAACTGCTAGCCAGTTAGCGGACTTGTACATCTCTAGAATTGTATCCCTTCATGGTGTTCCTTTGGAAATCAATTATGATCGCGGTAGCCTTTTCACCTCTAGATTTTGGGGAAGCTTTCAGAATGCTATGGGAACTCATCTCTCCTTTAGTACAGCTTTCCATCCTCAGTCTAGCGGTCAAGTCGAAAGGGTTAACCAAATTCTTGAAGACATGCTCAGAGCTTGTGTTATCTCATTCGGAAAGAATTGGGAGAAGTCTCTTCCATTTGCCGAATTTGCTTATAACAATAGTTTTCAATCTAGTCTGAACATGGCTCCTTTTGAACTCCTATATGGACGACGATGTCGAACACCTTTAAACTGGTCAGAAACCGGTGAAAGACAATTCTTTGGACCGGACATGATCAAGGAAGCAGAAGAGCAAGTTCGCATTGTTCGTGATCAATTGAAAGCAGCCCAGTCTCGTCAGAAAAGCTACTATGATCGTCATCATAGGCAAGAGAGCTACAATCTGGATGAGAAGGCTTACCTTCGGGTTACTCCTCTGAAGGGAACCCAACGTTTTGGTATCAATGGCAAGTTGGCCCCATGTTACATCGGACCTTTCCGCATTATTGCTAAACGTGGAGAAGTTGCCTACCAACTTGAACTACCTCCGCACCTCTCCCGAGTACATGATGTATTCCATGTGTCCCAACTCAGGCGTTGCTTCAAGGACCCCATCCGCGAAGTCGACCATGAAACGCTTGATCTCCAAGATGACCTTTCTTATCGAGAATACCCCGTTCGTATTCTTGATTCCGCAGAGCGTGTCACTCGTCGTCACAAGATTAGGTTTCTGAAAGTGCAATGGTCACACAACTCTGAAAGAGAAGCTACGTGGGAAAGAGAAGACCGTCTCAATGCCGAGTACCCCACCTTCCTCCCGCAGACTTCTGAATCTCGGGACGAGATTATGTTGAGTGGGGGCGAGTTGTCAGAACCCTCTGTTAGGTAATGTGCTAGGATCAAAGTAACCTTGCATCATGTCAAAATTTTCAAAAGGAATCTTTGAAATCAACTTCAAAATCAAATTGGGAGAAGGAAACCCCCCCAGATGAATTAATTCAAAAGGCCAGATAAAAATCTTCTCCAAAAATTCATGTTAGATTTTTGAAAAGTCTTATAAATGAGTGTGATCACATATCAAGTGATGTGGGACCCACCCCATGCTCATAGATTTTTCAAATATTCAAACAGTGCCTTGGACATAAAGAAATACCCCTATTTGATTTAAGATTCAAATTATTTGAATTTTAAAAATGTGGAAACTTTATAAGTGGCTAGTCTATTTTATTATGAGGCCACATAAAAATTTTCAGCATTTAATAAAATGCCTAGCTATTTATTTTAGCTCAGCAAAACAAATGACAGAAAATAAAAAATAGAAAAGGAAGCAGAATCCTTACCTGGCGCCTAGGCGGAGCCGGCCCACCCAGCCCAGCCGGCCCACAGGGGCAGCGGGGTCTTCTTCCCCGTCCCGCGCCTCCAAGCTGCTCGGTGGAATGCCACCGAGTCAGCCGGGGACGACACGTCGTCGTCGAAGACCTTCCAGGCCACCCCGTGCCCTCTTCTCGCGCCTGGAGACGCCCTGAAGCTTTCCCCCTCCATTCTCCCCCTCCATGATCTCCCTCCTCTCCTCTCTCGCCCGATTCGTCGTCGCCCGAGAAGAACGCCGGAGCGCCGTCGAGCCCCCGTGTGACCACCGTGCTCCCCGCGACGCCTCGAGCTGTCTAGAGGAACCGCAGACGTCGTCTTCATCAACCTGCAGAAGGAATCGGAGCCAGACGCTTCCACGAGCTCGCTAGCTTCGTCGTCTTCGTCGCCGGCCGCCGTGGATCGACCTCGAATTCCGGCCGCACCAGAGCCTCCCCGAGCAAGCCGCCGCTCTAGTTAGACTCAGGGTCAGCTCACGGTCAAAACCCCTCTTTCTCCCCTCTCGATTGCTTCCTCTAGCCGGATCCGCCATGGGAACCCGAGCACCTTGCCGCCATGGTCGTCGCCCTCCTCGCTCCAGTGCTCGTCGTGAAGCTCCAGTGCACGCGTTTGACTCCTGCGTGTGCTAGCATTCGAACGCGCCTCGAATCGACTCAAACCGTGCACTACAGAACATCTGCGACCTCGCCGCCGTTCTGTTGCCGCCGGAGACGTCGCCGCCGTCGACTCCGAGCTCCCCGTGACCCCCTGTTGCTTCCAGACGACGCGGACGACGACGCTGCACCCTTTGGTGGTCTCCTCTTCCCCTCCCGTGGCCTCTAGCAGATTCCGGCGAGTCGCCGCCGTGGCCAGGCCGCCGGCGTTTAGCCGCCGGTGGGTTAGCCACTAATCACCCGCCTAATGACCCCCTAGGTCACTGACCAGTGGGCCCAGTGGCTTAATTAAGCCACTGGATTAATTAACCCCACGTTTTTTTTCATCCAGCCACTGACAGGTGGGACCCCCTTGTCAGCCCCCCCCCCCCCCTGACGTCAGCCTGGCGCATTAAATCTATTTAATGAATTTCCAGAGATTATTTAAATTAAAGATATTCCAGAAATTCCAGAAAATACCCCAAACTTTGGAAATTCATAGAAAATTCATATTAACTCCAAATTGGACAAATAATATATGAAAAATGATCAGGAGAAAATTATCTTTCCAAATATGCAAGTTTCAACAATGTTGGAGTTGATTTTAAAATGGGACCAGTAGCATATGTCATTTGGTTTATTTGAAATTAATTCAAATTCAAATCAAATGATTTTGCAACTTGGACCATGGAATTATGCTACAATTCAACCACACATCAGAGGCATATCATACACATTTGAAGATGATTCAAAATGATCAAACAACGTCACATGCAACTTGGTTAATTTGAATTCAAATGTGGAGTTTGAATTTGCAATTCAATTTGCAATATACTCCATTTAAATGGAATTGCTTCACACATCAAAGCATGTACATCAAGATTCAAACTTCCATCATGTGTTTGTGCATCGTATTTACTTTGCTACTTTGCTTGTTGTTTGTCGAGTAGAGGTGGAACCGGAGCAGGAGGCTGCCCCCTTCGTTGAAGACCCAGAACCCGAACCTCGTCAGCAAGGCAAGCAAACCCCCATTGATCATGTCGATAAAATCCCACTTCCCTCTCATGTCTCGCTTATGCATTGTTTAGGATGATTACCATGGTACGTTTCTACCGCATAGATGAACCCATTCCTTTGCATGACCTATCATTTTGTCACAGTAGTAAGCAAACCACAATCCTAGTAAATGTAGGAGTTGTTTGATATCATGTGGCCCCTGCAAATGTTATCGCTTATTGCATGCTTAGTATGATACCATGTTGTTACTGTGATGTGAGTCGGGATGGGAATGATCATGTTGATGTTGGTAGAAAAGTGTTGGTGAATCGACCCTAATACAAGGTGAACGATGAGAGGCTGTGTAGGAGTACACGGTGGGTTGTCTCGTTGAACACCGCCCTAGTACGAGTTCTTGTGTGGTTATCCAAGATGAAGAGTACAACCACACATTGGGCTCACTGAACCCTCTCAACTTACTAACTCATCCCTTTCGATGTCCAGATGTCGCAATAGTTCGGAGTTCTGGTAGGTCTGTGGCCTGGCTGCTAAGTGAGAGAACGGCTCATCCGAGACCGGCTTATGCACCACGCACACATCACTTGGGTCCACTTCGGTAAACCGGCCGGGTTCACGATTGTGGTAACCAACCCAAGTAGGCGGCTTTCTCGGACTAGATCGGCTATGAGGTAACAGTTGTGGTGAGCATCCTCGCCGACACTTCTTGAACGGTGTCGAGTACAAAGGCAGTAAATGATGATCATGTGTGTGTAGCGGTACACCCCTGCAGGGTTAACAAAACTATTCGAATAGCCGCGTCCGCGGTTATCGACTGCTTGGAAAGCTTAGCTTGATTATTAGACAACTTGAACTGGATACTTCTAAAACACACCAAGATAAGTGTGAGTGCTATGGCGTGCTTTCTCGTGGGGAAGTCGAGGAAGGCACCATAGTGGTGTAATTGGTTGGAGAATGTAGTGGACTCGTGTACGCTTCTTACCTCAAAGTCTGGTACTCGTAGTTCAGGATTAGCCAAGTCAAAGCTGGCACTTCTGCAAGTGAACCCCACCTCCCTTTACCTTGATACATATGCATGAGTAGTATAGCTCCTATGTAAGTCTTGCTGAGTACGACTTTGTACTCACGTTTGCTTAATCTATGTTTTAGATGATGCCACTGACCCCGAAGGTGGCTTCTTCATCGAGCTGGACGACTGAAGACCAACTAGTCTAGTCCCAGTCAGACGACTAGTTTCCCTCGTGGAGGGCTTGTGTTTAAATAAGGCTTCTTAAGACATTTGTTAAACTTGTCTGTACTCAGACATAATTTGCTTCCGTTTGTGTTGTAATGTTGGATCACATGTTTGTGATCTCTGTTTGCACTCTATAAGAGTTATCAATAAAATTGTACACTTTGTAGAGAATTGCAATGGTACCTGTTGTTCATACAAGGCATGTGTGCTGCGTGTATATTTATAACATGCATGTCTTTGTATGGGTTTTAGAGACCTTAGTTGTGTTCTGGCTGGCGGTCTTTCATACACCAAGTGGCCCTTAGATGTGCGCAGCTTGGGGCATCGCGATGTGATTGTTCGAGACTCCGTCTCATGCACACTTTGTGGTATGATCGAGCCCGCCCTAGACCCCGACTAAGTGATCGGGCTGGAGTAAGTCTATGTAAGAGTTTTGATATAGTTGATAGTATGGTTGAGGCGACTTGTCTTTGAATATGGGAGTTCACCACCCATATCATTAGACTTGTGTGCGGACGATGAGGACCCATCTCAGTTGACCATCCGGCCTGGATGGGATGCCACACACGTACGATGCTTTCCGAGAACGTTCTGTGCTTGGCATTGTCTGCTTAGACAAGTGGGTACGGTTCTCGGCTCTCCATATGACTATGTCTTAGCTGTACTTGGATACGCTAACCCCGGGTCCCGACACCCTCTATGGACTGAAGCAAGTCCCTCGGGCTTGGTATGACACACTAAGGGACTTCCTCATCAGCAAGGGTTTCAAATCTGGTTCCCTCGATCCAACTCTTTTCACAAAACGATATGATGATGCATTATTCATATGTCAAATTTATGTTGATAACAAAATATTTGGATGCACTAACAAGAAATACAGTGAAGAATTTGCATTCTTGAAGAGTGAACAGTATCAGATGTCCATGATGGGCGAACTGAAGTTCTTCTTAGGGCTCCAAATTCGTCAACAACGCAACGGCATATTCATCTCTCAGGAGAAGTACCTCAAGGAGTGCCTGAGGAAATTCGAGATGCAAGACTGCAAGGGCATCAAGACACCGATGCCCAAAAATGGACAACTTGGCCCTGATGAAAATGGCAAGGACTACGATCAAAAGGTATACCGCTCCATGATAGGTTCTCTGCTATATCTATGTGCATCTAGGCCGGATATAATGTTGAGCGTTTGCATGTGTGCCCGATACCAAGCGGCACCACAGGAATCGCATCACCAAGCGGTGAAACAAATTCTTCGATATTTGGCTCACACCCCATCGCTAGGCTTATGGTATCCAAAAGGCACACAGCTGGATCTCGTCGGGTACTCAGACTCTGATTATGCTGGAGATCGAGTGGATCGGAAGTCTACCTCAGGAACATGTCATTTCCTCGGACGTTCTCTTGTGTGCTGGTCATCGAAGAAGAAGAACTGCGTCTCCCTCTCCACCGCTGAAGCTGAATACATTGCTGCTGGCGCTAGCTGCTCACAGCTTCTTTGGATGAAGCAAACTCTGAAGGACTACGACATCAACTTGAAGAAAGTACCACTGCTATGTGACAATGAGAGCGCCATCAAGATCTCTCAGAATCCAGTACAGCACTCGAGGACGAAGCATATTGAGATTCGGTATCACTTTCTTCGGGATCATGTATTGAAGGAAGATATCGTCATCAGCCACGTGAAGACTGAAGACCAACTTGCTGATATATTCACTAAGCCTTTGGATGAGAAGCGATTTAGCACTCTGAGGTGTGAGCTAAATATCTTAGATTCCTCAAACGTCCAGTGAATGGACACACATCCTAACGCTTAAACAATATTGAAGAATCCTGATGCACAACACACGATGCGTCCTACTCCTCAAATCATGAGGAACTACCTTGCTAAGTGTGAAGAAATTAACGTGGAATTGACTCAAGATCCATACGACAATTGTATGGTATCAAGTGTCTCATTCCCTATAAGGTGGGTAGCGCCACGGCCCAAACACCTCAGGATTGGTTGTTCCTCAACTTCCTCAGGATTTGTTGTCTCTCAACTTCCTCAGGATTTGAAGTCTTAATTACTGATGATTATCGTGTTTGTCCTCAACAGTGTTCACCTATAGTTATTGTTCTTCAACTTTTGCTTCTTCATCTAGGTGAACGTGATCGGACCCGTCCATCTATGCTCACTTATCTAATTTGTCTATCTCATATGCGAGACCATTTGTCTTCATCCTCACCCCATGTCCTCAAGTTCCTCAAATCACGGATTTTTTGTTACAACTGTATTCAATTTGTTGCGATTTTACCGCACGTCATGATTATCCACCATTAAGATAGCCACTGAGGATCCCAACAATCCGGGCCAATCTCGTCCACAAATTTCGCAACCCCCTCAGCCTTTCACCCCTCTATAAATAGCCCTCTACCCCCCCCCCCCCCTGGTCATTTCCCCCACCGCTTCTCTCACTCTCGCGCCGCCGCCCTTGAGCTCCTCAAGCTCGTGCGCTCACGTCGCCTGAGTTCGCTGCCGCCGGGGACGAAGACTTGTTGTTTCTCAGCATTCGCCTCAAGTCTGGTATGCTTATTCCTCAGTGGATTATTCCTCAGCGTATTATTCCTCAGTACTGTTGTGTCCTCAAGCCAGTTAAATCCTCAACTGTACTGCTATCTTTCTGAGACCTATACCTATGCCTCATTCCTTTGTTTTCCTCAGCCTATTCCTCATGAACGCATATAACCGTACCCCACTTCCCTCGCAACTTAATTCTGTCACAGGTACATGTCAGCTGAGGAATCGTATGGTTCTCATAGTCTCATTTCATTTGCAGCTCAGCTCGAACGTACAATTCCTCAGTCACCACCGCTGAAGAAAATGGCTCCTCGACGTAAGCACACTGATACCGCTAAAGACTTGCCCCCGAAGCTATATGAGAAGCTGAAGACTCCCGAACGTGAAACTGCTGATGATCGTAAGAAAAGAGTCCAGAAGATCACAAGAGAATGGGCCAAGCGTTGGGTGGCCTATCAATGGCTTAATCCTCAACATGAGGAAATGTTTGCAGTTAATCTGCCACTGAAGACCTTGGGTATCAAGGCTCGACCTCCACCTGCACCAGGCGTCATTCCTGATCCCACAACAATGCACACTCCTGAAGACTTTCCTGTGGCATATGAGCAGTACCTCAAGCGCACTCGTAGCCGTGTCAAGAATCTTGTCCGTTACTTGACTGCTTCAATCCAGATTCCGCCTCAGGATCTGTCTCAACCCAGACAACAACCTCCGCCTCAGCACCGCAAAAAGGCTCCTGGCATGAAACCCTCCCAGAAGACCTCAGCTAAGCCTCAAGTTGTTGGCTCCTCATGTCAACGCACGGATGGTGCTGCCCCCTCCTCAAGGATACGCACTGATGAATCTGGTGCTCCTGAGGCCTCAACCACAATGCCTCAGTCTCAGCTGAAGACCAAAACTGTTCTTCGACGCGGTCCTCGCCCCTCACCAAAGAAAACTGCTATGCGTGGCGCCATTCATCATACTCCTCAATCCTCTGATGATGAAGATGAATTTGAGGATTTGGCCGGCTTCGTCGCCACTGAAGCTGATAAGATTGAATATGTGCGTGCTGCGGCCAGACGCAAAGCTGAAGCAACGGGTTCAGAAATCCCGCTTCTCCTTGATCCCAAGAAGATCTTGGAGTACATTGAAATTTGGTCTGTCAAGCCTGACACTCCGCTTGATGATTTGGACATCCCTAAAGACATCAAGTTCTATGTTCAACAGTTCCTCATAAATGAGATTCATCAACGTGATCTTCAGAAACAGTTGAAGGCCAAACTGAAGAAAGTCCTCAGTGACTTCAAGAAGAAACCCATCACTGAAGTTACTCCTCAGGAGTTTACTGAGCATCAATGTGAAGTTCAACGCCTCAACATTGAGTTCGCTGCCAACCGTACTTATATTGGAAAATCCAAGGAACGCATCTCCCAACAAATGGCCAAGTTGATGAAGCTTCGACAGCCTGCTTCCTCAGTACCCACTGATGCCTCTGCCAAAAGCCTCAAGAGCATGCCTGAAGCCCAACCCTCAACTCCACCTGCTGCAAAGAAGCCTGCCATTGATGCTACACCACTTTCCTCAGCTCCTCCTACACTCAGGTCGCTGATACCACCGTTCACATTACTGCTGCCTCAACTCCACCTCAAAATCCTCAGCGCAGCTTAATCGTCTTCACTCCGCCCCATGCCGCAACACCCATTGTTCCCACTCCTTCGTCCCCACCACCACCAGTTATCACTGAGGTTGAAGACATGGACGTCGATATTATGGATGATGGAACTCCTCGCGTTCATGATGAGGACTATGGGCTGACAAACTCACCCACTCATACTGTCTTCTCACCTGAGCCTCAGTCCAACACCGTGACCGAGGTGCTTCCTGATACTTCTCTACAGTCTGAAGAATCAGTTGGTGCATCGTCCTCAGCTTCTGATGCTGATGACCCTGAAGCCACAAGTGCTCCCACAAATTCTGCTGCTGATACTGATGCTGCTGAACCTACCACTGCTAATCCTCAGCCCGACCCACCAGCCGCTGAAGCTGAGCAAAGCACAAATGCTCCTCCTGAAGCAAAAAAAAGTACAAATGATAATGCTGAAGCCTCAAAGGATGGCTCTGAAGACAAACAGGCCACATCACCTTGTCTTCCAAAGGACCTTGACACTTCTGTGCCTGTAGCATCTGTCGTGGTTCCGCCTCAGCCTCAAGCCTCTCTTCAGATTGAAGTGCCTCGAGCGCCTTCACCACCTCAAGGCCCAGTTCAAGCTAGGTCCTTGTGTCCAAAGCAAAAACAACCGTTCTTCCGTGATCTTGATGCTGATGATACCCCAAGATTTGATGCTACTGATTTATTCAATGCCATGAGTTTCTTCCAAGAGGGGATTCAAAATCCATATCACTCTGCTCCACCTCGAAAGCTGCTGAGGTTCTGGACTGCCACTCAAAAGAACTATTATGCTTCAGTGCTCTACAAGCAAAACAAATTGTTTCCTCATAAGCATATTCCTCTAATGGATATGGAAGCTCTTCCCTGCTTCAACAATGTGCTTCAAGATCTGCATCATGCCAAGCTGCTTCAGTTCTGCTCTGAATGCATCCACTGGAATGAAGAGCTTGTGCTTCAGTTTTATGCAACTTTATATGTTTCAGACGATCCTCTGGATATCAACACCTGGGTCCTCGAGTGGATGACTGAGCACCATCATTACACCATCACTGTTCCTGAAGCAATTGACATTCTTGAGTTGCCTCAGTGCACTTCCCCCGCTGCTTGCTCCTATGGGTCTCAACTTCTTCGAGATGACCTGATGAACATGCTCATGAAGCCTCAGGCCCCTGAAGCCCCAGCTTGCACAATGTTTCCCGTTTCTGAGCTTCTGTATCTACCCAGTACATTGTATCGGATTCTGGTGAAGACTTTTTGCCCCATTAAAGGCTATGAATCCACTGCTGAAGAAGTCATTGGCATCATGAAGAACATACTCCACAACCTCTGCATGTCTGGGCCAATCAACGTTCCTGACTTCTTCTTCAGAACTCTAGTTGATGCTGCACAGAATCCTCATATCCTGAAGCCATACGCACCATGGATCATGAAGCTCATCCGAGCCACGACTGGTATTGATTTTCAACCTGATCACCCGAATCATAGGACATATCTGCCGCCTGTCGAACTGCTTCAGCATACGATTGCTTCAAATAACAAGGGCAAAGGCATATTCTATGAAGAAGTTCTCCCGACCAATTCCCTTGGTGGAAACATTCGTCATCCTCAGTCTCGAACTACTGATGAAACAAGAACTCATGCCTCAACTGAGGATACAACTCAGGCTCGATTGATGACTGACCGAGAGCTTCTGATTATTCTTCATCAGAAGGTTGACCGCAATCATGATTGGGTGAAGCGTCAGTTTACTGAAATCCTCAGCGACATGGCTTAGACGCATTCTTCAGTGAAGAAAGTGCATCAGTATGCTCATCATACATATCAACATCTTGATGCCCTGATGAGAGAAGTAATCACCCCTGAAGACCTAGCAAAGTTGGAGCTTCAACAGCCTCCGATTCTTGCAATCAGACCCCCAAGGCAATTCAGACGCTGCACAACTCCGACTCCGGCCATGGATTCTTATTCTTCAAACCAGGAGATGACTGCTGAAGAAGCTGAAGACACAGCTGCCTGCCCTCACACTGCAACGGATTGCCTCAGGCGTGACTCACCTCAGCTTTGAAGCAACTTCAAAGGGGCGTTAGCTTCAGTTTTTTCCCTTTTTGTTCATTTATGACAAAGGGGGAGAAATATGTTAGTCTTCAAGCGGGTTTTAGTTATGGGGTTCTTCAGTTACAACTCTCGTTCTTCAGATTTTTTTTGTAAACGAGTTGTAAACTGTAATTTTGGTGTTTGCCTGATACTATTCCTCAGTTATCTCATGCTATTTCCTCAAGTTTATCATATATGCATGTGATTGTCTCTGCAAACACCTCTCTCAGTGCGTTGTTTAATTTCCTCAAACACTTCATTACATGCACCGCTTCAGAAATTCCTGGATATAGGGGGAGTTCCTCATATACCTCAAAATGCTTTAGATATTAAAAATTCTTCAACTCATATGCATATCCTCAAGGGGAGCTTCATTATATCCAACTTAATGATAGAAATGTTCTTCAAAGTTTTTATTCTTAAAACTCATAATTTTATCCCCGTTGAAGCTTAACCTGATTTTCATCAAATCACCAAAAAGGGGGAGATTGTAAGTGCATCAAGTGCCCTCCCCTTGAGGTTTTGGAGTTTGATGTCAAAACGGTTAAGGGACTGATGTGTTTGTGAGTATACACAGGAGAACAATCCCTGATGAGGTGTTTAACCACCAATGTCGACCCCCCAAAATGTTGAGGAACATTGGAGAAATCGGTGCGTTTCCTGAAGAATGAAGTTGCGCGAAATCCTGAGGAATCAGGATCCTGAAGCGTTCGGTTGAAGCTGAAGCTGAGGATGTTCGCGCTGAAGACGAAGTTGAAGAGTAGTCTTTGCTAAGACTTTTTATACTTCTTGAGTCGTAGGAAAACACCGCACTATTGGAGGGGTTGAAGAAAACCAGTTCCGAAGTTCTGAGGAAGTGCTCAATTAGGAATCCTGAAGAAAAACCCTGAGGAAATCTCCTGCAGTAGAAGTTCCGTTCCTCGGGTGTCTGAGACCTTGTTCTTCAGGACACTGAGGAATCCGTCTTCGGTTGAGGTGTCTGGAGACTGCGGGTGCAGTTCTCCTGAAGAGAGAGTTAACCTCTGCAGTAGAAGTTCAGTCCTCGTGTGTCTGAGATGTTGTTCTTCAGGACACTGAGGTAACTAACTTCGGTTGAGGAGTCTGGAGAGAGAATACTTTGACCGTGCCACGTGTTGCGTGGTGAGAGGCTAGAACTTGTCTAGCAACGGTCATTTCCGAGGGCATGAGAGTAATTGCATGCATGGGCATTTATGTCCTTTCACCTCGGGTTGCTCCACGGCTATAAATAGCCACCCTCGGCCCCATTTGTGGGTTGGCTGCTCCGAGAGAAAAACTGACACTTGTCATTTGAGAGCAACCCACCTCTGAGGAAACTGAAGAACCTATGTGAGGAAATCCACCAGCCTGAGTAGTTGAGCATTTCTGAGGAAGTCGATTCGAGTGATCTGAAGCTTTTTACTCTTGAAGACTGTGATCTTCCAGCCGGTGTAGAAGTCTTCAGTCTGAGGAAGTCAAGATGCAATTGTGACTTCCCGGAGTGACTGAGTCTGTGAAGGTTTCGGGAGTCTACCTTGAAGACTCACCTGAGTTATTGGACGGAGTCTGAGGACTTTAGTTCAAGGAGAACAAGGTGAAGACTATGTTTTCTGAGTTGAATCTCAGCCTCTCCAACCAGACGTAGAGTTGTCACAGCAACTTGAACTGGTCTACCAAATCAATGTCTTCAATCTCTGGTGCTATCTCTTCAACCTCTTAAGCTTCAGTATTTGCTATGTTGACTTCTTATGCTTCAGCTCTCCCTCCGCTCTTTGTCTTATTTCTATGCATCTGAAGCACTTCTGCTTATCTGAATTGATTTATTTCTGTTGCATTATGATGAGCTGCCCTAATGATTACATTCTGTGAAGTTTTATTTCTTCATCATTTTGGTTACTTCTTCAGCTTCATGATTGCTTCAGTCCTGAAGAAAACCAAAATCTGGTAGTAAAATTGAAAATCTCCCATTCACCCCCCCCTCTGGTCGATATATTGCACTTTCAGTCGGGACAACCGTTATCGTTGCCCCTTTCTGGGTGAGTCACGGACAACGACATCGGCCAGGACCACCAATACATCGGTGCTTGCCCTGCCATCCCACAAACTCTTGCGGTTACCAACAAGGTGAACTGTCTCCTTACCTTATATCGCATGTGCTCATGGAAGAGCTCGACTGTCGTACCACAGGGTATCTCACGGCCAACGAGCAAGGACCAGGCCCACGATGGTATCCGCCTGTCCTGTCGTCCCGATACAATCCCTGTGCGGGCACCGTTGGGTCACCCGAGTCCTTACTTGTAAGGACACTAGTTGATTCGAGTGCCTACCATCAAGTGAAACCAGGAGGAATCACCCTGGATGGTACACTTGAAGAGGTTCGACCGATAATTCAGCGGAATGAACTAAAGAGGAATATCCTCATATCATCCCGGTGGTGCTATGCTACCGAGCCGGCGACAAGAGTGAAATACGAGTCCATCCACTCGTAAGTTAAACTTGAAGCGAGTCGAAGAGTCTCGCCGTTGTAGGTTCCCTTGGGCGTCTGCTCTGTACCGTACCTGTTGCAGTTATAATAAATTATATCCGCGTCCACTCCTAGAGTGATCACGGCCCGCTATGTAATCCTAGTTGACTATCAATACACAGGGTTCACTACTGGATATAATATATATATTTAATTGGCAGAATAGGATAAAGGAAGGTACATCAAGGGGCGACAATGACAGGCTATGCAATTGAATAGGATTGTAACGTAGCAGTAGCAGCAATGCCTAGTGTAATAAATGTACGGAAATGTAGGCGATATCTAGGGAAGGAAAATGGGTTTGCTTGCATGGAAGCTCGACAGTAGGGGTACGGTCATCGATGAAGTAGTCGAACACAGCAACGTCGGCGGCGGTAGCGGTATCGAGGTCTATCGAATAAGAAGGGGGGAAGAAACAATAAATACAAGACAATAAAAGCAATACAAATACAATACAGGGCAGACGCATTGTGAACGCTGTTCTAACGTAGTACAAAGTTCTATGCTCGGAGCGGGAATTCATCCGGGGACGAAATACCGGCTTCGGATTATTACCGACAGACGGCCCGGAGGGGGAATGTCTCGTGTTTGTTGTGTTAGAGGGGGTGGTAGACATAGCAATAGCGTATTCGTATTTGTTATATTTTTCTGATCAATTTTCGTGTATAATTTTTTTTGAATCTGACTTACAGTTTAAAAGATATTTAAATTCAAAGTTTAAATAAATTAAATGAATTTTTGAATTTCTTTCATATAGTAAATAAGCATTATCCACAACAGTGGAGTTTGACTGGTCAACTGGCAAGGGGGGCCCACATGTCAGCCTCTGGATATTAAAACAATTCATTTTATTAATTAACTGGCAGTGGGGCCCACCTGTCATACAATGATTATTTTCATTAACTCGTTTAACTTAATTTCCTACAGGTGGGACCCAATTGTCAGTGACAGAGGCAACTAACAATTTTCTTAATTTAAACAAATGGCCCAGGGCCCACATGTCATAGACCCAAAGGGTTATTCCCTGCTAATTAAACGGAGATAATTAGTTAGGGGGTGAGGGTACCCATAAGTGACTGGGGTTACAATTGGTTTTATTAGCAGAGGGCATTTGCCAGAGGGCACGCCGGCGGCGAACTGTGCCATGGCGGCGACGTCAGTTTCGGCGAGGGGGTGGCACGGCAGCCAGCACGTGCGAGGCCACACGCGGCTGGGCACGGTGGGCGGGGCGGCCGAGGGCGCGGCAAGCAAGCAGCGGGTGCACGGCCAGGTCACGGGGAGCGTGGCCTTGGTGTCGCCTACAGGGAGAACGACGAGGTCCCGCGGCCGACTCCGGCGACCAAAACGCCAACGGATGGGTGGAATCGAACGTGGTGTTCCTCGCGCGCCCATAGGTGCAAAGAAATGGGCGGGGACGACCTCAAACAACGATAGCGGTGACTTGCGCGGCGGCCGCAGCGTGGTACTACGGGTTCGGCGACACAGAGCACCAAAAGAAGCGAGAGGAAGGGGGAAACGGAGTAGAGCTCACCGTGGAGCTCACTATCTGTTCGGGGAGGCGCTGGGAGGGTTGGGTGGCCGGAATTTCTCGGCAAGGCTGCGCAATCGTGGTGAGGGGCGCGACCCGATTCCAATGATGCGGGGCGTCTGGGCTCGATTCCCAGTTCGAGATGGCGTAGGCGACGACCAGGCGGCGATAGGAAACGACGGCTTTGGTTGGGGGCGCAGTGGCCGCGCGAGCTCATGAGCCCGCGGCCATGGAGGCTTCGGGAGTGAGGTGGAAGACGAGGGCGAGGGGAAGAAAAGATCCGGCGTCGTCCACGGGGGTCACGGGATCGTTCTTATCCAAAGGGTGGGCACTATCGCGGCTGGCTGTCGATCTGTGAATGGAGGGCGTCATGGCGTGCGTGCAGCGTGCGTGTGCTCGACAAGAAGGAGCAGTGGGAGGAGTAAGAAGAGTATAGGGTTGGGCTGGGCCTGGTGGGGTTGCCCTAGGCGTAGATTAGGGATTTCCCCTTTTTGCATTTCTTTTCTGCTACTTTTGTTTTATATTTTATTTGGCTGTTTTGGTATTTAATAAAATGTTCCACTGGACCTACTAATCATTTTACATTATGTTTTATTACAATAAAAAGTCTTGTCTCCAAATAGGTTCATTTAAATATCATATAAAATACAAATGATTAAGTAGGGCTCCCGTAGCTACTGTTTTGAGTTATTTAAGTTACTTAAACATTTTAATAAATTTCCATTTCTACATTTTGTTGGCCTACTGATTTTTAGAAAATTTTATAAATATTTTCAAATAAATTTTGATGCAACTTTTATATACCACTATTATTTAATTTTTCCTAGAGCAATTTAATATCCATCAGTTATTGGTTTTAATTATTTTAGTTGCTTTGGGATCATGACAAAAGTAAGAACATTTTTGTTTAATCAATTGAAGAAGTTTTATCTTGAGTGGCATTAGTATTTTTAATTTAAGTTGAATTATTTCCTTAATGCATTTTTATGAGGATGATCATGGTGATAATGTAACCTGATTACCTTAACGACGTGACTAAGCTCTACGGGTGTTACATGGATTAAACCTTGTGAGCTGACCTACATGATCAAGGCACATATGTAATTCTTTCTGTTGTTGCTATGCTGAGTTTGCTGGGATCTGATGGATTATGAGACTATGTTCAGTTTGTGATTGAGTAATATATTTGGTTCTTATCTTTTACATTTATGTTCTTGAGTAATTCTTGCATGTTCTCCGTTGTTTTTTATTGCTTTGGCCAAGTAGTAGGTAGTGACTTCAAGAGGGAACGTCATGCTCGATTGTGAGTTCATGCCCCCTGATGACTAGCTTGAGTGACAGAAACACGAGTCTAGGGGATGTGTTGTTGTCACAAGGGGGAAAAACAACGGTGCTTGTAACCGCGGTTGCAAGGATTATTTACTTAACACAAAGTTCTTTTAATGCAATTGTCTGTTGCTTTGGGTTTACAGTTTGGGTGGGGCTGGCAACTTAATACCAGCGAGATGTTTTGGATAGATATCTCAAGGTGGATGATTAGTACTATATGCAATTGGATTTCGGTCTACTTATTTTGGCGTACCGCCCATGCTTTTGAGCCTCTTCCTTTCTTTGTAGCATAGTTAGCATTGTGGTGCGTTTTTAATCCTGTCAATTGCCCAGCTGTGATTTGTTTACCTCGCATAGCAGTTTATCGTCTTTTGGGAGAGAGACATCACTAGTGAACATCACGGGACCCCGATCCATATTCTCATCATTGTTTACACGCTCAATTTATTTCCTGCTTCTACTTTCTAATTGCTATTACGATTATCATTATCCCTTGTGTTTGATCCTTTGTAAATAACAAGGCCGAGAGATTGACAACCTCTCTGAACTTCGTTGGGAGCAAAGTTACTTGTTGTGTGTGCATTTCCAGGTGAAGTAAGCAACCTCGGTGCCATTGTTCACTTTACCACCTTCTTCTCTATTCCAGAATCCTATGGGAGACAAACTCTATCCTCTTCATAGGGGAAATTTGCTGTTATCCTACATCTCACCTTCCACTTGGGGTAAACAACGAAGGGCGAGAATCCATTATCGACTTCCACGCCATCAACGACCCTGAATATCCTCTAGTTGGGCTTGTAATTTCTTGATTTCCAGGTCCTTGGCTTAAACCATATCTTGGCTTTCCTTTATTTCCTGACGAACGATCTTGATCTCGAGAACTTGCTCCTCATTCTTAGCTAATCCTAAGCTCTTCCTACTGAGGTCCTCACGTGGTTCTTCCTTATCAAATAAAGCTTCCAGAAGATCCATCTGAAGATTCTTGATGTATTGTACCAAATCTTGGTTATACACCAATAGAGGTGAAAGCTTCCTCTTCTGTTCATCCGTCAAAGTGATAGGTGCTCCATCAACCTTCTGCCACCCAATCTTTCAAAATTAGTGCTTTCCTAGTCCATTACAATGGCGATAACACAAGCGTGTTATAGCATCATGGACGCAGTGTTCACACCCATATCACTGTCGTGAGTTATCATCCCAGAGATGATATCTTCAGTCTTGGGGTCATGTCTGCGACCAAAAACTTGGGTTTTGACGTTCCACCTACCACTTTTCTTTTTCCATACCCTGATCTCAGGTACTGGTAACTTCAATAGTCCAACTAGATCCATAAGGTGTGGGCCACAAGGTACATCCTTATAGTGTTGTCCCTCGTTTAGGATGAAACTCTCCATCTACAAGTTTTGAAGCAAGGACTTAGTAAAGAATACAAAAGTTACGAGAATGTTAATAATCCTGGAAATAAAAGTTGTTCATATCTGGGTTTCCTAATTCTATTCCATTTTCTAGGGTCACGTCCTACAGTCAACGTATGCTCTGGTACCATTTTGTAACGACCCGAATCTGATAAGATCCGAATCTCTGTGCTTACTATGCTATCCCTGGATCGTAGCTAGCACACACAGTAACAAGAGTGAATATCAAATAAACATACATCATTTTACTACAAAACGAAGGATCCAGAGTTACATATATGCATACAACTTGCACAGCTCAAGGCTGGCATATAATACAGCAGAAACATACATATTAATAAGCTATGGGCTCCATCAACGCCATTGGGCCCGTTGAGTGTAGACCCGTGATCATATCTCCTCTTATATGTCGTCATCAGCATGTGAGTAGAACCCAAAATGGGTGAGTACTTTGATTGTACTCGCAAGTTGCAACAAAAAGAAATATACCAGAATATCCATGCAGGATAAGTCAAGTGGATAGATAGGGTTTATTTGCGGAAAAGCCAATTTTTCCCTACCTAGAAGAAAAGATATTTAAAAAAAATAAGGAAAATATTTTGTAAGTTTATATATAGGGTTAGAGTGAACACTTGGGTAGAAACACCAAGTTTCGAATCTCCAACCTAAAAACATTCTTAGGGTCAAACAGAACACCCCACGTGTTCAAAACATCAACCTATAACCTTTTTGTAAATAGATTTTAGGAAAGAGAGGGGAGATCCTTCTTCAGTACCAGTCTTCAGTTGATCAAATTGCCCGTATCCAGGGGCACGGCTAATCGACTAGGTTTGACTCTGCAGAGTTTGTACACTTTACCCACATGACACAATCAACCCCAATTTATCGCTACACACCTGAGTGCACGATTGGGAGAAAATTGTGATGAAGCTTTCCAGAATGGCCCGCTATACCTGTTCCTAGCACTGCTCGCTCCCTTGGCAATTAAAGCCCCTCATCGGTGACAGTACCTAGGTAAGGGTTTCCCATTTAGGAAAAACTAAGCCAGATCCCATAGTAGCAGGTGTGACGAGGATCGGCCTCGGCAAATCCCATGGTTAGGGACCCTGGGTTAGATCGTAGAGAAGGAACAGGTTGGCGATACTCGTCGGCTAACAGGAGAAGCACTTCCTGCTCGATTGTAATTTCGAGGGGGCGCTTACAGTGGAAGTCTAGGAGAGTTCAATCAAGACCGAGGGTGGCGATTGTAGATTGGATGTCCTAAGGCGTCGCCCCTCCCAGCCTTTATATACTAGGCTGGGTCCCGGGGAGTCCACCTCAGGTTACAAAGATGATTTCCTAAACTATCTTCGGCTTGGACACCAAGTCTTGACTTCCTTGTTGATCGCAGACTCCTACATCGGTGATTTTAATGGGCCAGTCATGGACCGGTTGAGGCTTCTATCAGGCCCTCCATATTTATACGCACGAGGTATCCTCACACGCAGGAGTCGTGGGGTCACCCCCTCGTTAGTAGCCCCTGAGTGCCTGGGGGACTCGAAGAGTCACGCAGGGACTCGAATCCATCATCGTCTTTCCTTTATATGCGTAGCGCGGCTGTGAGTCGTTGGCAGTTTTAGCCATCGCAATGTTTATTCGAGGGATGATAAGCTGAAAGGGCCCAAGGTGATCAACTGGTCGAGCCTTGATGAATTTCACTAGTGGCAAATACCTCAGTAGCCCAATCAAGCCCGTGTCCCTCGACACGAACATGGAAACGACCGGTGTCTAGAAAAGTCCATGCCGCTGCAGGTCTTATAGGATCAATGCCGCCGGCCCCAGCAAATAGCCTTAACGCGTCCGTTATTGGCTCATATTTCTAACATGCAAGCGTATGGAAAACGTCGGGAGTGAAGTCGTGCTGTGGCAAGTCCCGGCCCGGCCGACTGCGCAGCGGGGTCCTACCTACACGCTAAGCTTGCGTGGCATCTGGGTATAGCGAGTCGCAGCCCAGGCATCATTTTTTTATAGAGGCACGGAGCCTAATTAGAGATGCACCCACTTGGAATAAACAATCAAGTGAGCTGTTAGTAGTCACTCGCGGAGTTTTTTGCGAGCTCGAACGAGGAGTCGATAAGAATGTGCACACTCATGTGCTCGTCGAGTATGTGGGTAAATTATCTTCGAGTCTTGTGAATAGCCACTCGAATGCTTCGTCATCTTCTGGGTGAGGGAGCACCCGAACTCTGAAGATGCGCGAGTGGTCACTCGAGTACACGTTTGCCTTATGGGTGAGGGAGCACCCGAAACTCTGTAGACGTCGTGACTATTATTGATGCGAGTGGTTACTCGAGCACTCCTTTGTCTTCTGGGTGAGGGGGCACCCGAACTCTTGAGTTTTGGATCTTGCTCTGTTTCTAATAAAGGTACTCCCGATGGGAGTAAAAAATTTGGGACAAAAAATCATAATATTTGGGGCCAAGAAAAAGGTAGTTTTATCGGTCTTTATTTTTCCAGTTACTTTTATCTTGAATCGTTCTTCTTGGGATGCCACAAGGATAAGCATCGTAATAATTTCTATTTGGTTCCCTATGTGGTGACGTTGCTTGGTCTTTGAACCGTCGCATCTCCTGATCAGTTATGATGACAGCTTGGACGCTGCCCTGCTGCTCCCGTTGGATTTCCAAGGCGTGTATGGGAAACATGCGAGATTTGATGTGTCCTTTAAATAGTGCTGACCATGGAAAGGCATCTTGTCTTGGAATTCGTAACGCCCGGAGTGTTGGACTTTGAATTAATGATGGCGCCTCCTGGGCTTCTGTGTGTTTCCCTGGTTTACCCTTGGGTTGTGCTATAAATACCTGTTGTTTGTTTGCTTGGGCTCGACATCTGCTCTTCTCCTCTCTTTCCCTTCTTCTTCTTCTTCTTCTTATTCTTCTTCTTCTTCTTCTTTATATGGCGCCCAGGCGTGGTGGCGGTGTGGTTGGCTGAGGTCGTGGTTGGCGTGGCCATGGCGACCGCACACCTCGTTCTTCGCGTGATGGACGCCGTGGAGCTACGACGGCGCCTTCCTCTTCTTCCGTGGAGGAGGGTGTTTGGCGCTATGATTTCCTTTTGTGTGTTCTTAGCCGGACCGCTACCCGGATCCCTCTTCCGTTCTCGTTTGCCTCCATTGTTTCTGAGCTTAATTTGAGGGCTCTCTGGCTCCATCTTCAAGGGTGTGCTCGATCTTCCTCTTGGGTGGAGCTGGAAGTTGATAATTCGTTCCTGATTTTTCTTGGATCTGGCTGGAGGGCATTTTCGCATCAGCTGAACCTGCGTGATGGGGATAACCTTTGCTGTCATTTCGATGGCGAAGATACTCTCACTGTTCGTGCTTTTGATGCCGGTGGGAATCGTCTGGATCCGTACTGGGAGGAGACGAGCAGCGACAGCTCTGGTGGGTCGGGGAATCCTTCATCTACTTCTCCGGTGGCTTCATCTTCGGCTGACTCATCGGCCGGTGGTGCTTGCTCTTCTAGTTCTAGGGAGGAGTTCGACGTCAAGCCACCGTCAAACGGGCGCGTCGGTAGGCAAGGCACCTTGTAGAACTGGAGGGCGGCGACTTGCTTCTTCGCAGGCTTAGTTTTTACTTTGTCTGTGATGATGCTCGTCAAGATGTGGGCCGAAAGTGCCAATTATCTCAGCTTGATCACACATGTAGAAGTCATAATTCCCTGGGATGATTGGTATTGTAATCCTTTTGGCAACCGCTCGAGTCCCTTTGTAAACTTTGGTGTGTGGTGAAGACTTTGTGCTGATATGTCTCTTATATGTAACTTGAGGTCTTCGAGTCTTTTGTAATGCGTAATGTCCTTGAATCCTTTGTAATGAGAACTGTCTTCGAGTCCTTTGTAATGAGAATTGTCCTTGAATCCTTTGTAATGAGAACTGTTTTCGAGTCCTTTGTAATGGAACTGTCCTCGAATCCTTTGTAAAAAATGTCTTCGAGTCCTTTGAAAACTATCGGGTGCGCGTCAGCGCTCCCGATGGGAGTAGCCCCCGAGTCTTCGTTTGACTTGTGAAGTCGGACGTAGACTGTGAGCTTTATTCGATCATGCTATCCTTTCTTGCGACTGCTCGGTTGTTCTAGATCTTCATCGGTGCGCGGCAGCGCTCCCGATGGGAGTAGCCCCCGAGTCTTTAGGTGATCACTTGTGATCAGGTGAAGACTAAGAAGTTTCTCTATCCGATGCCTGGTTTATCCTTATTCTTGGGGAGTAAAGTGTGCTGATTGGAAAGAAATTTTGAGTGAAGTTATGTGGGAGAAACGATGCCCTTTTTGGGGAAGCTCGTGCTTGAGCCCCCGAGTGTTTTAAGTAACGTTGCGTAAGCAAAATAGCGTCCCTTGGGGGGAGTCTGTGCTTGAGCCCTCGAGTGCTTTAAGTGGCCTCGCGTAAGCGAAATAGCGTCTCTCATGGGGAGTCTGTGCTCGAGCCCCCGAGTGCTTTAAGTAGCGTCGTGTAAGTGAAATAGCGTCTCTTGGGGGGAGTCTGTGCTCGAGCCCCCGAGTGCTTTAAGTAGCGTCGCGTAAGCGAAATAGCGTCTCTCGGGGGGAGTCTGTGATCAAGCCCCCGAGTGCTTTAAGTAGCATCGCGTAAGCGACATAGAGTCTCTCGGGGGAGTCTGTGCTCGAGCCCCCGAGTGCTTTACGTAGTATTACTTGGGCAACACCTTCCTTTATTGCTTCGAGTTTTACATGAGTTGCCGATTGGTGCTTCCACCAATACTGCTGTTAGTGCCTATGGGTAGACTATGGGTAGAACAGGCGCAAGTTGGCCACGTTCCACGGGTTTCCCACGTCTTCGTCATTCTTCGGGTTCTTCAACCTGTATGCGCCTCCTCCTATGACCTCCGACATTATGAAGGGTCCTTCCCACTGCGGGGCAAGCTTGTGGACTTTTTCTTGTATTAGTCGTAGGACAAGATCCGCTTTGTGAAAAGTTCTTGTCCGCAGGCGACTGCTTTGGTATGTGCGTAGTTTGTCTTGTTATCCTTCTGACCTTGCTATGGTTGTGTCCCTTGCTTTGTCTGCGGTGTCTTTATCATCCCGGAGTGCTTCTTCTTCCTCTTCTTCTTCGTAGCCCGAGATTCGGGGGGCTCCAAACTTTAGGTCGTGTGGCAGCCCCGCTTCTGCCCCGTATACCATGAAGAAAGGTGTATACTGGGTTGAAGCGTTGGGGGTGGTGCGCAGGCTCCACAGGACTGCGGGGAGTTCTTCTACCCAGTTGCATGCAGCCTTTTCGAGTGGTGCGAGGAGCCGCTTTTTTTATTCCTCCACATACTAAGCCGTTTGCCTTCTCAACCTGGCCGTTAGACTATGGGTGCGAGTGATGCGTAGTTGATTTTGATGCCCAAATCTTGGCAGAATTTCTGGAATTCTGATGCTTTGAAGTTTGCGCCGTTGTATGTGATGATGTTGTGTGGTACGCCAAATCTAAAGATGATGGACTTGATGAAGTTGACCGTCGTGAGGGCTGTCGAGCTGGTGATTGGTACCGCCTCGATCCACTTGGTGAACTTGTCTACTGCTACAAGGAGGTGTGTTCGTCCTCCTTTTGAGGATTTCTTGAGTGGGCCCACCATGTCGAGTCCCCAAGTGGCGAATGACCAGGATAGTGGTATGGTTTTGAGTTCTGATGCTGGGGCGTGTGGCCTACTGGCGAATTTTTGGCAGGCGATGCAGCGTCGCACGATCTCTTCCGCGTTTCGCATTGCGGTTGGCCAGTAGAAACCTTCTCGAAAAGCTTTGGCCACGAGTGCGTGACTGCTCGCGTGGTGCTGATGGCTTCTCGACCCTCGTTGGTTACCCCAAGTGGGAGGTTTGAGATGCAGTGCAGCAGCAAGTTTCCCTCGGTGAAGATACCAAGGTTATCGAACCAGTAGGACTCAAGAGATACAAGTAGGTGGCAACGTCGCCAGAAATTACTTCCTGACTAGGGTGTTTTCGTGGACCTGCACACAGCAACAAATAACTTTGCTCCCAACGAGTACAGAGGAGTTGTCAATTCCTCCGGCCTTGTCGTTTACAAAGGATCAACGCAAGAGATAAAAGGTGCAAAGGAAAGTAAAAGCTGAAAGTAAATTGAGGGTGTGAACAATAATGTGAAGATGGACCGGGGTCCCATGATTTTCACTAGTGATGTCTCTCTCCCAAAATACGATAAAAGTGCTAGCGAGGTAAACAAATCACAGTTGGGCAATTGACAGGATTATGAAGGCACCGCAATGCTAACTATGCTGCAAAGAAAGGAAGGGCTCAAAAGCAATGGGCAGTACGCCAAGGTAAGTAGACCAAAATCCATCTGCATCTACTACGAATCATCCACCTTGAGATATCTATCCAGAACATCTCGCTGGTATTAAGTTGTGAATCCCACCCAAAGTGTAAACTCAAAGCAACAGACAACTGCATTAAAAGAACTTTGCGTAAAGTAAACAATCCTTGCACCCGAAGGTACAAGCACCATTGTTTTATCCCTGGTGGCAACAACACATCCCCTAGTCTCATGTTTCTGTCACTCAAGCTAGACATCAAGGGGTTGAACCCACAATTGAGCATAACGCTCTCTCTTGAAGTTTCAAATAAAATACTTGGCCAAAGCAAATACCGCAACGGAGAACATGCAAGAATTTACTCAAGAACAAAATATAAAAGAGAAGAACCAAATATATTACTCATCACAATCTGAACATAGTCTCATAATCCATCAGATCCCAACAAACTCAGCATAGCAACAGCAGAAATTACATAGATGCCTCGGTCATGTGAGGCAGCTCACGAGGACTCGAAAGTGGAAGCACAAAGGGGGGGAGATATTCATCACATAGCAACTGGTCACGGACCCATGGTCCAAGGGGGACTACTCACGGCATATCCGGGAGGCGTCCATGGCTACGGATGGTCTCCCGGAGGGGGTTCCTCCTTCCGGCAGGGTGCCGAGGCAGCTTCTCCAGGCAGCCCCGATCTTGAAATGGCGGCCGCGGCGGTACAGAGGGGAGTTCACGAGAAAGAGATCGATATTAGGGGTTTCCACCCCGAGGGGTAAATATAGGCGAAGGGAGGCATCGAGGGGACCCACAAGGCAGTCAGGACGGTCCCTGGAGCGACCCAGGGTGGGGCCGCGCCACCTTCCCTCCTGGTTGCCTGGTGGTGGCCCCCCCTTCCCTATCTTGGTGATTCCGGTAGCTTCTGTTGCGCTGATTTTTTATATATTTTTCCCGGAATTTTTGGAGCACTTTTAATGGCCGGAAAACCTGAAATACAAAAAAAGCAGAAAACAGAAACTGGCAACTGGGTGCACTGAGTTAATAGGTTAGTCCAAATAGGTTCAAAAGTGCATGAAAGTTCAAGGAAAACATGGCAAAGTCACACAAAACATGCATGGAGCAAGCAGAAATTATAGATATGTTTGGGACGTATCAACATCCCGAAGCTTAATTCCTGCTTGTCCTCGAGTAGGTAAATGATAACAAGCATAATTTCTATGGTGACATGCCACACAACCAAATAAGGACTCTTAAGTAAAGCAATCAAAGCATGCAATTCAATTTAAGTCTTAACAAGAAAGAGTCTATATTACCATTGACACAAGCAACAAAAGAACAAAAGGTGCAAGAGCTCTTGCTGTCCGTGATTCAAATGTCTCCAAATGGTGTTTGCGTGCAAGCAAGGGACTGTGAAGAAAGAGAAAAAAGGTTGTTGAGAACAACTATCTACTAAAGTTTCACACTTGGTCTCCTTTGGATTCTTATCTGGACTCGTCCCCAGACCACTAGCAAGGTACAAGTCAAACTGATCCACTCCCTTTCGACATTTTGAGCACTCATGCAATGGATGAGCGTGAGCAAGAAAGTTGACACCTAAAAGGAGAAACAGAAAGAAGGTGGAGGAGGAAGACAAAAAGGTGTGAAAGGCTCACATCAATGAGGACAATCATAGGCGAGAGAAGGCCATATGATAGATATGATGTGAGGAGTAGGGATTGTCATACAACGGATGCACATGTGAGCTAAAAGCTCTCCAAGGGAACTAGTGGGGGGTGCATCTAACTTGCTTGCTCAAGAAGACCTAGAGCTCGTTTGAGGAGGCTCATCATTGGAATATACAAGCCAAGTTCTATAGTGTGAAGGGTCCCCACATAGCTATATGCATGATGATGATCTCTATGGAGTACAAAGGATAGAAGATGAAGTACTAGTGTGGATCTCTCAAAAGGAATAGTAGTATGCCCCCTTCTCTCTTTTTTATTTTTTTATTTTTCTCTTTTTCTCTTTTATTTTTATTTTTTTGGTGGCCTCAATGGCTCTTTCTATTTAACCCTCATTTGTCCTCTTTGGGATCTTTTGATTTTGTCCTCTTTGGGATCTTTTCCTCACTTTAGGGGCAATACTCTATATTTTACAAGAATATAGGAGATCTTTCACACTTTACAAAGGTACTCACATAAAGTAAATGTAACTATCATGATGCAAATGTATGCCTCTGCCAGAGTAGCAGGATATGCAATGATACTAGCGCGTCATGTAGCAATGATTAGGGAAAGGCCCAACTAGCATGCGGCTCATCGATCAAGCAAGTAGCATGTATGACATGAAGATCAAGTCATGAGAAGGTGGATGTTGCATGGCAATGTATCTCGGAAAGGCTATGGAAATGCCTTGTAGGTAGGTATGGTGGCTGTTTTGACGAAAGATATAAGGAGGCTTATGATGACAGAGCGTATCATGCCAAGGGTTTGGATGTACCGGCGAAGGTGGACGCCAACTCTCGGAGTGAGAAGAAGGAAATGCACGTCACAGGAGAGGCTAGAAAAAGTATAGGTGGGTGGAAGTGTCAACTTTCAAATACTCACCTTACTCCGAAGAACTCATGCACTTATTATCAGTAACTCTCAATCTAATTAGGAGGTTCACAAAGAGACAAGTACCCCGAGGAGGAGTGTATGGGGGTTTTGTTATCCTTGCGCATCCTCGACTCATGGTACGTGAGTGTACTCTAATATTCGAACCCTCCAGAGGTTAGTAATCCATCTAGTAGCTAGACTTCTCAACGGGGGTTTTTTGGTTTTCGAAAAACACACGGATTGCCCAAAATATGACATCTATCACTAATAGGCAAGAGCTCTTGACACCATAAGTTCGAACATTACTCTAGTCAATACCTCAAAACTATTGCAAGTTACTACTACAAAGAGAATAGCAACTTTAACTACCTACTTTCAGTCAAGACACAGAACTCAGTGCAACAGGCAAACTCTCTAACAAGATAAAACATGCAACCTATAGAAAGTTCACCCTAAGACAAAAGAAAAGCTCTAGAAAAACTAAAGCACTACAACTAAACAGAACATCAGCTAAGAAAAGAAAAAGAACAGCTCACAGCTAAAAGAATAAGCATGCAAATCCTATGAGGAGTTCTAGTTCACGCGGAGCGTGAATCTCTCCCACAAAAAAGAGTAAGTTGGGGTCTAACTTGTTACTACAGCAAAGAAAGCAAAACAAACCTAGAAAAGTAAAGAGCGAGAAGCTCCAAGCAAAGCACATAACGCATGAAGTGATAAAAATATAGTGCAACGAGGGACAAACAGATGATTGTTGATGAAGAAGGGGATGCATCGGGGGCATCCCCAAGCTTAGACGCTTGAGTCTCCTTGAATATTTATTGGGGGTGCACATGGGCATCCCCAAGCTTGAGCGTTTGACACTCCTGATTCTTCTTTCATCATCCTCCATCGCGCACTTGAAAACTCCCTTCATACATAACTCATTGTAGGCTGATTAGAGAGGTTAGTACCCTAATAAAATAATTTTCCTCTACTGCAAATAAAGATTTCCAGGAAGAGCTACTGTTTCTCTTGCCTGCCAAAAAGATTTTGCAAAGAAAAATCAAGCTTAAGGATTGCAAAACTGCGAAAAGAAAAACCGGGGCAGAAGCTGAGAAAAACATAACAGCAGAGAAAGGAGAATTTTTTCGAGGTACTTCTGCAACTCAAATCAAAAAACTTTGAACAGACGCCTGAAAGGTAATTTTATGGAGCATGCTCTCAAAACAATTCAGATCAAAAAGATTATCTGGTGATTTATTGAGAATTTTTCAGTCAAGAAGACAAAATTTGTTTCTGGACAGCAAGCACCAACTTTTGACCTTTCTTGCAATCTGAGGCTAAACTTGGCACAAAGCTTGAAAAGTAAAGAAACAATGATGTTGCTAAAGTAGTAACAATCATCAAGACCACTAAGAACAGAACAAAAGCAAAAAGAAAAACCTAAATTCGTTGCGGTCTGCCTCCCGAAAGCGCTTCTTTAGAGCCATTAGCTAGGCTTAAAGCAGAAGATCAAAGTTCTCCAAAATCATCGGAAGGTTCACCAAGGATTTCAAAAGGGTTTTCAATAAGCTCATCCTTGTTCTTCCGAGGGAAGAGGTACGTACCTTTTTCCTTACCACGCAAACGTATTTGTCCTTTACCTATCTCAATGAAGCCTTTCATGGCTCGGAGGAAGTCCCTTCCGAGCACTATATTTCCTTTGTTGGCCTTCATGATGGCAAAGTCAATCTCTACACTCCTTTTAAGAAACATGACCTGGACATCTTTTAATCTTCCCTGGATCTCAGAAATATTACCATTAGAATGATCATGGAAATATGGAAATGTGTCCATGCTTGAAAGGTACAAAGAATCATAAATAAAGCTTGTCATTATAGAAACTGTAGATCCAATGTCACAAAAAGCAAGGAAGTTTTGATTAGAGATAACAACCCTAACAAAAGGCTCCCAGTCATTTTCTATTTCAAAAATCTCCTCTCTAGGGGGATTTAACTTCTCTACTTCTTTTAAGTCTAGAGTATCAAGTCTCTTCTCAATAGTAGAAATTCTGTCTACAACAGTGTTAAGACCATCATAAATAAAATAACCAGATAAACCATGTATAATTTCAAGAGCTCTAGCTTCATCACACTCTAAAAAGTCTCCTTCAGCTATAATATCAAGAGAGTGCTTACACCACTTAAAAAGGCCAAAGTACAAATTTCTAAGCACAATTCTTATAGGTAACCAAGGCATATGTGCCTTATGTGCTTCAGAAATTCTGTCCCATGCCTTCTTCATATTCTCCCTGTTACTTTGATGGAAATCCAAGACTTTGGATTCCCTCATAGTACCAACTCCTAACATACTTAACCACACAAGAAGGGTAACAGGTATTTTTGGTATTTTTTATTAGGGACACAAAAGTAAAAAGTAAAAGGTAAACTAACAAGACTAAAAAGCAAAGGTAAAAGATAGTGTGCAGCTCCCATATCTTGTAGACTTGAGTCCCCGGCAACGGCGCCAGAAATTTTCTTGATGGCTTCTCGCCCCTGATGTCTACGCACGCTTCTATTCTTGTAGACTATGTTGGGCCTCCAAGCGCAGAGGTTTGTAGGACAGCAGCAATTTCCCTCAAGTGGATGACCTAAGGTTTATCGAACTCAGGGAAGTAGAGGTTGAAGATGGTCTCTCTCAAGCAACCCTGCAATTAAGATACAAGAAGTATCTTGTGTCCCCAACACACCTAATACAACTAGGAGTTGTATAGGTGCACTAGTTCGGCGAAGAGATGGTAAAATATGGGTGATAGGTGTGATAAAACGAAGTAATATAAATCTGTAATAAAAAGTGCAACAAAGAAACAAGTAACAAAAGTGAGTGCAAACGGTGTAACAATGATGGAAACAAGGCCTAGGCTTCATACTTTCACTAGTGGCAACTCCCAACAACATTAACATAGTCTAATCACATGATATTTCCCATAAAACATGCAATGGAGACGTACTCGGAGGTCATTCATTTGTGGTCAAGAGAGGAAGAGAATTGTGTAGGGCTACAAAAGCACACCTCAGAGTTCGTAGTTCTCAATCTATGGATTTCCCAATGTCACTGCGGCCATCCAAAGAGAGTACCACAATCACCACAAAATATCTAAAGGATAGTCAAAGACAAGCACCAAGAGACTCTAGATCTTCAATCCACACACAAAAGAGGAAATCACTCATGATAATATTCTTATAACCCATGTCCAATAGACCGCTGTCACCTTGGTCTCGGAGATTATACTACATAAGATCAATTGAATACATCAATCCAATACATAGAGGAAGGGGAAATATCATGGGATCACCCTAGATTAACATAGCCTATGATCACAACAAAGATCACATCATGGGAGAGAGAGAAACCACATAGATCAAGATATAAGCCTTAGCCCCGAGGGGAACTACTCACACATGGACATGGTGAGAGGGAGAGTTGTTGATGGAGAGGTGCAGCCCGGAGGAGATGAAGGAGACGGAGACGGCGGCGGCGCCCACGGCCCTTGGGGCCAGCGGCCCTTGGCCCCTTCTTCTTCCTTGGAGATTGATCTCCCCCTCAAGACGGCTTCCAAGGGGGAGGAAATTTCGTGGTGCCCTTTGACCTAGGTTTCCTCTCTTTATATAGACTCTCGGATTCCCGTCATCCAGATTACGTCTTCTGTATTTCGGGGTTTCTGGAAGCATCCGAACTCAGATTGGGCCAAACTTTATTTCTAAATCCACCGGAAACAAATTCCCTACAACTTTTTAGTTTTAAGTTTTTCCGTTTGAGGCCGTCTTCAAGCGTTTCCGAGGCGATCTTTAAAACCTGTCTGGTGGGGACAGATTTCGGGAGAGTTAGAGTCCAACTCCTACAAGGCTCCTTTTTGTGATTTTTCCTTTATCCAAGTAATTCCTACACATAAAGTACATAAACAAGAACTTGTGCACTCTTGCAACCATTAATAGGTTAGTTCCAAAATATGTTATAAAAAGATATGAAAGTGTATCAAAAGCATAGCAATATCACACAGAACATGCATGGAGCAAGCAGAAATTATAGATATGTTTGGGACGTATCAGCCCCTCGTTGGTTACCCCAAGTGGAAGGTTTGAGATGCAGTGCAGCAGCAAGTTTCCCTCGGTGAAGATACCAAGGTTATCGAACCATTAGGACCCAGGAGATACAAGTAGGTGGCAACGTCGCCAGAAATTACTTCCTGACTAGGGTGTTGTCGTGGACCTGCACACAGCAACAAATAACTTTGCTCCCAACGAGTACAGAGGAGTTGTCAATTCCTCCGGCCTTGTCGTTTACAAAGGATCGACGCAAGAGATAAAAGGTGCAAAGGAAAGTAAAATCTGAAAGTAAATTGAGGGTGTGAACAATAATGTGAAGATGGACCGGGGTCCCGTGATTTTCACTAGTGATGTCTCTCTCCCAATAGACGATAAAAGTGCTAGCGAGGTACACAAATCACAGTTGGGAAATTGACAGGATTATGAAGGCACCGCAATGCTAACTATGCTGCAAAGAAAGGAATGGCTCAAAAGCAATGGGCAGTATGCCAAGGTAAGTAAACCGAAATCCATCTACATCTACTACGAATCATCCACCTTGAGATATCTATCCAGAACATCTCGCTGGTATTAAGTTGTGAATCCCACCCAAAGTGTAAACTCAAAGCATCAGACAACTGCATTAAAAGAACTTTGCGTAAAGTAAACAATCCTTGCACCCGCAGGTACAAGCACCGTTGTTTTATCCCTGGTGGCAACAGCACATCCCCTAGTCTCATGTTTCTGTCACTCAAGCTAGACATCAAGGGGCTGAACCCACAATCGAGCATAACGCTCTCTCTTGGAGTTGCAAATAAAATACTTGGCCAAAGAAAATACCTCAACGGAGAAGATGCAAGAATTTACTCAAGAACAAAATATAAAAGAGAAGACCCAAATATATTACTCATCACAATCTGAACATAGTCTCATAATCCATCAGATCCCAACAAACTCAGCATAGCAACAACAGAAATTACATAGATGCCTCGATCATGTGAGGCAGCTCACGAGGACTCGAAAGTGGAAGCACAAAGGGGGGAGAGATTCATCACATAGCTACTGGTCATGGACCCATGGTCCAAGGGGGACTACTCACGGCATATCCGGGAGCCGTCCATGGCTATGGATGGTCTCTCGGAGGGGGTTCCTCCTTCCGGCAGGGTGCCGGGGCAGCTTCTCCAGGCAGCCCCGATCTTGAAACGGCAGCGGCGGCGGTACAGAGGGGAGTTCGCGAGAAAGAGATCGATATTAAGGGTTTCCACCCCGAGGGTAAATATAGGCGAAGGGGGCATCAAGGGGACCCACGAGGCAGTCAGGAGGGTCCCTAGCGCGGCCCAGGGTGGGGCCGCGCCACCTGCCCTCCTGGCTGCCTGGTGGTGGCCCCCCTTCCCTCTCTTGGTGATTCCGGAAGCTTCTGTTGCGCTGATTTTTTATATATTTTTCCCGGAATTTTTGGAGCACTTTTAATGGCCGGAAAACCTGAAATACAAAAACAACAGAAAACAGAAACTGGCAACTGGGTGCACTGAGTTAATAGGTTAGTACAAATAGGTTCAAAAGTGTATGAAAGTTCAAGCAAAACATGGCAAAGTCACACAAAACATGCATGGAGCAAGCAGAAATTATAGATACGTTTGGGACGTATCAGGTGCCCGCAGGTGCCTTCGTGGATCTCGAGCAACAGGCCTTTGCCGTCTTCTTCCTCGATGCACTTTTGGAGGACCTGGGAGATGTTACGCTTGTAGAGATGTCTTGTGGTATGGTTCCTTGAACTAGGAATCAATGGATCGGTTTTGTCCATGTTGGTCTTTCGGGTGCGGCTGGCTCTGCTTCCTCGACTGCTTCATTGCCTGCGTCATTGGTTGAGTTCGCAGCCGCCACTTGTGCTGGCTCGCTTGTGTCGTCATCCTCTGCGACCGCCTCCGGTGCGAGTGCCTTGGTTTTGATTGACCTCTGGCTGATACTTTCGAGGCAAACGCCTGGGGGAATTGGTCCTCGGGTTGATCCGATGTTTGCGAGCTCGTCTGATTCTGTGTTATTTGCTCTGATGACGTAGTTTAGCTCGCATCCGTCGAATCCTCCTTCCAAGGTGTTGTAGAGCTTCTGGTAAGAGATCATGTTTTCTGCGACTGCTGCACAGTCCCTCATTGCCTGCTGGACGACGAGGTTGGAGTCGCCGTAGATTGAGAGACGGGTAGCGCCGCAAGCTTTTGCCATGCGCATGCCATGGAGTAGTGCCTCGTATTCGGCTTCGTTGTTTGAGGCATTGCTGAAGTTGATCTGGAGCACGTATCTGAGTTTGGCTCCTTTGGGCGAGATTAGTACGACGCCAGCTCCAGCTCCTTGTTGTCTTTTTGACCCATCGAAGAACATTGTCCATGAGTTGGACAGGTCTGGGGGGCGGGCGTTTGCACTACTGTCCACTCGACCAGGAAGTCTGGGAGTACTTGTGCTTTGCTTGCCGTTGGATGTTTGAACTGCAGGTCGCGGGGGGTGAGCTCGATGTTCCATTCAGCGACTCGGCCGGTTGCTCCAGGGTTGTTGAGGATGTCTGCGAGTGGTGCGCTTCTTACAATCGTGATGAGGTGTTCGTCGAAGTAGTGTGTTACTTTCCTTGAAGTCATTACGATGGCATATACCAGCTTCTGGTAGTGCGGGTACCGTTGCTGAGATTTTGTGAGGATCAAGCTGAGGTAATAGATTGGTCTTTGTATGCTCTGGACTTTGCCTTCTTCCGCGCGCTCAACGACGAGCGCCGTGCTGACTACGCTGATGTGTTCCGCTATGTAGACGTATATGGGCTCTCGTTCCTTGGGCACCTCTAGGACTGGTGGTGGTGATAGTTTATTTTTAGGTCTGCGAATGTGTTTCGAGCTTCTTCAGTCCACTCAAATTTTTCTCCTTTTCTGAGCAACTAGTAGAATGGTAAGGTCCTTTCTCCCAGCCTGCTGATGAAGCGGCTCAGTGCTGCGAGTCTTCCTGTGAGTTGTTGTACGCCTTTGATGTTCGCTGGTTCTTGCATCTTTGCGATTGCTTGGACTTTTTCGGGGTTCTCTTCGATTCCACGAGCAGACACCATGTATCCGAGCAGCTTTCCGACTGGGACGCCGAACACGCACTTTTTTGGGTTGAGCTTGATTCTGTATTTGTTGAGTGTTGCTAAGGTTTCACGGAGGTCGTCGAGTAGCGTGTTTGTGCTGTACATTTTGATGACGATGTCGTCGAAATATACTTGGACGTTTCTGCCGATTTGGTCTCTCAAGCATGCTTGCATCATCCGTTGGTACGTGGCTCCGGCGTTTTTCAGTTCGAAAGGCATTGTTCTGTAGCAGAATACGCCGTAGGGGGTGATGAATGAGGTGTGTGCTTCGTCTCCTTCCTTCATCCTGATTTGGTTGTATCCTGAGTAGGCGTCGAGGAAGGATAGGAGGTCGCATCCTACGGTGGAGTCAATTATCTGGTCTATCCTTGGCAGAGGAAAGTGGTCCTTTGGGCAGTGTTTGTTGACGGGCCCGTAGTCAACGCACATCCGTAGTACGTCGGTGTCCTTTTGGGGAACCAAGACAGGGTTTGCGATCCAGGTGGCCTTTTTCGTCTCTCGGATGAATTGCGCGTCGAGTAGTCGGTTGATCTTGTCTCCGATGGCTCTGCGCTTGGGTTCTGAGAATCGGCGCAACGCCTGCTTTACTGGCTTGGTGTTTGGGTGTATGTGTAGTGCGTTCTCTACGAACTCTCGTGGTATTCCGGGCATATCGGCTGGGCACCAGGCGAAGATTTTCCATTCTTCACGGAGGAAGACCATGAGGGCAGTTGCTTCTTCTTCTAAGAGATGGGCGTAGATTCGGACCATCTTGTCCGGGTCCGTTGGGTGCACCTGATGGGCGACTGTGTCGCTGTCGACGCTGAAGTCGTGGGTAAATTATTTTGATTCGCTTCTGCTTGACAGTGGAAAAATGATCTTGTCTATCACCATGGCTATTTCATCGAGCTGCTGCTGAGCTCCGAGTGTGTCAGAAACTTCTTGAAAATCTTGGTCACATTGGTCTGATTTGATAAAACTCTCATTGACCGTAATGACCCCTGAGGGTCCTTTCATCTTGAGCTTGAGGTACGCATAGTGCGGGACTGCGATAAATTGGGCGAATGCCGGACGCCCTAGTATGGCATGTTATTGGGACTGCCAGTCGATCACTTCGAACTCGAGGACTTTTCTTGTGAATTTTCCCTTGCTGCCGAAGATGACATCGAGGTCAATTGTTCCGAGGGAGGCGGCTGCTTCGCCTGGAACTACGCCGTAGATTGTGACGCCTGACCTCTTCCAGACTGACCGTGGAATCAGCATCTTGCATAAGGTGTTGGTGAAGATTATGCTTAAGCTGCTGCCTCCTGATACGTCGCAAACGTATCTACTTTTCCAAACACTTTTGCTATTGTTTTGGCTTCATTCTTGCATGATTTGGATGAAACTAACCCGGACTGACGCTGTTTTCAGCAGAGCTACCAGTGCTGTTTTCTTTTGTGCAGGTTTCTGGATATTTAGGTACGCTGGAAAAATCCACGAAAATCAAATAAAAAATCAGCGTTCTTGAAGCTTCGATGATGCCAAAGGGGGGCCACAGGGCATCCAGGGGGCACCCAGAAGGGTGTGGGGCGCGGCCCAGCCCCTGGCCGCACCACCTGCCCTCCTGGGTGGGTCCCACACCCCCTGGTGACCTACCTTCGCCTCTATTTATTCTCGGGGCGAGGAAACTCCAAAACAGAAGTCGCTTTTCCAATCTACGTCGCGGAGCCGCCGCCAACCTCTGTTCTTCTCCAGGAGAGCTAATCTGGAGGCTGTTTTGGCCTCCGGTGAGGGGAAACCATCGCCATCATCATCATCATCGCCTCTCCATCACCCCTCCATGACTTCTTCTCTCATGTGTGAGTAATTCCCTGCTATAGGCAAAGGGGATGGTAGGGATTGGATGAGTTAGATCATGTAATAGTTCATCAGATTGTTGGGGGCATGTTGCCTATCATCTACTTGGTGTTTGTCATCTCTGTTAAACCTTGTTGCTCTTAATGCTTGCCACTTTGGGCTAGAGTGCCATGATTTCAGATTTGATCACCCTTTGTTTTCTTGAGTTTTTTTGGTGTTCTTGATCCTATCTATGAGTTGTATGCACCTATTATAGTCCGGAACCGGCGATCCCAATGGTGACAGCTTGGGACACCAAAGGGGATTGACTATAATTTGAGAATTCTGTGTATCCATGAAGTGTTAATGCTTTGTTCTGGTGCTCTTTGACAGGAGTACCTTAATCTCCCTAAGTTCCTTTTGGCCCCGTTCGTAGCGGAAGGGTAGGAAAAAAGATGTTATGCAAAGTTCTTATTGCAAGCACGTACAACTACCTTGGGATACATGCCTGATTTTTGATATTTGCCAAGATGATCCTTTCTTTTCAGTGAGCCTTTCCCGTGTTAGAATCTATTACATGTTTGATCTCATCCAAGCAGCGCCCAACCATCCATCTCCCTAGCCTACAGTGTTCCAATCCTGTTGGTTACTAGTTGTTTACTATTGTTGTTTTACTTTTGCTGTTTCATCACCACTACCACTTCCATATTACCGTTTCTACTAATACCTTTGTGCAAGCAAGTGTTTATTTCAGGTACGGTTGAATTGACAACTCAACTGTCAAAGCCTGTACGTATTCTTTGGCTCCCCAAGTGTCGAATCAATAAATTGGGTTATCTTGCCCGCGAAGACTATCTCGATCCCCTACAGTTGAGGGTTATCAAGTACTGTTTTCTGGCGCCGTTGCCGGGGAGCATAGCTTTATTTACAGGTCCACTTGAAGTATCCTACCTGCTGCACGTTATCCATTATGGGTAAGAAAGGAGACCCCAAGGTTCCGATCTTACCATCCCGTACAAGACAAGGTACCACTGTTAGCACTAGTGCTAAACTTGATTCACCTTTAGTTATGATTAAGTTTGATTCACCTTAGTTACATGCTACTTCTACTGAGTCTGGCAATATGTTAGACGCTTTTGATGATGCTTCTACTACCTTTGAGACTAGTGGTTCACTTGGTTCTTTTATTGAAGTACAGATTGCTGCTGCTGCCAGATTCTCGGGAGTTGAAATTCCTGTTACCAAAACCCCTATTGGAAAAACTCATGATTTTACTAGCCTTAAGGAGAAACTCCTTGACGACGATTATATTATACTTGATGATGATTTATGCAGGGAGCTTAATGAATGTGCTGATTCCGACCCTGCCGCTATAAAGAAGTTCCTTGCAAAGCACTCCTTGAAGAACAAGTTTACTCCTGATCCTACTTTTTCTACGCTCCTATATGCATCACTGATCCTGATTATGATTTCTCTGTTGACCTTTCACTTATACCCACAGTTGAAGCTGATCCCTTTTATGGCAGAGAAAATGATGATGCTATCGAGCACCTGACCAAACTCACTGAGTTGGGTAGCTTGTTTACCACTGATGAAAGGATCTGAAACTTTTATCTGACCAAGCTTCTTCCTTTTTCTTTGAAAGGAGATGCTAGAGCAAGGTATGATGCACTACCATGTGGTTCCATTCAAAGTCCTCAAGATATGGCTATATCTTTCGTTGATAAGTATTTTCCTGCTCATATGCAACATGCTTCTTTACAAAGAATTTATAACTTTAAACAGTTGCAGGATGAGCATCTCCCTAAAGCTTGGGAGAGGTTTTGCAGTTTTCTCAAGGCTAGACCAGGACATGAGATCCTTAAGAATGAATTACTTGATATATTTTATGATGGTCTAACCGATGAATCTAGATCCTATCTAGATAGTTGTGCTGGTTGTGTTTTCAGGGAAAGAACACCGGACGATGCGGAAGAATTGATGGGCAAGATTGCCAAGAACCACAAAGATTGGTCCATCCCTGAACCACCTCCACCAATAAAGAAGAGGGGCATGCTTGTCCTAAGCCCCGAAGATATGCAAGAAGCAAAGAAGTCTATAAAAGAGAAAGGTATTAAAGCTAAAGATGTGAAGAATCTACCACCAATTAAAAAGTTGTGTGAGTCTACCACTCACCCACCTATGTTAGAGGTACACTCTATTTTAGATTTCAATGCAAGTGACATCCCTAAAGGTAAGCCTCCTGACCAATGTTTAGATGAGCTTGCTAATTTTATTATGAAGCAAAATCACTTCAATGAGAAGATACAAGGTCAGTTGCATAATAATACTCTTGCTATCAAAAGTTTGCTTGATGTTCTAGGAAGAACAGTTAATGATGTTAATGTCTTGTGAAGCATTTTCATATGGTTCAAACTCAGCTTGAACAAATTTCTAATGTGCAAAAAGATTTGCTTGCTAACAATGCCAAACAAGACAATTTACAGGCCTATGGTATAAAGACCCGGGGTGGAACACACACCCAGGACCCTCTCTATCCAGAGGGGCAACCGAAGAGGATCGAGCAAGATTCTCAAGTGCAGGAAGAAGAAATTGTTAGCTCTCCAAAAAGAAGAAGAAGAAAAAGAAACACAAGGAAGCTGACAATGCCAATGATCCTATAGAAGAAGAAGAACATGTTGTTGATCAAAACAGCATATCTACCTCCGATGCTGAGACTGAAGACGGTGCTGAACCTGAAAAAGATGCTGAAAAGAATGATCCACCTGAGGTTCGAGAAGAAGAAGCACCTGATAAGCGCAAGAAGTACACTAGAGAAAACTTCATCGCAAGAAGACATGGGAAAGAACAAGAACCATGGGTACAGAAATCCATGCCCTTTTCGGGTAAGTCTGTCAAAACCAAAGAAGAAGAGCACTACAACAAGTTTTGTGAGTGGGTGAAACCTCTTTTTCTTCAAATTCCTTTGACTGATGCTATTAAGTTACCGCCTTACTCCAAATATATGAAAGATATTGTTACTAATAGAAGAAAAGTTCCTAATGAGGCAATATCTACTATGCTTGCTAACTACTCTTTCAGTGGCAAGATTCCTGAGAAGCTCGGTGATCCAGGTATACCCACCATTCCTTGCTCCATAAATAATAATTATGTTAGAACTGCTTTATGTGATCTTGGTGCAGGAGTGAGTGTTATGCCCTTTTCTCTCTACAAAAGGCTTTGTTTAGAGAAACTAATTCTACAGATATCTCCCTTCAGATGACTGACAAGTCAACGGCCGTCCCGATCGGTATTTGTGAGGATGTTCCTGTTGAAATTGCCAATTGCTTAATACTTACTGATTTGGTTGTGTTGGACATGCCCGAGGATGGGAGCATGTCTATTATATTTGGTAGACCTTTTATTAACACCGCAGGTGCAATTATTGATTGCAATAAAGGGAAGGTTACCTTCAACGTGAATGACAAAGAACACACGGTGTATTTTCCAAAGAAGATTGACAAAGGCATGGCCTTAACTCCATTGAGAATATCGAGACCGTGAATATTAGAGAATGGGATTGTCCACTACATGTATACCACAAATACAAAACAATTATGGTGGGGACAATGTCCATCAAAGTGAGAATGCAATGATCACTTCATAAGAAGCGAGACTTTCTGCTCTATATATCACCGGTTTGTTTGTAAGACTTGATCAACCTTGCTGACTAGCATGTTTTATATAAGTACAAAGCTGAGCTTGTTATGTTTTCATTTCCTTTAGCTTTTATTTTCCTTGTTGTATCTAAGTTTTTGTGTTTAAAGCTTCACTTGTTAACTTTTGCCTCAAGTTCACGAAAGTTTTTGCAGCTTTTTGAACTTTGAAAAATTCTCCACAGTGAAGTTGTCCGAAAAATTCGAGAAAATTTAAAATAAAAATTTCTAGGTAAAAATCCATCGGGGGATACCTGAGGCCGACCAGGGGGTCCACCCCTGGCCCAGGAGGCCAGGTGGCGCGGCCCAGCTCCTGGCCGCGCCACACACCCTCCTGGGGCCCACAAGCACCCCCTGCTGGCATCTCTTCTTCCACTCTCTCTCTTTCTCCCCAAAAACTCGTGTTCTTGCTCTGGTTTCGTGTTCTTGCTGTTCTTGAGCACGGAACTTCGATCTCCCTCTATAGCCACTCGTTTGAGCTGAAATTTGGAACAAATACTCCTTGGTATGTGACTCCCTCACCCCTCCAATTAGTTTTCTTGTTGGTGGCTTCATTAGTGAGTATTTAGTAGTTCTTGGTGTTGTTTAGTTGAGCTTAAATGTATGTGTAGAAATTTATTTTCCAAGTTTTGTTGCTAATTTGAGCCTTGGTGAAGTAAGTAGAATGTTTTGCCCAAACTAGTTTTGCTTAAACCTCCGTTTTTGCAATTTGTCAAAAATTTCAGAAATGGATAGGCTAGGAAGATGGCTTGGGAAGAAGAAACCAGAGCGCTCTAGCCGTGTTACGCGGTCCACAGCTTCACCTTTGACTACGAGGGTGAGATACAACGAAGAAATCGTACCCTTGGAGTTGTTGGACGCATCACCCGCAAAGTCCATGGCATTTCCATGCAGAGATTTCATGGCGGATGCCGGCATACAGGAGGAGTTCGACGCCCCGTGTGCCAGAGCAGGTTTGACATGGCTTGTGACGAGTCGTGTGCCACAGTATGAGACGCTCACTGCTATCTTTATTAACAGTTTTAGATTTTATCCTGAAAGTGATGCTGTTGTATTTCAGATTTATGAAAGGTTACTAACCATGCCTATGAGTACCTTTTGTGAAGCTTTAGGTTTGCCAGACAGAGGAGAGAAGAGGAGGAAAATTTCTCAAACTGCTGCACTCAAGACCCTTCTCGACTCGTTTTGCAACACTGAAGTGAGGGACACTAATCTTCAAAAGATCTCCAATATTTTGCTCCCTCATCTCAGGTATTTCGCATATTATATTGCTAGAGGGGTGTTGGCTCGAGACAACACGAGCAGCGCTTCTTCGCCTAATAGTGCTATCATGGCGAACGCCCTCTCAGGGAATCACGAGTATCATGTGGGCACGCTGATTGCTAGACGCCTTGCTGCTAACAGCAACAAGGGGGATCTCTTTGGTGGCGTCTATGCCACACTTCTTTTATAGTTTCTCCAACGAGAACCGCGCCCAGATGATACAGTTTTTCCTTTGTTAGTCTTGATTTGGCTTCCAAGAAGAGGCACTTCTTTGTTACCAGAGCCTCTGACCGTTATGCACTTGAATATATTTGCGGTTTGAGGGCGATGTGGAACGCAACATCCGTCTACCTGCACAACTTGTGTTTGATTTTTCTCTCAGGAACGGATACCGCTTTTCAAATGCCCAGTTTGATGAAATCATGGGGAGATACGAGTTTCACGACCCCACGGAGGGGGTTGTGCCAGATGAGGAGGAGCGTGTGGTGTATCCACCCGTCCAGGAGGAGACCGTCGCCCCATGGGACGGAGGGTCTTCCTCTGGTTGGTACGAGGGACGTTCTTCATGGGAGGACCCGAGGACTTCGGAGTACGCACCGGAGGGCTCATACAACCCTTGGACTTACCATTACCCCGGAGCAGGAGGCTCCGCAGGACCGCAGTAGACGAGCCCAACATAGTCCAAAAGCCTAAGCTTGGGGGAGTACGTGCCCTTCTCACTCTTCCATTGTATCTTTCATTTTGTTCTCTTTGATATTTTCCAAGTTTTTGCCTGTTCTTCTTTGATTCTTTTAATTTGCAAAAACAACAAAAAGAATTTTCTTTCCTTTTTTTTCTTTTGCTAAACCTTTGAAAAACCCAGAAAGATTTCCTTTCTCTCTTTAGTTTGCTTTGTTTTCAGAGTTCAGCTCGAGTCCGTGATGGCATTTGATTATATATTTCCTACGTTCGATCGTGCAAGTGACAAGGCAGTAATGATGAAGATTGACGGAAGGGAAGCAACAAGGAAAGCCGGTATGAACTCTTTTTGTTTCTACTTTTGTACATGTACCTGTACTTATGATTAGAGACCAGCTTGTAGCGACATAGTGCTATGTTTACAATGCTTTCCCAGTGTTCATGCTTTCTTTGTGGTTAGTCTCAAATATCTAGAGTTCATAATGTGTTGCTTGAAATGATTGAAGTGGTATTTCCCTTCGGAGAATTCTTGGATTGACTTGGCACATGTTCACACATGTTTATGACTGATATGTCTATCATGCCTTGACGACCTTTTTATTTCAGAATATTTATATCACTTTCATGCCCGATTCAATGTTACTTTATCGCTCTGCATGATTATGACAATTATTGCTCTCTAGTTGGTCGCTTCCTAGTCTTTTTCTAGCCTTCACTCGCACTAAGTGAAATTCTGCTTGTGCATCCAAACTCCTTTTTCAAACCAGTTTTTTCACTTGAGTCCACCATACCTACCTATATGTGGTATTTACTAGCCACTCCTAACTTAGACTTTCGTGTGCCATCTCGAAATTTATTCAAAAGCTTCCCTTTTGTAACCGTACAAGCTCATGGTGCGGTCAAGGAAAATCAGTATCTTTCATGCCAAAAATATTTTGATGGAAGTTTTAACTAGTCAATAGAAAAATAAGAGTTACACCTCCCCCATACTTGATGATGGAATGAAATGGACCAAATGCTGCTTATGATAGATGGAACGATGCCCTCCTTCCATACTTGAGGAAAAATAAAAGGTTCCAAAGACCATCAAAGGATTTATGGATAAGGGAACATGTGTAAGCAAAAGGCATTGATATGGTTGGCATGGGAGATATTGAGAGACCTTTACCGTTCACCGTGACTGGAAAGTTGCACCTCTCAAAAGAGTTTTATCTCTGTTTTCAAAACCAAGAGCTCTTGCACATGTTTAGTCTTTGCTTCCTTTCACGGGTTTTCAATTTTTCCATAAAAAATCCACGGTTCGAGAGTCTCACCTTCTTTCTTCAAAGCACCAACTATTGAGAGCATAATTGTCATTCTTAGTGTAACATGCATTGTCCCAAAGTACTACATTGTCTTCTGCATGCTTGTTATATTGCTAGTCTGAAATTCTTAGTTCTAGTCTCCTTTAAAACTCCGGAGGAGTTTCTGCATTTATGTTTTGCTTCACTCATGGAGGCTAGCGAGATACCACTCTGGTATGTTCATGCTTTGTGCATTGTGATATTGAATTGATTTTCAGCAGCATATTATTTACTTTTGTTTGTTTGTGACTGATCACATGAAACAAGGATTGCTTCGTGCATTGTCTTTGTAGCATGGTGTCAAAACTTGCTAAACTCTTTTGTAGTACATGCTTATATACATCTAATGAAGAAAAAGAGTATGTCAAAGTTTCCTTTGTCGCGTTCAGTTCGTTGAACTGAATTGCTTGAGGACAAGCAATAACTAAGCTTGGGGGGAGTTGATACGTCGCAAACGTATCTAATTTTCCAAACACTTTTGCTATTTTTTTGGCTTCATTCTTGCATGATTTGGACGAAACTAACCCGGACTGACGCTCTTTTCAGCAGAGCTGCCAGTGCTGTTTTATATTGTGCAGGTTTCTGGATATTTAGGTACGCTGGAAAAATCCACAAAAATCAAATAAAAAATCAGCGTTCCCAAAGCTTCGACGATGCCAAAGGGGGGCCACAAGTCAGCCAGGGGACACCCAAAAGGGTGTGGGGCACGGCCCATCCCCTGGCCGCGCCACCTGCCCTCCTGGGTGGGTCCCACACCCCCTGGTGACCTACCTTGGCCTCTATTTATTCTCGTGACGAGAAAACTCCAAAACAGAAGTCGCTTTTCCAATCTACGTCGCGGAGCCGCCGCCAACCTCTGTTATTCTCCGGGAGAGCTAATCTGGAGGCTGTTTTGGCCTCCGATGAGGGGAAATCATCGCCATCGTCATCATCATCGCCTCTCCATCACCCCTGCATGACTACTTCTCTCATGTGTGAGTATTTCCCTGTTGTAGGCAAAGGGGATGGTAGGGATTGGATGAGTTAGATCATGTAATAGTTCATCAGATTGTTGGGGGCATGTTGCCTATCATCTACTTGGTGTTTATCATCTCTGTTACAACTTGTTGCTCTTAATGTTTGCCACTTTGGGCCCGAGTGCCATGATTTGAGATCTGACCACCCTTTGTTTTCTTGAGTTTGTTGGTGTTCTTGATCCTATCTATGAGTTGTATGCACCTATTATAGTCCGGAACCGGCGATCCCAATGGTGACAGCTTGGGACACCAAAGGGGATTGACTATAATTTTAGGATTCTATGTATCCATGAAGTGTTAATGCTTTGTTTCGGTGCTCTTTGACAGGAGTACCTTAATCTCCCTAAGTTCCTTTTGGCCCCGTTCGTAGCGGGAGGGTAGGACAAAAGATGTTGTGCAAAGTTCTTATTGCAAGCACGTACAACTACCTTGGGATACATGCCTGATGTTTGATATTTTCCTAGATGATCCATTCTTTTCTGTGAGCCTTTCCCGTGTTAGAACCTATTACATGTTTGATCTCATCCAAGCAGCACCCAACCATCCATCTCCCTAGCCTACAGTGTTCCAATCCTGCTGGTTACTAGTTGTTTACTATTGTTGTTTTACTTTTGTTATTTCATCACCACTACCACTTCCATATTACCGTTGCTACTAATACCTTTGTGCAAGAAAGTGTTTATTTCAGGTACGGTTGAATTGAAAACTCAACTGTCAAATCATGTACCGATTCTTTGGCTCCCCAAGTGTCGAATCAATAAATTGGGTTATCACCCGCGAAGACTATCTCGATCCCCTACAGTTGAGGGTTATCACCTCCGTCCATGAAAACTCTAACCATGTCGTAACCGCCGATCTGGGCGTCGAGGACCAACGGTGCGTGCCCTAGCCTTGGAATTGCGGGTGGGTGATCGCTTTGTGAGAAGGTAATGTTGGTCTTTGCGCCATACAGATGGTAGGTTTCTGTTGTTTTTAGGTCCTCGGTTGCTCGGGTCTGCAGGTTGTGGGCGTCCTGTTTTTCTTTTGAGGGTCGTCCTTCTTGGATCATGAAGACTCGTCCATGGGACATAGGGTATTGCTCTTCTTTATTTGGGGCTGGTGGCTACGCGGTTCCTCGAACCTATTTGGCTTCGCGCTGCTTCTCCTCCTTGAGGCTGTTGGAGAGTTTGGTGAACAGGCGACAATCTCTTAGGGTGTGGCCTGCTCTAAGGCGTCCCCAGTCGTCTTTGAAATAGTGGATCGTACATGGTCCGTCCAGTTGTTCTTTGGATGCGAGCTTCCTGGAGCCGGCGTGCCTTCTTCTTCTTGAGACCTGGAACGACTGCGAGTGGTCTTCTGAGCGGGAGTGGAACCTTGGGTCGAGCTCTATTCCGTCGTTGATCGAGTGGTTCCAAATAAACTTGGCGAATTCATCCGGTCTTCGATCTGTGTCGTAGTACTCACCGGTCTAAGTTTCAGAGTCGATGTCCTGTCCCGCGGCGGGTTTCCGGGTGGCGGCTGGTCTTCGAGTGCCGAGCAAGGCTTCTGTCACACATTGCAAATCCTCGGGTGGGATTTCTATGCAGATTTCTTGTACTTGTTCCAGCGTCCTCGTTGGCTTTGCGGTCGCGGCTTGTGCTCGCCTTCTGGATCGTCGAGTTCTTTTCCGTCGGTGACGACGTTGGTAGTCGCCAAAATATTGAACTTGGCCTAGCTGCGGACCAAGCGATCTTGGTGGTGCGATGGAGAGGTTTGCGATGAAATTGAGTTCTTCGAGCGGGTTGGATCTTGCTCGAGCCCTTGAGTTGTGACTTGCTGGAGATGGGACCGCCGAGATCGTGATTCCAACCCGTGTAGTTCCCACAGAGGGCGCCAATTGACGAGGATTGGCCTCGGAAAATCCCATGGTCAGGGACCCTGGGTTAGATCATAGAGAAGGAACAGGTTGGCGATACTCGTCGGCTAACAGGAGAAGCACTTCATGCTCGATTGTATTATGCGAGGGGGCGATTACAGCGAAAGTCTAGGTGAGTTTGCTCAAGACCGAGGGTGGCGATTGTAGATTGGATGTCCTGAGGCGTCGCCCCTCCCAACCTTTATATACCAGGATGGGTCCCGGGGAGTCCACCTCAAGTTACAAAGATGATTTCCTAAACTATCTTCGGCTTGGACACCAAGTCTTGACTTCCTTGTTGATCGCCGACTCCTACGTCGGTGATTTTAATGGGCCAGTCATGGATCGGTCGAGGCTTCTATCAGGCCCTCCGTCTTTATACGCACCAGGTATCCTCACACGCAGGAGTCGTGGGGTCACCCCCTCGTCAAGGTGGTTGTACTGGAAGCTAGTTCTTACTGTAACTTGGAGGATCTCGGTCTCCTGGGCGGCGGTCCCCACCAAAACCTGTGTGCATGTCCCCAGTCAGGCGCAAGCACTCAAGTGTGCAAGTCCTCCGTCGAGCGCAATCACTTAGTGTGCAAGACCCCAGTCGGGCGCAATCACTTGCAGACGTTCCCATCAATCCATTCCGCCCAGAGAGTAGAGTTAAAATAGTATATGTTTGTTTTCAAAAGATTTTCATAAAAACATTGCTTCAGGAGGAAGCAAGTTAAACATTTGAAAACAAAGTTTGTTATTGAACCCATCCCAACTATAACCAGGGCCAAGAATATAGGTATAGCATATATCCTATGGCTTTATCTAGCAATATGCTTTGTGAAAACTCAAGTAAAACATGCATAGTGTTTAAAATATAGAAAACATGCATAATATGAAAGCATGGTCCAAAGGATGATCAAATTGCAACTTGCTTGAGTCACGTGAAGTTGATTCGCTATTTTTGTATCGTGACTCCTTCACCTTACGATATATCTAACGATAAAATAAAGTACTTCAACACACAACAAAATCCAAACGAACATCCAAATAAAGATACAAACAAAATATACAAATTACTTAACTAGTAATATTGTTAAGATGATAGCTAAGACATAGTCATGAGTTTGGATAGGGTCAAGATAGATTGAATAGAAGTATGACATAGGTTCTATCCTATGGTTGGGACAAATTGGTACAAATGAAGATCATGGTTTTACTATATGCAATGATTTGTGAGACAAGAATTCATAACAAATATTTATATAAAGAAACTATTTAGAATGTTGGACTTATGGTTGGCTATGGAACTTGAAGGTCATAAGCGTTTTAAGATATTGGGATTTGTCAATGGTGCATGGGTTCCAAAATCAAATACCAAAATAATACAACTTATGTGAGTTCACCAAGTTAATACAATTTGGTTTAGGTTAATATGGAATTGGGTTTATGGAGTTGGATGACATAAAGATTCTTGTTAAAGGAATTAAATTAAATTTCAATTGATTACAAGTTTTGTTGATAGAATATGACCAGGGATGTTCCTAACGATCTTCTCAAAAAGATTGGCTCAACAATAAAATTAAACTAATGATGGAATTAAATTTTGATAAAAGAAAGGAAACTAGAGCGTTGAGACAAAACACGAACTAAACTTAGTCGGAAAATATAGGATGCTTTTGACAGAAAGATATGGTTCTGGGGACCAACTATTGTATAAGAAACATTTTCATATGAATTACAGACTAATATATATAGTAAAAAATACTCAAATAAATATTTAAATTATATTTAATTTTTGGAGTTATAAAAATTGTAATATTTTAGTTCTATAATAAACTACTTGTTTCAAGGAATCTGTGATATCAAATTTGTCAAAATCGGAGTTGTGGTCTAGGAGATTTGATTTTCTGAAGTTTGTGTGTTTTTCTCAAAAAGAATTACGGGATTAAATGATAGGTTGTCACATGGTGGATTCTTATTAGTTGGTACCTCTTCACTTAACTAATATGACTAGAGGCGTTTGATCTAGATCTGACGGCTGAGAATAAAAGGGGATAAAGACTCACCGGAGTTGGGTGGCTGGGTCGCCGGAGTTGGGCAGTGCTCTGGCTGGCGTTGGCGGTTTCGATTACCGTTGAAGATGGAATGGTGTACGGGCTATAGACGACCGTTCCAAACCTTCTGGACAAGGTTTTGAAAACAATTGCTTTCTGTAAGAGCGGCCACGGATCGCCGGACTTAGCAAAAGGTCGCCAGAGTTCACGTGAGTTGAGTTGTCGCGCTCCGGTTATAGTGGTATGTAAGCAATTATGCCCAACACGTGAGAAGACGATAATAAGGAAGAATGGAAGAAGAATCAGGCCAAGAGGTTCACCGTATGCTCCGCGATCTACGACGAACCGTGGTGGCAGCAGGAACTTCGGTGAGAAATTACATACAATTTAGAGGAGGATAGTGTCTCCTATGAGAGGGATTCGGAAGAGGATGGAATGGGCTATCTCTGGGACATATTTATATGGTCCTTGGAGGTCAAAATCGAGTTGCACATGATGGCCATTAATGGCGGCGGTTTTCCTCCGAGGTCATTGCCACTAGGGCATCTTCATAGCGCACTCGAGGAGGAGAAGGGTCGAAGGAGAGGAGAGCAACCGGTTCCAGGGGTCAGTGGGGCTGGAAGGGGGAGAGGAAGCGTCGTGGTATGTACGTGCATACATGAGGTTGAAGAGGATGGGGTCGTCGTTCCCCTCGTCACGTTTTTTTGTCCTTTTCTCGGCCCAAGTGGAAAAGTGAGAAAGAAAATAAAAACAAACACACATATGGGCTTAGCCCAATAGTATTAATGCTCTTGTTTCTATTTTCCAATAATATTAAAGTTTTACATTTGATATTTAAAATATCAAATCTCTCCTAAATAAATCTAGGAAACTCATATAGGCTAAATAAAATATATGGAGAGTATAGGAAAATATATTTTCCTCTCTGAGTAAATTTTATAAATACATTTTTATCAAAATAAAAATATTATTTAAGCTACTAATAAATTATCGAAATTGTTTTTAGGCTTTTTTATAAATACGAAAATAGCTTTACAAATTATCCAATAATTCAAATGAGAAATGTTTAAATATTCCCAATAATAATTTTTGAGAAGTCATATTATCTCCACTCATATATTTATTTGATTTATTGGAAATATTTAAATAACCTTTAAATGACAATATCAATTAAAATCCAAGTCAAAAGAATTAAAAATAGACATTGGTCCACAATTCATTTGATTAATTCATTCTATTCTCACTCTCAAATATTTAATTGTGGTTTCATCAAATTTCAAAAGAAACGAAGATGAAGAAAATCTTTCTTTCAATTTTTAAAATAAACCTCACAACCAAGATTTCCATTATTGGATAAATGATTATCCAATTCTAATGAATGGTTTGGAAAGTTCCAAGAAAAAAAACTCAAAGTTTTAATTTCCCCTAAAAAACAAAGCAAATCAAAAACTAATATTTATTTATTAACATTCTAAAATTTAGAAAATTTTGGGATGCTACAGGTGTTGTTGATACCAAGCATCTGTCATTCTTTGTGATGAAAGATGTAACACCCTCAGTGTTATGGAACAGTAACACTTTTGATAATGAAGATTACTGTCGCTAATCACTGATGTTAATCATGCTTTGATCACCTTGGATCAACTCAAACTAAAAATGCCTTTTGATGAATATTGAAAATAAGTGGAAATAAAACTTTGTTCAAAAATTGTGAAAGAAATTTTGTAAAATGCCTAAAAATCAGTGGATCACATCCATATGGTTTTGGGGATTTATTAAGCAATAAAATAAATCCAACAATTCAAACAGTAGCCAAACCAGTGGGATTTAATGCCTTTTTAATAAAACAAAAATGCCAAATAGTTTATAAAAGTCTAATTCTTTTTGTGGCACTGGTCTTTGGTACAACACTAATATACATGTAGGTTTCATGTTGAACAAAATTATATAAATAGCCAAACAAAATAAAACAGAACAGAAAAGAAAAAAAATACAAAAGAATTAAAAAAACCTATCTACCGCCTGGGGGCAAAGCCCACCAGGCCAGCCCTTTCCCTCCCCCCCCCCCCCGGTGGCCCAGCCCAGCCCCCTACCTTCTTGTCTTCTTCCTCTCTCTGCGTGGAGAGCATCCACCGGCTCCATGGCCGGCCGAGCCGCCGTGGCGGCCATCGCGCGGCTCACCGTCGGGATAAGGTCGCCCCCCCCCCCCCCACCTCAACCCTAACCCTGGACGCCCCTAGTTCCCCCCTCCCGCGCCACTCCATCCCCCTCGTCTGCGCCTTTTTCCCCTAGCTCGAGCTCCGCCAGTGGGCGCCGTCGCGCACCGGCGTGGACACCGGCCGCCCCAGCGTGCGCCGCCGTGTCGGTTGTTTCCCCGTCGCCGTCTTCGTCTCTGCGTCAAGGGAATCGAGTCGTGGAGCAAGAAGTTGGGCGCACAACTACTTCCCCCCTTCCGGCTCCGGCGAGCTTCGCGGCCGGAATTCGTCTCCGTCGTGGCCTCATCGCGCTCGCTACCACCTCCACACGGACCGCGGTGAGCTCCCGCAAGTTTCCCCTCTCGCTGCACTTAGTTTAGCCCCTCCAATCGCCATTTTCACCCCGCCACACTCCGGTCGCCGCCATGGCCGACCATGCACCCGCTCCGGGGCCGCTCCGAGCGTGCGAGTGGCTCCGTTGCGCTCCTGGTGAGCCGATGAGCCCGACCGGCTAGGTGGCGCTCGCGAAAACCCCTTGTGGCCACATTCCCGTCGAAGACCCGAGACCACCGCCGTCGCCGTTGGCCCTGGCCTTGTCTCCGGCGAGCCCCCCGCCACCTAATGCCCACCGAACGACGCGTCTGTGACTCCCCGTCCGAACGCCTCCCTCCCCGCCTCGATCCGTCGTCAGAGCCGGCCAGAACGATGACCTCGCCGGAGCTCCGTCTCCGGTGAGCTCCCGGTGACACCGCCAGGTGGGCCCCGGCCGTCAGGTGATTAGTCTGAGCAACTAATCACCCACTGACCAGTGGGCCACCCCCCCCCCCCCCTTAACCCCTCTATTAAATTAAACAAATAAAACAACCCCTAAAGGTCTATGACATGTGGGCACTGCCCCACTTAACTCTCTGTTTAATTAAATTAACTGCTAATCTAAATATGTGCCTATGACATCTGGGTCCCACCTGTAAGTAATTAAGTTAAAAGAAATAAAAATGCTAATAGTCTATGACATGTGGGTCTTGTGAATATTTGAATTTAATTAAATGTTTTATTAGCAATGAGAGGCTGACCAGTGGGACCCACTGGTCAGGTTTAACTGGTCAAACCCCCCCCCCTGTGGATAATGTATATTTATTAAATAAAATAAATACAGAAAATGATTTAAAATGATTTAAACTTTAAAATTCAATATCTTTTAAACCGTAAGTCAGATTCAAAAACTTTATACATGAAAATTGATCAGAAAAATACAACGAATACGAATAGGCTATCTACATGTCAACCACCCCCCTCTAACACAATGAACATAGACATTCCCCCCTCCGGGCCGTTTGTCCGATAATTGCCCGATACCGTAAAACTCTCCGGATGAATTTATTCTGAACACGAAAGTTGTTCAGAATAGTTCAACTAGTCCGGATACATCACCCATACGTTTGTCGGTTGTCCACGACACCTCCGGCATGATCTTTCCCCCCTCCGGACACCCCGTCCGGTAATCACCCGGAACTGGCAGTTCATCCCCGGATGAATTTCCGTTCCGAGCAATGTGTATCGTACAACGTTAGAGCATCGTTAACATTTCATATGTCATGTCTTGTATTTGTATTGCTATCATTGTTGTGTATTTATTGTTTCTCCCCCCTCTTTTATTGTCCGGTAGTCTCGACGTCCACTGCTGATGCCCCTGTGATCGACTACTTCGTCGACGACCGTACCTCTACCGTCGAGCTTACAGGCAAGTAGAGCCATTTCCTTACCCAGATATCGCCTATCTTTCCGTACTTTCTTGCACTAGGCATTGCTGCTGCTAGGTTACAATCCTATTCAATTGCATAGCCTGTCATTGTCACCCTTGATGTACCTTCCTTTATCCTATGCTGCCTATTATATATATTATATTCAGCAGTGAACCCTGCGCATTGTTAGTCGATAGGGTTAGATAGCGGGTCGTGTTCACTCTGGGAGTGATTGCGGATGCGTTACATTTCAACTGCTACAGGTACGGTTCAGAGAAGACACCGCTTCAGGCCCCTACCCCGGCTCTGTCGAGCCACATCAAGTGTGAGCTATCGAGGAGTAATCCTTGTACTCCACTCGTTGCTGACTCTGTATAGCCGTCCTAGGGTACTGAACCACGGTTGTCCTTACAGGTAAGGAGTCGGGTGACCCAACGTTGCCCGTGCAGGTTATCTTAGCGAACGACAGGTCAGTTGTATTCCACCGGTGTGCGGCGGGCCTGGTACTGTTCGTGGCCGAAGGATTTCCTGTTGTAGGAAAGTCGAGCTCTTCGGAGCAAACGCGAGACAAGGTAAGAAGACGGTTCACCTTGTTGGTAACCGCACGAGTTGGTGGGACGACAGGGCAGGCACCGACGTTACTTGTGGTCCTGCTGCTGTCGTTGTCCGCGACTCACCGAGAAAGGGGCAACGATAACGGTTGTCCTGACAGATAATAATAAAATGACTTAACGGTTCAGGTGGATGACTTGAGAGGCCACAAAGGTCTGTACGCACTACCTTCACGTGGGGTTTCGATGTGGGCCCTCCGCGTTGTGGTCTCGTTCGAAAGCTCTGAAAGAAGTACAGTTCATCATTGTGGTTAGGTCGATCCGCATCCTGGAAGAGTTGCGTGGAATCACTTGGCACACAACATCACGGAGGGTCAGGGGCGACGCTCCAAGACCCCCTTGCGCTTAGGACTGTAGACCGGCGGGGACCTCTCTGATGAACCGTAGGATGGTCCTCGACGTGTCGGATAGCCTCGGTGGGGCATTCCCTAACAAGGTGTACGCCACCCTGGAGATCCGAGCGTGCAGGTTGAACAGTAGTGCACCCCTGCAGGGAGTTTGATCTATTCGAATAGCCGTGTCCACGGTAACAGGACGCTTTATGCTGAAGCCAGAGCCTACTACTACAAACTACCACTATTAAACTGTATGGTTCCGGTTTCTTTTCCTCGCAGGGAGTCGAGGAAGGGAACTCGGAGACAGTATTATTATTAAATATTACAACTTACTATTATACAATGCTGCAGCAACTTCTGTTGTATTGTTATTACATTCATGCTATTAATTGTTGGATGATTCTTACCTCATGCTGCAAGACTCGTCGGAAGATGCTAGTCTTCGATAGGCCTAGCTTCTTACCCTTATTCTGATTTCTACCTTGCAGTCCAATATATACAGCCTCCCTTTTCCATTTGATACATGCATAAATGCTTAGTAGCGAACGTAAGACTCGCGGGTATGCTAGATACTCACCCTTGCTTTATTTCCCCTTTTCGCTTTGCCTGATCGGCCGCTGCAGTCGACGTTGGAGCCCAGGAGCAGGAGATTCCAGGAGGAGCCTACTACGACGTCGAGTTCCCATTGACCAGGAGTAATTCGGTGGATCCCAGGCAGGAGGCCTCGCCTTTTCGATCTGTATCTCTGATGTTATTTGTGCTAGCCTTCTTAAGGCAAAACTTGACTAACTATGTCTGTACTCAGATATTATGTTTGTATGACTTATGTATTTGGGTCCGGGTGACCCCCCTTCTTTGTAATATATTGGTTTAACCTTTTGTGTTTAGTGTTTTGCTGTGATATTCTCACCGTGGAACCTTGATCTCGATCATGTACCCTGCGTGTATGATTACTGTACATGATCGTAAATCGAGGGTGTCACAAGTTGGTATCAGAGCCGACTGCCTGTAGGAAGCCACCCAACCACTACCTGGTCGAAGTTGAGTCTAGACTTTGAAAAACTATTTTGCTAACTTAATATTTGGCTTACGGGCCCACATCGATGTCACTACGTGTGATATCTATGGTATTAGGATCCTTTTCTCCTTACCTATGCTCTGGGAATCTGCTCTCTTATCCTTGCTGGTAAGTTTTACAAACTTTGACATTAGGATCACGTTCTCTTGATTCCATCCGGCGTTCTGGTGCTACCCCATTGATTGAGTCGTGTCGCAGGAGTTCTACCCTAGGTCCCGGACCGCGGATCCCATTCTCATTCTGGGCAGGCCGCGCGTCCTCTGGCATTAACTCTTGTGTCCAACAGTTTTCTTGCGGCGTGATTGACATAGTGGAATCTATGTCGCGTCGTGTAATCCTTACCGCGGTCTGCGCGCCGCCTACTGAGTCCTTTTTCATTAATTTCTACGACGTTACGCTGTCCGATTTTGACCGACTGTGTGCAAAGATCTGTATGTCTATATGACTACTATTGTGTATCTACTGCACTTCTCGTTCATTGCTCATACTACATCATGTATGACTTCTTATCCTTGCAAATGCTTTGTCTGAACTAATCCCTGCTGTTCAGGCAGGATGGCTGACGATCCCCCACCTCCACCTTATATGGCCGCAGTACTGCAACAGTTTGATCTGAACCGTCAGTTTATGGCCGGAGTAATGACCCAACTTTCTACTCCGAATTCCCCAATAACATTGCAGGAGTTCGTGCGCCTCAGTCCGTCCACCTTTCGCAGCTCCGCCAATCCTATGGATGCCGATGATTGGCTCCGTGATATTGCTTTTCAGATGGAGTCAGCTGATGTTGCCCCTGCCAGTTACCTCACCTTTGCGACGTATCATCTGAGGGGTCCAGCTGCTCAGTGGTGGGAAAGCCACCGGCTTGCGTTGCCAGATGGAACTGTAACCACTTGGCAAGAATTCCAGTTAGCCTTCCGTGCATGGAACCTTCCTCAAGGTCTGATGGACCAGAAGAAGGAGGATTTCCGCCAACTCCGTCAGGGCCAGACAACTGTTGATGAATATCATAGGAAATTCCTTGAGTTGTCCCGCTATGCCGAGAGAGATGTCGCCACCGACGCTCGCAAACAGGAGAGATTCCGAGAAGGACTACATCCTGAAATAGAGCTCGCACTTGTCCTTCATGATTGTGTGGACTTTGCGACCCTTGTCAGCAAGGCTTTCCAAGTCAAAACTGCTCTGACTAAGCACCATGAGTCGCTCAAGCGTGCTCGAAATGCTGGCCCATCTTCGGGTCGGCCTACTCAGAAACTTAGAGTCTCTCTCCCGCACAATGTTTTTCACCGGCCTGCACCAACGCCAAGGCCGTCTTATGCTGCACCTCGTCTGCCTCCGCCTCCGAGACAGCTAACGATTCCGACTGAACAGCCCAATACTATGGCTCCTCCCCAGAACGATGGCTTATGCCAAAAGTGTGGGCAACCAGGTCACCGTGTTGTCAACTGTCGCCCGGTTCAGTCTCGGGATGTGCCACATCCCCCTGTTGGCCGTATGAAGAGTTGACGAATTCGTCGTTTCAAAAACACCCATACCAAGCCGTCCGTTGTTGTACAGGGCCATGCCAATCATGTTGATGCTGAGAAGGCTAGAAAGGATCCGACTATCGTGATGGGAACCCTCCTTGTTAATTCAGTACCAGCTTCTGTTCTGTTTGATTCAGGAGCATCGCATTCTTTCGTGTCTGAGGCATTTGCACTCAAGCAAGAATTACCATTGGAACGCATGTACTCTCCGTTGTTGGTCAGTTCTCCAGGATCCAAGTGGGAGACCTCGATGATAGCCCACAACAACCGTATTGAAATTGGAGGATTAGTGTTCCCTGCGTCGCTCATGGTCCTCAGGGTAACTACCATAGATGTCATTCTTGGTATGGATTGGCTGAGAGCACATAAGGCTCGCATCGATTGTGACATTAAGGAAGTCCGGCTCACGCACCCCTCTGGACAGATAGTCTACTATTCAGCCCAGATGATTCAACATGCCGAGAACCAGATATATGCTCTGAATGCCCTGAACGCTGCACCTCTCGAAGGGATCGAAAACATTCCAGTCGTTCGCGATTTTCTCGACGTCTTCCCAGAAGAACTGCCGGGAATACCCCCGATCAGAGATGTCGAATTCGTCATCGACTTGAAGCCTGGCACCGTCCCTATTGCTAAGCGCCCTTATAAGATGCCGCCTCACCACCTCCTTGAACTGAAGAAGGAGATCGACATGGCACTCCACAAAGCCTTCATCCGTCCAAGTTCCTCTGCTTGGGGAGCACCTTCGCTCTTTGTCAAGAAGAGCGATGGGACGAACCGTTTAGTCCAAGATTACCGACCTATCAACCAGGCAACTATACAGAACAAGTATCCGCTCCCTTGGATCAACGATCTATATGATCAACTTGCTGGATCTAAGGTGTTCTCGAAACTCGACTTGAGGTTGGGTTACCATCAGATCCGGGTCCGTGGAGAGGACATACCGAAGACCGCTTTCATTACTCGCTATGGTTCATACGAGTACACCGTCATGTCCTTTGGCTTGACCAATGCCCCAGCCACTTTCTCTAGGTTGATGAACTACATATTCATGGAATACCTCGACAAGTTCGTCGTGGTTTATCTGGATGATATCTTGGTATACTCCAAGAATGAAGAAGAACATGCTGAACACCTTCGTCTTATACTGGAAAAGCTTCGAGAACACAAACTCTATGCTAAGTATTCTAAGTGTGAATTCTGGCTTCCCGAAGTGACTTACCTTGGTCATGTGATTTCCAAGGATGGCGTCGCCGTCAACCCAGAACGTATTCAGGCTATTCTTGACTGGACTTATCCCAGGACTGTAAAGCAAGTCAGAAGTTTCCTCGGCCTCGCTAGCTATTGTCGCCGTTTCGTCGAGAACTTCTCCAAGATTGCCAAGCCTCTGACTAATCTGCTTCACAAAGGCGTTAAGTTCGAGTGGACAGACAAATGTCAGGAATGTTTCCAAGCTCTCAAGGACAAGCTCACTTCTCCCCCAGTGCTTGCTCCCCTGATACCAAGAAGGACTTCGTGATATACTGCGATGCGTCTTGTCAAGGATTAGGTTGTGTCCTAATGCAAGAGCGCAAAGTGATTGCTTATGGATCTCGTCAGTTGCGTTCTCACGAAGACAAGTATCCAACGCATGATCTCGAATTGGCGGCAGTAATTTATACATTGAAGCTGTGGCGACACTACCTCGTTGGTAATCGTTGCGAGATCTACACCGACCACCAAAGCCTGAAGTACCTGTTTACCCAGCCTGACCTGAATCTCCGCCAACAAAGATGGCTCGAGACAATAGCCGATTTTAACATGGATATTCATTATACCCCTGGCAAAGATAATGTGATGGCTGATGCCCTGAGTCGCAAAGCCTACTGTAGTGAACTTGAAGTTCAAATACAACAACCACCTCTGCATGAAGAGCTTCGCAAGCTGAACATCGAGATTGTTCCGCAGGGATATGTGAATTCCCTGGTTGTCAAACCAGACCTCGTTGACCGCATCAAGACGATACAACATTATGACTCTGACATTTGGAAGATAAAGCGTCGTGTCGCCAGAGGAGAGCCCTCATTCTTCACTATTGATGCAAATGATGATAATGCAGTGTACTTCAAGGGTCGTTTAGTGGTTCCGGTAGCCAAGGCCAACCTGAACTACGCCCCTGATGTCATGAAAGAAGCTCATGATACCCCTTTGTCGATTCACCCTGGTAGTACCAAGATGTACCAAGACATTCGTCAGCGGTACTGGTGGTCTAACATGAAGCAAGACATCGCTCGATATGTTGACGAGTGTGATGTTTGCCGTCGCGTCAAAGCCGAACATCAAAGACCTGCTGGAACTCTGCAACCACTCTCTATTCCTGAATGGAAATGGGACAAGATTGAAATGGACTTTGTCATAGGTTTTCCCCGATCACAGAAGGGTCATGATGCTATCTTTGTCGTCATCGACCGGTTCTCCAAGGTTGCCCACTTTCTGCCAGTCAAGGAGACGATCTCTGCTAGTCAGTTAGCAGACTTATATGTTTCCAGAATTGTGTCCCTCCACGGTATCCCGTTGGAGATCAGTTCCGACCGAGGCAGCATTTTCACCTCAAGATTCTGGGATAGTTTCCAAGAAGCTATGGGCACTCACCTAAACTTCAGCACCGCTTATCACCCCCAGTCGCAAGGCCAAGTTGAACGCGTCAATCAAGTGCTTGAAGACATGATTCGAGCTTGTGTCATCTCATTCGGTAAGAAATGGTAGGAATCCCTTCCATTTGCTGAATTCTTGTACAACGATAGCTACCAGGCTAGTCTGAAGATGGCACCCTTTGAGTCTCTATGGACGTAAGTGTCGAACCCCTCTGAATTGGTCAGAAACTGGAGAACAAACTCTCATTGGTCCGGACATCATACAGCATGCTGAAGATCAGGTTCGCGTTATTCGTGAACACTTGAAAGCTGCTCAGTCCCGCCAGAAAAGCAACTATGACCGCAAGCACAAGGAAATGGTCTATCAACCCGGCGAATACGCGTACCTCCGTGTCACTCCCATGAGGGGCACTCATCGTTTCGGGATCAAAGAAAAGTTAGCTCCTCGCTACATTGGCCCGTTCCGTATTCTTTCCCGAAGTGGACCAGTGGCATACCGATTGGAATTGCCACCGAACCTCTCCCAAGTCCACGATGTCTTCCACGTGTCCCAACTCCGATGCTGCTTCAAGGACCCTATTCGAGAACTGGAACATGATATGATTGAGCTGCAGCAGGACTTGACTTATCAAGAACATCCGAGCCGCATTCTCGATCAGTCTGAACGCAAAACCCGCAACAAGACAACCAAGTTCCTCAAAGTTCAGTGGTCGAATCATTCGGAAGATGAAGCCACTTGGGAACGCGAAGATCGTCTTCGTGAAGAATACCCCGATCTTTTCCTCTCTACCACTTAAATTCTCGAGACGAGAATTCTTGTAGTGGGGGAGATTTGTAACACCCTCAGTGTTATGGAACAGTAACACTTTTGATGATGAAGATTACTGTTGCTAATCACTGATGTTAATCATGCTTTGATCACCTTGGATCAACTCAAACTAAAAATGCCTTTTGATGAATATTGAAAATAAGTGGAAATAAAACTTTATTCAAAAATTGTGAAAGCAATTTTGTAAAATGCCTAAAAATCAGTGGATCACATCCATATGGTTTTGGGGATTTATTAAGCAATAAAATAAATCCAACAATTCAATTCAAACAGTAGCCAAACCAGTGGGATTTAATGCCTTTTTATTATAAAAAAATGCAAAATAGTTTATAAAAGTCTAATTCTTTTTGTGGCACTGGTTTTTGGTACAACACTAATATACATGTAGGTTTCATGTTGAACAAAATTATATAAATAGCCAAACAAAATAAAACAGAATAGAAAAGAAAAGGAAATACAAAAGAATTAAAGAAACTATCTACCGCCTGGGGGCAAAGCCCACCAGGCCAGCCCTTTCCCTTCCCCCCCCCCCCCCCCCGTGGCCCAGCCCAGCCCCCTACCTTCTTGTCTTCTTCCTCTCTCTGCGTGGAGAGCATCCACCGGCTCCATGACCGGCCGAGCTGCCGTGGCGGCCATCCCGCGGCTCACCGGCGGGATAAGGTCGCCCCCCACCTCAACCCTAACCCTGGACGCCCCTAGTTCCACCCCTCCCGCGCCACTCCATCCCCCTCATCTGCGCCTTTTTCCCCTAGCCCGAGCTCCGCCCGTGGGCGCCGTCGCGCACCGGCGTGGACACCGGCCGACCCAGCCGGCGCCGCCGTGTCGGTTGGTTTCCCCGTCGCCGTCTTCGTCTCTGCGTCAAGGGAATCGAGTCGGGGAGCAAGAAGTTGGGCGCACGACTACTTCCCCCCTTCCACCTAATGCCCACCGAACGACGCGCCTCTGACTCCCCGTCCGAACGCCTCCCTCCCCGCCTCGATCCGTCGTCGGAGCCGGCCAGAACGACGACCTCGCCGGAGCTCCGTCTCCGGTGAGCTCCCGGTGACACCGCCAGGTGGGCCCCGGCCGTCAGGTGATTAGTCTGAGCAACTAATCACCCACTGACCAGTGGGCCACCCCCCCTTAACCCCTCTATTAAATTAAACAAATAAAACAACCCCTAAAGGTCTATGACATGTGGGCCCTGCCCCACCTAACTCTCTGTTTAATTAAATTAACTGCTAATCTAAATATGTGCCTATGAAATCTGGGTCCCACCTGTAAGTAATTAAATTAAAAGAAATAAAAATGCTAATAGTCTATGACATGTGGGTCCTGTGAATATTTGAATTTAATTAAATGTTTATTAGCAACGAGAGGCTGACCAGTGGGACCCACTGGTCAGGTTTGACTGGTCAAACCCCCCTGTGGATAATGTATATTTATTAAATAAAATAAATACAGAAAATGATTTAAAATGATTTAAACTTTAAAATTCAATATCTTTTAAACCGTAAGTCAGATTCAAAAACTTTATACATGAAAATTGATCAGAAAAATACAACGAATACGAATAGGCTATCTACATGTCAACCATCCCCCTCTAACACAACGAACATCGACATTCCCCCCCCCCCTCCGGGCCGTCTGTCCGATAATTGCCCGATACCGTAAAACTCTCCGGATGAATTTATTCTGAACACGAAAGTTGTTCAGAATAGTTCAACTAGTCCAGATACATCACCCATACGTTTGTCGGATGTCCACGACACCTCCGGCATGATCTTTCCCCCCTCCGGACACCCCGTCCGGTAATCACCTGGAACTGGCAGTTCATCCCCGGATGAATTTCCGTTCCGAGCAATGTGTATCGTAGAACGTTAGAGCATCGTTAACATTTCATATATCATTTCTTGTATTTGTATTGCTATCATTGCTGTGTATTTATTGTTTCTCCCCCCTCTTTTATTGTCCAGTAGTCTCGACGTCCACTGCTGATGCCCCTGTGATCGACTACTTCGTCGACGACCGTACCTCTACCGTCGAGCTTACAGGCAAGCAGAGCCATTCCCTTACCCAGATATCGCCTATCTTTCTGTACTTTCTTGCACTAGGCATTGTTGCTGCTAGGTTACAATCCTATTCAATTGCATAGCCTGTCATTGTCACCCTCGATGTACCTTCCTTTATCCTATGTTGCCTATTATATATATTATATTCAGCAGTGAACCATGCGCATTGTTAGTCGATAGGGTTAGATAGCGGGTCGTGTTCACTCTGGGAGTGATTGCGGATGCGTTACATTTCAACTGCTACAGGTACGGTTCAGAGAAGACACCGCTTCAGGCCCCTACGCCGGCTCTGTCGAGCCACATCAAGTGTGAGCTATCGAGGAGTAATCCTTGTACTCCACTCGTTGCTGACTCTGTATAGCCGTCCTAGGGTACTGAACCACGGTTGTCCTTACAGGTAAGGAGTCGGGTGACCCAACGTTGCCCGCGCAGGTTATCTTAGCGAACGACAGGTCAGTTGTATTCCACCGGTGTGCGGCGGGCCTGGTACTGTTCGTGGCCGAAGGATTTCCTGTTGTAGGAAAGTCGAGCTCTTCGGAGAAAACGCGAGACAAGGTAAGAAGACGGTTCACCTTGTTGGTAACCGCACGAGTTGGTGGGATGGCAGGGCAGGCACCGACGTTACTTGTGGTCCTGGCTGATGTCGTTGTCCGCGACTCACCGAGAAAGGGGCAACGATAACGGTTGTCCTGACAGATAATAATAAAATGACTTAACGGTTCAGGTGGATGACTTGAGAGGCCGCAAAGGTCTGTACGCACTACCTTCACGTGGGGTTTCGATGTGGGCCCTCCGCGTTGTGGTATCGTTCGAAAGCTCTGAAAGAAGTCCAGTTCATCATTGTGGTTAGGTCGATCCGCATCCTGGAAGAGTTGCGTGGAACCACTTGGCACACAACGACCCGAAGGGTGAGGGGCGACGGTCCAAGACCCCCTTGCGCTTAGGACTGTAGACCGGCGGGGACCTCTCTAATGAGCCGTAGGATGGTCCTCGACGTGTCGGATAGCCTCGGTGGGGCATTCCCTAAAAAGGTGTACGCCACCCTAGAGATCCGAGCGTGTAGGCTGAACAGTAGTCCACCCCTGTAGGGAGTTTGATCTTAGACAACAACAACTGAGATAATCATAAATAACTTGATCAACGTGTGTGTGTGCCTTGACTGCTTCTTCTTCGTCGGGATGCGAAGAGGAGGACAAGGATAGGATAGGTGTTATGTTTGTGTAGTAGTTGATAGCAAGACTTGTTGGAGGCGATTCCTCATCGAATGTTTGGCTTCTTACCATACTCTCTAGATCGTTAGCCACCTCATAAATGCTAGTGCGGCAGCAACCTCACCACTTACCCCTTCCTTACCGTAAACTACTAGTTGTCCTAGAATGACGAGTGATGAAGTCCTTGTTGGGTCAGATGACCACTACAGTTGGATGCTGAGTACCTCTGTACTCATGATACTACCCCCAAACTCTTTTCAGGGTGTTGATCGACAACAGGTATGGTGATCGACGTTTCACGTGGAGACTCGACGACGACTAGTTAGGCGGATCCCGGCGGAGAGCCTGGACCCGTGTGGTTATGGGGATCGATGTTTTTCTCTTTGCCAGTAGGCTTTTGATTGTAGTATGTACTCAGACATGTACCTTCCGCTGTTGTATTGTATTTGAGACAGATGTATGCCGATTGTATGAGATGTTGTATCCTGTATCTGTAAAGTTGTGATATCATGTTGGAAATCCGGGGCATATGACTCCGTCATATGTCGCGGTGGGACCGATATGTGCTTCGTCCCCGGATCTGGGTAGAAACACCTAGATCTGGAACATTACCGCATATTGGGCCTTACAACTTTGTATCAGAGCCTTACCGACCGTAGGATCCCTTTTCTGGCCGAAGTCGAGTCTAGACAAAAATTATTTTGTAGTTACTAAGTTAGTTATCGGAGAGTAAGATTCTTTTTACTCCTTACCCTTGCTCTGGTCAGGACAAGTGTCGTAAGTGTTTTATTCTCGACTTATCCCCTTTCAAACTCTAGGATCTCGAGTGTGTGGAGTATCGTAACCGTTACAATTCCTTGCTTGCAGCGTATTGTCTCGATTCCGATCTCAGGTTTGGGAAATCCTGTAGTACCTTTATTCTATCCGACTCTGGTTTACTTCTGGGTCGTCCTTTGCCCTCCCTCCTTTTGACGGTGTTTTCACGACTTGCGTCGAAAAGCACTATCCCTTTGACTAGGTTTCTTTATTGTTCCTCCTCTTGACACTGACGGTTTCGTTTTTCCGACGTTGTCGTCTCCCTTCGAAAAGTTATCTCGACGGAAGTTCGACGACGACATGGAGCAGAGTCCCTTGTTGGTGGTGTTGAAGATCGTCGACTCTCTTTTCTCCCCCCCCCCTCTCCCCCGGATCGTCCTGGATCTCGGGACGAGATCCCTTGTTGGTGGTGTTGTATTGTAACAGCCCAGTTTTCACAAAAATTAAAAAAAAATGTTTTTGGTGTGAATTGCTTGATTGTCTGATTTGTTTGCGGTGTTTGCATCCCCGATTTATCGATCGGCGATTATTTTTCCCCTCTTATCTCGTACCGGACGAAGACCGACCCCTTCCCACCACGGCACACAACCTTGCGACACCGGGATTTCACCCGAGCACCGTCGCCACCGGCACAAGTCCAACCATCGCCACCGGATCGAAAACCCCGTTTATTTAATAAACGGATTATTTTATGGGGCGCCGAATAATGTTGTCGGAATGTCACCGCAGTGAGGTACGATCAACGGGCTCGACGCGCTGAGCGCGTGGTTCGAGATTTCGTCGGAATCGGAGTCCGTACGGAGTCTCGGTGGTCACGAACGCGATCGCCGGACGCGCGAGAGGGGTACCGGGGGCATTTGCGTAAACAGACCAGCCAAACCTGCCCTATATATGACCCCCACCTCCCAAACCAGCCAATTAGGGTTCCCCCTTGCACATTTTGCAGCCACACCCCCAATTTCTGGTCCAATTTTCGTCCAGATCCCTCTCCCCACCGAAACCCTAGCCAACCTCCAAATTTCAGCCATCAGATCTGAGATCTGTGGCTCAGATCACAGCCACCGCGGTCGCAGCTCGAGCCGCCTCAGGTCCCGCGCCACCGCGGTCGCAGCTCGAGCCGCCTCCGGCTGCCATTGGAGGCGCCATGGGAGGCCTCCAGGAGCTTGACGCTCCGCCCCGTGGACCTCGACGGGCCGCCCTATCCCGCCGGCGACCGGATCCGGTGCCTCCTCCGCCGCGCGTGGAGCCGACCGCCCCATCCCCTCCGTCGCGCCGCCTCCTCTAACCGGCCGGCGAGCCGCCGCCGGGAACCTTCTGCTCGGGAGCGAGCCGTCCCGATCGGATCGAGCGCTCCAGCCACCGGTGGCCCAGGTGGGCTGGCCCAGCACCATCAGCCCGAGCGCCCCCAGCCGAGGTCGGCCTCCAGGCCAGATGGGGCACGGCCCAGCTGGGTGAGCGCCCTTTTTTTATTGTTTTCTTCCTTTTTCCGTTGGGCCCAGTAGCCTGTTTCGGCCTGTTAACTGTTTTTTTCCTCTGTTTTTTTTATTTAGGCAGATTTAGTTATAATTTTGCGAGTGCTTATATCTTTTCACCGGTAGCTCCGATGGAGACGCTTTCTACATGAAAGTTACTCCGTTTTGCGCGTAGATTATTAAAATGTTTCTTGTTGCCATGTTTGAGCTTCTTTACTTGTTGTTTACCTGCTAATTACAACTGCTTGCCACTGTAAACTGTAAATGCAATAACTTTTTAACCGTTGCTCTGTTTAAAATGTTTCTTATATGTAACTTGACTAGAATTGCATGTAGATTGTGTTTATGCTGTTCTTTCTTGCTAAATAAAATAATAAAATGTTATTTAGGACAAAGCAGTACCAAATGCAATATTTTATCGTGGGGTCCGTAATAGTTGGCATGTCTAGGATTTCACCCCACTTAAATTGACTAGCTTAGGTAGTTTATTTATGCTTCACCTCTTGTAATGTTTGTGTGCTATGCCATGCTTGAGTGAGATACCATGTTAACAACCTTTGCTCATCTTGTGTAGCTATACAACTTGAACCATCGTAAACGTGCGGTATCGTCGTGTGTGAAGAGTACTCCACTTAACCTGTTAGTAACCGCTCTCGACGGTAGGTGCGATGCCTCGTGTTGCCTTCTTGTTGATGCTTGCTCATGTCTGCTCCGTAGTAATAGATGCTTGCTCGTTGATTGCTTTTCAGTGTTTACCCTCTTGTGTGCTTCCGCGGGTACCTCTCGGAGACGATGCGAGCTTGCGATCAACTACACCTTCGGAACCCGACTTATCAACAGGCAAGGACTATACATTACTTATGATCCATTCTATTTCAACCAGCGGTTTGCATGCTAGTCTAGGATAGGTTCGATGTTTGATCCTACCACATGTTTACAGCCTCTTTTAAATCGATACAGCCATGTCCCTTCCCAGCAAACCTTGTACTGCTATGTTACTATTGCTCGTTGCTCAGCCCCTTCTTAGTATGCATGCTTAAGATGCTACGATGTTACCGTGTTACTCCTTGGGTTGGGATATCGCATTATTATATTGTTCTTGATGATATGATTATTATAATGTTGACTATATTCGACGAAGGATGGAAGGTCTAGGCTATCCCGCCCCGACGCTTTGTTCCATTCGAGTCACCTAGGATCCGAGTTCCGGGTATTGGTTTTAAGACTGAGCGTGCCTAACCGCGTGTGGGATTTTATGGGGTCCCCTTTTCTTACCTACCTAGCTTCAAGCATTTCTAGTGGTGGCCCAAGCTGGTTTTACCTTTTGCAACGTGTGTGTGTTGGTTGGCGCCCCAGCTGTTTTCGAAACAACTCGGGCGAGCGGAGACTTAGTTCCTCTGTTGGTCCACCCGATCAACTAGGACCCGGTTTCCCATGTCTGATTAACCGGCAATCCGACCTGCGTCATACGGAAGAGTTCGATCCGAGAGCGTGGCCGGCTTTTGGATTGGGTGTCGACTCCCCGGGGGCCACCCGGATTTGTTTGTTGTTAGCTAGAGGGACCTGTCATTTCGGATCTCTTGGAACTAAATCATAAAATGGTTTCCTGTGATGGGTAGCAACTGAGACAGATGGACGTGCGTGCGGAGCCTTGTAATGGGCAGTTGGTACACCCCTGCAGGGTTAAATCTTTTCGAGAAGCCGTGTCCACGGTTATGGACGACTTGAGACCTACTCCTTGTTCATAGACAACAACAACTGAGATAATCTTAAATAACTTGATCAACGTGTGTGTGTGCCTTGACTGCTTCTTTTTCGTCGGGATGCGAAGAGGAGGACAAGGATAGGATAGGTGTTATGTTTGCGTAGTAGTTGATAGCAAGACTTGTTGGAGGCGATTCCTCATCGAATGCTTGGCTTCTTACCTTACTCTCTATATCGTTAGCCACCTCATAAATGCTAGTGCGGCAGAAACCTCACCACTTACCCCTTCCTTACCGTAAACTACTAGTTGTCCTAGAATGACGAGTGATGAAGTCCTTGCTGGGTCAGATGACCACTACAGTTGGATGTTGAGTACCTCTGTACTCATGATACTACCCCCAAACTCTTTTCAGGGTGTTGATCGACAACAGGTATGGTGATCGACGTTTCACGTGGAGACTCGACGACGACTAGTTAGGCGGATCCCGGCGGAGGGCCTGGACCCGTGTGGTTATGGGGATCGATGTTTTTCTCTTTGCCAGTAGGCTTTTGATTGTAGTATGTACTCAGACATGTACCTTCCGCTGTTGTATTGTATTTGAGACAGATGTATGCCGATTGTATGAGATGTTGTATCCTGTATCTGTAAAGTTGTGATATCATGTTGGAAATCCGGGGCATATGACTCCGTCATATGTCGCGGTGGGACCGATATGTGCTTCGTCCCCGGATCTGGGTAGAAACACCTAGATCTGGAACAGTACCGCATATCGGGCCTTACAACTTTGTATCAGAGCCTTACCGACCGTAGGATCCCTTTTCTGGCCGAAGTCGAGTCTAGACAAAAATTATTTTGTAGTTACTAAGTTAGTTATCAGAGAGTAAGATTCTTTTTACTTCTTTCCCTTGCTCTGGTCAGGACAAGTGTCGTAAGTGTTTTATTCTCGACTTATCCCCTTTCAAACTCTAGGATCTCGAGTGTGTGGAGTATCGGAACCGTTACAATGCCTTGCTTGCAGCGTATTGTCTCGATTCCGATCTCAGGTTTGGGAAATCCTGTAGTACCTTTATTCTATCCGACTCTGGTTTACTTCTGGGTCGTCCTTTGCCCTCCCTCCTTTTGACGGTGTTTTCACGACTTGCGTCGAAAAGCACTATCCCTTTGACCAGGTTTCTTTATTGTTCCTCCTCTTGACACTGACGGTTTCGTTTTTCCGACGTTGTCGTCTCCCTGCGGAAAGTTATCTCGACGGAAGTTCGACGACGACATGGAGCAGAGTCCCTTGTTGGTGGTGTTGAAGATCGTCGACTCTCTTTTCTCCCCCCCCCCCTCTCCCCCGAATCGTCCTGGATCTCGGGACGAGATCCCTTGTTGGTGGTGTTGTATTGTAACAGCCCAGTTTTCACAAAAATTAAAAAAAAATGTTTTCGGTGTGAATTGCTTGATTGTCTGATTTGTTTGCGGTGTTTGCATCCCCGATTTATCGATCGGCGATTATTTTTCCCCTCTTATCTCGTACCGGACGAAGACCGACCCCTTCCCACCACGGCACACGACCTTGCGACACTGGGATTTCACCCGAGCACCGTCGCCACCGGCACAAGTCCAACCATCGCCACCGGATCGAAAACCCCGTTTATTTAATAAACGGATTATTTTATGGGGCGCAGAAAAATGTTTTCGGAATGTCACCGCAGTGAGGTACGATCGACGGGCTCGACGCTCTGAGCGCGTGGTTCGAGATTTCGTCGGAATCGGAGTCCGTACGGAGTCTCGGCGGTCACGAACGCGATCGCCGGACGCGCAAGAGGGGTACCGGGGGCATTTGCGTAAACAGACCAGCCAAACCAGCCCTATATATGACCCCCACCTCCCAAACCAGACAATTTGGGTTCCCCCTTGCAAATTTTGCAGCCACACCCCCAATTTCTGGTCCAATTTTCGTCCAGATCCCTCTCCCCACCGAAACCCTAGCCAACCTCCAAATTTCAGCCATCAGATCTGAGATCTCTGGCTCAGATCACAGCCACGTAGCCCCAGCAGCATCCCAGATGAACCGGGCCCCAATGGGCCGAGCCTCCGCCGCCGCGGGGCCGCTGAAGCCCGGAGTTGGCGCCTCCCGAGCTCCTCTCTCCCTGAGCCCTCTCCATCCCGTGGGCGCCACCTCGCGCCGTGCGACTCCGGCCGCCCGCCGGCGACCAGCAGCCAGGCCAGGCCGGCCCTCCCCTCTCCCCGCGCCCTTCCCTTTCTCTCCTCACCCAGCTCCCCTTCGCGCAGGTCCCGCGCCACCGCGGTCGCAGCTCGAGCCGCCGCCGGCTGCCATTGGAGGCCCCATGGGAGGCCTCCAGGAGCTTGACGCGCCGCCCCGTGGACCTCGACGGGCCGCCCTATCCCGCCGGCGCCGGATCCGATGCCTCCTCTGCCGCGCGTGGATCCGACCGCCCCATCCCCTCCGTCGCGCCGCCTCCTCTAACCGACCGGCGAGCCGCCGCCGGGAACCTCCTGCTCGGGAGCGAGCCGTCCCGATCGGATCGAGCGCTCCAGCCACCGGTGGCCCAGGTGGGCCGGCCCAACACCACCAGCCCGAGCGCCCCCAGCCCAGGCCGGCCTCCAGGCCAGATGGGGCACGGCCCAGCAGGGTGAGCGCCCTTTTTTATTTATTTTCTTTCTTTTTTTTTCTGTTGGGCCCAGTAGTCTGTTTCGGCCTGTTAACTGTTTTTTTTCCTCTGTTTTTTTTTATTTAGACAGATTTAGTTATAATTTTGCGAGTGCTTATATATTTTCATCGGTAGCTCCGATGGAGACGCTTTCTACATGAAAGTTGCTCCGTTTTGCGCGTAGATTATTAAAATGTTGCTTGTTTCCATGTTTGAGCTTGTTTACTTGTTGTTTACCTGCTAATTACAACTGCTTGCCACTATAAACTGTAACTGCAATAACTTTTTAACCGTTGCTCTGTTTAAAATGTTTCTTATATGTAACTTGACTAGAATTGCATGTAGATTGTGTTTATGCTGTTCTTGCTTGCTAAATAAAATAATAAAATGTTATTTAGGACAAAACAGTACCAAATGCAATATTTTATCGTGGGGTCCGTAATAGTTGGCATGTCTAGGATTTCACCCCACTTAAATTGACTAGCTTAGGTAGTTTATTTATGCTTCACCTCTTGTAATGTTTGTGTGCTATGCCATGCTTGAGTGAGATGCCATGTTAACAACCTTTTCTCATCTTGTGTAGCTATACAACTTGAACCATCGTAAACGTGCGGTATCGTCGTGTGTGACGAGTACTCCACTTAACCTGTTAGTAACCGCTCTCGATGGTAGGTGCGATGCCTCATGTTGCCTTCTTGTTGATGCTTGCTCATGTTTGCTCCGTAGTAATAGATGCTTGCTCGTTGATTGCTTTCCAGTGTTTACCCTCTTGTGTGCTTCCGCGGGTACCTCTCGGAGACGATGCGAGCTTGCGATCAACTACACCTTCGGAACCCGACTTATCAACAGGCAAGGACTATACATTACTTATGATCCATTCTATTTCAACCAGCGGTTTGCATGCTAGTCTAGGATAGGTTCGATGTTTGATCCTACCACATGTTTACAGCCTCTTTTAAACCGATACAGCCATGTCCCTTCCCAGCAAACCTTGTACTGCTATGTTACTATTGCAGCAAACCTTGTTGATGATATGATTATTATAATGTTGACTATATTCGACGAAGGATGGAAGGTCTAGGCTATCCCGCCCCGACGCTTTGTTCCATTCGAGTCACCTAGGATCCGAGTTCAGGGTATTGGTTTTAAGACTGAGCGTGCCTAACCGCGTGTGGGATTTTATGGGGTCCCCTTTTCTTACCTACCTAGCTTCAAGCATTTCTAGTGGTGGCCCAAGCTGGTTTTACTTTTTGCAACGTGTGTGTGTTGGTTGGCGCCCCAGCTGTTTTCGAAACAACTCGTGCCAGCGGAGACTTAGTTCCTCTGTTGGTCCACCCGATCAACTAGGACCCGGTTTCCCATGTGTGATTAACCAGCAATCCGACCTGCGTCATACGGAAGAGTCCGATCCGAGAACGTGGCCGGCTTTTGGATTGGGTGTCGACTCCCCGGGGGCCACCCGGATTTGTTTGTTGTTAGCTAGAGGGACCTGTCGTTTCGGATCTCTTGGAACTAAATCATAAAACGGTTGCCTGTGATGGGTAGCAACTGAGAGAGATGGACGTGCGTGCGGAGCCTTGTAATGGGCAGTTGGTACACCCCTGCAGGGTTAAATATTTTCGAGAAGCCGTGTCCACGGTTATGGACGACATGAGACCTACTCCTTGTTCATAGACAACAACAACTGAGATAATCTTAAATAACTTGATCAATGTGTGTGTGTGCCTTGACTGCTTCTTCTTCGTCGGGATGCGAAGAGGAGGACAAGGATAGGATAGGTGTTATGTTTGCGTAGTAGTTGATAGCAAGACTTGTTGGAGGCGATTCCTCATCGAATGCTTGGCTTCTTACCTTACTCTCTATATCGTTAGCCACCTCATAAATGCTAGTGCGGCAGCAACCTCACCACTTACCCCTTCCTTACCGTAAACTACTAGTTGTCCTAGAATGACAAGTGATGAAGTCCTTGCTGGGTCAGATGACCACTACAGTTGGATGCTGAGTACCTCTGTACTCATGATACTACCCCCAAACTCTTTTCAGGGTATTGATCGACAACAGGTATGGTGATCGACGTTTCACGTGGAGACTCGACGACGACTAGTTAGGCGGATCCCGGCGGAGGGCCTGGACCCGTGTGGTTATGGGGATCGATGTTTTTCTCTTTTCCAGTAGGCTTTTGATTGTAGTATGTACTCAGACATGTACCTTCCGCTGTTGTATTGTATTTGAGACAGATGTATGCCGATTGTATGAGATGTTGTATCCTGTATCTGTAAAGTTGTGATATAATGTTGGAAATCCGGGGCATATGACTCCGTCATATGTCGCGGTGGGACCGATATGTGCTTCGTCCCCGGATCTGGGTAGAAACACCTAGATCTGGAACAGTACAGCATATCGGGCCTTACAACTAACTATGTCTGTACTCAGATATTATGTTTGTATGACTTATGTATTCGGGTCCGGGTGACCCCCCTTATTTGTAATATATTGGTTTAACCTTTTGTGTTTAGTGTTGTGTTGTGATATTCTCATCGTGGCACCTTGATCTCGATCATGTACCATGCGTGTATGATTACTGTACATGATCGTAAATCGAGGGCGTCACAAAAGAGTACCACAAAATCTAAAAGGCAAGTTATATAGAATGGCGATTCGATATGGGACGTTGTATGACACTGAATATCGAACAACTAAAAGGCGACATATCCAACAAGTAGTTGTGGAAGAGATGCACATGTTGAGATAAACATGTGTCCACAAGGAAGGATTGAATCCAAAATTGTGATATACTTGAGAGAGTTGAGATGACACCAATTGAAGAGAATCTTGTATAACATCGTTTGAGATAGTTTAGGCATATTCAACGCAGGTCTCCTAAAGCGCCAGTGAATAACGAACACTTAAGGCGTACTGATAATGTCAAGAGGGGTTGGGGGATACCAACTTGACTTGGTAGGATTCTATGAAGAGAGATTTGAAGGATTGAGGTATCAACAAATATTAAGCTCTGAACAAAGTTGCATGAAAGTTTGTTCTCCATGTGTTAAAGCCATGGCTTGGTTTCGATATCTTATGGTTTTCAATATCCTACCCCAACTTGTTTGGGACTGACATGTTTTTTTGTAGTTTTGTTGTTGGTAATGGTGTTGTTGAGACCAAAAATCTGTTGAGCTTCACTATGTCAGACATTTTCTTGGTACGACAACTCGTGGAGAGATACATGGAATAAAAGAAGGACCTTATATGACGTTCATTGACCGAGTTAAAGAATGCCTATGGCTAGATGCCTTGGAATGTCATGTGGTGGTCCTAGGAGAAACACAAAGTCCTGATAAATTACATTATCCTCATTAAGGTCATGTATGATAATGTTGTGAAAAGTTTTTGAACAAGTGATGATGCCACTAATTACTTTAAATTAAAATAGGACTACACCAAGGACAAGTTTGAGCCCTTGTCCTTTTGACTTGGTGATGTCACAAGAAGGAGGATGAATAGTCTTGATGGGAAAGTGGTACTTTTCAAAAGGGAACTTTTTAATATTTATGATCAATGTTTTAGAAGGATAGTGATATCAATGAAGATGTGATCCATCAAATTAAACGAGATGTGAGCCATCAAATTAGAAGCCGGATGGATGTAGTGTCGTCAAGCTCTTGGTCTTCTCTGTGATAAGAGACTATCACAAACTAAAAGGCAGGTTCTATAAAACGACGATTTGACCCACAATATAGTATGGAGTTGAGTAGTGGTGACTAAAAGCCAACATGTTTAAGAGTTGGACTAGCCGAAATGTGCATATTGAGATGGACGTGTGGCCACACAAGAAAAGATCGAGTCCTATATAATGATATACTTCCTCCGTTCGAAATTAACTGAAACTGACGAATATATCTAGGCATATTTCAGTGTTAGATACATCCATTTCAGCATCAGTTAATTCCAAATGATGGGAGTATGCGATAGAGTTGGTGTAGCATCGAGTGAAAAGAAGTTTGTCCAACATCTTGTAATTAGGATGATTTGAGCATATACAACACCATCTTGCAGAAGTTTCAATGCATAATAGACAGTTAAAGTGTGCAGGCAATGTCAAGAAAGATCGAGGTAGATCAAAATTGATATGAAAGAATGTCGTAAAAATATGAAGGACTAAAGTATAATCAAAGCATTAGAAATGGACATGTATAGAAGCGGGATCGGTCCTGGGATTTTAAGGGTCCGAGGCAAACCTAGAACGCGGGGCCCATAATATAAACATAGAAATAATGTTCAATATATGTATATATGAAATGTTTCCAATCCTCTATATTACTAAACCTCCTAGGGGTTGAAGGCCTCTCATTCAATTGAGATCTGACATTGCAATTGGGTTGGCAATTTTGATTTGGTCCAACCCCTTAGTTGTGTGGTGTATTTTTTCCTTTTATTTAAGTGAAATTGTTTTTTAACTATGCTTTTTGGCTAATAAACTTATGGTATAATTGTTGTTATAACATAGATTTAAATACTAAACCTCCTAGGGGTTGAAGGCCTCTCATTCAATTGAGATCTGACATTGCAATTGGGTTGACAATTTTGACTTGGTCCAACCCCTTAGTTGTGTGGTGTATTTTTTCCTTTTATTTAAGTGAAATTGTTTTTTAACTATGCTTTTTGGCTAATAAACTTATGGTATAATTGTTGTTATAACATAGATTTAAACTATATAAATACTTAGATTATTCGACGAGCGGTTTATCATTTTTTTGTCTTGCAGTAATTTATTTCAGCTATATATGAATACCAAAGGATGATTGCTAAACTATATCTCTAATAAATGGTCTTAATAATTTTACGGCGTGGCAAAGCGCGATTTTGCTTCTAGTAATGATCCGATCTTCGAAGACCATATGTCGAACCTTTCAAATGCAACAACAAAATGTGGAATCTATTTTATGAAAACTACCAAAAAAATGTGAAACGAAATGTGACAGAAAATAAATAAATAGAACAAGTCCATATTGCGAGAGTAGCTGCGAAAATAAGTAAGAGAGTTGCAATTTACAATCTCACGAAAAAGCACAAGTTACTTTTTGTTGAGGCTGCATATGTCTATACCCGATAACATAGAATTTGCAAAAACCATCACATTCATCTTACATAGATAGGAGGAAGAGAAGACATTTGTGACACAAAAATATTGTGATTTCCTATAGGATATGTGCACTAATGTTAATAGTCTGAGAAAAAAAAAAGGTCATTTACAATCTCATGAAAAAGCACAAGTTACTTTTTGTTGAGGCTGCATATGTCTATACCCGATAACATAGAATTTACAAAAACCATCAGATTCACCTTACATAGATAGGAGGAAGAGAAGACATTTGTGACACAAAAACAATGTGATTTTCTATAGGATATGTGCACTAATGTTAATAGTCTGAGAGAGAAAAAAGGTCAAAAAAAGAAAATCAATGGTTGTAAAGAAAGAGATCTTTTATTTACTTGGGGTTCATAACCCGTTATATGATGAAGTGAAAAACATTTAAAAATGATAATTAACGATCTTAGGGAAGGAAGGAAGAAAGATAAAAAAGACTTACTTCACTGGGTGGCCAGGCCCAGTGAACGCTTTTTATTTTAAATCAGCAAACCTAATCCAGCTAGCTAGCTTAGCTGTTCTAGTGAATGCTTTCCTCGGCGATGAATATGTCAGCATAAGACTATTTAAACCGCTAGATAAGTTCAGAAGCGACCCGTGTGGTACTAAATTAAACGTCGAACCGATGCTGGTGAGAGCAACTAGTTTTAGAGTACTCGTTCGCGGCCCGGCCAGCGAACAGCGCCATGTGTCGCGTTCACAGCGTTTCCTTGGGATTTTGTTTTTTTCTATTTTTGTATACGCGTTTTTATGTTTAAAATTGGTTTTTTCGGTGATTTTTTTTACTTTCCCGGTTTTCGCACGTTCTTTCTAGACGTTTTGGCGAAAAAAAAATCAAAAAAAAAATCGAAAAAAAAGGCACAACCTTACCTCCGCGGGAGGCACGAGTGCCTCCGGAAAAGGCACTCGTGTCTCTAAAAACAGAAAAACGAGGTACTTGTGCCTCTTTTTTGAGGCACTCGTGCTTCTTTTTTGAGGTACTCATGCCTAAAAAACAGAAAAACGAGGCACTCGTGCCTCCTTTTTTGAGGCACTCGTGCCTCTAAAACAAGAAAAACAGAAAAACGTGAAAAGGCACTATCGTGCCTTCATGAGAGGCACCATCGTGGCTCTACGAGAGGCGCTATCGAGGTAGTGCCTCTCGTGCCTCTAAACAATAGGAAAAATGAAAAAGCGCCAGAACGCGCCACTTGGCGCGCGCTCAAAGCGCCACTTGGCGCGCGCGGAAGAAACGCAGTGCTCGTTGCAACGAATACTCTTAAACTAGTGATTTCGGATGCCCGTGCGCTCTCGTTCCAGCAGGTCCACGGTCGCTGGGCCATTTTCTCCTCGGCCCAGCAGGTAAGGTATAAATGCAAAGAAAAAAAACCATTCAGGCGCCGCAATATTTAACTACATCCGATCCAGGTTTCGAGAGCAACTATTTACCGAGCACTTCTTAAGAGATCCACGCAAGGATTACTTTGGGTGTACTGAGAACGCGTTATGTGTGACATCCTGAGCGCTTTCTATGGAATTATTTTATTTTATTTTTGTACAGACTTAAAATGCATCTGAAATTGAAGAAGCACATACTACCTTAAAACTTTATCCTATCATTCCTAGATGCAAAGTTGATGCAACTACAAAAGAAGATAACGGCTTTGTGACATCACTAAAAAATCATACAACTGAGACGAGTTCATAAATAAAGTTGCAATTTAGTGGTTAATCTCGATTTAGTAGACATCACCCCACACTAAGTCAAGGAATACAACTATGTAATTTTAAAAAAAAATGCAATTTAATGGTTATTACTGCTTGAGTAGAAACCATGCCTCACTCAATCGAGGAACACAACTATGTAAACTTTGTGTGTTCCATCGGATTTGGTAGGTGTTATATCCTTCATCACATTTTTTTTATTGTTTTCGTGAACTTTTGAACTGCAAAGTGTACATTATGGTCTCTTACTCGTAATAAAAACATGTTTGTGCTACTAAAATATGTTACGTTACATCATAAGTATCCACCAAAGCTAGTATCATAATTTTTGAAATAACATGACCCTCTAGTTTAACAACAAATAAATCTGGATGGCTCACAATGAGTCGAGGCCTGAAACAAGAGTCAGCATATCTCTGAATCAGACTCTACCGTATGGCTCATTTCGGTGGTGGTTGTTGTTGCGTCCCAGGCAACCAACCCCTAGCCCACCAAGATATGGAACAACAGGGAATTCCACCCCATTGGCCCGTGTGGTTAGTGATGAGAATTCAAGATGCCACTACCTACATCTCCATCTACATGTGCAAATTATAAAACCAGCTTGGGCCATTACTACAATGTTTGAAGGTAGATAGTTAAATCGAGGGGGGGCATAAAACTTCGCACATGGTAGGAATGCTCAAACAAAGAACAAATATCGAAAGTCAGTGTACTAAGTTGACTCGAACGGAACAAAACGCCAAGGCGGGATAGCCCAGTCTTCCATCCTTCGTCTAATACATTAACATCATCATTATATATTGTTGGGGCTCGGGGCAGAAAACAATAATTTTTCAACCTACGTGATGTTCAAACCCAAGACCTATGCTATGCTGATGCAAGTAACGAAAGGAAATCGATAACATACCAGTATGTAGTCTGTTAAGCGGGAAACGTTCTCGTGTGAACGTGGGTGATGTAGTCGTACCCGCTGATCCTCGATGCGGCGGAGATCCTTGATGACTCCAGAAGCCACCCAGTCCTTGTACACCGATGACGGGATTACGTCCCCGTCGGAACATTGTTGATGAAGACGTACGCGACATGGCCTCGACGATGAAGTACCACCACAAGTGTAGTGCCTCACGGGATTACACACAGACGGTGTACCCAATGTTCCCTCCAGACACCTGTAACAGCCCAGTTTTCACCAAAATTAAAAAAATTGTTTTCGGTGTGAATTGTCTGATTGTCTGATTTGTTTGCGGTGTTTGCATCCCCGATCTATCGATCGGCGATTATTTTCCCCCCTCTTATCTCGTATCGTACGGAGACCGACCCTTGCCACCCTGACACTCGACCTTTGCGACACCGGGATTTCACCCGAGCACCGTCGCCACCGGCACAAGTCCAGCCATCGCCACCGGATCGAAAAAACCCGTCTATTTAATAAACGGATTATTTTGTGGGGCGCCGAAAAATGTTGTCAGAATATCACCGCAGTGAAGTACGATCGACGGGCCCGACGCGCTGAGCGCGTGGTTCGAGATTTCATCGGAATCGGAGTCCGTACGGAGTCTCGGCGGTCACGAACGCGATCACCGGACGCGAGAGAGAGGTACCGAGGGCGTTTGCGTAAACTGGCCAGCCAACCTGCCTATATAATGACCCCCACCTTCCAAACCAGCCAATTAGGGTTCCCCTATGGCATTTTGCAGCCACCCCCTCAATTTTTGTCCATTTTTCGCACCCCAAACCTCCAGATCTCTAAACCCTAACCCCCAGGGACATCCAGGACCGTCAGATCTGAGATCTAAGGGTCCCGGAGAGGCCACGTCACCCCCAACCGCAGCACAGGCCGCGTCTGGGCCCCGTGGGCCCGAGCCGCCGCCGCCAGGGCCCGCCAAGCCCATCTGGCCGCCCGCTCGTCGTCGGCCATGGAGGAGTCGCGCCCGAGCCGCCGCTCGTCGCCGGCCACCGCCCCTCGCCGCGCTCCGGTGAGCCCCCGCACGCGCCCCCACTCTTCTCCTCTTCCTCCTCACCTCCTTCCTCTCTGTCCAGGAGCCGAGCCGCCGCCCGAACCCCGATGGCCGACGAGCCCGCACCGCATACGCGCGCCATGGGAGAGCTCGGCCGAGGTCCCGTCGCCCGCATACGCGCGCCACCTCGCCGGTGACCTCCTCTGCGCGCGGATCCGGCCACCATGACACCGTCCCCTCCGTCCGCGCTGCTCGCCGACCGCCCTAGACCTTGCGCCGCTCGCCGGCGTCGAGCCGGCTGCCGCCGCCGGCTACCACGTCGGGGTCGTCCCCGATCCAGCACATCCAACCGCCAGAGCCAGGCGGGCCGGCCTGCTAGGCCCCCGCGGCCCACCGCACCGATCCGGCCCAGCCGCCCCTCCAACGCGGCCCAGGCTGCCACAGCCCAGCCAGGCCAGCCTTCAGGCCAGATGGGCTGAGCCCATCAGGGGTGAGCTTTTTTTTTCTCCCTCTGCCTCTGTAATTTTTCTAAGTCTGGAAAATATGTGCTGTTGATCCTGTTTTGCAACGTAATTTCCCGTTGAACCGTAGCTCCGATGAACGTGCCTCCAAAACGAAAGTTGCTCAGTTTTGCGTGCTCTAGCGTTCGTATGTAGAAAGTTTTTCCGTTTGAGGCCGTCTAGATAATTTATTTCCGCGTCAAAGTGGGTACCAGATCGTTAATGTGCAGCTGTGCTGAAAACTGTTATTTTATTGCAACTTCGGGCGACGATTGCTTCGCAACCGTTCGTCGGATATGATTGAATCCTTTTGCATCCTGTTAAGAATTGTTTCTACTTCAGTTCCATGCCTTCACACGTCATATTTTCTTGCTGCATGTTGATTGTATCTTGCTCCAAAGTAGCTACCCTGCTGTTAGTGTGATGCTGTTTATATTTTGTTGCAACTTCGGTCGACGAGTGTGTCGCGACCGTTTATCAGAATTGAGTGATTACAATTGCATATTGTTAAGCATCGTGTCTACTTCATGCCTATGTATTTCTATGTCATGTTGCTGCACTTTTGCATATAGTTATACCCCTGTTTATACAGCATGAAAATAATAGTTTCTGCCATGTTGTTTGCTTAATATCTTTTGATCCGTGATGTCTTTTTGCATGATTCTTTTTTCCATGTCTTCCCTGCCATGTCTACTTTAATTGCATGTCATTTGTGAGCATATTTGCACTCATTACCCTGTTTATGTAATGCTCTAAAGTGTGCTTCCTGATGTTGGCAGTTTGTGCCCGTAACTTGTTTTGCTAGTATCTTTTTAACCGTAACTCCGTTTGGGGTGTTCTTTATATGTAAACTGTTTAGTTTTTCGTGTACTTTGTGTTTATGCTATTGTTTGATGCTGTTAACCAACCTAAAATATGGTTTAGGACAGAACAGTACCAAATCCTTTAATTGTCGTGAGGCACTTAGTGTTATGCCATGTTTAGGGTGTTGCCTCGCTTAACTTGACTAGTATAGGTAGTTTACTTTGTGCTTAACCTTTTGTCATGTTTGTGTGACATGCCATGCTTGGGTGCCTTGCCATGTTAATAACCGTTGGTTGATCACCTGTAGCTAAGCAACTTGAACCACCGTAAATGTGGGGTATCATCGTGTGTGACGAGTACTCCACCTAAATTGTTAGTAACCGTTCTCGACGGTAGGTGCGATGTCTCGTGTTGCCTTCTTGTTGATGCTTGCTCGTGTTTTCTTCGTAGTAATAGATGCTTGCTCGTTGATTGCTTTCCAGTGTTTACCGTCTTGTGTGCTTCCGCGGGTACCTCTCGGAGACGATGCGAGCTTGCGATCAACTACACCTTCGGAACCCGACCTTTCAACAGGCAAGGACTATACATTACTTATGATCCATTCTATTTCAACCAGCGGTTTGCATGCTAGTCTAGGCTAGGTTCGATGTTTGATCCTACCACATGTTTATAGCCTCTTTTAAACCGATACAGCCATGTCCCCTCCCAGAAAACCTTGTACTACTATGTTACTATTGCTCGTTGCTCAGCCCCTGCTTAGTATGCATGCTTAGGATGCTACGATGTTACCCTGTTACTCCTTGGTTTTTTGGCTATCACATTATTATTATATTGTTGTTGATGATATGATTATTATAATGTTGACTATATTCGACGAAGGATGGAAGGTCTAGGCTATCCCGCCCCGACGCTTTGTTCCATTCGAGTCACCTAGGATCCGAGTTCCGGGTATTGGTTTTAAGACTGAGCGTGCCTAACCGCGTGTGGGATTTTATGGGGTCCACTTTTCTTACCTATCTAGCTTCAAACATTTCTAGAGGTGGCCCAAGCTGATTTACCATTTGAAAACATGCATATATATCTTGTCGGGTCGCTCCTAGCAGATATCTTTTAAAACAACTTGGGCCAGTGGAGACGTGGTTTGTCTGTTGGTCCACCTGATCAGCTAGGACCCGATTTCTCATGTGTGATTAACCGGAAATCCGACCTGCGTCATACGGAAGAGTCCGATCCGAGAGCGTGGCCGGCTTTTGGATTGGGTATCGACTCCCCGGGGGCCACCCGGATTTGTTCGTTGTTAGTTAGAGGGACCTGTCATTTCGGATCTCTCGGAACTAAATCATAAAATGGTTGCCTATAATGGGTAGCAACTGAGAGTGATGGGCGTGCGTGCGGAGCCTTGTAATGGGCAGTTGGTACACCCCTGCAGGGTTAAATATTTTCGAGAAGCCGTGTCCACGGTTATCGACGACTTGAGACCTACTCCTTGTTCATAGACAACAACAATTGAGATAATCCTAATATAACTTGATCAACGTGTGTGTTCCTTGACTGCTTCTTCTTCGTCGGGATGCGAAGAGGAGGACAAGGATAGGATAGGTGTTATGTTTGCGATGTAGGTGGATAGCAGACTTGTTGGAGGCGATTCCTCATCGAATGCTTGGCTTCTTATCTTACTCTCTAGATCGTTAGCCACTTCATAAATGCTAGTGCGGCAGCAACCTCACCACTTACCCCATCCTTACCGTAAACTACTAGTTGTCCTAGAATGACGAGTGATGAAGTCCTTGCTGGGTCAGATGACCACTACAGTTGGATGCTGAGTACTTCTGTACTCATGATACTACCCCCAAACTCTTTTCAGGGTTCTCGACCGACAGCAGATATGGTGATCGACGTTTCACGTGGAGACTCGACGACGACTAGTTAGGCGGACCCCGGCGGAGGGCCTGGACCCGTGTGGTTTTGGGGCTCGATGTTTTTCTCTTTGCCAGTAGGCACTTGAGTGTAGTCTGTACTCAGACATGTATCTTCCACTGTTGTATTGTATTAAGGCATTTGTATGCCGCTTGTATGAGATGTTGTATCCTTGTATCTGTAATGTTGTGATATCATGTTGGAAATCCGGGGCATATGGCATTGTCATATGTCGCGGTGGGACCGATATGTGCTTCTTCCCCGGATTTGGATGGAAACATCTAGATCTGGAACAGTACCGCATATCGGGCCTTACAACACCGAACCAGGCGAGCAGCAGAAATAAGATGGATTCGAATCCTGATTCTAGCAGCACGACGGCGTGCGTATGATGGAGAAATCCCCAACCAAGTGCAGACTCCAAACAAGGGGAGTCCGCTCAAAGGAAGGAGAAAAAGAGAGAAAATCTGAGAACTTGTCTCAAATTGGATGGCAGAAAAAGGGCACCCTATGTAACAGCCCGGTTTTCACAAAAATTAAAAAAATTGTTTTCGGTGTGAATTGTTTGATTATCTGATTTGTTTGCGGTGTTTGCATCCCCGATTTATCGATCGGCGATTATTTTTCCCCCTCTTATCTCGTATCGGACGGAGACCGACCCTTGCCACCCTGACACTCGACCTTTGCGACACCGGGTTTCACCCGATCACCGTCGCTAAACCGCACGAGACCAGCCGCAGCCAACGGAACGAAAAACCCCGTTTAATAATTAAACGGGATATTTTTATAGCGCATCGGAAAGTGTTCTCGGAACGGTTCCAGAGCGAGGTGAACGCCGCCGGCTCGACGCGCTGATCGCGTAGTTCGAAGTTTTACCCGAATCGGAGGTCCTGCGGATCGGGTCACTACGTTATTAGGTTATCGCAATGTTGAACTATGTAACTGGATCACATTGCAACATTTTAGGTGGGTGTGTGTCCATCATACCATTATCCTAATGACATGACTTCATTGTCAACGGACATATGTGTCCCCATGATCAGGAAACCTTGATCATCAATTGCCCAATGAACTAGTATACTAGAGTTAACTAGGGACCTGATTGTTTATATACTACAAGTGTATTAATGTTTCCGCTTAATACATTTATAGCATAGTATAGAACTCATTATAAACTAATGGAATATGCTAATAAACATACTTTATTATTTGCCTCTAGAACATATTCCCAACATATATAGCATTCAATCAATATTATAGCATGATTTCTCAATCCAGTGGTAACTAGTAATATATCATCGTGACATTCCATGCATACTATGCAAGGGCTGACATTATAACATGATGCATACTAGTATGTGCCAAAAAATTGATCCCACAATTTTCATATCATTTATTCAAATTCATTTACACTTATCAAGATCCACCTTTGCCATTTTTCCTATGACTCCTCATTCATTGCCTAAATCCATCCTTTGGGGTATCATCATGTTCCATACTGCGCTAGATACCTCTCCAATTGCCAAGATTTTATCCATCGTATTCAAAGTGGCGGTACTTCCAATGCCTTAGAATTTAATTCAAAAATATTTGAACTTACTTCCTTCAACTTGGTTAAAGCCAATTTCAAAAATACATATAAATCATGATGATTCAAGGGCATATTTTATTTGTATTTACCCCCCCACCATTTATTTTATAATTTCCCTTTTAGATTTCTAGCATTTATTAAATAATAAAAGGGGAATTATCTAATGAGGCCTTGTTGGGCCAGCACTGTTCTTCCTCCCTACCCATCAGGGCTCTTCTTTGGCCAAGTGGATACGGAGGCCTATGCGTCATCCTATCTCCTGTGTGTGACTGAGATTAGGGCACTGAGGAGCTTTTGATACAGTTTCATGGGAGGCTCTTTTCTCTATTTTGAAGGCTAGAGGATTTACTGATAGATGGATTATGTGGATTGAGTCCTTGTTATAACTGGCAGGATTGCTATTCTATCAAATGGGATACCATGCAAATGGAATAATATCAGGCGTTGACTATGCCAAGGGGGGACTCTATCACCACTTTTGTTCATTATAGTGGTTGTTGCACTGCAACAAGAGTCTTCAAAAAAATTGCATCAAAAGGGATACTTCCACATCGATTTGTTAGCTTGATGACATGCTTTGTGGTTTAGTATGAAAATGTCATACTAATTTTTTTGGAGGGGATGTTTACCAAGCTAAGTTTCTCAAAGAAATTCTAGAGCCTTTGCAAAAACAACAGGGCTCAAAATCAACTTCTCGAAATCCAGTTTCATCTGCATCAAACTTACTAATGGGGAAGCTGTTAACATTACTCCAGTGTTTGGCTGCCCGATCAAATCATTTCCCCAAACATCCCTGGGTTTCCCTTATCAGACTCCAAGTTACCATGAGAGTCACTCTTTCCTTGTAGTGATCTCTTGGGCTGCCAAATGTTTTGTGGGTTCACCATTGTGATTAGACCCATTGCGTTTGTGAGGGTTCTCCTTGGACTTCCCCTCAAAGGGGGAGGGGGTTCCCCTCATGCTTATAAAATCAGTTCTATTAGCTATCCTTGCTTGTTTTATGTAATGCATCAACTTACCCCAATGGGAGGAGAACGAGATTTTCTTTGGAAGAGGAAAGAGAATGCTAATGGAGTTGATTGCTTGGTCGCCTGTGACCCAGTATATTGATCTATCCAAGGAGGGTTAGGAGTAAACATTTGAAAAGTACTCAAAATGTTTGTCTTTTAATGAAATTTGGTCACCCCCTCCTTACATCGTTGAACACTCTATGGTAAATGTGTGTCAAAACAACTTATATTACATTCTTAAGAAGTTGGTCTCAATTCTCTTAACATGCAAAGTGTCGACCTCAACATCTCCACTAAGCCATGCATCTAAGTCTTCTCTCTCACTAGACCATGCAAAATATGCTATAAGAGAACATATAAATTTCAATTATTTTTGCATTAGTCTATGCATGTAATGTTGCCACATTATACATGCATGTTAGTTATCTTTCACATATTTGTTTAAAATAATATTTTGAACAGTAATTCAAAAGTTTTTATTCTATTTTTAGACACTTTTTTATCGATTTTTAAGCTTATATTTTTTTCATTAGTTTTAGTTATGTTTAGCAGCTATTTATGTGTTTTTTAACAAATTTATCGCAGGAACGCGCGGGGAATCATCTAGTTTTAATAACAGGGATATAGGTGATCGCCTCCCTCATAGTACACGAGCATTATCACATATTAACAGTCACTTAAGAGATTACATTGAGGTAACTTGTGTGCATATAGAAGATGGGAAGACAACTTCATTGTAGAAACTAGAAAAATACCTCGCGCATTGCAGCGAAAATTTCTTCAAAAAATAAATTGTATAAATCAAAAGGCATATAAGCAAACATCATGGAGTTGTCTAAAGGAATACGTAAGATTCAATTAATGGTCAAAGTAGTCGAGATGCTAAATTGAATTGATGTGAAATTGTCATATATTTGACGAATATAAATTGGCAATGTAGACAATTGGATGAAAGAAAATAGATGACGTGGACATTTTGCATGTAAAGATACATTGTTACAAATAAACGTTAATGGAATCGATGACATGGAAATTTAATTGGCTAATGAAGTAGATGATATGGATATTTTTCATATAGAGACAGAATAACACAGTTAGTGGGGTTTTGCTTTATAAGAAGTATAGATATAAATAGACTACTAGCCATTTTGTATTCAGTTCCCTGTTATCTACTCTCACGCGCTCAGGCCTAACATTCCTGTGGCAGACTTTAAGAGAAGCGGAGAATGGATAATGCACACTCCATATATCACTTATGATCCGGTGGACAACGAGCTTCATGCACTTTCCCTCCTCCTCAACTTTGTCTGTCTCCAAGAGGGTTCTTTGCAAAAGTGAGCTCTTCGTATGACTCAATCTATGCCCTTCTCTGTCATAAAATACTACGAGCTAATGAATTTTGGAAGGGTAAAGAACTAGCTTGCACTAACATTTGGAACTGTTTAGCAGCCAAGAAATGCAAATTCCTTGCTTGGTTACTTGTGAAACGCATGATTAAATTAGGGTGAATCTGTAAAAACAAGGGATCATCGATGATGACAATTGCCCCTTTGACTGTTACAAGCCTAAAACACTGTCTCACTTGGCGTTTGGACGCAACAAAACAAATCATATTTGGAACCTACTTAGCCGAATGTGTGATGTATATGAATTGGCTGACATTTTCATCCTCAGGGGAAGTTCCTCTCTGGAGACAAACGCGGATCATGGGAGTTTATTGCAATCACTATACTTTGTATTTTTTAGAAAAGAAGAATAACCCCGACATGTGCATCAATCGAGGCATACAACCATTTTATTAAGGGAAGTAATCGGGTAGTAGAAGGTTGATACATAACACGCAAGCAAAATGGAACAAGATGACTAAACGCCTATCCTATTAATAGACCACCACCCAAACCGATCGTAGGTATCCCGTGCTACCGTCTCCCAGCGGTTGCACTCAATAGCCATAAGCTCCCTGACCTTCGCACCACTGAGTAACAACCATGTATGGATTCAAGCAGCCGCTCAAAATATGACCTGCAAAAAATTGATGATATTTTTATGGTTAAATACAATGTCATTCCGATAGTTCCAAATGACCCAAAATATTGCATGCACTCTGACTCAAATATGTGTAGTAGTATTCGGCTCTAACCCATTCAACCAAGAAACAAATAAACTGGTGATGTAGTTGGGAGCACCAATATTAAATTACACGTGTACTATTCGCCAAAAAAACTTGGCTAGTGGGTATTGGAGAAAAAGTTGTTGGATTAATTCATCCTGATCACAAAAACAACATCGTTTACTATTTTCTCAGCTACTATTTTCTAGGTTATCCTTAGTTAAGATTACTCCCTTATGTTGAAACCACAAAAAAAACTTTGATTTTCAACGGGGCCTTGATATTCCAAATATGGGGTGACTTCGGAATTGACCTAGTGTTAATCAAATCTACATACATTGAATTCACTGAGAATACACTTCATACCTAAAGTCTTTAGTTAAGAGTATCCAATTCATCGGATAGGTTGACCTCCGTCAACTCACTCACACGATGTAACCATCTAATCCATCTGCCTCCCACTAGCGTCTGACTTAACTGGATATTTAAGGAAACATAGCCAAACATTATACTAACAAGAATATCTCCCTAGCCAAGTATCCTCCCAGAATGTAGTACTCCCTCCGATCCATAATAAGTGTCGTTCATCTAGTACAAAGTTTGTACTAGTTTAGTACAAAATGAGCGACACTTATTATGGATCAGAGGGAGTAGTATTTTCGTTCCCAACAATGAATTCACTCATGTTAAAGAAGTCTACCTTTAATCGCATTATCCCCTTCCAAAAAGGAGAGTCATTCGGCTACGCCTTAACTTGATCCAGGATCTTAGAGTGTAAATACTTATTTCACCCTACTTGTATTCACACCCCTTTCCCTTCAATAGACTACCTATACAACCACTTACTGAGCAGACACCTGTTATTAACTTCAAGGTTCTCAATACCCAAGGCCATTTGTTCTTTAGGCCTACAAAGAATGTCCCACTTAGACAACTTGTGTTTAGACTTATCCTCATCATTTTTCCAAAAGAATTTAGATCGATAGAAACCCAACCTTTTTCGTACCCCGACTGGTACTTCAAATAAGGAAATCAGGAAAATCGACATGCTTGTAAGCACATAATTTATAAGAATTAGCCGACCCTCATAAGACATAAACTTTTCTTCCAACGACTTAGCTTTTTTCTCGAAATGATCTTCGATGTACTTCCATTCCTTGTTGGCTAATTTACGATGGTGAATAGGAAAGCCTAGATAACTGAACACCAAAGGGCCCCCATGTCACAACCGAATAACTGTCAATAGTTATGTTGTTTCTTCTTTGGCACGTCCAACGCAGAACAATTCATTTTTATGAAAGTTAATTTTCAGTCCAAATAGTTGTTTAAAAAGACATAACACAAATTTCATATTTCTCGCTTTTGCCATACCATGTTCCATGAAGGTGATGGTATCATCGACGTATTGTACAATGGAAACTCCACCATCCATAAGATGATGAATAAGTCCACCTACGGACCGTCCTCCTTAGCTCAACAAATGAGGACAACCAACATATGAGCCACAACATTACAGAAGATATGTGATATCGGATATCCCTGTCTTAGTACCTTTTGCATTTGGAAATACTGACCAATATCGTCATTAACCTTAATTCCTATGTTACCTGTTTGCACGAAGGACTCTACCTCCAGTCCTCAACAAAACCCTTCATACGTAAATCTTATTGCGGGAACAACCATTTAACTTTATCATAAGCCTTCTTGAAACCGACTTTGAGAACAACTCAATCAAGTTTATTTGAGTGAATTTCATGCAAGGTTTCATGTAGTACGAGTACTCCCTCTAGAATATGTCGTCAATACATGAGAGATGTTTGAGTCGGCTGAACCACATAGTGCACAATCAGTGTGAGGCAGTTAGTATCAACTTTGGTAAAAAAAAAATAAAGCTAACATTGAGCAGATATATCGGTCTGAACTACTCAATGCGGATGACCTCCTATTTTTTTGACGACAATGTAATTGTTCCAAAGTTCGATTTTAATAAGTGAAGTTGGCCAGCAAAAAGATCATACAACATAGGCATCAAATCCCCTTTAATAATATACCAACACTTCTTATAATATTTTACAGGAAAATCATCCGGGCCTTATAGTTCTTCGTTTGGTCTATAGCCTCGAAGACCTCCTTATCAAATAAAGGCGTCATAAGCACCTCGTTCTCAACAATACTCAACTGAGGAATATCTCCCACCATACTCTCGTCGAGAGAAACAAAGTTATCTATTGGCGCTCCAAAGATCTTTTTATAGAAATTTGAGATGTACAATTTAAGGTTCTCATGTCCTACAATTGTACCCTCATCTTGTTCAAATTCGATAATTTTATTTTTCCTATGTTCCCATTCGCAATCATATGGAAAAACTATGTATTATTATCCCTTTGAATCACGTATCAAACTTTTACTCTTAGAGGCATTTCATCTCTTCTTCTCTAAGAAGCTTCCTAGCTTCGCCTCTACCTCTCTCTTGACCACACTATCCGGCACGTCGATAATACTATCCTCGGCTTTAAGGTCCAACTCATTAGTAAGATTAAGAAGCCTCTCGTTTTTCACTTTATATAAGCCACTCTCATATTTAGCCCAACCCCTAAAATATTGTCTGAAATGTCTAATCCTAAATTACCATCTCTCTAAACTCGAGACCGCTCTACCCTCCGCCGCCCACTCCCTGGTTATCAATTTCAGGAAGCCCCTCCCTTTCGAACCACGAAAGTTCGAAGGAGAAAGGTCTTTGATGGCATAACTACCTCCCCTTTTGGCCTGGTGTAGTTACGAAATAATGCAAGGCCATGGTTAAAATATGGACCCACAAGGCTAAGGAAGATAAACTTCTGTCTATTGACAAATGGATTGCGGGTTGGCCAACATAGGCACCGGTTTCTTTTCCCTTTGTTCTTTTCTTTTGTACTTCTATATGTTTGTATTCACCCCTCTCCCTTCCTTTCTCTCCTACCGTGTGTATCCTCGCCTGTAAGAACAATTATTGCCCCTGTAAACGGGGTTTCCCCTCCCGTTTTCCAAAAAAAAAGATAATGAAGTCCGATGATTTTTTAGTCCATGCATCGGTATCAAACATGGTATCATCACAAAAGCAGTAGTGCAAGCTTTACAGTTTACACCCAGATGCACACTTCTGTCACACAAGAGGAACATGCACACGTACACATACTCTCGTCTCGCGACAGAGCTATACTATACATACTCGAAGATCCAAACATAGTAATCAGATACGTGGGCACACCAATACACATAAATGGCAGCTTGCATGCATAACAAGCCCCTAGCTATACTTGGTGTACGTGTTCTTGGTTCGACTGCGTGAAGCCCCAGATCCCATCATGTCTGGGGCCGGCTGGCCCTGCATGCGGAGGCGGTTCAAAGTTAGTTAAGTGACTACTACAACTGAGTTGTAAACGTCCGATCGGATCGGAAGTGCATATTTAATCACTGATCGATCATACACGTCTATGCGCACCTGTTGTTGTTCCTGCCGTTGTTGCGGCCGGCGTTGCTGTTGGCGCCGCCGTTGGGGTAACCGTAGCGGCCGGCCTCGATGTCGCCGATGTCCTCCGTCAGCTCGTCATAGTGGCGCCTGACGTCGTCGGCGGTCTTGCCGCCGCCGACCGCCGCCGCCACTCGCTCCCAGACGCCGGCCGTGTCGCGGCCGTACGCGGCCAGCGCGCGCTCGAACCTCCCGTTCTCCGCGTCGCTCCACGCCATGTCTCTCGACCTTGTCTCTCTCTACCTCAAAGCCTCTCTCTCGATCGCTAGCTACCTCGACCTGACTAGCTAGTTTGGCTTCTTGTGGCGACCAATGGATGGGTCGAGCTGTGGGTTGCTGCTGCCGGAGGAGTACTCGATGGATCCATATTTATAGGGCCGGCGACTGGACGAAAGCCGTTAGCTTTGCGGCAACATGGATCTAAATAAAAACTGCCGCAAATGGCGCAGCAGAGCCAGACCAGTGCCGCTCCATTAAACTAACAAGGCTAGCTAGCTAAAGTTCCGATGCAAATTGCACTAGGCAGACAGGCAAAGGCGACGATCGACGTCGCCCCGCGTATCGCCGTGCGGCTACGAGGAATGCCGCCGAGCCAGAGCGTGCCGCGCGCGCGCCGCCCAGCGATTGGGGGATGCGTTTTATTCGACCGGGCCAACGTAGCTAGGAAAGCATAAGTGCTTTGGGTGACAATTAGCTCCTTATTTTAACTGCCTCTTGCTTGGCTCAACTTGTTAATGGTCTGGAGGGTTAATTGGTTTCCAGATCAGCGCCGGATCGATGCCAATCTCTCATCCTGGCCTGGGCTAGCTAGCGACAAGTTTTCATCTCTTCACAAGTACGAAATGTTGACGTGAAGCCAAACTTCATGCATGCAAGACGCCAAGGATTGTCTCCATTGCGTTTACTGAAACTGTATATATATGATCCATGTGAATTATAGCATTAAGAACACAGCCAGGAGCCTGAGATCGTGGTCGGCAGTCTGTATGGTGCTAGTAGAAGCATGGATGGAACTGCATAGTCCTGAATTTTCTCCTCTACAAGACAACTTTTCTCTTTTCTTAGGTCAGGACCATAAAAAGCAAAAAATTCCAAGGAGCTAGCTAGATCTTCATCCTGGATTGCTTGCCTTATATTCAAAAGGAGATAAGCCAATCATGTATAATCTCACAAATTTGGCATGGCCCGTACCTGACTAGCACATACAGGTTCCTCCATCACAGAAAAGAAGGGGGGAAATGGGCCAAGTTGTCAAGCTAACTTTATGCCCAACATTTAACAACCATACTACCGCACAGCCTACACCCAGCCTTTAGGCTCCAAGAACCCAAGATTGCTCGTTTGGAGGCCATGGACAAAAAGCAAAGCAAATGACAGGGAATGATGCGTCCATTGTTAGTTAATCTGCAATATCTAGCGCAAGTGCACCAAAGGCCGTCGATTCCCTTCAACACTATGGAACATTAACAACGTCGCAAGTGGATTATTATTGCACTTCATATATGAGATAATCACGCACCAGGTAGCATATAATATTTGGAATCAAGGAATCGTGTCTCTTTTTGTCATGATGGTGTCACTGGGCTTTGGACATATCATGCATAGTCGGCTAGCCATAGGCCGGTTAGCCTCCCGGCCTGTACCTTATGCCACGAAGAGTGGTGCCCTGACGACTAGTCTTTGGGAGATACCACTAGTGATCGGTGATGTGCTTTCAGTTGACTATTTAAGTCAGATAGATTCAGCAACCTATACCAAGCATTTTTTATATTTGGCTAGTGCTGTATTTTCATTATCATATGTGATTCCACGGTAAAAGGAACTTCCCAACGGAACGCAACTACCACGACGGTTGAAAGCTAGTGGCTAATTCATGCGTTACACACCTGATTGGTGAATAGTGACGTGCCGCTCTAACAACTAGAGGTCAGAAGAATCAGAGAAAGAAGCTCCACGAGAATGTACAACAATTGGTCCAAGTTATCTGAAGAAAGAATTCTACGTAGAAAGGTGGCAAGCATGCCTTGGAAGCTCCTAGACGGAGAATGTAAGAATATACATGCCATGCAATTTAGTTCACCGTGCTCTATAATGCTAAATTTCTTCTCTCCAGATTCTGTGGGCACACGCCCAAAGATTAGATGCTCCGGCTACTAGATTTTGTGCATTGTATCAAGCATCTACAAACTGTAGTTTCCAAGGACTGGTGTTGATTATTATTCACGTTGGACCAATCTCTTATTCAAAGAATCTTCCATAACAAAAGTTAACTCTAAGAAACTACTGGCGGATTGTTCCAAACATATATAATCACCTCTTACGTGCCCGACGTGCGCGCTATGTTGTCTTCTAACAGATACTCCTTTCGTTAATAAATATAAGAGTGTTTAGATACCTACTTTAGTAATCTAAACATTCTTATATTTCTTTACGGAGGGAGTACATACGTTGCTGAAAGAGTACCCATTCCTTCTCACGTTCAAATGGCAAAGCTTCCCTAGGGCCACCCCCTCCCCCTCCCGCACCCCCCTTTCCCTAAGCTAGATTAGTTATTTTATGTAACATGAATCATACGCCAAATCAAGATAGTTAATGTACATGACAGAAATAAATAATGCATTATCTCCTTTTGATCACAAAAATAATATTTTTTTGCTACTATACAAGTTACGCTTAGCAAGGTTATCTTTGGTAAAAACCATCTCCCTCTACGAAAACCACATGAAAATTTTGATCTTGGGATGAAGCAAGAAATCAAACAAGCACAACCACGATGACATGCCAAGATACTGAGAGTCATACATCAAGCAACCATAGACGCCTTCCTCATAACGCTGCTCATGTCACTGTTGCACTTGTATGATTTCTCTTCAAGGTGGCGGGTTGAGGTGAGTACCACCTCTCGTATTGCCCTTGATGACTTTCTCCTTCAAACGGCAATCAGTGGTCTTTTGTTGGATTTAGGGTAAGAAGTGGCCAAGGTAGCTAGGAAATCACAAATCTCTTTGGCGAAAAGAGCCTCAGAGACAAGTGTCAACACTCTGGACGTAATAGCCACATCACCTACATGAAAACTTGCTCAATGGACTTAAAAGAGTGAGAGATTCCATAGTCCAATCACCTCTTTCCTCAACGTCGAGAGTTTGGCTAAGCTTCAGGTGTGGTGGTAGTGGAAAATCCTCAAGCGAGTTCTCAAGGGTGGGGTCACCTTTAGCTTATCGATAGACATAGACATAGTTGGATCGCCACACAACTCTAGAAGCTTAGACATGAGCTGCAACACTGTAGCCAAAACCACATCAACGTCCAAACCCTCTGAAGCAAAATTGTGAGCTAGGCCTAGAATGAGGGGAGAAACAGCTATGAATCTCGACAATCCTCTAGTCCTTGAATTTGATATCAGGCAAAACAAGTGGGGATGATACATGAGCGATCTACAAGATAGTGCCAAGGAGAGCATGTCCAGTGTGGCCCCAGCTCGCTCTAGGAAGCTCCCCATCTGCATCGGCAACCATGCATGGAGTTAACGATGCCACGTAGAGGTTGGACTGTCTCCTCAATCCAGATGGAAGCCATGCTAAGGAGCTCAGAGCATGGTAGCTCAACCTGCCCTTCCAAAGCAGACCACAAAGGAATGACCACCGAGGCCACAAATCCAACAAGAGCGAAACTATTGATGCCCAAGAATCATCTTGTATTAAATAAGGTTTTCATCCTGATTTTATATACAAATAAATACAACCGAACTAATACAAGATGATGAGTAACCCCTCTTACAAAGAAGATCAATAGATAAAACAAGATTAAATGAGTATCCATACAGGGACGGAGCCAGAATTTGGGATTGAAGGGAGCTAATCAAATTTATTTAGTGTGTAAGCTTGATAAGTGGGGCTAAAATAGCTTAATCTTCATGAATTTAGTGGCATAGGTATTAGTACTCTTCATAAATTCTGGAACATGGGGGTGGCTTAGCCCCGTCCCCCTTGTCTTCATCCCTGTATCCATACCAATGTTTGGAATATCGCTTATCGGGACTTATCGGTTGACCCAAGATAAGGGGTAAATCGGTCAGTTTATCGGCATATCGGCCGATTTATCGGTAAATCGGCCATCTTATCAGATGATTTATCTTATCGATCAAACACCGATAAGCGATAGATCGGCCGACTTTTCAGAATATCGAAAGATATCTTCAACAATGATACATACCCTAACACAAAAGAGACCAAGACTACATACAAGAAAGGGACATGGGCTTCTAGGAAAATCCACGGACATCGCTCAATTAATTTGTCGTAGGATAGGTCCTCCTAGCTACCCTCCCTCTTCGGGGCATGGAGTCTCGATCCTGCCTGCGGACAACGAGGATCGCGAGTGATGCCAACAAGGACCCATGTATAATATTAGGAGGCAAGCGAGACCGCCTCATGTCGAAGCCTAAGGATCGTTTTTTTGGAGCTTATGACTAGTTGTGAAAATAAGTTGCCTTCCTTTCCAGCTTATTCTAAAAGTCCAACATAATATTTTTTATAACAGAAGCCTATTAATTAAGGGTTAACTAGTAAGCTTTTAAAATAAAATTTTAGATTGAACTTCTAAGATAAGTTGAGGAGAGGATCGTTTGTTTTCACAACCATCTATAAACCCTAAAAGAACTGACCTTAAGACTCTTTGAGATGGAACCAAACGAGCCCACCGATGCCGACAACGTACATCCTCAAAAGGGTGACAACGTAATGCGGGCACAATTAGATGCTATGCATACGAGATAGAAAACTTTTAGTTTCCAAGATTATAGACAATAAGGAATTAAGCTAAGGCAGACAATTAGCCATTCGGATGAAGAGTTAAACAACATGAATGGCTCTTGGAGTTCACCATGAATCAGGGAAGAGGGTAGCACAAATACCACTACAGTTGTTCGTTTGTAGCTTTCCACGTATTGTACGTACCGAAAGCTAGAGCCACCATATATTCCTCCTGTACGTAAGCAGATCGATCGAGCATGGATGCCCTTCGCACAAAATGATGTGAGTAACCAAAGTTTGGCACAAAATGATGACCACCAACTCTGATCCTTCCTGGATTCGTTTAACTTCCATTTTCAATGCTCTCAAGGTACGTAACGTACAATCTTTGCACTCGCATATCTTGAAACATATGAGGCACCCTGCTGTCCAACTATCTGCGGTTTGGTCGTTCTTAGTGCTCCACGGTATATAGGTGTTTAAAGTTTTGGATGTATCTAGATCGAAGTCTCGGTAAGGTGATAGACTATGTAACAGGAAAGAAGTTTTTTATTTTTGCACGAATCTTTACACATGATCTCACGAAATATAACATCGATTGAGACTTAGTTAAATCTCAGTCAATTGAGATTTAGCAATCCCCTAAAAAAATTTATATAGATAACAAGCTGAAGTCACAAGCAATTAAAAGAAAAGAAAAACATTTTGGTGACACGGGAAGAAAGGATGCTAAACATGCGGACATATTAAAAATGCCTACAAATCATTTTTCTTCTTCTAAAATAGGCATAAGCTATGCATATCGTATATCTGTAGAAGAGATGGTATAGAATCTGTCCGCCATTGACGAAGGGATACCCCCCCCCTCCCCCGACTCCTCTACATGAGGGTACCTGGTGCGTGTCAAGACCGACGGCCCACTAAAAGCTTCGGCAGGCCCAAGATCAGCCCACCCGAAGCACAGACGGCTGCACCGACATGGAATCCAAACCGACATGGAGTCCAAGGCGTGGCAGCCAAGATTAGCTAGATTAGGCAACTTTATATGAAAACCTAGGCGGACTCCTCGAGACCTGTCCTAGTATATAGAGGCTGGGAGAGGGGGGCGTCTAGGGTACTCAAGATCGCCTCGTAATTAATTCGGGTAGAGAAATCTCGTTGGAGTCTCGGCTAGGGGTTTTACCGATCGAGGGCCCTGAACCTGGGTAAATCCCTGTCTCCTGTTAGCCGACGAGATCGTCAACCTTGCACTCCTCCTCTTACGATCAAACCCAGGTTCCTAACCATGGGATTTGCCGAGGCTAATCCTTGTCAGCCGTACTACAAAATGGTTGATGCGCCATATTTTTGCGCTCATAGATTCCTTGTTAATTAGGTGTGAATTTAGGTGTGGACGGCGTCGAAACCGTGCTTAAATTGTTGGGCTAAGCGAATAGGTGGACATATCTTACGCTTCTCGATCGATGCAGGAATTAAATCGACGCCCGAAGCTCTCGGTCAGCGCGTCGATGTGGCTTCAGTGATCTGTCGTGTCACTCTGACCGGCACTAATATTGATGAATTGTGTCATGCCAGCTCTATAACAGATGACCGGTATAAATGCACAGCAACCATTTTATGTGTAAAAAGAATTTTTCATACATAAGATTTTGTAAAAAGATTTTTTCATAAATAAGACTTTGGATTGGATCCAAGTGTCAAACACGTCCGAAGGCCTCGGATATGCCCTTTATGATGTGGGGGCTTGTATATTTGTACATGCTCAACAATGAGAACAACTACTTTTAGATATTCCAAGGGAAGCGACTTACAGTCTAACGGTTGCACAGTAAAAAAGGACACAGGTCCTGTGTTACTAGGTTCTCTCGTCTCGGTGTCACTGACCTATGCATAGCAAGTATCTTCATTGTTATATGAACAAATTGGATGGTGAATAATTGGCCCAAGAAAGAGTACGCTGTGTGTTACTGGGTTCTGTCGTTTCGAGTCTTTAATCCTTGATGCCACTGACCTATGCATAGCAAATATCTTCATTACTATATGAACAAATTGGCTGGTGAATACTTGGCCGAAGAAAGAGTACGCTATCAAACATTCCATGACCCTGGGCATTTCTGAAAAGCCAAGCCAACTTTATAAAACCTAAAAAGGCTTGAATTAGGTAATTATGTTGTCGTGATGTTTTCACAGTTATGTCCTCGTCCTTTCCATTTCAAAGGCACGCCCATCAATCAAGAAAGAATAAAAATTTAGATATGTCATACCATCACCTTCAGTTCTAACAGATACTACGGCAGACTGTAATAAGTACGTAATAACGAGTTTCAAAATAGTTTATTGAAAGAACTACACATTGCACCCGCGACACATTTCATGGCTACAGGCAATACTTCCACTCCATGGGAGTATCAAGAGCTTCTCATTTGCCACACTCTTGCACTGTCCTATCAAAGTAAGTACATCATACAATCTTGCTCCGTGCTAAGCACTTATTCGAACCCTAGTTTTTTTGAATTAAATGAATGAGATACCAGAGATGCACAGTAGAAAATTTACTGACTTTTATCAACAATAGTATATCAGTTAATCTGTATGGATGACACAGCGGTCGACACCTCCTCGGTTCTTGGATCACCAGCTTCCAGCGAAACGCCCCGAGGGTCTTCTCGAACAAGCAGTGGGAGGACACCAGCCGAGCTCCAAGCATTTGCTACAGCACTACTTGCTTCGCCCAAGATCACTGAGAAAACTGCGTCAAAGCCACCGGCTCCAGGAACACCAGCTAGTAGGACACCTTCCATATTCATAGTGGCATCCAGAAGTTTTGTTTGGGACTCCGGCTCAATCTGCAAATTAAGGACATTTAAACACACACAAGATAACAGTACAAGTAAACCCTGACCACTACCTACAGTTCTATGACTATAACTATGTAATCCATGTAGGTGGAACTATGCCAATTACCAAAGTGAAGAAACTTCTGTGAAAACACTATACTATAACTCTACAACAGTCTTAATTTCATCAAAGGAGACTTACTGGAACACCAGCTGCCACTCCCATCTCTCGCATATGAAGCCTTATTTCAAGGATAGCATCTCTCGCAGCCAATAAGGATTTGACAACCAATTTTTGCTGCTCATTAGTAGCCACCTCTGTCCACTGAAGAGAACAAAGAAAAAACGTTTTAGCACAGAGCACTAAAGATTGTTTATCTCTTCCTGCAGATGCACATGTTGATAAACTCATGACTAAGAATCAGTAGCATAAAATAAGCAAATGTGAGTCATGTGTGCTAAAAAATCTGGGTGGTGCAATTTCCATTCAATAAAAGAAAAGAAAATGCTTTATCTGGATTGACATTGGTTTACAAAAATTGATACTCCCTCCGATCCAAATTAATTGACGCATACTTAGTACAACTTTGTACTAAAGTTATACTAAGTGTGCTTCAATTAAAATGGATCGGAGGGAGTATGATCTTTTGCTTGCTCGTGCCATGACCCTTGCTATGGTTTATCTACATTAGTACAACTAATGAGAATTTAGCAAGGTTAAAGCGTCAAAAAGTTAGCAAGGTTACCTTCATGGATGTGAGACGACTACAGGACAGCACTACGGATTCATAGGACTCCCAATGATCTTCAGAAAGTTTATTTAAACTTCTCAATTGGCTCTCCAGCACTGAATTAGCCATTCCCAACTTGCTCCATGTATCTGCAGATTTCTGAGGGTCAGACTTCTGCCACCGTTTCACAGATCCAACCATTGATGGAGTAGATGATCCTCCAGTTCCAGGTTCGCCCAGAAGCTAACAACAACCAACAGTCTGTTAAAATTCTGCATTAATCATTAATTGAAACAAATCCTCATAGATCTACAAATAAACATAATATCAAATAATAGTATCATACTGCAAGAAAAGTATCAGGTAAGTTCTTTGGTTACAAATCTTGCAAAATATTGTTCCCAGACTTATGAATAAATTTTTTGTTCACCTATTGCAGTGCATAGCTCGTGAGGATAAAACAAGAAATCAAGGCAAATAAACTTAACAAATACGAGATGTCATTTTAAGAAAAGGCAAAACCAGAAGGTAAGTTGAAGTCATGGCCCACTAGTTATCAAGAAACTTGTATATCTGCAGGGTGCTCATGAATATTAGCATATTCATTTCTTACAATGAGAGAGACGAGCATGACTAGTGGCGTCCATGCTTACAATAGTATAGTTCACATGCTGTTACCATCATTCCATCAGTTTCGGTCATGGAAACTAATGGTTAATAAGAATCACAGCGGTGCAACACTACTAATCAGACTGCAAATCTTATAACGCCAGAAGAAGGCCAGTGGTTATTACGAGTAGTGACAACCAGTAGAATGACAAACCCTCCGCCCCCTACTACTGATATAGCACGCGCGTCTGCCGATGACCTCATTCTTTGGTCTAACCGATGTGTAAGCGAATGTACTCCCTCCGATCTGTATTAATTGTCCTGGAATGTATGTGTCTAGACGTATTATAGTCCTAGATACGTCCATTTCAGGATAATTAATATGGATCGGAGGGAGTAATAGAAATCTGCTCCGGGATTGGAGCATCATGTTGTCTCACCTAGCTGAGAGATTGTAGTCCTTACTCTACTCTCCCATCTCTACTTGTATCTCTCCCACCCTTCACCCCCTACTTTAAACTTCTCTGTATATGTTCTTGGGTTTGAGTAATATATGGTTCAGGGTGGTGCAAGCCCGCCATTGAACCGTAAAAAACAGTACAATGACTGAGTAACAACTAGGAAAACCTCATCATCAATCATTCAGACTAGTCAACTTACAAGGCACATCAGAGGAGGCAAAGAAAATCGAGTCTTCTCATGATCCCACTTCCGTGTAACAATATCTGTTACTACATCTGGCAAGCAACTCCCGCCTGTAACCTGTAAATAGTTGGTAAGGTATCTACTGACGAAGTTGCTGGGATAGACACCTGTTGAGCACTATCAGGCAGTGGGAGTTTTACCTGAGCTGAGGAGAGAATTTCTGGAGAAAATCTTGTGTAGCGCTGACTCCCATAGACAGCGGCACTAACATCAAAACCACTGCCAATTTTCCCTTGTGCTATACAGTGTGCACTTTGAGCAATAGCATGCACTAAATCTAAATCTCGTTCATTTGCAGTGCCATTGGATGATTGACCCAAACACGAAAGGTTAACAGCTCCAAGATAGTGAAGAAGAGATGCGACAACTGATGCAGTCATGGCAGCTGATGACCCAAGTCCAGTTTTTGCCACTTCAGGTTTGCATACTTCTCCAGTTCCATTAGCAACTTCTGAGTTGAACGTAATTGAGCAAAATGGAGGCAATGAAAGCAATACCTCTGGAGTTAAAGGCAGACCACGTCCTTCAATCTGAAGAAACAGTGAAATCCAGAGCTAATTATTTACCAGTGGCACAATTCTTTCAGGGAAAGCTATGGTTGTACGACAGGCATAGGTAGAAACTGGGAGCAATATAATTAATTATAGACATTTAGTGTACAAAAGAACAGCACATATACACTTTACAAAATACTCCCTCCGTAAAGTAATATAAGAGCATTTAGATTACTACTTTAGTAATCTAAACACTCTTATATTTCTTTACGGAGGGAGTAAATAGGAAAGGAAGTAGCAGCACCTGGACACTTTACAGATGGTGCTACTTCACATGTGCATCAAAGCTCTTACACAGAAATAAATAAATGAAGCATGAAAATAAACCAGTGATAATTTTTCAACATCACGAACTGTTGAGGTGAATAATGCAAACATTACATCTAGAAAGAGAGAAAAGATGCAAGTATTTTATACACAGCCTATGTTACAAAAAAAATGTGAGCATGTCGCTGAACCTGTTTCGAAACCGCAAGTAATTTCCTCTTTTCCAGGAAGAATCACACTTTCAGATAATTAACTTACGGGCAATGCCCTGATGTTATAATCAATTCTACTCAATTCATTGCATATCCTGAATTCCTGATGAGTGAAGTTTAACCGTTTCTCACTGAAATACTATTTTGGTCATAGGAGCTAAGAACATCACTCAATTCTGTTTACTTTAGATCATGCTCAATGTATTCTAATCACTTTAGAGATCTTAGATTTGGTAGTGGCACTACGCTAATTTTTCATTTCAATGTGGGGAAATTGTGTTTGAGATTAGATTAGGAGACCCAAAGGGAATAAAGACCATGTAAATATATTAAGATCAAATCTCTTGTTTTTCTTTTGTTTTTACAGTTCATCTGTAATTCGAGTAAGAAGCATTACCTGCTTCCTATACGAATAGAAATCGTTGGAACCCAGAATTGTGATGCTCAAACCTGCACAAATAAAGTTCAAAATCTCAACAACGAATTACAATAACTACTATAGTATACAACAGATTCAAAACCAATGTTGTGCTAGAGTGGAGCAGGGGAAGTTGCATGACCTCGCAACAGTAGCTTATCGAGTGCATCTTTCTTCTCCTTATCAGTAATAGATACTTTGGCAGCCGCTATGGAGAATTGTATCGCCTGCTCCACAAAAGGATTTGCAGAGTCCCTGCAACATTTGCAGACTCAATAACAGTGCACTAGTACCAGACTCGAGTTCGAACGACACTACAGCAAAATAAGAGCACGCAACGCCGAGATCCAAGAGAATGGTCAAGAACTCGCCTTGCGGACGTCAATTGGAGCGTCGAATTCTTGACGGAGAGCTTGTAGGCGGCCTCCCGGGAAAGCTGAGGGGAGGTCACCTTCACATCCGCCCAGGCCTAACACAGCACAAGGATACATACATACAGGGTAAGCTAAGCAGCGATCTGGTTGTAGGGAAACCGGAGGAGTGGGGAGAGCTTGAGCTCACCCATGCCCAGGAGTTGGCGCTGAGCTCGTCGTGGATCGGGCGGACGACGGCGTAGAAGCGGGCGGTGGTGCTGAGGACGAGGCCGGGGTTGGGGCGCTCCAGCACCAGATATCCTCCCGCCACGAGCACCTTCCCCGGCGCCGACGCGACCCTGACGACACACGACCGCGACAGGTGAGATGCAGATGCAGAGTTTTGAGCAGAGTAGGCAAAATCTAGCAGTATCCGACAACTCACACTTCCATAGTCTTCCCTCCCCTTCTCTGCGACCGGAGTGTAGGGCGATGCGGCGGTCGTGCGGCACGGCGCGCAGAGCAGCACGTTTATGGCTGCGGCGGAGGAACCGATCAAAAGCGGTGGCTGGTGGACGTGTGGGGGGAGTCGCCGCACGGCGTTGTGCAGAGACTTTGAACGACGACGAACGTGCGGAGGAGTTGCGGTTGGCCCGGAAGTCCGGAACGGCTCGATCTCTCTCCTTGGTGGGGGAGGCCACGACCCACGAACACAATCTCTCGTTGGTTTTCTTTTTAGGGGTTTTACAAATTTTACTGCTCATCGTAGCGGTAACGAAAGAAAAAATTTAACTAAAGTATGCGAGTCTAAATTCGAATAGCGACTTTCAAAAATAAAAGTGCAGCTAGAAAACATGCTTCGGCGCCAAAACTTCCTTGATGAAGTTCATCCATCACTGTCTTACAATCACTTGAATAAGGCCCTATACAATGGGGATGCTTCCACCGATGCCTGAGAAAAAAGTTTTGGTTTTTTTATGTTTAGGTTCTTACACAGGTGCTTAGGAAAGGGGTTGGAAGCAAGTTTTGGCTTCGGTGCCAAGCAGTGCTTAGGAGAGATAATTGTTCCCTTTTTCTCACGGAAGCTACGAATTTAAAGCAACTAAGCACCTACCTAAAGCATTTCCCATTGCGTGACAATTTTTCATGAGATGCAATGGCACCCTTTTTATTTAAGCACCTAGCACTGTACATAGCCTAATAACGCTTCGCTTGTATAGATCATCCGCCAGACACTGACCTTCTGACAGCAATAGATTCGAGGATCTTCGAATCGGGCACACCATCCACCACGAGTGAAGAAGAGCCCAAAAACAGTCCCATGTGATCACGGCACACGGCTGCGACTGCCCCTGCTCCCTCACCCAACGCCGCATCCACCTTCACTTTCACCACGCCCTCGGCTGGCAGCAACCAACTGTTGCGCCTAGCATGTGATAACGGAGTATGTCTCCCAGCTACTCGTAGTAGGCTTCTCACCCACTGGTTTCCTCTTTTTTGCTTGATTAAATATAGTTCAGCAATGAAGCCTTTGACAAACATGTGAGTTCCCAAGGGGCTTTGGTACACCGATTCGTGAATTAGCTCCCTTCGTGCCGTCCAAATCGCCCATAGCGTAACAGCCATCTTCACAAAATCTGCATGAGATAACATATCCTGGAGCTGAAAGAGCCAGTGACAAGCACTAGGCTGGTGAACATCCATCATCGAATCCACAAGGTTATCTCCCGATAAGGCCCACACACACCTAGACATTGAGCACTCCAGTAAAGAGTGTACCCAGGAGTCCTTATTGCCGCACAAGGGGCATAGATCATTAGTCGCCATATTCCGGTGGTGCCTAACATCTTCAGTTGACAGCGACTGTCTTGCCAATCTCCAAAGAAAGGTTCTAATTTTCCCAGGCACAAGCGTGTTCCACAAAGAAGACCAAGCTTTATTTTCTGTTACTGAGTCAGACATAGACGATCGCCCGTCACAGAGATCATTGAATTTGTTTCTGGTCCGAACCAAGAGGCGGTAGCACGACTTCACATAAAATTGTCCTTTTTTCTCATATTGCCACTCCCAAAAATCTGCCATTGGCATGGTGCAAACAGGTATATTCAAGATGATCTCCTGATCGGACGGCAAGAAGAAGCGCTGCAATTTGTCCCTATTCCATGACGTCGCCGATCTGTCAATTAGATCCCCCACTACGCCGGAACATCACTGGACAAGAAAACAATAAGTCTCATGTTAGAATCTCCTGGAAGCCAATTGTCCTTATTAATTATGGTAGAATTTCCGTCGCCAATTCTGCGAATCAAACCAAGTTTTAGAGCTTCTTTTCCTTCATGGACCGCTCTCCAGACTTGCGATGGATGTGTTCCTAGTTCTGGTCCAGGAACATGGATGATGGATAATAGATTGCTTGTAACATCCTGCTACACAAGGTAAGACGGTGTTGGACCGCCCAGTAGAACGTACCTCGTCATGCTGACTTCATTCAAAAAATTGTATTTTAAATTAAATTCATATATTTAAAACCTGAATACCTGATAAGTGCCACACATGTGACACGAACACATGGCAACTCTGAATATTTTTATGGCAAATTTAGTATTCCGAGGATAGTAATTTTAGAGCATCTTCGATAGTTGTTGTATATAAAAAATATCTAACTTTTGCAACACCAAGACGCAAAAACAGTGCTCCAACAGATGTTGCATATGAAAAAAAAATCACAACACCAGCTCCAAGTGTTGTATAATTCTAACCTTGGTGTTCAGAATATACAACATCAAGGCTTGGTGTTGTAAAATGGCCACCTGCGCGCCAACCACCAACCGCTCTTCCATTCCCTTCCGTGCGACCACCGGCCGCTGCCCAAACACGCATGCCGGCTAGATCCGCTGCCTCCGGACCACGCGGACCATCGCCCCGATGACCGCCGAACCCAACGCGACTTCACCCGCCCGTTCCCGGTCGCGTTTCTCGCTGGCGCGCCGCCAGGAGCCGCCCGATTTGGTCTTGGCCGCCGGCCAAATTCACGACAGACGGAGCTTCTCCAGCGGCTACGGCTGGCTGAGGCGATGGGGTAGGCTTCTGCGGTGGCCGTGAAGTCCTCCCTGACCAACGGCACGCGGCGCAGGTGCCGCCGCTGCCCTCCACCCGACGGCTCTCCCTCCTCGGTGAAGTGGCCGCTGCGGGCCTTCTAATTGCTCCACTTCAGGAGCCGCTCCCCCGCCCGCCTGCTAGACGATCCGCTCCGCAACCACCTGACTGCTCCGCGGCCCGCCGCCCGGCTGCTGACTGCTTCGCCCACTGGTTTCTTCCACCTTGCAAGCAAGGTGTTCGAAAAAATTCCCAAAGGTAAAAATAGATGAACTTGAGCTTTTTTGTTGGATGCAAAGTAGTTTACCATTGATTTCCCGCTATGTTGATGAGCGCGTGTGTCTCCTCTTTCGTGGACAATTACTCATTCTCATCGGACGACGAATTTGATTTGAACGAAGAAGAAGACATTGCAATGCTAGTGGCAATGCACACGGGGAAGAAGCGAATGCACAGTGGTTTCGTCTATGGTCGTGCTTGCGTGATCATGCAAAACATGATCACTGAGAATGAGCGGGGACAAAATTTGGATTACAACTTCTATCAGTTGATGGGCATACGTGTTATGCTCATGAGGAGAGAGGAGCGAATCAAATGCTTCATTAAGGTGTACAATGAGATTAGAGACTCCGATTCGCACGATCAACTTCATAAGGATTTGATGAAGAAGTATTGGAAATTTTATGGCGAAAGAGCCGCCTAGTTTCATTTATTTGTTTGTGTATTGTGCAAAACTATGTTGTATGTGTGATGCATTTGATGTTATGGATTTGATGAACTATGTAATAATTCGATATTGTGGACATGTATATATATATATATGGTTGTTTTAAATTGTGCAAATGTGGCCGGCAACCGACCAACAGTGGCTGTGCAGCAGCCGGACAGCAGCAGCACAACAACCGAATAGTAGTCGGCCAAATTTTACAATACCGTTTACAACATCTATTGGAGTTGAAGTTTTACAATACAAATATACAACATCTGTTGGAGTTGGCAGTTTTTTGGTGTTGTAAATTTTTTTTTTGATGTTGTAAATTATACAACACCTACTTTTAAAACACCAAATATGCAACGTTTATTGGAGATGCTTTTAGTTGTCTAAGAATGGCAACTTTCGTGCTTCAGTTTTTCTTTTTGCTTTTTTTTTTCAGATGACAACTTTAGTTATAAAAATCGTATGAATCGAAGTTCTTCCTACCACACATATAGCACACATCATTTGGGTATATTTTAGAAATTAAATTTATTTAGGATAACTAAAAACATGCATTTTAAAAAATGTTAAAATACTATGGAAATTTTCTTAGCACAGTTTAAATAAATATTGATAACTCTCAAAAAATGTTTCTGACTATGAAATGTATTCCCGTGTTTTCAAGAAAATGTATGCCAATTTTTCATAAAATGATATACAGTTTAAAGAACAATATTTTTGTAATGTAAAAAAATCGTACAATTGAAAAAAATATGATATAGGTCATATTTATGTAAATACTCCCATGTTTCAAACAAAATTGTGACATTCTAAAAATTGTTTTATATATTGTAAAAAAATGTTCATATAGGTTATTTTTATTATTATTTCGATGTATGTGACATTTTAAGAAAATGCGTGCTTCCTAATAACTGTCCATGAAATTTTTAAAATTACATATACTGCGTAAAAAATGCCCGCTTGGTTTGGAAAAATTGTACAACGTTTGTAAAAAAATGATCATGTATTTGAAAAAGTATTCAAACATGTATTTTTTAAATGTACATCATTTACTTTTAAAAAAATCAGTGTGCATCAAAATAATATATGATGTGTGCTCTAAGAACGTACATTGTGCCATGTTGAAACAAAGGAAAAGGTGATCAAAACCGACAAAGAAACAAAAAAGAATAAAAAAGACCATTGAAAACAAAGAAAATCAAGACAGAAATAAAGTAAACCAATGTACGATAAAGACAAAAACAATAAGAAAACAAACAAAGTAAAGTAAAATGAATCAAAATTAATTACAAAAAACGGTGAAAAAATTGAAATAAAACAGAAGCAGAGCGAACCTACAGCGAGCAAACTGCGCAAATAGGTCAGCCCACTAGTCATTGCCTAGGACCCCCTAAAAAAAACTAGTCATCGACTCGGCGATTACTATTAAAAATCGAGACGGGCAAATATAACCTGCGCATGAACATGGGCTTAGCCTGAAAGGCTTTTGTTTTGACTTTTAGGACGTCCACTTGATAATAATGGGACGTAGTAAGGGCCGGCCGAGCTCTCGATGCCACATAGTAAGCCTCTTTTTCTCAAAAAAAAAAACGTAGTAAGCCTCTTTTTCTCAAAAACAGAAACATAGTAAGCCTCTGCAAAAGTACCATTCGGCTTCGAGGTGGTGAATAATAAATCCAAAAAATGCTAGAAAAAAATAAAAATTTATTTTTATGAACAAACATTTGTTAGCTACCCTCTTGTGTAAATTTTAGTAAAAAGATCACATTTGTGTTGCTTTGGGTAAAAAAACACTAAATGCTCCAAAAATGTATTGCAATAAGAATTCATATTTTTGAATTTATTATTCATCCGATCGCTTGTGCAGTCAGGAGTAGAAACTCCATGTCCATGTCTTTGCAGCTACTCTTAGAAAAAGAAAAAGGAAATATAGGTTCTTCTTTCGAAGGGCCATTGACCGATCTTTATTAGATAGAAGAGAACTAGAGTACATAATTACAGAACAGGGAGCGGTCTAGGCGATTTAGACCGCAGCCCCAGAACAGGAGGGCCTAACAGGCAAAAAGAAGCAAGAAGAAGCATATATTACATATGCATATCAATGATGCAACCCGCTGCCTTCCAGGAACTGATGTCCTCCCTGATAATATCAAATACCCTATCCGCCGTGCAGGCAAGGCTGTCGAAGATCCTCGCATTTCTTTCCTTCCAGATCCTCCAGTGAAGCAGGATAGTGATCGTGTCGAAATTACTACTCTCTAGTTTCAGTATCCAGGACATGGCTTCTAGAGCTGAAAAGCTCTCCTTTTGGAAATCAAAATTACCACCATAGGATGGACCTCGAACGGGTAAAATGCAACTTGGGTTTTTTATGTCCGGCAAATGCTATATATGTTGACACAACCACAGTTCCGGAGCTTGGCCCAAATAGTTGGGCGGGTTGGTTGTACCAAATAGCGGGAGCAACTAATTAGCGGGCATCCTCCCGCGCGTCTCTGAGGTGGTAATTTTTCACGCGTTGCGGAGTCTTCACGTGTCACGTTTTGATTGCATCCTGCGTGAAGCAAAAATTATGGCTGCGCGCAAACGTGCGACTGTGGCTGTGGCTCAGACAGAAGCTGGACTGTGGCTGAAAAAATGTGGCTCAATGGCTCAGACAGTGGCTGGACTGTGTCTGAAAAAATTATGGCTGAAAAACTGTGACTCGGGTCGTGGCTCGGACTGTGGCTGGACTGTAGCTCGGACTGTGGCTGGACCGTGGCTTGGACTGTGGCTGTGGGTCGGGCTGTGGCTGGACCGTGGCTTGGACTGTAGCTGCGCGTGTGGCTATGACTGCGGTTGTGCGTTCAGAAAGCGCCACATGTCAAGCATGGAAGATATAAAGGAAACTCGAAAACGCAGAAGATCGCGACACTTGGCGCACTCTTAACGCACGCGAGTGACCTATGCAACGGGTATCCTCTAATTAGTGATTGACCCAAATAGCTGCTGTGAGCTTGTGCTTCATGGCCCAAAAACAATTACTCTTATTATCGTTCTAAAATAAATATTTCAGTTTTAGTATAATTGTATGCTAAAACTGATACAAAGTTAATATGTTTAGTTTAGGATGAAGAGAGTATATGCTAGTGTAGGAAATAGACACTGAGCATGTGGGATATTCAATTATGTGCATGGGCTCGTCTATATCCAGTTTAAACTAAAATAAAGAATAATACTAGAAAGAATCAAAAAAATTGTGATAAAAAATGGCTAAGTGCAAGATGTTCGTGTAAAATTTAAAGAAGTTCGGACATCTCGGGAGCTCTTGGCAAAAAGATCAAATTCGATCCAAATAGTATATGAACAGTACACTTTCTAACAAACCTCAATTTTTTTTCACTGAGAGCTCCTCAGATGTTATTTCTAAGAAAATATCACACTTAGGCATCTTTCACCTCCAAATAATTTGAATATTTTTTTTACTATTTTTAATTATTTTTTGAAGTTGGCGGGGCACAAATGAGCCCGGGAGCCAAAACTCTTTGTCCCCGTGTTCTCTTTTCCTCGCTGCAAAACCCGCCATGGCATAGTTACTATATTATGGGACGGAGGGAGTATGACAGGGCCGGGCTAGCACATGTGCCAAGTCTGCTAGCCGCACAGGGCCCCAAAAATTTAGGGGCCCACAATTTTTGTACAGTATGTTATGTATTATTTCTCTGAAAAATAAAATAAAATAAACTTAGTGTATTTGGGTCGATTATTTGAAGTCGGTACTGAAAGCTGGAACAAAGCGTTCGTTTGATTCGTAAAAAATAATTGAAGGATCGATGCTGGATACAGAAGGGTGCACGCAGAAAAAAACGACTCCTCGTCTCACCCGAGCGGCTGGACCTAGCCGGCACGCGGCCGCCTAGCGCCAACACTGCTTCGGCTCAGCCTCCAACGGTTCGCGCTAGACTCTCGAATCTCTCGACTTACTGGCGTCTTTGCTTCCGATCTATCGATGGACTGCGTGGTCAAATCCCCCCCCCCCCCCCCCCCACACACACAAAATAATTAACAAGGGTCTGATCTTCATAATTAGATTATCGTAGAGCCGAGTTTGATGATTCGTATAATTGTGAAGCAATTAGCAAAAAAAATTGCATATCACATCATTTAAATTTATAGTTCATCAGTTCAATTTTTCATATAAAATAGGGCTCTATTATAAATTTTCGCACAGGGCCCCAGATTTTGCCGGCCCGGCCCTGGAGTATGATAGTATAAGCTAGCTGCCTAACCCTGACAAGAAGAAAATGATAATTAGGTACATATGGTTGCGATGCAGTTAGTTGGAGGAATCTTTTGCCTGCTGCATGCAAACCACCAACATAGCAGGTCCCTCCCGCTGCTGCAAATCGCCCATCTGATGAACATGCTGGGTCAGAATCAGATCACTAAACAGCAAACAAAACAATATCCTCCCTCACTTAAACTAAGCACGGTCAATGGGCGTCACAAGCGATCGATCGATGGATCCATCGAGCTCTCCGGTTTCTTCCGGCAGGGACACGTTGTGGTCCATTATTTCCTCGATGCGTCCATCGTCTCTGAGCTTCACGAAGGCGACCTCACGAGGCTTTGCTTTATGATAGGCTCCATCTCCCATCTCCATCTACATCAGAATGATAGATAGACCGGTCCTTCAGCTACGCGGCCAATTCGATCTGCATGGATTCCTCTCCTTGCTTGCAGTGCACCATCACCTGATTGATCTTTCGTTACAGATAAGTTGTTCATGTGATGATTGGGCTTCTCATTGATTTCCCTCCTAGTGGGGGGCTAGTGGAATACAATATTTTGGTCAGGGCATGTGAGACAATGTGGGTTTGTTCCCCCATTGAATTATCGTTAGTTCAGCGTCTCTTCAAGTCGTTTAATCAATATCTGAAGATGCCGAATTCAGTTAACTCAGTCTTGTTCATCTCGGGCAAAGAGGGTTTCATTCAGTGCTCAAGGTAAATATTACTACCTCTGTATCAAAATGTAAGACATTTTTAAGGCTTAGTTTGAGTGTAAAAACAGTCTTATATTTAGATATGGAAGGAGTACCCTACTAGCCGTCCATCAGTCCATGGCCAGTTGTTGCTAAGGATAACTCCTTAAATTCAGCTTTAACTGAAGCGTTTCAATATGCAGAGAATGATTACCAGCTCAGAGATGCTTATTGGCAGGTATAGAACACTGTATCTGCATGTACTATCAATATAGATGCTAGTTTAGTGTTCAAATTTATAGATGTTAGTTAATTGTCTGATACGAAATGGCAAGATCCAAGTAGGAAAAAGGGTATTATATAGGTGTGGGCATAAGAAAGACTGGAGGCCAGGCCCGCGCCGGCGCGATGGTTCATGGAACCTAGACAATGATTGGTTGGTTGGAGATGCCATGCATGCAAGAAAGAGATGGATGAACAGTTAACTGGCGTGTGCTCGCCATAGCCAGCTAGTACATCGAAAGAGAGAAGACAAATGATGGAGACTCACATCACACTCTTTGGCTCCATGGAAGTTTGCCAAAGTTAAAAAGAGGCGCCCTCTCTCTCTCCCTAGCCAGAGTCTGAATTATATATGCCCTTTTCTCAAACGCAATTGCTCTTGTTGAGCGGTGATGAAAAGCAGAGCTTGGTGCATGCAAGACCAAGAGGAACAATAGACTGAAGAGATGTATATGCAGGCATGCAGCGCATGAATCTACTAGTAGCAGTGCGATTTTCTCCTTTGGGAAAGTCACATTCGGCAATGATGCACACAAAGATCTGCGAGGAGTACGCTTGTGTGCGGCGGCATAATTAGCAATGATACTCGATGGAGATATACTCAGAGTCCTGTAGAAGAGAAGAGTTATATACTCCTAGCCCGTGAATTCCGCCTTAACTGACGAGGCTCGGTTTGCCAGAGCTTCAGAGGTTTCCAAGGGAAAACTTTTGTACAGAGACTTCCAATACAGAATATCCAAACAGAAGAAGGCCGGAGCCGCGTATGTATGGTGGGAGCACTGCAGACGCCAGGATCCTGCACTGCAGCGACGCGCCGCGCGGGGCAGGCGTGCATGGCCCGATGGCCGCAAGCTCTCTGCTGTCGCGCCGCGGGCGTCCAACGTCATACAGTACTGAGGATAGTATTACTCGTGCTATGGATGTGCTGTGGCTGGACTGGCATGAGTGCGCCGTGAGTACGTGGACCCGGCCCGCGCATGGCATGGGCGACGCCGACGCGCATTCGGTGAGTTGATCGATGCGGTTACTTGCGCTGGTCGACTTGTAAGCGGAGATCGATGAAGCGCGGTGCTTGTGCGCAGGGATCCGCGATGTCCAACACGGGTTCCGCCGCCCCAACATGCTTCAGGCGTGGACGTGGACGTGGACGCGTCCATCCACACACACGCACACAAGCAAAGTCGTCAGTGCGTACGTGCGTGCGTGACCTCGTTCTCTTCTCCAAGTAACCGCCTCCTCGACATCGGCAGCCAAGAGCCAACCCTCCCCGAACAGTCAGTTCGCCGCAGTATTAAACTGCCCCTGGCATGGATCGAGCATGCATGTGGTATCCTCGTCAGCTTGTGCAATTATTATCTCCGGGTTCGGTTTTACCGGTAACGCAGAGCGCTCCCACGCATGCACGTGATCCTGGTACGGAGGAAGTTTGTATATGTGCTGAACCTCGAAGTCCATGTTACAATTGGCAGAGGACGGCCGACCGGCGGCACCGGCTCTCGCTCCAGGCAGCATCTACGTAACTATTGACGTACTGGCATCAGCTGGTAAGCTTCCCTAAGGCAACTCCAACGCGCCACCGACGCAAAACGCATTTTTCTGTCTGTTTTAGTCCGTCTGCGTCGGCGCGGACAGAAATCGCGGCCCAACGCGTCGGCGCAAACGGACACCCGTCCGTTTTCTTGTCCGTTTTGACCCATTTCCGGCCCAAATTTGGGTCTGGTTTGCGTCGGCGCGGACACGCCCCGGACGTCCGTGTCGCGTCCACTCCTTCTCCCCTGGCCCGCTCGTCATTGGGCGAAGAATCACTCTATCCTCCACACCAGTCGCGCCGCCAGCTCCATCCGCTTGTGGTCGCCGCCGCGAGCACCCGCGCCGGTTGTATCTCCTCCGCGAACTGGTAGCACTCGCCGCCGCGAGCACCGACGCCGGTTGTCTCTCCGCGCGCGCTTGTTCTCCTTGCCGGGCAGCCGCCGAACTTGCGCGGCTGCTGCGCCCCTTCCCCGTGTTGCGCTTCTTCCCCGCCCCGACTCCGCAGTCTCACCGTCCCTAGCGCCGGACTCCTTCGTTGGCATCGACCGTCTCTGCGTCGTGCGCCACTGTGGAAGGCACACAATCGCTCCGGCGCGCGTCACTCCGGCTGCGTCTCCCCCTTCTTCATCGCGCCTGCAAGGTGTTCGACGCTTTGCCCACAAGGTACAATGGACAGTGGTGATGAGTTTTTCTTCGAGCATTTCTTTTGTTCGTCGGATGAGTCTAGTGATGATGAAGAATTGGTGATGGCGACATTGATCGTAAACAACCATATTGAAAATCAGCGGCCGTTGTTTAGAGGATCGATTGTAGGCCATGAACCTGCTTTGAATCACAACCGAGTGACTGGGCACGTGCTGCTGTGGGATGATTACTTTAGGGTGCCAAAACCATTGTATGGTCCTAAACATTTTCGCCGTCGGTTTAGAATGGCTAAGCATGTGTTCAATCGCATTAGGGAAGAAGTGGTAAAATATGATGACTCTTCAGATGCAAAAAGATGCACTAGGCAACATTGGATTTTCTTCTTATCAAAAGTGTACTGCTGCCATCTGAATGCTTGCATATGGAGTTCCTGGTGATCTCATAGATGAGTATGTTCGGATGAGTTAATCCACGTGCCTTGCATCACTTTACAGATTTTGCAAGGCTGTCGTAGCAGTGTTCGGTCCAGAGTACTTGAGAGAACCAAATGAGGCCGATACTGCTCGATTGTTAGCAATCAATGCCGAGAGAGGGTTTCCGGGAATGCTCGGCAACATAGATTGCATGCATTGGGAGTGGAAAAACTGTCCATTTGCTTGGCAGAGACAGTACAAAGGTCATGTGAAAGCTTGCACGGTCATACTTGAGGCGGTGGCATCTCAGGATCTCTGGATATGGCATTCTTTTTTTGGGATGGCTGGTTCTCATAATGACATCAATGTGCTTCAGAGATCTCCTGTGTTTGCTAGACTAGCTAAAGGGCATAGCCCCGAGGTTAACTTTGAGGTCAATGGCCATCAGTACAACAAGGGATACTATCTTGCAGATGGTATCTATCCTCAATGGGCAACCCTTGTGAAGACAATCTCAAACCCCCAAGGAGAAAAGAGGGCTAGGTTTGCTCAAGCACAAGAGAGCACAAGAAAAGATGTGGAGCGTGCATTTGGTATGCTTCAGTCTCGTTGGGCTATTGTTCGGCATCCTGCTAGAACATGGAGCTCAAAGAAGATGTGATAGGTGATGACTGCTTGTGTGATCATGCACAACATGATCGTAGAGGATGAACGTCTAGAGGATATTGCCCAACAGGGCTTCCAGTTCCAGGGCACAAATGTTGAGCCTGAGCATTTACATGCTATGTTTGCACAGTTCACCCAGTTTCATGACGAGATGCGAGATTATCAGAAACATATTCAGCTCCAGGATGATTTGGTTGAGCATATGTGGACACATGTTGGCAACCAGTAGATGTATCAACTTTTATTAATTTCAGTTTGGTTGTAATAAAGTATTTGAGACTACGTTTATTTGGGCTTGTAAAACTATTTACTTGATGTGTGTTTAAACTTGTTATTTGAGACTATGTTTGATGAAAATTTATAAAAATTGTGTATATTGGGCGCCGACGCGCGGACAACGCGCAAATGCGTTTGCGCGTTGGCCAAAGTGACCACAGAAGGGCGGACGCGCGCGGACACCAACGCTCCAGCCGATGCAAACGGATTAAATCCGGACAAATCACGCGTCTGTTTGCGTCGGCGCGCTGGAGTTGCCCTAATAAAAGGAATTTTTTTTTGGTAATCTTGCTGCTCCGGACTCTAGGATCAGGGATAGGAAGATCGATCTTACCATGCAACCAAGGACAATGTGGAGTAGTGGGAGTAATTAATGCTCGATTATGATAGTGCATCACGCACGTACTATGATATGATAATTCAATTAAGTAAGCTTAGCTATGGCTGTTGCATATGCAGTAGTAAGCTGGCTAGATCCCAGATCATGCCATACCTTCTAATTTGACGGTGAAATTTCATTTGGTCGGTTGTAAGTTTGCAACTTGCACCATGTTGTATGCTATAATAGTAGCACAGTCAGCTGGCTGCGGCTGCCTTCACTCGAGACCACATCCTCAATTATTATTGTTGTATTGGAAGAGTTTGATGTAAAAATCCGCTTCAGTAGTTTCCACATCCTAATATTTGTTATCATCAAAGTAGTACTGTAGCACATATTTTTCTATTTGGAGGGCGAGTTTGGTCTCTTTCGATTTAATCTCTAATACCGACATAGCAGCATGCCGAATTGTTGTTGGACCATTGCCGAAACATCGCATGAGGCATGACCGTCACCACCGCTAGAACATGCCCCTGCCATCGAAACCACAGTTGTCGCCAGACCATTGTCGGAGCACTATACCATCGTTAACCAATCGATAGATGTGGCAAGTATATCAGATTGATTATTGAGGATCTGCTAGAGCTTTCATCCCCGATAACCAAAAGAGTGTTATTGATTATTGACGATCTTCTTGAGAGGCTTTGGGGCCTGAGTGATATGATCAAGTTCATTCAAACTCAATCCACCCACACCGATAGGAGGAGACACCTTTTCTGGTTAAAGTTTGCGGCAATGACATGGACAATGTCGACGACACCAAACAAAATGTTTATTGAGCGTTTTTCTTCTTCCGCGAGCCTCTAACTCTATATTCAAGTGCTTGGCTTTCCTGCAACATTGGTACCTGCCGTCTAAGCAGAGGGACCAAGACCGTCTTGGGAGCATGCTGGACGTCTTGGCGGACTCTTTTGATGTTTTCTTTCGTTCTTTTTCTTCATTTGGTCTTCTTGTGATGTTGCCACAGTGGACTTGTTTGCTATGATGGATTGAATTTGATTGTTGTACGGGAATGTTGCTTTACATATAAAGCGGGGTGAAAGCCTGTTTCACATGAAATAGATTTGTACATGTTTCTTTTTTCTATTTCAACAAACATAACTTCACATATGCGAACTTGCTTCAGAATTATCTGTCTTTCACTAAATGCAAACTTGCTTCAAAATTATATATTTTTCTCTAAATGGGAATTTGGTTCAGAATTATCTATTTTTCACTAAAACTTGCACTTACAAATCATGCTATTATTTTTGCTATTTGAAATTCCTTGCAAATGGATGCTTCCCCTATGCAAGAACCACATGGAGGCAGAGATCAAATGTGGAGTTCCCATATTATGTTTTTCTAGACAAGCATGGAGACCCTCCCCGGTTCCATTTATAAACGAAACCATCCAACACACATGATCCATCTCGCTAAAGCGAGAGAATAATAATAAAAAGAAAGCCCGTCGTCGATATGTAACGGAAGATGCCATGGGGATGGCTAAAGAGGGGGACAAACCGAGGTTAGTGTCGCTGGTACCGGAATCGAGAATGGAAACACACGGTGAGACACCACGATGTACCCAGGTTCGGGGCTCTCCGTAGAGATAACACCCCTAGTCCTGCCGAGCTAGCTATATGCAATAACTCTGGCTACAACGACTGCTCCTTGAGCTGTTTGAGAGGAAGGAGAAGAGGGCCTCTGGTCACTACTCTCTCCTGGCTCTCTCTAAGGTGGGTGAAGTTGCAATAAGTGCTCTGTCGTCCCTCACGCAGGAGGGGTACCCGGGGCTCTTATAGGCCGAGCCCGGGGTACAAAGGTAAATATACAAAGGGGAGGGCCCAGCTGTCAGCCTCGGAGAAGCTAGGGACCTCACATCGTGCTCTTCCAGATGACCCGGTGTAGACTTGCGGCTCACCATACCGCTATCTTGTAGACCTCGGTGATGAACAATGGAGCTAGAGACCTACACCTGCCGGCCTGTCCGCGTGATCGGCGCTGGAGGAGACCGCACACCTCTGACAGTCCCGATCTTCAGGGATTGCGCATTGAATGCTCTTGTACCAGGTGTCCGACCTGGGATTCTGTTCGGACGTTACTCTGTTTACTCCGGCGGAATGCTTCCTGGTGAGGCCGATTGCGCCCTCTCTGGGGCAATCGGCCCTCAACTTGATAAGCTCGGCCCACTTCTTCTTACTCTTGATTATCTCGGCCTTGATTAGATCGGTGACCATCAGGTCGGTGATCTTTTCCTTGATGGATTGTTTCCCCTTGGTGACCCTACCCGGGGGTCATTCCCCCGACAGTAGCCCCTGAAGCTGCAAAGGTCCCGCCGAACTCAGAGATGGCGAGGCCTGCACATGTTCCTTCACTTTTAGAATGTTGAATCTTTGTTTCTGACCGACTGCTTCAATAGGACGATTGCTTGCCATCTGCCGATTACTCTTGGTCTTCTTACCAATTGGTCTCAATGGGCCGATTGCTCTCTATCTGCCGATTGCTCTTCTTCTCGACCGATTCGCCCATCGGTTGGTTTGACTGGAATGTTGACCAAACTTGCCGCTTCGAATTCTCCGAGAAATATGGGACATCGTGCCACGATTTGACATGCCATAACCGCTGCCTCGACCCACGCGCGCACGTCCCGTCCCATCCGTCGGATCTTCTGTACTCCAAACTGACGATGCTCTGTGGATACACGCGGCCACACCGCCTGCCGGATCGGCACACCGGATCCCACTACCTCCTCGCCGGGTCTGTAAATACCCCGTGGGGTGAGAGATGCGCCACGCACCCCCCACTCCATCGTCTTCCTTGCGCTTTCCTCCTCTTCCTCCGCCGCTGCCGCATCGCGCGCCTCTTCGTGCTGCTGCCGCTGCCTCCAACACTTGGAGCTGCTGCGCTGGGGATATCGCAGCCGCACTCCGCCGCCGCCGCCACTGCTCTTCCTTCGCCACGATTGGTGGGCTCAGATCCAGATTTCCGCCGCCGCCGCCATCTTCACCGCCACCGCCATCTTCGCCACCGTCTTCGTCTTGCTTCTCCTCGCCCACCATGGAGTCCGACGCCTCCATGAGGGACGATGCCGCCACCGCAGGCTCCCAGAGGGGATCTTGGAAGGGCTCCGTTGTTACTGAGATGCACATCGCTCTCCTCCGCCGGTCTCGCAAGATCCCGGCGGACCTCGACTTCCGCGTTCCCGGCAACGAGCTTGTGCCCGCGCCTCGGGACGGCGAGCGCGTTGTCTTCCTCGCGCATTTTCAGCGCGGTTTTGGGCTCCCGGTGAGCCACTTCTTTCGGGAGTTCCTTGATTTTTACCGCATGCAACCGCACCACCTTGGGGCGAATGCTATCATGCTGCTTTCTGCTTTCGTGACGTTGTGCGAGGGCTACCTCGGAGTCTGGCCCACCGTTGGACTCTGGTGCCGGCTCTTCTACTTCGGTAGCTTCCGAGTGGGCACTGGGGTGTTTGCTATTAACCCAAAGACCAAGAAGAAAGAAGAGGTGAATGTGATGGCCGAATGCGGTGGCGCCACCATATATATCCGCAAGGTCGGACTCTATCCTCATCCCCAGCCACCACAGTCCATCAAGAACTAGCAGATGGTTTTTTTTATGTTTCTTCACCAAAGGACAAAGACTTGCTGAATCTGCCCGAATTCTCTCTGCCGCCACCGACTGCGAAGTACCACTGGGCTGAAAAGCCAGGGGAAGGGGACACCGATCTGGATCTTCAGATGGCCCACATCCAGAAGCTGATGGATGAAGGATTGCAACCCGCCGACCTGGTGGCTGCATGGCTCTGCCGCCGAGTGCTTCCGCTGCAGCACCGCTGCCACCGTATCTGTGATATGTGCCGCCTCCTAGACCCCACTCGGATCTCCACGTTCCGCGTCAACGAAGCTGATTTCCTCCGCCGGATCAACAATATCGCCGATCTCAAGGTTGTTGGGCCATTTGAGTTCGGTAAAATGGCGTACAACCGAGCTCGGCCCTGCCCCGTGGTATGCTCTTAATCTTCTTTGTCTTAGCTCTTATTTCTCTCTTGCTGATTCTGATCGGATCCTTTTCCCCAGGAATTCCTTGGTTCTAAGGTTATGCAGGACGGGCAGTCCGCCTCGGGCTACCATCCCGACCATGCTGAGGAAGACGCCAAGGACCTGGAGCTTGAAGAGGAGACCGATTCCGAGACTGAAGCTCGGACTGCTTCTTTCGGGCTCGGCCTCAAAAAGCCAGGCGAGTCTGATTCCTCCATCAAACGCTTCATGGCCGAATGGAGCAGTGATGCTGATTCCCTTGGTGACTTCGGCGCAGAATCTGAAGTGGCCGAGCAGACAGTGGCCGAGGGGAAACGCCCCCGAACTGATGACGCCGCCGATACCTCCAAGGTTTCCAAGAAAAAAGGCAAATATGGTGCGCGTCGAGCCGCCCCCAAGCTGAGTGGCCATGTGCTCTCTCCTACTCCTCTGAACATCGCTCGCCCTGGCTTCTCCATGGCCAAGTTTGCTGCCCAGCTACCCCAAACTTCTGGGTATGTTTCTTTGCACTTTTTGCTCCTTTTGATCTTTCTCTACTGTTTTCTCAACTTGCTCTTTATTTTGCAGGGCTGCCCGATCTGTTGATCCTGTGGATTCTGGCGTGGCTCCGGTTGCTCCCCCTGTCACCGCTGATGCCCCTCCGAGTGCGACCCCCGCGGCCTCCGCTACCTCCAACCTGCCTGCGCCTTCTCGCAAGAGAGCCGCCTCCGACACCACCAAGGCCGAGCGGTCCAAGAAACAGAGAGCAGCTGCCGCCGCGAAACAGGCGCAACCAACTGCTCCCCTGCTGACCACTACTGCTCTCCGACTGCCGGATTGCAGTCGGCCACTCCTGCAACGACCACCGCTGCTGCTCCTCCGATCCTGCTGGACCCCTCTGGTGTCGCACATCTTGATGTGCCACTGCCAGATCGGCCTACTGCTGATTCTGCTCAGCCTGAGGCTTCTTCAGCCCAGGCCACTGCTGTAGATCCAACTCCTGCAGCCGGCTCGGAGGATGCGACTACTGCCTCCCCTGAACCGACTGCTTCTCCCCCCGCCGATCCACAAGTTAGTTTTCCCCTTGCTACTCACACCTCTGCCAGATCTAGCGCTTCCACAACACCATCCTCTGGTGCCCTTGCGTGCCAGCTGCCAGCTCTCGCTAGATGAATCGGTTCCGCGAGGCGTACATTGGCGTTTCTGATGTCTCCCCTGTCTGACCTGCTGTTGATTCCACCACTCCTCCGCCTCCTGGATCCGAGGACCAACTCCCATCCCATCTCTTGGACCGATTGGGTGGCCTTGCCACCCACATTAGACATTTTGCTGACGGAGCTCTGGGCCAAATCCTTGCCTCTGAACACTCTACTTCTGTAAGTTTTCTTTTCAGTGGGGGCATGCATAGCACACCCACTGGGTGTAGTCCCCGAGATTCGGGCCGATTGCCTGCAATCTGCTCGGATCTTACTTTCTTTTGACTGTTACATATTGCTCAGATCTGACCGACCCATTTTTCAGGCCATCTGCGACAGACGCCGAGCTGTATTTGACGAGCTCTTGGCCGCTTATTCAGCGGGCCAAAGGTCAATTGCCGCTCTGAAGAAGGATGTTAATGCTCAAGCTGCCAAGATCCAAGAACTGACATGTATACCTCTGCTTACCATTTTTTCTTTCTTTTTCCCGATTATTACTGCTTTCTTACTTAATACAAACTTTTAGCTGCTGCCACTCGCTCCTCCGAGCTCGAAGCCGCTCAGAAGAAGATCGCCGAGCTGGAGAATCAGGTCGGTGAGAAAAATGGCCAACTCGGCAGTGCTGAGCAAGAGCGTCAGCGCCTAGCCACCGTCGAGACCGAACTGCAGGCCAAACTCCAGAAGATTACCAAGGATCTTGCCGTCGCCAAGACTGCCCATGAACAAGAACTGCAGAGGCTTGTCGATGCTCGCCACGAGGTAGAGGACCAACTGCTAAAAGAGAAGGATGTTGCTGTCAAGCGTGCCGAGGACATGGATGTCCAACATCAGAAATAAATCCAACGCACGCAAGCCAATGTTGATCTTGCCCTTTACTGCCTCCACCGAGTGGATCTTGCCCTTGCAGGTATTTTCTGTTTTGTCCACTCTGATATTCTGATCTAATCTTGCCGCTCTCCGAGCTAAACTTCTTCTCCGATTGCTCTTGCCAGATTCCTGGCCCAACTCCACTACTGCTGCTGATGAAGTGTTGCCGAAACCCACCGAGTGCGGGGTGTGGTGCTTCCTGCTGACGCCGGCTGGGATGCCGAGGACTTCGTTGTTGCTCTGGACGTCCGAATCCCTCATGTGAAAGGTGCCCTGTGCACTTACAAGACCGGTATCCAGAAGCTGAATGATAAGCTTTTCAAGGGCAAGCAGAAGTCGATTGCATTTGAAAAAAATGAAGATGTTGCTCGGAATCTCAAGGCTATGCCCCGCCAGGTGGAGAACATGCTTGATTCTGCCTTCCGATCTGGAGTGCAAGCTGCTCTCTCTATTGCGAAGAGCTGGTACCCTGGTATTGACCTTAGGCCGATGACTGCCCTGCGGGAGGGATCTGAAGAATTTGTTGGTGCAATCTAGACCCAAATCTGCCACATTGCCCAAGAGCTCGCGAATGGAATGGATCTCCTGGAAGTTACTACTTATGTTGATTCAGCTGGTCAGCCAACCGGAGTTGCCTCCCTCAGCGACCTTTTATATACTACCAGCGAAGAAGATGCACCCCAGTCCCGACCTGCTCGGCGGACCGGCAGCGATGGTTCCCACTCCTCGGACTATGTTGATGATGATGATGCTGATGAAGAAGGTGAAGACTCCTCCGACGGGCACTCGGCGAGTGCTGCCCAGGACCCATCACATGATCAAACCAAGACTACTGCCTCTTCCGCTCCGGGAGGTGCCGCCAGCACGACCCCAGCTGCTTCAACTCCGACCGCTCCATCTGCTCTGGATGCACCGACGGCTTAAGCTCGGCATGCCGTTTAATTTCCTGCTTTTGCTTGACAAACACTTAGTTAAATTCCAAGTGCGCCCGTCAAGGGCCACTTTCATGTAATGAACACCATTCAGCCAATCGGCCCCTCTTGCTTGTGAACTTGCTTTTGCTTAGATATATATGGCACTCTGCCTCTGCGCTTTTCAACCGATTGCCTTTTTCTTTGTCTTTTTTTCTTTCTTGGTTGATATTCCCGCCGACCTCACAGCCGAATTGCGGTTTGTGGTCGGATCGGAGAACATACCTCGAAGGAACTTTTGACAATTACTTCCAGGCTCTTAGTTTTGTTCAAAAAGGTAGGGCTACACAGATGTGCCGATTGCAACCTGCCGACTGTTGGCCAGCCGGTCTAGTCACAATCGGTGGGTCTGTTATTGGCTAACTTCGAATTAGATATACTTTGAGTATGAACTCTCCGATTGACAGTTTTGCTCGGCCATGTCCACCCGACATTACAGCCGACCTGCGGTCTGCATTCGGTTTGGACTAGCTTTCGCAAAACCCCTCACTCGTTTTGCTCTTTCTCCGGGTATATCCTTTTCGGGGCAACCGACCAGTCCCCGGGTCTGCTTTCGCTGACCTTAGGACTGGAAAACATACACAAATAATTTTATAACTCCTGCCGAATGCAGTCTCATGGACGCACGGCTATTCTTATTGATAATATTTCCAGAAAGGGAGGGAATACAACAATACCGCTCAACTGTAAAACGGACATAGCAGCTCGGCGTTCCAAGGACGCTGCGTTTCTTGCCCCGAAGTGTCCACATATCGGGTCGGCTTCCTGAGATCAATGAGGTAATATGCATTGTTTTTGAGTGCTCGACTGACGATGAATGGACCTTCCCAAGGAGAGGATAACTTGTGTTGGCCATCCGATTTCTGGATTCGGCGCAACACCAAGTCACCCTCACGAAAAGCTAGGGGACGGATCTTCTTGTTGTGGTAGTGACGCAGCTTCTGTTGGTATATTGCCGATCTGGACAATGCCAGGAGACATGCTTCTTCTTTCAGATCAACACCGTCCTCGCGAGCTTCCTTGGCTTCTGCCTCTGTGTACATGGCGTGACGAGGTGAATCAAATTCAATGTCACAGGGGAGCATTGCTTCAGCGCCATATACTAGGAAGAAGGGAGTGAATCCAGTTGAACGGTTCGGTGTGGTGCGCAAACTCCAAAGCACTGCTGGCAGCTCATCGAGCCATGCGCCAGGTGCTCTCTCTAGTGGCTCCACCAATCTTGGCTTGATTCCGGACAGAATGAGACCATTTTCCCTCTCTGCTTGACCATTCGACTGGGGGTGAGCTACAGATGCTACGTCCAGCCGGATGCCTTGCTGGGAGGCAAACCGAGCTAGCGCCCCTTTTGCAAAGTTTGTTCCGTTGTCAATGATGATGCTGTGCGGCACTCCATATCTGACAATAATGTCCTCCACGAACCTGACCGAAGTCGGCCCATATAGCTTCTTGATCGGCCTTGCCTCGATCCACTTGGTGAACTTGTCCACTGCTACCAATAAGTGTGTCATGCCACCTCTTGCTGTTTTGAACGGCCCTACCATGTCCAGACCCCAAACTGCAAACGGACATGTGATCGGAATGGTTTTGAGTGCTGAGGCTGGTAAGTGGCTCTTCGCTTTGAATCTCTGACGCCCATTGCAATGCTTGACTAATTCTTCTGCCGCTGCTTTCGCAGTCGGCCAATAGAAACCATGGCGGAAAGCCTTGGCAACTATTGCTATTGCTGATGCATGATGACCACATTCACCTTGGTGGATGTCTCGAAGAAATTCCAGCCCCTTGTCCTATTTCACACACCGCTGAAGGACTCCTGTTGCACTGCGGTGCACCAGCTCGTTGTTGATGATAGTGTATGCTCCAGATTGGCGCTGGATTTTCCGAGCTTCCACTTCATCCTCTGGGAGTGTGCCATCCACCAGGAAGTTTCTGAATGGTTCTGCCCATGATGGTGCCGCCACAATTCCCATTATAGCAACTGCTTCTGGCTCTGGCTGTGCGACTTCTGCTACTGGCAGCTCGGAGGAGGAAGGGCCAGTTGCGTCTTGCATGATCCCCTCAGTCCCCGAGCTGACGACAGCAACCCCTGGTTCGCAATCAACAGCCCCTGGTGCGGCTGAATGCTCCTCCAGCTTTTGCTTCTAAACCAACCTTTTTGCCTCGAGCTCTGCCATCTTCAGGTCGGCCGGAATAAAGATTGACTCTGATTCCGGGGAAGGATTGAGGGATGGCTTGTGGATGTTTTCTAGAGAGCCTCCTGGTGGGATTTACTTTCTGGTAGACCCCAGCTTGGATAGTGCGTCTGCTGCTTCATTTTCAGCTCGGGGAACGTGGTGGAATTCACACCCTTCAAAGAAACCAGACAACTGCTGCAGGAGGAATCTGTATCTTTCCATATTTTCATCTTTTGCATCCCAAGTGCCAGTGCATTGCTGCACCACCAGATCGGAATCACCATAACATAGAATTCTCTGAATGCCAATCTCCTTGGCCAATCGGACACCGTGCACCAAAGCTTCGTATTCGGCCACATTATTTGATGCTGCGAAGTGAATCTGCAGCACATATTCGAGCTTTTCACCTTTCAGGGAAGTGAGAACAACACAAGCCCCTAGTCCGGTCATCATCTTGGAGCCATCGAAGTGCATTTTCCAGAACTGAGAGTCCGGACAGGGGGGTATATACTGAGTTTCTGCCCAATCCACCAGAAAATCCACCAGAACCTGAGACTTGACCGCCGTCCGAGGCTCATACTTGATCCCATGTGTTGCGATTTCTATGGCCCACTTTGCCACCCGACCGGATGCATCCCAACTGCCAATGATTTCTGCCAATGGGGCCAAACTGACCACCGTGACCGGATGCGCCTAGAAATAAGGCTTCAACTTCCTTGCTGCCATGTACACACCGTAGCACATCTTCTGATAATGGGGGTAGTTTTGCTTGGAGGTTGAGAGCACTTCGCTAACATAATACACTGGTCTCTGGACCGGTTGTGCCTTGTCCTTTTCAGGACGCTCGACCACCATAATAATACTGACCACCCGAGTGGTTGCTGCAATATATAATATCATTGGCTCTTTTTCTTTCGGAGCTGCCAAAACTGGAGCGGTAGACATCATGCGATTGAGTTGCTTGAATGCTTCGTCCGCTTGTGGGGTCCAAATGAACTTGTCTGTTTTCTTCATCAGCTGATACAGCGGAATTTCCTTCTCTCCCAGCCGACTGAGAAACCGGTTGAGCGATGCCAATCATCCGGTGAACTTCTGCACATCTTTGAGATTTCTGGGCTTGCCCATTCTCTCAATTGCTGCAATCTTCTCAGGGTTGCACTCTATTCATCTCTCGGAGACCAAAAATCCGAGCAACTTGCCGGCTGGCACGCCGAACACACACTTCTCTGGGTTGAGCTTGATCTGGTATGCTCGCAGGTTTGCAAATGTCTCTTTGAGATCGTCCAACAAGGTTGAGCCTATCACCAACTTGACCACAAGGTCATCTACATACACATGAATGTTCCGACCTAACTGAGGCCGGAGGCATCGCTGCATAGTACGCTGATAAGTCGCGCCGCCATTTTTAGGCCAAAGGGCATGGTGATGTAGCAATAAGCCCCGAATGGGGTGATAAAAGCTGTTTTAATCTGATCGTTTACATCAAGCTTAATCTGGTGATAGCCCGTTGTGGCATCCAGAAAGCACAAGAGCTGACAGCCAGCCGTAGAATCAATCGCTTGATCGATACGGGGCAATGCAAAAGGATCCTTGGGGCAAGCCTTATTCAGGCAAGTGTAATCTATACACATGCGCCAAGTCCCATTCTTCTTCGGAACCAGAACTGGATTTGCTAACCAGTCTGGGTAGAACACTTCCTTGATAAATCCTGCTGCGAGCAACTTGGCTATCTCATCGCCGATTGCTCCTCTCTTCTCTTCTGAAAAACGCTGAAGTGGCTGCTTGATCGGCTTGGATCCAGGTCGGATATGAAGCTTGTGCTCGGCAAGTTCCCTCGCTACACCAGACATGTCATGTGGGGACCATGCGAAGATGTCACGTTTCTCACGGAGGAACTCGACGAGCTCGCCTTCCTATTTACTGCTGAGCCCGGCCCCGATGATGACGCACTTTCTCGGGTCGGAGGGGTCCAGGGAAATCCTCTTGCTGTCCTTGGCTGCTTGAAATATGGTCTCATCATCCGCTCTCTTGTCCTTCATGCTCGGCATGGGGTCCTTCATCTGAGCTTGGGCCATTGCTACGACCTTGTCGAGCTGGCGCCGCTCTGCATCGATGACCAGAGAATCGGCTATCTTAGAACCAGCGGACGAACACTCCAGTGACTTCCTGTAGTCACCACACACAGTGATTGGACCATTCGGCCATGGGAGCTTCATCTTCAGGTAAGGCTGCATGATGTTGAACATGAACTTGGTTATCGCAGGTGATCCGAGCAGGACATGGTATGGGCTACTCAGATCGGCCACCTCGAACCAGATCGGCTCTCGACGGAAATTCTCCTCTGACCCAAACACTACCTCGAGCCGAATGCGGCCTAATGGGGTACATGAAAGGTCGGGCACTGTCCCATGGAAAACGATCCTGCTGGGCTCCAACTCGCTCTCACTGATGCCGAGCTTGATCATTGTGTCTCTGTACAGAATGTTGATGGCGCTGCCTCCATCAATGAGTGTCCTGGTGAACTTGCATGAATACAAAGGTGCCGCCAAGATTGCATCCACCACGACCATATAACTTCCCGGGTTGGGCATTACGCTCGGGTGGTCTTCTGGGCCCCATGCTATGGCACTGTCCGACCAGGTCATCCTCTGAGAAATTGCTGGCATGGTGGCATTGAACGCCTGCTCCCGGGCTCTCCGACTTCCCTTGTCATCCGATTCACCGATGAAGATCATGTACGTTCCATTCTGACGCGGGAACTGCTGCCGAGCATTTGTTGGTGGTGGACCTGGGGGTGGGGGTGGTGGTGGGGGAGGGTTTCCTGCTCCTCCCTTTGCCAAATGCTCAACGCAGATGCACTGCCGAGTGGTATGAGATGCGGGCTTGCCCACCCCACTATGCATTTTGCAGGGCTGGTTCATCATGTCCTCAAAGGTGTACGGGGGCCTGACGGGGATGTACCCTGGCAAATCCCATGGCCAGGGACCCTGGGTTAGTCATGAGAGGCACAGGTTGGACGATAAGCTTGTCGGCTAACAGGAGGATACGTTCTTGCTCGATATTATTGATTGGAGATGGCAATTACAGGGAAGCCGAGGCTAGTGCACACAAGGCTAGGTTTACAGATTGTCTATTGCTCGGACGACGGACAAGCGACACATGGGGCATGATTTACCCAGCTTCAGGCCCCCGGAGGGAAAACCCTACATGCTGCTTGTCTGATCTTGTATTGATGATGATGTACAAAGGTGCCGTGATGGCTTTGGTGGAGAGAGATCTGTCTAGTCCCATGCGTGGGGGTTTAGGTGTTGTTGTGATTCTATGCGTGGGGGTTGAGAGGATGATCTAGAGAGGTGCCCCTTCCTCGCTTTATATAGATAGACAGGTAGGGGTTTACATGAGTCCTAGTCGACTACAAGTAGGAGTCCTTGTCTTGCGCCTCAAGTCTTCGGCTTCACGTCTTATTCCATCATATCGGTGTCCACGAGTGGGCCTCTGGTGGGCCGCCAGCCATGACACGCACCAGGTACCCTCACGTAGAGGAGTCGTGGGGTCACCCCCTCGTCAGTAGCCCCCGAGTGCCTGGGGGACTCGAAGAGTCGCGCAGGGACTCGAATCTGCAGTAGACGTAGTGCGTGTCGATCATTTGCTGATGAGAAGTCGAAGATGTCGTGAGTATGCTCCCGATGGGAGTATTTGGATGAAGCATCGAAATTGCGGTCCGGTTCGTCTTCTTGTAGGATGTGCGAGCAGCGGTCGTCGGGTGCGCGTCAGCGCTCCCGATGGGAGTTGCCCCCGAGGCTATGTGCGAATCGTAGAGTCGCGCATAGGCTCAAGTTGTTTTTAAGCTAACCCCTTCGTTCTTGTCGGATGCACGAGTAGTGCTCGTCGGGTGCGCGTCAGCGCTCCCGATGGGAGTAGCCCCCGAGGCTATGTTCGACTTGTAAGAGCAAAGTTATACCCCTATGAGTTTTGGATATTGTTGGGCAAAACAGTAGAGGAACTGACAAGTTTTCTAGTGTGAAACAGATGGTGAGGTTCCTGAAGTTATAGGTTGGTGATAAAGCTTCAACGAAGAGCATATCCTCTGCAGTGAAGCTCATCACGGATGTCGACCCCTAAAAAGATAAGGAATCCTGAAGCACGTCTCATCGAAGGAGATGATCAAGATGGCGCAAGACTTAGTAGTTTTTGCGTAGTTATTTTTCACTTCATTGAGTCATAGGAAAAATCGTACTATCAAGAGGGGTTTAGTAAATGTACTCCAAAGGTTTTGGTGAAAAGACTAAGATCGAATCCAAACCAGTGAGAAGCCAGAGTTGAGAAATCTCATGTGCACTAGGTAACGCTTCACCAGCGAAGACTTAGTTCTTTCGGCTCCTGAAGCAGAACCAAGTCCGTGAGTTAGCTTTACTTGGACCGCAAGTAAAGTTGCGCTTTGATTGGAAATATGACCGTTGCGGACAGGTGTCAAGCTGTCGCATCGGGTCATTTAAGACATTTCGCACCTAGGGATTGCCACCTATAAATACGCCACCCCCGCCCTCATTGGATGGTGGCTGCTCCAAGAATATTTCCTGACAGTGAAGAGAAAGAGCAACCCCACCGAAGCAAACCAAAAACCCATCCACCGAAGCATAAGTCCTATTAACCTGAGTTGATTCATTATGACTTAGGAAGAAGTTTGATAGCCTTTTTATCTTGGAGAACTGCAATTCTCCTAGACGGATAGAGTGTTGTTCTTCAGAGAGCGAAGAGCTATTGTCGCCTCGAAGTCCAGTTTGTCAAAGGTTTTGGTGATTTCCTCAATAATCAACCACGAGTGAAGAACTGACCAAGCTCAAGGAGATTGGTGCAGTGGAGATACGGACGGAGAGAGGTTAGCTCCTGTGTTCAATCACAAGTCCCTCCAACCAGACGTAGCACTTTGCAGAGTGTGAACTGGTCGAACAAACATCGCCGAGTCAAGAGTTCGTTTTACTTTCCGCACTTACATTCAGTTTATCAATTGCTTCAGTGATTTGCTTCAATGCAATTGATTCGATGCTTTTGATTCGCTATGTTTTGCTTCAATCCAGTTCTGCTTCAATGTTTACCTTTCTGTTGAAATTCTTCTGCTGCTAAGTTATGCTTCACTTCATAGTTTCATGCAAAAATTTGAAGTGATCATTCACCCCCTCCCCCTCTGATCACATACTTGGACTTAGAATTGGTATCAGAGCTAGTCACTCTTTGTTTGGATTAACCTCCTAGAGTGTTTTGCAAGTATGTCTTTCGCAGCCATTCGCTCCGGCGAACCCATTCCCGTGTTCAATGGAAAGGACTATCCATACTGGAAGGACAAAATGAAGAGAAATATCATGGCTATCAACTCAACTGCCTGGCAAGTTGTATTATATGGAGTTACAGTTGCAGACAAGAATTCCATCACTCCTGAAGAAGCGAAGCTGATCGATCTTGATTCTGAAGTCTGGGTTTTCATCCCCAATCATCTGACACCAGAGAAGTATCATGAAGTGAAGAATATTCCTTCTGCCAAAGGTGTCTGGGACTATATTGAGAAGATTGGTGAAGGTGTTTCTACCTGGAAGGATGCCAGAATTGACACACTTCGAAGCAAATTTTATCGATTCAAGAGAAACAAGGGTGAAAAAGTCAGCTCCATTTACAGTAGACTCACTGCTCTTGCAAATGAGTTGATCTCACTTGGTGCTGATGACATTACTCCTCACTCAGTTGTTAGAACTCTGCTTCGCTCATTGGATGATTCGGTTGATCACATTGTGCTGATGATCAAGGAAAGGACTGATTTCAGACGTCTTGTCGCCGCTGATATTCTTGAGAGACTCAATACCTTTGAGATGGAAGAAGATGAGAAACGTGACATAAATGGTTCTCGAAGAAGATCTCATGCCTTGAAAGCAAAAGCTTCATGTGATTCTTCACCCGAAGTCAGTTCTGCTTCAGGTGTCGAATCTGATGATCCTGCAAGCATTGGAAAAGATCTAGCACTGATCATGAGACGCTTCAATCGCTTTCAGAGAAAAGGTTTTTCTTCACCCAAGAAGAGTTATCCTTCAAGAGGCTCAAGTCATTCTTCTCACCGTTCATCCTCAAGAAGCTCTCCATCGAAGGACAATTGCTGCTACAAGTGCAAGAAACCAGGTCACTACATTGCTGATTGCCCATTGTGGGAAGCTGAGAACAAATCGAAACATTCGCTCAGAGACTCTTCATCAAAATCCCGCAGATCCTCCTGAAGCTATGAGTCAAAGAGACATGATTCCAGTTCGAGAAGAGAAAAGAAGAAAGATTCTGATGATGATAATAGGAAGAAGTATCATAAGAAGCATGAGGGTTCTTCATCGAAGACTCACTCGTCTCGTCGAAACAACTCTCTGAGGGTTCTTCATCGAAGACTCACTCGTCTCGTCGAAACAACTCTCACCGTGCCAAGGCCTATCTGGGAAAGGAGATGAACTCTGAAGACGAAGCATCTGGTTCCGAAGCTGAATCAGGCTCAAGGTCTGTGTCTGGGTCCGAATCAGATGGTGTTGCTGGTTTGGCTTTCGCTTCGGCAGATGCTTCAACCAATGCTTCGAGCTCATTCTTCACCAACAACAGCAGTGAAGATGAAACTCCTGCATATTGCTTCATGGCCAAGGCAAAGGTATCTTCATCCAAATCAAACTATGATACTTCTGAATGCTCCTCATATGATAGTGATTCAAAGATAAGCTATGCTAAACTTGCTAAAATTGCTTCAATCCAACAAGATGAACTTGATTCTCTAAGCAAAACCATTAAGAAATCATAAACTCTGTTGATCGATGAGATAGAGAAAGGTCAAACTTTAACTAATGAGCATGCTGCTCTGAAGGAGAAGTTTGAAGAATTATCCTCTCGGCCTGATCTTCTTTCAGTTGATTATGAGAAGCTCACCTATGAATTTCTTCAGAGGAAAATGGCTCTCGAAAAACTGAAAGAAGCTCATGAAGAATTGGAAAATGTCAATCTCTCTCTCATGGCTCAACAAGGTTCTGAAGCAAATCATAAAACTGAATCACCTTGTTTAACTTGTTTGGAACGAAGCAAAACCGATTCCAAAGGGAAAGCTCCTATTGTCATTGATGATACTAATGCCTCTGATGAGGAAAATCCTGCTGTTACCGAGGAACTCCTCAGGTTGAAAAAATTATTTGAATCAGGCATGTTCAAAAGTGTGCAAGGACACCAATATCTCTGTGATATCCTAAGGAAGGCTCTCCTTCACAGAAATCCCAGAAATGAGGGTGTTGGTTTCGAGAGAAAGATAAACTCTGATGGCACCTATTGGGAGCCTGAGCAGTATCCTAAGACTGTTTGGGTTCTAGCGAAGGAGAACCCCATTGATATAGCTAACCTTTCAGGTTTTGATTGAAAGATGAACAAAGCCATTGTGGATGAATCACTTGATTCAGACTACAAACTCATTAAAGATGAACAGGGAAAAGTTACAGCTGAGTATGTAGGCACTCCTCCAAAGAATGGCTTCTATAAGAGGCAGATATGGGTGCAGAAAGCACTTGTGGAAAAACTGCCTGCTAATCATACCATGCAGGGAAAGTCTTCGGTACCACCGAATCATTTCTACTCTCTTGAGACACGAAATGATCCACTGGTGCCCGAATCAAATGTTCCGCAGAAGCAATACTATCGTACTGTTCGTCATACGTATCGTCCTCATAATAATCATACTAGGATTGCATATGCTCATTCTTATGCTAACCATTCGCAGAGGACTTACATTTATGGTGTTCTTGATGGTACACCGAAGCAATACACTCCTGTTCGCTTTAATATTGCTTCAACCAGTGCTTCAACATCTTCTCAGTCACCTGCTCGTTTGTGGGTGGTTAAGAAGAACTAATTCTTCTGCAGGGCTATGTCTCCGGTGGATCCGAATGGGTCATGGATAGTGGTTGTACAAATCATATGACCGGAGACAAGGAGTTATTCACCGAAGAAAAACTATCTCAATCTTCTCAGAAGTACATTACCTTCGGTGATAACAATAAGGGTAAAGTTTTAGGTTTGGGTAAGGTTGCCATATCTAAAGATAAGCACATTGACAAGGTTATGCTAGTCCAATCACTTGGATATAATCTTATGTCTATTTCGAAGTTATGCGATATGGGTATGCTTGTTCTATTTTCTGCTTCGCGTTGTGTTATCTTTTCACAGGATGACTATACATTTGTCTTCGAGGGTTACCGAAAGGGAGATTTATACATTGTTGATTTTTCTTCGGGCCCTGCTGTATCCACATGCTTAATGGCAAAAGCTTCATCTGGTTGGTTATGGCATCGAAGACTTGGTCATGCAGGGATGAGAAATCTTCATAATCTGGTGAAGAAGAAGCATGTTATTGGCCTTAGCGAAGTAAAATTCGATAAGGATCGTCTCTGTAGTGCTTGCGAAGCTGGTAAAATCACGAAGAAACATCATTCAGCGAAGACTATCATGACTACCACTCGTCCTCTTTAATTGCTTCATATGGATCTTTTTGGTCCTCAAAATTATGCAAGCCTGGGAGGAAACAAATATGGTCTTGTTATTGTTGATGATCTCTCTCGTTATACTTGGGTTTTCCTCTTGGATGACAAGAGCAAAGTTGTTGAAATCTTCAAGTCATTCGCTAAGAGAGCTCAAACTGAATATGAATTATCTCTGAAGCATATCCAAAGTGATAATGGAACCGAATTCAAGAATACTCATATGGAAGATTTTCTTGATGATCATGGTTTTACTCATGAGTTCTCTGCTGCATATACACCTCAACAGAATGGTGTAGTTGAAAGGAAGAATAGAACTCTCATTGAAATGGCCAGAACTATGCTTGCTGAATACAAGACTCCTATTAGGTTCTGGGCCAAAGCAATTAACACTGCATGTCACATCATCAACAAGGTTTACCTTCACAAATTCCTGAAGAAAACTTCACATGAGCTTATCACTGGTAACAAACCAAATGTTTCATATCTTAGGGTATTTGGTGCTCCATGCTTCATTAGAGATATGAATCATAGCTCCAAATTTGCCCCTAAGGCACATGAAGGTTTTCTTTTAGGTTATGGCTCAAACTCTCACACTTACAAAGTGTATAACTCTTACTTTGGGAAAGTTATGGAAACTGTGAATGTGAGGTTTGATGAAACTAATGGCTCTCAAAAAGAGCATTTGCCTCATGATCTAGATGAACCTCCACTTGATGAAGTGATCAGGTCCATGGCTATTGGAGAGATTCGCCCTGTTGAAGCCAATCCACGTCAAGCTGTTAGGGATGATGATGGTCCAATGTTCCCACACATAGCCCGGGGCGCTGGAGATCAACATCCTGAAGCTAATGATGAATAGGACGAAGAAGGACAAGGGAACGAAGGAAATGCTAATCCTGAAGGAAATGCCGAAGCTGAAGGTGAAGCAGATCCCGAAGCTAATGCAGATCCTGAAGCAGAAGCTGAGCCTGAAGCAAATGATACTACATTATCACGAGTTCGAAGAAGAGTTGATGTTGATTCGATCCTCGAAGATATCAATCAACCAGGTCGTCCCACTACTCGATCTCGTACTCGTTTGGCTAACTTCTGTGGAAGTTTTTCTTTTGTTTCCATGCTAGAACCTTCAAAATATGATGAAGCCATGAAGGACCCTGATTGGTTATTGGCTATGATGGAAGAACTTCACCAATTTGAAAGAAACAAAGTTTGGTCACTTGTTGACAGGCCAGATCCCACGAAGCACAATGTCATTGGTACAAAGTGGATATTTCGCAACAAGCAAGATGAAGATGGTATTGTGGTAAGAAATAAGGCTAGATTGGTAGCACAAGGTTACACCCAAATCGAAGGCATTGATTTTGGTGAAACCTATGCTCCAGTAGCCCGTCTCGAATCCATTCCTTGTCATGCTTGCTTTTGCTAACCACAAGAATATATTGCTATATCAAATCGATGTCAAAAGTGCTTTTCTTAATGGTGAGATAGAAGAAGAAGTGTATGTTATGCATCCACCATGTTTTGAAGACTCGAAGAATCCTAATATGGTGCACATGCTTCACAAAGCTTTGTATGGACTGAAGCAAGCACCTTGTGCTTGGTATGAAACATTGAAGGATTTCCTCCTGAAGAAAGGCTTCAAACCTGGAACCACTGACCCCACTCTTTTCACTCGATCATATAACAATGATCTATTTGTGTGTCAGATATATGTAGATGATATCATTTTTGGCTGTAATAACACTGAAATCAGCGAAGAATTTGCAAGGATGATGTCGAAGAAATATGAGATGTCTATGATGGGTGAATTGAAGTTTTTCCTTGGACTTCAGATTCGCCAACAGAAGAATGGCACCTTTATTTCACAGGAGAAATACTTGAAGGATTGCCTGAAGAAATTTGATCTTGCTGAATGCAAGACCATCAGGACTCCCATGCCTACTAATGGATTTCTTGATGCTGATGAGAAAGGGAAACCCTTGGATCAGAAGAAGTATCGGTCTATGATAGGTTCACTCTTATACTTATGTGCATCTAGACCTGATATTATGCTATCAGTTTGTATTTGTGCTCGTTTTCAGGCAAATCCTAAGGAATCGCATCATACTGCTGTGAAGCGAATTCTTCGATATCTAGCACATACTCCTTTTTTGGGGCTTTGGTATCCCAAAGGTACTCAGTTTGATTGGATTGGATATTCTGATTTAGACTGGGCTGGTGATAGGGTTGACAGGAAATCTACCTCAGGCACTTGTCATTTCCGTGTATATCTCTTGTGTGTTGGGGTTCAAAGAAACAGAACTGTGTCTCAATATCTACTGCTGAAGCTGAATACATTGCTGCTGGCTCGTGCTGCACTCAAATACTTTGGCTTAAGCAGACGCTGAAAGATTATGGCATATATGTGAAGAAAATCCCTCTGCTTTGTGATAATGAGAGTGCTATAAAAATTGCACACAATCCTGTGCAACACTCTCGAACGAAGCATATCGATATTCGTCACCATTTTCTTCGAGATCATGTTCAGCGCGAAGACATTGAGATCAGCCATGTTAGAACTGAAGATCAATTGGAAGATATTTTCACGAAGCCATTGGACGAGAAAAGGTTTTGTGCATTGAGATGTGAGCTAAACATCCTAGACTCACACAATGTTCAGTAAGATCGAAACTTTTCACTGTACATATTCACCTTCGTTGTGTGTTTGTTTATTTAGTTTCGCTTGAGTTTTCCTTCGTCCAAATTTCTGTGTTTAGCTTCGTTCGCCATTTGCCTTCAGTTTTGTGTTTGTTTTTATTTATTCATTCGTTTCTTTTGTCCCCTATACTTATCACTTTTATCTTTGTTGTTGTTGTTCTTCGAAGTGATAAGTTTTGGACCCTACCCCTCCATTCTGATTCACTCCCAATCTATTCTGTCTTGAATGGTTAAGCACAATTGAAACGGAAAGCATATTGCTTCGAATGTCTTTGAGTTCCGAATCAAATGCTTCCAACTTTATCAAAGTTTTTGATCTCGGTCAAGACTTATTCTTCGGCCGTTGAGTCCCCGTCTTTCTCGGGCCGTTGAGATTCGCTCGCGAACCGCCATTTCATCTGAGCCGTTGAATCGGAAGAGACACTCGCTGGCAGCCGTCCGATACGATCTGGCAACCGTTTCAGATCAGGCCTATATAAGGAGAACCCTCCAGCGATCCGTTCCCCACGTTCATTCACTTCCGATTTCCCCGTCTCCCTCCTCGAGCACGCCGCTAAGCTCTCGTCCCCGACGACGATTGCGCCGCTTCACTGCCGGACCGCCGCCGCCGTGGACGTTCCCCGTCGACGAAGAGCACATCCCCGCACTCCGTCGCCGTAGCCGCTTCGCGTCACCAAGTTAGGGTACACAAGTTTCTTGGATCCAATATTCTCTGTGAGTTATTCATCTAGGGCTTGGATCTAAGTTTTGTTAGGTCTTTGTTTTCTGTTTATAGGACTGTTTTGATCCGTGCTAATCATTGCTCCTTGGGAAAAATGTTATTAGCATCAAAGTAATCCCATCTTCTCAGGTCAGTTTTGAGATTCGATCTATTCTGTGATTTTGGACTGAGTTAGGTCTTGTTCTTGAACTAGTTCTAGCCCAATCCATTGAAAGATTAGCATCTGATCTTAGATTGCTCTGGGTTCTTGTCAAAATTTGGTTTTGGTCGAAAATTTTGCCAGTGCGTATTCATTCCCTTTCCTGTTCCCTCTTTTCTATCTTTCTGGTCACAGGATGTCTGACGAAGAGGCAGCCATGGGGAATGAGTCACCCATTGTTGAAGGACTTGAAAACTATCCTGAGCCACCGAAGCAGAAAGGCAAAGGTGGCAAGACGAAGGAAGTAAAAAATGCTCGAGGCATACCCGAAGCCATTCGTCTCAAGATGGGCTATGACACACCTCCTGAAGAATCTGACCATGAAAGAAAGATTCGTTTGCAAAAGATTTGACACTACTGGGCCATAAGGTGGTACAAGTACAAGAGCATCCCAGACTGGAAGTGGGCAATGCAGTTTGCGTTCAGTCCTCCTTATCGGTACACTACTGCCATGTGTGCCCAATATAATGCTGCAAACAGGAAAAAGTACTACCCGAAGCCTCCTGCTGTACCTCACCCAAATACTCTCAAGAAACCAGATGACTATCCAGACGAGCAAGAGAGACTTGCCATATTGGCTGAGAAGAAGAGAATCCGAGAAGAGAAGAAGGCCAAAGCACTTGCTGCTGAAGGCCATGCTGAAGCTGGTGCTTCGAAGCCTAAGAAGCGAAGGCTTAGGAAACTGAGTGTGTCACCCCCTCCTGCTATCTCTGAAGAAGAGGGTGATAATGAAGCTGATGATGAAGCTGATGCTGCTGCACAGCTTGAAGACTCAATTGATGAAGATCATGCTGAAGAAGCAGATGATGAGTATGAACACACCCCCATTCCCCCTAGTCCCAAGAGACTTCGACTTCGGAAGCCACTGAAGAAGAAGGCTGGAGAGAAACCGTCTGCTCTAAAAGGCATTAGGATTCAAGATCCAACTGATCCTCCTGTTCCAAAACGAAACATTGATTTGACAAACTTGGTGGTTGAGGCTCCCTTGGCTACAAAGCCACCTCGCCGCCTTGTTCCTGCTGATTAGAGAACGAAAGAGAGGCATGACCCAAAGGCAAAGCCTGCTGCTATGCCCGAAGCTAAAGCTCCTGAACCAGCCAAAGCTTCGAAGTTGAAATCATCTGTTGCCAAGCCTGGCCAGTCTTATGCCCATATCGGCACCAAGAAGCTGTCTGAAGCAGACATGCGCAAACGAGACCGTGCTGAAGCTGAACGCCTTCATGCTGAAGCAGAAGCCTAAGCTAAGGCTGATAAAGAAGCTAAAGCAAAGGAAAAAGCAGATAGAGATGCTGCTCAGTTGGAAAAGCAAAGGAAAGAACTTGCTGAATCTAATCAGAAAGCTGAAGCGAAGCGCAAGCTCGCTGAAGCTAAAGCTCAAGAGGCTAAGGCTGCTGCCGAAGCCAAACAACTTAGTGAAGCTGAAGCCAAGCGTCAAGCTCAACTTGACACCCTTCGCACAAAGAAAGCAGAGAAAGCTGCTAGAGCCGCTCTGAAGGAAGCTGCTGTTGACATGGCACCAAAGGATATCCCTCCGAAGCCAGTCGCAGCTCCTGCCCCCGAAGCTCATGAAGAAGCTGAGCAGAGTCAACATAACTTCCCTGATGCAAGAGACGGAGAACTTTGGGACTGTTTAAACCTGAATCAGGCATTCTGCCAGCTTGCTGAAGCTGTTGATCCCAAAGCTGTGGATGTTGGGAATGTTTACATTTCACCAACTCTTTCTGCTATGATTGAAACTTTATACAATCAGCTGAGGGATTTGCATGCAAGAGACAGATCCGAATCTGCTAAAATTCTGAAGTTCAAGAAGAAAGCAAATGCTGAATCAGATGAAGACTTCAAGATCGAAGTCGAAGCTGCTTCGAAGAAAATTGCTGATGTGAATGAAAAGACGAAGCAAAATATTCAAGTGTTTCAAGGCAAGATCAAGTCTGCCATTGAAGAATGTTGCAAGATGCACAATGCTTCGGTCATGGCTCTTGACTCCAAGAAGCGCGAAGCCATGCTCAAGCAATTAGCTTCACCCCTTCCCCAGCTGCAACAAAGGAAACGTCGTCTTATCACAGATGCAGACGAAGCTGATGAGGTGAGCTCTCATCCGGCCAAGAAGGCCCCAAGGCAAGCATCGCCCCCTCGATGCAAGATTATCACTCTAACCAAACCATCTGCGAAGCCGACCGCTCCCGAAGTCGTTCGACCCCGTGATCCACCTCCACCTCCTCCTCAACCCGCTCCTCAATAGTCCACCCACGACAACTTTGAGCCAGAGCCTTCTCCTCCTGCTCAAGACATTCCAACTCCTTCAAAGGATTATTCTTCGGCTCACTCTGCTGAGGAGTCCGAAGATCAAGAAGGCGAATCCAGAAACCAAGCTGCTCCAGAAGAGCCTGAAGCCGATGTCGATGCCGAAGCCGAAGCCAATGAATTGGCCATTATGACTCAACCGCAAGAGCGAGCCATAGTTGCTCGAAGGCACACTCCGCATTGCATACCTGCCCAAGATACTCAATTGGACTCCATCTACCCTCGAGAAACTTTTCCTATTTTCTTGGGAGATGGTTCTTCTTCTTCAAGACATGGTCCTGAGTTCAATCTCGAAGTTCATCGCCAGAAGCTTCGCTTCTTTGGTGCAAGTCCATATGATACACCCCGGACTGCGGACGACCTTTGATTCTGGACAGCTGAGCAACAAATTCTATACACGAAGCTATACTGCCAGAAGGGTGTTCTTTTCAGGCACAAGTACTTGGATATGCACAGTCTAACTTCTGCAACGTGCTTCCAGAACATCATGGAAACCATCGAAGCACAAAATCTTACCAGCCTGTTTGCCATGGAGACCCCATTCAATTTCGAGCTAGTGAAGCAATTCTATGCCACTCTCTATGTCTCTGGAAATCCTGATGATTCAAGCTCATGGATTCTTGAGTGGATGATTCAAGGAAAGGTATTTAGGATGCATTCTGATGAATTCATGGATATAGTAAATATCCCAAGGCACACTGGAGAACTGGAAAAGGTTCATTTGATGCCTGATCCCACTGAAGCTGAATTTGCTTCACTGCTGGATCCCGAAGTCACTGGAGACCACATGCCAGAAAACATTCTCCCGAAGCATCTGGTATTCATTTAGAAGACTTGGTTTTATATCTTGGTCAACTCACTGATGCCTCTCAGCACTGCACATGAAGAGTCCAACATTCATTATCATACACGTCATGCTTTGCTAAAGCTTACTCACGGACATGTGTTTGACTTCGAGGATTGTTTTCTTCGCTATATGGTACAAGCTGCTGAACTCGTACATCAATTGAAGCCATATGCTCCCTGGCTCCAAGCCATTTGCAACCATGGACGTCGTGAAGACTTCGTTGCGAAGCATCACCCGAAGCTGTTCTGTCCTCCTGTGCGTGACACCATGCATATCTTCAGAAGACCAAATGATCCATTTGCCACATATGTTGGAGTCAGACAGCATGTTAATGAACGCAACATGTCAAAGTCATTCCAGAAAGAAGTTTATCACTTTGAAGTTGGCATTCGCACCCAACAGATGCTTGAAAATTTCATTGAAGGAAATCAGCGCCAAATGAAACATCTTTCAGATGAGATCAATAGAGTTGGCAACATTGCTTTAAACAACAACCAGTACTTGAAGGTTTTAAAGCGCCACTCTTGGAAAGGATTAAGGAAGTTCAACTCTGTGAAGAAGCTTGAAGCTGACCGGATTTTCAAGGAGTATCCACATCTTCAACGTCACTTCTCCAGAAATGATTCGATCGACCGCCCCAACCCAAAGATCCCGCCGCTGGAAAAGATTGATGAAGTTTTATTTGTTAATCCAACTGAACAGATTCGCCCAGATACCCTATCTAATGAAGACTCCCACACCTCGAAGCAAGAAGATGATCCTCTCAATGACAACAATCTTGATTTGCTTCAAGCGCCGATGGACATTGACGAGCTGGAGTCGCCTGCTTGAACCGAAGGAGACACTTCAGGAGATGCATCTTTTTCGGGCGAAGACAATCAGCCGGGTCCCCGGGTTGCAACAAATGCATAAATACTCTTGTTCTACCTCTCATCCTTTTGTCCAATTATTGACAAAAATGGGGAGAAAGTAGCATCGATTGAGTTTAGATTCGCTGCGGGATTTAGGGATTTGATTCGATCTTTTGTGTGTTAAGTTACAACAAACTTTCCGTTCACTTCGATTGGGCTGTAACTTAAGTTTTACTTCGGTTGTGAACTGCTACATGTTATGTGTTAATAACCCCCGTTTTTGTAAGTTGCTCTCGTATCCTCTATCTTGCAGGTGGTTGTTATCTATAAGTTCACAGGTCATTGGATAATTGCATATTCTTCAAGACAAATATTCTCTCTATGCAATTGATTCACTAAGATATGTGCTAGGCTTCCCATCAAAGATATTCTTCATCAAGCATTTACTTCGATTATATAAATCTTCGATGCTTGTATTCAGGGGGATTCAAAAGCTTCATATCTTAGAGTTTTCTCTCAACTCAACTCAAAATTACATATTTTTTATCGATGCCTGTTTTTTCAACAATAGTCCAAGAAGGGGGAGATTGTAAGAGCAAAGTTATACCCCTATGAGTTTTGGATATTGTTGGGCAAAACAGTAGAGGAACTGACAAGTTTTCTAGTGTGAAACAGATGGTGAGGTTCCTGAAGTTATAGGTTGGTGATAAAGCTTCAACGAAGAGCATATCCTCTGGAGTGAAGCTCATCACGGATGTCGACCCCTAAAAAGATAAGGAATCCTGAAGCACGTCTCATCGAAGGAGATGATCAAGATGGCGCAAGACTTAGTAGTTTTTGCGTAGTTCTTTTTCACTTCATTGAGTCGTAGGAAAAACCGTACTATCAAGAGGGGTTTAGTAAATGTACTCCGAAGGTTTTGGTGAAAAGACTCAGATCGAATCCAAACCAGTGAGAAGCCAGAGTTGAGAAATCTCATGTGCACTAGGTAATGCTTCACCAGCGAAGACTTAGTTCTTTCGACTCCTGAAGCAGAACCAAGTCCGTGAGTCAGCTTTACTTGGACCGCAAGTAAAGTTGCGCTTTGATTGGAAATATGACCGTTGCGTAAAGGTGTCAAGCTGTCGCATCGGGTCATTTAAGAAATTTCGCACCTAGGGATTGCCACCTATAAATACGCCACCCCCGCCCTCATTGGCTGGTGGCTGCTCCAAGAATATTTCCTGACAATGAAGAGAAAGAGAAACCCCACCGAAGCAAACCAAAAACCCATCCACCGAAGCATAATTCCTATTGATCTGAGTTGATTCATTATGACTTAGGAAGAAGTTTGCTAGCCTTTTTATCTTGGAGAACTGCAATTATCCTAGACAGTTAGAATGTTGTTCTTCAGAGAGCGAAGAGCTATTGTCGCCTCGAAGTCCAGTTTGTCAAAGGTTTCAGTGATTTCCTCAATAATCAACCACGAGTGAAGAACTGACCAAGCTCAAGGAGATTGGTGCAGTGGAGATACGGACGGAGAGAGGTTAGCTCCTGTGTTCAATCACAAGTCCCTCCAACCAGACGTAGCACTTTGCAGAGTGTGAACTGGTCGAACAAACATCGCCGAGTCAAGAGTTCGTTTTACTTTCCGCACTTACATTCAGTTTATCAATTGCTTCAGTGATTTGCTTCAATGCAATTGATTCGATGCTTTTGATTCGCTATGTTTTGCTTCAATCCAGTTCTGCTTCAATGTTTACCTTTCTGTTGAAATTCTTCTGCTGCTAAGTTATGCTTCACTTCATAGTTTCATGCAAAAATTTGAAGTGATCATTCACCCCTCCCCCTCTGATCACATACTTGGACTTACACGACTGCTTGCAGTCGAGCATAGACTCAAGACTTCTTCGTCGTTGAGTAATTTTCATCCGAGGAAGTGCTCGACTCGGGTCTTGCGTCGTAGGCGTGAGTTGTTGGAGGGATCAGTCATGGACGAGGAGGTTGGCCTCACTACAAGAAATATGCTAACTTGTGACCCTACATATTGGTCACTGAAAGGTCACTGTTCTTCATTTGTGACCTTTTTTTGACCAAAATCAGTTGGTCAAAAGCTGAGGGTCGCAAAGCGGACATTGTGACCTTTTTTTCTTCTTCTGAAATGGTCATAAATGATTGTGACCAAACCAAAGGTCGTAGATGTTGTGACCAATTGGTTTGGTCATTGGCTTATTGGCCAGGCCATGTCAGATACAACGTGGCAAGCTGACGTGGAAAAATTATGAATAAATGAATTGATCATAGATCAAAATCAGCCCGGTCCAATTGAGCCACCTATATGGGCCTTACCCAAAAATTCAGCCCATTTAATTTATTTTTTCCTTTCAATTTTGATCAGTTACATGGGCCAAGCACAACAATCTAGCCTTTTTATTTTTGGGATGTGGCCTTTTTGGCTCAGCAGCTATAATTTTCTTTTTTTCACTCCTCTAGTCAGGTGGGCCCTAATTGTAAGGTTCTGGTAAGTGGGTCCCAATTGTTAGGTTTAGGTAAGTGGGACCCAATTGTCAGGGCCATATTCTTCAGATTATTTTCCAGTAAATAAAACAAATAATTAAATTGAAACAAATAGAAAATATAATTAATATTTTAAATAGAGCAAGTCGCCAAATTTGGCACATTACAATTGAAAATTGTTCACGTCGGATATCCAACCACTAAAAACTAAACAACTAAAACTAAACTAGCTCTCAAGTATAACTAGCTCAAATGAGCTAGAACTATCTTTCTTCTGAATTCATTCCGGAGCTCGCGAAAGATAAACAAAATCCCAGATTCAAGTTGCGTTGCAGCATATTCCAACTCCGTCTCTGCTGCTGCATGAGCCTACCTCCACTGGTGAGCCTCTGTTGCTGTTCAAAACAAATTCAATTACAATTTTCTGGAGCAGTTGAACAAACATACAAACTAAACTGTGCAAACACGTAGCAGGAATAGAACAAGGGGCTAGATCCCATACATGATTAACAGTAGATGTCAATTAGTTATGCTTTTATACAAACTGAATGAATTATACATCTTAGAACAATCAAGTAGAATTATACAGAGTAGAGTATTAATAGTAGCTTATGATCTAGTGGATCGTAAATATGATTTAACAGTGCATCATGAACCAACAACAACACTAGTTACATCCTAACATATCCTGAAGCATAGCGTAGGATTAAAATAGTAGCAATTCTACAAAATAGAAGTTCCAGTGACTAAACCCGAGCACAAGAATGCTAGAACCTAAACATTGCACAAAGGTCTCAGACAATAAAAGTAGCACAATTACAAGTGACAGGAACATGTAAATACAGGTTAAATTGAGCACATTGTGTCCTACAGTGCACAATTTCTGAATTCAAACCACAGTTGCACAAAGATCATAAAACATTAAGTAATTTAGAGCACAACCACGAAATCCATCATGGCAACGAGCTAGGAGTACCACAACAACTATCCATCAAGCCCAAGCCGCATACAAGTCACAGCCACCAGGACCAGTACACAAAGAGGAGAAGATGTGTTCACCGGGCACGGTTGTAGTCGTGGCCGAGTCCAACCTACTGTGGTTGTGCCAAGGCACGTCAAGTAGTCGTTCTAGAAAGATGTTCACCTGCGTCCAAAAGATACACCGAGACCGCCGCCAACCGTGGTTTTTTGGTCGGTCAGCCGCCACCGTCTAGATCTGCAAGCTCTCACACCAATGGTATAGACTTAGAGCACATCACCTAATAAACTAATGTCCTACTCTAGCAATTGTTATTTGTGTGATTCTTCAAGAATGAAATATAATTCCATTTTTAACAGTGAAAATCTTCACAACAAGTTATTACATGTTGAATTTTAAAAACTATTATCAAGCAAGATAAATAACAAAGCAATATAAAGGTTGCAGGGTTCTAATATGAAATGACTGACGATGATATAACTTCATTAATGTAAAGAATTGAGAGCTTGGCATACAAACAACTCTAATTACTAAAGTATAACATCATGAGGAACATTGTGCCACAAAAAACAGTTAGCATTACAACTTAAAGTTCTAGCACATGCTGCAGCCACTATTGAATTACTATGATAACAATAAAGCCTCCACGGGCAAATAAACAAGCTACAACCATTTTGGAATCTATACATCAATCGACGTTTGTGTGCCGCCCCCCACACCCACACCCAAACGTGTGTTCATGCTGGGATTTTGCAACATGCACCTAAGAGGCTGTTGAAGTAGGTGATCAGAATAATGACTCCCTGGAACAACAAAAACAAACCAAGCAAACTCTGATGAATTAACACCGAGAAAAGCAGGATCAAGCAACAGTGACTGAAAATTTGTTTGGTTTGGTTGACGCACATCGACTTGCTTCTGCAGGAGCCTTGCTGGTGACCTTGTCGCACCCAACATGGTACCCCGGGGTCTCCTGCAGCACACCACAACACAACGAATAGAGCAACCATATATTGACATTGCCAGACTCTGACCATACACATGGCAAAATGCACTACACATAACAAGAAGACTACTAGAAATTACTACAAGAAGGAGAATAGAACATTTCATTTACATAATTCACACTTGGCAATTACAGTAGGCACTGCACATACATGGAGAAGTGTTTAAAAATAAAATTCAAGATTTACACATGCACTCTGCATGTATGGATACTAATTGCTCGACTACACGAGGGTAACCAGTTCACTGTTGTAAAACAGATACACAAAAGCATGATTTAAATCAACACTATAACAGAGATCGAAGAACCTCACAAGTGGCATACTTATATACACACAGAAGCGATAGCTAGACCATACTACTACTAGTGGAAAGATTGCCACCGAGGCTTACCCATTGGAGAAAGTTAGATTAGGACCCTTCGTTGTACTTCATGGGCATGCTTGGGGGCTAAACATGCATATCAAAGCAATGATAATTCTGTAAAATGAAGGCATGTGCTTCTCATTACAGTTCTCTGAATTTTTATGCAAGATTACAGATTAAAGTGAACCACTGAGTAAACCCAAAGTCGATTAATTAACCCACAGATCACAAGTATTCCAAATAGATAATGTAATGTGTGCTATGAAATTATAAGTGCTTCTATGAATCTAGTGGTGTCTACATGCATTAACCTAGCCAAGTCCAATAACGTTTTAAGAACTACATGAGTGTGCATGCACATGAAGACATACAAAACTGGACGTGAAATCAGGAGAAAAGTTTACACTAATCTGCTACCATAACCACCATGAAACTGCATGTTGGCCTTCTCCTCTCCTTTGGCCGCTCTGCCTGCTGCGCCTATAGAGAGGAAGAATATAGGGCGCTGCTGCTGCTGGCCATGACGATGCTGGTGATGGATGTCACCCACACTTCTGCCCCTGCTCTAGGAAGGAAATCACAACACATCAGTCAAGGGGGTGGGAGGGAAGGGAAGGGAAGAAGAAATCCAAAAGGATATGAGAGGAGATGGGGCGGACCGGGATCTGGATGGCGTCGGGGTACTGGTGGAGCCGCGTCCTCCATGGCATGGCGTTGAGGCAAGGGAGGAAGAAACCTTCCCATCCATGGCGTCTTGGTGTACCAGATTGCTGGATCTGAGAGGGAGAGGGGACGTGGTGAGGAAGAGAGGGAGGATGTGACGAGAGGAGTGGAGGACTCACCCGAGTCACCGGAGTAACGCCAGCGGCGCGGCGAACAAAACCCTAGTGGATCGGGATGGTCGCGCGTAGCCGTAGGAGGACGCGCCCATCGGATCTATTCGTTTTGACTACATTTTGAAATGGGCATGAAAAATTCAAAAAAATTAAAAAATTGGAAAACCTTCGCATTGTGTCATTATATGTGACCAAGTTTCCAGGGCAAATAATAAACTTGTAATACGACAAATATTTTAAAAAAGTGTTCTTAAAGATGATCTATCATGTGTGAAGATTCAAGCCAAATGATCAATCTTATGGCCACATTCATGGCATAGTTTGTTCAAATGTTTTCATATTGTGCACAAGTGTGCATCTTGGAATGGCAATCAATGTTGTTAAAGGGAGTTATCATTTTCTTTGCACGAAAAAATCATTTTGCATTTTCCGAGTGTCCAAAATGAGTTTTTAAGGACCTACCATATATTTGTTGCAAAATTGGACCAACTAATTTTTATTAAATATTAGGACATATTTAATGTGCAATTGACCAAATGGTTGCGTGTCAAAAGATTTTATGCACCTCTCTTGAAAAAGACAATTTTGCACCGATTCAGCTCGAAATGGGTCAAGTTTGAACTACAGCTGCCTCATAGTTTGCCCATGATTTTTTCAAAAAAACATTTCTAGGTACATAAGTCTCTATTTAATAAGAGAAACACCAAAAGTTTTCCAAGAATCAACCCCTAGCTAGGAACGGCCATGCCCGCCGTTTTGACTACATTTTGAAATGGGCATGAAAAAATTCAAAAATAAAATAAAAAAAAGGAAAACCTTCGCATTGTGTCATTATATGTGACCAAGTAACTAATCATTTTCGGAGTGCGAAAAATGTTTTCTTTGTGAAGCACCAACCACAAATATGCTACAAAATTGGAGCACTACATTGAAAAAAACATTAGACCACATTTAATGTACAAATATAAAAAAAACTTAACTCTCAAAAGGTTTCTTGTTCATCTAGATTTGTGTCATTATACATGACCCTTTTGAGAAATATGATTTCTTGTTCATCTAGATTTGAGGTCATATGCAAAATTGATGATGAAATTAAATTTTTAGATTCTCCCTAAAAAAACCTATAGGTATGTGAATTCAAACTAATAAAAGGCCCACATTTCCCACCTAAAATACTCCTTCCTTCTAATACCCTCTGGGCTGCTGGCCCAGTCTAAGACCCTGGGTATTAAAAATAATAGAGAATAGAAGGCTTCGCTCGCTTTAGGACCAAGCCCAAAAATCAGGCACGCTTCAAAAAGATTTAGTGCGGTATGAGAACATTGGGGTGAGTTGTTCTGCTTGTATTTTTGGGGAATTGCTTGCGAAGGGGTGAGGGTTCGACTCCACCTCCACGCATGACTTAATTTCGAGTTTTTGGTTCGGTTGAAGCCATTTTGACGGACCCCGCATGTCAGGTTGGCGCGGGACCCGCTCTTCAGTTCAGTGGTGGGACTAACGTGTCAGTGCGGGTCATTGGATATGTAGTGTAGTTGGACTTCTTGGTAAATGTGGGTCCCACCTGTCAGTGCTTTGCTAGATTTAAATGAACGGCTAGCATCCCTTTTCCTTTCAACAGTGTATCCCATCATCTCACAGCTACGTAATACTCACCTCTCACGTGAGTAGTATATTTTTATTCCTCCTTCCCTTTTAAAGATAGATAGACCTGTAGCAAAAAATCTTGTTTATTGCATTTTTTGTTTTTATAATTTTTTGTACTGTTGCAGTAAAAATTATGGTACCGTCTTCGTAGGTCACACTCACCGTCATGTAGTGATAGTAAAATTTTTCATCGATGGTACATTTATCGTTGTCGTTTGCAGCAAATTTGCAACACAACATGACCGGTCACACTTTATTATTTTTGGTTGTAGAAAAAATCGAGGGTTAGTTGTAGCTTTTATGTTGCCCTTTGCAACAAAAAAAAGTTAGGATCATTGTCGCAGTAAGACTCATTTAGCACTAAAATACATCTAAATACATTCATTTAAACGACAGGTAATATGGATAAGCATAGTAGCATTTTTGTATCACGTTCTCAAGTGGATGTACATAGCACAAAAATATATATAGATACATTCATTTTTGGCAACAAATAGCATAGATCGATGCAGTATTATGTGAATTTATAATCGTACATATAGTAGTATTGCGACTCCATATATATACATAAACTTTTTGCATCGCACCGTGCGCAAACCTGACTGACCGGGTGAAGGCTAGAATCTATTATCTTTTCCTTAATCGAAAGAGCGTTTTGGGAGGAAAACAGATGTTAGCCGTTCGATGAAAAACGAGTGAAAGGGAGCACGGATGGGAGCATAAGAAGGGAGCAGGCAAGCCCCATCCGGTTTAAATTGACACATAGACATGCTTCAGAGGAGAAAATTGGCACATGGACATGACACATAGGCAAAATTGCTGAGGTGGTCGCCGCATCATTTCCACACAGCGGCCACGACCATGTAAATAGTTCACCATCGGCGAAGAACATGGAAGCAAAGCTGTGGTGTATGCATTGTGACCAATTCGTGTGAGCAAACCACGACCTTTTTGACCTGAAAGGTCACTATATTTTGAGGTTTGGCCTCTCCCAAGCAGCTCACGACCAACCGAATTGAATTGGTCACAGATCTATGACCAATTTTTTTCAAGGTCACTACCAGAAGGTCACTAGTTGACATATTTCTTGTAGTGCCTCGTCGCGTCAGGAGGGCGCCCAGCCCCGAGCATCTGCTGAGAAGGATAAAAAGGTGCACCTGTATTAAGATGTACTTGCGCGATATACAAAAGAATTTTAAGGTGCATGATTTGCAGACGTTGCACTTTTGTCAAGTGGATAATGTAGCAGCATACACGGTTTAAGCGTGTCTTTTTGTGAGTAGGACCTCCGGCAGCATACCCTTGCCGGGTAACAGGGACGCGATGCCAGACTTGTTGAACCCGGAGACAAGGGCGGCCTTTGGTACCCAGACTCACTACTTTGACGAATGCAAATAAACAACATATAAAACTGAGCATGATCCAAAGAATGATTTTGTAGCCCTCAGATGTTTGTGTGCGACTGCGTAGTCGTCTTTGGCGACTGATCGGGAATGTATAAAGGTTTTGGAATAATAGCATAATGATGTAAAGAAACTTAGCTGTAGGATCGACGCGGCGGAGGATGTCGAAGATGAGCAGTCAAGTAGTTGAAGATGAGCAGTCGACGTGGCGAAACAGAGTCGATGTGATGGCGACTGCGACGTTCAGCCCCCGAGTCCGCGAGCCCCCGAGTGTTGAAGCGGCGGAGTTGCGCGGTGAAGTCGTCGTGATGAATTTATCCGCCGAGTGACGAGAGGACTCGATGCGGCGAGTCCTGCGCGATGGAGCTCGGTACGGGAAAGCCCATACAAAGGAGCTCGGCGCAGGATGTTTTGTCTGCTTGGAGTCGACGGTGCGGCGAGTGACCGAGAAGGACTCGACGCGTCGGGCGGGGTCCTTCGATTGCTCGTTGTGTGATGTCGTTGTAGAAGCGCGAGTCGATGTAGAAACCTTGGTGAGTCATACATGACATGTCGAGTTGGAGTAGAAGCCTTGTGGGTCAAGATTGAACCCAAATTCGCGATTGGAAATTCGCGATCTTGCATAGATCCAAAAACGCGTTGCAGTGTGAGAGCCGCTGACGGAGATCTAACCGTTGGAATTTTCTGAATTTTTTTTGCTGATGTGGGATTGAATCCTGCAGGCTTTCATCGGAGGGATCTTCAAGTTGATGTCCGAGCTATTGTCAAGAATTTATTTGCTGGAGTCGCGCGGAGTTCCGTCAGCTTCCGAGAGTGCTTCAGTGCGCGGGTCGCTGAGGGAGATCTAGCCGTTGGAATTTGCTGAAATTTTCACAGATTTTCGAAAATTGGATTTCGCATCTTTCCACTGAAGGGATCGTCGAGATGAGCTCCGAGTTACCGTCGCGAGTGCCCGCAACACAAACGTTTTTGTATCCTGTAGGATGCGCGTGAGCGCTTTTGTTGATGTCGATCGTCGAGTGACGCGCTCGAAAATTTTCTTGTCTTCTTCGTGAGCTTGATGTAGATCTTGATGTAGTTGTTGAAGAAGCCCTTGAGTTGTGTCTTGTTGAAGACGGGACCGCCGAGATCGTGATTCCAACCTGTGCGGTTCCCACAGACGGCGCCAATTGACGGGGATGTACCCCGGCAAATCCCATGGTCAGGGACCCTGGGTTAGTCATGAGAGGCACAGGTTGGACGATAAGCTCATCGGCTAACAGGAGGATACGTTCCTACTCGATATTATTGATTGGAGATGGCGATTACAGGAAAGCCTATGCTAGTGCGCACAAGGCTAGGTTTACAGATTGTCTATTACTCGGACGGCGAACAAGCGACACATGGGGCACGATTTACCCAGCTTCAGGCCCCCTGAGGGAAAACCCTACATGCTGCTTGTCTGATCTTGTATTGATGATGATGTACAAAGGTGCCGTGAGGGCTTGGGTGGAGAGATATCTGTCTAGTCCCATGCGTGGGGGTTTAGGTGTTGTTGTGATTCTATGCGTGGGGGTTGAGAGGATGATCTAGAGAGGTGCCCCTTCCTCGCTTTATATAGATAGCCAGGTAGGGGTTTACATGAGTCCTAGTCGACTACAAGTAGGAGTCCTTGTCTTGCGCCTCAAGACTTCGGCTTCACGTCTTATTCCATCATGTCGGTGTCCACGAGTGGGCCTCTGGTGGGCCGCCAGCCATGACACGCATCAGGTACCCTCACATAGAGGAGTCGTGGGGTCACCCCCTCGTCAGGGCATGATCTGGCCTTGCGGTCTTTCTGTGGGTTTCTGCTTGCGACTGCCTCCCGCAGCCCCTTGTTCCTCTTGATGTTGCACTGTTGCTACATGCCGACTGCCATATTGGGCATCCGGCTGCTCGTCCTTCCTCTTGTTAAAACCTGTGTTGTTGTTGTTGGAGGTGTTGTTGAAATTGGGGTTGTTGTTGTTGCCAAAGTTGATGTTCCGCTGGATCTCGCGCTTCTCGCGCCGATTGGGACCATTGGGCCCGTTTTCTTCTGCCGACTGCTGCTGCTGGCCGGATGGTTGCCCTTGGATGAAACCACTGGGACTTAATGTGATCGGGTGCATTGCAGAATCAGATGCGGCGAATGAATTGGCTATTCTCATCAGATCGGCCAAATAAGTTATCTCCTTGCGCAGGAGCTTGTGCTTCAACAAAGACCCGTCCAAGCAGGCGTCAGTAAAGTACTGGATGGCTGGATTTCATGAACTCCCTCGCAAGTGTTTCACAGCTTGATCCACCGCTGAAGGTAATCGCGAAGGGGCTCGTCCTTTCCTTGTACACGGAGTGCTAGGTGCCGAGGCAAACCTGGGTGCTCGTAAGTACCCGTGAAGTTGCGAACAAACGCATCCTCAAAATTCTTCCAACAATTGATGCTGTTGCTGGGAAAACTGTTTAACCAGGACCGAGCTGAACCTTGAAGCATGAGCGCTGCATAGCGTACAGCTACGCATCGACTACCTCCTGCGATGTCGACTGCTGTCATATAATCGACCAACCAATCTTCTGGCTTGACTGATCCATTGTACTTGGGGGTATCCCTGGGCAATGTGAAGCCTTTGGGGAACTTCTCTTGCTGAATGCGCGGGCCGAAGCATGCTGGACCTGTCGGCGCATCGTCTTCCGGTTGCTTATCCTGCTGCAACTGCTCGATTCGGTGCCTTGCATCATTATCCGCGATTTCTCGGGGACCTAAACGCTGACTTAATGTCGGCCGGGCTGATGCCGCCGGTTGCTCGTTGCGCCTGCTATTGACTACTGGCTCATCCCTCCGACTGCCTCCTGCAGCCCCTTGATTCCTCTGACTGCGGTGCAAACAGCCATGCTGCGAAGATGTCTGGCTCTGCCGCCGAGGTGGCGCATTCGGCTGGTTTGGACCCGCAGTTTCCCGAAATGATTTTGACACTACTGGCCCTTGCTGCTCGGTGGCCGCTTTCTGCTGCTGGTTTGTTGTGGTTATGAGGTCACACATTCGGCGCGTCCTTTCCCGCAGCTCCTCTCCTTCCAAGTGCTCCAGCTCGGTGGCAATCTGTTCGGGAGCTCTCATGTTCTTCACAGGAGAACTATATGAAATCTGCGTAACGGCGATGAGGGTTGTTACTGGCTGCTGGGCCCCTCCCAGCTCTCTGCCGACCTCTCGGCCTGCTGCTCGGAGCTCTTCGATCACGGGGGGTGGGATAACGCGCTGCTGGATACCATGCGATGCATTGTACTCCCGAACTGATGCCTATATTCGGCGCTTTTCAGCGTCGATCCTATCTGATTTCTCCTTCAGACCCTGACGTACCTTTTCTAGCTCGGCGTGAGCCACGGTTGGATCGGCATGAAGACCTACAGGAGTGCTGAGCACGTACGGTGGGTCGCTTGGGCCTGCTGGTGCCGTGGTTGATGCCCTCGCGGCTCGGGTCGCTGAAGTAGAGCTGTGGCGACTAGATGCTCCCGCCATCATAACCTCCGCACGGATGTGCGCAGTCGTGTCCTCTGTTCCCACGGCATCCGGCCCTCATCAAGATCATCCAGCCTGCGGCCTAGCCAAGTCCAACACCTCGACGACTGTCAGATCCACCGACGACAGAAGAAAACTCGACGACCCAGAAGACAAGCACAAGGAGACTACTCGAGAATCCCACTCGAGGAGTCGCGGCGCGTGGCCGGAGGCTCGCCCATCAGTCGACGACCTGCCGCCACCCGGACTCCCACCACGCGCCAAGACAGCGACTCCGAGACCCAGTCCGGAGACTACTACAACCCATATCAAAGGCCAGACGAATTCTCCAACTTCATCCGAAGCCAATCACTCAGTGACGGGATAGAACTTGACCCAAGAGTCCACAACCGAGCAGAAGACCACTCGCATACCTTCCAAGTCTCAAGTAGAAGAAGGCACGCCGACTCCATCAAACTCACAGCTAAAGAGCAACTGAAAGGACCCTGCGCGATCCACTGTTTTGAAGACAGCCGAGGACATCTCAGAGCAAGCCACACCCTAGGAGATTTCCGCCTATTCGCCGAACTCTCCAACAACCTCAAGGAGGAGAAGCAGCGTGAAGCCAAACGCACTCGAAGAAGCACACAGTCACCCGCACCAAGTGCAGAGGAGCAATACCCCGCGTCCCAGGGACGAATCTGCATGATCCAAGAAGGAAGACCCTCGAAAGCAAAGCAATATGCCTACAGCCTGCAAGCCGAAGCAGCCGAAGGCCTAAAGATAACTGAAACCTACCAACTGAGCGGCGCTGGGACCAGCATCACCTTCTCACAGAGCGACCATCCACCTGCAGTCCCGAGACCTGGGCATGCACCCCTAGTCCTCGAAGCCTATATCAGAGGATACGACATGGACATAATCTGCATGGACGGAGGCGGCAGTCAAAACATAATCTTCACCAGCACTCTACGCAAGATGTTCATCCCACGATCAGTGTGGTAGAAGTCAGGAACCACAATATACGGCGTAGTCCCGGGCGAAGCAGCCACCTCCATCGGAGCAATACAACTTGATTTGATCTTCGACAGCAAGCACAACTTCGCAAAGCAGGCACTCGAGTTCGAAGTGCTCGACTGGCAGTCGCAGTATCACACCATACTCGGGCGACCGGTGTTCACACAGTTCATGGCGGTTCCACACTATGCATATCTCAAGCTCAAGATGCCAGGACCTGCAGGAATCATCACAGTCAAGGGAAGCTTCATCAAATCGGACCAGTGCGACCGCGACTTCCACAAAGTCTCCGACACATTCGGAGCCCAAAAAAAGCTCCAAGAAATAGCCATGGTGATGGAAAAAAGCATATTTCCACTAGCAAACAGAAGCGAGACAAAGGAATTTGGTCGCGACTTCACCGTCGACAGCGACACGATCACACACCAAGTACACCCGACAGACCCAGAGAAGACAGTCCACGTATATGCCCACCTTCCAGAAAAGCAAGCAACCGCCCTCATAACTTTCCTTCGTGAAGAATGGAATTTTTTTTCCTGGTGCCCAGCCGACATGCCAGGGATACCACGGGAATTCGCGGAACACACGCTCCACATCAAGCCAAACACGAAGCCAGTAAAACAGGCGCTGCAACGATTCTTAGAGCCCAAACGCAGAGCAATCGGAGAAGAAGTCAACCGACTGCTCGATGCACAGTTCATCAGAGAGACAAAGAAAGAAACATGGATAGCAAACCCAGTCCTAGTCCCTAAAAAGGACACCGAGGTACTGAGGATGTGCGTCGACTATGGGCCTATCAACAAGCATTGCCCAAAAAACTACTTCCCCCTGCCAAGAATCGATCCAATAATCGACTCCACAGCAGGATGCGACCTCCTATCTTTTCTCGACGCATACTCAGGATACAATCAGATCAGGATGAAGGAAGAAGACGAAGAGCACACCTCGTTCATCACCCCCTACGGAGTATTCTGTTACCAAACTATGCCCTTCAGACTAAAAAATGCCGGAGCCACGTACCGGCGGATGATGCAAGCATGTCTGAGAGACCAGATCGGAAGGAACGTCCAGGTCTATGTAGACGACATTGTCATCAAAATCTACAACGCAAACACACTACTCGACGACCTCCGCTAGACGTTCGCGGCCCTCAACAAGTACATGATCAAGCTGAACCCCAAAAAATGCGTGTTCGGCGTCCCAGCCGGAAAGTTACTCGGGTACATGGTCTCTGCCCGAGGAATCGAAGAAAACCCTGAAAAGGTTCAAGCAATCGCCAAAATGCAAAGGCCAACCCACATCAGAGGAATACATTAGCTCACAGGAAAGCTTGCAACATTGAGCCGCTTCATGAGCAGGCTAGGCGAAAGGACCCTACCTTTCTACAAACTGCTGAGGAAAGGAGAAAAATTTGAGTGGACCGAGGAAGCCAACAATGCATTCACAGACTTGAAGAAGACCCTCTCTACCCCACCAATCTTGGCGGTGCCTAAAGAAAGGGAAAAGTTGCATCTTTACATAGCAGCACGCAGCAGCGTCGTGAGCACAGTGCTTGTCGTCGAGCGTGCAAAAGAAGAAAAATCCAGAGCATCCAAAGACCAATTTATTACCTGAGCACGTGATGCCCCACAGGCGTAAGGGATCGAGATAGTCTTCGCGGGTAAGTTAACCCAATTTATTGATTCGACACACGGGGAGCCAAAGAGTATTTATAAGCTTTGACAGTTGAGTTGTCAATTCAACCGCACCTGAAATATACTTGCTTGCAACGATAGATAAGTGGTAACGATAATATGATAGTGATAGTGGCAACAGCAAAAGTAACAACAAAAGTAACAACTAATGACCAACAGGATTGAAAACACTGTAGGCTAGGGAGATGGATGGTTGGGCGCTGCATGGATGAGAGTGAACATATAATAGATTCCAACACGGGGCAAGGCACACAGAAAAGCAATGATCATCTAGGCAAATATCAAACATTAGGCATGTATCCCGTAGGTAGTTGTGCGTTCTTGCAATAAGAACTTGCACAACATCTTTTGTCCTACCATCCCGCTACGAACGGGGCCAAAAGGAACTTATGGAGATTAAGGTGCTCCTGTCAAAGAGCACCGGAACAAAGCAATAAACTCAATGGATACAAGGAATCCTCAAATCATGGACCATCCCCTTTGGTGTCCCAAGCTGTCACCTTTGGGATCGCCGGTTCCGGACCATAATAGGTGCATACAACTCATATATAGGATATAGAACACAAATATATTCATGAAAACACATAGGGTTCAGATCTGAAAACATGGCACTCGGGCCCAAAGTGACAAGCTTTAAGAGCAACAAGTTGAAGCAAAGAAGATAAACACCAATCTAGATGATAGGCAACATGCCCCCAACAATCTGACGAACTATTACATGATTAAACTCATCCAATCCCTACCATCCCCTTTGCCTACAGCAGGGAATTACTCACACATATGAAGAGAAGTCATGGAGGATGGATGGAGTGGTGATGGCGATGACGATGGCGACGATCTCCCCTCTCCGGAGGCCAAATGAGCCTCCAGATTAGCCCTTCCGAAGAAGAACAGAGGGTGGCGGCGGCTCTGCGACGGAAACTGGGAAAACGACTTCTGTTCTAGGGTTTTCCCGTCACGGGGATAAATAGGAGTCTCGGTAGGGCACCAGAGGAGGGGGGAGCTGCCCAGGAGGCCAGAGGGCGCGACTCCACCCCTGGCCGCGCTAGGGGGGCGCCTGGGGCCCCCAGAGCTCCCCTCTGGTCCCACTTCTGGCTCCTGGCTCCTTCGGGTGCGTGGATTTTCTGGGAATTTTCTGGGAATTTTCTGGGACGTCTAAAAATCCATTTTCCTGCGCACAAATAAACCATACAGGCAGCTCTGCTGAAAACAGCGTTAGTCCGGGTTAGTTTCGTCCAAATCATGCTAGAATGAGGGCAAAACAATAGAAAAAGTGTTTGGAAAAGTAGATACGTTTGAGACGTATCAACTCCCCCAAGCTTAGCATATTGCTTGTCCTCAAGCAATTCAGTTAAACTAACTGGACGCGACAAAGAAAACTTTGACAAACTCTTTTGCTTCATTAGATGTATATAAGCATGTACTACGAAAAGAGTGTAGCAGGTATTGAAACAATGCTATAAGGACAATGCACGAAGCAATTCTTCTTTCATGTGATCAGTCACAAACAACTAAAAGTAAATAATAAGCTATTGAAAATCAAGACAGGATCACAATGCACATAGCTTGAACATACTTGAGTGGCATTTCGCTAGCCTCCATGAGTGAAGCAAAACATAAATGCAGAAACTCCTCCGGAGTTTTAAAGGTGACTAGAACTCAGTATTTCAGACTAGCAATAACACAAGCATGCAGAAGACAATGTAATACTTTGGGACAATGCATGTTACACTAAGAATGACAATTATGCTCTCATAGTTGGCGCTTTGAAGAAATAAGGGGAGACTCTCGAACCGTGGCTTTTGATGGCAAGGTTGAAAAACCGTGAAAGGAAGCAAAGACTAAACATGTGCCAGAGCTCTTGGTTTTGGAAACAGAGATAAAACATTTTTGAGAAGTGCAACTTTCCAGTCAACGGTGAACGGTAAAGGTCTCTCAATATCTCCCATGCCAACCATATATAATGCCTTTTGCTTACACATATTCCCTTATCCATAAATCCTTCGATGGTCTATGGAACCTTTTATTTTGCCTCAAGGATGGAAGGAGGGTATCGTTCCACCTATCATAAGAAGCATTTGGTCCATTTCACTCCATCATCAAGTATGGGGGAGGTGTAACTCTCATTTTTTTTTCTTTTTCTGTTTTGACTAGTTAAAACTTCCGTCAAAATATTTTTGGCATGAAAGATACTGATTTCCCCTCACCGTACCATGAGCTTGTACGGTTACAAAAAGGGAAACTTTTGAATAAATTTCGAGATGGCACAAGAAAGTCTAAGTTAGGAGTGTCCGGTAAATACCACATATAGGTAGGTATGGTGGACTCAAATGGAACAACTAGGTTTGAAAAGGAGTTTGGAAGCACAAGCAGAAATCCGCTTGGTGCGAGCGAAGGCTAGAAAAAGACTGGGAAGCGACCAACTAGAGAGCAATAACTGTCATAATCATGCAGAGCGACAAAGCAACATTGAATCGGGCATGAAAGTGATATAACTATTCTGAAACAAAAAGATCGTCAAGGAAAAAGTAGACTTTATAGTCATAAGCATGTGTGAACATGTGCCAAGTCAATCCAAAAATTCTCCGAAGGGAAATACCACTTCAGTATGCCAAACCATGAACAATGCAATGCATGTAAATCATTTCAACAACACATTATGTACTCTAGCTATTTGAGACTAGCCACAAGGAAAGCATGAACACTGGGAAAGCATTGTAAACATAGCACTATGTCGCTACAAGCTGGTCTCTAGATCATAATTATAGGCATATGTACAAAAGTAGAAACAAGAAGAGTTCATACCGGTTTTCCTTGTTGCTTCCTTTCCGTCGATCTTCGTCATTACTTCCTGGTCATTTGCACGATCGAACGTAGGAAATATAATCAAATGCCATCACGGACTTGAGCTGAACTCTGAAAACAAATCAAACTAAAGAGAGAAAGGAAATCTTTTTGGGTTTTTAAAGGTTAGAAGAAAGCAAAAGAAAAGAGACAATCTTTTTGTTGTTTTTGAAAAGTAAGAAAGAAAGAAGAACGGGCAAAAGCTTCGAAAAGATCAAAGCGAATAAAATGGATAATACAATGGAAAAGTGAGAAGGGCACGTACTCCCCCAAGCTTAGGCTTTTGGCGTAAGTTGGTAGTAGCTAATGTCCCCAGGAGCTTCCTGCTCCAGGGTAGTACGGGTGAGTCCAAGGGTCGTATGAGGCTTCCGGTGCGTACACCGAAGTCCTCGGATCCTCCCACGAAGAAGGATCTGCGCTCCAAGCAGAGGAAGACCCTTCACTAAACTGGGTGACGGTCTCTCCCTGGAAAGGTGGGAACTCACCATGCTCCTCCTCGTCGGGAACAACCCCCTCCACGGGGTTATGAAACTGATGCTGGACCACGAACTCATCGAACTGGATAACATCAAAGGACCATCCGTTCCTGCGAGAAAAATCAAACAAAAGAGGTGCAGGTAGACGGATCTTGCGTTCCGTGGTGGCTCCGAAACGCAAGATATAATCAAGGTTACCAAACTCGAAAGTCATGGTAACAAACTTATGCCTTTTCATAGCAGCAAGGTCAAAACTTAAATAAGTAAAAGGCTTGTCATCGGGGTGTGGGGTGCCATTAAGAGACTCTAGGATAAGTGTGGCGTAAACGCCACCAAATAAGTCTCCCTTATTACCGTTCATAGCAAGGCGTCGAGCAATTAAGGCACCCACATTATAATCAAACCTCCCTGAAAGGGCATTTGCCAGGATAGCAATATCCGGCACAGATATGTTGCTCGTGTTGTCACGAGCTAACACCCCTCTAGCAATATAGTACGCAAAATACCTGAGGTGTGGGAATAAGATGCTGGAGATCTTTGACCGATGAATATCCCTTGTATCCATGCTACAGAGAGAGTTGAAGACGGTTCTTAGCTCGGAGGGCTGAGAGCTCATCTTCGCCGTCAGTCCCACGTTCGGCACACCTATTATTTCACAAAACTTTTACAAAGGCATGGTCAAAAGATCATTGTAAATTTTAAACTCAACAGAACCAGCATCAAGGTTATATCTAAAACTGTTAATAAAACAGGAGGTGAGTTTTTGATACTGGACAACACGGCACGTTGCGAGCCGCGTCAGACCTGCATTAGCACAAAGATTATAGAACTCCTCCTTTATTCCTGCAGCTTTAAGGAATTCATTTCTTTTTTTCTCTTTATTATATCTTTCATATATAGGAAAGTCATTGCACGTGCTTGATTTGTGTCCTCCAACAACTCTAAGGGCACATGATCTTCGTTGTAGCTCACCCTAGCAGTCGAGGGTGAAGCTGAAGCTCTCGTAACTCGATCGGAGCGCTCGGGCCTTTTCTTCCCAAGCCACCCCTTTGCTCTTCCTAGCAAACTCATTTCTGAAATTTTTGACAAATTACAAAAACAAGGATTTAAACAAAGTGGGTTAAGGCAAACTACTCAACTCACTTACCTAAGGCATAAACTTGCATCAAAACTTGGAAAATAAAATTCTACACATGCATGCAAGCTCACATAAACAGCACCAAGAGCTACTAAATACTCACAAATGAAGCCACCAATCAAAAATCTAATTGGAGGGGTGAAGGAGTTACATACCAGGGAGTGTTTTCTCAAGATTTCGGCTTGAATGGTGGGCTGTAGAGAGAGATCGAAAATCGCCTCCAAGAACAGCAAGAACGCAAGAACCAAATGCAGAACTCGTGTTTTTGGAGAGAGAAGAAGGAGGAGGAAGAATACATACCTGGAAGTGGGGCCTGTGGGCCCCAGGCGCCCTGTGGGCGCGGCCAGGGGCAGGCCGCGCCAGCTGGCCGCCTGGCCCACTGGTGGCCCCCCCTGGTCAGCCCCAGGTGCCTCTAGGTCACTCCCGGCATGGAAATTTTTATTTTTATTTTTCTGGAATTTTTCTGAAAACTTCACTGTTGAAAATTTCTCGGAGGTCAAAAAGCTGCAAAACTTTCTGAAAACTTAAAGCGGTGATTAGTATTGTGAAGCTTCAAAAACACAAAAAAAACTTGGTACAACAAAGAGAATGAAAGCCAAAGCAAATGAAAACATAACAAGCTTAACTTTTTACCTATATAAAACAAGCTTACTAGTAAGGTTGATCAAGTCTTACCAACAAACCGGCGATATACAGAACAAGAAGTCTCACCCCTTATGAAGTGATCATTGCACCTTTACTTTGATGGACATTGTCCCCACCATAATGGTTTTGTATTTTTGGTGCACATGTAGTGGACAGTACCATTCTCCAATCTTCACGGTCTCGATATTCTCTATAGAGTTAAGGCCATGCCTCTTGTCGATCTTCTTCGGAAAATACACCCTGTGTTCTTTATCATCAACGTTGAAAGTGACCTTTCCTTTATTGCAATCAATGATAGCACCTGCAGTGTTAAGGAAAGGTCTACCAAGAATAATGGACATGCTCCCATCCTCGGGCATGTCAAGCACAACAAAATCTGTAAGGATCAAACAGTTAGCAAATTCAACGGGTACATCCTCACAAATACCTATTGGGACAACTGTTGATTTGTCAGCCATCTGAAGGGAGATATCTGTAGGGATTAGTTTCTCTAAACAAAGCCTTTTGTAAAGAGAGAAATGCATAACACTCAGTCCTGCACCAAGATCACATAAAGCAGTTCTGACGTAATTATTCTTTATGGAGCAAGGAATGGTGGGTATACCTGGGTCACCGAGATTCTTAGGAATCTTGCCACTGAAAGAGTAGTTAGCAAGCATAGTAGATATTGCCTCATTAGGAACTTTTCTTTTATTAGTAACAATATCTTTCATATATTTCGAATAGGGAGGTAACTTAATAGCATCAGTCAAAGGAATTTGAAGAAAAAGAGGCTTCATCCATTCACAAAATTTATTATAATGCTCTTCTTCTTTGGATTTGAGGGACTTACCTGTAAAGGGCATGGGTTTCTGTATCCATGGTTCTCTTTCCTTCCCATGTCTTCCTCTTGCGTTTATCGGGTGCTTCTTCTTCTCTTACCTTGAGAGAATCATCCTTCTCTGCGTCCTTTTCTTCAGACTCGGCACCGTCTTCTGTTTCAGCATCGGAGGTAGATATGCTGTTAGGATCAACAGCTGGCTTTTCACTTGTAATAGGATCATCGGGATTGTCAGCCTCCTTGTGTTTCTTCTTCTTCTTTTTCTTCGGAGAGCTAACAGTCTCGTCTTCTTCTTGTACTTGAGAATCTTGCTCGATCCTCTTTGGATGCCCCTCAGGATAGAGTGGGTCCTGGGTGAGTGTTCCACCCCTAGTTTTAATTCCATAAGCTTGTATGTCCTGTTTGGCATTATTAGCAAGCAAATCTTTTTGCACATTAGAAATTTGTTCAAGCTGAGTTTGAACCATATGAAAATGCTTAAAAAGACATTTAACATCATTAACTGTTCTTTCTAGAACATCACACAAACTTTTGATAGAAAGAGAATTATCATGCAACTGACTTTGTAATCTCCTATTAAAATGGTCTTGCTTAACAATAAAATTATCAAGCTCATCTAAACATTGGTCGGGAGGCTTACCTTTAGGGATGTCACTTTCAGTATAGTCTAATAGAGAGTGTACCTCTACCAAGGGAGGGTGAGTAGTAGGCTCACACAACTTCTCAATGGGCGGTAAATTCTTCGCGTCTTCGGCTTTAATACCTTTCTCCTTTATAGACTTCTTTGCTTCTTGCATATCTTCGGGGTTCAGAACAAGCATGCCCCTCTTTTTTGGTGGTAGAAGTGGCTCAGGAACGGACCAATCTTCATGGTTCTTGGCGATTTTGCACATTAATTCTTCTGCATCGTCCGACGTTCTTTCCCTGAAAACACAACTAGCACAACTATCCAGATAGGATATGGATTCATCGGTTAAACCAGCGTAAAATATATCAAGCAGTTCATTCTTGGGGACTCCATGTCCCGGCATAACCTTAAGTGAATCACAAAACCTCCCCCAAGCTTTAGGGAGGTGCTCATCCTGCAATTTTTTAAAGTTATAGATTCTTTGCAAAGCAGCATGTTGCAGATGAGCTGGGAAATACTTATCAACAAAATTTTTGACTAAGTCTTGAGGACTTTTAATGGAACCATAGGGTAGTGCATTGTACCATGATTTAGCGTCTTCCTTCAAAGAAAAAGGGAAAAGCTTGGCCACATAGAAGTTTCGTATCTTCTCATCAGTAGTGAATAGGTTGCTTAACTCAGCGAGTTTGGTCAAGTGTGCTATAGCATCATCATTTTCTCTGCCATAAAAGGGGTCAGCCTCGACTGTAGATATAAGTGAAAGATCAACAAAGAAATCATAATCAGGATCAGTGATGCATATAGGAGATGTGGCAAATTGAGGATTAGGAATAACTTAGTTCTTCATGGAGTGCCTTTTGAGCAACTCCTTAACAGCACCAGGGTCAGAGTTGACACACTCTCTGAGGTCCCTGCAAAAATCATCATCAAGAGTAACATAATCATCATCAAGGATTCTCTCCTTGAGTTCATCTAAGCTTGGGTAACCAAAGGTTTTGCAGGTAGGAATATAGGTAGCATGGGTCTCGGTCTTGGATTTTGCTGCAGCCTTAGCAGTCTGAGTTTCAATATAGTGACCAAGAAAAGTAGCATCATCAAGAGTAGTGGAAGCATCATCAAAAGTATCGGACATAGTGACAGACTCAATAGAAGCATCATGTAGTGGTGGTGAAGTAAACTTACTCATAACAGAAGGTGAATCAAGTGTAGCACTAGTGTTCAGAACAGTACCTTTTCTTGTACGAGATGGTAAGATCGGAACCTTGGGGTCTCCTTTCTTACCCATAGCGGATGATGTGCAGCAGGCAGGATACTTCCACAGGCGTAAGGGATCGAGATAGTCTTCGCGGGTAAGTTAACCCAATTTATTGATTCGACACACGGGGAGCCAAAGAGTATTTATAAGCTTTGACAGTTGAGTTGTCAATTCAACCGCACCTGAAATATACTTGCTTGCAACGATAGATAAGTGGTAACAATAATATGATAGTGATAGTGGCAACAGCAAAAGTAAAAACAAAAGTAACAACTAATGACCAGCAGGATTGAAAACACTGTAGGCTAGGGATATGGATGGTTGGGCGCTGCATGGATGAGAGTGAACATATAATAGATTCCAACACGGGGCAAGGCACACAGAAAAGCAATGATCATCTAGGCAAATATCAAACATTAGGCATGTATCCCGTAGGTAGTTGTGCGTGCTTGCAATAAGAACTTGCACAACATCTTTTGTCCTACCATCCCGCTACGAACGGGGCCAAAAGGAACTTATGGAGATTAAGGTGATCCTGTCAAAGAGCACCGGAACAAAGCAATAAACTCAATGGATACAAGGAATCCTCAAATCATGGACCATCCCCTTTGGTGTCCCAAGCTGTCACCTTTGGGATCGCCGGTTCCGGACCATAATAGGTGCATACAACTCATAGATAGGATCTAGAACACAAATATATTCATGAAAACACATAGGGTTCAGATCTGAAAACATGGCACTCGGGCCCAAAGTGACAAGCATTAAGAGCAACAAGTTGAAGCAAAGAAGATAAACACCAATCTAGATGATAGCCAACATGCCCCCAACAATCTGACGAACTATTACATGATTAAACTCATCCAAACCCTACCATCCCCTTTGCCTACAGCAGGGAATTACTCACACATATGAAGAGAAGTCATGGAGGATGGATGGATGGTGATGGCGATGACGATGGCGACGATCTCCCCTCTCCGGAGGCCAAATCAGCCTCCAGATTAGCCCTCCCGAAGAAGAACAGAGGGTGGCGGCGGCTCCGCGACGGAAACTTGGAAAACGACTTATGTTCTGGGGTTTTCTCGTCACGGGGATAAATAGGAGTCTCGGTAGGGCACCAGAGGAGGGGGGAGCTGCCCAGGCGGCCAGAGGGCACGGCCCCACCCCTGGCCGCACCAGGGGGGCGCCTGGGGCCCCCAGAGCTCCCCTCTGGTCCCACTTCTGGCTCCTGGCTCCTTCGGGTGCGTGGATTTTCTGGGAATTTTCTGGGATGTCTAAAAATTCATTTTCCTACGCACAAATAAACCATGCAGGCAGCTCTGCTGAAAACAGCGTTAGTCCGGATTAGTTTCGTCCAAATCATGCAAGAATGAGGGAAAAACAATAGCAAAAGTGTTTGGAAAAGTAGATACGTTTGAGACGTATCATCACGCTACTCACGAAGCCACAACAGCGGTACCCACATTACCAGAAGCTCCTGCTCGCCATCATCATGACCTCCAGGAAAGTATCGCACTACTTCGAAGAACACTCCATCACAATCGTGAGCAGTGCACCACTCGCGGACATCCTCAACAATCCCGGCGCGACCGGTCGAGTCGCTGAGTGGAACATGGAGCTTAGCCCGCGAGACCTACAGTTCAAACACCCAACAGCAATCAAAGCCCAAGTACTCCCAGACTTCCTGGTCGAGTGGGCAGAAGTCCAAACACCAGGGCCCCCAGACTTGTCCAACTCATGGACAATGTACTTTGATGGATCCAAAAGAAAGCAAGGAGTCGGAGCAGGCGTCGTCCTAGTCTCCCCCAAAGGAACGAAGCTCAAATACATCCTCCAGATCAACTTCAGCAATGCCTCCAACAATGAAGCAGAGTACGAGGCGCTAATTCATGGCATGCACATGGCAAAAACCTGCGGTGCCACTCGCCTATCGATCTATGGCGACTCAAACCTCGTCGTCCAGCAGGCGATGAGAGACTGTAACGCAGTCGCAGACAACATGGCAGCTTACCAGAAGCTCGACAATGCGCTAGAAGGAGGATTCGACGGCTGTGAACTCAACTACATCCCGAGAGCAAACAATACAGAAGCCGACGAACTTGCGAACATCGGATCGACTCGAGGACCAATACCACCAGGCGTTTTTCTCGAAAGCATCAGTCAGAGATCAATAAAAGCAAAGCCAGCGGAGCCCAAAGCAGTCGCAAAAGAAGATGACACAAATGAGCCAGCACAGGTGGCGGCAACGAGCGCAGCTGACGCTACAAACAACCAAGAAATCGAAGCTGAAGCACCAGTAGCACTCAAAGACCCGGCCTGGGCAAGACCTTTTCTTCGATTCCTAATCGAAGGCACCCTACCACAAGACGTTGCAGAAGCCCGACGCATCAGTCGACGATCCAAAGCATTCACAGTAATCAACAAACAGCTCTACAAGCGCAACATTTCCCAGGTCCTACAAAAGTGCATAGACGAGGAAGACGGCAAAGCCCTACTACTGGAGATTCACGAAGGAACCTGCGGGCACCATGCCAGCAGTCGAGCACTCGTGGCAAAAGCCTTTCGAGCAGGATTCTATTGGCAAACAGCCATGAGAAATGCAGAGGATATCGTACGGCGTTGCATCACCTGCCAAAAGTTCGCCAGCAGGCCGCACGCCCCAGCATTAGAACTCAAAACCATACCGTTATCATGGCCATTCGCCACATGGGGAATCAACATGGTAGTCCCACTCAAGAAATCATCAAAAGGAGGAAGAATACACCTACTGGTCGCAGTCGACAAATTCACCAAATGGATCGAGGCAGTACCAATCACCAGCTCAACAGCCCTCATGGCAGTGAACTTCATCAAATTAATCATCTTCAGATTCGGAGTACCACACAACAACATCACAGACAATGGTACCAACTTCACGGCAGCAGAGTTCCAAAACTTCTGTCAAGAGTTGGGAATCAATATCAACTACGCATCAGTCACACACCCACAGTCTAATGGCCAAGTGGAAAAAGCAAACGGCTTAGTATGCGGAGGATTAAAGAAGCGACTCCTAGCACCACAATAACAGGCCGCAGGAAATTGGATATAGGAGCTCCCCGCAGTCCTATGGAGCCTACGCACCACCCCAAATAGCTCAACCCAATATACGCCTTTCTTCTTGGTATACGGGGCAGAAGCAGTGCTACCGCACGACCTAAAATTCGGAGCACCCAGAGTCTTAGGGTACGAAGAGGAAGAGGCAGAAGAAGCGCTGCAGAACGACAAAGACATAGCAGACGAAGCACGAGAAACAACCCTCACAAAATCCGAAGGATACCAAGACAAGCTACGCACCTATCAAAGCAGTGGCCTACAGACCAGATCATTCAATAAAGGAGACCTTGTGCTGGGGCTAATACAGGAAAAAGTGCACAAACTTGCCCCACAATGGGAAGGACCATTCATCATCTCAGAAGTCATTGGAGGAGGAGCATACAGACTGCAGAATCAAAAAACTAATGAGGACGTGGGAAATCCATGGAACGTAGCGAACCTATGCCTGTTCTACCCATAGTCCTCTAGACATTATCAAGATATCGGCAGCAGCACCGATCGGCAACACATGTAAAATTTGAAGGAATAAAACAATGTTGCCCAAAGCACTCTTACTTCCAAAGCGCTCGGGGGCTCGAGCCAAAGAACTCCCCCCGAGAGACGCTATCTTTGCAAACGCGACCTTTAATTACAAAGCGCTCGGTGGCTCGAGCCAAGAACTCCCCACGAGAGATGCTATCTTCGCAAACGCGACATTTAATTACAAAGCGCTCGGGGGCTCGAGCCAAAGAACCCCCCCCCCCCGAGTGGGACACGACCTTTAATGAAAAAGCGATCGGGGCTCGAGCCAAGAACTCCCCCTGAGAGACGCCATCTTCGCAAACGCGACCTTTACTTACAAAGCACTCGGGGGCTCGAGCCTAGAAATCCCCCGAGAGACACTATCTTCGCAAACGCGACTTTTGCTTAAAAAGACTCGGGGGCTCGAGCATAAAACTTCCCCCGAAGGACGTTACCTTCGCTAAAGACGCGACTATCGCCAAACAACAAAGCAGGCAAGGGAAAGTCGCATCTTTAGTCTTCACCCGATTGCAAGCGATCGCCTAAATACTCGGGGGCTACTCCCATCGAGAGCGCTGACGCGCACATGATCTAAACTTGGAAAGATTCAAAGACAAGCTACAAACTAGTGAGGAAAAAATATCATAAGGCCTACGCTTGATTATGCAAATCAAACGCAGCCTCGGGGGCTACTCCCATCGGGAGCTCTTGCGCGCACCCGAGAAGACATTACCCATTTACAAAAGAGTCGAAGACATTCTCATTACAAAGGAGTCGAAGACATTTTCATTACAAAGGAGTCGAAGATATTCTCATTACAAAGGAGTCGAAGACATTCTCATTACAAAGGAGTCGAAGACATTTCATTACAAAGAAGTCGAAACGACAGTTTGCCGTTACAGAAGGACCTACGGAACTACAAGCTGGGCTACATTTCAACTTCTACATGTGTGCTCATGTTGAGATAATTGGCACTTTCGTACCACAGACAAAGTAGCAGCCTAGCCGGCGAGGGAGAAGCTCGCTGTCCTCCAGTTCTACAAGGTGCCTCGCCTACTGCCGCTGCCGGTTGACGATTGGCTTGACGTCCAGTTCTTCTTTAGAACTAGAAGACTAAGAAACGGGAGAAGCAGGCGAACCACCACTCGATCCATCAGAATCGCTACTGCTCGTCTCCTCACATTATGGATCCAGACGGTTGCCCCCAGCATCCAACGCGCGGATAATAATAGTATCTTCGCCGTCAAAACGACAGCAAAGGCTGTCGCCACCGCACAAATTCAACTGGCGAGAAAACGTCCTCCAGCCAGACCCAAGGACGATCAAGGACGAACTATCAAATTCCAGCTCCACCCAAGAAGAAGAACGAGAGCATCCATGAAGACAGAGCCAGAAGCCCTCTAAGCCACGCTCAGAAGCAATGGAGGAAAACGAGGCAGGAAGAGGAATCCGGGCAGAATTCCGCCCAAGAACATGCAAAAGAAAATCATGGCGCAATAAAACCTCTTCCATGGAGGAAGAAGATGAAAGCATCAACGCAGTACCATGACGCCCACCACGTGAGGAACGAGGGGTACGGCCACCACGACCACGGCGGCATGACCTCACCCTGCAACACCACGGCCTCGTCTAGCTACACCGCTACCACGCTTGGGCGCCATATGAAGAAGAAGAAGCAGAGAGGAAAGATGCGAAGATGAGATGCCAAGGACGGGCAACCAAATGAAGCATTTATAGCTCAATCCAAGGGCAAATGAGGAAAAACACACAGAAGACCAGGCGGCGCCATCATTTCATCAAAGACCAAACGAGCCGAGCGTTATGAAATCCAAGACGAAGATGCCTTCACACGGTCAACATTATTTACAGGACGCGTCAAATCTCGCCTGTTTCCCATACCAAGCCTTGGGAATCCAACAGGAAATAGGCAGCGCGACGCCAAAATCATCATTACGACAGTGCAGAAGACGTGACAGATCAAACAAAAAAAATCAAGCATCATCATACGTCATCAAACATCATGGCAATGCATATCAGCACGACATCCCAAAGGGAACGGATCAAGGTAAAAGCAGTTGGAAAAAACCAAACGATTCCAAGAACCAGCTATATGTCCAAATTTTCTGACGCTAAAAAATTCTTACTCCCATCGGGAGTACCCTTTCGAGTTTGGGTGCTCTCTCACCTAGAAGACAAAAGGTGCTCGAGTTATCACTCGCACTAGCAAAAAACAACACACTCTCAGAGTTCGGGTGCTCCCTCACCCAGAAGGCAAAGATGTGCTCGAGTGATCACTCGCACCAGCAGACACAAAATACACTCAGAGTTCGGGTGCTCCCTCACCCAAAGAGCAGAAACGCATTCGAGTGACCACTCGCAGGAAAATACTCAGCAATTCAGCAAGCATGACTTACTCGTGCAATTGAAGGTATTCCGAGTGGGTGCCATCTTATTTTCCTCGCCTGACATCGCTACAAGCTCCGCGAGTGACGACTAAAATAGCTCACTTGATTGTTTATTCCAAGTGGGTGCATTGCTAAATCAGGCTCCGTGCCTCAAAACAAAAAATATTATACCTGGGCTACGACACACTGTACCCAGATGCCACGCAAGCTTAGCGTGTAAGTAAAACCCCGCTGCGCAGAATGGTCGGGCCGGGACTTGCCGCAGAGCGATTTCACTCGCGACCTTTTCCATGCGCTCGCATGATAGAAAGAGCCGAGCGGACGCGCTCAGGCTATGTGCTTAGACTGGCGGCAATTGATCCTATAAGACCTGCAGTGGCATGAATTTGATTGACACCAGTGTTCCAAGTTGATGTCGAGGGACGTGTGCTTGATTGGGCTACTGTGGTACTTGTCACTAGCACAATTCACCAAGGCTCGACCAGTCGACTCCTTGGGCCCTTTCAGCTTAGCAATCCCTCGAAACAGATATTGTCATGGCTCAAAACTGCAAGCGACCCGTGGCGATGCCACGCTTACAAACAGTAAAGCGCAGATGAATTCGAGTCCCTGTGCGACTCTTCGAGTCCCCCAGGCACTCGGGGGCTACTGACGAGGGGGTAACCCCACGAGTCCTACATATGAGGCTACCTGGTGCGTGTGAAGATAGAAGGCCCACCGGGCAGCTACGACAAGCCCATAATTGGCCTAACCAGGCACCGACGTAGGAGTCCGCGACTAACATGGAAGGTGCAACTTGGCGTACAAGGCAAGACTAGAACTAGGAAAGCATCTACTGTAACCTAGCACGGACTCCCCGAGACCTGGCCTAATATATAAAGGCTGGGAGGGGAGACGTCCAGATCATCTCAATACGCATCTACTCATCTTTGCCTTGCGAGAACTCGCCTCGGCCTCCACTGTAATCGCCCCCTCACGTAATAATATGGAGCAGGAAGTGCTTCTCCTGTTAGCCGACGAGTATCGTCCAACCTGTGCTATCTCTATGACTAACCCAGGGTCCCTGACCATGGGATTTGCCGGGGTTGATACCCGTCACGCGATGTCTGCCGAAAGGAATGATGACGCCGTGCGACAAAGGAATTCCTGCCCCGAACCGCGAGGCGTCGTCGATGACGTAGTCCCACGCTCCACTCCTCATCACCAGGCCGGAGGCGAAGCGCACACGCGATGCAGATGATGGTCCCGTCCGGATCAGAACTCCAGTCGACGCCTCGGCCCGCCCCACGGTGGGCGCCAACTGTCGTCGATATGTAACGGTAGATGCCATGGGGATGGCTAAAGAGGGGGACAAACCGAGGTTAGTGTCGCTGGTACCGGAATCGAGAATGGGAACACACAGTGAGACACCACGATGTACCCAGGTTCGGGGATCTCCGTAGAGATAAAACCCCTAGTCTTGCCGAGCTTGCTATATGCAATAACTCTGGCTACAATGACTGCTCCTTGAGCTGTTTGAGAGGAAGGAGAAGAGGGCCTCTGGTCACTACTCTCTTCTGGCTCTCTCTAAGGTGGGTGAAGTTGAAATAAGTGCTCCGTCGTCCCTCACGCAGGAGGGGTACCCGGGGCTCTTATAGGCCGAGCCCGGGGTACAAAGGTAAATATACAAAGGGGAGGGCCCAGCTGTCAGCCTCGAACAAGCTAGGGACCTCACGTCGTGCTCTCCCGGATGACCCGGTGTAGACTTGCGGCTCACCATACCACTATCTCGTAGACCTCGGTGATGAACAGTGGAGCTAGAGACCTAGACCTGCCGGCTTGTCCGCGTGATCGGCGCTGGAGGAGACCGCACGCCTCTGACAGTCCCGATCTTCAGGGATTGCGCATTGAATGCTCTTGTACCAGGTGTCCGACCTGGGATTTTGTTCGTACATTACTCCGTTTACAACGGCCGAATGCTTCCTAGTGAGGCCGATTGCGCCCTCTCTGGCGAAATCGGCCCTCAACTTGATCAGCTCGGCCCACTTCTTCTTACTCTTGATTAGCTCGGCCTTGATTAGATCGGTGACCATCAGGTCGGTGATCTTTGCCTTGATGAATTGTTTCCCCTGAGTGATGATGGCAAGAGAGTGTTATACTCTTCAAGCCCTCGTTGACTACCCCAAGTGCAGGGTTGGATATATAGTGCAGCGGCAAGTTTTCCCTTGGCAAAGATACCAAGGTTTGTCTCTCGTAGGACTCCGAAGGATACAAGAAGGTGGTAAAGTGAACAATGGCTCCGAGGTTGCTAGCTTCACCTGGACCTGCACACAGATACAAATAACTTTGCTCCCAACGAGTACAGAGGAGTTGTCAATTCCTCCGGCCTTGCTGTTTACAAAGGATCAACGCAAGAGATAATAATAGTGGCAACTGAAAGTAAAGACTGAAAGTAATAAGGGTGTAAACAGTGATATGAAGATGGACCGGGGTCCCGTGATTTTCACTAGTGATGTCTTTCTCCCAAAATACGATAAAAGTTCTAGCGAGGTAAACAAATCACAGTTGGGCAATTGACAGGATTATGAAGGCACCGCAATGCTAACTATGCTGCAAAGAAAGGAAGGGCTCAAAAGCAAAGAGCAGTACGCCAAAGTAAGTAGACCGAAATCCATCTGCATCTACTACGAATCATCCACCTTGAGATATCTATCCAGAACATCTCTCTGGTATGAAGTTGCGAATCCCACCCAAAGTGTAAACTCAAAGCAACAGACAACTGCATTAAAAGAACTATGCGTAAAGTAAACAATCCTTGCACCCGCAGGTACAAGCACCGTTGTTTTATCCCTGGTGGCAACATCACATCCCCTAGTCTCATGTTTCTGTCACTCAAGCTAGACATCAAGGGGCTGAACCAACAATCAAGCATAACGCTCTCTCTTGGAGTTGCAAATAAAATACTTGGCCAAAGCAAATACCGCAACAGAGAACATGCCAGAATTTACTCAAGAACAAAATATAAAAGAGAAGAACCAAATATATTACTCATCACAATCTGAACATAGTCTCATAATCCATCAGATCCCAACAAACTCAGCATAGCAACAACAGAAATTACATAGATGCCTCGATCATGTGAGGCAGCTCACGAGGACTCGAAAGTGGAAGCACAAAAGGGGGAGAGATAGATCACATAGCTACTGGTCACGGACCCATGGTCCAAGGGAAACTACTCATGGTACAAACGGGAGGCGTCCATGGCTATGGAGGGTCTCGCGGAGGGGGTAGCTTCTCCCGGCAGGGTGCCGGAGCAGCTTCTCCAGGCAGCCCTAATCTAGAAACGGCGGCGGTGGCGGAACAAAGGCGAGATCGCGAAAGAGGAGTCCGTCTTAGGGGTTTCCACCCCGAGGGGTAAATATAGGCGAAGGGGGGCGTCGAGGGGACCCACCAGGCAGCCAGGAGGACTCCTGGCGCGGCCTAGGGTGGGGCCACGCCAGGGGCCCTCCTGGCCTCCTGGTGGTGGCCCTCCTCCGCTCCTTTGGTGTTTCCGGAAGCTTCTGTTGTGCTGATTTTTTATATATTTTTCCCGAAATTTTTGGAGCACTTTTAATGGCCGGAAAACCTGAAATACAAAAACAGCAGAAAACATAAACTGGCAGCTGGGTGCACTGAGTTAGTAGGTTAGTCCAAATTGGTTCAAAAGTGTATGAAAGTTCAAGCAAAACATGGCAAAGTTACACAAAACATGCATGGAACAAGCATAAATTATAGATACGTTTGGGACGTATCAACATCCGCAAGCTTAATTCCTGCTCGTCCTCGAGTAGGTAAATGATAACAAGCATAATTTCTGTGGTGACATGCCACACAACCATAAAAGGACTTTTAAGTAAAGCAATCAAAGCATGCAATTCAATTCAAGTCTTTACTAGCAAAAGTCTATATTAGCATTGACACAAGCAACGAAAGAACAAAAGGTGCAAGAGCTCTCGCTGTCCGTGACTCGAATGTCTCCAGATGGTGTTTGCGTGCAAGCAAGGGATAGGGAAATACGAGAGAAAAAATAAGGTTATTGAGAACAACTATCTACTAAAGTTTCACACTTGGTCTCCTTTGGATTCTTATCTGGACTCGTCCCCAGACCACTAGCCAGGTACAAGTCAAACTGATCCACTCCCTTTCAATATTTTGAGCACTCATGCAATGGATGAGCGTGAGCAAGAAATTTGACACCTAAAAGGCGAAACAGAAAGAAGGTGGAGGAGGAAGACAAAAAGGTGTGAAAGGCTCACATCAATGAGGACAATCATAGGCGAGAGAAGGCCATATGATAGATATGATGTGAGGAGTAGGGATTGCCATGCAATGGATGCACATCTGAGCTAAAAGCTCTCCAAGGGAACTAGTGGGGGTGCATCTAACTTGCTTGCTCAAGAAGACCTAGAGCTCGTTTGAGGAGGCTCATCATTGGAATATACAAGCCAAGTTCTATAGTGTGAAGGGTCCCCACATAGCTATATGCATGATGATGATCTCTATGGAGTACAAGGGATAGGAGATGAAGTACTAGTGTGGGTCTCTCAAAAGGAATAGTAGTATGCCCCCTTCTCTTTTTTCTTTTCTCTTTTTCTCTCTTTTTTTTGGTGACCTCAATGGCTCTTTCTATTTAACTCTCATTTGTCCTCTTTGGGATCTTTTGATTTTGTCCTCTTTGGGATCTTTTCCTCAATTTAGGGGCAATACTCTATATTTTACAAGAATATAGGAGATCTTTCACACTTTACAAAGGTACTCACATAAAGAAAATGTAACTATCATGATGCAAATGTATGCTTCTGCCAGGATAGCAGGATATGCAATGATACTAGCGCGTCATGTAGCAATGACTAGGGCAAGGCCCAACTAGCATGCGGCTCATCGATCAAGCAAGTAGCATGTATGACATGAAGATCAAGTCATGAGAAGGTGGATGTTGCATGGCAATGTATCTCGGAAAGGCTATGGAAATGCCTTGTAGGTAGGTATGGTGGCTGTTTTGAGGAAAGATATAAGGAGGCTTATGATGACAGAGCGTATCATGCCAAGGGTTTGGATGCACCGGCGAAGTATGCGCTAACTCTCGAGGTGAGAAAGGGAAATGCACGGTACCGAAGAGGCTAGAAAAAGTATAGGTGGGTCCAAGTGTCAACTTTCGAATACTCACATTAGTCCGAAGAACTCATGACTTATTATCGGTAACTCTCAATCTAATCAGGAGGTTCACACGGAGACAAGTACCCCGAGGAGGAGTGTATGGGGGTTTGGTTATCCTTGCGCATCCTCGACTCATGGTACGTGAGTGTACTCTAATATTCGAACCCTCCAGAGTTTAGTGATCCATCTAGTAGCTAGAGTTCTCAACAGGGGTTTTTGGTTTTCGAAAAACACACGGATTGCCCAAAATACGACATCTATCACTAATAGGCAAGAGCTCTTGACACCATAAGTTCAAACATTACTCTAATCAATACCTCAAAACTATTGCAAGTTACTACTACAAAGAGAACAACAACTTTAACTACCTACTTTTAGTCAAGACACAGAACTCAGTGCAACAGGAAAACTCTCTAACAAGATAAAACATGCAACCTATAGAAAGTTCAACCTAAGACAAAAATAAAAGCTCTTAGAAAAACTAAAGCACTACAACTAAACAGAACAACAGCTAAGAAAAGAAAAAGAACAACTCACAGCTAAAATAATAAGCATGCAAATCCAATGAGGAGTTCTACTTCAAGCGGAGCGTGAATCTCTCCCACAAAAAAGAGTAAGTTGGGGTCTAACTTGTTACTACAGCAAACAAAGCGAAAGAAAACTAAAAACAAAACCTAAGAGCGAGACGCTCCATGAAAAGCACATAACGCATGAAGTGATAAAAATATAGTGCAACTAGATACGAACTAATAATTGTTGATGAAGAAGGGGATGCACGGGGGCATCCCCAAGCCTAGACGCTTGAGTCTCCTTGAATATTTATTGGGGGTGCACATGGGCATCCCCAAGCTTGAGCGTTGGACCCTCCTGAATCTTCTTTCATCATCCTCCATCGCACACTTGAAAACTCCCTTCATACATAACTCATTGTAGGCTGATTAGAGAGGTTAGTACCCTAATAAAATAATTTTCCTCTACTGCAAATGAAGATTTTCAGGAAGAGATACTGTTTCCCAAGATTGCCAAAAGGTTTTTGCAAAGAAAAATTAAGATTAAGGTTTGCAAAAGTGAAGAGAGACAAAACGTGGAAGAATCTGTGAAAAACAGAACAACAGATAGAAACGAATTTTTTAGGGGTACTTCTGCAACTCAAATCAAAAAACTCAGAACAGGAAGTTTCGTAATTGTATAGAGCACACTGTGTAAAAAATTCAGCTCAGAAAGACGAACTGGGATTTTTCTCAGATTTTTCTAGTCACGAGGACAGAATCTGTTTTCTGGACAGCATGTCACAACTTTTACTTCCCTTGCCGTATGAGGCTAAACTTGGCACAAAGCTTGAAAAAATAAAGATACAATGATGTTGCTACAGTAGTAAAAATCATCAAGACCACTAAGAACAGAACAAAAGCAAAAAGAAAAACCTAAATTCGTTGCGGGCTGCCTCCCGAAAGCGCTTCTTTAGAGCCATTAGCTAGGCTTAAAGCAGAAGATCAAGTCTTTTCAATAGAATAACTAGCCCGTGTGACGGACTCAAAAGGTAACTTAATCCTTTTCCTAGGGAAATGTTCCATCCCTTTCTTGAGAGGGAATTGTAATTTGATAGTTCCCTCTTTCATGTCAATGATAGCACCAACTGTGCGAAGAAAAGAACGTCCCAAAATAATTGGACAAGAGGGCTCACACTCAATGTCCATAATAGTGAAATCAACGGGAACATAATTGTCATTGACAATGATAAGAACATCGTCGATCTTCCCCAAAGGTTTCTTTACGGAAGAATCAACAAGACGAACACCAAAAGAACAAGGATCAAAAGGTTTCAATTCAAGCATATCATACATTCTTCTGGGCATAACAGAGGTACTTGCTCCAACATCACAAAGAGCATAACAAGAGAAGTTATTCAATTTAATTTTTATCATAGGATCCCAACCATCTTCTAGCTTCCTAGGTATGGAGGCTTCTAGTCTAAGCTTCTCCTCCCTAACTTTGATTAGAGCATCGGTGATATGCTCTGTGAAGGCAAGATTGAGTGTGCTAGTGTAGGGGTCTCTAGACATCTTGTGTAGGAAACCAATAACTTCGGGTAAAGTGTAGTTGTCAAAGTCTAGGTCACTACTATCTATCAAGGAGGTAGTGATATCATTTAGGTTCACTTGTTTGAAAGCCTCTATGTTCATAGAGGTTTCTTCATCTAAGGTTGAGGTGGTAGCATCACCATTGATAGGTCCGGTGGGACTAGGGGTGTGATGGGTGCTAATAGTTTGGACATCCTCAACTACTTGGATAGTAGCTACTGTGTGGTAGGTAGAAAGGCTCTTAATTCTCTCTTCTTCCTTGGGTACAACTTCGGGTTTAGCTGCCATTTGGTTTATCAAGGTAGATTGGGTATGAGATATGTTTGAAACATAAGTCTCGATGGCAGTGAGTCTAGTTTCGAGACTGGAAATGTCACCGTTCAGGCTCGCAAGCTGTTTGCTAATGTTTTGCAGGATAGAGGAGTGCTCATCTAATTGTCTAGAAAAGGCCTTGTTTTGTTCAAACTGAGTGTGCATATAGCTTTTGGTGGCCTTTTCTATTTCTACAAGTTTCTCATAGCTGGGCAGGTATTTTTCCCTATAGTTCTGGCCGTAGAGGTTGCTGGTGGTAGGATAAGTGTTGTTCCCATAGTTGTTGGATGGGAAAGGCCTAGGATTGTTGCTACCAAAGTTACTCCTATAAGGATTATTGTTGAAGTTGTTTCTAGAGACAAAATTGACATCTACTTGCTCCTGAGCAACCAAAGAATTTAAAGGAACATCTTGAGGATCAATAGAAGGTTGCTTGGTAAGTAGAGACATGATAAGGTCAACCTTTTCATTTAAAGAGGAGATCTCCTCGACAGAGTTTACCTTCTTACCGGTTGGAGATCTCTCGGTGTGCCATTGCGAGTAGTTCAGCATCATCTCATCAAGTAGCTTTGTGGCAGCACCAAGCGTGGTTGACATAAAAGTTCCTCCCGCGGCCGAATCTAACAGGTTCCGCGAGGTGAAGTTCAAGCCTGCATAAAAAGTCTGGATAACCATCCAAGTAGTCAGTCCATGTGTGGGGCAGTTCTTGACAAGCGTCTTCATACGTTCCCAAGCCTAGGCAACGTGTTCATTATCCAATTGCCTGAAATTCATAATGTTACTCCGCAATTGAATAATTTTAGCAGGGGGATAGTACTTCCCTATAAAAGCATCTTTGCATTTACTCCAAGAATCAATATTGTTCTTGGGCAAAGATTGTAGCCACTCCTTGGCTCTTCCTCTCAAAGAGAAAGGAAAAAGCTTCAGCTTGACGATGTCTCCATCCACTTCCTTGTACTTCTGCATGTCGCAGAGCTCGATAAAGTTGTTTAGGTGCAAGGCAGCATCTTCTTCTGCTCCTGAGAATTGATCTTTCATGACAAGGTTAAGCAGAGCAGGTTTAATCTCATAAGAAGGTGCTAAAGTGGCAGGTGGAGCAATAGGAGTGCAGATAAAGTCACTGTTGTTGTGACTAGTGAAGTCACACAACTTAGTGTTTGCATTGGAACCCATAGTAGCAGAAGGTATTTTTGGTATTTTTGATTAAGGACACAAAAGTAAAAACTGAAAGGTAAACTAACAAGACTAAAAAGCAAAGATAAAAGATAGTGTGCAACTCCCCTATCTTGTAGACTGGAGTCCCCGGCAACGGCGCCAGAAAACTTGCTGATGGCAAGAGAGTGTTATACTCTTCAAGCCCTCGTTGATTACCCCAAGTGCAGGGTTGGATATATAGTGCAGCGGCAAGTTTTCCCTTGGCAAAGATACCAAGGTTTGTCTCCCGGAGGACTCCGAAGGATACAAGAAGGTGGTAAAGTGAACAATGGCGCCGAGGTTCCTAGCTTCACCTGGACCTGCACACAAATACAAATAACTTTGCTCCCAACGAGTACAGAGGAGTTGTCAATTCCTCCGTCCTTGCTGTTTACAAAGGATCAACGCAAGAGATAATAATAGTGGCAACTGAAAGTAAAGACTGAAAGTAATAAGGGTGTAAACAGTGATATGAAGATGGACCGGGGTCCCGTGATTTTCACTAGTGATGTCTCTCTCCCAAAAGACGATAAAAGTGCTAGCGAGGTAAACAAATCACAGTTGGGCAATTGACAGGATTATGAAGGCACCGCAATGCTAACTATGCTGCAAAGAAAGGAAGGGCTCAAAAGCAATGTAAGTAGACCGAAATCCAGCTGCATCTACTATGAATCATCCACCTTGAGATATCTATCCAGAATATCTCGCTGGTATTTAGTTGCGAATCCCACCCAAAGTGTAAACTCAAAGCAACAGACAACTGCATTAAAAGAACTATGCGTAAAGTAAACAATCCTTGCACCCGCAGGTACAAGCACCGTTGTTTTATCCCTGGTGGAAACATCACATCCCCTAGTCTCATGTTTTTGTCACTCAAGCTAGACATCAAGGGGCTGAACCCACAATCGAGCATAACGCTCTCTCTTGGAGTTGCAAATAAAATACTTGGCCAAAGCAAATACCGCAACGGAGAACATGCAAGAATTTACTCAAGAACAAAAAATAAAAGAGAAGAACCAAATATATTACTCATCACAATCTGAACATAGTCTCATAATCCATCAGATCCCAACAAACTCAGCATAGCAACAGCAGAAATTACATAGATGCCTCGATCATGTGAGGCAGCTCACGAGGACTCGAAAGTGGAAGCACAAAAGGGGGAGAGATAGATCACATAGCTACTGGTCACGGACCCATGGTCCAAGGGAAACTACTCACGGTACATACGGGAGGCGTCCATGGCTATGGATGGTCTCCCGGAGGGGGTAGCTTCTCCCGGCAGGGTGCCGGAGCAGCTTCTCCAGGCAGCCTGATCTAGAAACGGCGGCGGCGGCGGAACAGAGGCGAGATCGCGAAAGAGGAGTCTGTCTTAGGGGTTTCCACCCCGAGGGGTAAATATAGGAGAAGGGGGGCGTCGAGGAGACCCACCAGGCAGCCAGGAGGCCTCATGGCGCGGCCTAGGGTGGGGCCGCGCCAGGGGCCCTCCTGGCCTCCTGGTGGTGGCCCTCCTCCGCTCCTTTGGTGTTTCCAGAACCTTCTGTTGCGCTGATTTTTTATATATTTTTCCCGGAATTTTTGGAGCAGTTTTAATGGCCGGAAAACCTGAAATACAAAAACAACAGAAAACAGAAACTGGCAGCTGGGTGCACTGAGTTAGTAGGTTAGTCCAAATTGGTTCAAAAGTGTATGAAAGTTCAAGCAAAACATGGCAAAGTTACACAAAACATGCATGGAACAAGAAGAAATTATAGATACGTTTGGGACGTATCAGGTGACCCTACCCGGGGGTCCTTCCCCCGACAAAGCCCAAAGGGAAAAACAATTACAATGAAGATAAACAAGGGGGGACTTTCCAGCAAGTTCAGAGTAGTCTTATACAAGCCAAAAGCAGAAAAACCACACAGGGTTATGAATCACGCCAATGTCGACTTCCTGGGTATCAAAGGTGGCCCTGTAGGGACTTGTGAAGACCAGCAGACCCCTAGCATAGACATCGGGGTGGACATTATTGATTTTCCCACAAGTTTGTATTTCTTCACAGGCGAAACAAACATATCGGGAGCTCTAGTGAACCTTAGATGCTGACAGTCAATCCTAGAAACAGGCACCCCTCGAGTTGCATGCAGGATGTCACTTAGCCATTGAAGATCAAATAAGGCCGCCTAATCGGATCTACCAATGAACTTGAAACTCCATCAATCTCTATCTTCTTTCCTCCAGCGACAGCGCCAACCAGAATTTGATCGTCCTGAGAACCGATCTCCACACCTGAACAGTCAACATCATATAGTGTTATAAAATACCATAGAGTTCCTGTGTTTACACAAACACCACATAAGTGCAAATGTGTGCTAATGAAGGTCCTGAGATTTTCAGCAACCACACACTCAAAAAATAGGTGGTGGATAGATTCATTTTCACTACAGAAAAAACAGTCTAGGGGTTTAATCACATGCCTTTTCCTAAGATTATCTCTAGTCATCAATTTTGTTGTTTGATAGAAACCACATGAAGACATGTATTTTTGGAGGAACTCTAAGTTTCCACACAATTGGTGGATACTCCTCTAAAGTTAATGACATGGTATAATTAACTGATAGAATATTGGCCTTTATTCTCTAGTTGCGACACCAAATAATCAGCGTCAACAGAGAAAATGAGGTTGTCTGCAATTCCAAGCAGTTGGTACCATTGCCCCATGAGTAGAGTAGAGAAAATTCTCCTAAAAGTCAGCTTCAAATGACTTCCACACCAGGCATCAGCTAAACTAATATTTTTCTCATTACAAATGATATATATGGACCAAAATTGGCAGAAAGGGGGGAGTTACGAAACCATCCCAGAATCTAATTTTAGTCCCAGCACCAACAACCCATCAATATCCAAATTTGAGGGCATGTATAGTAAATTTAGCGCCTTTCCAAAATTTGGATATGTCTTGGTTAGAACTAGGGAGAAAGTGTCCCTTATAAAAACATAAATTATATCTAACGGAGTGATCCCTAAGAATTATTTGTAGTTGCTGACTTGGTGCTCCACACGATTCCAGAAAAATGGAAGTGGTGAGCGGAGCGAAGAGCCTCTGAACAGGCCTGTCGAGGGATTGGTACCCGGGTAGGCTCACCCAAGCGAAAGCAACCTTTCAAGACAAGGATGGACCGATTGGGCTGCAGCTGGGCCGAGCCGGGCAGGCGTACGGCCGATTGCTCCAAGAAAATCAGCCATACCGAATGCCAGCAGTCGGCCCAGGCGCAACCGGTCCACCCTTTCATCACCAAGACAATTATCCGATTGGCCCGCAGCTGGGCCGAGGTGGGCATCAGCACGGCCGATTGCCCAGAGCAATCGACCTTGCCTGGAACCACCAGTCGGCCCAGGCGCAATCGGTACAACCTACTACCCCTGGAGAAGTTGACCCGAGATCAGTCGAGGGTACAAGTACGAGGTCATAAATGCGCAATCCCGAGAGATCGGGGTGGCAGAGAAGCCAAGTCACATCGAAGATCTGGCAGAGATGCGGTGTCGACCTCTCCGCCGATTCCGCGGACAGGACGACAAGACCGCACCTCCTAGCTCCACTGTTCACCATCATGCCCTACGAGTCTATATCATGGGTCGCCGCTCGTCGGGTCCGGATCACCCGGAGAGCAGCAGTCGGTGGGCCCCAGCCGATTAGAGGATGACAGCTGGGCCCAATCGGCAGTGAAGTTACCGATTTACCTCGGGCTCATGCTATAAGAGCCCGGGGTACCCCTCCTGCGTGGGGGACGATCCGCTCATTCGCACCATTACTCAGAACTCACTCAGTTCATTCACTGCTAGTAGTTACTCCTCAGGGAAGCAGGAGAGAGCCTTGCCCACGGCGGCGCTCACCTTCCCCTGAGTAGATAGAGAAGCAGTTATTGTAGATCAGTTCCATTGATATAGAAGAGACAAGCAGGAGTAGGGGTGTTATCTCTCCGGAGAGCCCCGAACCTGGGCACATCGTGGTGTCTATCACCGTGTTTGTGCCCAACCCGATTCCGGCACCATCGACATCTTTCTTCCTTGCGTCTTCCCCTCACTTTAGCCATCCCCATGGCATCTGCCGTCACATATTGACGACAGTTGGCGCCCACCGTGGGGCAGACCGAGGCGTCGGCTGGAGTAAAGATCCGGACGGGATTTTCCTCTGCATCAGGCGGTAGCCACGGCTCTGGCCTGATTCCTAGGAGTGGGGAAATCCATTACGTGGTGGACTACTCGGCACGGTACGGGGCCGAGGCACCCCTGCCGCCTGGTGTGTCGCTGCAGATCAGCAGTCATCGCCTCTTCATCAGCAGCTTCTCCGAGGCATATCCCACGGAGATTCGCGTCTTCTCATGCGTCACGGATCCGCTCTCGACCAGGGGCTGCAGTGCAGCATCTGGCGGAGAGGATGGCCGAGTGCACGCAGCCGTCATGATGGCGGGGGCGTCTTCATCGAGTAATCGTGGTGCAGTGAGTGCGGCTAGGAAAGCCAAGGAGGCAGCGGAGGCTGCAGAGAGAGTCGGCACCAGTGCGTTGCGGGATGTGTTATACACACCCGTGAACAGGAATGGTGACCCCGATCAAGTGCACACCGAGCTGGAGACGGCACGGCTCGCTCTTGCTCGCAGGGCCGAGCAGGTGTTAGCAGAAGAGCGCAGGCTGGGAGCCATCACGAGGGAATACAACGCAGCGCATGCAGGACTACGTCGGCCAATTGAGCCCGCGGTCTTAGAAGATTTGAGAAGCCGAGGGAGAGCAGTCAACTAGCAGCTGTCGGGAGCTGAGCAACCGGAGCGGCCGAGGACGCCGGTGCAGCCGGAGCAGTCGGCGCAATCGGCGTTCATCCAGAGGCCGACATACAGCACTCCAGAAAAAAACCTGAGAGCAGCCGAGCAGATAGCACTCGAGCTAGAAGACCTGGAGGGAGATGAGCGGCGAGAGCAGTCGCGCTGAATGCGTGAACTGCTGGCAGCCGCGAAGGAGCAGAGGCTCGTGGCAATGGAGAATCAAAATGCAGGACCCGGGGCGTCAAGAGGAACTGTGAGGCCGAATCCGGAAGCTAGCCAGCGACCGAATAATGCATCGTGGCAGAACAGACAGCAGCCTGCCCCATCTCGGCATGAGAGCAAGGTCAGGAGCAATCGGCCACCCCCAGCGTCAAGCAAAAGAATTGAAGAGCCAGCTGTTAACAGCATGCGCAATGACATGCCTCAGCAGTCGGCACCAAGACCAGCAATCAGCGCCCGACTGGGCCCTCGCCAAATCGGTCAAAATGATGCCAGGCATCGCATTGAGCTCCTGGAGGAAGAGGCTCAAGAGGATGAAGAAGGAGAGGCTGGCCCGTCGTGTTTCGGTCATCGCATTCAGACCGAAAAGTTTCCCAAAGGCTTCACGCTGCCGAGAGACACCCCCAAGTACAATGGTTCTGTGAAGCCAGAAGATTGGTTGTCCGATTACCTGACCGCAGTCCGAATTGCAGGAGGCAATCGGCGCGTGGCAGTCCGCTACGGACCTTTGATGCTGCAGGGTTCAGCTCGGACATGGTTGAACAGTTTGCCCAAGGATAGTGTGAACTGCTGGGAAGATTTCACAAGTGCATTCATTCACAACTTCACGAGCACGTATGAGCGGCCCAACCTCCCACGGCAGTTGGCTCTTTGTGTGCAAGGCAAGGATGAACCCCTCCGAGATTACCTATCTCGGTGGATCAAGTTGAAGAACTCATGTGAAGGAGTCCATGAGATCAAGGCCATTCAATATTTCACGGATGGATGCCTGGCCGATTCAATGCTGAAACACAAGTTTCTCCACAAAGATTCCACGTCGCTCGCCGAGCTCATGAAGGTGGCCAACTCGTTTGCTGTGTCCGATTCTGCGATGCGCCCTATCCAACTCGGAGTTGGAGGTGTAATCTAGTCACCAGGGGCTCCGCAGTCGGACGTAGGAAACCAAGGCCTCAGTCGGAAGGAAAGAGGAGAGAACAACCGCAACAACAACAACAACCAGCAGAACAATGGCAAGCGCAAGGATGAGCAGCCAGACACTCAGTACGGCAGTCGGCAGGTGGCCGCTGTCCAGAATGAAGAAGATCCAGGGGCTGCAGGAGGCAGTCGAAAGATGAGACCTAATGTGAGGCCCCCGGGGCAGATGAAGCCCAAGTACACATTTGATGATATGCTGGATGCACCGTGCAAATTGCACAGCACTCCTGGCAGGCGTCTGCGCACACAACTCGGCAGTGTGATTTTGTGAGAAGGATTGCAAAGGGAGAAGCTTTACCACCTCCACCCCCACCACCACCCCAGAACAGAGGACCACCTCAGCAGCAGAACCAGTTCCCGCCGCAAGATGCCGCCTACATGATTTTCACCAGTGAATCCACCGACAAGGGCAGTCGGAGAGCCCGAGCTCAAGAAGTCAATGCCACCATGCCGCCGATTCCTCAGTTCATGCATTGGTCCGAGTGTCCTATATCCTGGGACAGAGCAGATCACCCCACCATCTTGCCGAATCCGGGAAATTATCCGCTTGTGGTTGATGCTCTGTTCGCAGGACCAAGATTTTCATGCAAGTTCTCCCGAGTGCTCGTCGATGGAGGAAGCACAATCAACATTCTGTACAGAGACACCTTGATCAAGCTAGGGCTCACCGAGAAGGATCTGGTGCGCAGTCGGATGACTTTCCATGGGATCGTCCCTGGGTTGTCTTGCACCCCCATGGGTCGCATTCGGCAGGACGTCATATTTGGCACAGAGGAGAACTTCAGGAGGGAGCCAATTTGGTTCGAGGTCGCCGACCTCAGCAGTCCTTATCACGCTCTGTTGGGACTGCCCGCATTTTCCAAGTTCATGTTCAATGCACAGCAGACTTACCTCAAGATGAAGATCCCAGGGCCAAACGGCGTCATCACCGTCACCGGGGACTTCAGGAAGTCCCTCGAGTGCAAGTCGGCTGGCGGCAGTTTGGCTGATTCTCAGGTGGTTGAAACAGAGAAGCGTCAGCTCGGCAAGGTGATTGCAATGGCGCTAGCACAGAACAAGAATCCACTCCCAGTCAGCCTAGCAAAGAGAGAAGATGAGAATCGGCTTTTCAGTCGGCCAAGGACAGCAGGAAGATCGCTCTAGATCCCTCTGACGCAACCAAGTTCGTTGTAGTCGGAGCTGGACTTAGCGACAAATAGGATAGCGAGCTCGTCGAGTTCCTCCGTGAGAATCGGGACATCTTCGCATGGTCTCCACAAGACATGCCTGGTGTGCCGAGAGAACTCGCCGAGCACAAGTTACACATTCGGCCAGGCTCGAAGCCGGTCAAGCAACCTCTGAGACGTTTTTCTGAAGATAAGAGAAGGGCAATCGGCGAAGAGATTGCGAAGCTGCGAGCTGCAGGTTTCATCATGGAAGTGTTTTACCCCGAGTGGCTGGCGAATCCAGTCCTCGTCATGAAGAAGAACAAGACCTGGCACATGTGTATCGATTACACTTGCCTGAACAAGGCGTGCCCGAAGGATCCGTTTGCTTTGCCCCGTATCGATAAGTGATTGATTCTACGGCCGGTTGCGAGATTTTGTCTTTTCTGGATGCCACAGCTGGCTATCACCAGATCAAAGTTGCGGTGGAAGATCAAATAAAAACTGCATTTATAACCCCTTTCGGGGCTTATTGTTATATCACCATGCCTTTTGGTTTGAAAAATGGAGGTGCCACTTATCAACGCACAATTCAGAGGTGTACACACTCCCAACTCGGCAGAAACCTCCACGTCTACGTGGACGATTTGGTGGTGAAGTCGGCAAAGGGAGTCACACTCCTAGACGACCTCCGAGAGACGTTTGCAAATTTGAGAACTTATCAGATCAAGCTCAATCCGGAGAAATGTGTTTTTGGAGTCCAAGCCGGCAAGCTCTTGGGTTTTCTCGTTTTCGAGAGAGGAATCGAATGCAATCCCGACAAGATAGCCGCAATCGAGCGAATGGAGCAACCCAAGAACCTGAAGCAAGTACAGAAGTTCACCGGCTGCCTCGCATCACTCAGCCGATTTCTCAGTCGGCTCGGTGAAAAAGCAATCCCGTTGTATCAACTGATGAAGAAGACGGAGAAGTTCACCTGGACACCTCAGGCAAGCGAAGCATTCCGAGAGCTCAAGCGCATGCTCTCCACTGCGCCAATTCTGGCTGCCCCGATTGAGAAGGAGCCAATGATGTTGTACATTGCGGCAACCAATCGGGTGATTAGTGCAGTTATGATGGTGGAGCGGCCCGAGAAGGAAAAGGAACAGCAGATTCAGCGACCTGTGTATTATATCAGTGAAGTGCTCTCGGCATCCAAGAAAAACTACCCTCACTATCAGAAGATGTGCTATGGAGTGTACATGGCGGCCAAGAGGTTGAAGCCATATTTTCAGGCCCACCTGGTCACGGTCGTCAGCTCGGCTCCATTGGCCGACATCATAGGAAGCAGAGATGCAACCGGAAGAGTAGCAAAGTGGGCAATCGAGATCGCCAACCATGGCATGCAGTACGAGCCGAGAACATCAATCAAGTCGCAAGCGTTGGCCGATTTGCTGGTGGACTGGGCTGAAACTCAATATATGCCATCCATCCCAGGGTCGGACTTCTGGCGAATGCATTTCGACGGATCCAAGATGAAGAGCGGCCTAGGGGCTGGGGTAGTGCTTACTTCACCAAGAGGAGATCAACTGCAGTATGTGCTCCAAATTCACTTTGCAGCATCAAATAATGTGGCCGAGTACGAAGCCCTTGTGCATGGTATCAAGCTGGCCAAGGAAATCGGCATTCGGAATATTGAGTGCTTTGGTGACTCCGATTTGGTGGTACAGCAATGCACATGCACCTGGGATGCAAATGATGCAAATATGGCAAGCTATCGTTTCCTAGTGCAGCAGATCAGTGGGTACTTTGAAGGATGTGAGTTCCACCATGTGCCAAGAGCAAACAACGAAGCAGCAGATGCATTGTCCAAGCTCGGCTCAACAAGGCAAGCTATCCCACCAGGCGTATCACTTGAGCACATCAGGAAGCCATCCATCATGCCATCCCCAGAGTCGGAGTCCATTTTCATCTCGGAGACCGACCTTGAAGCGTTGAAGAAGGCAAAAGAAGCTCAACCAGCAAAAATTCCAACTCTGAAGAAGCAGTCAAGTGCCCAAGGTGCTTCAGCAGCAGCAGGGCCGACAGCACCAGGGGCTGCCAATTGCAAACCAGGGGCTGCCGAAGGCAGCAAGATGAGCAAGGCCAAAGGGAAGCAAGCAGAGGCAGCGCCAGATGGCATAGCCTTAGAAGAACCAATGACGTCAGGCATTGCAGATTGCAGTGAAGAAGTTTCAGCTCCAGACGAGCAGTCGCCACCAGGGGCTGCCGAATGCGTGCCAGGCGCCACAATCGGCAGTTCAGAGACAGAAGTTGAGATGACAGAGATTCAAGAGGCCGAGATCCAAGAGGCCAATGGCCAAGAAGACGATATCCAAGAAGAAGTTGCACCCCAGCATGCAGCAGTAATGGCAGTCGTCGGTGCGCCATCATGGGCACAACCGATTAGAGATTTCCTAGCAGACGGAATCCTTCCAGAAGACGAAGCAGAGTCAAGACAAATCAGCCGCCGATCTTGGGCATACACAATAATCAACAACGAGCTAGTGTGCAAAAGTGCAACTGGTGTTTTTCAGAGGTGTGTAGAAGAAGACAGAGGCTTGGAGTTGCTCAGAGATATCCATCAAGGTGAATGCGGTCATCACACATCTGCAAAAGCCATTGCCAGCAAAGCTTTCCGACATGGTTTCTATTGGCCGACTGCGCTTGCAGCGACTGAGAATTTGGTGAAATATTGCAAGGGTTGCCAGCGGTTCAAGGCAAAAAGTCATCAGCAAGCATCAGCATTGAAGACAATCCCAATAGCATGGCCGTTTGCAGTATGGGGGTTACATATGGTTGGTCCATTCAAGAGGGCCCGAAGTGGCATGGCACATCTCCTGGTTGAAGTGGATAAATTTACCAAGTGGATTGAAGCCCGCCCGATCAAGAAGCTGGATGGCCCGACTGCGGTCCGTTTTGTGGCCGACATCGTATGCAGATATGGCGTGCCCAATAGCATCATCACCGACAACGGCACCAATTTCACAAAGGGGGCACTAGCTCGATATGCATCTCAGCAGGGCATTCGGCTGGATCTTGCATCTGTGGCGCATCCCCAGTCGAATGGTCAAGTAGAAAGAGCAAATGGCCTCATCCTCTCGGGTATCACACCCCGATTGGTGGAGCCACTTGAGAGGGCACCCGGAGCATGGATTGAAGAACTCCCAGCAGTACTGTTCAGCTTAAGTACCACACCAAATAGGTCGACTGGATTCACTCCTTTCTTCCTGGTGTATGGATCAGAAGCAATCATCCCATCTGACATCGAGTTTGATTCACCTCGGCATGCCTTGTACACCGAGGAAGAAGCCAAGTTAGCACGAGAAGACGGCGTCGATCTCAAGGAAGAAGCTTGTCTGCTGGCCTTGTCCAGGTCGGCAGTCTACCAGCAGAAGTTGTGGCACTACCACAGCAAGAAGATTTGTCCTCTCGCCTTCCGAGAGGGCGACATGGTGCTACGCCGAATTCAGAAGTCAGACGGGCAGCACAAGCTATCCTCACCCTGGGAAGGACCATTCGTCATCAACCGCGCACTCAAGAACAACTCCTATTATTTGATCGACTGCACCAAGGGCACCCGGCATAAGGACACATCAGGAGTAGAAACGGAGCGGCCATGGAATGCCGAACTTTTATGTCTGTTCTATAGTTGAGCGGCAGAAATTTATGTATGCCATTCGGCAAAACAATCAGTAAAGCTATCATGCCTCTGAAAAAGAGCATTCGATTACCTTTGCGTAATTTCATTCGAAAAACCTAGCCCAAGTCGGCAACGCTTCGTCATACCCGAAACTTGAATAACGCACTCAGGGACTAACCGACCACGAGGTCAGAAAAATAAGCCAATGAGGCACGGGGGCTGCGGGCTGGCATCCAACTCGGCACCTGGCTCAAGCACAAGTCACGAGAGTGGTTGTGGCATTGAGAAGGGGAGAGATTGGGGCAGTCGGCAGTACAAATTCCCGAGAAACAAATCGAAACGCTCTAAAAAGGGCATAGCCGACTAAGTCAGCTACCGATTGTGCCACAGACCGGTGCACCGAGCAGCCGGCAGCGAGCAATCGGCTCCTAACGTTGCAGAATCCTTTGCGTTAAATCTTGTCGTGTAAATTCGAAAAACTTATCGAACCTTGGCTGGAAATCAACCTTTGATCCGATAGCAGACCGCATGTCGGCGGCAACATGGACAAGGCATGACACCCCCCAAGTGCAGTCCGATAAAAGAAACCGATAAAGACGCAAAGTCGATCGCACAAATAAAACTTGCAACGAGCAATCGGATTACATAGAGATAACAGGCCTAAGGCCGAATAAGTTCATTACATCAAAACCACGCCCAGTGGGTGTCGGTGGAATTAAAATCATGTCTCACAAGAAACTAGTCTGAAAGCAAACATAAGATAAGACAGATTAGATGTCGGCGGAAGAGGCAGATGACATCGTCGGCGGCACGGCTCAAGAAGTCGGGGCAGTTGATGGCGCAGAACTCGTAGTCGGAGCAGTCGGGTCGGCTTGTGCAATAGTGGCATCAGGCTCCGACCTCGGAGAAGTATGGGACGAACCGCTGTTAGAAAGCTCTTCGGCCAAGCGGGTTCCCTCCCTCGTCGAGATACGGAGTGTAGTCGTATGGAGAAAACCAGTTCACCATAGTGCTGGCGAGCCGATTCACCTCAGCATAGGTCTTCTCAAGCACGTCGGCTGCGTTCTCTCTGAGGCTGTAAAGCTTGGGAAGCTTCACTTGGGGGTACCAGCTCAGCACAGTCTGAAGAGCAGTTTCCGCACCAGTCCGGCCAGCAGAGTTGAGCAAGACGTCGATCCGATGTGGGATGGCCTTCAGAAGAATCCGAGTCTGCTTGGTGGTAGCATTCGGAGCCTCTCCCTTGTCAGAATCTTCTTCGTCCTGAGTTCCCGGTTTGCGGATCTTGGCAGAGGAGCTGGCAGCATGTTTCATCCTCTGGAGTCCAACCTTGAGCTCAGTCGGCGACCACAACAACTCGGCAATCTTCAGAATGCCAAGTTTGAAAGACAGTGCAATCCCCTTGATGACAGGAACGCGGGCCTTAGTGCCAATCAGATAATCATGCCGATTCCAGACATCATCATCGAGTTGGCAGGTCCCTCCGGCCGCGACGGTCTCCTCTCTGGATTTGACCACTGCTGCATAAGCAGCTGCTTCAGATTCAGGCCAGGCCTCTGCACCACGAAGAGAAGTATGACTAATGACACAGAAATAGGAAGCAATCGGAAAATGTACTCAGATGCAAGAAACACGTACCGCTAAGGACGACGTCCATCTCGGTTATTGTGTCACAGAAACCCTTGGCTCGACGGCGCAGTCGGGTGGTCTCTTCATAATTGTGTTTCTCCAGCTCCTCATATTTGGCAATATGCTCGTCGCGATCTTTCCGGATGGACTCTCGGGCTGCGATGGCATCATCCCTCTCGGTTTGCTTCGTTTCTCGGGCAGCTACAGCCGCATTTCGCTCAGCGTGAAGTTCATCGCCAGATGCAGCCACGGCGGCCAGGTCGTCCGAGTGTTTCGTCTTCAGAACAACCATCTCGGAGCGGACGTTTTGGACGGTTCGAGTCAAATCATTCTCCACCCCCTGCAGTTGCGCCGTCTCTTGCTTGGATGCGGCAAGTGCAGGCCCTTGCTGATTAATCTCAGTGGTCAATTCAGCGATTCGGCCCTGAAGATCATCCAACAGGGGAACAGAAACTAGAGGAAGACATACAGATGTTAATACAAGAGAAATTGTCAGTCGGAGGGAAGATAGAAATAATATAGAAGTAACCTCTCAGCCTATTGATCTCGGCCGATTGATTGTTGACCTCGAGCTGGGCCTGAGCGAGGGTTCGGAGGCTGGCGGCATAGGCGTCGAGGAGCTTCTCGAAGATCTCGTGTTTCTCTTCCATAACAGCTTGAGAAGAAAAGCACGATGAACTTCAGAGATACAGCAGCCAAAAGAAGATCTGAATCGATTGCAAGCAATCGGCCCGAATCTCGGGGACTACACCCAGTGGGTGCGCTTGCGCGCACCCACCGGAAGAAAAGTCTCCCGATTGGAGGAAGCCAGGAGAATAAGCGAAGAGCATGAAAGATCCGAACCGATTGCTAACAATCGACCCGAATCTCGGGGACTACACCCAGTGGGTGCGCTTGCGCGCACCCACCGGAAGAAAAGTCTCCCAATTGAAGGAAGGCAGGAGAAAAAGCAAAGAGCATAAAAGATCCGAACTGATTGCTAACAATCGGCCCGAATCTCGGGGACTACACCCAGTGGGTGCGCTTGCGCGCACCCACCGGAAGAAAAGTCTTCCGATTGAAGGAAAACCATAAAGGAAAGTTGAGGAACTTACCGCATGATTGCGGTCGAGCTGTTGGAGGTCCCGAGCAATGGCGGTGGCAAAGTCGTTCACTCGACTGTAAGCTGTCGTCAAAGGATCTTGAGAGCGGTGTGGAGCATCGGGCTCGGCGCCGACATGGCGGGTGCGAGAATACTCGGCCCGGAATTGGTCCACCGAACGCATCAGGATTTTTGACGCAGAAGAGGTCGGCTGTCGTGGTGAGGCTTGAATTACAGCGGCAGAGGTAATGATGGTAGAAACCGATGGCGCCGACGTCGCCAACAGGCTGGAGGCATTCGATTGTGGCCGCGGCGCAATCGGACGAGCCGAGGTCGAGGTGGTAATCGCAATTGGCGGCGTGGTCGTCATAATCGGTGCGAGAATACTCGACCCGTCGCTTAAGGCTGTTTGCCCTTGGGAGCAGTCGGCACCGCCTTCGCGGCCTTGCTGGAAGCAGCACCAGAGGAGGAGCTGGTGGACGAGGCGCGTTTAGTCGGCACCTTCGGCGGCTTGGTGTGAGGATCTGCATCAGAATTACCAACCTTTGAGACACTATCGTCATCGTTCCATTCGGCCAGAAATTTCTCAAGGGAAGGGTCAGGCATACCCCCTTGAGCCGCAGTTCGGGTGTCGGCGTTCTTGGGGTCGGCGGCCTCGACGTCGGCATCAGCAGCAGGATCTTCGGATTCGGAGGACTCCCCAGAGGATTCACCGTCGTCGGCGTCGTCGTCTTCGGATTTGGAGGGAGGAGCTTCACCATTGTACTCGAAGTCCGCGGGGTCATCTTCCTCGCGGTCAGGGGCATACGTGCCGGCCACTTGGTCGTCTTCCATCAGATCGGATTGAATGAAGTGCTGAACAGGAAGAAGAAAGTTGTCAGAGAAATTGAGTATGAGGCAAAAGCAATCGGAGAAAGGGACTAGTCGGGACATACCACGGGTGATTTCTGTCGGCGGTGAAGGCACTCAAGGCCGAAGCGGAAAGGATCGGGCAAGGCACTGGATGTGATAGCCCTCAGCCTAGTGCAAAGGTCTTCGAGCTTCACTCGCCATGTGCAGAACCGAGTGGGATCTTGGGGGCCCGACATATCACAGATACGGTGCACTCGGCGCTGTAGAGGAAGCACTCGGGCTTGAAGCCAAGCAGCACCAAGATCAGTCGGCAGAAGTCCCTCTTGCTCCAGCTGAGCAACCCGGGCGACTTGAGCATCCACGTCGAGGTCCCCGACACCATACTTCATTGACCACTGATGTTTCTCAGTCGGCCGGGCGAGGGAGAACTCGGGCAGGTTCAGGAGATCGGGGCCTTGATCAGGCGACTTGACGTAGAAGAAGGAGGTCTGCCAATTCTTGCATGACTGGACGATCTCAGGACTTTTGTACCTAGGTTTGCCGGCTGCGACAAGGCAACTGCCGCAGTCGATCATGTCAGTCGGATATGTTGGCTCACCACCTTCCGTGGCAGACGGCACTACAGCTCCCGTCCGAGCATTGTGAGCTCGGAGGTTGAAGAACCGCTTCCAAAGAGCGATGCTTGGGCGGCAGCCGAGATAACCCTCACACAGTGTGACGAAACCGGAGAGGATCATGATGAAGTTCGCCGCGAGGTGATGTGGTTGCAGGCGATGGAAGTTGAGGAAGTCCCGGAAGAAGGTGCTGGCGGGGAGTCCGAATCCACGCTCGAAGTGAGCGAGGAATACGACCCGCTCGCCAGCACGCGCGGTGGGCACGATCTCGGCGCCGGGAACACGCCACTCGACCTCGGCCAGCATCTTGCGGGCGCAAACCAGAGCTTGGATGGCACCGGCGGCAACAGCGGAGCCTTTCCAGCAACCGCGGCTGGCCTGGGAGGTATCTCGCCGGGGCGCCATGGAGCTCGCGGGAGGAAGGAGGAAGAGGAGCGCAAGAGTAGCGGGGAAAGATTACCTCGGTGGCGGTGAAGCACGCGAGTGCGCGGCCGGAGCGGGTCCCGTGCGCGGAGGCGGAGCCGCGAGCGCAATAGAGAGCTTCGAACGGAGCAGCAATGGCATGCGAGAGAGAAAGGCGGAGGAGGAAGAAGGCTATGAGAGAAGGAAAAGGCAAGGGACCTCCCCCGTGGCTTATATGGGCGGCGGGGGAGGGGAGTGGGATCCGTCTGTGGCCGTGTGGCTCGGTGTGGCCTAGCCCACAGGAAGACCAACCGGCAGACCGACGCAGGAAATCCCAGCGTGGGAGCCGAGGCGTGCGACGTGGGGGTCGATGCCTGCGGTTACGTCAAATCGCGCGTGGGTCGTGGGTCCCAGCTCATTGACTATATCCCGGAAGAATCGGAGGTAACCGTTGGAAGGCAATCGACGAGGGATATTATTCTCAAGACGTGAAGACAGAAGTCGGAGATGATTCAAATCAAATCGGACGAAATCTTGGCTAGCCGAGTGTGAGCTCCGAGTCGGTCGACGAACTCGGAATGACGCACTTGAGGAGGCCATAGCATTCGGAAGATATTGGAGAAAGATTGAAAAACTGCAAAGGCCCTGCAGTCAAATGACCATGGGACCTTTACAGCTTTAGGGGCTACTGTCGGGGGATTGGTACCCGGGTAGGCTCACCCAAGCGAAAGCAACCTTTCAAGACAAGGATGGCCGATTGGGCTGCAGCTGGGCCGAGCCGGGCAGGCGTACGGCCGATTGCTCCAAGACAATCAGCCATACCGAATGCCAGCAGTCGGCCCAGGCGTAACCGGTCCACCCTTTCATCACCAAGACAATTATCCGATTGGCCCGCAGCTGGGCCGAGGTGGGCATGCGCAATCGGTACAACCTACTACCCCTGGAGAAGTTGACCCCGAGATCAGTCGAGGGTACAAGTACGAGGTCATAAATGCGCAATCCCGAGATATAGGGGTGGCAGAGAAGCCAAGTCACATTGAAGATCTGGCAGAGATACGGTGTCGACCTCTCCGCCAATTCCGCGGACAGGACGACAAGACCGCATCTCCTAGCTCCACTGTTCACCATCATGCCCTACGAGTCTACAGCATGGGCCGCCGCTCGTCCGGTCCGGATCACCCGGAGAGGAGCAGTCGGTGGGCCCCAGCCGATTAGAGGATGACAGCTGGGCCCAATCGGCAGTGAAGTTACCGATTTACCCCGGGCTCATGCTATAAGAGCCCGGGGTACCCCTCCTGCGTGGGGGACGATCCTCTCATTCGCACCATTACTCACAACTCACTCAGTTCATTCACTGCTAGTACTTACTCCTCAAGGAAGCAGGAGAGAGCCTTGCCCACGGCGGCGCTCACCTTCCCCTGAGTAGATAGAGAAGCAGTTATTGTAGCTCAGTTCCATTGATATAGAAGAGACAAGCAGGAGTAGGGGTGTTATCTCTCCGGAGAGCCCCGAACCTGGGTACATCGTGGTGTCTATCACCGTGTTTGTGCCCAACCCGATTCCGGCACCATCGACATCTTTCTTCCTCGCGTCTTCCCCTCACTTTAGCCATCCCCATGGCACCTGCCTCACATATCGACGACAAGGCCCTTAATCTCCCCTGGAGCCAGATTTTCTGGGGCTTAGAGTAAATTAATCTAAATTTATTAACTTTACTGTCACTAAGGGTAGACGTTTTAGCTTTAATGTCCATCTGATCATATTCCTCTAGAAGAATTTTCATATACCTCTTAAGAGAGGCTTTTTATTGGAGCTCATTTGGTGATTATTCCAAGTATTCTAATTTTCTCCCGCAAAACATCTATAGATGAACATGGATGTGTTATACCATTCCAAATTCTAGTGACTAGGCCTCTAAAGCATTTTCTTAGGAGCCACCACTTCACCATCTTATAACTGCTAGATTTAGGGGAAACGTGTAAGCCAGAGTCCCAAATAAGTGGTGTGTGGTCACTACCAGTACCATATCTAAGTAAAGCTACACAAGAAGCTAATGGATTTTTTTCTAGTTTAGTATCATAAGAAAGCCTATCAATGGTTGACATAATTAGGCCACCCTGATTATTATCCCATGTGTACATTCTACTAGACAACTTGATCTCAAGTAGGCTCCATATTTCTACCAAAGCATTAAAGTTGTCACTCCATCTATGATTAATATTAACAATACTTTTATCTATGGCAAAGCTAATCAAATTAAAATCACCACCTTAAGGGTGGGGTGGAATTATCCACAAATAAAGTGTGCATCTAAGAAATGAAGGCTTCTTTTCCTTCATCATAAGGAGAGGCATACACATTAATGATATTAAAAACCTTGTCGTTTCCTTTAAGGTTCACTTTACAACTAACAAAATGTTCCAAAACATACCAGCAAATTATGTCAAAGATATCATTATCCACACCCATCAAAATACCACCAGCAGTGCCTCTTAATGGGAGATGGTTCCACGAAAAGTTCTTAACACTAACTATTGATCTAACAAAAGAATCAAAGAAGGTTTCCTTCTTTGTTTCTTGAAAACCTAAAACTAAAGGATGAATTTTCTTAAGGGTATCTATAATTAACGTTTTCCTACGAGGGGTAGAAATGCATCTTACATTCCAGAATAAAGCAATTCATAAATCAAAGGCTTTCATAGGGTGCTTGCCCTATCTATGCTTGCAAACCTTGGTCCACAACCCCTCACTAAACTCACTAGGGGGTGAACCACCCTCTAGATCAGCAAAGAAAAAATTACTCCTAGTCTGAATTGATGTCAGGAAACTTGGTTTAGTACCAACAGTACTGTCCAAAAACCCTCACAGCATGAGCCCTTGTGTCCAATTATCCCCCAGCAGGGTCCAAATCATAAGGTAACTCAACATCACACCTACTCTAGATGATATAAAAGTAAAGGAGGATTGTTAAAAAGAGAGAATGAGAGTTGTTTCTTATTTTTATCCTTGGGAATCTCAAGGTTGTTCATGTTCTTGAGCTCCTGTGTTTTTTGCATCACTGGCATAACATTGAAAGCGGGATTTGTCCATCCGTGTGACGGATAGGTACTCTGGGCCCACTCGGTGATATTGCATCATAAAGTTTGCAAACATGTGACTAGGTCACGGAGTTGCAATATCACGGGAACGAGTAAACTTGTTTGTTGAGAACGAGGACGAACTAGGTATATTGGATACCGATGATCAAACCTCGGACAAGCAAAGTACCATGGGACAAAGGGAACAGGCACACGGTTAACGGATCCGACAACGATTGAAGTTCATTCGATGGAAGCGCAGGGGCTATCAAGGATTGTAACCAGGTTCAATTGATTAGTCATTGATCAATGAGAATTTTCTCGATCATGTCTGCTGTTTCCCGGACCGTAGGGTGTTACACTTAAGGGTATTCGACGCAGTAAGGATTGATTCGGGATCACCGGAGAAATTGGAGAGAACACCGGAATTGTTCCGGTGATGACCGGAATTGTTCCGATGAAGGCCGGAAGTTGTTCCGGGTATTTTGAAAGGTTCAAAATATATTTAATAATCTTTAATATATGTTTTATTATTTAATTATCTGAATTAAATATTAAAATGTATTTAAATATAATTAAAAATGAATTAAAAGGCATATGGGCCTCATAGGGCCCATTAGGGGGAGAGGGAGTCCTCCCCCATGGGCCATGGCGCCATGAGGGGGCCCACCCCCTTTATTTGGTGCGCCACCCCCTCCCTTGGGATTAGTCCCACCCCGGAAGTGGAGGCGGGGTGGCACCCCTCCTTGGCCTATATAAGGAGGGGTAGAGGTGCCCTTTTAATCATCAATTTTTTGAGATAAGTTCTCATCTCTCTCTCCCTCCTTTCTCCTTCCTCGAGTGGACTCCCCTTGTTTGGAGTCTACACTTGGTTGGGGATTTCTCCACTATACGAACGCCGCCGTGCTGCTGGAATTGGGATCCGAATCCATCTTCTTTCCGCTGCTCTACTGGTTCGGAGCCCGAAGGGACGTCGGGTATACTGTATGTGTATAATCCCGCGAGGCACTACACTTGTGGTGCTACTTCATCGTCGTGGTCGTATCGTGAGGTCTTCATCAGCAACGTTCCGACGGGGACGTAATCCCGTCATCGGTCCACAAGGATCGGGTGGCTACAGGAGTCATCGTGGATCTGCGCGGCATCGGGGATTGTCGGTACGACTACACCAACCACGTTCATGCGGGAACGTTTCTCGCTTAACGGACTACATACTGGTATGTGATCTATTTCTGTCCGTTACTTGCATCAGCATAGCATAGGTCTTGGGTATGGGTCTCGTAGGTTATGAAAAATTTGTGTTTTCTGCCCCGAACCCCAACAGGAGTTGCACCTCATATTGCTCCTCGTTCTCTTGGTCCTCCTCCTGATGGTGTTCATCCATCTCTTTCACAACAAAGGTGCCATCATCATCTATCAACTCCATTTATCTAAGCATCCTGAAACATTGGGAATCCTCAAAGTTGCCATCCAGGTCCTCACGACCCTCACCATTGTCTTCACAAACATCTACAAGGATATTTCTTTTGAGCAAGGAGGTGAGTGAGGGTACTTCATCACAAGCCTCAGAAACTTGCCACAAGAAACCGATGACATTTTGCGTGGCACCTATGTTTGACACAAACCTAGAGCCTTGATCAGATCTAGTTCTAGAGCTTCTTTGTGATCCACAGTCCTCATTTGCATCTCCACTATCCATCCTAGAGTCCAAAGGCATCCCTTCATTAGAAGGTGGTGGTGGATTATCATTCACACTTGGATCGGTTCAGAAACTAGTTCCACCTTAATCAAGATCTTGTACAACTCTCTTTGAACCCCAAAGAACTTCTCAGTAGGTATCTTGGTTGTGTCTTTGTAGGAAACTTTTAGCCTCACTGTCTCATAAAAGACTGGAAGTTATGCTGCCAGTCAACATCCATCAGGAGACCAAAAGTAGAGGTGGTCTAATCATACACCTGCCACTCACACCACTTGAGTTCAACCTCCCAATCTTGATCCACGCATCTTGGAGCACAACCTCAGTATCTATCTTACCCTTCCAAACCTCCACATTAACAGTAACATTTTCTTTTTTCAAACCAAAGCATGGGTAACCAGCCACTTGCTCCACTGGAATTGCAAGGGGGAATTTCAGAAGGAAGGCTCATTCATCTAAGTCGTTGATGGGCCAGGGCCAATTGGTTTTGTAGAAATCGGAGAATTCTTTTGCGAGCTCCTATTTCTAATGTCTCCAGACTCGACAAACACAATCTGCACATTCTTCATGGATCCTGAGTGACGTGCATGATGTCAGGGACATTAATTTTGTACAAACCAAGACCTGGTGCAGAGCTACCAACAAACTTAGCACAGGAACGAGGCTTCTTCCTCATGGGTCAGCCTTCAACCTTGTGATTCACCATCTTACGGATGAATCATGTCTTCTATTTCTCACAGGCATCCATGTGATGCACAGGCTCACCATAGGTAAAACAATAGACCTTAGCATAGGACATGAGACCAACCCCAATAGTGCTACCTACCTTGGTTGTTACATCTAACTTTTTCATGTTTGCTCTAATCTGCTGTTTACCAGTGTTCTGCCACCCTCCCTCCAAATCACCACGCTGATTTTGTTGTATCACAGAGGGACCTCCGTGAATCTGATTTTGTGTGTGTGTGTGTGGGGGGGGGGGGGGGTTGAACCAAGGTTGTTGCATAACTGCCCACTGTTGTTGTCGGCGGAACTGCTCGCCGAATTTGCCCTGGGTAAGCCCAAGGAGGCGGGGCTTGGCCTTGGAAACCATTGTCGAAGAATTTTGGTGGCGAAGGATCCTATGTTATGTTTCTAGCAGCTCTTGCTCTTTGTTCATTGGTACGAAACTCTATCTTCAAATTAAAATTAAAAATCACTATCATAAAACCGCGTTGGTTGAGTGATTTGTATTGTACTTAGCAAATTAGGAACACAAGGTAACCTAAGCTCACTGTTCGGTTTTAATTGTTACCAAAAAAATACTTGAAAATACAACCGGTTATAGATGAAAAGGAGAAGGCAAGTGCTATGCTTGTCAGATCCTTTTTTGTTTCACAAGGATTGGTCTGTCACAAAACCATGGTCTGCTAAAGAGGTAGAACTTTTTGCGCATATGCTTGGTTTGGATTTATCCAGAATATCCCATTTACTTCAGCACAAGAACAGTCAATTACAAACATTGTAGTTTCTCAGGAGTTAGGAAACTTTTAATCTTTGGAAGGAATCCTTGTTGACTTCAATTGCAAATCATAGTATTTTACAATCTGCATTCAAGAAGATCCTGAAAGATCAACCATCTACGACAAAAGTAATCCTTGACATTGCATAATTTCATCATCAATGCAATTCCAGTTTCAGTTTTATTCAAACCACATAAACATATTTAACAATCTGCATTCAGGAAGACCCTGAAAGATCAATGTTCACCACATAAACATCTCCTAAACAGTTCACCAACATAACCCAAGATGGGGACAATTTCAACAAGACACGACTTCACCACCAACTCCTAACCAGGATGAATACTATCAGTTCGCTGTGACGAGATCCTTGTAGTACCTGATGGCCTCCCTGGTATCTTCAAACTCTGCGGCAACGTCCAAGAATCCCATGACCTTCTGCAGCTCCTGGTCATTGGCGTCGTCGATGAAGGGCGCCACTGGGAGGGCGTTTTCTGGCTGCAGGGAGTACGCGTTTGGGTTGTCGTCGACGATGATGGCGCAGTCCAGAGCCCGGCCAGTGGCCGACAGGTCCTTGACGAGCCTGCCATCGCCGTCGTCTCGGCAGGCGGTGCGGTACAGGCGGTGCGCAACCAACGCGCCCGTGGGGTCGAGGCGGTCGAGCACGAGGGAGGCGTACTGCTCCAGCCCCGCGGTGAAGATGACGACCTCGAAGGCTTCCGCCGCCGTGCGGAGGAAGTCGTCGACGCCCGGGCGCTTGCAGACGTAGAAGGTGATGGCCTGGCCGCAGATGACTGGCCGCACGGTGAAGTCGAAGTTTGCCGGCACCGGGTCAGTCTGGGAGTGGATGAGCGTCTCGTCGAGGTCCAGGAACAGAGTCTTCTTGTCCGGATCCGACGGAGGCGGGAGCGCGGCGGCGTGAACCCTGCCGGGCCTCTGAGCACGGGGAGACAAGAGCGGCGTGGGCGGTTGCGAGCAGGAGCGGAGGCGTTGAAACCCCGCAGCCGCGGCCCTGCGCTTGGACGGGGAGCCGAGGATGGCGAGGCGGGCGAAGAGCTTGAAGAGGCGGCGGCGGCAGAAACGCACGGAGCGGTCGAAGGAGGACGCCACGGAGGCGGGGGCACCCGCGAGGGATTTGAGCGGGGATGCCCTCCGCTTCGTGGCGGACAAGCGGTGACCCCGACGCGAGGCCTGGCGGCGCCTCGACGCCTGGGACGGCGAGGGCTTCGCGGGGCTGCCGGTGACGGGCCTGGCCGCCGGGACCTTGGTGGGCGTCCTCGACACCATCGCGGAATGCCCTGCTGGTGCTTCGCCGCTTGTGGATTTTTTTCAGATTCTCGAGCTCTGGGAGACCAAGAGGACGAGGGGAGAGTGAGGGGAGTGGGATGGGGCGTGAGGTGAATTTGAATTCGAGAGATTCTTTGCAACGGTCGGAAAGGGAGGAGTCGCAAGGAAAATGCGTGTGCGGTTTGAATTGTATCAGAATGGCAACGGTCGATTCACAGCTACAAACCCGTGTTTAAACGGCACCGGCCAGCTGGACTTGCCATGAAAAATGTGTAAAATCATTAAGTATATTTTTGGAAATACCAATCTAATGCTCAAAGCTCGGATGGTAGCAAAATAATTATATCTTCGGCAGTCTTGATACCTCATATCCTTTAATCCCGTGATCCGTTCTTTCCACCCATCGGCCAACAATCAAGGTGCCAAGGTTAGTTCTCTTTGTTCTAGAGCAAGAGGGTGCACGGTCTTCTTAAATGATGGTTTGGCATGATAAGTTTGTGGTTTGCAAGTGCTCGTTGATACTTATCATGTGGTGCGACTACTCTTACGATCATGCTTGACCGCAAAATGGCATAGTCTCATAGTACATATCTACTTGTATATATTGTTATGCATTGTCTCTGTAAGAGGGTATCAACAACCCCATCTTGAGCGACGCATCGGCCAACAACCAGGTACCTGACCACCAGCGATCGAGTCGCCCTATACAACCAAACCCATGCCACAGTGGATCAGAGTTGGTGTGACGGTACGGACGGGTCCTCTCTCAACTACTTCTTTCCCTAGGGCGAGAGGAGGAAGTATGGAGAGGATCAAGGAACGATGACGGCTAGACTTTTCCCTACCTTTGGTTCTCTCTTAGGTACTCCCTCTGTAAGCTAATGTAAGACGTTTTAGCTCACTAAAGTAGTGATCTATAACATCTTATATTAGTTTACGGAAGGAGTAGTTACCAATTCATCTGCAAATGAGATCATGTACTGAATCCTACGATACTAAATTGAGAGTACAGAGTGATCTGGTGCTCAACATCAGGTATTCACAGCATATCCCTTCGTGCACGAGCGCTGGCTATTTTCCTCAAGACCCGCCACCTTTGCCGGATTCATGGTCAAATTAAAGCCATGGAGTCGTTGTTCTAGGAGTACTTTGACAAACTCAATTCATCCTTCGGCGAGTTTTGCATCGAGCTACATTCCAACACGGCGGCAATTGGATCACGGTCCACCAAGATCGATGAACTGGTGAACTGGTAGCCCGATTTGAAGGCGCGTGTCATAGCAACGGTATTTTCTCCAGCTCGAGCGATCAAAGGTACCCGGAGCGGAGGTGACGGTCCAGCCCTATCACAAGCCCACTACTAACGACAACTGGTGGCCACATTAGCGCCAGCTAGAGCACGCTCAAGGCTCCACTCAGGTCAGCCGGCCATGGTGCGTCACCACACATTCAGGGGATGGCATCGGTGTTATCATTAGTGTCGCTCCAGGAAAGTGGCCAATTCTCGCTCAATCGCCCATCTGTACTCAATCCTACTTACTCACGCAAGCAAGATTCTCACGGCAACGGCCAAGCCCACCTCTTTTTTGGTTTTCCTCAATTTTTGGGTGTAAATCACAGACTCTGGAAACTCGGTGTGAACAATATTTTTAGATGTTCAACCTTCATGAAAATTACCGGGTCTTAATATCTTCGCTCGACTTCTCAGGTTCAGCCTTTATCTCGTCTCAATCAATTCAAGAGAAAATTTATGGTTTGGATTGGGGAGTCATTTCCATATCTATTGTGTACCCTTTTCTAACACGGTTAAAATCAAAGGTTGATTCGTTAGTTTATACCATCAAATAAACTTCTTCGGTAGCAGATTATATTGAGAAATTTGAGTTGATTATTGACCATCTAGCCTCCTATTATAACTCAATAGATCCTTACTATTACTTGACTTGTTTTTTTGAGGGGTTGCATGCGGATATCCAAGGGGTGGTGCTCATGCAGCGTCCATCTAACATGGATACAGCTTGCCCTCTGGAGTTGATCCAGGATGAAGTGGTAGACTACGCTCAGATTCTTGGGGCACGCGCTCCATCCACATGTGCCATGGACAAGACTTCTCGCATAGGCGCCAACATACCACTGCCTCTACCACCAACCCATCTTTTGATCCCTATCCTGACACTAGCAATGATAGCAGATCGGCGCGACCTTGAAGGCGCTCATAATGACAGCTCAAAGGTCAAGGCACTATGAGACTACTGTCGCGTCGGTGACCTATGCGTCAAGTCTCGGTAGAGTTGGTTCTGCAATCATGTTTGTCTGGCGTCGGTGTAGCTCCATGTCATCGAGGAGTTTCTCACGTTGTTTGGTAGAGTCACCACCTTCAAGTCGTCGACTCCACCACCACTTTTGGCAGCCTGCTATACATTCATGGTGACCTCTCGACATGCTCTCATGGGCAGCATGTCACCCAAGGAATTCCAGCTTCACCCGTGCGTACAAGGCCATGAGGTCCTCATGCTGGTTGATTCTGGGAGCTTCACTTCATTTGTCAACACATACCTCACGGAATCCCTAGTCATTGTGATCTCATTGATGCATCCCTCTTGAGTCAAGGTGTCTTATGTGGATGAACTTTGATTTTCCAATGAAATTCTAACAAACATCTGGTTCACCCAAGGGCGTGAGTTTTTGATTTGGGAATGGACTAGATGGAAGCACATAGTCCAATGACAATGGATTGGTGTGGGGGAAAGAAACTGATCATCACCACCCAACTGGGTTTTCTCACCTATCCGGCCATGTTGAATGTGCATCCCGTCACTCGATTAACAGTCTACAACTTATCATGTTGCCTCGCCAAGGATCATTCTCACATGTTATTCAACTATGCATGTTTTGTAAATTTGTTTTTTGGACACCAACCAGCCTATTATCGAGGCGCGCTTGTGATACGTCCCAATCGTATCTATAATTTCTGCTTGTTCCATACACTTTTATGTGACATTACTACATGTTTTGCTACACTTTTATATCATTTTACACATATTTGGACTAACCTACTAACTCAGTGCGCCCAGTGTCAGTTCTTGTCTGGTGATGTCTCTACTTGCAGTGGTTTTTCCCCAATATAAAATGCCAGAAAAATTCTGGAAAATCAAAATAAAAATCAGCGTCAAGGAAGCTTCCGGAGCCACGAAGAAGAGTCGGAGGGGGCCACCCCCTCCCAGGCGGCCAGGTGGTGCGGCCCCACCCCTGGTCGCGCCACCAGGGCGCCTGGGAGGTGGGGCCCACTTCCGGTGCCCCCTTCCACCTATTTTTACCCCTCATCGCAGAAAACCTCGAGGAGAAGCCCGCATCGCGAATTACCTCTCTGTTCCGCCGCCGTCGCGCTTCCAAGATCGGGAGCGCTAGAAGACCTCTTCCCGGCACCCTGCCGGAGGGAGGATTGACCCTCAGGGACCTCTCCACCACCATGGACGCCTCCCGGATGTGCCGTGAGTAGTCTACCTTGGACCATGGGTCCATGATCAGTAGCTACATGATGTCTTCTCTCCACCCTTGTTCTTCAATGTTTAGACCTTGTGATATGCCCTACATGATCAAGCCACATATGTAATTTTCCTGCTGTTTCTATGCTGTGTTTGCTGGGATCCGATGGATTATGAGACTATGTTCAGATCGTGATGAGTTATATATTTGGTTTGCCTTTTATATTTTGTTCTTAGTAATTCTTGCATGTTCTCTGTTGCTTTTTATTGCTTTGGCCAAGTAGTAGATAGTAACTCCAAGAGGGAGCGTTATGCATGATTTGGGTTCATGCCCCCTGATGTCTAGCTTGACTGATAGAAGCATGAGACTAGGGGATGTGATGTTGCCACCAGATAAAAATAACGGTGCTTGTAACGCGGTTGAGAGGATTGTTTACCTTACACATAGATTGTTAATGCAATTGTCTATTGCTTTGAGTTTACACTTTGGGTATGGCTCGTAACTTAATACCAACGAGATGTTTTGGATAGATATCTCAAGGTGGATGATTAGTAGTAGATGCAGATGGATTTCGGTCTACTTTTGAGCACTCATAATTTAAAGTAGCGTAGCATAATTAGCATTGCAGTGCGTTTATAATTCTGTCCATTGCCTAGCTGTAATTTGTTCACCCAGCTTAGCTATTTATCGTATTTTGGGAGAGAGACATCACTAGTGAACATCATGGGACCCGGGTCCATATTTCCACAACTGTTTACACCTTCACTTTACTTTACTTTTTTTTACTTTCAGTTGCAATTATCGTTACCACTATCATTATCTCTTGTATTTGATCCTTTGTAAATGGCAAGTCCGGAGGGATTTACAACCCATTTGTACTCGTTGGGAGAAAAGTTACTTATTGTGTGTGCAGGTCCAGGCTAAGCAAGTGATATTGAGTAAACGCCGCCTCACTTGCCGAACCACCTACTTGTCGTTGTTGGAGTCCGCCGGAGATAAACCTTGGTATCTTCACCGAGGGAAATTACCGCTACGCTACATCTCAACCTTCCACTTGGGGTAGCCAACGAGGAGCACTACTTCAGTGCCATCAGCTTGCGACCATCGTATTCCTCTTCTCCTAAGTGCACAACAATTCAGGATTCTACCCTATTGCCACAAACCAGAGCATAAGACTGAGATTTAAAGGAGGGTCCTTGAGCTATAAAAGTCAGACATTATGCAACACAGATTAATCCCCTTACCATCACCAGCACTATTGGTCAAAAAGAAGGATGGCACATGGCACCTCTTCCTAGACTACAAGCACCTAAAAGTCTTGACATCAATCAACAAGTATCTGGTACCCATCATTAAAGAATTGCTACACGAGCTGCATGGAGTAGTGTGCTTCTCCAAACTGGACCCGTGGGCGCGATACCATCAAATTAACACTGCAAAGGTCGAGGGATTGCTACGTCTCAAACGTATCTACTTTTCCAAACACTTTTTCTACTGTTTTGGCCTCATTCTTGCATGATTTGAACTAATTTAAACCGGACTGACGTTGTTTTCAGCAGAGCTGCCTGTATGGTTTTATTATATGCAGGAATATGGATTTTTAGGTGTCTCCAAAAATTCCGGGAAAAATCATAGAAAATCCACGCACCCAAAGGGCCATTGTGCCAGAAGTGGGGCCAGAGGGAAACCAGGGGGCCCACAGGCGCCCTGCTGGCGCGACCCCACCCCTCGCAGCGCCGGGAGGCCGCCTGGGTGGGTCAACCCCCTCTGGTGCCCTACCATGGCCCCTATTTATTCCCGTTGCAAGGAAACCCCAGAACAGAAGATGTTTTCCCAGTTTTCATCACGGAGTCGCCGCCACCCTCTGTTCTTCTTCGGGAGGGCTAATCTGGAGGTTGTTTTGGCCTCCTGTGAGGGGAGATCATCGCCATCGTCATCACCATCACCAATCCATCATCCCTCCATGACTTATCCTTTCATGTGTGAGTAATTCCCTTTTGTAGGCAAAGGGGTGGTAGGGATTAGATGAGTTAGATCGTGTAATAGTTCGTCAGATTGTTGGGGCATGTTGCCTATCATCTACTTTGGTGTTTATCATCTTTGCTACAACTTGTTGCTCTTAATGCTTGTCACTTTGGGCCCGAGTGCCATGTTTTAAGATATGAACCACTTGTGTTTTCATGAGTTTATTTATGTTCTTGATCCTATCTATGAGTTGTATGTACCTATTATGGTCCGGAACCGGCGATCCCAAAGGTCACAACTTGGGACACCAAAGGGGATGGACTATAATTTGAGGATTTCATGTATCCATTGAGTGTTAATGCTTTGTTCGGGTGCTCTTTGACAGGAGCACCTTAATCTCCATAAGTTCCTTTTGGCCCCGTTCGTAGTGGGATGGTAGGACAAAAGATGTTGTGCAAGTTCTTATTGCAAGCACGCACAACTATCTACGAGATACATGCCTAATGTTTGATATTTGCCTAGATGATCCTTTCTTTTCTGTGTGTCTTGCCCCATGTTAGAATTTATTACATGTTCACTCTCATCCAAGCAGCACCCAACCATCCATCTCCCTAGCCTACAATGTTTCGATCCTGCTGGTTACTAGTTGTTTACTTTTGTTGTTTTACTTTCGTTGTTTCCACAATCACTACATATCACCGTTGCTATTAATATTTTGTTGCAAGCAAGTATATTTCAGGTGCGGTTGAATTGAAAACTCAACTGTCAAAGCTTATAAATATTCTTTGGCTCCCCTTTTGTCGAATCAATAAATTGGGTTATCTTACCCGCGAAGAATATCTCGAAGCCCTACAGTTGAGGGTCATCAAGTACTGTTTTCTGGCGCCGTTGCCGGGGAGCATAGCTTTATTTACAAGTCTACTTGAAGTATTCTTCCTGTTGCACTTTATCCACTACGGGTAAGAAAGGAGACCCCAAGGTTCCGATCTTACCATCCACTACAAGAAAAGGTACCGTTCTGAGCACTAGTGCTACGCTTGATTCACCTTTGTTTATAAGTAAGTTTGTTACACCACCACCACCACATGCTACTCCTACTGAGTCTGTTACTATGTCTGATACTTTTGATGATGCTTCTACTACTTTTGAGGAAATTGATTTTCTTGGTCGCTATCTTGGATCTCAAATGGCTAGGGTAGCAACACAGTCCGAGACTGAAACTTCTGCTACCTATTTTCCCACTTGCAAAGCCTTTGGTTACCCAGACTTGGACAAACTCAAGGAGAGACTCCTTGAGGATGATTATATTATTCTTGATGATTTATGCAGGGAACTTACAAAGTGTGCTAACTCTGACCCTGGTGCTATTAAGAAGTTGCTTGAAAATCACTCCATGAATAACAAGATTACTCCTGATCCTGAATGTGCTACATCTCCTATATGCATCACTGATCCTGATTATGATTTCTCTGGTGATCTTTCACTTATATCTACAGCTGAAGTTGACCCCTTTTATGGCAGATAAAATGATGATGCTATAGCACACCTGACCAAACTCAATGAGTTAGGTGGCTTGTTTACTACTGATGAGAGGGTACAAAACTTTATGTGGCTAAGCTTTTTCATTTCTCTTTGAAGGAAGACGCTAAAGCATGGTATAATGCACTACCCTATGGTTCCATTAAGAGTCCTCATGACTTGCTCAATCTTTTGTTGATAAGTATTTTCCTGCTCATATGCAACATGCTGCTTTACAAAGAAATTATAACTTCAAACAGTTGCAGGATGAGCACCTCCCTAAATCTTGGGGGAGGTATTGCAGTTTAATTAAGCCTAGACCTGTTGGGCACGCGGTCCGCTATGCTAGCGCTAAATCAAAATTTTCTACCGCGCACAACCAAGATCACTACTACTGTAGATGAACTACATGATTAGGGTTTACCTATAGATGTGCAGTCATGGCAACGGAAGGAGAGTTGGTGATGCGCGTCGGCTGCTGCTGCTCGAATCCCTCGAACCGATCCCTCATACCGATCCCATGAACGGAGTCCCGCGATCCGATCCCGCGAATAGTTCGTCCAAGCGCCGCAGGTGCAGCGCCTCCAAGGGATGCGCACGTACAAGGAGGAGCATCGGGCGGCAGACTGCTAGGTCCGACGACTCGGCCTGGAGGTGGAGTGGCGGCTAGGGTTTTGGTCTGACCTCTACCCCTTCGGGGTTCACCCTAGCCCTTATATAGGCGCCCGTGGAATGGCCTCAACCCTTGAGGCAATCCGAACCCTCCATCCAGATTCCATTCGGATCACATCCGAATGGGCTCCTTTCCTCTTAAGCGCGCGACCCTATAGGTTCACGTACACATGGACACGTCCCGAATCACATCTGGCTCGATAGTCGGTAGCGGTTCCTAGCAGAACGTGCCGACTCCCATATATGCGTTAAATCATAAGACGAACCATTTCAAAGTGTCATATGCAACATTCCTTTTGCCTCACGATATATGTTGTCAAGCTCAAGGCGAGTACTTGTCGCCCTTGTGATAGCTTGACCTCTCTTCTCGAAACCATGATACAGATTCCTGAACCGGGTTAACACTTAACCCATATCGCATGGCCATGCTTTCTGAATCTTATCACTCGAGAGGGCCCAGAGAATATCTCTCCAAAGTGGAGGGGAAAATCCCATCTTGATCAACCATGTCTCGCGGCATGTATCATGACTCAGCCGTAAGCTACCTTTATAACTACCCAGTTACGGTGTAGCGTTTGATAGTCCCTAAGTGAGTCATTCCTCATCCCGAGAACATGCGAGGACCTCAGGTCTAGGACATGGCATATACATTGTATTGAGACTAACAGATGACAATATCTCGCTGCGTCTCAAAGTGGGTCTCTGTCCAACCCAGTGATCCCATCACTAAGTCCATACTATCGGTAGCATCTCCACGCTCATGACTTGTGAAACATAGTCATCAATCGAATCATATACTAGTCAAGGATATGTGTCCGCATAACCTTATCAACTAGGGACCATTAGAACAATCATCATAGAATATATAGTCTCACAAACAAGTCACATACTTATTGATACATATCAGTGATGATGTTCAAGGACAATACAAATAACTCATGAATACATAAGGAGATAACATCATAACATGATTGCCTCTAGGGCATATCTCCAACAGTATCCCACTTGCACTAGAGTCAATCAGTTAGGCATCTAAGGCCCGTGGCTCTTACGTGCGCCTCATGCTTCGGCATCGGGAGAGGCTTCGTCAAAGGATCAGCAACGTTTGCATTCGTGTGTACTTTGCATACATTTATATTACCATCATCTACGGATTTTCGTATGAGATGATAACACCTTTCTATGTGCTTGGATTTCTGGTGATGCCTTGGCTCCCTGGCCTGTGCGATGACACCACTATTATCACAATAGAGGTCCAACGGGTTTGCCGAGTCTGGAACCACACCAACTAGGGTAATGAAATCCCTTATCCAAACACCTTCCTTTGAAGCTTCAGAAGCTGCAAGGTACTCGGCCTCTGTTGCAGAATCAGCTACCATCTCTTGCTTGGAACTCTTCCAGCTCACTGCACCTCCGTTCAGAATGAACACATAACCAGATTGCGAACGAAAGTCATCCTTGTCGGTTTGGAAACTAGCATTGGTGTAACCCTTTACAACGAGCTCATCCTCACCTCCATAAACTAGGAACATATCCTTAGTCCTTTTCAGGTACTTTAGGATGCTCTTAACTACTGTCCAGTGGCTCTCTCCTGGATTAGACTTGTATCTGCTCGTAGCGCTTAGAGCATAGGAAACATCTAGATGAGTACATACCATAGCATGCATGATAGACCCGATGGCCGAAGCATACAGAATCTTACCCACGCGTCTTTTCTCATCAGGAGCCGATGGACCCTGACTCTTGCTTAGATGAATGCCATGTGACACAGGAAAGAACCCTTTCTTAGCCTCATCCATGTTGAACCTTTTCAACACCTTGTCAATATACGTACACTGGCTTAATCCAATAAGCCTCCTTGATCTATCTCTATAGATCTTGATTCCCAAAATGTAAGCTGCTTCTCCCAAGTCCTTCATTGCAAAACTATTTTTCAATGAGTCCTTGACAACTTCAAGCATTGGAATGTCATTCTCAATCAGTAATATGTCATCCACATATAAGATTAGAAATACGATTGAGCTCCCACTAAACTTCTTGAACACACAAGGTTCCTTTTCGTTCTCGATGAAGCCAAATGATTTGACAACCTCTTTAAAATGAATATTCCAACTTCGAGATGCTTGCTTCAATCCATAAATGGATTTCTGAAGTTTGCATACCTTATTAGCATTCTCTGGATCGACAAAACCCTCGGGTTGTATCATATACACGTCCTCTTCTAGATTTCCATTAAGGAAAGCTGTTTTGACATCTATCTGCCATATCTCATAATCGAAATAGGAAGCTATAGCTAGAATAATCCGAACTGATTTAAGCATCGCTACAGGAGAGAAGGTCTCTTTGTAGTCAATTCCTTGAACTTGTCGAAACCCCTTCGGGACAAGTCGAGCTTTATGGATTTGAACATTTCCATCCATATAAGTTTTCTTCTTAAAGATCCATTTGCACTCAATGGTTCTTGCACCATTTGGCAGATCAACCAAGTTCCAAACTTGATTGTCATCCATGGACTTTAACTCGGATCTTTTGGCCTCAAGCCATAACTCGGAATCTGGAGCCACCATCGCTTCCGCATATGTCAAAGGCTCATCGTTGTCCAACAACAATACATTGCTTGCATTACGTAGCCTTTCTGACTGGCTCTGCCATAATGGCATCACTTGTCGTGTCTTCCCCGAGTGGTTTATCTCGAACCTCTTCGAGTTGCACCGTCCTCCCACTAGCCTTCCTAGTGAGAAACTCTTTCTCAAGGAAGGTACCATGTCGAGCGACAAATACTTTGCCCTCTTGTCGGTTGTAGAAGTAATACCCTAAGGTTTCGCTTGGATATCCCACAAATATGCACTTATCCGATTTGGGTGCGAGCTTGTCCAGTTGAAGTCGCTTGACAAATGCTTCACAACTCCAAATCTTTAGAAAAGACAAACTGTGACACTTCCCAGTCCATATCTCATATGGTGTCTTATCTACGGATTTAGATGGTACTCTGTTTAGTGTGAAAGCTGCAGTTTCTAGAGCATAACCCCAAAATGACAACGGTAGATCTGACTGACTCATCATCAATCGAACCATGTCCAACAAGGTGCGATTCCTCCGTTCTGATACACCATTTCTTTGTGGCTTTCTAGGAGGAGTGAGTTGTGGAACTATTTCACGACTCTTGAGATGATCATCAAACTCTTGACTCAGATATTCACCTCCACGATCTGATCGTAGAAGTTTGATCGTCTTGCCGAGTTGATTCTCTACTTCATTCTGAAACTCCTTGGACTTTTCAAAGGTTTCCGACCTGTGCCTCATCAAGTAGATATATCCATATCTTCTCAAGTCGTCGGTGAAAGTCACGAAGTACTGGTAACCACCTCTAGCAGTCATGCTCATTGGTCCACACACATCAGTATGTATGAGTTCCAACAATTCGGATGCCCTCTTGCAACTCCTTGCAAAAGGTGTCTTGGTCATCTTGCCGAGTAGGCACGATTCGCATGTCTCGAATGATTCAAAATCAAACGAATTTAAAAGCCCATCATCATGGAGCTTCTTCATGCGCTTTTCATTAATATGACCAAGCCGGCAGTGCCAAAAGTAAATTGTATTCAGATCGTTAGGTTTAAGCCTCTTGGCATTTAGATTATAGACAGATTCACCTTCAAGATTCAAAATGAATAACCCATTCACAACGGGCGTCAAGCCATAAAACATCTTATTCAAATATATAGAACAACCATTGTCCTTAATAATGAAGTCATAACCTTGTCTCATCAAACATGAGGCAGAAATAATGTTTCAACTTAACGATGGAACATAATAACAATTATCACGCTCCATTAAAAATCCAGAAGGTAAATTAAGTTGCATGGTGCCGACGGCTAATGCAGCAACTCTTGCTTTAATCCCGACGCGAATGTCAACTTCTCCTCTTGCGACATCTCTACTTATTTTTAGTCCCTGCATCGAGTTGCAAATGTGAACAACCGATCCGGTATCATATACCCAAGAACTATTAGAAATATCCGCAAGATAAATGTCTATAACATATACAACAAGTGTACCTGTAGAAGACGTACTCCCACTTCTCTTGCCCTTGCTGGCGAGCCACTTGTTGCAGTTCCTCTTCCAGTGACCATTCTCCTTGCAATAGAAGAAAATGGTCTCCGCGTCAGGTCCAGGCTTAGGCGTCGGGGATGGAGTCGGGATCACATCCTTGTCCTTTCCCTTTGCGTTAGCCTTCTTCTTGGTCCATGACTTCTTGAACTTGGCCGTGTTCTGCACCATCAACACTTGATGTGTGCCCTTCTTAATGTCCTACTCTGCTATCTTAAGCATCCCATGCAATTCAGTGGGCTTCTTTTCCATGCCATTCATATGAAAGTTCGTAATGAACGAGTTATAGCTTGGCGGAAGAGAACCCAGAATTGTATATGTAGATGACTCAGGAGTCAACGGATGCCCAAGATGATCCAAAGCTTGCATGTATCACATCATTTTGATGACATGCAGGCTCAGTGGATCACCCTCTTTCAGCTTGCAATCCATCAGGGATCACCAGACTGTCGGGACCCGGGGTTAGCGTATGCAAGTACAGCTAAGACATAGTCATATGGAGAGCCGAGAACCTTACCCACTTGTCTAAGCAGACAAGGCCAAGCAGAGAACGTTCTCGGAAAGCATCGTACGTGAGGGGCATCCAATCCAGGCCGGATGATCAACTGAGATGGGTCCTCATCGTCCGCACACAAGTCTAATGATATGGGTGGTGAACTCCCATATTCTAAGACAAGTCGCCTCAACCATACTACCGACTATCTCAAAACTCTTACATAGACTTACTCCAGCCCGATCACTTAGTCGGGGTCTAGGGCGGGCTCGATCATACCACAAAGTGTGCACGAGACGGAGTCTCGAGCAATCGCATCGCGATGCCCCAAGCTGCGCACATCTAAGGGCCACTTGGTGTATGAAAGACCGCCAGCCAGAACACAACTAAGGTCTCGAAAACCCATACAAAGACATGCATGTTATAAACATACACGCAGCACATATGCCTTGTATGAACAGCAGGTACCATTGCAATTCTCTACAAAGTGTACAATTTTATTGATAACTCTTATAGAGTGCAAACATAGATCACAAACATGTGATCCAACATTACAACACAAACGGAAGCAAAATATGTCTGAGTATAGACAAGTTTAACAAATGGCTTAAGAAGCCTTATTTAAACACAAGCCCTCCACGAGGGAACCAGTCGTCTGACTGGGACTAGACTAGTTGGTCTTCAGTTGTCCAGCTCGATGAAGAAGCCACCTTCGGGGTCAGTGGCATCATCTAAAACATAGATTAAGCAAACGTGAGTACAAAATCGTACTCAGCAAGACTTACATAGGAGCTATACTACTCATGCACATGTATCAAGGTAAAGGGAGGTGGGGTTCACTTGCAGAAGTGCCAGCTTTGACTTGGCTAATCCTGAACTACGAGTACCAGACTTTGAGGTAAGAAGCGTACACGAGTCCACTACATTCTCCAACCAATACACCACTATGGTGCCTTCCTCGACTTCCCCACGAGGAAGCACGCCATAGCACTCACACTTATCTTGGTGTGTTTTAGAAGTATCTGGTTCAAGTTATCTAATAATCAAGATAAGCTTTCCAAGCAGTCCATAACCGCGGACGCGGCTATTCGAATAGTTTTGTTAACCCTGCAGGGGTGTACCGCTACACACACATGATCATCATTTACCGCCTTTGTACTCGACACCGTTCAAGAAGTGTCGGCGAGGATGCTCACCAGAACTGTTACCTCATAGCCGATCTAGTCCGAGAAAGCCGCCTACTTGGGTTGGTTACCACAATCGTGAACCCGGCCGGTTTACCGAAGTGGACCCAAGTGATGTGTGCGTGGTGCATAAGCCGGTCTCGGATGAGCCGTTCTCTCACTTAGCAGCCAGGCCACAGACCTACCAGAACTCCGAACTATTGCGACGTCTGGACATCGAAAGGGATGAGTTAGTAAGTTGAGAGGGGTCAGTGAGCCCAATGTGTGGTTGTACTCTTCATCTTGGATCACCACACAAGAACTCGTACTAGGGCGGTGTTCAACGAGACAACCCACCGTGTACTCCTACACAGCCTCTCATCGTTCACCTTGTATTAGGGTCGATTCACCAACACTTTTCTACCAACATCAACATGATCACTACCATCCCGACTCACATCAAAGTAACAACATGGTATCATACTAAGCATGCAATAAGCGATAAACACTTGCAGGGGCCACATGATATCAAACAACTCCTACATTTGCTAGGATTGTGGTTTGCTTACTACTGTGACAAAATGATAGGTCATGCAAAGGAATGGGTTCATCTATGCAGTAGAAACGAATCATGGTGATCATCCTAAACAATGCATAACCGAGACATGAGAGGGAAGTGGGATTTTATCGACATGATCAATGGGGGTTTGCTTGCCTTGCTGACGAGGTTCGGGTTCTGGGTCTTCAACGAAGGGGGCAGCCTCCTGCTCCGGTTCCACCTCTACTCGACAAACAACAAGCAAAGTAGCAAAGTAAATACAATGCACAAACACATGATGGAAGTTTGAATCTTTATGTATATGCTTTGATGTGTAAGGCAATTCCATTTAAATGGAGTATATTGCAAATTGAATTGCAAATTCAAACTCCACATTTGAATTCAAATTAACCAAGTTGCATGTGACATTGTTTGATCATTTTGAATCATCTTCAAATGTGTATGATATGCCTCTGATGTGTGGTTGAATTGTAGCATAATTCCATGGTCCAAGTTGCAAAATCATTTGAATTGAATTTGAATTAATTCCAAATAATTCAAATGACATATGCTACTGGTCCCATTTTAAAATCAACTCCAACATAGTTGAAAGTTGCATATTTGGAAAGATAATTTTCTCCTGATCATTTTTCATATATTATTTGTCCAATTTGGAGTTAATATGAATTTTCTATGAATTTCCAAAGTTTGGGGTATTTTCTGGAATTTCTGGAATTACTTTAATTCTTTTTATACTCGAAATTCATTTACTGCGTCAGCACTGCGCCAGCATGGCGTCAGCAGGGGCTTTTACCCCGGTCAAACTGACCAGTGGGCCAGGGCTGTCAGCCTCACATCTAATTTCCCTGTTAGATTAATCTAACAGAGAGGATTAGAGGGGGCTGGGCCCACCTGTAAGTGACCCAGGGGGTGGATTAGGTGCTAATCACCCCGACCACGTCAGACTTGCCGGCGGCTAGTCGCCAGCGACCATCCGACGCGGCGGCGACGCACGGGACGGCGGCTCCGGCCACCATTTGGTGCGCTGAGACCACCAAATGGAAGCCCGAGCTCGTCCGCATCACCCAGAGCACAGCAGCGCCACCGGGGGGCACCGGAGTGATGCCGGCGACGAGCACTAGCGGCGGACGTGGCTCGGTGACGACGAAGACGACGCTGCGGTGGGTTTTCGTGGGCATGCGATGGCTCGGACGAATCCTTGGAGCACCAGGAGCACGGTGGTCGTCTTGGATGGGTCGAAGGGGCACGGGAACTTCCTCGCCGTCGACCATGGCGGCGACGAGCTCCTGCGTTCATGGCGGATCCAGCTAGGGAGGAGGAGGGAGACGAAGGAATGGCTCGGGTGAACCGTGAGCTCACCGTGAGTTCAACGGAGGTGGTGGCGCGGTCGGGGACGCCCCGTGGTTGCCGGAATCAAAGAAATCGCGCGGCGGCTCCGGTGAGGTCTCGGTGAAGCTTGCGTTGGCCTCGAGCTCGATTAGTCCTCCAGCTTCTCCAGATCGAGGAAGTCGACGAAGGCGCGCACGATGGACATGGTCTCCAGGCTTCTCTCCGGCGTTGGCTGCGGATTCCGTCGACGGTGAACGGCGGAGGCTCTCGGGGAAGAAGGGGAAAACGAGGAGAAGGCGCGAGACGAAGCGGCGATGGGGGGGGAAGTGGTTCACGGTGCCACGACGTCTCTCTGGCGCAAGGAGAAGGCACGGGAGGGCCTCCAGGCAGGCAAGCAGGTGGCGCCGGCGTCGGCATGCGCTCCAGCGAGCTGCTTGCCGCGCCGGGGAAGAAGACAAACGGGGGGGGGGGGGGGGGGCAGCGGGCTGGGCTGGCTTGCCGGGCCGCGGGCGATGAGTTGGGCCGAATGGCCAGGTAAGTCCTTTTCCCTTTTTCTTTTCTGTTTTCTTTCTGTCATTTGTTCTGATTAGCTAAATAAAATAGCTAAACATTTTTTTTAAATGCTGAAATTTTTTATGTGGCTTCATAATAATATAGACTAGCCACTTATAAAGTTTCAACATTTTTAAAATTCAAATAATTTGAATCTTAACTCAAATAGGGTTATTTGATTAATTCCAAGGCACTGTTTGAATATTTGAAAAATCTATGAGCATGGGATGGGTCCCACATCACTTGATATGTGATCACACTCATTTATAAGACTTTTCAAAAATCTAACATGAATTTTTGGAAAAGATTTTTATCATGCCTTTTGAATTAATTCATCTGGGGGGGTTTCCTTCTCCCATTTTGATTTTGAAGTTGATTTCAAAGATTCCTTTTGAAATTTTTGACATGATGCAAGGTTACTTTGATCCTAGCACATTACCTAACAGAGGGTTCTGACACAGACGTTGAACCTTTCGGTCCTAGCCTGAACCTGAAACATGCCCTTAAGACTCTCGATCATATCAAAATCCCTAATGTCTTCGAACTGCTGTTGCAGCTCGGGCTCGATAGAAGCCAGCATGAGGCAGCTGATCTCAGTAGACTCATCCTTGAGTTTCTGATAGGCATTCTTAGCAGCAACGGTGGCATTATCAGACGGTTCCTCTTGAAGCGGTTCCTCTAGAACATTTTCCTTTTTATCATGCTTGAGAAAAATTCTCAGATATCTATACCGGGTGGTAAAGTTTGTTCCATTCAGTTTATCTTTCTCAAGGATGGATTTAAACGCAAATTGGTAACTGGAGCAGGTGGTGCCATTCATCTACAACATAAAATTAAAAAATACTAAGACATGTATTCATGAAGAGCAATTCATATTAAACGCTTTCATAAAATTACTCCCACTAAGTTCAACATCCCTCTAGTTGACACTAAGTGATTTAGGATCCGATGGGGCGAATTGACTAGTGAGCTTTTGCATCACTGCTAGCCGACTCGATCTACCGGTAAGCATCTCCTTGCTAATCGCATCAACCATACGACTCATTTTTGTTGATGTGCATCACATACACACCAACACCTATGCCCCGAAGCCCAAAACTGTTTTGATAGCCTCGACAAGTTAACCAAGTGCTATGCATGTAAGTGTCCGACACAAACCCATCACGCCAAGGAGATCTAGCATCACCCTAATTTTATAGGCCTACTACTAAACATACATGACATGTGATGTGCAGAAATTGGGGAGGAAAATTTTACTTGACATTCTTTGAGGGATCATCCTACTTAAAAACATCTACCATGTCAAAGAAGGATGCATAAAAGGATAAACTTTCACATGCAGTTTACACAAGTGATATGGTATAGCCCCTTTATCATAGCGCATGGTGATCTCCATCTCCATGTGCGCGAACCTCCCATGGCGATCTCCATCTCCATGTACGGTGGTCCTCGTGGTGATCTCCATCGCCACGCCATGGTGTCAAACGCCAAGTGTTACATAAGTTACTATGCTATTACAAACTAATAGCTATGAAAGTAAATTACATTACATGGCTCCACAAGTTTACACGCAGGTCATTAATACAATAATGAGACAACCATATGGCTCCAGCCGGTTGTCAAAACCATGACACGCAGGCCATGAATAATAACATACACAATGGGCTATACCAAATCAAAATCATACCCTGCAAAACCAAGTTAGACGTTCTACCGCCGTCTAAACCTATTTTGCATATCTTTTCATTTTGCATCGTTTGGTAGGTCACGGAGCTCAATCGGAGTTCATATGACCAAGATATGGCCTCTGAACCGAACCTTCTCACAGATTTCTGGACAACGCAGATCATATATACGCCGTGTCCTGATCCGTGTCCCAAATCAATCACCTAGTGATATCCGCGTGCCATAGTAGGATTTACGGCTCACTGTCTATCCCAATGGCGGATAACCGACCTCTAGGGATAAGTTGTGGCACAACCTAAGTAGCTCGCGCCTCGGGAAAGATCATGAAATCAAGAACCTCAAACATGTAAAACCAATCTGATCTACCATCACATGATCCGATCTACATATCTCCATATGAAATTCTATCATGAATTCATCACCACACAGCAGAGGCTCTGATACTACTGTTTGGGCACGTGGTCCGCTATGCTAGCGCTAAATCAAAATTTTCTATCGCGCACAACCAAGATCACTGCTACTGGAGATGAACTACATGATTAGGGTTTACCACTAGACGTGAAGTCACGACAGCGGAAGGAGAGTTGGTGATGCGCGTCGGCGGCTGCTGCTCGAATCCCTCGAACCGATCCCTCGTACCGATCCCACGAACGGAGTCCCGCGATCCGATCCCGCAAACAATTCGTCCAAGCGCCGCAGGTGTAGCGTCTCCAAGGGATGCGCACGTACAAGGAGGAGCGTCGGGCGGCGGACTGCTAGGTCCGACGACTCGGCCTGGAGGTGGAGTGGCGGCTAGGGTTTTGGTCTGACCTCTACCCCTTCGGGGTTCACCCTAGCCCTTATATAGGCGCCCGTGGAATGGCCTCAACCCTTGAGGTAATCCGGACCCTCCATCCAGATTCCATTCGGATCACATCCGAATGGGCTCCTTTCCTCTTAAGGCACCGCCCCCTGTAATTGACGGGGATGTACCCCGGCAAATCCCATGGTAAGGGACCCTGGGTTAGTCATGAGAGGGGGCTCGTCGGCTAACAATTTGTAACAATTTGTATTACAAAAGTAAAAATTATTTGTTGGACGATAGCTCGTCAGCTAATAGGAGGATACGTTCCTGCTCGATGTTATTGATTGGAGATGGCGATTACAGGGGAGCCAAGGCTAGGGTTACAGATTGGGTATTGCTTGATCTCGGACAGCGGACAAGCGACACATGGGGCACGATTTACCCAGGTTCAGGCCCCCAGAGAGAAAACCCTACATGCTGCTTGTCTGATCTTGTATTGATGATGATGTACAGAGGTGCCGTGAGGGCTTTGGTGGAGAGATATCTGTCTAGTCCTATGCGTGGGGGTTGAGAGCTTATGTCTTGAGTTGTCTAGAGAGGTGCCCCTACCTCGCTTTATATAGATAGCCAGGTAGGGTTTACAAGAGTCCTAGTCGACTACAAGTAGGAGTCCTTGTCTTGCGCCTCAAGTCTTCGGCTTCACGTCTTATTCCATCATGTCGGTGTCCACGAGTGGGCCCCTGGCGGGCCCCCAGCCATGACACGCACCAGGTACCCTCACGTAGAGGAGTCGTGGGGTCACCCCCTCGTCACGCGCGACCCTATAGGTTCACGTACACATGGACACGTCCTGAATCACATCCGGTTCGATAGTCGGTAGCTGTTCCTAGCAGAACGTGCTGACTCCCATATATGCATAAAGTCATAAGACGAACCATTACAAAGTGTCATATGCAACATTACTTTTGCCTCACGATATATGTTGTCAAGCTCAAGGCGAGTACTTGTCACCCTTGTGATAGCTTGACCTCTCTTCCAGAAACCGTGATACAGATTCCTGAACCGGATTAACATCATAACATGATTGCCTCTAGGCCATATCTCCAACAAGACTGGGACATGGAGTCCCTAAGAATGAATTACTTGACATATTTTATGCTAGTCTAACCGATGAATCCAGATCCTATCTGGATAGTTGTGTTGGTTGTGTTTTCAGGGAAAGAACACTGACGATGTTGAAGTACTAATGGGCAAGCTTGCCAAGAACCACGAAGATTGGTCTGTCCCTGAACCATCTCCACCACCAAAGAAGAGGGTCATGCTTGTCCTAAGCCCCGAAGATATGCAAGAAGCAAAGAAGTCCATAAAAGAAAAAGGAATTAAAGCTGAAGACGTGAAGAATCTACCTCCTATTGAGAAGTTGTGTGAGCTTGCTACACATCCTCCCTTGGTAGAGGTACACTCTCTTTTAGATTTCAATGCAAGTGACATCCCTAAAGGTAAGCATCCTGATCAATGTTTAGATGAGCTTGATGATTTTATTATGAAGCAAAATCACTTTAGTGCGAGGATTCAAAGTCAGTTGCATGATAATACTCTTTCTATTAAAATCTTGCTTGATTTTGTAGGTAGAATAGTTAATGATGTTAAATGTATCGTTAAGCATTTTCATATGGTTCAAACTCAGCTTGAACAAATTTCTGATGTGCAAAAAGATTTGCTTGCTAACAATGCAAAAAAAGACAATTTACAGGCTTATGGTATAAAGACTCGGGGTGGAACACACACCCAAGACCCTCTCTATCCAGAGGGGCATACAAAGAGGATCAAGCAAGATTCTCAAATGCAGGAAGAAGAATTTGTAAGCTCTAAGAAAAATAATAAGAAGAAGAAGAAACACAAGGAAGCTGACAATTCAAATGAGCCCATAGTTGAAGGAGAGCCTGTTGCTGATCCAAATAGTATATCTACCTCCGATGCTGAGACTGAAGACAGTGCTGAGCCCAAAAATGATAAGGAGAAGAATGAACCTCTCGAGGTGTGAGAAGAAGAAGCGCCCGATAAATGTAAGAAATACACTCGAGAAGATTTCATCGCAAGAAGACACGGGAAGGAAAGAGAACCATGGGTACATAAACACATGCCCTTTCCAGGTAAGTCTCTCAGAACCAAAGAAGAAGAGAACTATAATACATTTTTTGAATGGATGAAACCTCTTTTTCTTCAAATTCCTTTGAGTGATGCTCTTAAGTTACCTCCTTATTCAAAATATATGAAAGATATTGTTACTAATAAAAGAAAAGTCTCTAATGAGGCAATATCTACTATGCTTGCTAACTACTCTTTCAGTGGCAAGATTCCTGAGAAGCTTGGTGATCCAGGTATACCCACCATTCCTTGCTCCATAAAGAATAATTATGTCAAAACTGCTTTATGTGATCTTGGAGCAGGAGTGAGTGTCATGCCTTTTTCTGTTTATAAGAGGCTATGTTTAGATAAACTAATCTCTACAGATATCTCTCTTCAGATGGTTGAAAAATCAACAGCTGTCCCGATTGGTATTTCTAAGGATGTTCCTGTTAAAGTTGCTAATTGCTTATGTTGGGCATGTGTCCTAGAGGCAAATAAAATATGTTTTATTGGCATATTCCATTAGTTCGTAATAAGTTTTATACTGTGCTATAACTGTATTAAGTGGAAACATTAATACACGTGTGGTATAAAACAACCAGATCCTAGTTAACTCTAGTATACTAGTCCATTGGGCAATTGATGATCAAGGTTTCCTGATCATGAGCAATTAAGCTGTTGACAATGGAGTCGTATCGTTGGGAGAATGATATAATGGACACACACCCACCAGAAGTGTTGCAATGTGATCGAGTCACATAAGTTCAACATTGCGATAACTACAACGTAGTGACCAGATCATTTGACCGTAATGATCATACGTAATTACTATCTATGAGGATGCTTTGATTTGTAACCCACTACCTGACTGAAATATGCTGGCCATAAAGGTGCACTTTGGGTATTCCGAATAGATACGTTAATGAGTATGCAAATACATCAAAGCGGGATTTGTCTATCCAAGTGACGGATAGGTACTATGGGCCCACTCGGTGATATTACATCATAAAGATTGCAATCATGTGACTAGGTCACGAGGGTTGTAATATCACGGGAACGAGTAAACATGTTTGTCGGTAACAAGGATGAACTAGGTATATTGGATACCAACGATCAAACCTTGGACAAGAAAAGTACCGTAGGACAAAGGGATAATGCTCAACGCTAAACGGATCCAACAACGATGAAGTTTCATTCGATGGAATCGCAGGGGTCATCTAGGATTGTAACCAGGTCTGATCGATGGTCATTGATCAAGAGAGTGTCTTGATCATGTCTGCTATTTCCCGGACCATAGGGTGTCACACTTAAGTGTATTCGACGCATTAAGGATAGGTTCGGGATCACCGGATAAAGAAGAGAGAACACTGGAATTATTTCCGGTGGAGGCCAGAAATTGTTCTGGGAATTTTGAAAGGTTCAAAGTGTTATTTAATAATGTTTAAATATGTTTTATTATTTAATTCTCTGAATTAAATATTAATTTATAATTAAATATAATTAAAATAGAAGAAAAAGGCATATGGGCCTAAAGAGGCCCATTAGGGGAAGAGTCTTCCCCCATGGGCCATGGCGCCATGAAGGGGCCCATGCCACTCCTAGGGGCACATTTACACCCCTCCCCTTTGGTTTAGTACCACATGGGAAGTTGAGGGAGATGTGCCCCCTCCTTAGCCTATATAAGGAGGGGTAGGGTGCCCTTTTTCCTTCATCCAATTTGAGACAAGTTTCTCATCTCTCTTCCTCCTCTCTCCCTCCTATGAGCGGACTCCCCTTGTTTGGAATGCATTGGGTTGGGGATTTCTCCACCATACGCACGCCATCGTGCTGCTGGAATCGGGATCCGAATCCATCTTCTTTCCGCTGCTCTTCTGGTTCGGAGCCCGGAGGGACGTCCGGTACACCGTATGTGTGTAATCCCGCGAGGCGCTACACTTGTGGCGTTACTTCATCGGCGTGGCCGTATTGCGGCGTCTTCACTGACAACGTTCCGACGGGGACGCAATCCCGTTGTCAGAACCCTCTGTTAGGTAATGTGCTAGGATCAAAGTCACTTGCATCATGTTAAAATTTCAAGAGAAATCTTTGAAATCAAATTCAAAAGCAAAATGGGAGAAGGAACCCCCCCAGATGAATTAATTCAAAAGGACAGATAAAAATCTTCTCCAAAAATTCATGTTAGATTTTTGAAAAGTCTTATAAATGAGTGTGATCACATATCAAGTGATGTGGGACCCATCCCATGCTCATGGATTTTTCAAATATTCAAACAGTGCCTTGGATTTAATCAAAAACCCCTAATTGAGTTAAGATTCAAATTATTTGAATTTTAAAAATGTTGAAACTTTATAAGTGGCTAGTCTATATTATTATGAGGCCATATAAAAATTTTCAGCATTTAATAAAATGCCTAGCTATTTATTTTAGCACAGCAAAACAAATGTCAGAAAAGAAAAACAGAAAAGGAAGCAGAAAAACTTACCAGACGCCCAGGCGAAGCCGGCCCATCCAGCCCACCCGGCCCAGAGGGGCAGCAGGGTCTTCTTCCCCGCCCCGCGCCTCCAAGCTGCTCGGTGGAATGCCACCGAGCCAGCCGTGGACGCCACGTCGCCGCCGAGCGCCTTCCAGGCCTCCCCGTGCCCCCTTCTCGCGCCTGGAGACGTCTCTCTCCCGTCCCGATCCATTCCCCCCTCCATAGCTTCCTCCTCCTCCTCCCGTGCTCGATTTCGTCGCCGCCCGAGACCCCGCCGGAGCCCCGACGAGAAGAACGCGTGGACAACGCCGTCGACCAGCCGCGCCACCTTGTCCATCTGCTTCGCCGTCGTCCTCTACGCCAAGGAGTGCAGCCAATCGAGAAGAAGAGCCCCTGGACGTGACGCTAGCTTCATCTTCCCCAACTCCGGCCGCCGCGAATCGTCCTCAAATTCCGGCCAGCTCCGAGCTTCCCCGAGCCCGCTAGCCATCCCGTCGCATTCGTGGTGAGCTTCTCACCATTTCCCCTAACCTAGCGCCCTCCCTATCGTTCTCTATCCACGGCCGCCATGAACGCCGAAGCTTGCCGCCGCCACAGTTGAAGCCGAGGTCGCCGTCGTGCCCTTTCGGCTCAACTAGCACGCACAGCAGCCTCCTGTTGTTCTCAGCTCTCGTTTGCAACACGCCACGGTATAAATGTCAGAACCCCAACTAGGGTAAGTGCTAGGTTTGTTTGATCCCTTTGCATCATGCAAAAATTCCAAAAAGAAATTCAAAAATGGGGAAAAGAAAAGCCCTGAGAATTTAATTCAAATGGCCAGATAAAAATCTTTTTCCAAAAATCATTTGGATGTTTGGAAAATTCCTAGAATTGTTGCTGATCATTGCAAAAGTGGTTTGGGGATTTTCCCATGCCCATGGAATATTCAAAAATTCAAAAGGTGCATTGGAAATTAAATTAAACTCCAATTTGAATTTAAATTCAAATTGTTTGATTTTCAAAGTCACCAAAACTTATGAGTGGCTAACTATTTATGTTATAAGCCCTCATAAAAGTTTTCATGATTTTATAAAATGCCTTGATATTTTATTTGGGGAAAAACAAATAACAGAAAAAGAAATAACAGAAGAATTAGAAAAGAGGAAAACCCAGGCTTCTGGCCCAACTGAAGCCCCCACAGCCCAGGCCCATCCCTCCTCTTGTCGCCTTCCTCCCCGCCGAGACAAGCAGCACGGTGGCGTGCATGCCGTGGCCGCCGACGCCGGTAGGGCCACGCAGCTGCTCCCCTGGTCGTCTCCTCGCGCCTGGAGAACCCCCTCGAAGCTCCGCGCCAGTTCCCCCTCTCTCTGGACCTCCTCCCCCTCTCCTCTTCACGAATCCAGCGCCGCCCGAAGCTCACGCCGGAGCACGCCGCCGCACCAGCGTGGCCAACGGCGAAGAGGAGCCGCCCTGACTTGTCCAGAAGCCCCAGCATCGCCGTCTTCGTCTTCCCGCGGATCCAATCGAGCCTCAGAGCCCTGGAGCAGACGCCGTCCTCGATTCCTCACCGCCGGCCGCCATTTATTCCGGCGAGGAATTCCTCCACGCCAGCCTCTCCCCGGCCACGCCGAGCTCCGCTTCGTGCTCAGGGTGAGCCTCCACTTCCTCCCAGCCTCTCCGTGCACCTCCCCGTGACCCCGTCGTCCTTTTCCACCGAAACCGAGCCCAGCCGCCGCACGGGTTGACGCCGACGTGCTCTCCGGCCATCCCTTGCCCCCCCTATGTGCACGGCTTGACGCGGACGTGCACGAGATGCACTCCCGTGGTCTTCCCGTGCCAAATGGTGGCCGGGAGCTCAAATCCGGCGAGCCACCGCCGTCTGTTGAGGCCACCGGCGACTAGCCGGAGAGCTTACCCTAACCCCACCACTAATGACCCCCCCCCCCTAAGCTAACCCTACACCCACTGACAGTGGGACCCACATCCCTTAAACCTCTGTTTAATTTAACTAAAACGGGGTTAACCCCCACTGAGACTGACATGGGGGCCCCAGCAGTCAGAACCCCCCTGATGTCAGCATTGCATCATGCTGATGCAATAAAAGAATTTCCAGAAATTAAATGATTTAAATAAATTACAGAAATTCCAAAAAAATAGCCAAACTTCAATAAATCATAGAAAATTCATATGAACTCCAAATTGGACAAATAATATATGAAAAATGATCAGCATAAAATTCTCTATCCAAATATGAAACTTTCAACCATGTTTGAGTTAATTTTAAAATGGAACTAGTAGCTTTTGCTATTTGGCTTAATTGGAATTAATTCAAATTTATTCCAAATGCATTTCTAAATTGAACCAATGCAATGCACATATGGTCACTTGTACTTCAGAAGCTTATCCCACACATGATAACATTGTTTACAATAACCAAACATTAGCAAATGTAAGATGAACTGATTTGAATAATATTTGGAGTTTGATTTTGAATTAACTTTTCAAATCAACTTCAATTAACATGTGGCAAATTGAACCTAGGTCAAACCAATACCATTCACATCATGGACAACATAATCATGTGATTGTGCATTTCAATTCAATGTTATCCCCCTTTGTTGATGTTTGTGCCGGTAAAAGCTTTTCCGAGACGGTGATCAACCCCGAAGAAGAAGACCACCGTTAAGACCCGTGTATCGTCAGCAAGGCAAGCAAACCCCATTGATAATGTCTATAAAATCCCAATTCCCTCTCAGTCGCGCTTATGCATGTTTAGGAGATCACTTTGTATCGATTCTACCGCATAGTTGAACCCATATCCAATGCATGACCTATCATCTTGTCACAGTAGTAAGCAAACCACAATCCTAGTTGACATAGGAGTTGGTTGATATCATGTGGCCCCTGCAACTGTTGCAGCTTATTGCATGCTTAGTGTTACATGAGGTTGCTTTTGATGTGAGTCGGGATGATAGTGAACATGGTGTTGATGAAAGTGAAACTGTGTTGGTGAATCCACCCTAATACAAGGTGAACGATGAGAGGCTGTGTAGGAGTACATAGTGGGTTGTCTCGTTGAACACCGCCTTAAGCATCGAGTTCTTGTATGGTAATCCAAGACAAAGAGTACAACCACACATTGGGCTCACTGACCCCTCTCGGCCTAGTACCTTGATCCGTGTCGACGTCCAGGAGTCACATTAGTTCGGGCTTTCCATTTGGCATCTGCATAGAAAAAGAATGAAGGAATGGTTGCATCATCCTAGATATGTGGGTGCACCTGTGAGGCAGGAAAACCATCTGCTAAAGGCGGCGTCTCGGTCACCTGCATTGTTTGAGTCTGTTTCGTTGATCCTGCCGGGCTCTCGAGCGGTAGCAACTTAGATAGTCGACTCCTGGAATAGACCGGTTGTGAGCGAAGTGTCGTGGTGAACATCCTCGCTGTCACCTCTTGAACAGTGGCGAGACCTGGCGGTAACCGATGGTCATGTGTGTGTAGTTTACACCCTTGCAAGGTTAACAAAACTATTCGAATAGCCGCGTCCGCGGTTAAGGACTACTTGGAACCTGTACCTGATTATTAGACAACTTGAACTGGATACTTCTAAAATACACCAAGATAAGTGTGAGTGCTATGGCGTTCTTTCTCGTGGGGAAGTCGAGGAAGGCACCATAGTGGTGTATTGGTTGGAGATGTAGTGGACTCATGTACGCTTCTTACCTCAAGTCTGGTATTCGTAGTTCAGGATTAGCCAAGTCAAAGCTAGCACTTCTGCATGATGAAACCCCACCTCCTTTACCTTGATACTTGAGCATGAGTAGTGTAGTTCTGATGTAAGTCTTGCTGAGTACGAATTTGTACTCACGTTTTCTTATTCTATGTTTTAGATGAGAACCCGGACCCCGATGAAGTCACCGACCTGAAGCTCGACGTTGACTAAGTTAGCATAGTCCCAGGCAGCAGTCTGGTCCCTCGTGGAAGGGCCTGTTTGTTTACAAGGATTCTCTAAGCCATTTGTTAAACTTGTCTGTACTCAGACCTAATTTGCTTCCGTTGTATGATGTAATGTTGATCACAGACATGTGATCTTTGTATGCTCTATGTGTATATCAATAAAGAGACTTTGTAGAGTTATGTGATGATACCTGCTGTTCATACTAGGCATGTGTGTTGCGTGTATGTTTATAACATGCATGTCTTAGTATGGGTTTTCGAGACCTTAGTTGTGATCTGGCTGGCGGTCCTTTATACACCAAGTGGCCCTTAGATGTGCGCAGCTTGGGGCATCGCGATGCGATTGTTCGTGACTCTGTCACGTGCACACTTTGTTGTATGATCGAGCCCGCCCTAAACCCCGACTAAGTGATCGGGCTGGAGTAAGTCTATGTAAGAGTTAGGATCCAATCGATAACATGGTTGAGGCGACTTGTCTATGAGTATGGGATTCACCACCCATAAGCATTTAGACTTGTGAGAGGACGTTGAGGACCCATCTCAGTTGATCATCCGACCTGGATGGGATGCCCCTCACGTTTGATGCTTTCCGAGAGCGTTCTGTGCTTGGCCTTGTCTGCTTAGACAAGTGGGTACGGCTCTCGGCTCTCCATGTGATTGTATCGTGACTGGAATTACATACGCTAACCCCGGGTCCCGACAATAAATGAAGCTCTGGAGCGCGATCCCGACGCAGCCCTAGCCACGGTCGCCGCCAACCTCGACGTCGGCGTTGCTCCGGTGACCCCCTGAAGCTCTGGCCAGGTCCAGACGACGCGGACGACGACGCTGCACCCATTGGTGGTCTCATCTTCCTCTCCCGTGGCCTCTAGCCGATTCCGGCGAGACGCCGCCGTCCCCGTGGTCGCCGCCGGTTAACCGCCGGTGGATTATCCCCTAATCACCCCCAAATGACCCCTAGAGCCAATGACAAGTTGGCCCAGAGCCCTTAATCCCCCTCGGTTAGTTTAAACTAACCGGGTTAATTAACCCAGCCACTGACAGGGTTGGCCCACTCGTCAGCCCCCTGCTGACGCCATGCTGGCGCAGTGCTGACGCCATAAATGAATTTCCAGAGTAATTCGAATTAAAGAAATTCCAGAAAATCCAGAAATTAGCCCAAACTTTAGAAATTCATAGAAAATTCATATTAACTCCAAATTGGACAAATAATATATGAAAAATGATCAGGAGAAAATAAGCTATCCAAATATCCAACTTTCAACTTTGTTTGAGTTGATTTTAAAATGGGACCAGTAGCATATGTCATTTGATTTATTTGGAATTTATTCAAACTCAATTCAAATGATTTTGCAACTTGGACCATGGAATTATGCTACCTTTCAACCACACTTCAGAGGCATATCATACACAATTCAAAATGTTTCAAATTGATCAAACAATGTCACATGTAACTTGGCTAAGTTAGAATTCAAATTGGAGTTTGAATTTGCAATTCAATTTGCAATATACTCCATTTAAATGGAATTGCTTCACACATCAAAGCATTTACATCAAGTTCCAACCTTCCATCATGTGATTGTGCATTGTATTTACTTTGCTACTTTACTTGTTGTTTGTCGAGTAGAGGTGGAACCGGAGCAGGAGGCTGCCCCCTTCGTTGAAGACCCCGAACCCGAACCTCGTCAGCAAGGCAAGCAAACCCCCATTGATCATGTCGATAAAATCCCACTTCCCTCTCATGTCTCGCTTATGCATTGTATAGGATGATTACCATGCTACGTTTCTACCGCATAGATGAACCCATTCCTTTGCATGACCTATCATTTTGTCACAGTAGTAAGCAAACCACAATCCTAGCAAATGTAGGAGTTGATTGATATCATGTGGACCCTGCAATTTTTACTGCTTAGAGTGATACCTTGATGATACTGTTATGTGAGTCGGGATGGTAGTGATCATGTTGATGATGGTAGAAAAGTGTTGGTGAATCTACCCTAATACAAGGTGAACGATGAGAGGCTGTGTAGGAGTACACGGTGGGTTGTCTCGTTGAACACCTACCTACGTCCGAGTTCTTGTGTGGTGATCCAAGATGAAGAGTACAACCACACATTGGGCTCACTGACCCCTCTCAGCTTACTAACTCATCCCTTTCGATGTCCAGATGTCGCAATAGTTCGGAGTTCTGGTAGGTCTGTGGCCTGGATGCTAAGTGAGAGAACGGCTCATCCGAGACCGGCTTATGCACCACGCACACATCACTTGGGTCCACTTCGGTAAACCGGCCGGGTTCACGATAGTGGTAACCAACCCAAGTAGGCGGCTTTCTCGGACTAGATCGGATTAGAGGTAACAGTTCTGGTGAGCATCCTCGCCGACACTTCTTCAACGGTGTCGTGTACATAGGCGGTAAATGATGATCATGTGTGTGTAGCGGTACACCCCTGCAGGGTTAACAAAACTATTCGAATAGCCGCGTCCGCGGTTATGGACTGCTTGGAAACCTTAGCTTGATTATTAGACAACTTGAACTGGATACTTCTAAACCACACCAAGATAAGTGTGAGTGTTGTGGCGTGCTTTCTCGTGGGGAAGTAGAGAAAGGCACCATAATTGTGTAATTGGTTGGAGAAAGTAGTGGACTCGTGTACGCTTCTTACCTCAAAATCTGGTACTCGTAGTTCAGGACTAGCCAAGTCAAAGCTGGCACTTCTTCAAGTGAACCCCACCTCCCTTTACCTTGATACATGTGCATGAGTAGTATAGCTCCTATGTAAGTCTTGCTGAGTACGACTTTGTACTTATGTTTGCTTAATCTATGTTTTAGATGAAACCACTGACCCCGAAGGTGGCTTCTTCATCGAGCTGGACGACTGAAGATCAAGCTAGTCTAGTCCCAGTCAGACGACTGGTTCCCTCGTGGAGGGCTTGTGTTTAAATAACGCTTCTTATGCCATTTGTTAAACTTGTCTGTACTCAGACATAATTTGCTTCCGCTTGTGTTGTAATGTTGGATCACATGTTTGTGATCTCTGTATGCACTCTATAAGAGTTATCAATAAAATTGTATACTTTGTAGAGAATTGCAATGATACCTATTGTTCATACAAGGCATGTGTGTTGCGTGTATGTTTATAACATGCATGTCTTTGTATGGGTTTTCGAGACCTTAGTTGTGATCTGGCTAGCGGTCTTTCATACACCAAGTGGCCCTTAGATGTGCGCAGCTTGGGGCATCGTGATGCGATTGTTCGAGACTCCGTCTCGTGCACACTTTGTGGTATGATCGAGCCCGCCCTAGACCCCGACTAAGTGATCGGGCTGGAGTAAGTCTATGTAAGAGTTATGATATAGTTGATAGTATGGTTGAGGCGACTTGTCTGTGAATATGGGAGTTCATCACCCATATCATTAGATTTGTGTGCAGACGATGAGGACCCATCTCAGTTGATCATCCAGCCTGGATGGGATGCCCCTCACGTACGATGCTTTCCGAGAACGTTCTGTGCTTGGCCTTGTCTGCTTAGACAAGTGGGTATGGTTCTCGGCTCTCCATATGACTATGTCTTAGCTGGACTTGCATACGCTAACCCCGGGTCCCGACAGACTTGGTATCAGAGCAGGACTGACTGTAGGACTAGTAGCCTTGGCCGAAGTCGAGTCTAGCCTTCTATAGTTATATAGTTACTCTGGGTATATAAGGGAACAACGTAAGGCTTCTTTTTTCTCCTTACCCCCTTCGTTCTGAGTTCTGAGTCACCCTCATCTTATTCTACGGGAAGATAGGACTAGGCTCTCCTCTGTCTGATTAGAACATCTCGTTGTTTGCTTCCTTGTAGCCGTAAGAGAGTTGTGATCGGTTTGTTAGAGTGGTTATGCTTCCTGATTTATTACATCGTATGTAAGTGCTGTTTCCATGTTGTAAGAAATTGTCTTTTTCTTGCAATTACAGCCGTTATGTTGTCCGATTCATTCCAGGTTTATCTCATAATCTGATGCATTTGCAAACTCCTTCTTTCTGTTTCAGATGGCAGATCTTCCCCCTCGGCAGATTGTTCGATTGACCAGGTGCCTCGGTGTGCGTGACCATCCCGCCACGTTGATCGAGATGATGTCCTATGTGGGATATCGATGGTATCCTGAGTACACCGTTGAGGAGCAGTTCCTTGACTTCAACCAGACCCAGTTCCACTGCATTGTCAGGATCCACCCGCACCACGTTGGAGTCACTCAGCCTATCCACTTTGGACATGGCATTGGCATGACCGAGAACATGGCTGTGCAGGATGCTGCATACTCATGTATTACCCTGCTGAGAGAGGAGCACACTATGCTGAGAGAGACCTCATTCCGCTATATCCCTGCTGCACTTCCAGGAGAAGAGGGATATTACACCGGATTCTACTCAGATCACTCTGCAGAAGATCCAGCACTTCAGATGACTGCTAGGTTTGCTAGTGATCGAGATCGTGATGCACACACTCTCCGTTTCGAGCTTCACGCCACTCGTGTTCGTCTGTATCGAGCACTGAACCTTTTGGCACCCTTCGTGAGCGTTGGATCAGTCGAGTATGATGCTATCTACCCTGTGAGGACTCAGATGCCTTCTCGAGTTGCTTGGCCCGAGATTGGAGGCATTTTTCCACCCCGTGGTCCTTTGCTTCCACCCTACGCTAGACCTAGGCCCCATCCTTTCCCAAATGGATATCAGGGTCCACAGGCCTCCGTATTTTCCGATGGTCACCTTCAGCTACCGGGATACGCGGGTAACTTTTACGAGGACTACTATGGAGATGGAGATGAGTGAGACCGCCTGTGGTCTTACTTAGTGAAGATGTAGTAGTATCTTAGTATATTGTACGCAAGGTGTCTAAGTTCCAGAGGCTTAGATAAATAATGTATAGGAAGTCAGAGTGCCTCTGAAGGATGTATCATCTTTATCACGTTTGTATTAGCTTGGTGCTTGTACTAAAACGATGTATGGTTTGTATGAATGCTTGTGAATATATGGCTTGTATGCTTTATCACCATGTTGTCAAGATGATTACTTCCTTTGCTCTGTAATCCTTCCAGTACTTCAATACCTTGTTTAGACTCTCCCAATCAACTCTGTTTGACTTTGGTTTTCATCCTTCAGGATGTCTCAAGGAACCCGTGGCCAGCTTGGTCGGAACCAGGGTCGTGGGAATGACCAGGAGGAAGGCAACCTTCCACCCCCACCCACGATGGCTCAGGTTCTGATGGAGGTTGAGAGGAACCGCCGAGACTCTCACCATCTGCTGGAAGTCATTGCTCGCAACACCACTCAGCAGCGCAACGAGTTGGTGTCCCTGAACGACTTCATCCGACTTCATCCCCCGGTTTTCAGTTACTCCACCGAGCCCCTTGACGCCGATGACTGGCCTCACAGCATCGAGAGGAAGCTCCACGCAGGCCATGTTGCAAATGGCGACAAGGTCAGCTATGCCACCTATCACCTTGAAGGCGCAGCTAGCTCTTGGTGGGAGAACTTTCTGAACATGCGTCCCGTTGGACCGCCTGCATCTTGGGATGAATTCTGCACTTCCTTCCGTGAGCACCACATTCCCAAGGGTCTTATGGACCGCAAGCGTGAGGAGTTCTGCAACCTCACCCAAGGCAGAAGGACCGTTGACGAGTTTAGTCGTGACTTCAACCGACTTGCTCGTTATGCTACTGAAGAAGTCTCCACCGATGCAAAGAAGCAAGAGAGGTTCCGTCGTGGCCTCAATTCTGGACTCCGTCGTGAGCTCAATCTACATGACTTTGCCACCTTCCAGGTCCTTGTCAACAAGGCCATCAAGGCAGAGGACATGAACACCCCCAACGACTTTCGCAAACACCCTAGAGACGATGGATCATCCAGTTCAGGCTCCCAGAAGCGCAAGATCTGGATCCCAAACAGTATGTTCCGCCAGAACAACCCACCGAGGCCATCCTATGTGGCGCCTCGTCCACCAACTTAGTTCCACCCAGCTCACCCAAACAACCCAGCTCCCCGTACTGTTTTCGGAGCCTGTTACAAGTGTGGTCAGGCAGGCCACTACTCTCATGAGTGTCCCCAGAACCAGATCCAGAATCAGAATGCTCCACCCCGTGCCGGAGGCAAAAACAATGGTCGTGGCAAGCCACCCCAGAAGGTCTACACCGCCAAACCCGCTCCTCCCGCCACTCGTGGACGTGTGAACCAGATTGCCGCCGAAGAGACTGACGACACCACTGACGTCATTCCCGGTACGCTCCCAGTCAATTATGTTCCTACTTCCGTTCTTTTCGACCCAGGAGCATCTCATTCATTCATGTCAGAAAGTTATGCACTTCGTCATGAGTTATCTTTTGTTGAATTATCCACCCCCATGATTATTCAAACTCCAGGGTCAAGATGGCAAACTAATAGAGTAAGCCACGGTAATCAGATTGAAATTTAGGGTTTAGTATTCCTTGCTTCACTCATAGCCCTCAAGTCTTCAGATATTGATGTCATCCTTGGCATGGATTGGCTATCAAGACAGAATGCCTACCTGGATTGCAAAGGAAAATCCGTGAAACTCACCCACCCTTCAGGCAAGACCGTCAACTATACCTCACCCAGAACAAGAACCCAAGTGCATTCCTTGAATGTACTTCCCCTTCCCGAACTTGAAGATATTCCGGTGGTCCGTGACTTCCCGGATGTCTTTCCTGAAGAGCTGCCGGGCATGCCACCCGATAGGTGTGTAGAGTTTATAGTGGATCTTGTACCCGGAACCGCACCAATTTCTAGACGCCCATAGAAAATGGCCCCACGTGAGTTAGCTGAGCTTAAAACCCAACTGGAAGCTTTGTTGGAGAAAGGCTTCATCCGCCCTAACTCATCGCCATGGGGTTGCCCCGTTCTGTTCGTAACGAAGAAAGATGGAACAGAAAGGATGTCCGTAGACTATCGCCCGCTAAATTTAGCGACGATAAAGAACAAGTACCCATTGCCCAGGATCAATGATCTTTATGATCAACTTGCAGGATCCTCTGTCTTCTCCAAGATGGATTTGAGATTAGGTTATCATCAAATCAAAATCCGAAACGAGGACATTCCCAAAACGGCTTTTACTACTCGTTATGGTCTTTACGAGTACACCGTCATGTCCTTTGGTTTAACCAATGCCCCCGCCACTTTCTCACGCATGATGAACTCGATCTTCATGGAGTACTTAGATAAATTTGTTGTGGTTTATCTCGATGACATTCTCATCTACTCGATGAACGAAGAAGAACATGCCGAACACCTAAGGCTGGTATTGATGAAACTTAGAGAGCATCGCCTGTATGCTAAATTCTCCAAATGTGAATTTTGGCTACCAGAAGTGACCTACTTAGGCCACGTGATATCTGCAAAAGGCATTGCTGTGAATCCCGAGAGAGTTCAGGCCGTCCTTGACTGGACTCCACCTGAATCGGTTAAGCAAGTTAGGAGTTTTCTTGGCCTAGCCAGCTATTGCCGTCGCTTCGTCGAGAACTTTTCTAAAGTTGCAAAGCCTCTAACTGAACTCCTGAAGAAAGATAAGAAATTCCTATGGACTCCCAAGTGCGAGGAAAGCTTTCGAGAGCTAAAAAGAAGGTTGACTTTCGCACCCGTACTTGCACCTCCAGACACCAAAAAGGATTTCGAAATCTATTGTGACGCATCACGGCAAGGGTTAGGATGCATACTTCTGCAAGATCGACATGTGGTAGCTTATGCTTCACGCCAGTTGCGGCCACATGAAGAGAACTATCCTACCCATGACCTTGAACTCGCTGCCGTAGTTCATGCCCTAACGACTTGGCGACATTACCTCCTTGGTAACCGTTGCGAGATCTATTCCGACCACCAAAGCCTCAAATACATTTTCACCCAGCCAGATCTTAATCTCAGGCAAAGACGCTGGATTGAGTTGATAAAAGATTACGACATAGAAATTTCTTACACCCCAGGCAAGGCCAACGTCATGGCTGATGCACTAAGTCGTAAGTCGTATTGTAACAACCTCATGTTACAACAGTATCAACCACTTATTCATGAGGACTTTCGCAAGCTCAACCTTGAGATTGTTCCTCATGGCTATCTTTCTACCTTGGTGGCGAAACCAACTCTTGAGGATCAAATCATAGTTGCCCAAAGGCGTGCACGAGGTGTTCGCCGGATCAAGGAGAACATTGCTAGCGGAGTTGCTAAATGTTTCTCCACAGATAGCAAGGGAACGGTATTCTTTGGAAATCGTTTGGTAGTACCTAAGAATAGGGAACTAAGGCAACTCATCCTCAAGGAAGCCCATGACACACCCCTCATGATTCATCCCGGTAGCACAAAAATGTACCGAGATCTACGGCAGAGATTTTGATGGACTAGGATGAAGAGAGACATTGCTCAATTTGTTGCCGAATGTGATGTTTGTCGTCGCATTAAGGCATAACATCAAAGACCTGCTGGTACACTTCAACCTTTGTCTATTCCTGAGTGGAAATGGGACAAAGTCGGTATGGACTTCCTCACCGGCTTTCCAAAAACCCAGAAAGGAAACAATGCCATCTTCGTTGTCATAGATAGGCTTTCCAAAGCTGCTCACTTCCTTCCGGTTCGCGAGTCTATAACTGCTAGCCAGTTAGCGGACTTGTACGTCTCTAGAATTGTATCCCTTCACGGTGTTCCTTTGGAGATCAATTCTGATCGCGGTAGCCTTTTCACCTCTAGATTTTGGGGAAGCTTTCAGAATGCTATGGGAACTCATCTCTCCTTTAGTACAGCTTTCCATCCTCAGTCTAGTGGTCAAGTCGAAAGGGTTGGGAGAAATCTCTTCCATTCGCCGAATTTGCTTATAACAATAGTTTTCAATCTAGTCTGAACATGGCTCCTTTTGAACTCCTTTATGGACGACGATGTCAAACACCTTTAAACTGGTCAGAAACCGGTGAAAGACAATTCTTTGGACCGGACATGATCAAGGAAGCAGAAGAGCAAGTTCACATTGTTCGTGATCAATTGAAAGCAGCCCAGTCTCGTCAGAAAAGCTACTATGATCGTCATCATAGGCAAGAGAGCTACAATCTGGATGAGAAGGCTTACCTTCGGGTTACTCCTCTGAAGGGAACCCAATGTTTCGGTATCAAAGGCAAGTTGGCCCCACGTTACATCGGACCTTTCCGCATTCTTGCTAAACGTGGAGAAGTTTCCTACCAACTTGAACTACCCCCGCACCTTTCCAGAGTACATGATGTATTCCATGTGTCCCAACTCAGGCGTTGCTTCAAGGACCCCATCCGCGAAGTCGACCATGAAACGCTTGATCTCCAAGATGACCTTTCTTATCGAGAATACCCCGTTCGTATTCTTGATTCCGCAGAGCGTGTCACTCGTCGTTAGAAGATTAGGTTTCTGAAAGTGCAATGGTCACACCACTCTGAGAGAGAAGCTACGTGGGAAAGAGAAGACCGTCTCAGTGCCGAGTACCCCACCTTCCTCCCGCAGACTTCTGAATCTCGGGACGAGATTCTGTTGAGTGGGGGCGAGTTGTCAGAACCCTCTATTAGGTAATGTGATAGGATCAAAGTCACTTGCATCATGTTAAAATTTCAAGAGAAATCTTTGAAATCAAATTCAAAAGAAAAATGGGAGAAGGAACCCCCCCAGATGAATTAATACAAAAGGCCAGATAAAAATCTTCTCCAAAAATTCATGTTAGATTTTTGAAAAGTCTTATAAATGAGTGTGATCACATATCAAGTGATGTGGGACCCATCCCATGCTCATGGATTTTTCAAATATTCAAACAATGCCTTGGATTTAATCAAAAACCCCTAATTGAGTTAAGATTCAAATTATTTGAATTTTAAAAATGTTGAAACTTTATAAGTGGCTAGTCTATATTATTATGAGGCCATATAAAATTTTTCAGCATTTAATAAAATGCCTAGCTATTTATTTTAGCACAGCAAAACAAATGTCAGAAAAGAAAAACAGAAAAGGAAACAGAAAAACTTACCAGACGCCCAGGCGAAGCCGGCCCATCCAGCCCACCCGGCCCAGAGGGGCAGCAGGGTCTTCTTCCCCGCCCCGCGCCTCCAAGCTGCTCGGTGGAATGCCACCGAGCCAGCCGTGGACGCCACGTCGCCGCCGAGCGCCTTCCAGGCCTCCCCGTGCCCCTTCTCGAGCCTGGAGACGTCTCTCTCCCGTCCCGATCCATTCCCCCCCTCCATAGCTTCCTCCTCCTCCTCCCGTGCTCGATTTCGTCGCCGCCCGAGACCCTGCCGGAGCACCGACGAGAAGAACGTGTGGACAACATCGTCGACCAGCCGCGCCACCTTGTCCATCTGCTTCGCCGACGTCCTCTACGCCAAGGAGTGCAGCCAATCGAGAAGAAGAGCCCCTGGACGTGACGCTAGCTTCATCTTCCCCAACTCCGGCCGCCGCGAATCGTCGTCAAATTCCGGCCAGCTCCGAGCTTCCCCGAGCCCGCTAGCCATCCCGTCGCATTCGTGGTGAGCTTCTCACCGTTTCCCCTAACCTAGCGCCCTCCCTCTCGTTCTCTATCCACGGCCGCCATGAACTCCGAAGCTTGCCGCCGCCACAGTTGAAGCCGAGGTCGCCGTCGTGCCCTTTCGGCTCAACTAGCGCGCGCAGTAGCCTCCTGTTGTTCTCAGCTCTCGTTTGCAACACGCCACGGTCAAAATGATGCTCTGGAGCGCGATCCCGACGCAGCCCTAGCCACGGTCGCCGCCAACCTCGACGTCGGCGTTGCTCCGGTGACCCGCTGAAGCTCTGGCCAGGTCCAGACGACGCGAACGACGACGCTGCACCCATTGGTGGTCTCCTCTTCCTCTCCCGTGGCCTCTAGCCGATTCCGGCGAGACGCCGCCGTCCCCGTGGTCGCCGCCGGTTAACAGCCGATGGATTATCCCCTAATCACCCCCTAATGACCCCCAGAGCCAATGACAAGTGGGCCCAGAGCCCTTAATCCCCCCTCGGTTAGTTTAAACTAACCGGGTTAATTAACCCAGCCACTGACAGGGTTGGCCCACTCTTTAGCCCCCTGCTGACGCCATGCTAGCGCAGTGCTGACGCCATAAATGAATTTCCAGAGTAATTCGAATTAAAGAAATTCCAGAAAATCTAGAAATTAGCCCAAACTTTGGAATTTCATAGAAAATTCATATTAACTCCAAATTGGACAAATAATATATGAAAAATGATCAGGAGAAAATAAGCTATCCAAATATCCAACTTTCAACTTTGTTTGAGTTGATTTTAAAATGGGACCAGTAGCATATGTCATTTTATTTATTTGGAATTTATTCAAATTCAATTCAAATGATTTTGCAACTTGGACCATGGAATTATGCTACCTTTCAACCACACTTCTGAGGCATATCATACACAATTCAAAATGTTTCAAATTGATCAAACAATGTCACATGTAACTTGGCTAAGTTTGAATTCAAATTGGAGTTTGAATTTGCAATTCAATTTGCAATTCAATTTGCAATTCAATTTGCAATATACTCCATTTAAATGGAATTGCTTCACACATCAAAGCATTTACATCAAGTTCCAACCTTCCATCATGTGATTGTGCATTGTATTTACTTTGCTACTTTGCTTGTTGTTTGTCGAGTAGAGGTGGAACCGGAGCAGGAGGCTGCCCCCTTCGTTGAAGACCCCGAACCCGAACCTCGTCAGCAAGGCAAGAAAACCCCCATTGATCATGTCGATAAAATCCCACTTCCCTCTCATGTCTCGCTTATGCATTGTATAGGATGATTACCATGCTACGTTTTTATCGCATAGATGAACCCATTCCTTTGCATGACCTATCATTTTGTCATAGTAGTAAGCAAACCACAATCCTAGCAAATGTAGGAGTCGATTGATATCATGTGGCCCCTGAAATTTTTACTGCTTAGAGTGATACCTTGATGATACTGTTATGTGAGTCGGGATGGTAGTGATCATGTTGATGATGGTAGAAAAGTGTTGGTGAATCTACCCCAATACAAGGTGAACGATGAGAGGCTGTGTAGGAGTACACGGTGGGTTGTCTCGTTGAACACCGCCCTAAGTCCGAGTTCTTGTGTGGTGATCCAAGATGAAGAGTACAACCACACATTGGGCTCACTGACCCCTCTCAGCTTACTAACTCATCCCTTTCGATGTCCAGATGTCGCAATAGTTCGGAGTTCTGGTAGGTCTGTGGCCTGGATGCTAAGTGAGAGAACGGCTCATCCGAGACCGGCTTATGCACCACGCACACATCACTTGGGTCCACTTCGGTAAACCGGCCGGGTTCACGATAGTGGTAACCAACCCAAGTAGGCGGCTTTCTCGGACTAGATCGGCTATGAGGTAACAGTTGTGCTGAGCATCCTCGCCGACACTTCTTGAACGGTGTCGAGTACAAAGGCGGTAAATGATGATCATGTGTGTGTAGCGGTACACCCCTGCAGGGTTAACAAAACTATTCGAATAGCCGCGTCCGCGGTTATGGACTGCTTGGAAAGCTTAGCTTGATTATTAGACAACTTGAACTGGATACTTCTAAAACACACCAAGATAAGTGTGAGTGCTGTGGCGTGCTTTCTCGTGGGGAAGTAGAGAAAGGCACCATAGTGGTGTAATTGGTTGGAGAAAGTAGTGGACTCGTGTACGCTTCTTACCTCAAAGTCTGGTACTCGTAGTTCAGGACTAGCCAAGTCAAAGCTGGCACTTCTGCAAGTGAACCCCACCTCCCTTTACCTTGATACATGTGCATGAGTAGTATAGCTCCTATGTAAGTCTTGCTGAGTACGACTTTGTACTCACGTTTGCTTAATCTATGTTTTAGATGTAACCACTAACCCCGAAGGTGGCTTCTTCATCGAGCTGGACGACTGAAGATCAAGCTAGTCTAGTCCCAGTCAGACGACTGGTTCCCTCGTGGAGGGCTTGTGTTTAAATAAGGCTTCTTAAGCCATTTGTTAAACTTGTCTGTACTCAGACATAATTTGCTTCCGCTTGTGTTGTAATGTTGGATCACATGTTTGTGATCTCTGTGTGCACTCTATAAGAGTTATCAATAAAATTTTATACTTTGTAGAGAATATCAATGATACCTACTGTTCATACAAGGCATGTCTGCTGCGTGTATGTTTCTAACATGCATGTCTTTGTATGGGTTTTCGAGACCTTAGTTGTGATCTGGCTGGCGGTCTTTCATACACCAAGTGGCCCTTAGATGTGCGCAGCTTGGGGCATCGTGATGCGATTGTTCGAGACTCCGTCTCGTGCACACTTTGTGGTATGATCGAGCCCGCCCTAGACCCCTACTAAGTGATCGGGCTGGAGTAAGTCTATGTAAGAGTTATGATATAGTTGATAGTATGGTTGAGGCGACTTGTCTGTGAATATGGGAGTTCATCACCCATATCATTAGACTTGTGTGCGAACGATGAGGACCCATCTCAGTTGATCATCCGGCCTGGATGGGATGCCCCTCACATACGATGCTTTCCGAGAACGTTCTGTGCTTGGCCTTGTCTGCTTAGACAAGTGGGTACGGTTCTCGGCTCTCCATATTACTATGTCTTAGCTGGACTTGCATACGCTAACCCCGGGTCCCGACACCCGTCATCAGTCTCAAGGACCGGGTGGCTATCGGAGTCATCGGGAATTGCCGGTACGACTACACCAACCACGTTCACGCGGGAATGTTTCCCGCTTAACGGACTACATACTGGTATGTGATCTATTTCCATCCGTTACTTGCATCGCCATAGCATAGGTCTTGGGATTCGGTATCGTAGGTTATGAAAAATTTGTGTTCCTGCCCCGAACCCCGATAGTGGTATCAGAGCAAGGCTATGCGTAGATATATTGTACGGATAGAAGACATCTAGTATGTGGCATCAATTCTCCACTTGTTACCCTTCCATGTGTACTCGTTTAGCATTGCGGCAATGTCCTGATGAAGTGGCCCCGACCGACCTTACGCGTTTACACGAGACTGGTTCCACGCTTGACATATGGCTTGTACCATATAAGTTGTTGGGGGTGTCTGTCTCTCTAACATTATCTTTGCGAAAACGCTTGCAACGGAGGGCCCCGACAGGGGTGTAATAGAGACAATTGCCGGATTGGTGTTGTGGCTTGTTTTCGTAGGATATAAACGGTTCTTTTCTCGAAACCCCTAGCAGCCACGTAAGACTTGCAAAAGATAAAGTAGAAAGGCGTTTTCAACTTTAATTTGCATGTCGGGGGGAATCATAGCATGTATGATTTATATTGTTGCATCCTGTTTTGCTAATATGTTAGATATACGACGGTAGCATTATAGGATGATCCCTCACTAATCCAACAAAGTGTCCTTCCTTAGTGAAGCACAATCTGGAAAGTTCTTCATTATGGAGGCATCACGTGTCACACGGGTGTCAAACATTTTTACGTTCACAAGAGATGGGTGGAGCAAGCCTAGCATGTCCAGAAACATGGCCTTGCATACGCAACATATAATCACTAAGGTTATTGTGGCGAGCCTGGCATATGCAGATATGGCCTCGGGACACAAGAGACCAAAAGGTCGAGCATGAGTAACATAGATGATGTGATTGGCATGATGGCCTACCTTGAGAATATACTGATGGTCGTGTCACATGGGGGAGGTATAGTTCTCAAGGATCATCTAATCACTTAGAATAAACTATGAGGGATGTTTGTCTGAGTAAGAGTTCCAGAATTATTTTAAAAACAAGAACTCCATATTATGAACTTAATCTTCATGTCTTAGCAAATATCATTGTAGATAATGTCATACCCAAGATGTTTAAAACTGTGGCTCTTTTAGTGTGATATAGAACTTAAGGTGAATGGGTCTTACTTCATTGATTGTTACCAACACCGTTAGAGACATACTTTTTAGTAATGACTTGCTAAACATAATACGAGAACTTCTAGGAGATACACCAGATAACTCAGTAATTAAGGAAGATGATGATGAGTATCATACTCACCGTCACTTATGAATGACTGTCCAATACACCATACTTCATTCTATGAATCTGAATTGTGAATGCATGTTAACCAACACGTATGACGTGCTAGGTGAGCTTGAAAGAACTAGGTCACAAATCAGAGTAATGGAATATGAGTATATGGACGGGGTTTCTTTCAACCATGGTGGAAGGAACAACCTGCTGAGAAAGTCACTTGGAAAATGTATAAGATACATGAACACCTTGTGTATAATTTGGACTACTGAATGACTGGTTATTTTGCGATAACTGGGAAGTGGCATCCGCTTCCTCCCAGCTAGAAAGACCATGTCTAGACTATGTTGATACGGTGAGGATAGTTCTCACTCCTCGTTGGTTACCCCAAGTGGAAGGTGAGATGTAGCGTAGCAGCAAATTTCCCCTATGTAGAGGATAGGGTTTGTCTCCCGTAGGACTCGCAGAGATACAAGAAGGTGGTAAAGTGAACAATGGCGCCGATATTGCTAACTTCACCTAGACCTGCACACATATACAAATAACTTTGCTCCCAACGAGTACAGAGGAGTTGTCAATTCCTCCGGCCTTGCTGTTTACAAAGGATCAACGCAAGAGATAATGATAGTGACAACTGAAAGTAAAGACTGAAAGTAAATTGAGGGTGTAAACAATGATATGAAGATGGACCAGGGTCACGTGATTTTCACTAGTGATGTCTCGCTCCCAAAACACGATAATAGTGCTAGCAGGGTAAACAAATCATAGTTGGGCAATTGACAGGATTATGAAGGCACCGCAATGCTAACTATGCTGCAAAGAAAGGAAGGGCTCAAAAGCAATGGGCAGTACGCCAAGGTAAGTAGACCGAAATCCAACTACATCTACTACGAATCATCCACCTTGAGATATCTATCCAGAACATCTCGCTGGTATTAAGTTTTGAATCCCACCCAAAGTTTAAACTCAAAGCAACAGACAACTGCATTAAAAGAACTTTGCGTAAAGTAAACAATCCTTGCATCTGCGGATACAAGCGCCGTTGTTTTATCCCTGGTGGCAACAGCACATCCCCTAGTCTAATGTTTATGTCACTCAAGCTAGACATCAAGGGGCTGAACCCACAATCAAGCATAACGCTCCCTCTTGGAGTTGCAATAAATCACTTGGCCAAAGTAAAATACGGCAATGGAGAACATGCAAGAATTTACTCAAGAACAAAATATAAAAGAGAAGAACCAAATATATTACTCATCAAAATCTGAACATAGTCTCATAATCCATCAGATCCCAACAAACTCAGCATAGCCACGGCAGAAAATTACAAAGGTGACTCGATCATGTGAGCCAGCTCACGGGGTCTCGAATGTGAAAGCACAAAGAGGGGAGAGATTGATCACATAACTACTGGTCACGGACCCATGGTCCAAGGGGAACTACTCACGGTACATACGGTAGGCGTCCATGGCTATGGATGGTCTCCCGGAGGGGGTAGCTTCTCCCGGCAGGGTGCCGGAGCAGCTTCTCCAGACAGCCCCGATCTTGAAACGGCGGCGGCGGTACAGAGGCGAGATCGCGGAAAAGAGATCGATCTTAGGGGTTTCCACCCCGAGGGGTAAATATAGGCGAAGGGGGGCACCGAGAGGGGCCACAGGGCAGCCAGGAGGCTCCTTGGCACGGCCTAGGGTGGGGCCGCACCAGGGACCCTTCTGGAGTCCCTGTGGTGGCCCCCCTTCCCTCCTTTGGTGTTTCCGGAAGCTTCCGTCTCGCTGATTTTTTATCTGATTTTTTCGGATTTTTTGGAGCACTTTTAATGGCCGGAAAACCAAAAATACAAAAAACAGCAACTGGCAGATGGGTGCACTGGGTTAATAGATTAGTCCAAATATGCTCCAAAGTGTATGAAAGTTCAAGGAAAACATGGGAAAGTTACACAAAACATGCATGGAGCAAGCAGAAATTATAGATACGTTTGGGAAGTATGAACATCCCTAAGCTTAATTACTGCTCGTCCTCGAGTAGGTAAATGATAACAAGCATAATTTCTGTGGTGACATTCCACACAACCATATAAGGACTTTTAAGTAAAGCAATCAAAGCATGCAATTCAATTCAAGTCTTAACAAGTAAGAGTCTATATTAGCATTGAAACAAGCAACAAAAGAACAAAAGGTGCAAGACCTCTCGCTGTTCGTGACTCAAATGTCTCCAGATGGTGTTTGCGTGCAAGCAGGGGACTGGGAAAATGAGAAAAAAAGGTTGTTGAGAACAACTATCTACTAAAGTTTCACACTTAGTCTCCTTTGGATTCTTATCTTGACTCGTCCCCAGACCACTAGCCAGGTACAAGTCAAACTGATCCACTCCCTTTCGATATTTTGAGCACTCATGCAATGGATGAGCGTGAGCAAGAAAGTTGACACCTAAAAGGCGAAACAAAAAGAAGGTGGAGGAGGAAGACAAAAAGGTGTGAAAGGCTCACATCAATGAGGACAATCATAGGCAAGAGATGCCAAATGATAGATATGATGTGAGGAGTAGGGATTGCCATGCAACGGATGCACATACGAGCTAAGAAGCTCTCCAATGGAACTAGTGGGGGTGCATCTAACTTGCTCGCTCATGAAGACCTAGATCTCGTTTGAGGAGGCTCATCATTGCAATATATAAGCCAAGTTCTATAGTGTGAAGGTCCCCACATAGCTATATGCATGATGATGATCTCTATGGAGTACAAGGGATAGATGATGAAGTACTAGTGTGGATCTCTCAAAAGTAATAGTAGTGTGCCCCCTTCTCTCTTTTTATTTTTTATTTTTTATTTTTCTCTTTTTTCTATTTTTTGTATTTTTTGGTGGCCTCAATGGCTCTTTCTATTTAACTCTCATTTGTCCTCTTTGGGATCTTTTGATTTCGTCCTCTTTGGGATATTTTCCTCACTTTAGGGGCAACACTCTATATTTTACAAGAATATAGGAGATCTTTCACACTTTACAAAGGTACTCACATAAAGAAGATGTAACTATCATGATGCAAATGTATGACATGAGGATCAAGTCATGAGAAGATGGATGTTGCATGGCAATGTATCTCGGAAAGGCTATGGAAATGCCTTGTAGGTAGGTATGGTGGCTGTTTTGAGGAAAGATATAAGGAGGCTTATGATGACAGAGCGTATCGTGCCAAGGGTTTGGATGCACCGGCGAAGTATGCGCCAACTCTCGAGATGAGAAAGGGCAATGCACGGTACCGAAGAGGCTAGAAAAAGTATAGGTGGGTGGAAGTGTCAACTTTAGAATACTCACATTAGTCCGAAGAACTCATGCACTTATTATCGGTAACTCTCAATCTAATTAGGAGGTTCACAAAGAGACAAGTACCCCGAGGAGGAGTGTATGGGGGTTTGGTTAGCCTTGCGCATCGTCGACTCATGGTACGTGAGTGTTCTCTAATATTCGAACCCTCTAGAGGTTAGTGATCCATCTAGTAGCTAGAGTTCTCAACAGGGGTTTTTGGTTTTCGAAAAACACACGGATTGCCCAAAATACGACATCTATCACTAATAGGCTCGAGCTCTTGACACCAAAAGTTCAAACATTACTTTAGTCAACACCTCAAAACTATTGCAAGTTACTACTACAAAGAGAACAACAACTTCAACTACCTACTTCTAGTCAAGACACAAAACTCAGTGCAACAGGAAAACTCTCTAACAAGATAAAACATGCAACCTATAGAAAGTTCAACCTAGAACAAAAGAAAATCTCTAGAAAAACTAAAGCACTACAACTAAACAGAGCAGCAGCTAAGAAAAGAAAAAGAACAACTCACAGCTAAAAGAATAAGCATGCAAATCCTATGAGGAGTTCTAGTTCAAGCGGAGCGTGTATATCTCCCACACAAAAGAGTAACCTGGGGTCTAATTTGTTACTACAGCAAACAAAGAAAAAACAAACCTACAAAAGTAAAGAGCGAGACGCTCCAAGCATAGCACACAACGCATGAAGTGATAAAAATATAGTGCAACGAGGGACGAACTGATAATTGTTGATGAAGAAGGGGATGCACGGGGGCATCCCCAAGCTTAGAAGCTTGAGTCTCCTTGAATATTTATTGGGGGTGCACATGGGCATGCCCAAGCTTGAGCGTTTGACACTCCTGAATCTTCTTTCATCATCTTCCACCGCACACTTGAAAACTCCCTTCATACATAACTCATTGTATTCTGATTAGAGAGGTTAGTACCCTAATAAAATATATTTTGTTTCTTTACTGCAAATAAAGATAATCTTGAAGATCTACTGTTTCTCAAGAGTGCCAAAAAGTTTTTGCAAAGAGAGACAAAACGTGGCAGAATCTGTGAAAAACAGAACAGCAGAGAGAAACGAATTTTTTAGGGATACTTCTGAAACTTAAATAAAAAAACTCAAAACATACGCAAGTTTCGTAATTGTATAGAGCACGCTGTGTAAAAAATTCAGCTCAAAACGATGAACTGGGAATTTTCTCTGATTTTTCTAGTCACGAGGACAGAATCTGTTTTCTGGACAGCATGTCACAACTTTCACTTCCCTTGTCATATGAGGCTAAATTTGGCACAAAGCTTGAAAAGTAAAGATACAATGATGTTTCTACAGTAGTAAAAATCATCCAGACCACTAAGAACAGAAGAAAAGCAAAAATAAAAACCTAAATTCGTTGCGGGCTGCCTCCCGAAAGCGCTTCTTTAAAGCCATTAGCTAGGCTTAAAGCAAAAGATCAAGTTGTATCCATTGAACCATCATCAAGATCATCAAAAAGCTCTTCAATAGTACAACCAGTCTTAATAGGTTTCTCAAATAAAGGGCGAATGAAAATGCTTCTTGGAATAAAATCAAAAGGGGGGAAATCAATTGGAGTTTCATTAAAGTTAAAGATAGGTGTCTCCTCCAAAGTTTTCACCGTTTCAATTCTCTTGGAAATGGGTGTGTTTGCTTTAGCTCGAGGAACCTTGGGGACGTAAACGAACTTAGGTTCCTTCTTTGCCGAAGTTTCATCCTTTTTTGTTTTGATTGAGGAAAAGGTAGTTCCTAGAGTTTCAATAACTTCCTCAATTTTTGCTATCCTAGAAGACTTCTCATCAAGGGATTTGATAGTCTCCAAAGTTTTGATAATTTTCTGCATGGAGTTATCTAACCTATTCAAATTCCCTTGAATCTTACGATCCAACTCATTCACCCTATCGATACTTGGCATCTCTAGCTCTATTTTTTAAAGTTTTCTCATAATGTGAGCTAAAGTAATATCCTCCTTAATACTAACAACTGGGAGACTTCCAACAAGATTTTCAATAACATTAAGGGCTTCCCAAACTGGGGCCTCTACGAAGTTCCCATTGATAGATGTGTCTAAAATAAACCTATTCCGAGAAGTGATCCCAACATAAAAATTTCTAAGGAAGATAGTAGTGGATTGCTTCTTGGTGGCTCTTTTTTTGAGAATCATTAATTCTATACCAAGCATCTTTCAAACTTTCACCACCTCTTTTCGTAAAGGTAAGTACTTCTGCCTCAACAAAGGCAAAAGGACCTGCCATAGTGGTAACTACTGAAAAGGTAACAGGTATTTTTGGTATTTTTGATAAGGGACACAAAAGTAAAAACTGAAAGGTAAACTAACAAGACTAAAAAGCAAAGATTAAAGATAGTGTGCAACTCCCCTTTCTTGTAGACTGGAGTCCCCGGCAACGGCGCCAGAAATTAGCTTTATACGGTGAGGATAGTTCTCACTCCTCATTGGTTACCCCAAGTGGAAGGTGAGATGTAGCGTAGCAGCAAATTTCCCCTATGTAGAGGATAGGGTTTGTCTCCCGTAGGACTCGCAGAGATACAAGAAGGTGGTAAAGTGAACAATGGTGTCGATATTGCTAACTTCACCTGGACCTGCACACAGATACAAATAACTTTGCTCCCAACGAGTACAAAGGAGTTGTCAATTCCTCCGGCCTTGTTGTTTACAAAGGATCAACGCAAGAGATAATGATAGTGACAACTGAAAGTAAAGACTGAAAGTAAATTGAGGGTGTAAACAATGATATGAAGATGGACCAGGGTCACGTGATTTTCACTAGTGATGTCTCGCTCCCAAAACACGATAATAGTGCTAGCAGGGTAAACAAATCATAGTTGGGCAATTGACAGGATTATGAAGGCACCGCAATGCTAACTATGCTGCAAAGAAAGGAAGGGCTCAAAAGCAATGGGCAGTACGCCAAGGTCAGTAGACCGAAATCCAACTGCATCTACTACGAATCATCCACCTTGAGATATCTATCCAGAACATCTCGCTGGTATTAAGTTGTGAATCCCACCCAAAGTGTAAACTCAAAGAAACAGACAGCTGCATTAAAAGAACTTTGCGTAAAATAAACAATCCTTGCATTCGCGGATACAAGCACCGTTGTTTTATCCCTGGTGGAAACAGCACATCCCCTAGTCTCATGTTTCTGTCACTCAAGCTAGACATCAAGGGGCTGAACCCACAATCAAGCATAACGCTCCCTCTTGGAGTTGCAATAAATCACTTGGCCAAAGTAAAATACGGCAACGGAGAACATGCAAGAATTTACTCAAGAACAAAATATAAAAGAGAAGAACCAAATATATTACTCATCACAATCTGAACATAGTCTCATAATCCATCAGATCCCAACAAACTTAGCATACCAACAGTAGAAAATTACAAAGGTGCCTCGATCATGTGAGGCAGCTCACGAGGTCTCAAAAGTGGAAGCACAAAGAGGGGAGAGATTGATCACATAGCTACTGGTCACAGACCCATGGTCCAAGGGGGACTACTCACGGTACATACGGGAGGCGTCCATGGCTATGGATGGTCTCCCGGAGGGGGTAGATTCTCCCGGCAGGGTGCCAGAGCAGCTTCTCCAGGCATCCCCGATCTTGAAATGGCGGCGGCGGCGGTATAGAGGCGAGATCGCGGAAAAGAGATCGATCTTAGGGGTTTCCACCCCGAGGGGTAAATATAGGCGAAGGAGGGCACCGAGAGGGGCCACAGGGCAGCCAGGAGGCTCCCTGGCGCGGCCTAGGGTGGGGCTGCGCCAGGGACCCTTCTGGAGTCCATGTGGTGGTCCCCCTGAAGCTTCCGTGTCGCTGATTTTTTATCTGATTTTTTCCGGATGTTTTGGAGCACTTTTAATGGCCGGAAAACCTGAAATACAAAAACAGCATAAAACAGCAACTGGCACTGGGTGCACTGGGTTAATAGATTAGTCCAAATATGCTCAAAAGTGTATGAAAGTTCAAGCAATACATGGCAAAGTCACACAAAACATGCATGGAACAAGAAGAAATTATAGATACGTTTGGGACGTATCATATGTCATGAAGGAGAATCGTTCACCTGTCATGATGCCATGATTATAGTTGAGAACTTTAAAGGTAGAACCAATGCAGGAATGGTCATTAACGAAGAAGGTATATTTGATATACAAGTTATAAATGTCTTTCCCCACAAAATACTAATCGCGGTTGATTAATTTTTTGATGCTTGAACATGCTGCTTATAGAATGTCTTGGAAGGGATGAGGTGACAATGTGTGCTGACGATAATCAAGATAGTTAATGGTCGACGACACTCTCCCTCTACATCTATCATTTTATTAATATATGAATAAAATTATGATCGTTTGGATGTGAACTTTATTAGTGTGTCTTGCATCTCGCGAAGACAATTATTCATATTAGTGAGTAACAAGTCAGTTGTTCTCATTTTCTGAATGATATATTTTATGGTCACATTACGGTTATGAATGAGTTATTCTTATATTGATGATAGTAGTTTGATCATTTATAAGAAATATTGCAATGCCAAGAGTTATCCAAAGTTAATAATGACACTACCGTTTTAAGTCATGAATGGTATGATGGAGTCTTGAGATACTTGATCTCTTGACACATGCAAACCATGCCTTTTTTAGGTGAGATGACCAAAAACATCATGTTTTGGTAAAGCAGAGTGTGTAATGATTGTTGTATATCATACATTGTGATGTATCGTATATCAACAAGTAGTAAATTTCATTATTTCGTAAACTTCATATGTGGACTTAGATGAATAGGTGGACTGGTGAAACATGAGTCTGAAATAATTTGATATGATCAAAAGGGATTTCAGAGTAAAGATGGATATTAAATTAACAAGAAAGACAAATCTCTATGATCTGATAAAAGTGGCAGATGTTTTGAGTTAGTCTTGGGCATAAAGACTTGTTAATGTTGTTTCACAAATTACAATGCTTGGACACTTTAATATTGTTGATGTGCCTGAACATCATAATCATACTCTATTGAATAGTGTATGGTCTAAGTTATCTCTTACAGAGTTACGTTATTATTGTTTAGAGCTATTAATTTGATATGCAAACACTCACTTCAGTATAGGGAACCATCTGAGTTCGTCGAAACCAACACTATATATGTTATGGTGTGTCAGGGTTTCTAGGAAGCCTAATGTATATGATAAATTATCTTTGTAGTGTATCCTTGTGGATGCAACTTCCACAACTAGAACCAAAAGAGAAAAACTTGTGTTGCTAAGTGTTTTGGTGTTTGTCAAGAAATGTTCTTGATGAATGTGTTAATGGAAGAAAAGTGAAAGTTCAACCAAAGTGATTGACCTTGCCTCCAGATGCCAGAGTAGCGCAAAGGAATATGTTCTGGAAGCAAAGCTCTACAATTAGAGGAGAAACTAATGATAAATGATCATGATGTTTCAATTGAATCTTTTACTGAACAAAAGTAGGATTCAAGAATACATATTTTCCCTTGTGCAAAATAATATTCATGATTTACTTGTCAAGTTAATGGAACAGGACATACCTATGAACTACAAAGAAGGGATGGTGAACCTAAGTACGAGATATGACTATGAGTCATGAAATCCTATATTGAGTTTCATTTAAGATTGCTTGAATCTTATCAAGTAAGGAGGTTACTTGATATTCCTAATAACTTCATGGTTATAAGGAATAAATGTGAACATCAAAGAAGACATCAATATTGATTTGTCACAAAGAATGTTTCTGACAACTTCAATAGGTTGACTACAACATGTAGCAATGCTTGAGTCAATGGGATATTCGCTACAATTGATCCAAAATTGTTATCAATACCGTGACTTCCTCAAATCCTACATTTGAAGAAGTGTTGTAATTTGTACAACAAGAAGGTTTTGAAAAACATATGGATACTAGTGTCTCGTGACAGGAATTCTCGATTTGATTAACAATCAAAGGATTTTGTACTTAGCCAAAATATCGAGGAAACATGCATTTGCATGAAACTGAGTGGGAGCTGAATAGTTTCCTAAACTTAATATGTGTTTGAGATATTTGAGTGGGAGATATGTGGATGTTATACTTACCTTATATGTAACTGACATATTTGAGTGGGAGCTATATGAGTGTTATCCTAAACTTAATATGTGCATGACATAATTGAGCGGGAGCATGACAACATTCTCATATATGGATAACATATTAAGAATGGTGTAGTTGGTATTAATGATTACTGAAATCATTCATGAATGAAGTTGGGCATTGAAAATCTATTAAGATTGATTAATGCGTTTAATAACATTGAGTTGGAATACTTTCCTGTATAAGATTCTGAAGAATTTCAGAATGGGACAAGTCAAGAAGTAGTTCTTACTTGTATATCCAAGAGAAGTATCGAGTTGATCTCAGTACAAGAAAAATGGTTAAATAAAGGAAAGAAATGGATGTACTACATCCTCTATTCCTCTGTCATAGGTTCTTTAATATAAAACCAGAGTTATGTATTTGACATAATGTGACCCAAGTTCTTAGTAAGAAGAAAATGTTGTGATATGATTTATGAGTAAATCATTGAACAAAGAGTTAAGTTTATCCTTCAGTTTCTGGAGAGAACCGAGCATATATCTCTAATTTGTAAAGGATAGTGGACTTGACCATAAATGTTATGTTGGTTCAAGTTGTAACACTAACCTAGAAAATTGAGATATCATACTAATGAATGCCTAAGTTGAAACAAACATGGTTAGACATCAAAGTTTCATACAATGCACTGAGGATTAAATCTACATTGATGTGGCTGCTTTAGAAGTGGCAGGAGTTATATTATGGCTTAAGAAGTTCGACTTCTAACTGAGTGAGTTTCAGTGTGCATGACTATGGGAAAGTCTGCGTGACCCACTGGATGTCATTGCTGAAACACAATAAACGAAGTCTCACTCTACCGCCAGATATATATACCTCATCATTATAATGGATAATGAAGGAATGTCAAACTAGGTGACATTAATGATTTAAAAAAGACATACGGGTCTGAATGGTACCCAGACCGTTGATACAACCTTTTCCATATGCAAGAATGATCAATAACCATATACATGATATGGAGTTATGATCCATAGAAAATGCAGCTAGGTTATTTGTACTCTAGTGCAAGTCGGAGACTGTTGGGAATGTGCCCTAGAGGCAAATAAAATATGTTTTATTGGCATATTCCATTAGTTCATAATAAGTTTTATACTATGCTATAACTGTATTAAGCGGAAACATTAATACACGTGTGGTATAAAACAACCAGATCCCTAGTTAACTCTAGTATACTAGTCCATTGGGAAATTGATGATCAAGGTTTCCTGATCATGAGCAATTAAGTTGTTGACAATGGAGTCGTATAATTGGGAGAATGATATGATGGACACACACCCACCAGAAGTGTTGCAATGTGATCGAGTCACATAAGTTCAAAATTGCGATAACTACAACGTAGTGACCAGATCCTTTGACCGTAATGATCATACGTAATTACTATCTATGAGGATGCTTTGATTTGTAACCCACCACCTGACTGAAATATGATGGCCATAAAGGTGCACTTTGGGTATTCCGAATAGATACGTTAGTGAGTATGCAAATAGATCAAAGCGGGATTTGACCATCCGAGTGACGGATAGGTAATATGGACTCACTTAGTGATATTATATCATAAAGATTTCAATCATGTGACTAGGTCATGAGGGTTGTAATATCACGAAAACGAGTAAACATGTTTGTCGGTAACAAGGATGAACTATGTATATCGGATACCACAAACCTTGGACAAGCAAAGTACCGAAGGACAAAGGGATAATGCTCAACGTTAAACGGATCCAACAGTGATGAAGTTTCATTCGATGGAAGCGCATGGGCCATTGATACGTCCCAAACGTATCTATAATTTCTGCTTCCTCCATGCATGTTTTGTGTGACTTTTCCATGTTTTCCTTGAACTTTCATACACTTTTGAACCTATTTGGACTAACCTATTAACTCATTGCACCCAGTTGCCAGTTTCTGTTTTCTGCTGTTTTTGTATTTCAGGTTTTCCGGCCATTAAAAGTGCTCCAAAAATTCCGGGAAAATATATAAAAAATCAGCGCAACAGAAGCTTCCGGAATGACCAAGAGATGGAAGGGGGGCCACCACCAGGCAGCCAAGAGGGCAGGTGGCGCGGCCCCACCCTGGGCCGCGCCAGGGACCCTCCTGACTGCCTCGTGGGTCCCCTCGACACCCCCTTCGCCTATATTTACCCCTCGGGGGTGGAAACCCCTAATATCGATCTCTTTCTCGCGAACTTACCTCTGTACCGCCGCCGCCGCCATTTCAAGATCGGGGCTGCCTGGAGAAGCTGCCCCGGCACCCTTCCGGAAGGAGGAACCCCCTCCAGGAGACCATCCATAGCCATGGACGCCTCTCGGATGTCCCTTGAGTAGTCCCCCTTGGACCATGGGTCCGTGACCAGTAGCTATGTGATGAATCTCTCCCCCCTTTGTGCTTCCACTTTCGAGTCGTCGTGAGCTACCTCACATTATCGAGGCATCTATGTAATTTCTGTTGTTGCTATGCTGAGTTTGTTGGGATCTGATGGATTATGAGACTATGTTCAGTTTGTGATGAGTAATATATTTGGTTCTTCTCTTTTATATTTTGTTCTTGAGTAAATTCTTGCATGTTCTCCGTTGCGGTATTTGCTTTGGCCATGTATTTTATTTGCAACTCCAAGAGAGAGCATTATGCTCGATTGTGGGATCAGCCCCTTGATGTCTAGCTTGAGTGACAGAAACATGAGACTAGGGGATGTGTTGTTGCCACCAGGGATAAAACAACGGTGCTTGTACCTGCGGGTGCAAGGATTGTTTACTTTACGCAAAGTTCTTTTAATGCAGTTGTCTGTTGCTTTGAGTTTACACTTTGGGTGGGATTCGCAACTTAATACCAGCGAGATGTTCTGGATAGATATCTCAAGGTGGATGATTCGTAGTAGATGCAGATGGATTTCGGTCTACTTACCTTGGCGTACTGCCCATTGCTTTTGATCCCTTCCTTTCTTTGCAGCATAGTTAGCATTGTGGTGCCTTCATAATCCTGTCAATTTCCCAACTGTGATTTGTTTACCTCGCTAGAACTTTTATCGTCTTTTGGGAGAGAGACATCACTAGTGAAAATGACGGGACCCCGGTCCATCTTCACATTATTGTTCACACCCTCAATTTACTTTCAGCTTTTACTTTCCTTTGCACCTTTTATCTCTTGCGTTGATCCTTTGTAAACGACAAGGCCGGAGGAATTGACAACTCCTCTATACTCGTTGGGAGCAAATTTATTTGTTGCTGTGTGCAGGTCCACGACAACACCCTAGTCAGGAAGCAATTTCTGGCGACGTTGCCACCTACTTGTATCTCCTGAGTCCTACTGGTTCGATAACCTTGGTATCTTCACCGAGGGAAACTTGTTGCTGCACTGCATCTCAAAACTTCCACTTGGGGTAACCAATGAGGGACTCAATTCTACAAGATAGGGGAGTTGCACACTATCTTCTACCTTTGCTTTCTTAGTCTTGTTAGTTTACCTTTCAGTTTTTAATTTTGTGTCCTTAATCAATAATACCAAAAACACATGTTACCTTGTCAGTAGTTACCACTATGGCTGGTCCTTTTGCCTTTGGTGAGGCAGAAGTGCTTACCTTTACACAAAGAGGTGGTGAAAGTTTGAAAGATGCTTGGTATAGAATTAATGATTCTCAAAAAAGAGCCACCAAGAAGCAATCCACTACTATCCTGCTTAGAATTTTTTATGTTGGGATTACTTCTTGGAATAGGTTTCTTTTAGACACTGCTATCAATGGGAACTTCATAGAGGCCCCAGTTTGGGAAGCCCTTAATGTTATTGAAATTCTTGTTGGAAGTCTCCCCATTGTTAGTATTGAGGACATTACTTTAGCTGACATTATGAGAAAACTTGAAAAAATAGAGCTAGAGATGCCAAGTATCGATTGGGTGAATGAGTTGGATCATAAGATTCAAGGGAATTTGAATAGGCTAGATAATTCAATGCAGAAAATTGTCAAAACTTTGGAGACTATCAAATCCCTTGATGAAAAGTCTTCTAGGATAGAAAAGATTGAGGAAGTTATTGAAACTTTAGGAACTACCTTTTCCTCAATCAAAACAAAAAAGGATGAAACTCCAGCAAATAAGGAACCTAACTCCATTTACGTACCCAAGGTTCCCCGAGCTAAAGCTAGCACACCCAGTGCCAAGAGAGTTGAAACGGTGAAAACTTTGGAGGAGACACTTATCTTTAACTTTAATGAAACTCCAATTGATTTCCCTCCTTTTGATTTTATTCCAAGAAGCATTTTCATTCGTCCTTTATTTGAGAAACCCATTAAGACTAGTTGTACTATTGAAGAGATTTTTGATGATGATGATGGTTCAAAAGATGCAACTTGATCTTCTGCTTTAAGCCTAGCTAATGGCTCTAAAGAAGCGCTTTCGGGAGGCAGCCCGCAACGAATTTAGGTTTTTTTTCTTTTTGCTTTTGTTCTATTATTAGTGGTCTTGATGATTGTTACTACTATAGCAACATCATTGTATCTTTACTTTTCAAGCTTTGTGCCAAGTTTAGCCTCAGATTGCAAGAAAGGTCAAAAGTTGGTGCTTGTTGTCGAGAAACAGATTCTGTCTGCTTGACGGAAAAATTCTCAATAAATCACCAGTTCATCTTTTTTATCTGAATTATTTTGACAGCATGCTCCATACAATTACCTTTCAGGCGTCTGTTCAAAGTTTTTTGATTTGAGTTGCAGAAGTACCTCGAAAAAATTCTCCATTCTCTGTTGTTCTGTTTTTCTCAGCTTCTGCACCGGTTTTTCTTTTCGCAGTTTTGCAATCCTTAAGCTTGCTTTTTCGTTGCAAATTTTTTTGGGCAGGCAAGAGAAACAGTAGCTATTCCTGGAAATCTTTATTTGCAGTAGAGAAAATTTATTTTATTAGGGTACTAACCTCTCTAATCAGCCTACAATGAGTTATGTATGAAGGGAGTTTTCAAGTGCGCGATGGAAGGTGATGAAAGAAGATTCAGGAGTGTCAAACGCTCAAGCTTGGGGATGGCCATGTGCACCCCCAATAAATATTCAAGAAGACTCAAGCGTCTAAGCTTGGGGATGCTGCCGATGCATCCCCTTCTTCATCAACAATCATCAGTTTGTCCCTCGTTGCGCTATATTTTTATCACTTCATGCGTTATGTGCTTTGCTTGGAGCGTCTCGCTCTTAGGTTTTATTTTTAGTTTTATTTAGCTTTGCTTGCTGTTCATAACAATTTAGATCCCTTCTTACTTTGTGTGGGAGAGAAACACGCTCCACTTTCAAAATCTAGAACACATCATAGGATTTTTCCTGCCTATCTTGTTGTTGTTGTGTGTTCTTTATCTTTTCATAGCTGCTGCCATGTTTATTCTTAGTCTTAGTTTGTCTTTAGCAAGAGCCTTGGATTTTGTTTAGTCTGTTGCTGGAACTCTTTTTAGTTTTCATGTTTATCTTGTTAAAGAGAGTTGGTTGTTGCACTGAGTTGTGTCTTGTCTTGAAAGTAGGTAATTGAGGTTGCTATTTAATTCTAGTAGTAACTTGCAATAGTTTTGAGGTATTGTTGTGAGTAATGTTTTAACTTTTGGTGTCAAGAGCTCTAGCCTATTAGTGATAGGTGTCGTATTTTGGGCAATCCGTGTTTATTTTCAAAACCTACAAAACCAGTTGAGAACTCTAGCTACTAGATGGATCACTAATCTTTGGAGGGATCGAATATTAGAGAACACTCACGTACCATGAGTCGAGGATGCGCAAGGATAACCAAACCCCCATACACTCCTCCTCGGGGTACTTCTCTCTTTGTGAACCTCCTTATTAGATTGAGAGTTACCGATAATAAGTTCATGAGTTCTTCGGACTAATGTAAGTATTGAAAGTTGACACTTCCACTTTCCCATATTTTTCTAGCCTCTCCCGTGTCGTGCATTGCCTTCTTCTCACTCCGAGAGTTGGTGTCCACCTTCGCCGGTACATCCAAACCCTTGGTATGATATGCTCTGTCATCATAAACCTCCTTATATCTTTCCTCAAAACAGCCACCATACCTACCTATCAAGGCATTTCCATAGCCTTTCCGAGATATATTGCCATGCAACTTCCACCTCTTCATGACTTGATCTTCATGTCATACATGTTCCTGCTACACTGGCAGGGACATACATTGCATACATCATGATAGTTACATCTTCTTTATGATTTTGAGTACCTTGTAAAGTGTGAAAGATCTCCTTTACCTTCTTGTAAAATAGAGTGTTGTCCTTAAGTGAGGAAAAGATCCCAAAGTGGACACAATAAAAGATCCCAAAGAGGACAAATGAGAGTTAAATAGAAAGAGCCATTGAGGCCACAAAAAAATACAAAAAAATAGAAAAAAAGAAAAAAAAAAGAGAGAAAGGGGAAACACTACTATCCTTTTGAGAAGATCCACACTAGTACTCCCTTTATATCCTTGTACTCCATAGAGATGATCATTATGCATATAGCTATGTGGGGACCTTCACACTATAGAACTTGGCTTGCATATTCCAAGGATGAGCCTCCTCAAACGAGCTCTATGTCTTCATGAGCGAGCAAGTTAGATGCACCCCCACTAGTTCCATTGGAGAGCTTCCTAGCTCATATGTGCATCTGTTGCATGGAAATCCCTACTCCTCACATCATATCTATCATTTGGCACCTCTTGCCTATGATTGTCCTCATTGATGTGAGCCTTTCTCCTCCTTTTTTGTCTTCCTCCTCCGTACTCCTCTCTTTGCCATCCCAAGTTTCAACTCTCGTTCTTACGCTCATCCATTGCATGAGTGCTCAAAATATTGAAAAAGGAGTGGATCAAATTGACTTGTACCTGGCTAGTTGTCTGGGGACGAGTCAAGATAAGATTCCAGAAAAAGACCAAGTGTGAAACTTTAGTAGATTGATTTCTCAACAAATAAATTGTTTTTCTCGTATTCCCTATCCCCGTTCTTGCACGCAAACACCATTTGGAGACATTCGAGTCACGGACGGCGAGAGCTCTTGCACCTAATGTTCTTTTGTTACTTGTTTCAATGCTAATATAGACTCTTGCATGTTATGACTTGAATTGAATCTCTAACCTTGATTACTTTACTTTTCAAAGTTCTTATATGGTTGCTAGCATGTCACCACAGAAATTATGCTGTTATCATTTACCTACTCGAGGACGAGCAGGAATTAAGCTTCGGGATGTTGATACGTCCAAAACGTATCTATAATTTCTGCTTGCTCCATGCATGTTTTGTGTGATATTGCTATGATATAGATACACTTTCATACACTTTTGATCATATTTGGACTAACCTATTAACTCAGTGCACCACAGTGCCAGTTCCTGTTTTCTGCTGTTTTTCTATTTCAGTTTTCCCCCATATAAAAAGTGCTCCAAAAATTCGTTAAAATTCAGATAAAAAATCAGCGTGAAGGAACCTTCCGGAAGAACCTGGGTGGGGCCAGAGGGCCACCACCAGGGGCCCAGGCGCCCTGGTGGCGTGCCCTAGGGCTTGGTCGCGCCAGGGGGCGCCTGGACCCCTGGTGGGCCCCCTGGCTGCCCCCCTTCGCCTATATATTCTCCGTCACGGGAAACTTCCGGGAACAGAAACCTTTTTCGCGATCTCTCCTCTGTTCCGCCGCTGCCGCGCTTCCGAGATCGGGAGCACCAAAAGACCTCTTCCCGGCACCATGCCGGAGGGAGGGTTGACCTCCGGGAGTCTCCTCTCCACCATGGATGCTTTCCGGATGTCTTGTGAGTAGTTTTCCTTGGACCATGGCTCCGTGATCAGTAGCTATGTGATGTTCTCCTCCCCTCTTTGTTCTTCATGGTTTACACCTCGTGAGCTGCCCTACATCATCGAGGCACTTTTGTAATCTTTCTGCTATTGCTATGCTGAGTTTGATGGGATCTGATGGATTATGAGATTATGTTCAGATTGTGATTGAGTAATATATTTGGTTCTTATCTCTTATATTTTTGTTCCTTAGTAATTATTGCATGTTCTCCCTTGCTGTTTATTGCTTTGGCCAAGTAGTAGGTAGTAACCCCAAGAGGGAACGTTATGCTCGATTGTGGGTTCATGCCCCCCGATGACACGCTTGAGTGACAGAAACATGAGTCTAGGGGATGTGCTAATGCCACAAGGGGGAAAACAACAGTGCTTGTAACCGTGGTTGCAAGGATTGTTTACTTTACGCAAAGTGCTTTTTAATGCAGTTTTCTGTTGCTTTGGGTTTACACTTTGGGTGGGGCTCGCAACTTAATACCAGCGAGATGTTCTGGATAGATATCTCAAGGTGGATGATTAGTAGTAGACGCAGTTGGATTTCGGTCTACTTATTTTGGCGTACTGCCCATGCTTTTGAGCCTCTTCCTTTCTTTTGTAGCATAGTTAGCATTGCGGTGCGTTCATAATCCTGTCAATTGCCCTTCTGTAATTTTTTCACCTCGCATAGCAGTTTTATCGTCTTTTGGGAGAGAGACATCACTAGTGAACATCACGTATCCCGGTCCATATCCTCATCACTGTTTACACGCTCATTTACTTTTCTGCTTTTACTTTCAGTTGCTATCATTATCCCTTGCGTTTGATCCTTTGTGAACAACAAGACCGGAGAGATTGACAACCTCTCTGAACTTCGTTGGGAACAAAGTTATTTGTGTCTGTGTGCAGGTCTGCATCAGTTGCGCCGCTGACACCTACTTATCATCTCTGGAGTCCTACTGGAGACAAACCTTGGTATCTTTACTGAGGGAAATTTGATGTTGTGCTACATCACGCCTTCCACTTGGGGCTCACCAAAGAAGGGCGAGAAATCACTATCATTACCTCGCACATCATTGTGCTTCCCAGTATCATAAAATCGCATCCTATTTTATTAATAGTTTTAGATATAATCATGATGATGGTATTGTTGAGTTTAAAATTTACAATGATCTTTTGACCATGCCTTTGTCAAGATTTTGTGAAATAATAGGTGTGTCGAACGTTGGACATGCGGCAAAGATGAACTCTCAGCCCACCAAGCTGAGAACCATCGCCAGTTCTCTTTGCAGCCAAGACACGAAGGATATCCGGCGTATGAAGATTTCCAGCATCTTATTCCCCCACCTCAGGTATTTCGCGTATTTTGTTGCTAGAGGGGTGTTAGCTCGTGACAACACGAGCAACAGTTTTGCACCGGATGTTGCCATCCTGGCGAATGCCCTCTCAAGGGAGAGTAAGTATAATGTGGGTGCCTTAATTGCTCGCCGCCTTGCTGCTAATGGTAACAAGGGAGATCTCTATGGTGGCGTTTACGCCACACTTATTCTTGAATCTCTTAATGGCACCCCGCGCCCCGATGATGAGCCTTTTACTTATTTAAGCTTTTATCTTGCTGCTATGAAGAGGCATGAGTTTGTTACCAGGACTATCGAGTTTGGTAACCTTAATTATATTCTTAGGTTTGGAATGACCACTATTCGGGAGATTCGTCTACCTGCACCTCTTTTGTTTGATTATACTCGCAAGAGTGGATGGTCCTTCAACGTTTCCCAGTTTGATGAGTATGTGGTCCAGCAGTAGTTTCATAACCCCATGGTGGGGGTTGTGCAAGATGAGGAGGAGCATGGTGAGTTCCCACCTTTCCAGGGGGAGACCGTCACCCAATGGGGTGAAGGGTCTTCTTCTACTTGGAGCGCGGAGCCTATTCCAATTGCATCTCGGTTGTTCTTAACAGCGATGGCTAATCATTTAAGTCTTCGGGTAGCACCACCAGATCTTCAACAAGGTGTAAATTCTCGTATTTCGTATGTACATGTTCCTGCGGCTCGGATGAGTATAGTTATTTATATCGCGACAGCTATAAACAGTTCCTTGTTCCAATTAACAAAACATCCCCTTTTTCTTCGCTCTTCCGGAACTGGTACAGAAATTGGTGTATTTTCTACTTTGTTTACGTTAGTGACTGGGGGGTTTCGGGGAAGGCCTATGTGGGGTACCGCCTCGTACAACCCTTGGACTCACCCTACCACCCCATAGCAGGAGACTCCTAGGGACCACAGTAGCTGTTACCAACTTAGGCCAAAAGCCTAAGCTTGGGGTACGTGCCCTTCTCCCCTTTTCCATTGTATTATCCGATTTATTTTGTTCGCTTTGATCTTTTCAAAGTTTTTGCCATTCTTCTTTGTTCTCTCTTAAATTGCAAAAAAAATAAATATATTTCTCTTTTCTTTTGCTGTCGTTAAACCTTCAAAAAAACCAAAAAGATTTTCCATTCTCTCTTTAGTTTGCTTTGTTTTTAGAGTTCATCTCGAGTCTGTGATGGCATTTGATTATATCTCCCACGTTCGATCATGCAAGTGACAAGGCAGTAATGACGAAGATCGACGAAAGGGAAGAAACAAGGAAAACCGGTATGAACTCTTCTTGTTTCTACTTTTGTATAGATACATGTACTTATGATCTAGAGACCAGCTTGTAGCGACATAGTTCTATGTTTACAATGATTTCCCAGTGTTCATGCTTTCTTTGTGGATGATCTCAAATAGCTAGAGTGCATAATGTGTTGTTGAAATGATTTGCATGCATTGCACTGTTCATGGTTTGGCATATTGAAGTGGTATTTCCTTTGGAGAATTCTTGGATTTACTTGGCACATGTTCACACATGTTTATGACTAAAAAGTCTATCATGCCTTGATGATCTTTTTATTTCAGAATATTTATATCACTTTCATGCCCGATTCAATGTTGCTTTGTCGATTATGACCGTTATTGCTCTCTAGTTGGTCGCTTCCCAGTCTTTTGCTAGCCTTCACTCGCACTAAGCGGAATTCTGCTTGTGCATCCAAACTCCTTTTCAAACCAGTTATTCCACTTGAGTCCACCATACCTTCCTATATATAGTATTTACCTGCCATCCCTAACTTATACTTTCTTGTACCATCCCGAAATTTATTCAAAAGCTTCCTTTTTGTAACCGTACAAGATCATGGTGCGGTGAGGGAAAATCAGTATCTTTCATGACAAAAATGTTTTACTCCTTGACAAAGTTTTAACTAGTCAAATTTATGAGGCACAGGCCGGTCTGCATAATGCCCAGCTCTCACTTGTTTCACATTTTTATAAAAAAGTTACACTTCCCCCCTACTTGATGATGGAATGAAATGGGAAAAATGCTGCTAATGATAGATGGAACGAGAAATTTCCTTCCATACTTGAGGAAAAATAAAAAAGGCACCATAGACCATCAAAGTATAGATGGATAAGGGAACATAAGTGTAAGCAATAAGCATGGGAACCGCCATTAATGTGGTTGGTATTGGAGATATTGAGAGACCTTTACCGTTCACCGTTGACTAGAAAGTTGCACTTCTCAAAAGAATTTTATCTCTGTTTTCAAAACCAAGAGCTCTGGTACATGTTTAGTCTTTGCTTCCAACCACGGGTTTTCAACCTTGCCATTAAAAAGCCACGGTTCGAGAGTCTCCCCTTCTTTCTTCAAAGCACCAACTATTGAGAGCATAATTTTCATTCTTAGTGTAACATGCATTGTCCCAAAGTACCACATTGTCTGTTGCATGATGGTGATATTGTTTGTTCTGAAATTCTTAGTTCTGGTCTCCTTAAAAACTCCGGAGGAGTTTTTGCATTTAAGTTTTGCTTCACTAATGGAGGCTAGCGAGATACCACTCTAGTATGTTCAAGCTATGTGCATTGTGATCTTGTCTTGATTTTCAACAGCATATTATTTACTTTTGGTTGTTTGTGATTGATCACTTGAAAGAAGGATTGCTTCGTGCATTGTCCTCATAGCATTGTTTCAATACTTGCTAAACTCTTTTCGTATTACATGCTTATATACATCTGATGAAGCAAAAGACTTTGTCAAAGTTTTCTTTGTCGCATCCAGTTCGTTGAACTGAATTGCTTGAGGACAAGCAATATGCTAAGCTTGGGGGACTTGATACGTCTCAAACGTATCTACTTTTCCATACACTTTTGCTATTGTTTTGGCCTCATTCTTGCATGATTTGAACTAAACTAACCCGGACTGGCGTTGTTTTCAGCAGAGTTGCATGTATGGTTTTCTTATGTGCAGGAATATGGATTTTTAGGTGTATCAAAAACTTCCGGGAAAAATCACAGAAAATCCATGCACCCGAAGGGCCATTGTGCCAGAAGTGGGGTCAAAGGGCAGCCAGGGGGCCCCAGGAGCCCTGCTGGCGTGGCCCCACCCCTGGCCGCGCCGGGTGGCCACCTGAGTGGCTCCTCCCCCCTCTGGTGCCCTACCAAGGCCCCTATTTATTCTCGTCGCAAGGAAACCCCAGGACAGAAGTCGTTTTCCCAGTTTCCGTCGTGGAGCCACCGCCACCCTCTGTTCTTCTTCGGGAGGGCTAATCTTGAGGCTGTTTTGGCCTCCAGTGAGGGGAGATAATCGCCATCGTCATCATCATCACCAATCCATCATCCTTCCATGACTTCTCCTTTCATGTGTGAGTAATTCCTTGTTGTAGGAAAAGGGAATGGTAGGGATTGGATGAGTTAGATCATGTAATAGTTCGTCAGATTGTTGGGGGCATGTTGCCTATCATCTACTTTGGTGTTTATCATCTTTGCTACAACTTGTTGCTCTTAATGCTTGTCACTTTGGGCCCGAGTGCCATGTTTTCAAATCTGAACCACTTGTGCTTTCATGAGTTTATTTATGTTATTGATCCTATCTATGAGTTGTATGCACATATTATGGTCCGGAACCTGCGATCCCAAAGGTTACAGCTTGGGACACCAAAGGGATGGACTATAATTTGAGGATTTCATGTATCCATTGAGTGTTAATGTTGTGTTCCGGTGCTCTTTGACAGGAGCACCTTAATCTCCATAAGTTCCTTTTGGCCCCGTTCGTAGTGGGATGGTAGGACAAAAGATGTTGTGCAAGTTATTATTGCAAGAACGCACAACTACGTACGGGATACATGCCTAATGTTTGATATTTGCCTAGATAATCCTTTCTTTTCTGTGTGCCTTGCCCTGTGTTAGAATTTATTACATGTTCACTCTCATCCAAGAAGCGCCCAACCATCCATTTCCCTAGCCTATAGTGTTTCGATCCTTCTGGTTACTAGTTGTTTACTTTTACTATTTTACTTTCGTTGTTGCCACCATCACTATCATATCACCGTTGCTATTAATATTTTGTTGCAAGCAAGTATATTTCAGGTGCGGTTGAATTGAAAACTCAACTTTCAAAGCTTATATATATTTTTTGGCTCCCCTTGTGTCGAATCAATAAATTGGGTTATCTTACCCGCGAAGACTGTCTCGATCCTCTACAGTTTAGGGTCGCCGGGGATACAAAATGATGTTGCAGTTGCACTCCAGGCACTTTCAATATAAGGAGATGTCATTTAAATTGTCTGGTGCTCTTGCAACATTCCTAGGGGCGACGAACAAAATACTCCAGCCTTTACTCCGGAAGTGTGTACTTGTTCTGTTTGGAAACATATTAGTTTAAAAACAACTCTTGGAGGACCATATAAGAAACCTCTGAAAAGTTCTCCAGCTATTGCACCAAGATCACTTGAAAGTTAAGTGCAAAAGAGTTATTTCGGGCAGCTGAGGGTATCATACCTGGGGCATGTTGTTAGAGTCACCAGTGTCACCACCGAACCAGCAAAGATTCATGATGCGACTAATTGGTCCACACCAGAAGATGCATGCGCCATTTCCTGAGCTTCGCAGACCGCTATCACCGCTTCATCCTCCACTTTGTCATCATGGCTTGGTACTTGTTGAACTTGCTCAAAAGGGTGCCTTGTTCGTGTGGACTGATAACACAGAGAAGGCCTTTCAATTGTTGAATCAAAAGTAGGTCTCTTCTTAAGTTCTTGCAATGTTGAACTTTTGGATGTGATCATCATCGAATGCTTGGCTTGTCATATTACTCAATGGGTTGTTAGCCACTTGATATATGCTAATGTGATAACAACAACCTCACCACTTACCCCCATCCTCATTGATGACCCACAAGTATAGGGGATCGTAAGAGTCTTCGAGGGAAGTATTTCAACGCAAATTTATTGATTGGACACAAGGGAATCCAAAGAAAATTTACAAGGTTTAGCCGTTGAGTTGTCAATTCAACCACACTCAGGAATTATTATCCGTGCAGCAATGAATTGGTAACCAAAAGGTTTGATAGTGGTGACAACAGTAATAGTAGCAACGGTAACACTAGTAGCAACAATAAAAGTAGTAGAAGCAGTATCAAGATCATAGTAAAGTAGCATTAATATCAATGGCAACAAGCATAGTGTCGTCGATATGTAACAGCAGATGCCATGGGGATCGCTAATGAGGGGGAAAACCGAGGTTAGTGTCGCTGGTACCGGAAGAGAGAATGGGAACACACGGTGAGACACCACGATGTACCCAGGTTCGGGGCTCTCCGTAGAGATAACACCCCTAGTCCTGCCGAGCTAGCTATATGCAATAACTCTGGCTACAATGAATGCTCCTTGAGCTGTTTGAGAGGAAGAAGAAGAGGGCCTCTGGTCTCTACTCTCTTTTTGATCCCTCTGGTGGGTGAGATTGTAATAACTGCTCCGTCGTCCCCCACGCAGGAGGGGTACCCGGGGCTCTTATAGGCCGAGCCCGGGGTACAGAAGTAAATATAAAAGAGGGAGGGCCCAGCTGTCTGTCTCAGATCAGCTAGAGACCTAACATCGTGCTTCTCGGGATGACCCGGTGTAGACTTGCGGCTCGTCATACTGCTATCCCGTAGACCTCGGTAGTGAACAGTGAAGCTAGATACTTAGGCATGTCGGCCTGTTCGCGTGATCGGCGCTGGAGGAGACCGCACGCCTCTAACAGTCCCGATCTCCAGGGATTGCGCATTGAATGCTCTTGTACTAGGTGTCTGACCTGGACCTCTGATCGGATGTTGCTCTTCTTACTTCGGCCGAATGCTCCTGGGTGAGGCCGATTGCGCCTTCTCCGGGGCAATCGGCCCTCACTTGGAACAGTTCGGCCCACTTCTTGCTTGATCTTGTTTAGCTCGGCCTTGATTAGATTGGTGACCATTAGGTCGGTGATCTTTGCTTTGATGAACTGTTTCCCCTGGGTGACCCTACCCGGGGGTCATACCCCCGACAGTAGCCCCTGAAGCTGCGGAGGTCCCGCCGAACTTAGAGATGGCGAGGCCTGCACAGGTTCCTTATAAAATGCAACTTTTTACTTTTGACCGATTGCTCCAATAGGCTGGTTGCTTGCCGCCTGCCGATTGCTCTTGATCTTCCGATTGCTCTTGACCTTCTGATTACTCTAGATCTCCGATTGCTCTTGACCTTCTGATTGCTCTTGACCTTCCGATTGCTCTTGATCTCCGATTTACTCTTGATCTCCGATTGCTCTTGACCTCCTCGACCGATCCGCCTAACGGTTGGGTTGACAGGAATGTCGACCGAACTTGCCTCTTCGAACTCGTCTAAGAATACGGGACGTCGTGCCACGATTTGACATACCATAACCGCCGCCTCGACCCACGCGCGCACGTCCCGTCCCATCCGCCGGATCTTCTGTGCTCCGAACTGACGTTGCTCTGTGGATACACGCGGCCACACCGCCTGCCAGATCGGCACACCGGATCCCACTACTCCCTCGCCGCGCCTTTAAATACTCCACGGGGTGGGGATGCGCCACGCACCCCCCACTTCATCGCCTTCCTCGAGTTCCTCTTCACTGCCTCCGCCGCCGCACCGCTCGCTCCGCTGTGCTGCTGCCATTGTCTCCAACGCCACGAGTCGCCGCACCGGAGACCAGGCAGCCGCACTCCACCGTCATCACCACCGCTCCTCCTCCGCCACTATAGGTGGACTTGGATCTAGGTTTCTGCCGCCTCCGCCGCCGTCTTCTCAGCCGCTGCCACCTTATTCCTCATCTCCGTCTCGCTCCTCCTCGTCCACCACGGAGTCCGACGCCTCCATGGGGGACGACGCCACCGCCGGCTCCCAGAGGGGAGCTTGGAAGGGATCCAATGTGACGGAGATGCAAATTGCGCTCCTCCGCCGGTCTCGCAAGATCTCGGCAGACCTTGACTTCCGCGTTCCCGGCGACGAGGTTGTGCCCGCGCCTCGGGACGGCGAGCGCGTTGTCTTCCTTGCGCATTTCCAGCGCGGCTTCGGGCTTCCGGTGAGCCAATTCTTCCATGACTTCCTCGCCTTCTACCGCCCGCAACCGCACCACCTCGGAGCCAACGCCATCATGCTGCTCTCCACTTTTGTGGCACTGTGCGAGGGCTACCTTGGAGTCCGGCCCACTGTTGGGCTTTGGTGCCGGATCTTTCACTTCCGAAGCTTCCAAGTAGGCACTGGTGTGCATACCATCAACCCCAAAACCAAGAATAAGGAGGAAGTAAAGGTGATGGCCGAATGCGGTGGTGCCGCCATATACCTCCGCCAAACTGGACTCTATCCTCATCCCCTACTGCCTCAGTCCATCAAGAACTGGCAGATGGGGTTCTTTTACGTCTCCTCACCTTGGAACCAAGATTTGCTGAATCTGCCCGAATTCTCTTTGTCACCTCCGACTGCAAAGTACCACTGGGCTGAGAAACCAGGGGACGGGGACACCGATCTGAACCGTCAAATGTCTTTTATCCAGAAGCTGATGGAACAAGGCCTGCAGCCCGCCGATCTGGTGGCGACCCGGCTTTGCCCCCCGAATGCTCCCACTGCAGCGCCGCTGCCACCGGATCTGTGACATGCATCTGCGCCTCGACCCCACTCGGATTTCCACCTTCGGAATAAACGAAGCTGAATTCTTCCGCCGAATCAACAGTATTACCAATCTTAAGGTTGTTGAACCTTTTGAGTTCGGAATGAAACCGTACAGCCGATCTCGGCCCTGCCCCGAGGTATGCTTTCACCTTGCTCTTTTATCTTATCCTTTATTTCCTCCATACTAATTTTGATCGGACCTTTCTCCTCAGGAGTTCCTGGCCTCTAGGCTCATGCAGGATGGACAATCCGCCTCGGGCTATCACCCTGACCGAGATGGACAAGACGCTCAGGATGTGGAGCTTGAGGAAGAGACCGAATCCGAGACCGAAGCCTGAACTGCTTCCCTCAGACTCGGCTTCAAAAATCCGGGTGAGTCTGATTCCTCCGTCAAACGCTTCATGGCCGAATGGAGCAGTGATTCTGATCCTCCTGGTAACCTCGGCGCAGAATTTGAGCCAGCCGAGCAGACGCTGCCCAAAGGGAAACACCCCCGACCTGATGATGTCGGCCCCTCCAAGGCTGCCAAGAAGAAAGGGAAGACGGGCACGCGCCGAGCTGCCCCCGAGAGTAGCGGCCCTGTGCTTTCTCCTACTCCCTTGAACATTGCTCGCCCGGATTTCTCTATGGCCAGATTTTCTGCTCAACTGTCCCGAGCTGCCGGGTGCGCTTCTCTTCACCGGTTTTGTTTCTTTTGATTCTACCTGTGCTGCTTTTCTCACTTGTGCTCTTTTTATTGCAGGGCTGCCCGATCTGTTGATCCTGTGGGACCTGGGGGTGCTCCGAATGCTCCCCCTTCCCCCTCTGTTGTTCCTCCTCGCACGACCCCTGCTACCTTGGCTACCTCCCACGTGCCTGCGCCTGCTCGCAAGAGAGGTGTTGCCGACACCCACAAGGCCGAGCGGGCCAAGAAGGAAGTTGCTACTGCCGCGACCCAAACACGACCGATTGCTCCACCGCCGTCCTCTGTTGTTCCTCCGACTGCTGGCGTGCAGTCGGTCGTTCCCGCTCCGACCACTGCTGCTACTCCGATTCTGCTGGACCCATCCGGCGTCCCAAATACTGATGTGTCGCTGCCAGATCGGCCTGCCGCTGATGCTCAGCCTGAGGCTTCCCCAGCCCAAGCCACTGCTGCCGACCCAACTCCTGCTGCCAGCTCGGGGAGTGCCGCTGCCATCTCCACCGAACCAACCGGTTCTGCGCCCACTGCTCCCCTCGTCACTTCTACTTCCGTCCAAACTGGTGCTTCCGCAACACCGACTTCTGGTACCCTCGTGCACCAGCCGCCGCCCAGTCGCCAGCTCGTACTGGCCGACCGGTTCCGCGAGGCATACCTTGGTACCTCCGATGTCTCGCCCGTCCGACCTACTGCTGATTCGTCCACTCCTCCGCTGTAAGGCCCCCAATGCGGTGCTAACTCGAGTTAGTCGCTTTCGCGTCCCGCTCAAGTTAGTAGTGCATAAAGAGCCACCGACTCACGACACTCGCACTCGTGTCGCTGCCGGATTCTCCACAACAGGTATATGAACAAAGAACTTAAACTATGACATAAATATATGAAGTATAGGGCATACATCACCACTGGTATTTATTACATCATCTCAGAGGTCCAAGGAACCAACAGAATATCATGCAACAAGCGGAAGACAAACACGACCTAGTACGGTCAAAATCGAAATTTCCCTAGAGAGGGCTGCACATAAAGAGTCCACCCACGGATCGTCGAAGCCCAACTGTAGGATCTACTGAACGAGGTCGACTTCATCGTCACCCTCCGGGGGCACCTCCACGAAGTATCGTCCAGTGCTCGGGTCAAGATAGTAATCCACTACAGCGGCCGATCAGGCAAAACAGTAAAAGCACAAAAGAAAACAGGGGTGAGATTATATCATTACAGGATAACTGACTTCCTACGGTAAGACAAAGTAAAGGTAAAGGTTGCAGCCGCGCTAGCATATATGGTGGCTACCCGTTCTATCAGAGTAGGAGTAAGATCCAAGAATGCATGTGACATCGCGTCATAAGTCTGCTACCACCTACTTACCTCAAACATAACACAACCTGGATCTTCTCTCGGTCCCCCTGGACGAAGAAAAGCAACCAAGGCACTCACACGGTAGGCAAGTTTTAATTAAGGTTCAAATTGATGTTATTCTATGAACAAGGAGTAGGTCTCAAGTAGTCCATAACCGCGGACACGGCTTTTCGAAATGATTTAACCCTGCAGGGGTGTACCAACTGCCCATCATAGGCTTCGCATGTACGCCCGGTTTCCACTTGGCTAGGTAAGCGCCTGAAACTCCGGAACGTCAGAGTCCCTCTAACTAACAACGCACAATTCTGGGTGGCCCCCGGTGAGTCGACGCCCAACTCAAAAGCCGGCCGCGCTCTCGAATAGGCCTCTACCGTCTGTCGCAGGTTTGGATACCCGGTTAATCACACATGGGACACCGGGTCCTCAGCCGGACAAAGTGGGCCAACCAAGGCGCAAGTTCTACTGGCCAAAGGTGGTTTGTAAACAACTGAGGTACCACCAGCACACACATTGCAAATAGTAAATCAGCTCGGGCCACCACTAGAATTGTATGAAGCTAGGTAGGTAAGACAAGGGGACCCCATAGAATCCCACACACGATTAGGCACGCTCGTCAAGAAACACAATACCCGGAACTCAGGACCTAGGTGACTCAAATGGAACAAAACACCTGGCAGGAACAGCCTGGTCTCCCATCTTTCGTCAGGTATAAGTTAACATCATAATAATAATAAATATCAACCAACTTCTTTATATAACATGATATCCCAAACCATAGCATAGGGTAAGCAGCAAGTTTTCCTACTCATACTAAGAAATGGCTGAGCAGCGGTAAACTAGCAATACAAAGGTTTGCTGGGATGTGGGGATCATGGCTGTTTGGGTTTTGAAAGTGGCACATTCAAAGTGGATAGGATGAAACAAACGTTCTAGACTACAGCTAGGCAGGTAGGCAGAAAGGTATCAAGTAATGATATAAATCTTCCCCTTGCCTGGGTAATCAGTCGTCGAAGTAGACGCAGCAGGGTCCTCGGGCTCGGTGTCGGAAATCTCCACTTAAGTCTCCTCGCGGTCTTAGGTGCTAACGTAAGGTACCGGCAAGGAAAAGGCACACAAGTAAGCAATGGGTACAATGCACAGGCCAATATGGTATGATCAATTTTAATATACATGATGTGACCCTATTTAGTCAATTTAAATGAAGGTGGTGACGACACGTCAACAACTTCATATGCATTTATTTACATTGAATGGCTTCGGTCTTAGCCTTAATTTGTGGTGTATGTAACATGGCGACATGACAAGATCAACAATGCAATTAACAGGGATAATTACAACGTGAAAGTAAACATCGATTCCGGAGGTGGAGAGATGTCGAAGAACTTGACATCGGAAGGGTGCAACAAAAGAAAGGAACCCAGCCACAGTGCATATGACAATATGCTAGGGGTTGGTTTGATGATGCAAAGAAATGAAGAGGACATGAAAAGGGACTTGGAAGGATCAGATGACCAAGGCTCAACATGCACTGAAGTTGAAAGAAGCAACGAAAAAAAGGGAAGGTTGGATATAGCTAGGTGATAGCACCATGTCCACTGAGTTGCACAGAACATCAAATGGACATCACCATTTTAATCCCTGCAATTTTCTACCCCAAAACCATATAAGGCATGGCACACTTTGAATTTGCAAAAACACTTCGCAAATACAAAAGAAGTGAGGGGCTTCTTTGCAAAATGGCCACTACTCCAAAACTTAGAGGGGGCAACCCACAAAATTAACATCGCTATTGTGATCAGTGGGAAAAACTACCCCAAAACCATATATGGGATGCCACATTTGAGGTATAAGAGCTCCAAGGTTTCAATTCAGTTTGAATTTGAATTCAAACTCAAATTAAACTAAAATAGAAAAGGAAAAGAAACTAAAAGGAAAAAAAAACAGAGGGCGCAGCCACTTGGGCTGGCCTCGGGCGCACTGGGCCAGCCCAAACCAACCAGTGGGCTCAGCCCACCTCCACTCAGGAAACCTCACTGACAGGAGGAGCCCACCCGTCAGCCTCCGCATAAAAATCAAAAAAAGGGGGTGAGACAAACGCCTCGCGTGCGATTCGAACCCACGTCCACTGCTTGCCTCAGCTGCTCGCTACCACTGCGCTGCTGAATCGTTCTCAATAGAGAATACTTGGATGACAACAAATAACAGCTCACACGCTCTCTGAATTTGGACACCTGACGAACAGGTTCAGGCAGCGCACGACAAGGAATTCCGGCGACCCTTGCGGAGGCCGTGGTGCACCCCCGCCGGAACGGGAGGGCGTTGCGCAGAGAGGGCACCTCCACGGATCCGTTTCCGACGCCCCATTGCCATGAGACGCGAGGACGACGACGGCAGGCACACCGGAACCTCACGTCGGCGGCTGCACTGCACTTCATTGAAGAAAAAAAAAGCGGGCACGGTGGCAGGCACTTGCCGGCGACCATGGCGTCGTGCACGGGGCGCTGGCGACTGAACCAGGACCCAGGATCGACGCCCGACACCTCCACGACCACGCCTATGGCGAGACCTGGGCCGGAAACTACACGACGGCGACGCTAGGCTCAATGGGATCGGAGGCGGCGTCGGCTCTGCTACAGGTTCAGAAGGTGGCCGCCTGGCGAACACGATGCGCTCGGCCCAAAGGAGGCTCCTTGGCATCCCTACACGCGTTCAGAACACGAGCGGCACGCGTGCGCGCGCATCCGTACAACCCCGGGGGCACGGCGACTAGGAATTGAACGCCGGCGACGAGCTACAGCGGCGGCTACGGCAACACGAGGGAAAAGGCTAGCGCTCTCGGGCAAGAAAGGAGAGGGGGAGTCGTCAGTCACCTAGGGGTGGTCGGCAACGTGCTCGAGCGCAGAGGAGGACGATTGAAGAGGGAGTAGCCGACGCCGGGGAAGAAGAGGTTCACAGCGAGGAAGAAGGCGTCGGGAACGTCTCGCCGCTCCTTGGGCTCTCTGCTTGCGCGGGTCGACGGAGACGGTGTCGGAGCTCCTCGCTGCAAGCCCTCGGTCGATGGCGTCGGCTCCCGGCGGCAAATTCGATCACACGGCGGAGGAACAGGGGAGGGGCCCCATGTCCATGGAGGCGGCGGTGAGGAAAATTGGAGGGGGGAGTGATACGTCCAAAATGCATCACTATTTTATATAGTAATTCTTTCTTATTCATTGATATATTTCATGATATGATGCTATTCGTATGTTGTTTTGGCTTATTCTACACAGTTTGCAACTTTCCGGTGCCGAAGCAGCAGACGCAGGATTCAGCGATAAAAAGCGGACGCTGAGTTGCTGAAGAAGAACACCTCCAAATTACCTGAAAATCGACGGAGGACGTTTTCCAGAAGGATCACGAAGACACGCAAAAGAGCAACCAGAGGGGGGCCACAGGGTGCCCAGGCGACCACCCCTGGCCGCGCCGAGCGGGCGCCTGGACCCCCGGGGCCACTCCCGGCTCCCCCCTCTGGTCTATATACCCCTCGTCGTCCAAAAACCCTAAAAAGAGGAGAGTTTCCGGAGTTCCGCCGCCGCTCCGTGGCGGAAACCTACAGAGAAGAAAAGCCATCTCTGGCGGGCAGATTCCGCCGGGGAGATCACCTCCCGGAAGGGGAGATCGTCGCCATCGTCATCACCATCATCACGGGCATCATCGAGATCATCATCAACATCATCCCCATCATCAGCACCATCTCCATCTTCATCCAATCTTGTCACAATTGCAACTCGTGTTGTAATCCGTACTATCTATCATCTCTACTCTATCGGTGTTGATTACTACTTTGTGGTGAATGCTATTGAGTTAATTTGGAGAAATATTATTGTGTTCAGATTGTTTATCATCTATTTATCCCCACTAATCATGATCTCTTTTATGTCTTTTGAGTAGTTACTTTAGTTCTTGAGGACATGGGAGAAGTCTAGTTGCTGGTAGTCATATGATGTTGAAGTAATATGTGTTGGTTGATATTTAAGTTGTGTTGTTATTTTCCTAGTGGTGTTGTGTGAGTCGAAAACTCAACACTTCGCCTTATCAAGGACCTAGGAGAATGCATTGTGTATAAAGAATGCTTACGGTGGGTTGCCGGAGTGACAGAAACCTAAACCCCAGTTTGCACGCTTTTGCACAAGGGAACAATGGATCACCGATCGTGCTATGGTTAGGCTTTTGCCTTAATTACTATCTTGTATTTGTGGATGCTTGCAAGGTATTTAATCATAAGAGTGCATTCATCTTAGTCTAGAGGATGGAATAGCATAGATCCACCCACCAAACACTTATCAACACAGTACATAGTACCGATACGGAATATGGAGAAAGCACATGACTACCTCTCCCGTGTGTCCTCAAGAACACTTTAGCTTTTATAAGTTCAGTTGCTAGGCCTCTCCTTTGCTCAGAAAGGCTTGGGCCACTCTTTACTATCCAGTATCTTTTACTTTGCTCGTCTTTACTTTCCTGTCGCTTATACCGAGAAAACCCCTGAAAAGTTATCTTTCAGTGCTTGCAGTTATCTCCTTACCAAACTCACTTGCTACTACCTTCTGCTCCTCGTTGGATTCGACACTCTTACTTATCGAAAACACTGCAATAGATCTCTCTACGTTGAGGGTCATCAAGCTACGTTTTCTGGCGCCGTTGTCGGGGAGTGTAGCGCTATTAGTAAGTGAAGCTGGTAAAGAAGTTTTTATTTTATTATATTTCTGTTTTAGTTTGCCGTTGCTATTTTTGTCCTGACGAACACCCCTACTCTTGGATCGTTGTTCTTGGGGAGTCGCCCCACAACTAAGGTGATTACTCCTGACCTTACTGAAATTTTGCCTTATAAGATACCATCTGGTATTATCGATTACGTCTTAGCTAATCGCTATGCAGGAGACAGACATCCAGGTGAACACTTGCTATATTTATCACAACTATGTTCATTATTCAAGCTTGCAGGTGTGTCACTGGAGTTCGTTATGAAGAAATTATTCTCCGTATCGCTTACAGACAAAGCTTCAGATTGGTATAAGCTCCTCGATAACCCACATTCTCTCAATTGGGAAGAGCTTATGTCTCTCTTTTATACAAAATTTTACCCTCTTCATGAAGTTTACCGAGACAGGAATTACATCTATAACTTTAGGTCTCGCGACGGAGAGAGCATCGCTCAAGCTTGGGGGAGGCTTAAGTCCCTAATGTTCAAATGTCCTATCCATAAGCTCCCCAAAGATATTATACTTACAAATTTTTATGCCATGCTTTCTCGTCAGGATAAGGAAAGGCTGGATACCTCCTCTAGCGGGGTATTTCAGACAAAGAGCGTTGAAGAAAGATGGGATCTCATCGAAAGGATCCAGAAGAATACTGAAGATTTTGGGAAATTGATAAAGGTATTGAACCTGCTATAAATTATGAGCATGATTATATTGAGAGCTATGTAAAAACTGATTAATTCAATACCTTTTGCTCTAACATTGGTCTGTATTCCCATCTAATGATTGATTTTTGTAAGAACTTTGCCTCTCATGTTGATTCTTCTAAGATGAAGAAGGATCAGTACCATAAGCCTTTCAAAGAAGTGCCTATTGATATTCATGTTGCTGCTCCTGTTTTTCCTGCAGTTATATATCAACAACCCCCTTTTCCTTCAAGAATAAGGGAGCACTCTTTTGTGACAGGCATCATAAATAAAAGTGAGAGAAGATCAGGCGAACCTGAGGACCAGATCAGAGTCGATCCTCAAGTTGCTATGGTTAAAGATTTAGTTACTAATGATGTTTCAGATTCTATTATAAATTTTTGTGCTGTTTCAACTAACATTGTCACAGCCAAGAATAGAAGCCCAATTTCAGGTACACCAGTTGTATCTGTTAAAATAGGAGATCACAATTATTACGGGGTATGCGATCTGGGATCGAGTGCTAGCGCGATTCCTTATTCGCTTTATCAAGAGATCATGACTGAGATTTCACCCTGTGAACTCGAAGAGATCGATGTTACTATTCATCTTGCAAACAAAGCTACTATCTCTCCTATTGGGATTGTGAGAGATGTTGAAGTCCTATGTGGAAAGGTAAAGTACCCTACCGACTTTCTCGTACTTGGTTCAGTGCAAGATAGTTTTGTCCTATTATTTTTGGTAGACCTTTTCTCAGAACTTGTGGAGCTATTATAGATTGCAAGAAAGGTAAAGTTTCTGTTGAATTCAATGGTGAGCCATATGAATTTAACTTTTCTAAGATTTCCAAGCAGCCTCGTGATACTGAATTACCTAGTAATGATAAAATTATTGAAAGTATTGCTTCTATTGCTATTCCCCCTAATGATCCTTTGCAGCAATACATGGAGGACCACGATAATGATACTCATATGCAGGAGAGCAATGAAATTGACGAAATCTTCTTGAGACAACCTGCTATCCTGAAGCACAACCTTCCGGTTGAACCTTTAGGAATTTTATCCAAGCCAAAAGAAGACCCGGTGTTTGATCTCAAACCTCTTCCCGATACGCTCAATTATACTTATTTAGATGAAAAGAAAGTTTATCCTATTATTATCAACTCTAACCTTTCAGGATATGAAGAAGAGCAATTATTGGAAGTACTTCGTAAAAACCGTGGTGCAATTGGCTATACCCTTGATGACCTTAAGGGAATTAGTCCATCTATCTATCAACATACTATCAACCTCGAGCCCGATGCTAAACCTGTTGTTGACCATCAACGACGGTTGAACCCAAAGATGATGGATGTTGTGAGGACCGAAATCCTCAAGCTTCTAGCCGCAGGTATTATCTACCCTATAGTCGATAGTAAGTGGGTAAGTCCAGTTCATTGTGTTCCTAAGAAAGGAGGGACAACTGTAGTCCCTAATGATAAGAATGAACTAATACCTCAGAGAATTATTATTGGATATAGAATGTGTATTGATTACAGGAAGCTGAACAAGGCAACCAGGAAGGACCACTACCCGCTTCCCTTTATTGATCAGATGCTTGAGAGGCTGTCGAAAAACACCCACTTTTGCTATCTTGACGGGTACTCTGGCTTCTCGCAAATTCATGTTAACACTGCCGATCAAGAGAAGACCACTTTCACTTGTCCTTACGGTACTTATGCTTATAGGCGTATGCCTTTTGGTTTATGCAATGCCCTTGCTACTTTTCAGAGATGTATGTCTGCAATATTTCATGATTTCTGTGAGGAGATTGTAGAAGTCTTCATGGACGATTTCTCCATCTATGGAACTTCCTTTGACCACTGTCTCCACAATCTTAATAAAGTTTTGCAGAGATGCGAGGATACAAATTTAGTTCTAAACTGGGAAAAATGCCACTTCATGGTTAACGAAGGAATCGTGCTTGGCCACAAGATTTCCGAGAGGGGAATTAAAGTGGACAAGGCGAAGATTGAAGCTATCGAAAGGATGCCCTATCCAAGGGACATTAAAGGTATTCGTAGTTTTCTCGGTCATGTTGGTTTCTATAGAAGATTTATTAAAGACTTTTCTAAGACCTCAAGACCCCTCACTAATCTTCTCCAGAAGGATGTTCCTTTTGTATTTGATGAAGATTGTAAGGAGGCTTTCGAAGTTCTTAAGAAAGCTTTAATAACCGCTCCTATAGTACAACCGCCTGACTGGAATTTGCCCTTTGAAATTATGTGTGATGCTAGTGATTTTGCTGTTGGAGCTGTTTTCGGACAAAGGGTTGACAAAAAAGTTGAATGTTATTTATTATGCCAGTAAGACCCTTGATAGTGCTCAAAAGAATTATGCTACTACTGAGAAGGAATTCTTAGCAGCAGTGTTTGCTTGTGATAAGTTTAGGAAGTATATTGTTGATTCTAAAGTTATTATTCATACTGACCATGCTGCCATTAAGTATCTTATGACGAAGAAGGATGCCAAACCAAGTCTCATCAGATGGGTACTCCTTCTTCAAGAATTTGATTTGCAGATTGTTGATAGAAAGGGAGCAGACAACCCTGTAGTGGACAATCTTTCAAGGATGGAAGATATACCGCATGATCCCATCCCAGTCAACGACAGTTTTCCAGACGAACAACTTGCCGTTGTTAAAGTACAATCTCTTTCCAATCCTTGTTTTGCAGATTATGCTAATTTTATCATTGCAAAGTATTTGCCTCCAGGTTTAACATTTCAGCAAAGGAAGAAGTTCTTTCATGATTTGAGGCATTACTTTTGGGATGACCCACATCTTTTCAAAGAAGGTCCAGACGGGATCATGAGAAGATGCATACCGGAACACGAGCAGAAGGACATTCTCAAGCAATGTCACGATAGTCCCTACGGAGGACATCACGCCGGTGGGAGGACCGCACATAAGGTTCTCCAATCGGGTTTTTATTGGCCTACTCTCTTTAAAGATGCTAGAAGTTATGTTTTAGCCTGTGATAAATGTCAGAGAGTTGGTAATATTAGTAGGAGGAATGAGATGCCTATGAATTACTCACTAGTGATTGAGCCTTTTGATTGCTGGGGTTTTGATTTTATGGGTCCTTTTCCTTCTTCACACAAGTACACTCACATTTTAGTTGCTGTTGATTATGTGACCAAGTGGGTTGAAGCAATCCCCACTGAGAGTGCTGATCATAAAACATCTTTGAAAATGCTCAAAGATGTAATTTTCCCTACGTTTGGTGTACCTAGGTATCTCATGACTGATGGAGGATCACACTTCACGCATGGAGATTTTAGAAAAGCTTTAGCCAAGTACGATGTCAATCATAGAATTGCGTCACCATACCATCCTCACACCAATAGAGAGATCAAGTTGATCTTGCAAAAGACAGTTAACAGAAATAGGAAAGACTGGTCAAATAAGTTAGGAGATGCTTTGTGGGCGTATAGAACTTCTTATAAAAACCCCATGGGCATGTCCCCCTATAAAATGGTCTATGGCAAGGCTTGCCATTTGCCATTAGAGTTAGAACACAAAGCTTTCTGGGCTGTTAGAGAGCTTAATGTTGACCCAAAGTTAGCTGGTGAAAAGCGTCTCATGAACTTGACTTCTCTAGATGAGTGGAGAAGTGAAGCTTACGAGAGCGCTAAAATGTTCAAGGAAAAGGTAAAGAAATGGCATGACAGGAGGATTCTGAAACGTGAATTTAATGTTGGTGATAAAGTTTTATTGTTTAGATCCCGTTTCAGGTTTTCTCCAGGTAAACTACTTTCCAGGTGGGAAGGGCCATTTCATATCGAAGAAGTCTATCGGTCTGGTGCAATTAAGATTAACAATTTTGAAGGCACCAAACCTCAAGTTGTGAATGGGCAAATACTCAAGCATTACATGGCGGGAGATCCCGTCAATGTTGACGTAAATATAATACGCACAACAACTCATGAAGAACATGTTGCAGCCTTGTTTCAGGCACCGACAGAAGCAGAATAAAGAAAAGGTATGTATTACGGTAAGGAAACATCGTGAACCGCCATAAAAGTTCCATATTATGAGTTTTTACAAAATTAGGAAAATTCGAGGCCTAAGTGGAGCCGGAGACGAGCTCCAGGGGGGCCAGGCGCCCCCCCTGGCGCACCCTACCCCTAGCCGCGCCGGGAGGCCGCCTAGGCACCCCAGGACTCCGTCTCCGACCCCACTTTGGCTCGTTACCTTCCTTTTGTTGCAGAAATTTTTGCTATATATTCACCCGGATCGTTCCGGCAGCATATCTCGCGATTTCGTGTGTTTTCTCTTCAATCTGTTTTGTACCAGGGTAAAAGGCTATTGTTAGAGATGTCTTCTTGTGGCTCAAGTGGAGAGGACTTCATGGGACAGCGTCTACGTGATGTTCAGAAAGACCTCAACCAAGGGAAATACATAGATTGGGCCACAGAAGAATAAATCGCTGCAAGGCGAGCGGAGATGGAGCGTTCCGTGAGAAAAGAAGTCAAGATTATCACCGCCTAGCAATCAGGGGGTTCATCAACACAAGGAGGAAGATCAAGCAGCCTCATCATTGTGGGGAGTGTCCAACCTTATTATGATCTTTCCCTTAACCTTTCAGGAACGAGCCCTGCACTTGAAGATCAACGTACGATCTCTACCATCTCCGAAGCTTACCGCATCAGCAATCAACTGTGTGAAGATTTCCGTGTACTAAAGGTGCAAGTGGAGATTTTGTAGGAGGAAAACCAATCCCTTCGCCGTGTCATCAAAGATCGGAAGAATCAACAAGAACAAGAATGAGGAGTAAATCTCCTCGGGTAATGGCATCCCCTCAGCTTGTTCCAGGCTTGGGGGAGTGCCCGGTATCTTTATCTTTATCTTAGTCTTTTAGAGTCAAGTAGAGTCGTATCATGTCTAGGGAGTTTATTATATGAAATAGGTGTTTGCATTGCGGTCTATCACTCCGTCTGTGGAGAGATTGTATCCGTGAGTGTGGAGTCGTCTATATTGGAATATTACTGAGAACTCTATTGGTTCCTTCGCTGCACTCGGTATTCTCTTCACGCAATCGGCATCATATGACGATTCTTATGGGGAGTATTGACCTTATATCAGGTATGGCTTTGAAAACTTTATTTAAATTTTGGCAAACATAGCTTTGGTCTTGACAACATGCATGTTTTCTCAAGTAGTGACTTAGCCAAAACCTTTATGTTATTATGCTTGAAGTGTTTTGTTGACAAGGAAGACAACTTGATGTGTTATGCTTACCTTAATGTTTATGCCTTATATGTTTTGCATCTAAATTAGCATCAACTGTCTGTTCTCTCAAAGCCTTTGCTAGCCAAACTCTTTGCCAAGTACATTTCTGCTTGAGCGTCCTTACCCTGAAACCATTACCTTCCATGTGAGTCCACCATACCTTCCTATTCGTGGTATTCCCTACCACTCCTATAAGTATAGAATTTATGTGTTATCCTTAAATGTTAAAAATCTTCTGTTTTGTGCCTCTTGTTTAGCTCATGAGGAAGTAGTAGGTAATTCATGATCTTCTCCAGTTGGACAAGTTTTACCCCGGGATTGCATGTCTAATCTGCAAACCCATAGTACGAGGAGGAACTGGCATGGGTGCGCCCAGCTCGAAAGATAATATAACAAACAAACCCTCCTTCACGCTCGGTCTATGAGAAATCAGAAACTTTGGCAGTGATAAACAAAGGAGATTAAGGGGATGTGATCGTCCTCACTTGGGAGCCGTTCCTCGAAATTTGTCCATCTTGAGAAGTAATTGAGCTATCTATTAGCATTCGTTGACAAACTATGCACCGTCCCAAATCTATTTTTTATTCTGTTTGATTTAAGGATAGCACATGAGTTTTCCCTGCTTGCCCTTAACAAGGCCCTTCTTCCACTTTCATGTTCAGTCAGTTTTCCCACTTCCTTTTTTCCCTAAGAGAACAGTCATTTGATGTTGATGAGGATTCATCCATATAGAGTTGTATTAAGTTTTGCCATGCCATATCCTTTTTGACATTATCTTTTGATAAGCAAGTTGTTTGCGAAAGCTTTTGCCTAGCGAGCATCTTCCTTTGTGTTAGCATTTGCACTTCTTGACTACTAACATGTCCTTTCAAAAGCTTCAAATTGTTTGTAGTTGTCCTTTGACCAAGGATTTGTTTGCCATAATTTGATGAGTTTCCTCAGCCCTGCTTTTTATTATAATTGTTATTACTTTCTCATGAGGGCCTTATGAGTTGAGGTTGCTATTGAGGATGCTTGAGTATGATGAAGGAACCTTGATGCTTCTTGTCCGTATTCTATTTATCGACACTTCACTCTCTAAAACATGTGGACAGGTTTACCGAGCTTAGTAGTCGCTTGGGGACAAGCGAGGTCTAAGATTGGGGGAGTTGATACGTCCAAAATGTATCACTGTTTTATATAGTAATTCTTTCTTATTCATTGATATATTTCATGATATGATGCTATTCTTATGTTGTTTTGGCTTATTTTACACAGTTTGCAACTTTCCGGTGCCGAAGATGTAGACGTAGGATTCAGCGATAAAAAGCGGACGCTGAGTTGCTGAAGAAGTACACCTCCAAATTACCTGAAAATCGACGGAGGTTGTTTTCCAGAAGGATCACGAAGACACGCAAAAGAGAACCAGAGGGGGGCCACAGGGTGCCCAGGCGGCCACCTGGCGCGGCCCCACCCCTGGCCGCGCCGGGAGGGCGCCTGGACCCCCGGGGCCACTCCCGGCTCCCCCCTCTGGTCTATATACCCCTCGTCGTCCAAAACCCCTAAAAAAAGGAGAGTTTCCGGAGTTCCGTCGCCGCTCCGTGGCGGAAACCTACAGAGAAGAAAAGCCATCTCTGGCGGGCAGATTCCGCCGGGGAGATCACCTCCCGGAAGGGGAGATCGTCGCCATCGTCATCACCATCGTCACGGGCATCATCGAGATCATCATCAACATCATCCCCATCATCAACACCATCTCCATCTTCATCCAATCTTGTCACAATTGCAACTCGTGTTGTAATCCGTACTATCTATCCTCTCTACTCTTTCGGTGTTGATTACTACTTTGTGGTGAATGCTATTGAGTTTTGTTGGAGAAATATTATTGTGTTCAGATTGTTTATCATCTATTTATCCCCACTGATCATGATCTCTTTTATGTCTTGTGAGTAGTTACTTTAGTTCTTGAGGACATGGGAGAAGTCTAGTTGCTAGTAGTCATATGATGTTGAAGTAATATGTGTTGGTTGATATTTAAGTTGTGTTGGTATTTTCCTAGTGGTGTTGTGTGAGTCGAACACTCAAAACTTCGCCTTATCAAGGACCTAGGAGAATGCATTGTGTATAAAGAATGCTTACGGTGGGTTGCCGGAGTGACAGAAACCTAAACCCCAGTTTGCACGCTTTTGCACAAGGGAACAATGGATCACCGATCGTATTGCCATGGTTAGGCTTTTGCCTTAATTACTATCTTGTATTTGCGGATGATTGCAAGGTTTTTAATCATAAGAGTGCATTCATCTTAGTCTAGAGGATGGACTACCATAGATCCACCCACCAAACACTTATCAACACAGTACATAGTACCGATACGGAATATGGCGAAAGCACATGACTACCTCTCCCGTGTGTCCTCAAGAACACTTTAGCTTTTATAAGTTCAGTTGCTAGGCCTCTCCTTTGCTCAGAAAGGATTGGGCCACTCTTTACTATCATGTATCTTTTACTTTGCTCGTCTTAACTTTCCTGTCGCTTATACCGAGAAAACCCCTAAAAAGTTATCTTTCAGTGCATGCAGTTATCTCCTTACCAAAGTCACTTGCTACTACCTTCTGCTCCTCGTTGGGTTCGACACTCTTACTTATCGAAAACACTGCAATAGATCCCTCTACGTTGAGGGTCATCAGGGAGGGACGAACCCTAGGGAACGCGGCCTTCTTATAGGGGGCGACGGCTTGATGTGACGGTCGGAGACGGCGAGGGGAACGGCTCCGGCAGCCCTGCCTCTCTCTCGACGTCCACGTCGCTCGCTAACGGAGGAGGCAGCCGTCAGGCTCCGTTAAGATCCAGGCCGTGGAGCGAATCGAACGGCTGGGAGGCGCTCCGTACCGATTCGGATGGATGGGCTCGAGCCCAAGGGGAGCAGGCCAAGATGGGCTGGCCTGGCTGGTCTGTCTCCAGAGGAGAAAAAAAAGGTTTTTCCATTAAATAATAACAGAAATCCCCAAGAGTTTTTGTGGGCAATCAACAAAAGAGAAAAACATATAAAAATATGTTCTGGAAACCTTGAAATATTCTCCATTTTATAAAATTGGTTTGACCAATTTTTGAGCAAGAAAATGTAGGGGCATTTTGAAAATTCCAAACCACTTTGAACAGTGGCCCACAATTATGGAGTTGGCAAAAATGTTTCAAGGATTTTGAAAAGCTTGGGAGGGGCAAGGAATTGGCTACACCAAGTTTGGGGTCAAGGAGAGCATGCATGCAACAATTAAAATTCTTCAGACACCCTTCTTGAACCATTTTGGATGCAATCACAAACAAACCAAATTGGCTCCAATCCCAATGCAAATTTAAATCACCACATAAAATTAAAATCTTTAGCATCATGCCAAGTTATAAAGTCAACAGAGAAGGTACAATCTCATGGTGATTTCTTATTATTGCAAATGGGCTGTTACAGCACTCCCCCACCAACATAGGATCTCGTCCTAAGATCTAAATCCGAAACAACTCAGGATACTCAGAACGGAGATGATCTTCACGCTCCCGCGTTGCTTCCTTCTCCGAATGATGTGCCCACTGAACTTTCATGAACTTGACGGTCTTGTTGCGAGTCTTGCGCTCGGACGTCTCAAGAACACGGACTGGACGCTCTGAGTAGGAAAGATCCGCACTCAGCTGGATGTCGCCCAAGTCAACAGCCTGCTCTAGCTGCTTGAAGCACTGCTTTAGCTGGGACACATGGAACACGTCATGCACCATGGACAGAATCTCTGGAAGCTCGAGCTGAAAGGCAAGAGGTCCTCTAGTCTCAAGGATGCGGAAAGGTCCAACAAATCTTGGAGCGAGCTTTCTTTGATGCCAAAGCGGTGAGTTCCCCTCAACGGAGACACTCTCAGGTACGCCCAATCACCAACCTGAAACACTACACCACGGTGCCTTTTGTCATAATAGGCCTTCTTCCTAGACTGTGCTACCTTTAGGTGCTCTCGGACAATCTTCACGTTGTCCTCTGCCTCTTGGATCACATCTGGACCGAACAGCTGCCTCTCACCTGTCTCGGACCAGTTTAAAGGTGTCCTTCACTTGCGGCCATACAAGACTTCGAACGGCACTGCCTGCAGAGTTGCCTGATAGCTGTTGTTGTAAGAGAACTCAGCATACGGCAAGCATTCTTCCCACTTCATGCCAAAAGAGATGACACATGCCCGAAGCATGTCCTTGAGGATTTGGTTCATGCGCTCGACTTGCCCATTTGTCTGAGGGTGATAAGCGGTACTGAACAACACTGTCGTACCAATCGCCTTTTGAAAGGCCTGCCAGAACTTAGAGGTGAAAAGGCTGCCTCTATCGGAACTGATCTTCTTGGGAATTCCATGCAAAGATACAACTCTTGTGGTGTACAAATCCGCCAACTGAGCTGCTGAAATGGAGTCCTTCACTGGAAAGAAGTGGGCAACTTTGGAAAGATTTTCAATGACAACAAAGATGGCATTGTTCTTCTTCTGCGACAAAGGGAAGCCTGTGATGAAATCCATCTCTATATGATCCCATTTCCACTCCGGAATCTCAAGTGGCTGAAGCAACCCTGCAGGCTTCTGGTGATGTGCCTTCACTCTCCTGCACACATCACACTGAGACACGTAACGGGCAACATCCCGCTTCATACGAGTCCACCAAAAGCTTTGCTTGAGATCTTGATACATCTTTGTACTGCCAGGGTGAATCGATAGCTTGGAATCATGGGCTTCCTTCATGATGACCTCTCTGAGATCTCCCTCTTTGGTAACAAAAACTCGCTCTTCGAATAACACGGTGCCGTCATTATGCACTGAAAAGCAACCGTACTTTGGAACTGAGGCGGCAATACCTTGTTTGATCTTTTGTATCATTGAGCTGCCAGACTGAGGTTCACAAATCTTCTCATGGATAGTGGGATCTACCACAAGGTTAGCAAGATAGCCTGCTGGAACTAGCTCGAGATTGAGCCTTCGAAAGGACTCACACAAATCAGGGTGGATCTTCTGCACCTGGATATTATTGCAATCGCCCTTGCGGCTCAGCGCATCAGCTATGACATTCGCCTTCCCAGGCATGTACTGAATATCAACTGTGTACTCAGTAATGGTTTCAAGCCATCTTCTTTGCCTCAAGTTCAGATTTGGCTGAGTGAACAAGTACTTCAGACTCTTGTGGTCGGTGAACACATCCACCTTCCTCCCTAAGAGGAGGTGTCGCCAAGTGACCTAAGCGTGCACAACTACTGCAAGCTCCAAGTCGTGCGTGGGATAATTCTTCTCACTCGTCTTCAACTGTTGTGAGGTATAAGCCACGATATTTCTGCCTTGCATCAAAACTCCGCCTAGACCTTGCAAGGAGGCATCACAAAACACTTGAAAAGGTTTTGACTCATCTGGCGGCGTGAGAATTGGAGCTGTGGTCAACTTCTCTTTCAACTCCTCGAAGGCTGACTGGCAAGCTGGTGACCAAGTGTACCGCTTGTCCTTGCACAACAATTCAGTCATTGGCATCGCTATTTTGGAGAAATTATGCACAAACCTCCTGCAATAACTGGCGAGGCCGAGAAAACTCCTTAGCTGCTTCACATTCTTCGGCGGAGCCCACTCTTGAATAGTGCGGACTCGCTCTGGATCAACCGCAATTCCCTCAGCGGAGATGACATGGCCCAGAAAATTGACCTTGTCCAGCCAAAACTGTAAGGCCCGATATGCGGTACTGTTCCAGATCTAGATGTTTCCATCCAGATCCGGGGACGAAGCACATATCGGTCCCACCGCGACATATGACAAAGCCATATGCCCCGGATTTCCAACATGATATCACAACATTACAGATACAGGATACAACATTTCATACAATCGGCATACAACTGCCTTAAATACAATACAACAGCGGAAGATACATGTCTGAGTACAAACTACAAGCAAATGCCTAGTGGCAAAGAGAAAAACATCGATCCCATAACCACACGAGTCCAGGCCCTCCGCCGGGATCCGCCTAACTAGTCGTCGTCGAGTCTCCACGTGAAACGTCGATCACCATACCTGTTGTCGATCGAGAACCCTGAAAAGAGTTTGGGGGTAGTATCATGAGTACAGAGGTACTCAGCATCCAACTGTAGTGGTCATCTGACCCAGCAAGGACTTCATCACTCGTCATTCTAGGACAACTAGTAGTTTACGGTAAGGAAGGGGTAAGTGGTGAGGTTGCTGCCGCACTAGCATTTATGAAGTGGCTAACGATCTAAAGAGTAAGGTAAGAAGCCAAGCATTCGATGAGGAATCGCCTCCAACAAGTCTTGCTATCAACTACATACGCAAACATAACACCAATCCTATCCTTGTCCTCCTCTTCGCATCCCGAGGAAGAAGAAGCAATCAAGGCACACACACACGCACGTTGATCAAATTATATTAAGATTATCTCAGTTGTTGTTGTCTATGAACAAGGAGTAGGTCTCAAGTCGTCCATAACCGTGGACACGGCTTCTCGAAAAGATTTAACCCTGCAGGGATGTACCAACTGCCCATTACGAGGCTCCGCACGCACGCCCATCTCTCTCAGTTGCTACCCATCACAGGCAACCATTTTATTATTTAGTTCCAAGAGATCCTAAAATACAAGTCCCTCTAACTAACAACGAACAAATCCGGGTGGCCCCCGGTGAGACGACATCCAGCTCAGGAGCCGGCCGCGCTCTCGATCTGGTCTCTACCGTATGACTCCAGGTTTGGATTGCCGGTTAATCACACATGGGACAACCGGGTCCTCAGCCGGTCATGGTGGGCCAGCAAGGGAACTATGTCCTCACTGGTCCGGGTTGGTTTAAAAACTACTGGCATACGACCAGCACACACACGGTTTCAAATGGTAAATCAGCTTGGGCCACCACTAGAAATGCTTGAAGCTAGATAGGTAAGAAAAGGGGACCCCATAAAATCCCACACGCGGTTAGGCACGCTCAGTCTCAAAACCAATACCCGGAACTCGGATCCTAAGTGACTCGAATGGAACAAAGCGTCGGGGCGGGATAGCCTAGACCTTCCATCCTTCGTCGAATATAGTCAACATTAATAATAATCATATCATCAACAGCAATAATAATAATGTGGTATCCCAAACCAAGGAGTAACAGGGTAACATCGTAGCATCCTAAGCATGCATACTAAGCAGGTCTGAGCAACGAGCAATAGTAACATTGCAGTACAAGGTTTGCTGGGAAGGGACATGGCTGTATTGGTTTGAAAGAGGTTGTAAACATGTGGTAGGATCAAACATCGAACCTAACCTATACTAGCATGCAAACCGCTGGTTGAAATAGAATGGATCATAAGTAATGTATAGTCCTTGCCTGTTGATAAGTCAGGTTCCGAAGTTGTAGTTGATCGCAAGCTCGCATCGTCTCCGAGAGGTACCCGCGGGAGCACACAAGACGATAAATACTGGAAAGCAATCAACGGTGCACCACTATTACTACGGAGCAACACAAGATCCAGAAGACAACACAGGGCACGGCAACGTGATACGGATCTATCGTCGAGAACGGTTACTAACAGTTTAAGTGGGGTATCGGTCACACACGACGAATACCGCACGTTTACGGTGGTTCAAGTTGCTTAGCTACAGGTGACCAACCAAAGGTTATTAACATGGCAACTCAAGCAAGCATGGCATAGCACACAAACAGGTCAAGAGGTGAAGCACAAATTCAACTATCTATGCTAGTCAATTTAAGTGAGGCACAACCTAAACATGGCATACACTAAGTGTCGCACGACGATTAAAAGATTTAGTACTGTTCTTACCTAAACCATATTTTAGGTTGGTTAACAACAGCAAACAATAGCATAAACACAAAGTACATGAAAAACTAATCAAGTTACTTATAAGGCACACTCCAAACGGAGTTACGGTTAAAAAGATACAAGCAAAACAAGTTACGGGAACAATCTGCCAACATCACGAAGCACACTTCAGAGCAATGCATAAACAGGATGATCAATGCAAACATGCTCACAAATGACTTGCAATTAAAGTAGACATGACATGGAAGGCATGGCAAAAGGAATCATGCAAAGTTGCAACAAAATAATAACAGCAGCACATAACAGGAAAAAGTAGCAATTTAACGGCCTCATGCCCTGTTCAGCACACAAACAAGTCAAGATGAGCTCAAATGCAAACACTTTCTACATACGAATGCTAGAGCACGCAAAACTGAGCAACTTTCATTTTGGGGGCACGTTCATCGGAGCTACGGTTTGCTTGCTATCGTCAACGCGGAATCAAATCAGCAGCAGTTTTTCCAACACTTAGCAAAATTCGCAGGGGTCTTGAGAATAAAAAACAACCTCATGGGACAGGCCCATCTGGCCGCCGGGGCTGGATCTGGCGCCTTGGACCCTGGAGGCTGGCGGGCCGCGCTGGTTGCGGTGGGCCGCGGCTTGTGGAGGCGGCTGGAGCCGCTCGGGATCGTGCTCCCGACCCGAGCGCGACGAACAGGAAGCGGCGGAAGTGGCCTCCCGTGGCGGCGGCGGGCGCAGGTGACCGGCGGCGCGGCGTGGCGTGATCCGGAGCGTCCATCTCCGGATCGGACGGCTTCGGGCGCGCCAGATCTAGGGTTTGCTGGTTTTGGGGGGAAATCTGCGAAAATTAGGGATATTTTCCAGATCTGGGGGCTGGTGGCTGCCTATGGGCTTAGGGAAAACCCTAAGTGGTGGGGGTGTGGTGGTCTTTATATAGCCCCGGTGGCTGGCAGTTTGCAAAAACATCCCCGGTTTTTCTCTCGCGCGTCCGGTGCTCACGTTTCTGACCGCCGGGGGTCCGCAGTACCTCCGATTCGGGTAAAACTTCGAACTGCGCGATCAGCGCGTCGAGCCGACGGCGTTCAACTCGCGTTGGAACCGCTCCGAAAACACTTTCCGGCGCGCTATAAAAATATCCCGTTTAATTATTAAACGGGGTTTTCGTTCCATTGGCTGCGGCTGGTCTCGTGCGGTCTTCGACGGTGATCGGGTGAAACCCGGTGTCGCAAAGGTCGAGTGTCAGGGTGGCAAGGGTCGGTCTCCGTCCGATACGAGATAAGAGGGGGAAAATAATCGCCGATCGATAAATCGGGGATGCAAACACCGCAAGCAAATCACACCGAAAACAAAAATTTTAATTTTTGTGAAAACTGGGCTGTTACAATACAACACCACCAACAAGGGATCTCGTCCCGAGATCCGGGACGATCCGGGGGAGAGAAAAGAGTCAACGATCTTCAACACCACCAACAAGGGACTCTGCTCCATGTCGACGTCGAACTTCTGTCAAGATAAATTTCCGCAGAGAGACGACATCGTCGGAAAAACGAAACCGTCAGTGACAAGAGGAAGAACGATCGCGAAAACCAGGTCAAGGGATAGTGATTTTCGACGCAAGTCGTGAAAACACCGGGCAAAAGGATGGATGGCAATGGACGACCAAGATGATTACCAGAATTCAGAAAAGCTGAAGGTACTACAGGAATTCCCAACCTGAGATCGGAATCGAGACAATGCTCCGCGAGCAAAGCATTGTAACTATTCCGAACTCCACACACTCGAGATCCTAGAGTTTTGAAGGGGATAAGGCGAGAGTAAAACACTTATGACACTTGTCCTGACCAGAGCAAGGGTAAGGAGTAAATAAATTCCTACTCTCCAACAACTAACTTAGTAACTACAAAATAGTTTTTCTCTAGACTCGACTTCGGCCAGAGAAGGGATCCTACGGTCGGTAAGGCTCTGATACCAAGTTGTAAGGCCCGATATGCGGTACTATTCCAGATCTAGATGTTTCCATCCAGATCCGGGGACGAAGCACATATCGGTCCCACCGCGACATATGACAAAGCCATATGCCCCGGATTTCCAACATGATATCACAACATTACAGATACAGGATACAACATTTCATACAATCGGCATACAACTGCCTTAAATACAATACAACAGCGGAAGATACATGTCTGAGTACAGACTACAAGAAAATGCCTAGGGGCAAAGATAAAAACATCGATCCCATAACCACACGGGTCCAGGCCCTCCACCGGGATCCGCCTAACTAGTCGTCGTCGAGTCTCCATGTGAAACGTCGATCACCATACCTGTTGTCGATCGAGAACCCTGAAAAGAGTTTGGGGGTAGTATCATGAGTACAGAGGTACTCAGCATCCAACTGTAGTGGTAATCTGACCCAGCAAGCACTTCATCACTCGTCATTCTAGGACAACTAGTAGTTTACGGTAAGGAAGGGGTAAGTGGTGAGGTTGCTGTCGCACTAGCATTTATGAAGTGGCTAACGATCTAAAGAGTAAGGTAAGAAGCCAAGCATTCGATGAGGAATCGCCTCCAACAAGTCTTGATATCAACTACATACGCAAACATAACACCTATCCTATCCTTGTCTTCCTCTTCGCATCCTGACGAAGAAGAAGCAATCAAGGCACACACACACACGCACGTTGATCAAATTATATTAAGATTATCTCAGTTGTTGTTGTCTATGAACAAGGAGTAGGTCTCAGGTCGTCCATAACCGTGGACACGGCTTCTCGAAAAGATTTAACCCTGCAGGGGTGTACCAACTGCCCATTACGAGGCTCCGCACGCACGCCCATCTCTCTCAGTTGCTACCCATCACAGGCAACCATTTTATTATTTAGTTCCAAGAGATCCGAAACGACAAGTCCCTCTAACTAACAACGAACAAATCCGGGTGGCCCCCGGTGAGACGACATCCAGCTCAGGAGCCGGCCGCGCTCTCGATCTGGTCTCTACCGTATGACTCCAGGTTTGGATTGCCGGTGAATCACACATGGGACAACCGGGTCCTCAGCCGGTCATGATGGGCCAGCAAGGGAACTATGTCCTCACTGGTCCGGGTTGGTTTAAAAACTACTGGCGTACGACCAGCACACACACGGTTTCAAATGCTAAATCAGCTTGGGCCACCACTAGAAATGCTTGAAGCTAGATAGGTAAGAAAAGGGGACCCCATAAAATCCCACACGCGGTTAGGCACGCTCAGTCTCAAAACCAATACCCGGAACTCGGATCCTAAGTGACTCGAATGGAACAAAGCGTCGGGGCGGGATAGCCTAGACCTTCCATCCTTCGTCGAATATAGTCAACATTAATAATAATCATATCATCAACAGCAATAATAATAATGTGATATCCAAAACCAAGGAGTAACAGGGTAACATCGTAGCATCCTAAGCATGCATACTAAGCAGGTCTGAGCAACGAGCAATAGTAACATAGCAGTACAAGGTTTGCTGGGAAGGGACATGGGTGTATTGGTTTGAAAGAGGCTGTAAACATGTGGTAGGATCAAACATCGAACCTAACCTATACTAGCATGCAAACCGCTGGTTGAAATAGAATAGATCATAAGTAATGTATAGTCCTTGCCTGTTGATAAGTCGGGTTCCGAAGCTGTAGTTGATCGCAAGCTCGCATCGTCTCCGAGAGGTACCCGCGGGAGCACACAAGACGATAAATACTGGAAAGCAATCAACGGTGCACCACTATTACTACGGAGCAACACAAGATCCAGAAGACAACACAGGGCATGGCAACGCGATACGGACCTATCGTCGAGAACGGTTACTAACAGTTTAAGTGGGGTATCGGTCACACACGACGAATACCGCACGTTTACGGTGGTTCAAGTTTCTTAGCTACAGGTGACCAACCAACGGTTATTAACATGGCAACTCAAGCAAGCATGGCATAGCACACAAACAGGTCAAGAGGTGAAGCACAAATTCAACTATCTATGCTAGTCAATTTAAGTGAGGCACAACCTAAACATGGCATACACTAAGTGTCGCACGACGATTAAAAGATTTAGTACTGTTCTACCCTAAACCATATTTTAGGTTGGTTAACAACAGCAAACAATAGCATAAACACAAAGTACATGAAAAACTAATCAAGTTACTTATAAGGCACACTCCAAACGGAGTTACGGTTAAAAAGATACAAGCAAAACAAGTTACGGGCACAATCTGCCAACATCACGAAGCACACTTCAGAGCAATGCATAAACAGGATGATCAATGCAAACATGCTCAAAAATGACTTGCAATTAAAGTAGACATGACATGGAAGGCATGGCAAAAGGAATCATGCAAAGTTGCAACAAAATAATAACAGCAGCACATAACAGGAAAAAGTAGCAGTTTAACGGCCTGATGCCCTGTTCAGCACACAAACAAGTCAAGATGAGCTCAAATGAAAAAACTTTCTACATACGAATGCTAGAGCACGCAAAACTGAGCAACTTTGGTTTTGGGGGCACGTTCATCGGAGCTACGGTTTGCTTGCTATCGTCAACGCCGAATCGAATCAGCAGAAGTTTTTCCAACACTTAGCAAAATTCGCAGGGGTCTTGAGAAAAAAAACAACCTCATGGGCCAGGCCCATCTGGCCGCCGGGGCTGGATCTGGCGCCTTGGACCCTGGAGGCTGGCGGGCCACGCTGGTTGCGGTGGGCCGCGGCTTGTGGAGGCGGCTGGAGCCGCTCGGGATCGTGCTCCCGACCCGAGCGCGACGAACAGGAAGCGGCGGAAGTGGCCTCCCGTGGCGGCGGCGGGCGCAGGTGACCGGCGGCGCGGCGTGGCGTGATCCGGAGCGTCCATCTCCGGATCGGACGGCTTCGGGCGCGCCAGATCTAGGGTTTGCTGGTTTTGGGGGGAAATCTGCGAAAATTAGGGATATTTTCCAGATCTGGGGGCTGGTGGCTGCCTATGGGCTTAGGGAAAACCCTAAGTGGTGGGGGTGTGGTGGTCTTTATATAGCCCCGGTGGCTGGCAGTTTGCAAAAACATCCCCGGTTTTTCTCTCGCGCGTCCGGTGCTCACGTTTCTGACCGCCGGGGGTCCGCAGTACCTCTGATTCGGGTAAAACTTCGAACTGCGCGATCAGCGCGTCGAGCCGACGGCGTTCAACTCGCGTTGGAACCGTTCCGAAAACACTTTCCGGCGCGCTATAAAAATATCCCGTTTAATTATTAAACGGGGTTTTCGTTCCATTGGCTGCGGCTGGTCTCGTGCGGTCTTCGCGACGGTGATCGGGTGAAACCCGGTGTCGCAAAGGTCGAGTGTCAGGGTGGCAAGGGTCGGTCTCCGTCCGATACGAGATAAGAGGGGAAAAATAATCGCCGATCGATAAATCGGGGATACAAACACCGCAAGCAAATCACACCGAAAACAAAAAATTTAATTTTTGTGAAAACTGGGCTGTTACAATACAACACCACCAACAAGGGATCTCGTCCCGAGATCCGGGACGATCCGGGGGAGAGAAAAGAGTCAACGATCTTCAACACCACCAACAAGGGACTCTGCTCCATGTCGACGTCGAACTTCTGTCAAGATAAATTTCCGCAGAGAGACGACATCGTCGGAAAAATGAAACCGTCAGTGACAAGAGGAAGAACGATCGCGAAAACCAGGTCAAGGGATAGTGATTTTCGACGCAAGTCGTGAAAACACCGGGCAAAAGGATGGATGGCAATGGACGACCAAGATGATTACCAGAATTCAGAAAAGCTGAAGGTACTACAGGAATTCCCAACCTGAGATCGGAATCGAGACAATGCTCCGCGAGCAAAGCATTGTAACTATTCCGAACTCCACACACTCGAGATCCTAGAGTTTTGAAGGGGATAAGGCGAGAGTAAAACACTTATGACACTTGTCCTGACCAGAGCAAGGGTAAGGAGTAAATAAATTCCTACTCTCCGACAACTAACTTAGTAACTACAAAATAGTTTTTCTCTAGACTCGACTTCGGCCAGAGAAGGGATCCTACGGTCGGTAAGGCTCTGATACCAAGTTGTAAGGCCCGATATGCGGTACTATTCCAGATCTAGATGTTTCCATCCAGATCCGGGGACGAAGCACATATCGGTCCCACCGCGACATATGACAAAGCCATATGCCCCGGATTTCCAACATGATATCACAACATTACAGATACAGGATACAACATTTCATACAATCGGCATACAACTGCCTTAAATACAATACAACAGCGGAAGATACATGTTTGAGTACAGACTACAAGAAAATGCCTAGGGGCAAAGATAAAAACATCGATCCCATAACCACACGGGTCCAGGCCCTCCACCGGGATCCGCCTAACTAGTCGTCGTCGAGTCTCCATGTGAAACGTCGATCACCATACCTGTTGTCGATCGAGAACCCTGAAAAGAGTTTGGGGGTAGTATCATGAGTACAGAGGTACTCAGCATCCAACTGTAGTGGTCATCTGACCCAGCAAGCACTTCATCACTCGTCATTCTAGGACAACTAGTAGTTTACGGTAAGGAAGGGGTAAGTGGTGAGGTTGCTGTCGCACTAGCATTTATGAAGTGGCTAACGATCTAAAGAGTAAGGTAAGAAGCCAAGCATTCGATGAGGAATCGCCTCCAACAAGTCTTGCTATCAACTACATACGCAAACATAACACCTATCCTATCCTTGTCTTCCTCTTCGCATCCTGACGAAGAAGAAGCAATCAAGGCACACACACACGCACGTTGATCAAATTATATTAAGATTATCTCAGTTGTTGTTGTCTATGAACAAGGAGTAGGTCTCAGGTCGTCCATAACCGTGGACACGGCTTCTCGAAAAGATTTAACCCTGCAGGGGTGTACCAACTGCCCATTACGAGGCTCCGCACGCACGCCCATCTCTCTCAGTTGCTACCCATCACAGGCAACCATTTTATTATTTAGTTCCAAGAGATCCGAAACGACAAGTCCCTCTAACTAACAACGAACAAATCCGGGTGGCCCCCGGTGAGACGACATCCAGCTCAGGAGCCGGCCGCACTCTCGATCTGGTCTCTACCGTATGACTCCAGGTTTGGATTGCCGGTTAATCACACATGGGACAACCGGGTCCTCAGCCGGTCATGATGGGCCAGCAAGGGAACTATGTCCTCACTGGTCCGGGTTGGTTTAAAAACTACTGGCGTACGACCAGCACACACACGGTTTCAAATGCTAAATCAGCTTGGGCCACCACTAGAAATGCTTGAAGCTAGATAGGTAAGAAAAGGGGACCCCATAAAATCCCACACGCGGTTAGGCACGCTCAGTCTCAAAACCAATACCCGGAACTCGGATCCTAAGTGACTCGAATGGAACAAAGCGTCGGGGCGGGATAGCCTAGACCTTCCATCCTTCGTCGAATATAGTCAACATTAATAATAATCATATCATCAACAGCAATAATAATAATGTGATATCCAAAACCAAGGAGTAACAGGGTAACATCGTAGCATCCTAAGCATGCATACTAAGCAGGTCTGAGCAACGAGCAATAGTAACATAGCAGTACAAGGTTTGCTGGGAAGGGACATGGCTGTATTGGTTTGAAAGAGGCTGTAAACATGTGGTAGGATCAAACATTGAACCTAACCTATACTAGCATGCAAACCGCTGGTTGAAATAGAATAGATCATAAGTAATGTATAGTCCTTGCCTGTTGATAAGTCGGGTTCCGAAGCTGTAGTTGATCGCAAGCTCGCATCGTCTCCGAGAGGTACCCGCGGGAGCACACAAGACGATAAATACTGGAAAGCAATCAACGGTGCACCACTATTACTACGGAGCAACACAAGATCCAGAAGACAACACAGGGCATGGCAACGCGATACGGACCTATCGTCGAGAACGGTTACTAACAGTTTAAGTGGGGTATCGGTCACACACGACGAATACCGCACGTTTACGGTGGTTCAAGTTTCTTAGCTACAGGTGACCAACCAACGGTTATTAACATGGCAACTCAAGCAAGCATGGCATAGCACACAAACAGGTCAAGAGGTGAAGCACAAATTCAACTATCTATGCTAGTCAATTTAAGTGAGGCACAACCTAAACATGGCATACACTAAGTGTCGCACGACGATTAAAAGATTTAGTACTGTTCTACCCTAAACCATATTTTAGGTTGGTTAACAACAGCAAACAATAGCATAAACACAAAGTACATGAAAAACTAATCAAGTTACTTATAAGGCACACTCCAAACGGAGTTACGGTTAAAAAGATACAAGCAAAACAAGTTACGGGCACAATCTGCCAACATCACGAAGCACACTTCAGAGCAATGCATAAACAGGATGATCAATGCAAACATGCTCAAAAATGACTTGCAATTAAAGTAGACATGACATGGAAGGCATGGCAAAAGGAATCATGCAAAGTTGCAACAAAATAATAACAGCAGCACATAACAGGAAAAAGTAGCAGTTTAACGGCCTGATGCCCTGTTCAGCACACAAACAAGTCAAGATGAGCTCAAATGAAAAAACTTTCTACATACGAATGCTAGAGCACGCAAAACTGAGCAACTTTGGTTTTGGGGGCACGTTCATCGGAGCTACGGTTTGCTTGCTATCGTCAACGCCGAATCGAATCAGCAGAAGTTTTTCCAACACTTAGCAAAATTCGCAGGGGTCTTGAGAAAAAAAACAACCTCATGGGCCAGGCCCATCTGGCCGCCGGGGCTGGATCTGGCGCCTTGGACCCTGGAGGCTGGCGGGCCACGCTGGTTGCGGTGGGCCGCGGCTTGTGGAGGCGGCTGGAGCCGCTCGGGATCGTGCTCCCGACCCGAGCGCGACGAACAGGAAGCGGCGGAAGTGGCCTCCCGTGGCGGCGGCGGGCGCAGGTGACCGGCGGCGCGGCGTGGCGTGATCCGGAGCGTCCATCTCCGGATCGGACGGCTTCGGGCGCGCCAGATCTAGGGTTTGCTGGTTTTGGAGGGAAATCTGCGAAAATTAGGGATATTTTCCAGATCTGGGGGCTGGTGGCTGCCTATGGGCTTAGGGAAAACCCTAAGTGGTGGGGGTGTGGTGGTCTTTATATAGCCCCGGTGGCTGGCAGTTTGCAAAAACATCCCCGGTTTTTCTCTCGCGCGTCCGGTGCTCACGTTTCTGACCGCCGGGGGTCCGCAGTACCTCTGATTCGGGTAAAACTTCGAACTGCGCGATCAGCGCGTCGAGCCGACGGCGTTCAACTCGCGTTGGAACTGTTCCGAAAACACTTTCCGGCGCGCTATAAAAATATCCCGTTTAATTATTAAACGGGGTTTTCGTTCCATTGGCTGCGGCTGGTCTCGTGCGGTCTTCGCGACGGTGATCGGGTGAAACCCGGTGTCGCAAAGGTCGAGTGTCAGGGTGGCAAGGGTCGGTCTCCGTCCGATACGAGATAAGAGGGGAAAAATAATCGCCGATCGATAAATCGGGGATGCAAACACCGCAAGCAAATCACACCGAAAACAAAAAATTTAATTTTTGTGAAAACTGGGCTGTTACAATACAACACCACCAACAAGGGATCTCGTCCCGAGATCCGGGACGATCCGGGGGAGAGAAAAGAGTCAACGATCTTCAACACCACCAACAAGGGACTCTGCTCCATGTCGACGTCGAACTTCTGTCAAGATAAATTTCCGCAGAGAAACGACATCGTCGGAAAAATGAAACCGTCAGTGACAAGAGGAAGAACGATCGCGAAAACCAGGTCAAGGGATAGTGATTTTCGACGCAAGTCGTGAAAACACCGGGCAAAAGGATGGATGGCAATGGACGACCAAGATGATTACCAGAATTCAGAAAAGCTGAAGGTACTACAGGAATTCCCAACCTGAGATCGGAATCGAGACAATGCTCCGCGAGCAAAGCATTGTAACTATTCCGAACTCCACACACTCGAGATCCTAGAGTTTTGAAGGGGATAAGGCGAGAGTAAAACACTTATGACACTTGTCCTGACCAGAGCAAGGGTAAGGAGTAAATAAATTCCTACTCTCCGACAACTAACTTAGTAACTACAAAATAGTTTTTCTCTAGACTCGACTTCGGCCAGAGAAGGGATCCTACGGTCGGTAAGGCTCTGATACCAAGTTGTAAGGCCCGATATGCGGTACTATTCCAGATCTAGATGTTTCCATCCAGATCCGGGGACGAAGCACATATCGGTCCCACCGCGACATATGACAAAGCCATATGCCCCGGATTTCCAACATGATATCACAACATTACAGATACAGGATACAACATTTCATACAATCGGCATACAACTGCCTTAAATACAATACAACAGCGGAAGATACATGTCTGAGTACAGACTACAAGAAAATGCCTAGGGGCAAAGATAAAAACATCGATCCCATAACCACACGGGTCCAGGCCCTCCACCGGGATCCGCCTAACTAGTCGTCGTCGAGTCTCCATGTGAAACGTCGATCACCATACCTGTTGTCGATCGAGAACCCTGAAAAGAGTTTGGGGGTAGTATCATGAGTACAGAGGTACTCAGCATCCAACTGTAGTGGTCATCTGACCCAGCAAGCACTTCATCACTCGTCATTCTAGGACAACTAGTAGTTTACGGTAAGGAAGGGGTAAGTGGTGAGGTTGCTGTCGCACTAGCATTTATGAAGTGGCTAACGATCTAAAGAGTAAGGTAAGAAGCCAAGCATTCGATGAGGAATCGCCTCCAACAAGTCTTTCTATCAACTACATACGCAAACATAACACCTATCCTATCCTTGTCTTCCTCTTCGCATCCTGACGAAGAAGAAGCAATCAAGGCACACACACACGCACGTTGATCAAATTATATTAAGATTATCTCAGTTGTTGTTGTCTATGAACAAGGAGTAGGTCTCAGGTCGTCCATAACCGTGGACACGGCTTCTCGAAAAGATTTAACCCTGCAGGGGTGTACCAACTGCCCATTACGAGGCTCCGCACGCACGCCCATCTCTCTCAGTTGCTACCCATCACAGGCAACCATTTTATTATTTAGTTCCAAGAGATCCGAAACGACAAGTCCCTCTAACTAACAACGAACAAATCCGGGTGGCCCCCGGTGAGACGACATCCAGCTCAGGAGCCGGCCGCACTCTCGATCTGGTCTCTACCGTATGACTCCAGGTTTGGATTGCCGGTTAATCACACATGGGACAACCGGGTCCTCAGCCGGTCATGATGGGCCAGCAAGGGAACTATGTCCTCACTGGTCCGGGTTGGTTTAAAAACTACTGGCGTACGACCAGCACACACACGGTTTCAAATGCTAAATCAGCTTGGGCCACCACTAGAAATGCTTGAAGCTAGATAGGTAAGAAAAGGGGACCCCATAAAATCCCACACGCGGTTAGGCACGCTCAGTCTCAAAACCAATACCCGGAACTCGGATCCTAAGTGACTCGAATGGAACAAAGCGTCGGGGCGGGATAGCCTAGACCTTCCATCCTTCATCGAATATAGTCAACATTAATAATAATCATATCATCAACAGCAATAATAATAATGTGATATCCAAAACCAAGGAGTAACAGGGTAACATCGTAGCATCCTAAGCATGCATACTAAGCAGGTCTGAGCAACGAGCAATAGTAACATAGCAGTACAAGGTTTGCTGGGAAGGGACATGGCTGTATTGGTTTGAAAGAGGCTGTAAACATGTGGTAGGATCAAACATCGAACCTAACCTATACTAGCATGCAAACCGCTGGTTGAAATAGAATAGATCATAAGTAATGTATAGTCCTTGCCTGTTGATAAGTCGGGTTCCGAAGCTGTAGTTGATCGCAAGCTCGCATCGTCTCCGAGAGGTACCCGCGGGAGCACACAAGACGATAAATACTGGAAAGCAATCAACGGTGCACCACTATTACTACGGAGCAACACAAGATCCAGAAGACAACACAGGGCACGGCAACGCGATACGGACCTATCGTCGAGAACGGTTACTAACAGTTTAAGTGGGGTATCGGTCACACACGACGAATACCGCACGTTTACGGTGGTTCAAGTTTCTTAGCTACAGGTGACCAACCAACGGTTATTAACATGGCAACTCAAGCAAGCATGGCATAGCACACAAACAGGTCAAGAGGTGAAGCACAAATTCAACTATCTATGCTAGTCAATTTAAGTGAGGCACAACCTAAACATGGCATACACTAAGTGTCGCACGACGATTAAAAGATTTAGTACTGTTCTACCCTAAACCATATTTTAGGTTGGTTAACAACAGCAAACAATAGCATAAACACAAAGTACATGAAAAACTAATCAAGTTACTTATAAGGCACACTCCAAACGGAGTTACGGTTAAAAAGATACAAGCAAAACAAGTTACGGGCACAATCTGCCAACATCACGAAGCACACTTCAGAGCAATGCATAAACAGGATGATCAATGCAAACATGCTCAAAAATGACTTGCAATTAAAGTAGACATGACATGGAAGGCATGGCAAAAGGAATCATGCAAAGTTGCAACAAAATAATAACAGCAGCACATAACAGGAAAAAGTAGCAGTTTAACGGCCTGATGCCCTGTTCAGCACACAAACAAGTCAAGATGAGCTCAAATGAAAAAACTTTCTACATACGAATGCTAGAGCACGCAAAACTGAGCAACTTTGGTTTTGGGGGCACGTTCATCGGAGCTACGGTTTGCTTGCTATCGTCAACGCGGAATCGAATCAGCAGAAGTTTTTCCAACACTTAGCAAAATTCGCAGGGGTCTTGAGAAAAAAAACAACCTCATGGGCCAGGCCCATCTGGCCGCCGGGGCTGGATCTGGCGCCTTGGACCCTGGAGGCTGGCGGGCCGCGCTGGTTGCGGTGGGCCGCGGCTTGTGGAGGCGGCTGGAGCCGCTCGGGATCGTGCTCCCGACCCGAGCGCGACGAACAGGAAGCGGCGGAAGTGGCCTCCCGTGGCGGCGGCGGGCGCAGGTGACCGGCGGCGCGGCGTGGCGTGATCCGGAGCGTCCATCTCCGGATCGGACGGCTTCGGGCGCGCCAGATCTAGGGTTTGCTGGTTTTGGGGGGAAATCTGCGAAAATTAGGGATATTTTCCAGATCTGGGGGCTGGTGGCTGCCTATGGGCTTAGGGAAAACCCTAAGTGGTGGGGGTGTGGTGGTCTTTATATAGCCCCGGTGGCTGGCAGTTTGCAAAAACATCCCCGGTTTTTCTCTCGCGCGTCCGGTGCTCACGTTTCTGACCGCCGGGGGTCCGCAGTACCTCTGATTCGGGTAAAACTTCGAACTGCGCGATCAGCGCGTCGAGCCGACGGCGTTCAACTCGCGTTGAACCGTTCCGAAAACACTTTCCGGCGCGCTATAAAAATATCCCGTTTAATTATTAAACGGGGTTTTCGTTCCATTGGCTGCGGCTGGTCTCGTGCGGTCTTCGCGACGGTGATCGGGTGAAACCCGGTGTCGCAAAGGTCGAGTGTCAGGGTGGCAAGGGTCGGTCTCCGTCCGATACGAAATAAGAGGGGAAAAATAATCGCCGATCGATAAATCGGGGATGCAAACACCGCAAGCAAATCACACCGAAAACAAAAATTTTAATTTTTGTGAAAACTGGGCTGTTACAATACAACACCACCAACAAGGGATCTCGTCCCGAGATCCGGGACGATCCGGGGGAGAGAAAAGAGTCAACGATCTTCAACACCACCAACAAGGGACTCTGCTCCATGTCGACGTCGAACTTCTGTCAAGATAAATTTCCGCAGAGAGACGACATCGTCGGAAAAATGAAACCGTCAGTGACAAGAGGAAGAACGATCGCGAAAACCAGGTCAAGGGATAGTGATTTTCGACGCAAGTCGTGAAAACACCGGGCAAAAGGATGGATGGCAATGGACGACCAAGATGATTACCAGAATTCAGAAAAGCTGAAGGTACTACAGGAATTCCCAACCTGAGATCGGAATCGAGACAATGCTCCGCGAGCAAAGCATTGTAACTATTCCGAACTCCACACACTCGAGATCCTAGAGTTTTGAAGGGGATAAGGCGAGAGTAAAACACTTATGACACTTGTCCTGACCAGAGCAAGGGTAAGGAGTAAATAAATTCCTACTCTCCGACAACTAACTTAGTAACTACAAAATAGTTTTTCTCTAGACTCGACTTCGGCCAGAGAAGGGATCCTACGGTCGGTAAGGCTCTGATACCAAGTTGTAAGGCCCGATATGCGGTACTATTCTAGATCTAGATGTTTCCATCCAGATCCGGGGACGAAGCACATATCGGTCCCACCGCGACATATGACAAAGCCATATGCCCCGGATTTCCAACATGATATCACAACATTACAGATACAGGATACAACATTTCATACAATCGGCATACAACTGCCTTAAATACAATACAACAGCGGAAGATACATGTCTGAGTACAGACTACAAGAAAATGCCTAGGGGCAAAGATAAAAACATCGATCCCATAACCACACGGGTCCAGGCCCTCCACCGGGATCCGCCTAACTAGTCGTCGTCGAGTCTCCATGTGAAACGTCGATCACCATACCTGTTGTCGATCGAGAACCCTGAAAAGAGTTTGGGGGTAGTATCATGAGTACAGAGGTACTCAGCATCCAACTGTAGTGGTCATCTGACCCAGCAAGCACTTCATCACTCGTCATTCTAGGACAACTAGTAGTTTACGGTAAGGAAGGGGTAAGTGGTGAGGTTGCTGTCGCACTAGCATTTATGAAGTGGCTAACGATCTAAAGAGTAAGGTAAGAAGCCAAGCATTCGATGAGGAATCGCCTCCAACAAGTCTTGCTATCAACTACATACGCAAACATAACACCTATCCTATCCTTGTCTTCCTCTTCGCATCCTGACGAAGAAGAAGCAATCAAGGCACACACACACGCACGTTGATCAAATTATATTAAGATTATCTCAGTTGTTGTTGTCTATGAACAAGGAGTAGGTCTCAGGTCGTCCATAACCGTGGACACGGCTTCTCGAAAAGATTTAACCCTGCAGGGGTGTACCAACTGCCCATTACGAGGCTCCGCACGCACGCCCATCTCTCTCAGTTGCTACCCATCACAGGCAACCATTTTATTATTTAGTTCCAAGAGATCCGAAACGACAAGTCCCTCTAACTAACAACGAACAAATCCGGGTGGCCCCCGGTGAGACGACATCCAGCTCAGGAGCCGGCCGCACTCTCGATCTGGTCTCTACCGTATGACTCCAGGTTTGGATTGCCGGTTAATCACACATGGGACAACCGGGTCCTCAGCCGGTCATGATGGGCCAGCAAGGGAACTATGTCCTCACTGGTCCGGGTTGGTTTAAAAACTACTGGCGTACGACCAGCACACACACGGTTTCAAATGCTAAATCAGCTTGGGCCACCACTAGAAATGCTTGAAGCTAGATAGGTAAGAAAAGGGGACCCCATAAAATCCCACACGCGGTTAGGCACGCTCAGTCTCAAAACCAATACCCGGAACTCGGATCCTAAGTGACTCGAATGGAACAAAGCGTCGGGGCGGGATAGCCTAGACCTTCCATCCTTCGTCGAATATAGTCAACATTAATAATAATCATATCATCAACAGCAATAATAATAATGTGATATCCAAAACCAAGGAGTAACAGGGTAACATCGTAGCATCCTAAGCATGCATACTAAGCAGGTCTGAGCAACGAGCAATAGTAACATAGCAGTACAAGGTTTGCTGGGAAGGGACATGGGTGTATTGGTTTGAAAGAGGCTGTAAACATGTGGTAGGATCAAACATCGAACCTAACCTATACTAGCATGCAAACCGCTGGTTGAAATAGAATAGATCATAAGTAATGTATAGTCCTTGCCTGTTGATAAGTCGGGTTCCGAAGCTGTAGTTGATCGCAAGCTCGCATCGTCTCCGAGAGGTACCCGCGGGAGCACACAAGACGATAAATACTGGAAAGCAATCAACGGTGCACCACTATTACTACGGAGCAACACAAGATCCAGAAGACAACACAGGGCATGGCAACGCGATACGGACCTATCGTCGAGAACGGTTACTAACAGTTTAAGTGGGGTATCGGTCACACACGACGAATACCGCACGTTTACGGTGGTTCAAGTTTCTTAGCTACAGGTGACCAACCAACGGTTATTAACATGGCAACTCAAGCAAGCATGGCATAGCACACAAACAGGTCAAGAGGTGAAGCACAAATTCAACTATCTATGCTAGTCAATTTAAGTGAGGCACAACCTAAACATGGCATACACTAAGTGTCGCACGACGATTAAAAGATTTAGTACTGTTCTACCCTAAACCATATTTTAGGTTGGTTAACAACAGAAAACAATAGCATAAACACAAAGTACATGAAAAACTAATCAAGTTACTTATAAGGCACACTCCAAACGGAGTTACGGTTAAAAAGATACAAGCAAAACAAGTTACGGGCACAATCTGCCAACATCACGAAGCACACTTCAGAGCAATGCATAAACAGGATGATCAATGCAAACATGCTCAAAAATGACTTGCAATTAAAGTAGACATGACATGGAAGGCATGGCAAAAGGAATCATGCAAAGTTGCAACAAAATAATAACAGCAGCACATAACAGGAAAAAGTAGCAGTTTAACGGCCTGATGCCCTGTTCAGCACACAAACAAGTCAAGATGAGCTCAAATGAAAAAACTTTCTACATACGAATGCTAGAGCACGCAAAACTGAGCAACTTTGGTTTTGGGGGCACGTTCATCGGAGCTACGGTTTGCTTGCTATCGTCAACGCGGAATCGAATCAGCAGAAGTTTTTCCAACACTTAGCAAAATTCGTAGGGGTCTTGAGAAAAAAAACAACCTCATGGGCCAGGCCCATCTGGCCGCCGGGGCTGGATCTGGCGCCTTGGACCCTGGAGGCTGGCGGGCCGCGCTGGTTGCGGTGGGCCGCGGCTTGTGGAGGCGGCTGGAGCCGCTCGGGATCGTGCTCCCGACCCGAGCGCGACGAACAGGAAGCGGCGGAAGTGGCCTCCCGTGGCGGCGGCGGGCGCAGGTGACCGGCGGCTCGGCGTGGCATGATCCGGAGCGTCCATCTCCGGATCGGACGGCTCCGGGCGCACCAGATCTAGGGTTTGCTGGTTTTGGGGGGGAAAGCTGCGAAAATTAGGGATATTTTCCAGATCTGGGAGCTGGTGGCTGCCTATGGGCTTAGGGAAAACCCTAAGTGGTGGGGGTGTGGTGGTCTTTATATAGCCCCGGTGGCTGGCAGTTTGCAAAAACATCCCCGGTTTTTCTCTCGCGCGTCCGGTGCTCATGTTTCTGACCGCCGGGGGTCCGCAGTACCTCCGATTCGGGTAAAACTTTGAACTGCGCGATCAGCGCCTCGAGCCGACGGCGTTGGAACCGTTCCGAAAAAACTTTCCGGCGTGCTATAAAAATATCCCGTTTAATTATTAAACGGGGTTTTCGTTCCGTTGGCTGTGGCTGGTCTCGTGCGGTCTTCGCGACGGTGATTGGGTGAAACTCGGTGTCGCAAAGGTCGAGTGTCAGGGTGGCAAGGGTCGGTCTCCGTCCGATACGAGATAAGAGGGGAAAAATAATCGCCGATCGATAAATCGGGGATGCAAACACCGCAAACAAATCAGACAATCAAACAAATCACACCGGAAAAAAAATTTAATTTTTGTGAAAACTGGGCTGTTACAAAAACTCACACTTGGAGAACTTGGCGTAGTACCGGTGCTCTCTTAACTTCTGCAGCACCAAGCGCAAATGTTCCTCATGTTCAACCTCTGACTTGGAATAGACAAGAATGTCGTCGAGGTAGAGGATCACGAACACATCAAGCCATTATTGGAACAAATAGTTCATAGCTCTCATGAATGTCGGAGGGGCATTTGAGAACCCAAAAGTCATGACTGTGAACTCATACAGCCCATAACGTGTGCTGAACGCGGTCTTGGGAATATCCCCTTCACGAACACGGATTTGGTGATACCCCATCCTCAAGTCAAGCTTGGAAAACACCTTATCCCCATTTAACTGCTCGAACAGATCATTGATGCGGGGTAAAGGGTACTTGTTCTTGATGGTCTTCTTGTTGATACCGCGATAGTCCTGGACCAAGCGGCTAGTCCCATCCTTCTTCTGGACAAACAGAGCTGGTGCACCCCAAGGGGAAGTGCTCGCGCGGATAAAACCGCCTGCCTCCAACTCTATCAACTGCTTCTTGAGCTCAATCAACTCCTTCGAACACATCTTGTACGGATGCCAAGAAATCGGCTAGGTACCAGGCTCTAGCTCAATAACGAACTCAATAGATCGAACTGGGGGAATTCCTGGCAACTCCTCCGGAAAGACGTCTGGGAACTCACAGACAACTCTGACCTCTTCGAGCAAAGGCGCAACTCCTGCGTTCAACGCGTACAACTGTGTTGGTCCTGTCATAGAGCCACAAGTGTACAAGACTTGCGCACCTGAATCATGTGTCAACTTCACTGATCTGGTCGGACAATCAATATTGGCCTTGTGCTGCACAAGCTAATCCATGCCCAAAATGACATCAATGTCGGAACGAGGCACGACAATCAGGGATGTTGTGAACACAACGCCCTGAATACGGATCTCCACATCTGGAACAAGCCTGTAAGACTCCACTCTAGAGCCCGGAGAACAAACTGAGAGCGGTTTAGGAAACTGCTCTCTCGGAAGGTCAAGTGACATAGCAAAGGCATTGGATATGAACGAATGGGAAGCTCCGGAATCGAACAGAACTGTCGCAGGAACTGAACACACAAGCAACCTACCAAGAACGATCTCTGAAGACTGCTGAGCATCTGTGAGCATCACGTTGTTCACCCGAACTGCACGTGGTTGTGCCTTCACCATCGCGGTGCTCGGAGTAGAGCGAGGTGGAGGCGGTGGGATCCGAGCAAAGCGCGGATCGGTGCAGTTGGGAGACGTGTGCCCTGGCTCTCTGCACTTGTAGCAAATCATGCCCGGCCTGGGCTGCTGCTGCGGCCTGGGTGGCCTCGCGTGTGGTGGTGTAGAGCGAGGCCCCTGCTGAACTGGGACGGGAGGGCGGGCAAAAGTGCGGACAACTGCCCTCCTCTGCTAGTACTGTTGTCTCTGCGGTGGTGCCTCTGCAACCCAAGTCTTTGCCTTCTTATGGATCATCACTGCGGAACTGTGCTCACGCTGGCGCTTCCTGTCCGCATCCCACTCTGCCCTGGCTGACTCCTGGCGGATAGCCTGATCCACGAACTGTGAAAACAACGTGGGGCTGCACTGAGTGAGCGCGTACTTGATCTCTGTGCTGAGACCCCCGCGGAACCTCGCAATCTTCTTAGCCTCTGTGCTGACCTCCTCTGGAGCGTACCTGGCGAGCCTGGCGAAGGCCAGGTTGTACTCCTGAACTGACCTGTCACCCTGTCTCAGAGCCAAGAACTCCTCACGCTTCCTGTCCATCAGGCCACTCGGAATATGCGCTGCTCTGAAGTCTGCGACGAAATCTGCCCACGTGATGATAGCATCGCCCTTGTTGGCCTTGTAGGTATCGTACCAGCTGGTTACTGCACCCTGAAGCTGGAAGGAGGCGAAGGTCACGTAGTCGACGAGTCTGACGGTGTTTTCATTTAAGTGCTTCTTGATCTCTGCGACAGCCTCCCCAAGGATAGGGTTCTCTGGCGGCGGCATGTTCGCTCTTGGCATCCTGTATACAGGAACACTTATGAGAACATGGTTGAAACATTGATGTAACCAGAAGATAAAGCAATATTGACAACGAAACTTCCTCACAAGGTATGAGAAAGCCGAAGGCTGAAATTCCACCAAGGTTAACCCGGAAAGTCGAAAGCTAGGTGCTACTGGAATCCCCAAACCGAGATCATCCGAATCCAAGATATTAATCTACTAGCGAGCACACAACAATATATACGAGTGGTTGAAAACCTGAACGTTGAGACATCTGCCCTGAGCGTCCCGCCATCACGGTCGTCCATAGGGGAAAATACACCACATCCATATTACCATAGGATGCCTGCCAATCCTGTATGGACGTTTCACCTGGGGTACGCCGTAAGCGAGGTGGAGCAGTCAACCCCAAGTGGCGGCTCAGTGTTCTCAAAGTACGCCAACCCTTCTCGTCGCTAGCAAAAATTATAGAGGAATCGGAGCCTCATGTAAACGAGAACCTAGATTTGTTTTGAAAGGGGATAAGTTGCAGAGATAAAACAACGTTTCTCTTCCTCACGGAAAAGGGATGGGAGGGTGGGGTAAGAAGAAAAAGAAAGAGTTTCTACTCTCCGATTTTTCCTTAATAACTACAAAATAGTTTCTAGACTCAACTTCGGCCAGTAAGGGGTCCTACGGTCAGTCCTGCTCTGATACCAAGTTGTAAGGCCCTCGATGCGGTGCTAACTCGAGTTAGTCGCTTTCGCGTCCCGCTCAAGTTAGTAGCGCATAAAGAGCCACCGACTCACGACACTCGCACTCGTGTCGCTGCCGGATTCTCGACAACAGGTATATGAACAAAGAACTTAAACTATGACATAAATATATGAAGTCCAGGGCATACATCACCACTGGTATTTATTACATCATCTCAGAGGTCCAAGGACCCAACAGAATATCATGCAACAAGCGGAAGACAAACACGACCGAGTACGGTCAAAATCCAAATTGCCCTAGAGAGGGCTGCACATAAAGAGTCCACCCACGGATCATCGAAGCCCAACTGTAGGATCTACTAAACGAGGTCGACTTCATCGTCATCCTCCGGGGGCACCTCCACGAAGTATCGTCCAGTGCTCGGGTCAAGGTAGTAATCCACTGCAGCAGCCGATCAGGCAAAACAGTAAAAGCACAAAAGAAAACAGGGGTGAGATTATATCATTACAGGATAACTGACTTCCTACGGTAAGACAAAGTAAAGGTAAAGGTTGCAGCCGCGCTAGCATATATGGTGGCTACCCGTTCTATCAGAGTAGGGGTAAGATCCAAGAATGCACGTGACATCGCGTCATAAGTCTGCTACCACCTACTTACCTCAAACATAACACAACCTGGATCTTCTCTCGGTCCCCCTGGACGAAGAAAATCAACCAAGGCACTCACACGGTAGGCAAGTTTTAATTAAGGTTCAAATTGATGCTATTCTATGAACAAGGAGTAGGTCACAAGTAGTCCATAACCGCGGACACGGCTTTTCGAAAAGATTTAACCCTGCAGGGGTGTACCAACTGCCCATCATAGGCTTCGCATGTACGCCCGGTTTCCACTTGGCTAGGTAAGCGCCTGAAACTCCGAAACGTCAGAGTCCCTCTAACTAACAACGCACAATTCCGGGTGGCCCCCGGTGAGTCGACACCCAACTCAAAAGCCGGCCGCGCTCTCGAATCGGCCTCTGCCGTCTGTCGCAGGTTTGGATACCCGGTTAATCACACATGGGACACCGGGTCCTCAGCCGGACAAAGTGGGCCAGCCAAGGCACAAGTCCTCCTGGCACAAGGTGGTTTGTAAACAACTGGGGTACCACCAGCACACACACATTACAAATAGTAAATCAGCTCGGGCCACCACTAGAATTGTATGAAGCTAGGTAGGTAAGACAAAGGGACCCCATAGAATCCCACACACGATTAGGCACGCTCGTCAAGAAACACAATACCCAGAACTCGGGACCTAGGTGACTCAAATGGAACAAAACACCTGGCGGGAACAGCCTGGTCTCCCATCTTTCGTCAAGTATAAATTAACATCATTAATAATAAATATCAACCAACTTCTTTAAATAACATGATATCCCAAACCATAGCAGTAGGGCAAGCAGCAAGTTTTCCTACTCATACTAAGCAATGGCTGAGCCGCGGTAACTTAGCAATACAAAGTTTTGCTGGGATGTGGGGATCATGGCTGTTTTGGTTTTTGAAGGTGGCATACTCAAAAGTGGATAGGATCAAACAAACGTTCTAGGCTACAGCTAGGCAGGTAGGCAGAAAGGTATCAAGTAATGGTATAAATCTTCCCCTTGCCTGGGTAATTAGTCGTCGAAGCAGACGCAGCAGGGTCCTCGGGCTCGGTGTCGGAAATCTCCACGTAAGTGTCCTCGGCGGTCTAAGGTGCTAACGTAAGGTACCGGCAAAGAAAAGGCACACAAGTAAGCAATGGGTACAATGCACAGGCCAAGATGGTATGATCAATTTTAATATACATGATGTGACCCTATTTAGTCAATTTAAATGAAGGTGGTGACGACACGTCAACAACTTCATATGCATTTATTTACATTGAATGGCTTCGGTCTTAGCCTTAATTTGTGGTGTATGTAACATGGCAACATGACAAGATCAAAAATGCAATTAACAGGAATAATTACAACGTGAAAGTACACATCGATTCCGGAGGCGGAGAGATGTCGAAGAACTTGACATCGGAAGGGTGCAACAAAAGAAAGGAACCCAGCCATAGTGCATATGACAATATTCTAGGGGCTGGTTTGATGATGCAAAGAAATGAAGAGGACATGAAAAGGGACTTGGAATGATCAGATGACCAAGGCTCAACATGCACTGAAGTTGAAAGAAGCAACGAAAAAGAAGGAAAGGTTGGATATGCCTAGGTGATCACACCATGTCCACTGAGTTGCACAGAACATCAGATGGACATCACCATTTTAATCCCTGCAATTTTCTACCCCAAAACCATATAAGGCATGGCACACTTTGAATTTTCAAAAACACTTCGCAAATACAAAAGAAGTGAGGGATTCTTTGCAAAATGGCCACTACTCCAAAACTTAGAGGGGACAACCCACAAAATTAACATCACTATTGTGATCAGTGGGAAAAACTACCCCAAAACCATATATGGGATGCCACATTTGAGGTATAAGAGCTCCAAGGTTTCAATTCAGTTTGAATTCGAATTCAAACTCAAATTAAACTAAAATAGAAAACGAAAAGAAACTAAAAGGAAAAAAACAGAGGGAGCAGCCACTTGGGCTGGCCTCGGGCGCACTGGGCCAGCCCAAACCAACCAGTGGGCTCAGCCCACCTCCACTCGGGAAACCTCATTGACACGAGGAGCCCACCCGTTAGCCTCCGCATAAAAATCAAAAAAAGGGGGTGAGACAAACGCCTCGCGTGCGATTCGAACCCACGTCCACTGCTTGCCTCAGCTGCTCGCTACCACTGCGCTGCTGAAGCGTTCTCGACAGAGAACACTTGGATGACAACAAATAACAGCTCACGCTCTCTCTGAATTTGGACACCTGACGAACAGGTTCAGGCAGCGCACGACAATGAATTCCGGCGACCCTTGCGGTGGTCGTGGTGCACCCCCGCCAGAACGGGAGGGCGTTGCGCAGAGAGGGCACCTCCACGGATCCATTTCCGACGCCCCATTGCCACGAGACGCGAGGATGACGACCGCAGGCACACCGGAACCTCACGTCGGCGGCTGCACTTCACTTCATTGAAGAAAAAAAAAGCGGGCACGGTGGCAGGCACTTGCCGGCGACCATGGGGTCGTGCACGGGGCGCTGGCGACTCAACCAGGACCCGGGATCGACGCCCGACACCTCCACGACCACGCCTATGGCGAGACCTGGGCCGGAAACTACACGACGGCGACGCTAGGCTCAACGGGATCGGAGGCGGCGTCGGCTCTGCTACAGGTTCAGAAGGTGGCCTCCTGGCGAACACGACGCGCTCGGCCCAAAGGAGGCTCCATGGCATCCCTACGCGCATTCAGAACACGAGCGGCACGCGTGCGCGCACATCCGGACAACCCCGGGGGCACGGCGACTAGGAATTGAACGCTGGCGACGAGCTACAGCGGCGGCTACGGCAACGCGAGGGAAAAGGCTAGCGCTCTCAGGCAAGAAAGGAGAGGGGGAGTCGTCAGTCACCTAGGGGTGGTCGGCGACGAGCTCGAGCGCAGAGGAGGACGGTTGAAGAGGGAGTAGCCGACGTCGGGGAAGAAGAGGTTCACGGCGAGGAAGAAGGCGCCGGGAACGTCTCGCTGCTCCTCGGGCTCTCTGCTTGCGTGGGTCGACGGAGACGGTGTCGGAGCTCCTCGCTGCAAGCCCTCGGTCGAAGGTGTCAGCTCCCGGCGGCGAATTCGATCACACGGCGGAGGAACAGGGGAGGGGCCGCATGTCCATGGAGGCGGCGGTGAGGAAAATTGGAGGGGGGAGGGACGAACCCTAGGGAACGCGGCCTTCTTATAGGGGGCGACGGCTTGATGTGATGGCCGGAGACGGCGAGGGGAACGGCTCCGGCAGCCCTGCCTCTCTCTCGGTGTCCGCGTCGCTCGCTAACGGAGGAGGTAGCCATCGGGCTCTGTTAAGATCCAGGCCGTGGAGCGAATCGAACGGCTGGGAGGCGCTCCGTACCGATTCGGATGGATGGGCTCGAGCCCAAGGAGAGCAGGCCAAGATGGGCTGGCCTGGCTGGTCTGTCTCCAGAGGAGAAAAAAAGGTTTTTCCATTAAATAATAACAGAAATCCCCAAGAGTTTTTGTGGGCAATCCACAAAAGAGAAAAACATATAAAAATATGTTCTGGAAACCTTGAAATATTCTCCATTTTATAAAATTGGTTTGACCAATTTTTGAGCAAGAAAAATGTGGGGGCATTTTGAAAATTCCAAACCACTTTGAAATGTGGCCCACAATTATGGAGTTGGGAAAAATGTTTCAAGGCTTTTGAAAAGCTTGGGAGGGGCAAGGAATTGGCTACGCCAAGTTTGGGGTCAAGGAGAGCATGCATGCAACAATTAAAATTCTTCAGACACCCTTCTTGAACCATTTTGGATGCAATCACAAACAAACCAAATGGGCTCCATGTCGGGACCCGGGGTTAGCGTATGCAAGTACAGTTAAGACATAGTCATATGAAGAGCCGAGAACCGCACCCACTTGTCTAAGCAGACAAGGCCAAGCACTGAACATTCTCGGAAAGCATCGTACGTGAGGGGCATCCCATCCAGGCCGGAAGATCAACTGAGATGGTCCTCATCGTCCGCACACAAGTCAAATGATATGGGTGGTGAACTCCCATATTCAAAGACAAGTCGCCTCAACCATACTACCGACTATCTCAAAACTCTTACATAGACTTACTCCAGCCCGATCACTTAGTCGGGGTCTAGGGCGGGCTCGATCATACCACAAAGTGTGCACGAGACGGAGTCTCGAGCAATCGCATCACGATGCCCCAAGCTGCGCACATCTAAGGGCCACTTGGTGTATGAAAGACCGCCAGCCAGAACACAACTAAGGTCTCGAAAACCCATACGAAGACATGCATGTTATAAACATACACGCAGCACACATGCCTTGTATGAACAGCAGGTACCATTGCAATTCTCTACAAAGTGTACATTTTATTTATAACTCTTATAGAGTACACACAGAGATTACATACATGTGATCCAACATTACAACACAGAGCGGAAGCAAATTATGTCTGAGTACAGACAAGTTTAACAAATGGCTTAAGAAGCCTTATTTAAACACAAAGCCCTCCACGAGGGAACCAGTCTGCTGACTGGGACTAGACTAGCTTAACTTCAGTCGTCCAGCTCGATGAAGAAGCCACCTTCGGGGTCAGTGGCATCATCTAAAACATAGATTAAGCAAACGTGAGCACAAAGTCGTACTCAGCAAGACTTACATAGGATCTATACTACTCATGCACATGTATCAAGATAAAGGGAGGTGGGGTTCACTTGCAGAAGTGCCAGCTTCGACTTGGCTAATCCTGAACTACGAATACCAGACTTTGAGGTAAGAAGCGTACACGAGTCCACTACTTTCTCCAACAAATTACACCACTATGGTGCCTTCCTCGACTTCCCCACGAGAAAGCACGCCATAGCACTCACACTTATCTTGGTGTGTTTTAGAAGTATCCAGTTCAAGTTGTCTAATAATCAAGCTAAGCTTTCCAAGCAGTCCATAACCGCGGACGCGGCTATTCGAATAGTTTTGTTAACCTTGCAAGGGTGTACCGCTACACACACATGACCATCATTTACTGCCTTTGATCTCGACACCATTCAAGGGGTGCCAGCGAGGATGCTCACCACAACTGTTACCTCATAGCCGATCTAGTCCGAGAAAGTCGCCTACTTGGGTTGGTTACCACTATCGTGAACCCGGCCGGTTTACCGAAGTGGACCCAAGCGATGTGTGCGTGGTGCATAAGCCGGTCTCGGGTGAGCCATTCTCTCACTTAGCATCCAGGCCACAAGCCTACCAGAACTCCGAACTACTGCGACATCTGGACATCGAAAGGGATGAGTTAGTAAGTTGAGAGGGGTCAGTGAGCCCAATGTGTGGTTGTACTCTTCATCTTGGATCACCACACAAGAACTCGTACTAGGGCGGTGTGCAACGAGACAACCCACCGTGTACTCCTACACAGCCTCTCATCGTTCACCTTGTATTAGGGTCGATTCACCAACACTTTTCTACCATCATCAACATGATCACTACCATCCCGACTCACATCACAGTAACAACATGGTATCATACTAAGCATGCAATAAGCAGTAACATTGCAGGGGTTACATGATATCAAACAAATCCTACAGTTGCTAGGATTGTGGTTTGCTTACTACTGTGACAAAATGATAGGTCATGCAAAGGAATGGGTTCATCTATGCGGTAGAATCATAACATGGTGATCATCCTATACAATGCATAAGCGAGACATGAGAGGGAAGTGGGATTTTATCGATATGATCCATGGGGGTTTGCTTGCCTTGCTGACGAGGTTCGGTTTCTGGATCTTCAGCGAAGGGGGTGACCTCTTGCTCCGGTTCCACCTCTATTCGACAAACAAAGTACGAAGTAGCAATCAATATGAATGCAATGCTCAAGCACATGATTGAATGTTTAAAACTTGAAGTATAAGTTTTGATGTGTGTGAGGCAATTCCATTTAAGTGGAGTATATTGCATTTAAAATGCAAATTCAAATTCCACATTTGAATTCAAATTAACCAAGTTGTATGTGATAAAGTTTGATCATCTTGAAGTATTTTCAAATGTGTATGATATGCCTCTGAAGTGTGGTTAAATTGTAGCTTAATTCCATGGTCCAAGTTGCAAGATCAATTGATTTGAATTTGAATTAAATTCAAATAAACCAAATGACATATGCTACTGGTCCCATTTTAAATTCAACTCAAACATAGTTGAAAGTTTCATATTTGGAAAGATAATTTCTCCTGATCATTTTTCATATATTATTTGTCCAATTTGGAGTTAATATGAATTTTCTATGAATTTCCAAAGTTTGGGGTATTTTTTGGAATTTCTGGAATTCTTTTAATTCACTTTGCTTTTCTGGAAATTCATTTAAATCAATTATTGCATCAGCATGTGGTCATGCTGACGTGGGGGGGTCTGACTGGTGGGCCAGGGGTGTCAGTGTCACATGGGTTTAATTGAAACGGTTTAAACTTAACCAGGGGGTTAAGTGCCTGGGGGCCCCACCTGTCATTGACCTGGGGTCAATTAGCAGGGGGGTTAACCCCTAATGACAGTGGCCTCACCGGCGGCTAGCCGCCGGTGGCCACCAGTGTGGCGGCGCTGCACGGGGAGGGGGCTCCCGTGGTCCAAATCGAGCGCCGCAACCACCGAGACTTCGCTCTTGGTGCTGCGCATCGAATGGAACCGAGTGGGGGACCTGGGAGGCACTGGTTTGACGGCGACGACGAGCCCTAGCGGCGGCGGAGCTGCTGGCTCGAGGTGAACTCGGCTACGGGGCACCATTTGGGGCGGTTTTAGGCTGGATCGAACCAGAGGAGCTCTGCGGTGACAACGGACAGGGTGATAGGGTCGAAAGCTTTGCGTAGGCTCGTCGACGACGAGCATGGCGGCTCTGTGCTCCGGCGTCCATGGCGGAAAGAGCTAGAGGAGGCGAGAGGTATCGTGGTTTGAGGGGAAAATATCACCGAGACGCAGGGAGTGCAACGGTGCAGTCGATGGAGTCGAGGAGGGAACGTGGCCGGAGTATTTGACGACGACGAGTCGCGGATCCGGCAAGGGCTCGAGGACGATTGCGGCGGCTTGATTCCAAATCACGGCTCTGCCTGCTTCGGGAAGAGGAAGTCGACGACGGCGAGTACGAGGGACACCGCAGCTCGAGCTCTAGGGCACGGTGGCCACGTCTTCCACGGCGGTGCGCTCCGGCGAGTTCTCGGGTGGCGACGGAAACGAGCACGGGAGGAGGAGGAGGAAGCTCTGGAGGGGGGGAAAGGGCTCACGGCGTCTCCAGCGTCTCCGTGGCGTCGCTAGAAGGCGCGGGAGGGGCAGGTGTTGTCGGGAGAGGCGGCGACGTGCCCAGCTAGCTCGGTGGCATTCCACCGAGCAGCTTGGAGGCGCGGGGCGGGGAAGAAGACCCCCGTGCCCCTTTGGGCCGGCTGGGCTGGGGTGGGCTGACTTCGCCTGGGCGAGAGGTAAGTTCTTTTCCTTTTTCTGTTTAATCTTTCCTTTCTGTTTTTCTGTATATTTGTTTTGACTTTGGTAAAAATACCAAATCATTTTCTTAAATGCTGAAAACTTTTATGTGGCCTCCTAATAATATAGACTAGCCACTCATAAACTTTCAACATTTTTAAAATTCAAATGATTTGAATTTTAAATCAAAAAGCGGTATTTCTTGAATTCAAAGGTACTGTTTGAATATTTGAAAAATCTATGAGCATGGGGTGGGTCCCACATCACTTGATATGTGATCACACTCATTTATAAGACTTTTCAAAACTCTAACATGAATTTTTGGAAAAGATTTTTATCTGGCCTTTTGAATTAATTCATCTGGGGGGTGTTCCTTCTCCCATTTTGATTTTGAATTTGATTTCCATGATTTCTTTTGAAATTTTGACATGATGCAAAGGCACTAGCTAACCCTAGCACATACCTAACAGAGGGTTCTGACAACTCGCCCCCACTCAAAAGAATCTCGTCCCGAGATTCAGAAGTCTGCGGGAGGAAGGTGGGGTACTCGGCACTGAGACGGTCTTCTCTTTCCCACGTAGCTTCTTTTTCAGAGTGGTGTGACCATTGCACTTTCAGAAACCTAATCTTCTGACGACGAGTGACACGCTCTGCGGAATCAAGAATACGAACGGGGTATTCTCGATAAGAAAGGTCATCTTGGAGATCAAGCGTTTCATGGTCGACTTCGCGGATGGGGTCCTTGAAGCAACGCCTGAGTTGGGACACATGGAATACATCATGTACTCGGGAGAGGTGCGGAGGTAGTTCAAGTTGGTAGGCAACTTCTCCACGTTTAGCAATAATGCGGAAAGGTCCGATGTAACGTGGGGCCAACTTGCCTTTGATACCGAAACGTTGGGTTCCCTTCAGAGGAGTAACCCGGAGGTAAGCCTTCTCATCTAGATTGTAGCTCTCTTGCCTATGATGACGATCATAGTAGCTTTTCTGACGAGACTGGGCTGCTTTCAATTGATCACGAACAATGCGAACTTGCTCTTCTGCTTCCTTGATCATATCCGGTCCAAAGAATTGTCTTTCACCGGTATCAGACCAGTTTAGTGGTGTTCGACATCGTCGTCCATAAAGGAGTTCAAAAGGAGCCATGTTCAGACTAGATTGAAAACTATTGTTATTAGCAAATTCAGCAAATGGAAGAGAATTCCCCCAATTCTTTCTGAATGAGATAACACAAGCTCTGAGCATGTCTTCAAGAATTTGGTTAACCCTTTCGACTTGACCGCTAGACTGAGGATGAAAAGCTGTACTAAAGGAGAGATGAGTTCCCATAGCATTCTGAAAGCTTCCCCAAAATCTAGAGGTAAAAGGCTACCGCGATCAGAATTGATTTCCAAAGGAACACCATGAAGGGATACAATTCTAGAGATGTACAAGTCCGCTAACTGGCTAGCAGTTATAGACTCGCGAACCGGAAGGAAGTGAGCAACTTTGGAAAGCCTATCTATGACAACGAAGATGGCATTGTTTCCTTTCTGGGTTCTTGGAAAGCCGGTGATGAAGTCCATACCGACTTTTTCCCATTGCCACTCGGGAATAGACAAAGGTTGAAGTGTACCAGCAGGTCTTTGATGTTCTGCCTTAATGCGACGACAAACATCACATTCGGCAACAAATTGAGCAATGTCTCTCTTCATCCTAGTCCACCAAAATCTCTGGCGTAGATCTCGGTACATTTTTGTGCTACCGGGATGAATTGAGAGGGGTGTGTCATGGGCTTCTTTGAGGATGAGTTGCCTTAGTTCCTTATTCTTAGGTACTACCAATCGATTTCCAAAGAAAACCGTTCCCTTGTTATCTGTGGAGAAACATTTAGCAACTCCGCTAGCAATGTTCTCCTTGATCCGGCGAACACCTCGTGCACGCCTTTGGGCAACTATAATTTGATCCTCAAGAGTTGGTTTCGCCACCAAGGTAGAAAGATAGCCATGAGGAACAATTTCAAGGTTGAGCTTGCGAAAGTCCTCACGAAGAAGTGGTTGATACTGCTGTAACATGAGGTTGTTACAGTACGACTTACGACTTAGTGCATCAGCCATGACATTGGCTTTGCCTGGGGTGTAAGAAATTACTACGTCGTAATATTTTATCAACTCAATCCAGCGTCTTTGCCTGAGATTAAGATCTGGCTGGGTGAAAATATATTTGAGGCTTTGGTGGTCGGAATAAATCTCACAACGATTACCAAGGAGGTAATGTCGCCAAGTTGTTAGGGCATGAACTACGGCAGCGAGTTCAAGGTCATGGGTAGGATAATTTTCTTCATGTGGCCGCAACTGGCGTGAAGCATAAGCTACCACATGTCGATCTTGCAGAAGTATGCATCCTAACCCTTGCCGTGAGGCATCACAATAGATCTCGAAATCTCTTTTGGTGTCTGGAGGTGCAAGTACGGGTGCAGAAGTCAATCTTCTTTTTAGCTCTTGAAAGCTTTCCTCGCACTTGGAAGTCCATAAGAATTTCTTATCTTTCTTGAGGAGTTCAGTTAGAGGCTTTGCAACTTTAGAAAAGTTCTCGACGAAGCGACGGTGGCTAGGCCAAGAAAACTCCTAACTTGCTTAACCGATTCAGGTGGAGTCCAGTCAAGGACGGCCTGAACTCTCTCGGGATTCACAGCAATGCCTTTTGCAGAAATCACGTGGCCTAAGTAGGTCACTTCTGGTAGCCAGAATTCACACTTGGAGAATTTAGCGTACCGGCGATGCTCTCTAAGCTTCATCTATACCAGCCTTAAGTGTTCGGCATGATCTTCTTCGTTCTTCGAGTAGATGAGAATATCATCAAGATAAACCACAACAAATTTATCTAGGTACTCCATGAAGATCGAATTCATCAAGCGTGAGAATGTGGCGGGGGCATTGGTTAAACCAAAGGACATGACGGTGTACTCGTAAAGACCATAACGAGTAGTAAAAGCCGTCTTGGGAATGTCCTCGTTTCGAATTCTGATCTGATGATAACCTAATCTCAAATCCATCTTGGAGAAGACGGAGGATCCTGCAAGTTGATCATAAAGATCATTGATCCTGGGCAGTGGGTATTTGTTCTTTATCGTCGCTAAATTTAGCGGGCGATAGTCTATGCACATCCTTTCTGTTCCATCTTTCTTCTTTACGAACAGAACGGGGCAACCCCATGGCGATGAGCTAGGGCGGATGAAGCCTTTTTCCAACGAAGCATCAAGTTGGGTTTTTAGCTCAGCCAACTCATGTGGGGCCATTTTATATGGGCGTTTGGAAATTGGTGCGGTTCCTGGAACAAGATCCACTATAAATTCTACACATCTGTCGGGTGGCATGCCCGGCAGCTCTTCAGGAAAGACATCCGGGAAGTCACGAACCACCGGAATATCTTCAAGTTCGGGAAGGGGAAGTACATTCAAGGAATGCACTTGGGTTCTTGTTCTGGGTGAGGTATAGTTGACTGTTTGGCCTGAAGGGTGGGTGAGTTTCACGGATTTTCTTCTGCAATCCAGGTAGGCATTCTGTCTTGATAGCCAATCCATGCCAAGGATGACATCAATGTCTGAAGACTTGAGGGCTATGAGTGAAGCAAGGAATACTAAACCCTCAATTGCAATTTGATTACCATGGCTTACTCTATTAGTTTGCCATCTTGACCCTGGAGTTTGAATAATCATCGGGGTGGACAATTCAACAAAGGGTAACTCATGACGAAGTGCATAACTTTTCGACATGAATGAATGAGATGCTCCTGGGTCGAAAAGAACAGAAGTAGGAACATAATTGACTGGGAGCGTACCAAGAATGACGTCAGTGGTGTCGTCAGTCTCTTCGGCAGCAATCTGGTTCAGACGTCCACGAGTGGCGGAAGGAGCGGGTTTGGCGGTGTAGACCTTCTGGGGTGGCTTGCCACGGCCATTTTTGTTGTTGTTGTTGCCTCCGGCACGTGGTGGAGCATTCTGATGCTGGAGCTGGTTCTGGGGACACTCGCGAGAGTAGTGGCCTGCTTGACCACACTTGTAACAGGCTCCGAAAACAGTGCGTGGAGCTGGGTGGTTTGGTGGAGCTGGGTGGAACTGGGTGGGTGGACGAGGCGCCACATAGGATGGACTAGGTGGGTTATTCTGGCGGAACATGTTGTTTGGGATCCAGATCTTGTGCTTCTGGGAGCCAGAACTGGATGAACTGTCATCTCTAGGGTGTTTGCGGAAATCATTGGGGGTGTTCATGTCCTCTGCCTTGATGGCCTTGTTGACAAGGACCTGAAATGTGGAAAAGTCATGAAGGTTGAGCTCGCGACGGAGTCCGGAGTTGAGGCCACGACGGAACCTCTCTTGTTTCTTGGAGTCGGTGGAGACTTCTTCAGTTGCATAACGAGGAAGTCGGTTGAACTCACGACTAAACTCGTCCACGGTTCTTCTGCCTTGAGTGAGGTTACAGAATTCCTCACGCTTGCGGTCCATGAGACCTTTGGGAATGTGGTACTCGCGGAAGGACGTGCAGAACTCCTCCCAAGATGCAGGTGGTCCAACGGGTCGCATATTCAGAAAGTTCTCCCACCAAGAACTAGATGCACCTTCAAGGTGATAGGTGGCATAGCTGACCTTGTCACCAGTTGCAACACGGCCTTCTTGGAGCTTCCTTTCGATGCTGCGGAGCCAGTCATCGGCGTCAAGGGGCTCGGTGGAGTAACTAAAAACCGGGGGATGAAGTCGGATGAAGTCGTTCAGGGACACCAACTCATTGCGCTGCTGAGTGGTGTTGCGTGCAATGACTTCCAGCAGGTGGTGAGAGTCACGGCAGTTCCTCTCGACCTCCATCAGAACCTGTGCCATCGTGGGTGGGGGTGGAAGGTTGCCTTCCTCCTGGTCATTTCCACGACCTTGGTTACGACCAACCTGGCCACGGGTTCCTTGAGACATCCTGAAGGTGAAAACCAAAGTCAAACAGAGTTGATTTGAAGAGTCTAAACAAGGTATTGAAGTACTGGAAGGATTACAGAGCAAAGGAAGTAATCATCTTGACAACATGGTGATAAAGCATACAAGCCATATATTCACAAGATGTCATACAAACCATACATCGTTTTAGTACAAGCACTAAGCTAATACAAACGTGATGAAGATGATACATCCTTCAGAGGCACTCTGACTTCCTATGCATTATTTATCTAAGCCTCTGGAACTTAGACACCTTGCTTACAATATACTAGGATACTACTACATCATCACTAAGTAAGACCACAGGCGGTCTCACTCATCTCCATCTCCATAGTAGTCCTCATAAAAGTTACCCGCGTATCCCGGTAGCTGGAGGTGACCATCGGAAAACACGGAGGCTTGTGGACCCTGATATCCATTTGGGCAAGGATGGGGCCTAGGTCCAGCGTAGGGTGGAAGCAAAGGACCACGGGGTGGAAAAATGCCTCCAATCTCGGGCCAAGCAACTCGAGAAGGCATCTGAGTCCTCACTGGGTAGATCGCATCATACTCAACTGATCCCACGCTCACAAAGGGTGCCAAGAGCGTCAATGCTCGATACAGACGAACACGGGTGGCGTGGAGCTCAAAACGGAGAGCGCGTGCATCACGATCTCTGTCACTAGCAAACCTAGCAGTCACCTGGAGTGTTGGATCCTCTGCAGAGTGATCTGAGTAGAGTCCGGTGTAATATCCCTCTTCTCCTGGAAGTGCAGCAGGGATATAGCGGAATGAGGTCTCTCTCAGCATGGTGTGCTCCTCTCTCAGCAGGGTAATACATGAATATGCAGCATCCTGCACAGCCATGTTCTCGGTAACGCCTATGCCATTTCCAAAGTGGATAGGCTGGGTGACTCCAACATGGTGCGGGTAGATCCGGACAATGCAGTGGAACTGCGTCTGGTTGAAGTCGTGGAACTGCTCCTCGATGGTGTACTCAGGGTACCATCGATATCCCACATAGGACATCATCTCGATCAATGTGGCGGGATGGCCACGCACACCGAGGCACCTGGTCAAACGAACAATCTGCCGAGGGGGAAGATCTGCCATCTGAAACAGAAAGGAGTTTGCAAATGCATCAGATTATGAGATAAACCTGGAATGACTCGGACAGCATAACGGCTGTAATTGCAAGAAAAAGACAATTTCTTACAACATGGAAACAGCACTTACATACGATGTAATAAAACAGGGATCATAACCACTCTATCAAACCGATCACAACTTTCCTACGGCTATAAGGAAGCAAACAACGAGATGTTCTAATCAGAAAGAGGAGAGCCTAGTCCTATCTTCCCGTAGAATAAGATGAGGGTGACTCAGAACTCAGAACGAAGGGGTAAGGAGAAAAAAGAAGCCTTACGTTGTTCCCTTATATACTCAGAGTAACTATATAACTATAGAAAGCTAGACTCGACTTCGGCCAAGGCTACTAGTCCTACAGTCAGTCCTGCTCTGATACCAAGTCTGTCGGGACCCGGGGTTAGCGTATGCAAGTACAGTTAAGACATAGTCATATGAAGAGCCGAGAACCGCACCCACTTGTCTAAGCAGACAAGGACAAGCACTGAACATTCTCGGAAAGCATCGTACGTGAGGGGCATCCCATCCAGGCCGGATGATCAACTGAGATGGTCCTCATCGTCCGCACACAAGTCAAATGATATGGGTGGTGAACTCCCATATTCAAAGACAAGTCGCCTCAACCATACTACCGACTATCTCAAAACTCTTACATAGACTTACTCCAGCCCGATCACTTAGTCTGGGTCTAGGGCGGGCTCGATCATACCACAAAGTGTGCACGAGACGGAGTCTCGAGCAATCGCATCACGATGCCCCAAGCTACGCACATCTAAGGGCCACTTGGTGTATGAAAGACCGCCAGCCAGAACACAACTAAGGTCTCGAAAACCCATACGAAGACATGCATGTTATAAACATACACGCAGCACACATGCCTTGTATGAACAGCAGGTACCATTGCAATTCTCTACAAAGTGTACATTTTATTTATAACTCTTATAGAGTACACACAGAGATTACATACATGTGATCCAACATTACAACACAGAGCGGAAGCAAATTATGTCTGAGTACAGACAAGTTTAACAAATGGCTTAAGAAGCCTTATTTAAACACAAAGCCCTCCACGAGGGAACCAGTCTGCTGACTGGGACTAGACTAGCTTAACTTCAGTCGTCCAGCTCGATGAAGAAGCCACCTTCGGGGTCAGTGGCATCATCTAAAACATAGATTAAGCAAACGTGAGCACAAAGTCGTACTCAGCAAGACTTACATAGGATCTATACTACTCATGCACATGTATCAAGATAAAGGGAGGTGGGGTTCACTTGCAGAAGTGCCAGCTTCGACTTGGCTAATCCTGAACTACGAATACCAGACTTTGAGGTAAGAAGCGTACACGAGTCCACTACTTTCTCCAACAAATTACACCACTATGGTGCCTTCCTCGACTTCCCCACGAGAAAGCACGCCATAGCACTCACACTTATCTTGGTGTGTTTTAGAAGTATCCAGTTCAAGTTGTCTAATAATCAAGCTAAGCTTTCCAAGCAGTCCATAACCGCGGACGCGGCTATTCGAATAGTTTTGTTAACCTTGCAAGGGTGTACCGCTACACACACATGACCATCATTTACCGCCTTTGATCTCGACACCATTCAAGGGGTGCCAGCGAGGATGCTCACCACAACTGTTACCTCATAGCCGATCTAGTCCGAGAAAGTCGCCTACTTGGGTTGGCTACCACTATCGTGAACCCGGCCGGTTTACCGAAGTGGACCCAAGCGATGTGTGCGTGGTGCATAAGCCGGTCTCGGGTGAGCCGTTCTCTCACTTAGCATCCAGGCCACAAGCCTACCAGAACTCCGAACTACTGCGACATCTGGACATCGAAAGGGATGAGTTAGTAAGTTGAGAGGGGTCAGTGAGCCCAATGTGTGGTTGTACTCTTCATCTTGGATCACCACACAAGAACTCGTACTAGGGCGGTGTGCAACGAGACAACCCACCGTGTACTCCTACACAGCCTCTCATCGTTCACCTTGTATTAGGGTCGATTCACCAACACTTTTCTACCATCATCAACATGATCACTACCATCCCGACTCACATCACAGTAACAACATGGTATCATACTAAGCATGCAATAAGCAGTAACATTGCAGGGGTTACATGATATCAAACAACTCCTACAGTTGCTAGGATTGTGGTTTGCTTACTACTGTGACAAAATGATAGGTCATGCAAAGGAATGGGTTCATCTATGCGGTAGAATCGTAACATGGTGATCATCCTATACAATGCATAAGAGAGACATGAGAGGGAAGTGGGATTTTATCGATATGATCAATGGGGGTTTGCTTGCCTTGCTGACGAGGTTCGGTTTCTGGATCTTCAGCGAAGGGGGTGACCTCTTGCTCCGGTTCCACCTCTATTCGACAAACAAAGTACGAAGTAGCAATCAATATGAATGCAATGCTCAAGCACATGATTGAATGTTTAAAACTTGAAGTATAAGTTTTGATGTGTGTGAGACAATTCCATTTAAGTGGAGTATATTGCATTTAAAATGCAAATTCAAATTCCACATTTGAATTCAAATTAACCAAGTTGTATGTGATAAAGTTTGATCATCTTGAAGTATTTTCAAATGTGTATGATATGCCTCTGAAGTGTGGTTAAATTGTAGCTTAATTCCATGGTCCAAGTTGCAAGATCAATTGATTTGAATTTGAATTAAATTCAAATAAACCAAATGACATATGCTACTGGTCCCATTTTAAATTCAACTCAAACATAGTTGAAAGTTTCATATTTGGAAAGATAATTTCTCCTGATCATTTTTCATATATTATTTGTCCAATTTGGAGTTAATATGAATTTTCTATGAATTTCCAAAGTTTGGGGTATTTTCTGGAATTTCTGGAATTCTTTTAATTCACTTTGCTTTTCTGGAAATTCATTTAAATCAATTATTGCATCAGCATGTGGTCATGCTGACGTGGGGGGGGTCTGACTGGTGGGCCAGGGGTGTCAGTGTCACATGGGTTTAATTGAAACGGTTTAAACTTAACCAGGGGGTTAAGTGCCTGGGGGCCCCACCTTTCATTGACCTGGGGTCAATTAGCAGGGGGGTTAACCCCTAATGACAGTGGCCTCACCGGCGGCTAGCCGCCGGTGGCCACCAGTGTGGCGGCGCTGCACGGGGAGGGGGCTCCCGTGGTCCAAATCGAGCGCCGCAACCACCGAGACTTCACTCTTGGTGCTGCGCATCGAATGGAACCGAGTGGGGGACCTGGGAGGCACTGGTTTGACGGCGACGACGAGCCCTAGCGGCGGCGGAGCTGCTGGCTCGAGGTGAACTCGGCTACGGGGCATCATTTGGGGCGGTTTTAGGCTGGATCGAACCAGAGGAGCTCTGCGGTGACAACGGACAGGGTGACAGGGTCGAAAGCTTTGCGTAGGCTCGTCGACGATGAGCATGGCGGCTCTGTGCTCCGGCTTCCATGGCGGAAAGAGCTAGAGGAGGCGAGAGGTGTCGTGGTTTGAGGGGAAAATCTCACCGAGACGCAGGGAGTGCAACGGTGCAGTCGATGGAGTCGAGGAGGGAACGTGGCCGGAGTATTTGACGACGACGAGTCGCGGATCCGGCGTGGGCTCGAGGAAGATTGCGGCGGCTAGATTCCAAATCACGGCTCTGCCTGCTTCGGGAAGAGGAAGTCGACGACGGCGAGTACGAGGGACACCGCAGCTTGAGCTCTAGGGCACGGTGGCCACGTCTTCCACGGCGGTGCGCTCCGGCGAGTTCTCGGGTGGCGACGGAAACGAGCACGGGAGGAGGAGGAGGAAGCTCTGGAGGGGGGGAAAGGGCTCACGGCGTCTCCAGCGTCTCCGTGGCGTCGCTAGAAGGCGCGGGAGGGGCAGGTGTCGTCGGGAGAGGCGGCGACGTGCCCAGCTAGCTCGGTGGCATTCCACCGAGCAGCTTGGAGGCGCGGGGCGGGGAAGAAGACCCCCGTGCCCCTTTGGGCCGGCTGGGCTGGGGTGGGCTGACTTCGCCTGGGCGAGAGGTAAGTTCTTTTCCTTTTTCTGTTTAATCTTTCCTTTCTGTTTTTCTGTATATTTGTTTTGACTTTGGTAAAAATACCAAATCATTTTCTTAAATGCTGAAAACTTTTATGTGGCCTCCTAATAATATAGACTAGCCACTCATAAACTTTCAACATTTTTAAAATTCAAATGATTTGAATTTTAAATCAAAAAGCGATATTTCTTTAATTCAAAGGTACTGTTTGAATATTTGAAAAATCTATGAGCATGGGGTGGGTCCCACATCACTTGATATGTGATCACACTCATTTATAAGACTTTTCAAAACTCTAACATGAATTTTTGGAAAAGATTTTTATCTGGCCTTTTGAATTAATTCATCTGGGGGGTGTTCCTTCTCCCATTTTGATTTTGAATTTGATTTCCATGATTTCTTTTGAAATTTTGACATGATGCAAAGGCACTAGCTAACCCTAGCACATACCTAACAGAGGGTTCTGACACTCCAATCCCAATGCAAATTTAAATCACCACATTAAATTACAATCTTTATCATCATGCCAAGTTACAAAGTCAACAGAGAAGGTACAATCTCATGGTGATTTCTTATTATTGCAAATGGGCTATTACATCCGCCTCCTGGTTCCGAGGATCAACTTCCGTCCCAGCTTCTGGGCCGGTGGGTGGTCTTGCCACTGACATCTGACGTTTTGCTGATGGGGCGCTGGGTCAAATCCTTGCCTCGAACCACTCTGTTACTGTAAGTTCTCTTTTCAGTGGGGGCGCGCCTAGCGCACCCACTGGGTGTAGTCCCCGAGATTCGGGCTGATTGCTTGCAATCTGTTCGGATCTTCATTGCTTTTTATTATTCTACGCTTTTGCTTCGATCTTGATCGGCCCTTTTTTAGGCTATGTGCGATAGACGTCAATCTGTATTTGAAGAGCTTCTGGCCGCTTACTCTGCGGGTCAAAATTCTATTGCTGCTCTGAAGAATAATGCTGATACCCAAGCTGCCAAGATTCAGGAACTCACAGGTATATTTTGCTTGCTCTTTCTTGCTTCTCCCGATTGTGATCACATCCTTACTTCATTCCAAACTTGCAGCTGTTGCTACTCGCTCCTCCGAGCTGGAAGCTTCTCAGAAACGAATCGCCGAACTGGAGAGCCAGCTCGGAGAGAAGAATGGCCAGCTCGGCCGCGTCGAACAAGAATATCAGTGCCTAGCCACCGTTGAGACCGAGCTGCAGGCAACACTTCAAAAGACTACCCAAGATCTTGCTGCCGCCAGAGCTGCTCATAAACAAGAACTACAAAGGCTTGTCGACGCTCGCCATGAAGTGGAGGGCCAGCTGCTCAAAGAGAAAGACCTTGTTGTTAAGCGTGCTGAGGACATGGACGCCCAACACCAGGCAGAGATCCAACGCGCCCAGGCTGGTGTAAATCTTGCTCTTTCTTTCCTTCACCGAGTGGACCTTTCCCTTGTAGGTATTATTCATTCTACTAGTTCAGGATTTCCGATCTAACCTTGCTATTCTTCGAACTGACACTTCTCTCCGATTGCTCCTGCCAGACGCTTGGCCCAACTCCACTACTGCTGCTGCTGAAGCTGTTGCCGCAGCCCGCCGAGTGCAGGGTGTGGTAGTTGCTGATGATGTCGGATGGGATGCCAACGACTTCGTGGTTGCTCTGGATGCTAGGATTCCCCATGTGAAAGGCGCATTGTGCACTTATAAGACTGGTATCCAGAAGCTGAACAAAAAGTTGTTCAAGGGCAAGCAGAAAGCCATTGCATTTGACAAGCATGAGGATGTTGCCCGGAGTCTCAAGGCTGTCTACCGCCAAATTGATAACATGCTCGACTCTGCCTTCCGGTCTGGGGTACAGGCCGCCCTCTCTATTGCGAAGAGCTGGTACCATGGAAATTATCTACAACTGATGACTGCTCTGCGGGAGGTCTCAGAAGAATCCATCGGCGAGCTTTGGACTCAAATCTGCCACATTGCCCAGGAGCTTGCAAATGGTATGGATCTCCTGGAGGTTACTCCCTATGTTGATTCTGCTGTCCAGCCGACTGGAGTTGCCTCCTTCAGCGACCTTCTGTACATCACAAGTGAAGACAAGGCGCCCCAGTCCTGACCTGCTCGCAGGGTCGGCAGCGGGAACTCCCACTCTTCAGATTGCGCAGATGATGATGCCGAGGAAGAAAGCGAAGGTTCCTCCGATGGGCACTCAGTGAGCGCCGCCCCGGAGCCCTCTCGCGATCAAGCCAAGACCACTGCTTCTTCTGCTCCAGGGGGTGCCACCAGCACGGCCCCGACTGCTCCCTCCGCGCCGGATGCTCCATATGTGCCAGCCGCCTAAGCTCGGCACACCGACTTAGTTTCCTGTTTTTCCTGACAAACAATTAAATTTCAAGTGCGCCCGTCGATGGCCACTTTCATGTAGTGAGCACCATTCGGCCAACTGGCCCTATCTTTGCTTGTGAACTTAATCTTTGCTTAAATGACCATGGCATTCCGCCTCTGCGTTTTTCAACCGATTGCCTTTTTCTTTGTCATTCATTCTCTCTTGGTCGATTCTCTCACTAACCTTACAGCCGACCTGCGGTCTGTAGTCGGATCGTAGAATAGACCTTGAAAGAATTTTCGAAAAATACTTCTAGGTTCCCAGTTTTTCTCGCAAAGGTACAGTTTCATAGATGGGCCGATTGCAACATGCCGATTGCTTGGCCAGCCAGCCTGGTCGCAATCGGTGGGTTGCTGACGGCTTGCTCCGAATTAGATATATCTTGAGTGTGAACTCTTCAACTGATAGTTCTGTTCGGCCGCGTCCCCCAGACATTACAGCCGACCTACAGTCTGCAATCGGTTCGGACCATCTTTCACAAAACCCTTCACTCGTTTCGCTCTTTCTCCAAGTATACCCTTTTCGGGGCAACCGGCCAGTCCCCGGGTCTGCTTTTGCTGACCCCGGAACTGAAACATGCTAAACAAATAATTTCATAACTCCTGCCGAATGCAGTCTCATGGACGCACGGCTGTTTTCATTGATAATAATTCCACAAAGGGAGGGGATACAACAATACCATTCAACTGTAAAACGGATATAACAGCTCGGCGTTCCAAGGACGCTTCGTTTCTTGCCCCGAAGTGTCCACATGTCGGGTCGGCTTCCTAAGATCGATAAGGTAGTACGCATTGTTTTTTAGCGCTCGACTGACGACAAATGGACCTTCCCAAGGAGAAGACAACTTGTGCTGGAAATCCGATTTCTGGATTCGGCGCAGCACCAAGTCACCCTCAAGAAAAGCTAGGGGACGGATCTTCTTGTTGTGGTAGTGACGCAGCTTCTGCTGGTATATTGCCAACCTGGACAAGGCTAGGAGACATGTTTCTTCTCTGAGATCAACGCCGTCCTCACGAGCTTCCTTAGCTTCTGCCTCCGTATACATGGCATGACGAGGTGAATCGAACTCAATGTCACAGGGGAGCATTGCTTCAGCACCATATACTAGGAAGAAGGGAGTAAATCCAGTTGAACGGTTCGGTGTGGTGCGCAATCTCTAAAGTACTGCCGGCAGCTCATCAATCCATGCGTCGGGTGCTCTTTCTAGTGGTTCCACCAATCTTGGCTTGATTTCTAGTGGTTCCACCAATCTTGGCTTGATTCCGGGCAGAATAAGACCATTCGCCCGCTCTGCTTGACCATTTGACTGGGGGTGAGCCACAGATGCGACGTCTAGCCGGATGCCTTGTTGGTAAGCAAACCGAGCTAGCTTGCGAAGTTTGTTCCATTGTCAGTGATGATGTTGTGGGGCACTCCATATCTGACCATGACATCTGCTATGAATCTGACCGCAGACGGCCCATCTAGCGTCTTGATCGGCCTTGCCTCTATCCACTTGGTAAATTTGTCCACTGTCACCAATAAGTGTGTCATGCCACCTCTTGTTGTTTTGAACGGCCCCACCATGTCCAGAACCCAAACTGCAAACGGCCATGTGATCGGAATTGTTTTGAGTGCTGAGGCTGGTAAGTGGCTTTTTGCTTTGAATCTTTGACACCCATTGCAGTGCTTGACCAGATCTTCTGCTGCTGCTTTCGCGGTCGGCCAATAAAAACCATGGCGAAAAGCCTTGGCAACTATTGCTGCTGCTGACGCGTGATGACCGCACTCGCCTTGGTGGATGTCTCGGAGTAATTCCAGCCCCTTGTCCTCTTCCACACACCGCTGAAGGACTCCCGTTACACTTCGGTGTATCAGCTCGTTGTTGATGATCGTGTATGCTCCAGATCGGCGCTGTATTTGCCGAGCTTCCACTTCATCCTTTAGGAGTATGCCATCTACCAGGAAATCTCTGAATGGTTCTACCCATGATGGCGCTGCTACAATCACTGTTACAGTAACTTCTTCTGGCTCTGGTTGTGCGACTTCTACTGCTGGTAGCTCGGAGGAGGAGGAGACGATCGCGCCTGGCATGGTCCCCTCAGTCCCCGAGCTGACGACAGTAGCCCCTGGTTTGCAATCGGCAGCCCCTAGTGCGGCTGAATACTCCTTTGCCTTTTGCTGTTTTGCTTTGAGTTCTGTCATCTTCAGGTCGGTCGGAATAAAGATTGACTCTGATTCTGGGGAAGGCTTGATGGATGGCTTGTGGATATTTTCTAGTGATATTCCTGGAGGAACCTCCTTTCTGGTAGATCCCAACTTGGACAGTGCGTCTTCTGCTTCATTTTCATCTCGGGGAATCTGATGGAATTCACATCCCTCAAAGAATCCGGACAACTGCTGCACAAGGAATCTATACCTTGCCATATTTTCATCCTTTTCATCCCAAGTGCGAGTGCATTGCTGCACCACCAGATCGGAATCACCATAACATAGAATTCTCTGAATGCCAATCTCCTTGGCCAATCGGACACCGTGCACCAAAGCTTCGTATTCGGCCACATTATTTGATGCTGCAAAGTGAATCTGCAGCACATATTCGAGCTTTTCACCCTTCGGGGAAGTGAGAACAACACCAGCCCCTAGTCCGGTCATCATCTTGGAGCCATCGAAGTGCATTTTCCAGAACTGAGAGTCCGGACAGGGGGGTATATACTGAGTTTCTGCCCAATCCACCAGAAAATCCACCAGAACCTGAGACTTGACCGCCGTCCGAGGCTCATACTTGATCCCATGTGTTGCGATTTCTATGGCCCACTTTGCCACCCGACCGGATGCATCCCAACTGCCAATGATTTCTTCCAATGGGGCCGAACTGACCACCGTGACCGGATGCGCCTAGAAATAAGGCTTCAACTTTTTTGCTGCCATGTACACACCATAGCACATCTTCTGATAATGGGGGTAGTTCTTCTTGGAGGTGGAGAGCACTTCACTGACATAGTACACTCGCCTCTGGACCGGTTGCGCCTTGTCCTTTTCAGGACGCTCGACCACCATAACATTACTGACCACCCGATTGGTTGCTGCAATGTACAACATCATTGGCTCTTTTTCCTTCGGAGCTGCCAACACTGGAGTAGTGGACATCATACGTTTGAGCTGCTTGAATGCGTCGTTCGCCTGCGGTGTCCAGCTGAACTTGTCTGTTTTCTTCATGAGCTGATCAGCGGAATTGCCTTTTCTCCCAGCCAACTGAGAAATCGGCTGAGCGATGCCAAACATCCAGTAAACTTTTGCACATCCTTGAGATTTCTGGGCTTACCCATCCTATCGATTGCTGCAATCTTCTCGGGTTTGCACTCTATTCCTCTCTCGGAAACCAGAAAACCAAGCAATTTGCCGGCTGACGCCGAACACACATTTTTCTGGGTTGAGTTTGATCTGGTACGCCCGCAAATTTGCGAATGTCTCCTTGAGGTCATCCAACAAGGTTGATCCCAGCACCGACTTGACCACGAGGTCATCTACATATACATGAATGTTCCGACCTAACTGAGGCCGAACACATCGCTGCATAGTACGCTGATAAGTCGCGCCGCCATTTTTCAGGACGAATGGCATGGTGATGTAGCAATAAGCCCCGAAAGGGGTAATAAAAGTTGTTTTAATCTGATCGTTTACATCAAGCTTAATCTGGTGATAGCCCGATGTGGCATCCAGAAAGCACAAGAGCTGACAGCTAGCCGTAGAATCAATTACTTGATCGATACGGGGCAACGCAAAAGGATCCTTGGGGCAGGCCTTATTCAGGCAAGTGTAATCTATACACATGCGCCAAGTTCCATTCTTCTTCGGAACCAGAACTGGATTAGCTAACCAGTCTGGGTAGAACACTTCCTTGATAAATCTTGTTGCGAGCAACTTGGCTATCTCATCGCCGATTGCTCCTCTCTTCTCTTCTGAAAAACGCCGAAGTGGCTGCTTGATCGGCTTGGATCCAGGTCGGATATTAAGCTTGTGCTCGACAAGTTCCCTCGGTACACCAGGCATGTCATGTGGAGACCATGCGAAGATGTCACGGTTCTCACGGAGGAACTCGACGAGCTCGCCTTCCTATTTGTTGCTGAGTCCGGCCCTAACAATAACGCACTTGCTCGGGTCGGAAGGGTCCAGGGCAATCTTCTTGCTGTCCTTTGCTGCTTGGAATATGGTCTCATCATCTGGCCTCTTGTCCTTCGTGCTTGGCATGGGGTCCTTCATTCATGCTTGGACAGCTGCTACTACCTAGTCCATCTGGCGCTGTTCTGCATCTATGACCAGAGCATTAGCAAGCCTGGAACCAGCTGACGAACACTCCAGTGACTTCCTGTAGTCACCACACACAGTGATTGGACCATTCGGCCCTGGGAGCTTCATCTTCAGGTAAGGTTGCATGATGTTGAACATGAACTTGGTGATTGCAGGCGACCCGAGCAGAACATGGTATGGGCTGCTCAGATCGGCCACCTCGAACCAGATCGGTTCTCGGCGGAAATTCTCTTCCGACCCGAATACTACCTCAAGCCGAATGTGGCCTAATGGGGTACATGACAGGCCGGGCACTATCCCATGGAACGTGGTTCTGCTGGGCTCTAACTCGCTCTCACTGATGCCGAGCTTGATCATTGTATCTTTGTACAGAATGTTGATGGCACTGCCTCCATCAATAAGCGTCCTGGTGAACTTGCATGAATACAATGATGCCGCCAAGATAGCGTCCACCACGAGCATATAACTGCCCGGGTTGGGCATTGCGCTCGGGTGGTCTTCTGGGCCCCATGTTATTGCATTGTCGGACCAGCTCAACCTTTGAGAAATTCCTGGCATGGTGGCATTGACTGCCTGCTCACGGGCTCTCCGACTGCCCTTGTCCTCCGACTCGCTGGTGAAGATCATATATGCTGCATCGTGACGCGGAAACTGCTGCCGAGCATTTGCTGGTGGTGGGCCTGGTGGTGGGGGCGATGGTGGGGATGAATTTCCTGCTCCTCCCTTTGCTAAACGCTCAACCCAAATGCACTGCCGAGTGGTGTGCGAGGCGGGCTTGCCTACTCCAATATGCATCTTGCAAGGCTGGTTCATCATGTCCTCAAATGTGTATGGGGGCCTGGGCTGACCTGGCGGTCTTTCTACAGGCTTCATCTTCCGACTGCCTCCCGCAGCCCCTTGTTCTTCTTGGTGTTGCACTATTGCTACCTGCCGATTGCCATATTGGGCATCCGGATGCTCGTCCTTCCTCTTGTTGAAACCAGTGTTGTTGTTGTTGTTGTTGTTGTTGAAATTGGGGGTGTTGCTGTTGTTGTTGAAGTTGTTGTTCCTCTGAATCTCGCGCCTCTCGCACCTCTCGCGCCGGTTGGGACCATTTGGCCCATTTGCCTCTGCCGATTGCTGCTGCTGGCCGGATGGTTTCCCTTGGATGAAACCACTGGGACTCAACGTAATCGGGCGCATTGCAGAGTCAGATGCGGCAAATGAATTGGCTATCCTCATCAGATCGACCAAAGAAGTTATTTCCTTGCGCAGGAGTTTGTGCTTCAACAAAGACCCGTCCAAGCAGCCGTCAGTAAAGTACTGGATGGCTTGGATTTCATGAACTCCCTCTCAAGTGTTCCTGAGCTTGATCCACCGCTGAAGGTAATCGCGAAGGGGCTCGTCCTTTTCTTGTACGCAGACTGCCAGGTGCCGAGGCAGACATGGGCGCTCATAAGTACCCGTGAAGTTGCGAACAAATGTGTCTTCAAAATCCATCCAGCAATTGACACTATTGCTGGGCAAGCTGTTTAACCAGGACCGAGCTGAACCTTGAAGCATGAGCGGGGCATAGCGTACAGCTACGCGCCGACCACCTCATAACCACGGCTGTCATATAATCGACCAGCCAATCTTCTGGCTTGACTGATCCATTGTACTTGGGGGTGTCCCTGGGAAATGTGAAACCTTTGGGCAACTGCTCTTGCCGAATACGCGGGCCGAAACATGCTGGTCCTACCGGCGCATCATCTTTCGGTTGCTTATCCTGCTGCAACTGCTCGATTCGGTGTCTTGCGTCATTGTCTGCGATTGCTCGGGGACCTAACCGCTGGCTTATTGCCGGCCGGACTGATGCCGCCGGTTGATCATTGCGCCTGCTGTTGACAGCTGGCTCATCCCTCCGACTGCCTCCTGCAGCCCCTTGATTCTTCCGACTACGGTGCAAACTGCCATGCGGTGAGGAAGCCTGCCTCTGCTGCCGCTGCGGCGCATTCGGCTGATTCGCACCCGCGGTTGCTCGGAGTGACTTTGATGCTATTGGCCCTTGCTGCTCGGTGGCCACCCTTTGCTGCTGATTCGCTGTGGTTATGAGGTCGCGCATTCGGCGCGTCCTCTCCCGCAGCTCTTCTCCTTCCAGATGCTCCAGCTCAGTGGCGATCTGCTGGGCAGCTCTCATGTTCTTCACAGAAGAACTGTATGAAATCTGTGGTGCTACAATGATGGACGCTACAGGTTGCTGGGCTCCTCCCAACTCTCTGCCGACCTCTCGGCCTACTGCTCGAAGCTCCTCAATGACTAAGGGTGGGATAACTACTCCCGAACTGATGCCTCCATCCGGCGCTTTTCAGCGTCGATCCGATCTGATTGCTCCTTCACAGCTTGGCGCACCTTCTCCAGCTCGGCATGAGCCATGGCTGGATCAGCATGAACGTCCACGGGAGTGCTGAGCACATCCGGTGGGTTTCTTGGGCCTGCTGCTGCTGTTGTTGCTGCCCTTGCGGCTCGGGTCGCTGAAGTGGAACTGTGGCGACTTGACGCTCCCGCCATCATGACCTCCGCACGGATGTGCGCAGTCGCGCCCTCTGCTCCCACAGCATCCGGCCCTCCTGGCAACGGATCCGTGAGCTCAGAAAACACTCGTACCTCCCTGGGAAACACGTTAGGGAGTGCCGCGACGAAGACACGATGTCCGCCGAAAGGAATGATGACGCCGCGCGGTAGAGGCATTCCAGCCCCAAACCGCGAGGCGTTGTCGATGACGAAGTCCCACGCTCCGCTCCTCATCACCAAGCCAGAGGCGAAGCGTATGCGCGATGCAGATGATGGTCCTTTCCGGATCAGAACTCCAGTCGACGCCTCGGCCTGCCCCACGGTGGGCGCCAACTGTCGTCGATATGTAACGGCAGATGCCATGGGGATGGATAATGAGGGGGACAAACCGAGGTTAGTGTCGCTGGTACCGGAAGCGAGAATGGGAACACACGGTGAGACACCGCGATGTACCCAGGTTCGGGGCTCTCCGTAGAGATAACACCCCTAGTCCTGCCGAGCTAGCTATATGCAATAACTCTGGCTACAATGAATGCTCCTTGAGCTGTTTGAGAGGAAGAAGAAGAGGGCCTCTGGTCTCTACTCTCTCCTTTCTCTCTCTGGTGGGTGAGATTGTAATAACTGCTCCGTCGTCCCCCACGCAGGAGGGGTACCCGGGGCACTTATACTTCGAGCCCGGGGTACATAAGTAAATATACAAGAGGGAGGGCCCAGCTGTCTGTCTCAGATCAGCTAGAGACCTAACATCGTGCTTCTCCGGATGACCCGGTGTAGACTTGCGGCTCGCCATACTGCTATCCCGTAGACCTCGGTAGTGAACAGTGAAGCTAGATACTTAGGCCTGTCGGCCTGTTCGCGTGATCGACGCTGGAGGAGACCGCACGCCTCTGACAATCCCGATCTTCAGGGATTGCGCATTGAATGCTCTTGTACCAGGTGTCCGACCTGGACCTCTGATCGGATGTTGCTCTTCTTACTTCGGCCGAATGCTCCTGGGTGAGGTTGATTGCGCCTTCTCCTGGGCAATCGGCCCTCACTTGGAACAGTTCGGCCCACTTCTTGCTTGATCTTGTTTAGCTCGGCCTTGATTAGATTGGTGATCATTAGGTCGGTGATCTTTGCTTTGATGAACTGTTTCCCCTGGGTGACCCTACCCGGGGGGTCATACCCCCGACACGTAGGCAATGGAGTAAACGACGAGAGTGATATGGATGAGATTCAATATGTAACGGTCATAACCTAGAGCGGTATATAATAACTCCAATTCATCAATATCAAGTAGGCATGTGTTTCGTAAATAGTTATACATGGTTATAATAAGAACATGCCTAACATCTTTTGTTCTATCCTCCCGTTGTAGTGGGGTTCTAATGGAAACTAAGGATAATTAATACACTCTTTTTAATAAAGAATTGGAATAAAGCATTAACATATAGTGAATACATGTAACCCAATTAATGTCACCTTAGGGTCTAGGGTATAGAATCGCAATAGGTGCGTACAATTTTCAATGTAGAATCTAGACTCATATATATATTCATGAACACATTTTTTGTAGGTGTGATGAATACTTTTACAAATTGAAGTAAATTAATTTCTGCTCTAAATATATTTAAAATATATAAGAAAATTGAGAAGAAGAAAAGGATAACCAATGAACAAAGTGGCGTATTGTGAATTTTGAACCAATGATGAAAATGAATTTTGAAGACAAGTCCAGTCACCGCCGATGAATTTCACGGCGCTAGCATAGATGTATATGGCCAATTGGTCAAACAGTATGCCATGTAGGTAAAATATGTAGCCAAAGAGTCTGTCGGTGTTCACCGATACAACTTTCATGATCGAATTTCAGATATTTGAAAGTACCTGGATCAAGGTGACTTTCCATCTCAACTTCGATGACGGCGGGCGAACTTCAGTTCCATTAAAGTTGGGGGAGGGGGGGGGGCACACTACATCTCATGCCCACGGGCCACACACTGTTTCTTATGTCTACTCCTTTGCAGTACCAACCGAAAGAGACCTAACTCTGTTCCACACTGTGAACTCCTCCCTCACTATGTTCACCACCTCTTGGATGTCCATGTTTTTGTTGTTGAATTGTATTAGAGAAAATAATCAGGTAGTTCATGAATTATCTAGGATTGCTAAGTTCACTCCTTATAGTGTTTGGGTGGATGCGGACCCTGAGACTGTAATACCACATATTTTAATTGATGGGACAATCCTACTGAATGAATAAAAAAGTGTTAATTGTAATAAAAAAATTGTTCTGATGAGATTGCGTGTCTTGGATTTACTGCATGTAGTATCAAAGACAACACTATCTATGAGTCTTTTCTAATGACTTGGTATGCCTATAGGAGCGACACAGTATCCCTGGACATCTAGGCTATGAAGCACTTTACATCTATCGTGATTATGTACATAATTTGGTCTACAGATCTCTAATCACGGAGGGCAGAGAGCAAAGTTTCTTAGTCGCAAAGGTTGCGATCGATCGATTTTTTTTTCAAACATCCGAGGGCGCGCTGGGCACACAGCCGTCGATATAAAAAAAAGCTTCTGACTTAGTACGATGGGACTACATTCTTGATCTCCTCCAAACGATAGGTTTTCCATCAAGGTTTCGTAATTGGATCATTCCCATACTCAACACTGCACCTTCGGGTGTGATCCTCAACAGGGTCTCCGGTAACCCGATCAAGCATGGGAGAGGCCCGCAGCAGGGGACCCACTACCTCTCTCCTTTTTGTTATCGCGATTGATCGTCTGCAAAACATCCCTGCCTCAGCCACTAACCATGGCCTCATGCATCGCCTCCGGGGCAAAGACGCCACCTTACGGACATCTTTATACGCCGACGATGCGGTTGTTTTCGAGAAGGAATTAGACACAACCATTACAGGATTAACAGCATCTCCAGCCGCGCCCCCAAGCGCCCTTGGGATCACTTTTTATGTCCAAATCGACGAAATTTCTTTCACTCGCGCCTCCAAGAGGCCCTCAAGAACCGAAATAGCGCCGGCGAACCCAAGAGACCACAGGTTTCTGGGGCCTCTTGGGGCGCCGGATGAAACTATAATCTATCATGTGCTGACATGTGTCGTTTTTTCTTCAAAATAGAGTCGGCACTTGTGCCCCTGGACCAAATATGCGCCGGTTTGGAGGCTGCGACTGGGGGGCCGGCCGTCCTAAGCCGGTTTCGCCGTCCGAATGGCCCCCAAGCGGCGCTAAAATAGCGCCGAAATCCGGCTTGGGGGGCGAACGGCTGGAGATGCTCTAAGGACAGGGGGATCGATGAACAATGTATAATGGGAGTAATCAATGCTAAATTACGATATAGTGCATCAGGCACGTATAGTATAATAATTCCTTAATTAAGCTTAGCTATATATAGCTGTTGCATATGGGGTAGTAATAGTATGGCCTAGCTAGCAACTAGATCCCAGATCATGCTATAGCTCCTAATTAGACGGTGAAATATTATCTGGTCGGTTACAAGTTTGCAACTTGCACCATATATTGGCGGCACAGTCAGCTGGCTGGCTGCTGCCTTATAGCTCGGGACCACGTATTATATACCACCATATCAGAGTGTTCTGATGAGCCTCTCTGGCTTGGATCTACTGCATGTATCATAGGCAGCAACACAATTTATCAGTCTTTTCTAATGACTTGGCATGCCTGTCGCAGCGACACTGTATCCCTGAAAATCTGGCCTTTGAAGCACTTTGCATCGATCGGATTATTTATGTACATAATGCAGATCGATTAGCCCGGCTCCTTAGCCGCTTGTCAGTCTTTTTTGGATAAAGGACTTTATTACTCAATAAGTAAAGTATACCTGGCCTCTGCATAAATAAGATGCACACAGCCGAGCCGCTTGTCAGTCTAATCACACAAGGCAGAGAAGAGAGCAAACTTTCTTAGCAGCAAAGGTTATCCTTTTTTAGAACTTCCGGGATAACGCAGCGAAGCGTCTCATATCTAAGAGCATCTCCAGCCGTTCGCCCTCCCAAGGCGATTTTCGGCGCTATTTTAGCGCCGTTTGGGGGTCATTCGGCGACGATAGTGGCTTGGGGGGACCGGCTGCCCAGCCGCGGCCCCAAGATATCCCCCAAGTTCGCCAAATTCCGTCCAATTTTAAGTAAATTTGGGCCAAACCAAATAAACTTCGACCAACTTCAACCGATTTCATTAAAGTTCGGGCATATTTTACATAAACGACGAAAAATAAAACAAAAACTAGCCTAGGGCTGGAACAAGAAGGCGTAGAGGGCGTCCATAGACGTCTCCTGGGCGCCTCCTCCAGCAGTGCCGGCGGGGGCGCCATCCTTTGGCTCCGGCTTGATGCCGGCCTGCGCGCCACAGGTCCCGCCGCCGAGCGGCTCCTTTCTCATGCGCAGCCGCAGCGGCACCTCGTCGTCTGTGTCGTCCAGCACGACGAGTGGCGGCGCTGGAAGCGTCCACCTGCTGCTGCCCGCGCCGCGTGACGACTTCTTCTTTACCGCCTCGGCCCTCGCCGTCTCGGCGCGCTTCTTCGCCTCGGCGAGGTCAAACGCCTCCTGCTGGCGGCGCATCTGATCGACGAGGTAGTCATGCCTCGCCCACGCCAGCTGGGCGTCGACCTCCTCGTCGTCGCCGACGGCCGTCGGTGGAGGCGGAGGCGGGGCGACTTCCTTGCCCTTCTTCTTCCCGAGAATGGAGCCGAGGAAGCCACGACGCTTTGGCTGCGGTGACGGGGTGCCGATGGTGACGCCACGGCTGAGGCGACCGGAAGGCGCCGAGGTGGGCTCCTTCTTCACCTCCAGCTTCACCGGGGTGAAGAACTACGACAGCGAGAATGCCGGCCCCGATGAATGGGAGCCGGTGGAGCGTGAAGGCCGGCCGCCGGAGGAGGAAGAAGAGCCGCCGTCGTCGCGCAGCAGCGTCGCCCACATCGGCGTGGCGCGGCTGTAGGAGCGGCGGGCGGCTCCGTAGACCAGCGGTGGGTAGTCGAGACGCGGCGTGTTGCCGTTCTCGATGTACCGCATCACGTACTCCAGCGTGCGGCCCTGTGCGCTCCACCACCGGTGCCGCCCGTCGCGGTTGTTGCGACCAACAACCGTTGTCAGGCCGTTGGTGGAGGCGACGGCCTGGGCTCGCCGGGAGGTGAAGTATGCCTCCCAGGCCGGCGTGTTGTTGGGAGCGTTGTCGGGGTCGGCGCGCTCTTCCGCCGTCATCGTAGCGCGAACTGCGTCCACCTCCGGGCGAAACGCGCTGGTGCCCACCAGAGGCACTGGAGGCACCGGCACCCCGCCGGCGGATAGTACCCACTCGTGGGGTGGCCTGGTGTCCGGCGGGCATGGGTAGCCGGCCTGCGCGAGGAGGAGCGCCTCCATCTGCGACAGGTTGCGGCTCCTGAAGCCGTTGCGGGCGAGGTTGTCGTCGGCCATGGCGATCGAGGAGAGCTCGAGAAGAGAAGGCGAGAAAGAGAGGAGAGCTCGAGATGAGGATGCGCGGCTAGAGCGCCCCGGCGAGCCCCTTTTTATAGCGGGGAAGAACGCGAACAGAGGGCGGGACACGCGGCGGCGCGGTCGACGGACCGTTGGGTATCTCAACGCGCCGCATTGATGCTCTCTGCGGCGATTGGACTCGTCACCGGCGCCGCATTGATTCACTGCGGCGGCGGCAGGTGCGGGGAAGCCGAGGCGAGAGGATGACGACGACGCGAGTTCACACGCCGACAGGTGGGTCGCGGCGCGAGGCGCGCGCGAAATCGCGCGCACTTTCCTTCCCTTCGCGTGCTTTCCTTTCATCCGGCGACCCCAGCGCGACGGGTTTGGCTTGGGTTCGCCGGACTCAATTTCGATCCAATCCGGCACTATTTGGACTCTTGGGGACGCGGCTGGGCGATTTTCCTCCGCTCGGCGCTATTTTCGCCGTCTTGAGGCCTCGGCTGGAGATGCTATAAGTCGCCTCGAGGAAATCTAAGCATGTGCGGCCGTTCCTAAAGCTCTACTTGCGCGAATTTCCTTTGCTTTCACTGACGCAGGAGAACAGAAAATTCAGAGGAATCTTTTTGCGGCAAGAAAAGAAAACAAGGCAACGATGGAGGTGTGCGTGTGGCGCGTGAGTCGTGAGGTCGATTCTCAATCTCATGCATGGGAATCTCAAGGGTGGACGGCGCCGGTACCGGAGATGCCATTGCCAGAGGCATCAACCAGCCAGCGAATGTGGCAAAATTAACATTTCTAACCTTTTTGCAAAACAAATTTACAATCTGAACCTACCTAATGGCAAACTATTTCAAAATTCTAACCCTTTTGTCTAGCGCCCAACCACCAGGCGCTATATGCACGCATCTAGCGCCCCCGTCAGAGGCGCTAAGACCCTGCCAGTGTGTCAACGTGGACCCCCATCGGGCCCCACCCTGAAAGTGTAACGCCTGATGGAGAGGAGCTACACATATAGGCTTAGCGTCTGATGGTAAGGAGCTACACAATTCTGTAAATTTTAAACTTATGTGCTGTTGTAACTTTTATCTATTTTGCGATGGCGATTGCATTAGATGCGTTGCTCGGATGAGGTCGACCCCAAAATAAAAAATTCTCTATGTGATGTGCTCTACAATATTTATTTAGGAAGTTTATTTGTTTGAGCTAATTTGGATGGTGGAAATGCTTGTTGAACACTGCTACTTTATGTTTACTGCTGAAACTTTTATTTTGTGCAATGTTTGTTTGGTGATGCCATCACATCCGTGCATCTTTTGCATATGTTTTCTTCACATAGATTGCTCAGCAACATGTGTACTTTAATATGATGTACTTGTTTGTCATGATATCTTGATGTAGCTTGCTCATGTGTTTTTCGAAAGTAATATACTTGTTAATCTGTTTTCCTTAGTTGCATATAGTTGCATCTTGCTAGCTTTGTATCTTTTGATTCATGCCTCCTATGTTTTTCATTCCAACGGAATACATTGCTCTTTGACATGTCTACTATCATGCTATGCATTGCTATGTCATGTTATCTTTCCTGTACATGAATATATTGAGGCCCCAAAGTGACTACTTACTGTTTCTGCCAACATTACTAAAAATCTGCTAAGTATAGAGTATATTTTGTAGGAGATTGCGCGATAGAAAACAAAAAATTTCTCTCACATGCGGAAGCAACATCCAAGATCCAATCTAGAAGATGCTAGTAACGGGGAGAGTAGGTCATCATACCCTCGAAAAACACGCGCGTTGAACGTTTATTTCAACGCAGCTTGGTGAAGTTGTTGGTGAAGTTCGATCCGATCAGCACTGCAAACGAGCAGTACCTCCGGAGGCTTGCACACGTACAGCTCGATGACGTCTCCTTCTTCTTGATCCAGCAAGCAAGAGGGAGAAATAGATGGGATCAATTCCAGCAGCACAACGGCGTGGTGGTGGATATGGTGAAGAGTTTTCCGCGGGCAGGGCTTCGCCAAGCGATGCACGTGAGGGAGGAGGAGGTGTGGAAGGACTTGGGGTGTTCTTGGTGAGCCTCTCCCCTCTCTTATATAGGCAAGGAGGTTGTAGCCACTTCAATTCCCAAGTGATGAAACCCCTTCTCTCATTAAAAAGATGGTAACACCTTTCTTTTAAGAGTGGTAACCCTCCCATTGAAGGGCTTCCCATTTATTGGCATAATAAACCAACGAGTGCTGGTCACATGGACTATTGGACCACCCTTGGTCGTCCAAAACAGGTGGGGCCCATAGTGGGACCCTTTGGAACCTTCTAGAACATTCCGACACTGCCGAAAAAATCCTGAACTTTTCCGGAACCCTGAAATCAACTTGCCTTATATAAATCTTTACCTCTGGACTCTTCCGGAGCTCCTCGTGATGTCTAGGATCTCATCCGAGACTCCGAACAATATTCGAACACCATTAATAAAATTATCCTAGAGCTATTCTAGCGTTACCGAGCGTTAAGTGTGTGACCCTACGGGTTCGAGAACGTGCAGACATGATTGAGACATCTCTCTGATCAATAACCATTAGAGGGACCAGGATATCCGTAATGACTCCCACACATTCAACGAAGATCTTTATCGATTGAACCACTATGTCGTGGACTACTATAATCCGTACACAATTTCCTGTCACACGATATTTTACTTACCCGTGATTCGATCGTCGGTATCGCTATACCTAGTTCAATCTCGTTACCGGTAAGTACTCTTTACTCGTTCTGTAATACAACATTCTCTGTGACTAACTCATTAGTCACGTGCTTGCAAGCGTTATTGAATGTCCATTACCGAGTGGGCCCAGAGTATATCTCACCGTCACACGGAGGGACAAATCCCAGTCTTGATTCATGTAATTCAACAAGTGCTTTCAGAGATACCCGTAAGACATCTTTATGATCACCCTGTCATGATGTGATGGTTGATGTCCCCAAAGTATTCTTCCGGTACCCGGGAATAACATAATCTCATGGTCTAAGAAACATGATACTTGACAATAAAAGGCATGACAGTATAAACTTAATGAAACGATCAATATTGTTATGCTTAGTTGGGTCTGTCCATCACGTCATTCTTCTAATGACATGATCCCATTAATTAATAAACAACTCAGTTTCATGGTTAGGAAACCATAACCATCATTAATTAACGAGATAGTATAGTAGAGGCTTACTAGGGACGCGGTGTTGTTCATGCAACCACACATGCATTATGTTTCCGGTTAATTCAATTATAGCATGGAAAATAAACATATATCATGAACACGGAAATATGATAATAACAATTTTATTATTGCCTCTAGGGCATATTTCCAACAGTCTCCCACTTGCACTAGAGTCAATAATCTAGTTTACATTGGCAGAAATCTAACACCCATGGCATTCTGGTGTTGATCATGTTTTGTTTGTGGAAGAACTTTAGCCAATGGATCCGCGATATTCTGACCCGTATGTACTTTGCTAATGGTAATATCTCCTTCAATGACATGCTCACGAATTTGATGAAACCGGCGTTTGATATGCTTGGAGCTCTTGTGACATCTTGGTTCCTTGGCTAGAGAAATGGCACCAGTGTTGTCACAAAAGATCTCCATGGGATCCAGTGCACTCGGAACAACGCCGAGTTCAGTGACAAATTCCTTCAGCCATATCCCTTCTGTCGCTGCTTCATAAGCGGCCATATACTCCGCCTCTAATGTAGATCTTGCAATGATGCTCTGCTTGCAACTCCTCCAGCTAACCGCAGCTCCGTTCAAAATAAAGACATACCCTGTTTGAGATTTTGAGTCATCTGGATCAGTATTGAAGCTAGCATCGACGTAACCTTTTACGAAGAGCTCTTCATCACCACCATAGACAAGAAACATGTCCTTAGTCCTCTTTAGGTACTTAAGGATATTTTTAACTGCTGTCCAGTGAGCCTCTCCAGGATCACTCTGGTACCTGCTCGTCAAACTAAGAGCATGGGACACATCTGGTCTAGTACACAACATGGCATACATAACAGAACCTATGGCCGAGGCATAGGGGATTTTATTCATCCTTTCCCTTTCTGTTTCCGTAGTTGGACACTGAGTCTTACTCAATGGCTTACCTTGTAACATGGGCAAAGAACCTTTCTTTGCATCCTGCATATTGAATTTCTTCACTATCTTCTCAAGGTATGTACTTTGACTAAGTGCTATTAAGCGTCTCGATCTATCTCTATAGATCTTAATGCCTAATATGTATGCAGCTTCACCAAGATCTTTCATTGAAAAACTATTATTCAAATAATCTTTCACACTGTTAAGCAGCTCCACGTCATTCCCAATTAGTAAGATGTCATCTACATATAAAATCAGAAATGCAACCGAGCTCCCACTCACTTTCTTGTAAACACAAGCTTCTTTATAATTTTGGACAAATCCAAAACCTTTGATAACCTCATCAAATCGACGATTCCAACTCCGAGATGCTTGCTTTAGTCCATAGATGGAACACTGAAGCTTGCACACTTTACGAGCATCCTTAGGATTGACAAAACCTTGGGGTTGTACCATGTACAACTCTTCTTCAATGTTTCCATTGAGGAATGCAGTTTTGACATCCATCTCCAAATTTCATAATCGAAATAAGCAGCAATTGCTAGCAGAACCCTAACAGAATTAAGCATCGCTACGGGTGAGAAGGTCTCATCGTAGTCAACTCCTTGAATTTGTCGAAAACCTTTTGCGACAAGTCGAGCTTTATGTACAGTAACATTACCGTCAGCGCCTGTTTTCTTCTTGAAAATCCATTTACATTCAACAGCCTTGCGGCTATCAGGAAGGTCAACCAAAGTCCACACTTGGTTTTCTTTCATGGATTCCATTTCAGAGTTCATGGCGTCTTGCCATTTTCCAGAGTCTGGGCTCATCATCGCTTCCTCATAGTTCGTAGGTTCATCATTGTCTAACAATAAAACATTCATGACAGGATTACCGTACCACTCAGGAGTAGTACGTAACCTAGTCGACCTACGAACGGGAACTTCGACCGAAGATTCATGATCATTATCATCAGCTTCTTCCTCTCTAGTTGATGAAGGCGGCACAAAAAGATCCAAATCTTCTTGCGCTGCGCTACTCTCCAATTCGGGAGAAGGTTCAATAACCTCGTCTAGTTCTATTTTCCTCCCACTCACTCGTTTCGAAAGAAACTCCTTCTCAAGAAAGGATCCGTTCTTAGCAACAAAGACTTTGCCTTCGGATCTGTTATAGAAGGTATACCCTATAGTTTCCTTAGGGTATCCTATGAAGACACATTTTTCCGCTTTGGGTTCGAGCTTATCAGGTTGTAACCGTTTGACATAAGCCTCACACCCCCAAATTTTAAGAAACGATAATTTAGGCTTCTTGCCAAACCACAACTCATATGGTGTCGTCTCAACGGATTTAGATGGTGCCCTATTTAAAGTGAATGCAGTTGTCTCTAATGCATAGCCCCAAAATGACATTGGTAGATCGGATAGAGACATCATAGAGCGCACCATATCTAATAAAGTACGATTACGACGCTCAGACACACCATTACGTTGTGGTGTTCCAGGTGGCGTGAGTTGGGAAACAATTCCACAGTTTTTCAAGTGAATGCCAAACTCGTAACTCAGATATTCCCCTCCGCGATCAGATTGTAGAAATTTGATCTTCTTGTTACGATGATTTTCTACTTCACTCTGAAATTCTTTGAACTTTTCAAATGTTTCAGACTTGTGTTTCATTAAGTAAATATACCCATATCTACTTAAATCATCAGTGAAAGTTAGGAAGTAACGATATCCACCACGTGTCGAAATGCTCATTGGTCCACACACATCAGTATGTATGATTTCCAACAAGTCACTCGCCCGTTCCATTGTACCAGAAAACGGGGTCTTAGTCATCTTACCCATGAGGCATGGTTCACATGTGTCAAATGATTCAAAGTCAAGTGACTGGAAAAGTCCATCAGAATGGAGTTTCTTCATGCGTTTTACACCAATATGACCTAAACGGCAGTGCCACAAGTATGTGGAATTATCATTATCCATTTTGCATCTTTTAGCATCAATGTTATGGATGTGTGAAGTACTACTATCGAGATCCAACAAGAATAAACCATTTACGTCGGGTGCATGACCATAAAAGATATTACTCATAAAAATAGAACAACCTTTATTTTGTGATTTAAACGAGTAACCGTCTCGCAATAAACAAGATCCAGATATAATGTTCATGCTTAACGCAGGCACCAAACAACAATTATTAAGGTTTAAAACTAATCCCGAAGGTAGATGAAGAGGTAACATCCCGACGGCGATGACATCGACCTTCAATCCATTCCCGACGCGCATCTTCACCTCATCCCTCGCCAGTCTCCGTTTATTCTGAAGCTCCTGTTTCGAATTGCAAATATGAGCAACCGAACCAGTATCAAATACCCAGGCACTACTACGAGAACTAGTAAGGTACACATCAATAACATGTATATCAAATATACCTTTGACATTGCCAGCCTTCTTATCCGCCAAGTACTTGGGGCAGTTGCGCTTCCAATGACCTTCTCCCTTGCAGTAGAAACACACAGTGTCCGGCTTAGGACCAGCCTTAGGCTTCACATGAGCGACAACAGGCTTGCCGCCCCGAGCGGCAGCTGACTTGCCACTCTTCTTGAAGTGTCCCTTTTTGGCTTTAGCCTTCTTGAAACTTGTGGTCTTATTGACCATCAACACTTCATGTTCTTTCTTGATGTCCACTTCCGCAGATTTCAGCATCGCGAAAAGCTCATTGAGAGTCTTATTCATGCCTTGCATGTTATAGTTCAGCACAAAGCCTTTGTAGCTCGGAGGGAGCGACTGCAGCACCCTGTCAGTGATTAACTCATCTGGGATCACACATCCCAGCTGAATTAGGCCTGGATATAGCCTCCCATTGTTACAACATGTTCACTGACAGAGCTGTGCTCCTCCATCTTACATTTATAGAACTTATCAGAGATCTCATATCTCTCAGCGCGGGTCTCAGTCTGAAACATGGTTTTCAGCTCTTCAACCATCTCATAGGCGCCGTGATGTTCAAAACGTTTCTGGAGATCAGTATCCAGAGATGTAAGGATGGCACAAGAAACTATAATGTGGTCATATTTGCATGTCTCAAAGACGTTATGTTCTGCTTCTGGAGCATCGTCTGCAGGTGGGTCACCTAGCGCAGCATCGAGCACATATTGCTTCTTACACCCAGTGAGGATAATCCTCAGGTTGCGGTGCCAGTCAGTGAAGTTTGAACCAGATGATTTTTGTTTTTCTTTCTCAAGGAATGCGCTGAAGTTGAACTGAGCTATGCGGGCCATGATCTACAACATTTTAGCAAAATAAAATTTTAGACTATGTTCATGATAATGAGTTCAGTTTAATCAAATTACTAACAAACTCCCACTTAAATAAACATCCCTCATAGTTGTCTAGTGGTATACGATCCAAATCCACTACACCAAGTCCGATCTTCACGAGAGAAGATGTAGTTTCAATGGTGAACATCAAAATGTTGATCATATCATTCATATGACTCGTGTTTAACCTTTCGGTTCGTTGCGTTCCGAGGCCATGTATGTACATGCTAGGCTCGTCAAGTTAACCAAAGTATTTTTGCATGTGTAAAACTGGCTTACACCCGTCGTATGTGAACGTAGAGTTTACCACATCCGATCATCACGAGATGCTTCAAAACGACGAACTTTTGCGACGGTGCATACTTAGGGAGAACACGTTTATCTTGATATTTAGTGTGAGGGATCATCTTATAATGCTACCGTTGTGCACACGCAAAATAAGATGCATAAAAGGATAAACATCACATGCATAAAATGTGTGACATGGTATAGCCCTTTTATTGCGCCTTGATCTCCATCTTGAACGCGCCGACAAGATCTCCATTATGGCACCGTGTTGGTCTCCACCTTATGGCATCTTGGTTGTCTACACGTTGCATCTGCAACTATTGCTAACTCATAGCGATAAAGTAATGCAATTACATGGCGTTTGAAGTTGACACGCAGGCCATACAATAAATAATTAAGACAACCATATGGCTCCTGCCAGTTGCCGTACTCATCGACATGCAAGTCGTGAAACATTACAAAACATGATCATCTGAACAGTTTGGGCTATACCACACCACAAGCACCCCTGTAGAAAACAAGTTAGACGCCTCTCCCTTATTTTATTTTTTTAATTTTACGTGGCTTTTAGGGTTTTGCATAAGAACCGTTCTTACCCACACAAAAAAACACAACATTGATATAACAAATTGCTTCTTAATCTCATAAGAGCCCTCCTTTGTAAATGTGGTTAATACTATGGTAAGAGCGACTGACACCCGCAGGCCGCATGTGCAATACAAGTTGCACGTCAAGTGCGGAACCGGTCTCAATCCGAAGATTGTAAAGTTGGTACGGGCCGCTGCATCAAACCTTACCGCAAAACCAAAATACACATGGAAGGGTAGCAACAAGAAGATCAACGCCCACAACTCATTGTGTTCTAACCGTACAAAGCATCTACGCATAGAACTAGCTCTGATACCACTGTAGTAGATTGCGCGATAGAAAACAAAAATTTTCTCTCACATGCGGAAGCAACATCCAAGATCCAATCTAGAAGATGCTAGTAACGGGGAGAGTAGGTCATCATACCCTCAAAGAACACGCGCGTTGAACGTTTATTTCAACGTAGCTTGGTGAAGTTGTTGGTGAAGTTCGATCCGATCAGCACTGCAAACGAGCAGTACCTCCGGAGGCTTGCACACGTACAGATCGATGACGTCTCCTTCTTCTTGATCCAGCAAGCAAGAGGGAGAAATAGATGGGATCAATTCCAGCAGCACAACGGCGTGGTGGTGGACATGGTGAAGAGTTTCCCGCGGGCAGGGCTTCGCCAAGCGATGCACGTGAGGGAGGAGCAGGTGTGGAAGGACTTGGGGTGTTCTTGGTGAGCCTCTCCCCTCTCTTATATAGGCAAGGAGGTTGTGGCCACTTCAATTCCCAAGTGATGAAACCCCTTCTCTCATTAAAAAGATGGTAACACCTTTCTTTTAAGAGTGGTAACCCTCCCATTGAAGGGCTTCCCATTTATTGGCATAATAAACCAACGAGTGCTGGTCACATGGACTATTGGACCACCCTTGGTCGTCCAAAACAGGTGGGGGCCATAGTGGGACCCTCTGGAACCTTCTAGATCATTCCGACACTGCCGAAAAAATCCTGAACTTTTCCGGAACCCTGAAATCAACTTGCCTTATATAAATCTTTACCTCTGGACTCTTCCGGAGCTCCTCGTGATGTCTAGGATCTCATCCGAGACTCCGAACAATATTCGAACACCATTAATAAAATTATCCCAAAGCTATTGTAGCGTTACCGAGCGTTAAGTGTGTGACCCTACGGGTTCGAGAACGTGCAGACATGATCGAGACATCTCCCTGATCAATAACCATTAGAGGTACCAGGATATCCTTAATGACTCCCACACATTCAACGAAGATCTTTATCGATTGAACCACTATGTCGTGGACTACTATAATCCGTACACAATTTCCTTTGTCACACGATATTTTACTTACCCGTGATTCGATCGTCGGTATCGCTATACCTAGTTCAATCTCGTTACCGGTAAGTACTCTTTACTCGTTCTGTAATACAACATTCTCTGTGACTAACTCATTAGTCACGTGCTTGCAAGCGTTACCGAATGTCCATTACCGAGTGGGCCCAGAGTATATCTCACCGTCACACGGAGGGACAAATCCCAGTCTTGATTCATGTAATTCAACAAGTGCTTTCAGAGATACCCGTAAGACATCTTTATGATCACCATGTCACGAAGTGATGGTTGATGTCCCCAAAGTATTCTTCCGGTACCCGGGAATAACATAATCTCATGGTCTAAGAAACATGATACTTGACAATAAAAGGCATGACAGTATAAACTTAATGAAACGATCAATATTGTTATGCTTAGTTGGGTCTGTCCATCACGTCATTCTTCTAATGACATGATCCCATTAATTAATAAACAACTCAGTTTCATGGTTAGGAAACCATAACCATCATTAATTAACGAGATAGTATAGTAGAGGCTTACTAGGGACGCGGTGTTGTTCATGCAACCACACATGCATTATGTTTCCGGTTAATACAATTATAGCATGGAAAATAAACATATATCATGAACACGGAAATATGATAATAACAATTTTATTATTGCCTCTAGGGCATATTTCCAACATATTTTTCCTGTCTTGCATGCTTGTTATATAATTTTATATGGGTATTTTGAACACAAGTGTTATATATGAATTGCTGAGCATCATGTAGACATCATGTTCATGTATTGAATTATCATGTTGTTGTAGTTTAAATAACATTTTTGCTACTGATTAGGGAGCATGATAATAACAGTTTGCCCTGATTCCTGGTTTCCACTAAGTCTGTAACCTGAAGTAGCTCTCTTGCATCCTTGTTATATGTTGATCCATGGTTCTTTTGAGCGTAAACATAATGTATGGACTCATGTTCATCATGTAAGCTAGCTGTAGCTATATTGCATTGTCAATTTGGTGGTGGTTTGATATTTCTTTACCTATTGTTTAGTGAGCATCTTATTAACCTTTGTGCCCTGATTTCCTGAATATCACTAAGTCCTAAATCAGTACTGTAAATTAGCTTTTTTGCATGGCTTATATCTATTTAACCATGCTGCTTCTGTACATGAAATCTTTGTGCCATGTCTTGCTTGTCATGTCTACTGTAAATGCATATCATCTTTGTGCATGTTTGCAATATGTAGCATGTTGTTTCATTGCTCTCAAGTACACTAAATAGCAGGTAAAGCAATATCAAACCAACACCAAATTGACAATGCAATATAGCTACAGCTAGCTTACATGATGAACATGAGTCCATACATTATGCTTACGCTCAAAAGAACCATGGATCAAGATATAACAAGGATGCAAGAGAGCTACTTCAGGTTACAGACTTAGTGGAAACCAGGAATCAGGGCAAACTGTTATTATCATGCTCCCTAATCAGTAGCAAAAGTGATATTTAAACTACAACAACATGATAATGCAATACATGAACATGATGTCTACATGATGCTCAGCAATTCATATATAACACTTGTGTTCAAAATACCCATATAAAATTATATAACAAGCATGCAAGATAGGAAAAATATACTCCAGACTTAACAGATTTTCAGTGATGTTGGCAGAAACAGCAAGTAGTCACTTTGAGACCTCAATATATTCATGTACAGGAAAGATAACATGGCATAGCAGTGCATAGCATGATAATAGACATGTCAAGAAGCAATGTATTCCATTGAGATGAAAACATAGGAGGCATAGATCAAAAGATACAAAGCTAGCAAGATGCAACTATATGCGACTAAGGAAAACAGATTAACAAGTACAGTACTTTCGAAAAACACATGAGCAAGCTATATCAAGATATCATGACAAACAAGTACATGATATTAAAGTACTCCCTCCGTTTCTTTTTACTCCGCATATAAGGTTTGTTCAAAGTCAATCTTCATAAAATTTAACTAAATTTATATTAAAAAGTATCAATATTTACAATATCAAAGTTATATAATATGAAAATTAATTTCATGATAAATCTAATGGTAATTGTTTCATATTGTGGATGTTGATGGATTTTTCTATATAGTTGGTCAAACTTTATGAAGATTGACTTTGACCAAACCTTATATGCGAAGTAAAAAGAAACGGAGGGAGTACACATGTTGCTGAGCAATCTATGTGAAGAAAACATATGCAAAAGATGCACGAATGTGATGGCATCATCAAGCAAACATTGCATAAAATAAAAGTTTCAGCAGTAAACATAAAGTAGCAGTGTTCAACAAGCATTTCCACCATCCAAACGAGCTCAAACAAATAAACTTCCTAAATAAATATTGTAAAGCACATCACATAGAGAAATTTTTATTTTGGGGTCGACCTCATTCGAGCAACGCATCTAATGCAATCGCCATCGCAAAACAAATAAAAGTTACAACAGCACAGAAATTTAAAATTTACATAATTGTGTAGCTCCTTACCATCAGGCGCTAAGCCTATATGTGTAGCTCCTTTTCATCAGGCGCTACACTTCCAGGGTGGGGCCCGGTGGGGGTCCACGTTGACACTCTGGCAGGGTCTTAGCGCCTCTGACGGGGCGCTAGATGCGTGTGTATAGCGCCTGATGGTTGGGCGCTAGACAAAAGGGTTAGAATTTTGAAATAGTTTGTCACTAGGTTTAGATTATGAATTTATTTTGCAAAAAGTTTAAAAATGTTGATTTTGCCGCGAATGTCCAAGCTTCCTTCCTCCAACCACTCGGCGCGGGACGAGTTTGTGTGTCGTGTGCGTTGAGGTGGCTGAAAGATGTACGTAGCCACAACATCAAAGGCAGGAACTGTTGTGAATGCAGTTGGGACGAGTTAACCAACGGTAGTAGGTCAGATCAGGTCACGGGGTCAGTTTAATCTGCTCTTGGCCATGATTGCACAATCTGCGTTCGAGCACTTGATTTGTTTAGCCTGGCTGATTTGGCTCAGAGCAAACCGAACAGCTACAGGTTAGAGAGAGGACAAGGGAACAATTCTATCATCATCGTCGTCAAAGCTAACTGTGCGTTTGGTACAATGGCATCATCTCATTCTCATCCGGCACTAGAATTACGACCGGGAATTGGGGCTTTTACCACCAACTTATTCCTCAAGCCTGGCATGCAATGCACCAGACGCATTCTCTTCTGCTGTTGTGATGCCATCCGTGTCACCCACACCGAACCGACCGGAACGACGTACGTCAAGCCAGTGCCGCCATATGATACACCCTGCCTAACTCGCAAACTTGCATCGTGTTCCACTGGACGTTGACCTCCGAGTTATATATATAGTAGCGACAATTGCAGGAGTTCATAAAGTGCATTGAATTTCTGAAGGAAAAAGCGTGGCACAGGTATGCACGCATTTAGCCCTTGCAGCTCAAACCCAAGAAGATATTGATATACGTATAGATGGATAACTTCACATAAACTTTCGTCAAATGAAGAAGAAAAAAACTTCACCACAACAGCGACAGAGAGATTGGTGGTTACTCCTGAATTGCTAGGTCATACCCAATTCTATACTGAACTGTTCTTATATTTACGGAAGAGTTTACAGAAAACCTAAAGAAGTCCGTGGATCAGGACTTATGATGTTGAGTTATGGAGAAGCTATAGAAAAGAGTACTGTATGGAATCTTCAACCTATTTTTCTCTGGGGCTGCATGGAAGCTTCAATACCTGCAGCTAGCAGGGGACGTCAATTCTATCTGAAGCCTCGAAAGGCGGAAGCTAGGGTAGTAGGCCATGTTGATCGACGTGCACCTCCTCCGCCGCCTGCCGGGCCCCGGTGAACTCAACACGCATCGGATCTGATCTATCACCACCGGAAACTTCAACGCCGACCACGTCCGTCCTCCACTGTACGCATCACTCGCAACACTGGACCTTGCTAGGTGCACGTCGCTAGGCGGGGAACCAGCTGAGAAGAAACGAAGGGGAAACAGTGCGCGACTATGTTGCAACGGGATGCCACCAGGATAGACGTCAAGTGTGGCTGTCAATGTCAAGCATCCTTTTGGTCGCCGGGGGAACCAGGAGCTGTAGTAGAAATCGGACAGCGCGCTGCGAATCTAAGCGGAATTTGTTCAAGATGGTTAAGTGATATGCCGTCAAAACGATAAACGAGAGGGTCGCGTCTCACGAGCTGATTTACCCTTTAGCTTTCGGACACAACATGAGACATGACACATCCAGAAGCAGGGCAATGTATGTTTCAACGTTCAAACACCTTGACTCGTCTTTTCAAGGAACCTAGTTCCATGCATGTCTTCGATCCCAACACGTGACAAAATTAACGCTAGCTAATGCATTCCCATTGTAATCCTTTCTCTTTAAACGAACGCAAGAACTTTGCCTCAGTTCACTAAGTAAAAAGATATTTCAAAAATCAAGTAAAAACAACCGTAAACTAGGCCGGGTACAAAAGGGAAATACCCTTTGGCTCTTGGGTGTATATAGTCTCTATAAGGGGGGAAATCCATTTTTTTAAAATAAACTTTATTTCCTTTTACAAAGTATATAATTTTCCCAAAGAAAGTAAATTTGTTGACTTCAAGGCAAGATAAATGAATTTTATTGGTATATACAAGTCCCTGTTGACACATATTTGACCTATTTTTTGCCCTGAAATCAACAGGCCTTTTTCTTTTGTGAAATAATTTGTTTGAGTACAATAGGAGGTTAACTTTGTTTCAAAAATAATTTTGAATTTCTTAATATCTTTTTTGTAATTCCTTGGTTTTTGTATTGAGTGTATATACACCCGAGAACAAACATGCTTGCACGAGTCACTACTTTCGCGACATCAAAGTTCTAATGTGTAATGCACCAGCCAAAACCTATAACGCCGCATCTGATTTAGTCCCTCTTTTGTTTGTAGGAATTTTGAAGAAATTCTAATAGATAGAAATTTCGTAGGAATTGTTTGTAGGAATGGATTCATGTTCTCATGGATGATAGGAATCACATTTTAAAGGGAAAAACATTAGGCTAGACTCGATAAAAAAATCTATCCTATGAGTCAAATGATATCACTTTTTTATAGAAAATATGTCTGTCAACTTATTTCTATGGTTTTTATATTTCTGTGATTTTACTATCATATGAAACAAATGAGTAACAACGACACTTGACATGGATGAAAAAATTCAAAAAACTTCAGGCATTTTTCTCATACTGGAGTCCTTATGGTTGGATCGTGTGCATCAATTTGATAATAGAAGAAAACTTCAATATACTATCAACTTTTAGATGCAAACACTTATTTCATTAGTACTATGTCACTGCTCGTGCGTGATCATAGGGTTTAAGAAAGTTAAACGAAATAAAAGGATCATAAGAAACAAATTTTGATGCAAAACAAATAGATAATAAAACTATTATTTAATTATAAATAACATATTTTTTTCATTTTTAAAACTATGAATTTTTTTGTAAATATTGTCTCAATATTGATATCAATATATCCACCATTATATAGAAAAATATGTAAATAAATGATAAAAATACCAGTTGATATAAATATATTAACCATTATATGTTTGTTCTATATATTTGGTCGATCTTAGGGAAAAAAGTTTTATGTTGATTTTATACACTTCATATTTTTGGATGGAGGTCGTATGAGTTCATGGCATTTCGTAATGTTGTTAACACTACCGGATGAATAATATTCATCAAAACATGACTCCATAGAATGTCATATTTAAGCCCTATTGTGGCAAAGTTACCGATCAAGACTTAACGGTTTATGAGTTAAATTATCAATAAATTGAAAAGTAATGCTATCATATCAACATAAGGTGAAAGATATTGCATGTGCGCGCATGATTAGTAGAACTACTTCATAAAGTTTATCCATTGTACAAAGTTTTTGTTACTTTTCCCTTTGCAGAGAGTTTCAGAGCCAGTTCTTTCGGGCGATTCTTTCATAATCGACCCCCTCACAGCATCTTTCAGAATCTTTAACTCATATTTTTTATAATCCTATCAAGTTAGGGTCTAATTAGCTAGGATTGTAATATAAATCAAAATTCTAGATTCTGGGAGAAGCTGAATAGGGGGTGATTCTGAAAAAATCGGCCAAAAGTACTGGCTCTCATTCTTTTTTCACCATAGTTCTTTTTTATTCAAAAGCAGGATAATCTCTAGCTTCTTACCATGGTTATAGTTTTGTTTACTTGCTGCCTGCTAATTATTTGACCTCAACAAAATCTTATAGGATCACCAATAGGCATAGCATATTTAAGCATAGTCCTGTTATGAATAAAAAACCATCATCGCATAAAAAAACAATTCTCATTACAAAACAAAAGCTAGAAAAAAAGGCGACGACATCTAGAAAATTACAGTCACATGAAGCAAACTCGCCAGTAATTTCAGATAATTTACAGACATTCACCCTGGCACCATTTCTTATACAGCAAGATTGCCATTACACTATAGCCAAACCCAGAGTGAACCTTCCCGCTGGTTATCTTTTACTTGCCCATTCCACTAGGTTCCCCTGATCTCCCGCTTCATTCTGCGCGCAACAAGTCTCCGCGACGCCTTTATAACCCCGACCCAGCGTCACACACAGACTCCAAACAATTCTTGCCTTCCTTTGGTCTCCTCTCACTCTCGTCGCCATGGAAGCACCACACCCTCATCCGCCAATGGACGCCCTTGAGCCGGCCCCGCCGTCCCCCCTCTTCTCCGAACACTCCCCGCACTTCCCGCCGTCCATGGCCGACGTCGCCGGCGCCGGCGCGCTCGACCTCTCCTTCACCTCCACCGCGTCCGCATCCACCTCCTCCTTCACCACCGCCACCACCTTCAGCGCGCGGAGCTCGCTCTCCCTGCCGTCCTTCTCCTCCTCCACCTCGCTCTCCCCCAGGCCGCACTCCTCCTCCGCCTCCCCGCACTGGACGCACCTCGCCGCCGCCCGCGCCGCCACCCCCGACGGCGTCCTCCGCCTCGCCCACCTCCACCTCGTCCGCGAGCTCGGCCACGGCCACCTCGCGCGGGTCTTCCTCTGCCGCCTCAAGTCCTCGCCGCCGGCCTCCCCGCTCTTCGCGCTCAAGGTTATCGACCTCCGCGACGACGATCCCTCCCGGGTCTGCCACGTCCTCGCCGAGTCCCGCGTCCTCTCCTCGCTCGACCACCCGTTCGTGCCAACCCTCTATGCGCGCCTCGACGCCGGACGCTACGCGTGCTTCCTCATGGACTACTGTTCCGGGGGTGACCTGCACTCGGTGCTCCGCCGCCGTCCCGGAGGCCGCCTGCCCGTCGCGGCAGCCAGGTTCTACGCCGCCGAGGTGCTGCTCGCTCTAGAGTACCTCCACGTGCTCGGCTTCGTGTACCGCGACCTCAAGCCGGAGAACGTGTTGCTCCGAGGGGACGGCCACGTCGTGCTCTCAGACTTCGACCTCGCGCTCGCGGCGACCGTGGAGCCCGCCGTCCGCCGGAGGCAGGTGCGGCAACAACAGAGCCGCCGCCACCGCAAGAGAAGCCTCCTACCGTCGTGCTTCTCACGCAACGGCGGCAGCGACGAGGAGGACAAGGAACGGTTCGAGTTCGTGGCGGAGCCGACGGCGGCCAACTCCAAGGACTGCGTGGGCACGCACGAGTACCTGGCGCCGGAGCTGGTGAGCGGTTCCGGGCACGGCAACGGCGTGGACTGGTGGGCCTTCGGCGTGTTCCTGTACGAGCTGGTGTACGGGCGCACGCCGTTCAAGGGCGCGGCCAAGGACGTGACGCTCAAGAACATCCTGTCGAAGCAGGTGACGTACCCGAAGCTGGACGGCGACGACGCGGAGGCGGCGGCGCAGCTCAAGGACCTGGTGGGCAGGCTGCTGGAGAGGGACCCGCGGCGGCGCATGGGGTGCGCGCGCGGGGCGGCGGAGATCAAGAGGCACCCGTTCTTCGCTGGCGTGGACTGGGCGCTGATACGGTGCGTGACGCCGCCGGTGGTGCCGGAGGCCGGCGACGCCGCGTCCCCCAGGCAGGCGAAGCTGGGGAGCTGGAACAGCTTGGGCGGCAGCAGCTTCAAGAAGAGCAACAGCTTCGGGAGGAGGAAATCGAGCTACGAGGAACGGCAAGGGGTTTTCCGCAAGCTCATGAGTTGGAACCAGGAGATTAGCCGATCCAAGAAGACCACCAGGACGACGAACAAGATCAAGCCATGAATCTGTTCTTGTTTTATTTATTTTTGGTTACGATCGATCGACGAGGTTGTGAGGAGGAGGTTTATTTGTAGTTTTGTACAAAGATCGAGGCGATGTGTGTCACTGCGTTGACATGGTTTGATCCGTGGCCGTATATGGAGAAACTTCATCCCTTGTTCACTCAGATTTGTTTGTTTTCTCATTCATACTGAGATATCTAGTGGTTGTTTTGTGGGTTCAGCTCTGACAGATTGACTAGTTGCCGTCGCAAGTTAAATGTTGGTAGTCCAGGGCAGAGTATCACCAGGGGTCTTTGACCAACAACAGGTATCCTATATCTTGAACTCTGTGTGTTGAATTTGAACATATGTGGAGCTCTAGACTCGTTCTAACATTTCCGCTTGTGAACATTTGCTTGAATTGGACACCTTCTCCCTCCGCAGATGCGCCCATGCCATGCCATTCTCGCCCACATGCACTGTACGTCTTGATCACTACTTTAATCTGCCTAGTAAAGGTATCTTCAACGCCTAGAGATAGCGCATTCGTTGGTAAATATTAATGCGGGTGTTGATCATTCAATCGCAAACATTGTGAACATTTTAATCGAGGTAAAGCAAATTGATATAAGTTTATATAAACTAGATGAATTCCATTGAATAATTCACGACAAACCTATTCGATCATCCTTGTCGCTCATACACTTCCATTGCGCAAAAGGCGGCCTCCGCAACAAACGCTCGTGGCCATCCCTTTCCCTTGGCGCGCGCTACCAGAGGGGGCGGCAACGCTGAGAGACCACTTCTCATCCATCTTGCCGAGCTATTTGTTCAGCTGCCTTGAACATCTCGACCGTTGTGATAGAATGATTGTGGGCTCAGTCCTCCGTGAGGTTCTCATCGACAAGGACCAGCCGATGCCTCGTAGTATTTGGCAACGTTGAGCGGTGTGCCTTGTTGCACCACTCCTTTTGGGCCTCCTTCATAGTCTCATCAACGATGGATTGCTCGTGCGAAGAGTTTTGATGATGGGTCAGGGGTGTGAAAGTCCTACGTGGTAGTAGTCCGGACTCCTGCAAAGCTCCCTCCCCCCCCCCACCACACACACACACACACACACACATTTATGTCATGTTTACATGAAAACGAACAGGTGAATCGATCCGCGAACGGATACATAGCCGCATTGGACAAAAAAAAAGAGATCCTAACTGCCCAATCTAAACGCTTGTGAGAGGTTTTTCTTTTTGAGGCATTAACCGTAGAACAAAATGTTCTACGGTATATTTTCTATTTTCTCATCAAAGAAAAACACAGTGATATGTTACAATGGTTGAGGGGGCAGAGGGAAGAAGTACAGTTCGCCAATTCCTGTTTTGTGGAACATGAGTAATACAATCTAAGTTAGCTGCCTCAAAAAAATCAGTCTAGGTTGACTGTGATCCAATCTAATAGATCCTGCATGTATTTATTCTTTATTCTGTACTGAAGAAGTATCATATCCTGCTTGATGGTTCCTCCTCCATCCTTGAATTGTTGGTCTTTCCTTTCTGAAGATTTTCCCATTTCTTTGATTCCAAATGTGCCAGTAACCTAGTATGATTAGCTCTAAGCCAAAGTGTGATGGAGCTTCATCAAGGGCAAGCCATGTCTCTTCATAAATAGATGTGCCTCTTTGTTTGAAGGGGATCAAAGTGATCCAACAACTATGTGCAAATTGGCAATCCCAGAAGAGATGGAGAGGTGTTTCAGGAGCTTTATTGTTGCAACAAGCACATTCATAAGAATCTAGGTGAAGGCCTTTTCTCTGGAGCAATGATCTGGTATTGATTCTGTGTTGGATCACTAGCCAGAAGAAGATTTTGTGTTTCAGTCTAATTGCACTTTGCCAGATTCTTTGATGAAGGGGTGATCCATTGTCCTCAATAAAGAGTTGTTTGTAGAGCTTGATTGATGAATAGTTTTTTTGTCCTTGACATTTCCATATGTCTTTTTCTGTTGAGTGTGGAGGGATCTTTGGCATGACGATTTGAAGCTGATCCCATGCTTGAGCTGAGTGGGGAGTGTGAAAAAATTCAGTCCAACTGTTTGAGGTTCTGAATGTTTCAACTGTGATTCTAGTGCTTTGCAAAGGAAATAGTTCTGGGAATTGTATGTGAAGAGGCTGAGAGTCCCATCTGTCAAACCATAGTGAGATTGTGTCTCCTTTCTTTGTTGTGATTTGGGAGTGTTGTTTGTAGATACCAATGAGAGGGATGTGTGATTTCCACCAGAATGATCCTGTGAGTTTCTTATCAGGGGGCAGTTTTTGTAGTTGGTTTCCCAGAGTAAATGAACCCAGGGGGTGTCTTCCTTGTTGAACACTTTGTGAATGTTTTTGATCAGCAAAGTCTTGTTGTGTGTTGCAATGTCAATGATGCCTAGACCCCCTTTTTCTTTAGGCTTGCACACCTTGTTCCAAGCAATCAATGGTGTGCCTCCTTGATCTTGTCCATATTTCCTCCAGAAGAATGTTCTCAGGTATTTGTTGATCTGAGTAATGATGGTTGCTGGTAATGCTAAAGAGCACATGTAATAGATTGGAAGGGCTGAAAAGACTGATTTGATAAGCATCATTCTTCCATCATAAGAAAGCATTGTGGAACATCCTGTGAGCCTTCTCTCGATTTTTTGTAATAAAGGTGTAAAGTGCTCTGGTTTAGGTCTGGAGATCCCTAGCGGCAATCCTAAGTAAGTGAAAGGGAAGTTTCCTTTTTGGCACTGCAATATATCTGCAAGTTGAGCAGCTTTGTTGCCCTCCACATTGATAGGAACAAGGAAGGATTTCTAATGGTTAACTTTGAGTCCTGTAAATTCTGCATAGAAGTGGATGAGGCTTCTTATTTGTTCAAATTGTCTTTCCTTAGCTGATAAAACTAGAATGGTATCATCTGCATATTGAATTATTGGGAACTGGGGGCATGAGTTTATTCTGATTGGAGCTTCTATGAGATTGGCTTGCGCCATTGGATGTAAACTCAATGAACAATCCTTTTCTTCAATATGTAGCTAGTTTTATGTTCATCCTTTTTAAGCTACTTTCGGGTGTACCACCGGTCCATGTTCCTGTTTCCACCATGCTTGCTTCGCACCCCCCCCCCCCTCGCGCTAACCATTGACAACTAGCATGCTAGCCCTATCCCAGGCCATTCCTCTAAAGTTTGGGGTTAACTTTGATGTCGACGAACCTGCACCTTCCATTCTTAAGATAAACACCAGGATGGTCCTCTCTAGCGTACCACGCCTCCGCATCCCTAACATAGGTACAAGGGCAGATTTTTCTCCGGTGAGCTTCTTCCTTTCCGTCGACGACTGAATCGATCGAGCTAAAAAAATCGGGGCAATTTGCATTTGGCTATTGTGATTTTAGAATCCTGACCGATGAAGCTAGCTAGGTAGTGCTACAGTACTCCGTAATTCGCAGCCCAATTAATTGCCACTAGGGTGATCTACCTCGGTGCATCTCATCTTTTCTCAGCCAATTTTACGTAAGAAAATTAATTGACGCCTCGCCGACCGACCGGTATGAAACGTCCCACTAACTATACAGATCTGGAGGTTCCCATTATTATTTTTGACGCACTTCCTCTCTGGGTCGTTGGCATTTCCCGTTACATTTATGTGATGTGCATCTTACCCAATGATTGGGATCGGGGAGATGGTTCATGCGTGAACATGAACGCAGTGGAGTGTGTGTGGGGGACTGGCTATACTTATGCACACCTACCAGTACATCAGAATATTATGTACGCGCGCGCGCGAGCGTATATGTTAACGTTGCCATGCCATCCCTTTCCTCCTCTGCATCCGCATAGCTAGCTCCTTCTCGATGAGAGCGAGGGTTGCCGGAGCCAACGATGACAGCGAAACTAGCTAGCATAGCCGAAGCAACAGAACACATTACTACTACAGGGATACGCATACGTAGACGGCCCTCCGGTCGCAGGGATCGCGGGATCACCAGCGCGCCACGCCGCCAGGAATCCTGCACATGCAAACATATCCTCTCTCTCTCTCTCTCGCTGTGTGTGTGCGCAGTGTGCACCACCAACGCAACACACTGGCTGGCTTTGGCATGGCCATGCCGATGCCGGTCCCTGGCAAGACGAGGACGTACGCGTCGGCGGTGGGCACTGGCTGCTTCCTGCTTTACGACGATGCGAGATGGATGTATGCATGCCATGCGAATAACCATGTAAAGTGGCCGGTGACCTGGGAGGGATGGAGAGAGAGGTGCCAAAGCGGCCAGCGCGCGCTTGCATGCATGCAGGTCCATGGTATGGTAGCACAGCATGCACTCATGGTTAAAGGTGAGAGGCTCGATCGATGGATTCGATGTTCAGTCAGGGAATGAGGAATGTGCCTTTTGCGGGGGTGATCGCTTTCCCGCACTCCCACGCACTGCACTGCCACTCTATCTATCTATCGTCCTCCCTCCATGCCTTTGTCTTTCTTTGCCTTGCTTTCTTCAGTTCCAGTGCTCGCCTCAGCACGCGCGCGCCGCGCCTGAAATCCATGCGGAGATGTACATGTAGGAGTACGTACGATGATCTAGCTCATCGGTTACTTCTGTCCATAGATGTTTCGTCAGAAGTTCCACTCACGTTCGAAACAAGAGAGAGATACGAGTTGGAAACTTGCAGTACAAATCACAAATTCACAATCATCGGGTGCGTGCGTGGACGTCTCATTTTATGTGATGTGATGTACTGTTTACTACTACCATCCATTTGCATCGTGAATCATCCGTCCACGGATCTGTAAATAATTGTGAATTGACAGTTACTGGTAAATGTCAGGAGATCGACTGATGGCAGCATCAGCAAGCGAGCACGTTCAGAGAACCGGTCGTCAGTCGTTGATCGATGACAAGCGCACGCACGAAATGTGAAACGAGGTGAAGATAAGAGCATCGGCCCGTGTGGAATATATACACGACTATTACTATATTGACTTACTGGTCCTTTGCGATGAATCGACTACAAGTGTTCGCAAATTTATATATGCTCATGCATCGGAGTGCTTACAAAATTAGCAGCACTGTACTACGTAATACGGAGTATATATGATACTTAAGTCTGTAGACATTTTGGTGCATGCATATGCAGACTAGTGCAGCCTCTTTTCACACCATATATGAGCGGAAAAATTCGGCATGTCGAGCATCGAAAACGCAATGATCGAGAGGGAGGGGCAGGGTAGATTCAACCGCCGGCCGGCCTGGGACAGTGGGATCGATGCGGCACGAGGCACGGCCGGCGACCTACGCGCCACATGCATGTACGCATGGACAACCCACACGTCCTGCCACGCAGCTAGCGCCCAAGGTTTTTATATTTCTCATTTCTCAAGCAAGGCCATGCATGCATCCCTAATCAATCGTTCCATCGATCGCCGCTTAAATCCATATGGCACACTGTTTTGTTCCATGGAGGAAGAAGAATTAGTCGAAAGATGGACGATGCCAAAAGGGAAAAAGGAGATGATCCAATGCAGCTTTATTCCGGTGAACATTCTGCGCTAGAAGGAGCTAGCGGATTGAGCGCGCGTGACGTGCTGCGCTTCGTTTCACGGCGCAGAAATGAACATTCCGCGGGAGGGAGCTAGCTTTCTCCCCTTTCCTTTTGCTCTCCACCCCAAAATGTCTTTTACCGGCAGCATATTCCCCTGGCTTTTGGCCTGCCTCAGATGCTCCATCGACCAGCTTCTTCCCGTAAACCATGTGTGAAGTATCTCATCTTAACCGCCAAACTATCTATCCTGTGTTAAATCTAGGGGATCAGATTGTTAATTGCTTGGCCTTCTAGTTCTAGGGTTGCCACTTGAAGTATTAGTTCTAGTATCCAAGCTGTATACGTATATTCCATGGGAAACCAGAAGTAAACTAATGTCTCAAGAAGGGTCACATGAATTGAGCCATTGGGCCGCTGCCTGCCAGTGGTTGAGGGAAAAAGAAAATCGAGTTAACACATTCTCTAACCGTTAGGCACGAGGAGCACCACGATCTAATAATAATGCATGCAGAGATCGATCCGCATTATGATATACTGCGTTTTCTTCCGTCTCTGGGATGTGCCTCCTGCAATGCAAAGAGATGAGGGTTCTGTTATTAGCTTAGGCATGAGGGCACATCGTGATCTGAGAGGAGAGATTCCCCCTCCTAATTGACATTGAACTAATCATTTCTCATGGGACTGTGGCAAGTGGCCGTAAACAAACCGGGCCTTGTCCTTGCTTAGAGCAACATGGGGACGTGCTGCGTGTGGGTGTCGTCGACGACTCTTAATCAATAATTTGTTTTCAATCGTTGAACTTTAAAATGGGTGCATGGCAAGGGCTTGCATTTGTAGCCAAGCTTGTGCCTGTTCATACATTCCCTTTTCTTTTAATTTAGTGAAAAATGCTTGTGCATTATGCGAGTTGCCGTCGACATTTCTGAATCGTGTTGAGGCACTTTAGTCATATTATTACTCAGTACTCGCTAATTCAGATTACTGATGCGCAATGAATTTCTGTGACTACCAAATTCGTCTCAGTACAGACACTATTTAAGTAAATTATAAACAGAAGGGATTCCTAGTGAAAATGCAATTGCAGGTTCGGCTCTTGTATAAGATGAAAGCTTGGAGCTATTCTGAAGAACTAGGGTTTATCTAAACGTGGTCTAACCCTAAAACTCGCAGGGGATCCAGTATTTATAAGCTAGGGGGTGTCAAACTCGGATACAAGGCCGCAGCCGTTTCGATCTGCGCGTAGGCAGTTCGGACGTCCGATGTGTCGGACTTTCGGCTGTTTTGACATCGTTTTGTACTCGAGGTTCGTCGCGAAGGTCTTCGGGTAGATAAGTTCATCAGTCCGAACTCCTCTCCTCTCTCCTCTCCCGTGTGGCGGCGCCGCGCCACATCGGAGAGTCCCCCGTCCCCTCCGCCCCCGAACTCCTCCTCCCCTGAGTCGCCTACCGCCGCTGCCGCTGGGTTCGTCGCAGGGCCTTGCCCGTGTGGCAGGCCGGCGGTGGCGGCGGCCTTCCTCCGCCAAGATCGGATCGGGGCGACGGCGACTCGTCCTGGCCTGATCTGCAGCACTGGTGCGGGTCGGCAGCGACCTAGGACGACCTGCTGGTGACGGAGGCGGGCCAGTGGCGGCGGCGTGTGGGCGCATCGGACCCAGATGGGTTTCGGCGGCAGACCGGCGGCGGCCCTCGCCTTTCCTCCTTGGGTCAACGGCTCGTTTTTTGGGGCTGGTCTCGCATCAGGAGGATGGCGGTGGTGGCGGTCTCCTCCTTCGTTGGAGTGGGTCGGCCTGCTTCTGGCGGTGCGGCGTGACGGAGATGGTGGGACACCATCGGTCGCCTTCGCCTCTCCTACACTGTCGTTCCTGTTGGGAGTGGTCTCGCGGCGTCGGGGCCTGGAAGTGGTCCCTAGGGTTACTCTGACGCCAAGACGAAGAACTACCGCGCGTCTGTCCTATTTGATTTGGCCAGAGTGTCGGGTTCCGGAAGGCTCCGCCGGCGATCTCTCACTGGCGTTAATGCCTAGAGATTGCTGGATCTGGTGGTATCCGGTCGTGCCGAAAAAATCGGCGCGAAGCTCTACTCTGTTGCCATCATGGGAAAATCCATGGTGAAGTCAGAGGGAGAATGTCATGAAAGTTGTGATCGAAGGACTGGCAATGGTGTTCAGAGCCTTTGCGTTGATGAGGAACTTGCTCGGAGTTTCAGGAATCGTGGCAGTAGTATGTAAGCGGGGGCGACAACACAGGTGAAGTTCAAAGTCCTACCTTTCAGGGTGGAAATCTATGGTCTGGCCTTAATTGGTTGTGCCTGGCAATGGTCTTGCTGAAGACATTGTTTTGGGAGCGGAGCCTATCTTCAGGGTGAAAACCCAAGGTCTGGCCTTAATTGGTTGTGCCTGGCACTGACCTTCTTGAAGGCGTTGCTTTTGAAGAATTGTACATCAGGTGTTGACTTGGTGGTGGTTGTGCTGCGGCTGCAAGGATTGTAACTCTGTAGCGGGACTATTCTTTTTATTTCTTCTCTTTTTCTTTTGGTTGGCTGAGTGCATCCGTTGTGCCTTTTAGGCATTGTGTAGTTGCAGAGGCCGGGTGTAATTGGTATCTCTTTGATATTAATATATTCTCCTTTTCCAAAAAAATAGACTTTGGGTCAGTTATCTAACAAAAATAAAATTGCAGACCATTCGAAGCGTTCTTTCGGCGTGTATTCTTGTGTCTATTGACAACAATATTGGTCCTCTTTTGTTTTTTGAACTTAACAATTTTGGTCCTCTGAGAAGAAGAGAAGGAGCAGATTAATCTAGCAACTGCTAACTGATCATCAAAATTCCCAAATGATTAGCTTGGATGCATCCAACTCCAACCATAAGAATTATGCTGTGCAGGTAGTACATACAATTGGAGTTGACATACATCGCTCTCAGTGGAGGGATGATTATATTCTACAAAATGATTCGTTTCTGGAAGGACTAGTTCACTGAATAAATAAAGAGATGCAGTAAAACATGGAGTAAAATACAGGTCGCCGAATTGCTTGCTTTCGGCAGGAGGCAGAGAGCGAAAATATCGGCCCATCCGGCCACGATAATATGGGCCGGTGGACTGCTCAAGTGATTACATGCGATATGGATCAACTCATACTATGAACTCGGCACAGCCGATGATGAGAGGGCCGGCGGATCCTAAAGCAATCCTGAACTCCTGGAAATCCTCCCAGGAACGTTTCGGATCGAAATTGATGGGGGGCTCTCGACGAATGGCATGGTGGGAGCTGCAGCAGCGGTCTGTAGAGATGAGAATGGGCTTTATCTGGGATCTTCGGCTCTCACAATCGAAGGATTGGTTGAACCAACTATCCTGGAAACTCTGGCATGTAGGGAAGGGCAGGCGCTTGCTGAGGATCTGGGTATTCGCAAGGTCTTGATCTCTTTCGATTGCAAGACTGTGATCAGCAACATCAAGGATGGGGAAGGCGGAGCTCATGGTGCTATTGTCAAAGCGATTCTTCTGAGGAATACAAACTTTGAAGTCTGTGATTTCATGCATGAGAGTAGGAGAGTGGATGTTGATGCCCACAACATTGCCAAGCACTCTGCTAATCTACCTCCGGGTCGCCATGTGTGGCTTCTATCCCCCCATGACCCTCTTTGTATTTCTACTAGTCTTCATTAGTTAGTGAGAAGAGGGGTCTGTTTATGCTCCAAAAAAAAAAGCTACAAGAGTTTACAATTTTTGTAACACGTCAGTTTCAAGAGTTTACAGTTTTCTTAACACTGGTAATTTACACTCAAGCTTGGAACAATAGCAAATGCTTATCGTGTCCTGGTTTACATGCTGGAAAAGAAATCTCCACCCGAGTATCAGTGATATGCTATCAACCATGTTATCTCATATCTTGACTGGTAGGCCAGCATGAGATTTGCATACTACACAAGACTTCTAAACCGCAACTGCCAGCAAATCAACGCCCGCACAAAGTGATGACACAAGAAAGGAGACTACCAGTCTGAAGATGATTCCAGACTCTTCACATAGAATAGGTTGGTATGTAAACTATGGAGGGGAACTGAGACTGATTGAAATTTCCAGTGCTATGCACAAACTGCATCATAACCTTTCGTCTGAAAATTTACTCTAAACAAACCGTCTGCCAAAGCAGATACGATAAGCAGATTGAAATACAAAATCATGGGTAATAGAAACCATACTGAACAACTCTGCCTCTAAGCATAAGCTACTGACTGCAAAAGCAGATAAGTGATTACAGACTAAAAGCGACAAGAACAGGGCAAGACCGCGCCCTGATGCTGCTTATTCTTGCTCCCGAGGCCTTCCATGGAAGGCTCTCGACTACCTCTAGCACACCGGATTATTGGCCGACAATGACTTGCTGGTGCCGATGCAGGAACTCCTCAAACCTACACTACTAAAAATAAATTTGATGCAAATCGGGAGCCATTAGTCAGTCACCATCTTCATGTCAGGGTTGGCCTTGGTTTCCGTAAAGTGATCAGCCCACCGGAGCATATGAAGCGTGAATCGGATGGCCTGCGTTGCTGAACGCTCTGCTGCCATTGAGCCCCATAGGGCTCCCTGGGTCATCAGAGTGGTCGCTTGATGTTCCATCCGATGGGAGGACTAGCAGCCAAGGCTGCACCAAAGCCGCCGGCAGCCTGCAGCGGGGCAGATGTTAGCATCGGCGCGGATGTGAGCATCGGCGCGGATGTTGGCTCGCGTTTCGGTTGTTCTTCCTTTGACTTTTTACTTTCGGTGATGAAGCTGCCCACCACAACCTGAAACACGACATGGTAAGCTGTCACCGAAGGTCTCTTATGATGCTATAATTGGGTGGCAGATGCCAGTTGAAAGCGAAGTGCAAACAGCATCAGATGAATGAAAAAACTGGACGGGCGTCGCAGCCATAAGCATTCCAGCAACACAGCCTCCTACAACGCGTCCATCGCTTCCAGCAAGAGCCACACTCAAACCCCCTGTCCTGCTACGGGTGTCGCCATCATCTGCGAGCAGAAATCAGCCCCACAGAGACAGAATATCAAAGTGTCCCTGTGACAAAACAGTATAGGTAATCAATGTATTTTACATACTGATTTTTCTACGATAAAAAAACTGACATTGCATGACAAAAGTATTAAGGAAAACACTCGTGGTGACTCGTCTGAAAACATGGAGGAACCAATAAACTATCACAAGGTCTAGAAAATCAATTTAACATTAATAGTTAGTCATTTGAACTGGATGTGAGAGCGCAGGCAGATTAAATTTTCAGACATGTTTTCATGTACATGACTAGATGGGATGTAAACTTCAAACTACATATTAGACATTTCTGCTCTACCGTCAGAGACTACATTCTCATGAACAGACAAGATAAACAAACTCCATACCGCTGGGCTCACAAAGACTGTTAGCAGACGGTACTTGCAAAATAAGGAAGCATACGAAATTAGAATGTAGCAGAATGTGAACATTCAGTGAATCATCGTATAGGCTTAATTTGTTACATTCAGTCAACCATAAGCCAACAGAGCGCAGGCTACAGGATTATTACATACTGTTTTTACAGAGGGAGTAGAACACAGCCAAATCATAGGTCTGTTGACAGCTGCGATGCCAATGTTCGCTATTAGGGAAGAGTAGTCTCTTATTGGCAACATATTCCAAATATAGCACCATGTGTTAGTATAGCAGAGATGTGATGTTAGAGCGAATCGTGCATATACAAGTATGCATCACATGCTCGTCAATATCCTTATTCTGATCTGAACCATATTCGATAAAGAAATTGTCGTCGATATGTGACGGCAGATGCCATGGGGATGGCTAAAGTGAGGGGAAGACACGAGGGAGAGAATGTCGATGGTGCCGGAATCGGGTTGGGCACAAGCACGGTGAAGACACCACGATGTACCCAGGTTCGGGGCTCTCCGGAGAGATAACACCCCTACTCCTGCTTGTCTCTTATATATCAATGAAGGAACTACAATAACTGCTCTTCTATCTTCTCAGGGGAAGGAGTAAACCGCCGCCGTGGGCAAGGTCTTCTCCTGCTTCCCTGAGGAGTGACTACGGGCAGTAAATGAACTGAAGGGGGAAAGAGTTAATGAGATCTCAGGTGTGGCGTCCCTCGCGCAGGAGGGGTACCCTGGCTCTTATAGTGTGAGTCTAGGGTACTTCGGTAACTTCAGTGCCGAATGGGCCCAGCTGTCAACCTCTAATCGACCTGGGCCCACCGACTGCTCCTATCCGGGTGATCCGGAGCCTACGAGCGGCGGCCCATGCTGCTACCTCGTAGAGCCTAGTGACGAACAGTGGAGCTAGGGGGTGCGGTCTTGTCGGCCTGTCCGCGGAATCGGCGGGGAGGTCGACACCGTATCTCCAGCAAATCCTCGATGTGACCTGGCCTTCCTGCCACCCAGATATCTCGGGATATGGTATTTATGACCTCGTAATCATACCCCCGATTGGGTGGTAGGTTGCTCCGATTGCGCCTGGACCGATTGGTGGTTCCTGGTAAGGCCGATTGCTCTGGGTAGTCGGCCTTCTGGGAATCAACCTCGGTCCAGCTGCAGACCAATCGGACGAAGGTCTGATAAGGGAAGGGTGGGCCGATTGCGCCTGGGCCGACTGCTGGCATTTGGTATGGTCGAATGCCTTGGAGCAATCGGCCGTACCTCTGCCCAGCTCAGCCCAATCGGCCCATCCTTGTCTTGAAAGCTTGCTTCCGCTTGGGTTAGCCTACCCGGGTACCAATCCCCCGACAGAAATACTATTTCATGTTTAGGTGACACTCATCTATGTTATAACATGAACAAGATCAATCTTGAAGTTATCCGAAAAGTAGAAGGCAACATGACTATGGCGTATGGCCTATGTCACAGTTCGCTATTATGCAGAATTAGTGAGCAAAGACCTTACCCAAAATAGTAAATGCAACGTTAAGAGGCCCACTGCAATATACTGTACATGAAGGTTGTTTGCGCGGCACTGTTCACATGCTAGTTTGGACAATAAATCATTGTTTCTATCGTTTAATTGTACTGTTTGTTTTGCTAGTATCCTTTCGCAAGAATGTTGCATCTTTACTACAGTCTACAGATAGTTCTCTAATATCGGTTAGAAGTCCTCTTTATAAAGCAGAGATTAGTTGTATTTTGAAGGAAGCAACAATGTATTCATCGTGTCTCCTTTCCCCTCTCTTAGACCTATTTAAACCCCTATTACCATCCTTGCATTCATCACTTTTAAACCATCAACCCCCTATTTACCTAGGTCTTTAGAAAAATGCAGCTGGTTGGTTAACATATGCCAAATAAGTGATAAATTGCAGTTCCATAAGTAAATCCACACAACCTCTTATGCCACATAGATTTAAATTTAAAAATAACACCTAAACAAAAAAGGCAATATGACTTTCATTCTTCAATAATACCGATCTATTATTTATTTATCTTCACACTGAGAATCAAGCTTTGCAACTTGTTTAAATCTCTTCCAAAATATTCCTAACCTACAATGTAATTTTTTGCACTGTCCATATAATAATGACAGCTTATTCGGTTAACCTATACAGAGCATAAATTTAACATTGATAGTTTGATACATACAACATACTCATGGTTCACAGGTTCGAACAAGAATCATACTCATATATTAGGTTCTTTCAAAGTATTAATTGATAACCACCTTCAGTAAGACCTGAATACTTGCAACTATCATGGTAAGACTGTACAACTCAGCCAAATTGTTAGTGTGTGGTTGCGAAAGTTGTGAAAGCAAGATGTTACGAAACTCTTGACCAACCACAATAAGGCGACTACATGTCAAGGTCATCCATGAATGCAATAGTTGTGAAAGCAAGATGTTACGAAACTCTTGACCAACCACAATAAGGCGACTACATGAGGCCAATGTCCAGGGCTCAAATTACAGGTTCTAAACATTAACCCCCCACCCCCACCCCCACCCCCACCCCACACACATGCAAACCAAAACCAAATCCCAGGCACAATTCTACTACCGACAAGTGGGATCCAGAGCACAAATGAAACACAACTGTATACTTAAAGATCGAAGGCATAGATCTTCGATACCACGCTTTGAGCCCTGCCAATAGGTTAATTCGTCTTTTTAAAGTCTGTAATTTGATATTTCTTTTATCTTCAGCTTTGAGATTCATACTTTAGATTTTCTTTAGAGGTTTCAGCAAAACTTTCACCTCTTATGGTGGGTAGAAGAGAACTCCAAAACAACCCAAACACTGGCAGCATAGTAGCATCTGAAGTTTAAGTGCAGGGTCCCAGTATAGTAACTATTGATCACCCCATCAACAAGGCGCTAAGATGTTCATGAGTTTTTTAGCATGCATTCAGAAATCACTCTTAGATACAAGATCATCGCATAACATCATCAATCAGCATGAGGCTTTGCGCAATATGCAGCAGACTTAAACAAACAGATTATATAAAGCAAAACTCACAGCCTGCTGAAAGCTTATACATCCAAGCAACAAATAGAAGTAATAACACGATTAACATTGGTTTCAAGATTTTACATGCAAGCAGCAACTGATAGTTATTTCTAGATATTACCTAGCACATTAGAAGAGCTCCTGGTAAATAGATGTCCCCTCCTCAAGAAGAAGAAATAATCAATGTCCAAGCAATTCTGGGTCCCCAACGTACTCTGCAATTTGATCATATTTCACACGCACCATGTCTTTTGTATCCGCATCCTCCACCACTGCAGTCTCTGCCTCTGAATTCTTCTCTAACAGATGTCCATACACCCCCTTGTGCTTCCCACAGAGCACAAGCACTCGCCCGTTTGTTCGCGGGAGGACTGTTTCAAGCATATCCTGCTCCACCCCCTGCACAAGCTCTGACCCATCATCCATCATTATGTCACATGTTGTTGGTCCAACCACATCGACAATTCTGGCCTTCTGCAAGTACAACCTTTTGCTGAACTTGTCATTAACCACTCTAACCCTAATATTGCTCTGTAACCAGCGCACTTTGTTCCCAACATCACGGCTATTCTTGCCTTCTCGATTATCCTGAGATTTTTTCTCTTTCTCTCGAACCTCCCTCTCGGCCCTAAGATCACCAGATCTCTTCTGTCGGACACTTGAATCCCTCTCCCGGACTCTGTCTTCCTTGTCCCTATCTCTCTTCTTTGCATTTCCATTCTCTGCCACCTTCTTTCCACCATTCTCTGTTGCCTTCTTTCCACCAATAACCCAGTCACCAGAGCGGGTCTTCTTAGGGTCTGCCTCAGAGGGGTCGTAGCCTAATCCCAGCGTGCCGGCACGCCGGTTATACTTGACAACCTTGGCATCCCCCTTATTATTCCGGCCAATGCCTTTGCCTTCGGACCAGCCGTAACCAGCAAGGAGGGCAGCACCAAAGCCCTCCACAGGCACCTCCTCAAACTCGTCTATACCACGGTGGTCGGGGAGGCTGGCCATGTCTTCCTTATACCGTCGGAGCATGAGGTCACCGCTGGAGCCGCCATCTCTGGCTGGAGAGGTCGGCTTCTTCTCTGCTTCCTTGGGAGGCAGCGTCGTGTCAGCTTCGGCTTCGGTTTCAGCGCTGCGTAGGGTGAGGCCGTAGCCTATGTGGGAGGAGGGGTTGTCGGGGGCTTCGGAGGTGTCGAGCACGAATGTGGGGCCACCGGCGGTGGAGGCGGCGAGGGCGGCCTCCTCCTCGGGGGTCGGGAGAGAGGAGGGTTTGCGAGGACGGTGGTTGAGGAAGTGGCCGGAGTTGGGGAGGGGCGCGATGACCTCAGGCCCGGCGCCGGCGGCTAGGGTTTGCGACGGATCGAACTCGGTGACGAATTGCTGGGCGGGGGCAGCAGCCGCGGAAGCGGAGTTGCCGTTACCGGCGGAGGAATCAGCGCCGGCGGACGAGCGGGGCGGCTTGGACGGCCTTAGCTTGGAAGGGATGGAGAAGGACAGCTTCTTCTCCTTCTCCATGGCGGCGGCGATTTGGAGGGGGTGAAAGCGTGTGTAGTCTGTGTGGGGTTGCAGAAACAAGAACAAAGGGGAAGAACGAACCAGTGACGTTGAGACGACGCGGCGGTATCGGCGGCGTAAGTTCAATCTTGGGCTGAGCCCAAACGTGGCCATATGGCCCGGCCTTTAGCACCCGCAGCCGGCCCATGTGGCGTCGTCGGCATCGTTCCTCTGAGGGCAACTAATGTTTTTATGAAAAGACTAGCAAACATGCTCGTGCGTTGCAACGGATGATTTTTTTTTCATGTAAAGCTTATTTTAAACCTAAAATTTGGAGTGGTTTGGCGATTAAAATTCATAAATCAAAATATTCATCGTTTGCATTGTGAAATAATGAATCTCGATCTAAATTCAATACGTATCGGGATGATTGGGTGGATATTACAACACATCGAGCAGGTCCATTAGTGCAGTAGCTCGCACTCACTCTAATCTATTTTCTAAATTTCTTTCTTTGTTTTGTTTTGTTTCTTTTCTTTTTCTATTTCATTCTTACGCAGAAAAAATAAACGTTTTGTACGTTAACTTTTAAAAAAAGTTCGTAGCAAAAAGAAATTAGTACTATTTGCACTCAAATTTTGTAAAAAAAAATTAAAAAGCTCGCACTTAAAAATATTTTCTCTCCTTGAAATATTTTCATTTTTTAAATTTTCTTTTGCATCACTTTTATAAGATATTTGCCTTACAAAATAATATTTAGAAATATTCACATATATATATTTTAAAAACATAATTAACGTATTTATTCGATAGTTCACACTTTAAATATGCTTCAAAATATTTGCGCACTTAAATGTGTTAAATTTTTCACACATAAACTTTTTATAGTCTGAATTTTTATTGAATTATATTTTTTTTCTAAGTGCAAACTATTTCTCAAAGTGTGAACTGCATTTTCTATTTTCTATTTTTTTGTATTATTTCCTTTTCATTCTTTCATTTTTTCCATGAAAAAAACCTTTTATATGTTAAATTTTTTTAAAAAGTTGATAGTCAAATTTTTTGAAAACTATTCGCACTTAAATTTTGTAAAATTCATATAAATGCTCGCACTTAAAAATATTTGCTCTCCTCGAACATTTTCATTTCTTTTTAATTTTTTAGTTTGCAAAATGTTTCAATTTTTGAAAACTATTCGCACTTAAATTTTGTAAAGTTCATGTATAAAAAAATCTTTTTTTGTTTTCCATCACTTTTATAAAATGTTTGAACAAAAAATAAAATTTAAAAAATCATATATATATATATAATTTTAGAAAAACATGAAAGTATTTATTAAATATTTCACACTTTAAAAATGCGCTAAAATGTTGGCGCATTTAAATGTTTTAAAATTTTCACACATAAACTTTTTATATTGTAAATTTTTATTATATAACAGTTTTCGTTAACAACAATGGCCCAGTAAATGGTGAATAGGCCAAGACCCAAATATGACCGCGTAGCGTTATTTATTATGCTGCTTCAGTGATGCGCCAACCATAGGTGGGTTGTATGTCCTTCAAAGTGCAGCCCTGGACGGCCCAAGTGGAGCAGCGAGACGTTTTTTTTACTAATTATTGGAGTGCGGGTTTACTTTCGGAAATTGCAGGGACTTTTCTGTAAAATAGGCGTGACGGACGAAAATAAGGGGAGAAACGCACCTCCCTTTATTATTAGGTATAGAAGCACGACATTGCCTCCGCCGATTTTTCTCCCATGTTCGGCTAAATTAACGTCACCGTCGTCTTACTACACTAGCGTCATCGTCGATGTCGCTCCTCTCGTCCTTCTCTCCCACGTCCTGCTACACTAGCGCAACCATTGTGTCACGCCTCTCGTCCTTCTCTCCAACGTCCAGCTACACTAGTGCCATTGTCGATGTCGCTCCTCTTGGCCTCCTCATCTGCTTCCTACTACAATTGCGTTGTCGCCGATATCGTTCCTTACGACCTACTTTCCGCGTTCTATTGTAGTAACGTTGTCATGGCGCGCGTACTCTATTTCTCCTTTGTTCTCTTCCTCAACGCTCTCTCATTCGTTCCTTCACACAAACTTTCTTTGCGGTGGTGGCACTAGCAACTAGTTCAGTGCGCCGTCCACGGGATCCCTCGTCTGCGGTTCTATGTTCATCGTGTCGGAAACGGCGACTTGATCACCATCCACCCAGTCGCGATGGTACTATGTAATTCTTTGTGTGATATGTAGCTATTAATTCTTAATCATTGATACTTGTATGCAATCGGACACCGTGTAGTGACATCAACCCAATCAATGCAGGATACCAAACGACATGCTAAAATTGCGGCTCCCTAAGGCCTTGTTTGGTTACGAGCCAAACCACGTGTATTGACAGGGGTGACGACCTAGGACGCCGCTTGCCTGTGCCCCGGGCGTGCGACCATCCGTGCGACTGGATGCATGGAATCCATCCAGCGGCTCTCCCTCCCGCACGCCCAGCTCTGGTTTCCTTTAGAAAAAAAAAATACTGTTTCCCTTCCGTAATACTAGCATAAACTGGGCGGGAACACATCCACATAAGTACACAATTAGGCGCCAAAATCTCATCTACCGCTAATGCAATTGAAACACATCAATCATCACTGCTCAACGAGGCCAAAGCACAGGCGGTTTCTTCTCTGTCCATTGAACAACATCTCCCATCTGTCATGACTTCTTCAAGTACTAGTCATGGTGAATCACAGGTAATTCTACCGTCCTAATGGTGATGAATCCCATGAACCGAAATCTCACTCCATCAATTCCTCTCTTCAAGTTGAACCAATTGCTCTGTCCCTGATTGTTTCCCTTCCTGCAACGCAAAACTTCAGTTTAGATAACCTGATTATCTAATCAAGTACAGAGGTCCATGACATGGAAAACATTTGCAGATGCGTTTAAAACCTGGTGAATAAAACCATTATCAGGATATGTAGTGCAAGCTAGCCATGCAAATCTGATATTATCTTAACATGTATAATATATGTGCAAGCAAGTTAAATATTGATATAGCATATATCTGAAAACTAGCACCATCATGAAGGTCAGCAGTTGAGATGGTTGAGATAGCCACATATTTGTATTTACTAAATTTTATATTACTTGATATAGGATGTCGAAGAAACTGGAGGTCACACTGGTGACAGGGTACCAAAACTTGGCATGCAATTTGTATCAGAAGAGGAAGCTTATTCATTTTATAATAAGTACGCTGAAACTATCGGTTTTAGCATTAGAAGAAGCAGTGGCCATAAAGTGAAGAACTCTTCGACAATGCAACAACGGACATTTACATGCTCTCGTCAAGGTATGGGTTGCATGTATTTTTTTATGATTGCAAGTGTTTCTAATGCACTAAGAAAATCACTACAACTTATAGGCTATCGTGGGGATGATAAAAGAGAAGATACATTCAACTACAGCAGGCCTGAAACACGATGTGGATGTACTGCCCGTATGAAGATAAGCCTGAGAAACGGATTTTATGACGTGTATGAATTTGAGGCGTCACATAACCATAAGCTTGCTCCTGGAACCATGGCACACTTTTTGAGATCCCAAAGAAAAGTAACAGAAGCGCAAATAGCAAATGCAGAGGTTGCAAAGTCTGTAGGTATTTCAAATAAAGCAACAATCGACCTGATGGCCAAACAAGCAGGTGGAATTGAAAACCTTGGTTGTACACGTGAAGATATGAAAAATCAATTGTACTCAAAGAGAACAATAAAAGCAAAGGAAGGTGACACAGGGGGAGTGTTAGAATATATGGAGAAGAAGGTATCGGAAGATGTCAATTTCTTCTACTCAATTCAAGTAGATAAGGATGATTTGATAACTAATATATTTTGGGCTGACTCCAAAATGGTCTCGGACTATGCGATGTTTGGTGATGTTATATGTTTTGACACCACATATAGGAAACTAGATGATGGACGTCCATTTGGTTTGATTGTTGGGGTTAATAATCACAAGAAAACGGTTGTCTTCGGTGCTGCACTTCTCTATGATGAGACCGCTGAAAGTTTTGGTTGGCTTTTTCGAACTTTTTTAAAAGTTATGTCGGGAAAACATCCACGGACAATTCTGACCGATGAAGATGCAGCAATGGCAAAGGCAATCAGTATAGTCCTACCTTATTCTATTCATAGACTCTGCGTGTGGCATATGAATCAAAATGCTTGCAAACACCTTGGTGTTGTTGTTAAAGAATATAAGAAGTTTAATGTTGATTTTCAGCATTGTATCTATGATATAGAGGAGGAAGATGAATTTTTAAGTGCATGGGATGGAATGCTTGACAAGTATGGACTACGTGAGAATGAGTGGCTTCAAAGGTGGTTTGAGAAAAGGGAGCATTGGGCACTAGTGTATGGTAAAAGTACTTTCTCTGCCCACATGAGCACTACCCAAAGAAGTGAAAGTATAAACAATGAACTGAAGAGATACATCAGTGTTAAATATGACATGCTTACTTTTTTCCATCATTTTGAACGGTTAGTTGAAGATAAAAGATTTGAAGAGCTGAGGTGTGACTTCAAAGCAACACAGAGTACTCCCAAGTTAAAGGCAGAAGCTAGCTATATGTTAAGACAAGCGGTAGCCACATATACTCCGGCAATATTCAAGATGTTTCAGGAGAAAGTGCTTCGAACCCTGAACTATGATACCTTTCTATGTGATGAAGGTGATGCAGAGGAGAAGGTTTATATTGTAAAATTTCATGGCACACAACGTGACCATGTCGTTAGATTTATTCCTAAGGAAGAAAAGGTTAGCTGCAGTTGCAAGAAGTTCGAATTTGCTGGAATACTTTGCTCTCATTGCTTAAATGTACTTGATATTAATAATATCAAGCATATCCCTCAAGAATATATCTTGAAAAGGTGGACAATTGATGCAAAAGTTATGGATATAAAAAGCAAACGCAACCAGTATGAGGACCTAAAAGCAAGAATGTCTAATCGCTACAGGGATTTGTGCAGACTGTTTATGAAAATAGCTTCTCGTGCAGCTGAATCTGATGAATCATATGATAAGGCTATTAACTGTGCAGAGCAATTAGCACAAGATGTGGAGAAATGCTTGAAAATCCGATCTGATCCAGAATTGGGTAACTCATGTACTACGGAAGGAGAAGGTGCGTCTTCTACTTATAATAACTAGACTATTTGCAGACTAAAACTTACATTTAGAATTACTGTGGCAGGACTGACCATTGACTCTAGGAGAATTTCAAAACATAATCAGGGGCTTGCCAAACCAAAAGGTATAAAATTCAAGGAGAAGAGTACCAAAGGATCAAGAAGACCAGTTGGTGGCTTTGAGAAAGAAACCTCAAAGAAGAATAAGAAGACAACTAATATCACACAAGTACAACCCCATGTCACAGGTGGTACCGCACAAGTACAGCCTCAGGGCACGGGTGATACTGCACAAGTATAGCCCCACGACACTTCAACGGTATAGGCATTTGAAGTTTGTTTCCTGTAAAACCTTTAATTTTACTGATATTTCGATATCCTTTTTGACAGGATCATTTGGAATTTTTCACAAATCAAATGGCTACATATCCATCACACTACAACACTATGGTAAATGCTACAATGCCACCATCAGTTGGTAATACCAACACAATGTCACTACATCCCCAAGAACTGTTGGCGGGATTCCAACCATATAATACACTAGCGGTATAAGCAGTCCATGCTTTCAAGTTTTCTAGTTTTAAAAATTTCGATGAAATTGAACTCTAGACTTTTGTGCGCAGGGCCATCCGACAAATCATATGTACACGTATTTACCACAACAGAACTTTGCTCTCAATCCCTCACTGCAAGGAAACATTGGCATTGGGACCTCTAGCACTGTGACAGGACAAAACTATGCTCTTAATCCCTCACTGCGAGGTAACGTTAGCATTGGGATCTCTAACTCTGTGGCGGGGGGAAACTATGTTCTTAATCCTTCACAACAAGGGAACATTGGCATTGGAACCTCTAACGTTGTGGCAGGAAAAAACTATGCTTTGAATCCCTCACTACAAGGGACTATTGGCATTGGGGCCTCTAGCGCCGTCACAGGACAAAACTATGCCTTTCTCCATCAACAGAAGGCAACATAATTTGTTAGGCTACGTATTCCTCCCATGAGATTATTTTGCAAGTCTTTTATGAAACTTTGTAATATGAGAATCATCCATTTTCAATAATAATCAGTTAAAAAGTCTCTATTTGATTATCTCATGAACATATTCATTTTGCTTTTAAGGATTTGCTACCGTTACAATAATGCAGGATAAAAGTCAGTTTGTTCAGCTAACTAAATGGCTAAATGCCAGATTTTCTTTCAACTATTGCTACTGATGTACATGGGGTCATCCCATCTTGTTCGATTTAGTAGTACAGTAGTATGTATACTGCGCTTATACCAGTTCAGAAACCGTACATACAACATCAAAATCACAAAGCATCCATATAAAATTAAATTCAATGTCTGCACGCTCACACACATATGCAAGAAGGCATTTAGCTCACGAAGCAAGAAATAGTTTCACCTGTATGCTGAAGCGCATGACGAACTGCAGCCCGCTGCTCCCTTTCGGATGGGCACAGGCGCACCACGCGCTGTAGTCTGGAAGCCTGCCGTCTCCAGCTACAAGCTGCCGCGCCCGAGCTTGTCGAAGTGGCTACGCCGCGGGGATCTGCCGCCTGCCGCCTTCCGCCGCGCTCGAGCTGGTAGAAGCAGCGCCCTCCTAGGATCCGCCGCCTTCAGGTCCGGCTTGTCACGCTCGGGCAGGTGACCCGCCGTCCGCGAGAGAAGAAGGGGACCAGCGAAGGAGCGGCGATCTGGGCGTGAGTGAGAAAGCTGACCGGGGAGGAACGGGAGAGCGCCGCTGCGCTGGAGGACACATGGTGTTGATTTCCTCTCCTCCGCCTTCCATTGCTTTTGTAGCTCTGTGTTTCGACGGGAAGAAGATAAGGATACGCTAGTACAACACCACTCATACGAGTCGATTCGTATGGAGCCGGGTCTTTCTATTTTTTTTTCTAAAGGAAACCAGAGCTAGGCGTGCGGGAGGGAGAACCGCTGGATGGATTCCAGGCGTCCAGTCGCACGGATGGTCGCACGCCCGGGGCACAGGCAAGCCCCGTCCGACGACCTAAACCATGGGGGTCATCCACGCAGGGATTAAATACACGTGAAGATGTTTGATTTGGGCCAGCACCGAGACAATCCACGCAAAACCACTGCAGTCCACAGGGGCTACGAGAATCGGCTCCGACTCGTGGAATTAATCCACGCTGAACGGAAAGAAGCACAAGTGGTTGGTTCCACCGGTGGATTTGTTCCTCAAGAACCAAACACGGCCTAATAGTCTAATACCATGCGGGCAACCAAACAACTTATTTTTGTACTTCCTTTCTTCAATCAAGCTCAATTGAATCAAGCTAGCATAGAATGCAGGCAATAGTTGCCACAGCAAACAAATACGCCCAAAGGGGGTGACGAAACATCATCGGGAGGTCCATACGCACGACGGGGATACCGAGCTACCTGATGCTCGGCCACTATTTACCTCCTGCTAATCATGGAGAGGCACTCCTGTAGGAGGCGAGCTGCACAGACAAGAGAGATGCCACTCCTGCACACCCTCGCGGACGGAGTCGGAGTCGGTGTCCTGGTAGTCGTCGCGGAAGGTCTCGAGGTTTTCTATCATGTTGCGCATGGACGACCTCAGCAGCTCGTACTTCCACGTTTCCAAGCGAGGGAAGTCGCAGTACTTGGCCCCGAATTCATCCATGTACTGCATGCATGCGGATCAAAGCAACGATGATAAGAGAATTGATCACTCTGGCGGCGTGACTGTGGTTGATTACCTACCGTGCGATCCAGCGCGCCGATCTCATGGGTGTACTTCCTGGGCACGCCGGCGATCTCCCTGGCGCGGTAAAACTCCTCCACGGACCGAAGCATCTCCTCCTCCGCCGGCAGTGTCCTCCTGCCGGACAGCACCTGCGCCACCCATCTGGCCTGCGTCTCGAAGAACCGCGGCGCGAAGACCTTCCTGGGTACGCCGACGAAGGAGAGCGTCGGCGCCAGCGACGGCGGGAACACGTGCTCGAACAACGGGCCCACGCGGTTGTCGTCGATGGTCACCGCTCCGCCCGTGTCCAGGAACGGGAACGAGTAGCTGTACCCCGTGCAGTAGATGACGGTGTCGGCGACGACGCCGGTGCCGTCCTTGAACTCCACCCGCCCGTCGTCGCACAGACGCTCCACCTGCATGTTGGCGGCCCGGATGAACGAATGGTGCATTATCTTATGTGTGTGTGTGTGTGGAGAGAGAGACCAAGCGAACGGGTTGTCATCTATCCGATGAGTGTACCGTACATCACGTTGGAGATGGAGGTTGGCGCTGTGCTTGGCCAGCACCTTGGACAGACCTGGGGTGACCTCCTCCATGGACCTGGCGACGATGTGCACCTCCTTGGCCACGCCGAGGACCTCCAAGGCGATGTCTCTGCCGCTCTCTCCGCATCCGACCACCACCACCACCTCGCCGCGGAACGGCTCCGGCACCCTGTACGAGTGGCTGTGCATCTGTCTCCCCCTCCACGCCTCCATGCCTGTAGTACAATGCTCTTTTTACAATGTTGAGTGTGGTCTCTGAACCAACTCTCCGACTCCGAGGTGAGCTTGGTTTACGTACCTTTGATGCTTGGCAACCTTGGCTGAGAGTAGTGGCCGCTGGCGACGACGACGGCGTCAAACACCTCGTCCACATAGGCGTCCAACGCCTTCTCGTCGCTGAGGTTCACGGATCTCACCGTCCACTGATGCGCCGGCGTCATGGCGGCGCGTAGGACCCTGGTGTTAAGCCTCACGACCTCCATGAGCCCGAACGCGGCGCAGAAGTCCTTGAGGTACAGGTGCACCTCGCGGTGGCCCGGAAAGCGGCGGTTGTCGCGGCCCTTCTTGGGCGAGAAGGGGAAGTCGGTGAACCCCGTGGTCTGCCTGGGGCTGATGAGCCGGAGCGAAGCGTAGATGCTGCTGTGCACCTTCACCGGCGCCGCCACGCCGAGCGCGTCGCCGCCGTCGGTCCTCGGGTCGTACAGCCACTGCCCGCCGACGTCGCTGCTCTGCTCCAGCACCGTCACGTCGTGGCCCTCCCGGCGCAGCTCGCGCGCCGCCGACAGCCCGGCCATGCCGGCCCCGATGACGCATACCTTCTTCGACTGCAGGGGCTTGCCGTCGCACACCATATCCATGTCACGAGGAGGTGTGGAGCAAAGCTCTTGCCACGAATTGCGTCACATTGTTCACACCGTCTGCCTCCTTTATCCCTGTTGCACTCCACCCACCTCCAACGTGATTAATAATTGCACAACCATTCGAAAAGTGATCGCCACAGAATAAACATACCATTATTGATGATTATAGTATGTTGCCATTTGCGTAAAGCCAATACCTTCAACCTACCACTATGTAGTGTTCCTACGGTCGTTAGCTAGTAGCGACAACACACTTGCGTTGCTCGTGCCAACAAAACTAATACTGGGAAGGGTATGATTCAAGCGGCCGATGTTAGTGCGCCGATCGATCAGCGGCACGGTGAGCCGTTGGATTACCTGCCTCAGTGTGATTTAGTTGTCCTGTCGTCTGGCTGCTTTTCCAACTACACGATTCCTATGGCGTGAGCATACGAGTAAATAGTAAAAAACTACTATTACTTTACGGGTTAGAGCGGAAAAAATATCTTTATATTTGACGTTTTAATCTACCACCTTCGGAGGTTGAACTCAGTGTGATTCTGTAGTGGACGCAGCTGCCGATCGAAGTGAAACAAACTGTCTTGTAAAAGACCCTCGAAAGAACAGATCCCGCTACTCCATGGTGATTGATCAGATTAATCGCCTTCTTCGGGATGGGAGAGAATTTAACTTTAGCCATGTTCATAGGGCGCAAAATGGTGTTAGCCACTATTTAGGTTCTGTTGGTTGGACTGAACGCCGCACTGCGGTGTGGCTACGGCCGGTGCCGGGCGATGTCTCCACTAGTGGACGGACCTTCATATTGTCCCGATTCAAATGGGCCTTCGGTCCCGGTTCAACACCTGAGACCAATAACTCGGGACCAATGCTGGTCCCGGTTGGCCCACGAACCGGGACCGAAGAGGGGGGAGGGGTCATTGGTCCCGGTTGATAGGAAGAACCGGGATCGGGCCTTCATATTTTTTTATGTTTTTATTTTTATTTTTATTATTATTTATTATTTATCTAAGATCATTATGGTTAATCTCAGATCAAATTGACCTTCGTGGTCAAACTTCCCCAAGGGTCACCCATCCTCACACTACTTCAGCCCCAGCACGCTTAACTTCTCAGTTCCATTCAACATCTACCCCAACTCGCTTAACAGACACTTGTTGATATATGTATCATATCAATCCTATTAAACCTTGTTGATGTCTAGGACCTTGTTGATGTCTATGTTGTGATGAAATTTTTTAAAAAAATTGAAACTTCCCGATCGGTTACCTATTATATTTTAAATGTTTTTAAATTATTTTTTTGAAAAAATATATTTCTTTTTAATTTTGAAAACACATTTTTCATTTTCCGAGTGACAAAAATGGGGGGTTTTGTGAAGATTCTACCAAATATTTGATGTAAACTTGAACCACTTTATTTTTGTAAAATACTAGACCATATTTTATTTACAATTGACCAAAGTTTCCATGTAATATGGTTTTTATATACCTTTTCTGAAAAAGACAAATTTCCGCAGATTCAGCTGGAACGGGGTCAAATTTGAACTACATGTGCTTGATAGTTTGCTCTTTATTTTTTGAAAAAATCATTTCTAGATACACAAGTAGTCATTTCATCAGGGATCCACCAAGACTTTTGTAAGATTCCACCCCTATCTATTACCGTTCATGCCCTCCGTTTTGACTACTTTTAGAAATCGACAAAAATAATTCAAAAAAAATAAAAAAATTGTAAAACCTTCGCGTTGCATCCTAATTTATGTCTTAGTAACCATACAAAACAACAAACTTGGAATAAGGCAAATATCTTATAAAAGTCTTTTAAAAATGAGCTATCGAGTATGAAGATTCATGACTTTTAAGCCAAATGACCGATGTTACAGCTAGTTTGAAAGGATAGTTTTCCCAAATGATCTCATATTTTGCACATGTGTGTATATTATACTAGCCAACAAGTTTGCCAAAGGAAGTTTTTATTTTCTTTGCACGAAAAATCCATTTTCCATTTTCCGAGTGACAAAAGTAGGGGTTTTTTGTGAAGGATCTACCAAATATTTGATGTCAACTTGAACCACTTTATTTTTGTAAAATATTAGACCATGTGTTATTTAAAATTGACCAAAGTTTCCATGTAATATGGTTTTTATATACCTCTTCTGAAAAACACAAATTTCCGCAGATTCAGTTGGAACGGGGTCAAATTTGAACTATATGTGCTTGATAGTTTGCTCTTTATTTTTTGAAAAAATCATTTCTAGATACACAAGTAGTCATTTCATCAGGGATCCACCAAGACTTTTGTAAGATTCCACCCTTATCTATTACCGGTCATGCCCTCCGTTTTGACCACTTTTTGAAATCGACAAAAATAATTCAAAAAAATAAAAAAATTGTAAAACCTTCGCGTTGCATCCTAATTTATGTCTTAGTAACCATACAAAACAATAAAATTGGAATAAGGCAAATATCTTATAAAAGTCTTTTTAAAATGAGCTATCGAGTATGAAGATTCATGACTTTCAAGCCAAATGACCGATGTTACAGCTAGTTTGAAAGGATAGTTTTCCCAAATGATCTCATATTTTGCACATGTGTGTATATTATACTAGCCAACAAGTTTGCCAAAGGAAGTTTTTATTTTCTTTGCACGAAAAATCCATTTTCCATTTTCCGAGTGACAAAAGTAGGGGTTTTTTGTGAAGGATCTACCAAATATTTGATGTCAACTTGAACCACTTTATTTTTGTAAAATATTAGACCATGTGTTATTTACAATTGACCAAAGTTTCCATGTAATATGGTTTTTATATACCTCTTCTGAAAAACACAAATTTCCGCAGATTCAGTTGGAACGGGGTCAAATTTGAACTACATGTGCTTGATAGTTTGCTCTTTATTTTTTGAAAAAATCATTTCTAGATACACAAGTAGTCATTTCATCAGGGATCCACCAAGACTTTTGTAAGATTCCACCCCTATCTATTACCGGTCATGCCCTCCGTTTTGACCACTTTTTGAAATCGACAAAAATAATTCAAAAAAAATAAAAAAATTGTAAAACCTTCGCGTTGCATCTTAATTTATGTCTTAGTAACCATAAAAAACAACAAACTTGGAATAAGGCAAATATCTTATAAAAGTCTTTTTAAAATGAGCTATCGAGTATGAAGATTCATGACTTTCAAGCCAAATGGCCGATGTTACAGCTAGTTTGAAAGGATAGTTTTCCCAAATGATCTCATATTTTGCACATGTGTGTATATTATACTAGCCAACAAGTTTGCCAAAGGAAGTTTTTATTTTCTTTGCACGAAAGTTTATAATTGACCAAAGTTTACATGTAATATGGCGTCGGGATCATCGTCCATGTGTACACGAAGATCATGACGATGGATGTGACCACCATGTCCAAAAGAGAAAGAAAAGGTTCGAGAAGAGTCAAATGGAGTTGCTTCAATGAGATGAGTGAACTACGCGGCCATGGGCATGTTCCGGCCTCCTTTTGGCATGTATTGTGCGGCTTGGGGCATGTCCCGACCTCCTTTGGGCTTGAAGCATGTGGCCTTGGGCATGTCCCAACCTCATTTTGGGTTGAATTATGCGGCCTGGGGCTCATTTTTGCGTGAACTGTGCGGTCTGGATGCATGTCTCGGTCTCTTGTTGGCACTAACTATGCGGCCTCGGGGCATGATTATTGGGCATGAACCGTGCGGCCGTGTTGTGCGAAATTAGTTCTAGCAGATAAAATGGGTTGTTCCGTTGGGTGCAACCCATTTTATCTGTTAGAACCGGACATGGGGCGGACGGATGTCTATTTGACGATTCAATTAAAAAAGCAGATACATTTGGTGTATGTTTGGATCGCTTCGTTAAAATCACCATTATTTTTTTCAATACTATACATTTTCTTGGCTTGTAATTTACTTTAGTGAGAGACAAAGAGTTATTTATTTTGTAGATCTGAAACAGTATAAGATGGGAATAGTTTGCAAGGACGATATTGGCCTGTTTCCCTGAATCAGGGACTATTGCATTGATGTTGGGGCAAGGACGATATTGGCCTGCTTCACTGAATCAGGGACTGTTGCACTGATGTTGGACCAGTTAGCTCTCTCTCGGTAAGGAAACCCATCGCTTGCCGCGATGAGTTATGTCTTGATGCACATTCACACCAAGGCTTCAATGAATCACAAGCACATCAACTGTTTGAGGAAGAAAACATGAGTTGGATATGTACGTGTTGATGCAGAACTTGCAGCCGGAAGTTGGACAAGCCACGCATGCACACGAAATGTACGGCACACGATCGCCTGTCACTCCAAATCAACACGTAGTAATTAAACAATGGCCGGTAGCGGCAGCGCAATAATGGTCCCGGTTGGTGGCTCCAACCGGGACTAAAGGTCCTTTTTCCATTTGGTATTACTGCAAAGTACTAATTATAGACTATTCGTCCCGGTTGATGGCTCCAACCGGGACCAATGCCTCGCAGTGCGCCACGTGTTGGTCGCCAGAGCATTGGTCCCGGTTATTGGCAAAAACCGGGACCGTTGCCCCAGTTGAACCGGGACCGTTGCCCAATACAGACGAACCGGGACCGTTGCGAGGCATCGGTCCCGGTTCTAAAATGAACCGGGAGCGATGCCTTTTTTGGGCTGGACGAAAGGGGGGTCTCTCCACTAGTGCTCGTACCTCTCTAAGAATGATCTAGCTCTTGATTGATGAATAAATCTTTTTCCCCTCGCAAAAAAGTCCAAGACTTGCAATAGTCTCTCGCCCATTCATCAGGTCTAACGTGGCAAAGAAATCAGATCAGACGGATGGTCCATAGATGTCATAAACATGGTTGAAGAGATCTCTACTTTAAATAAAAGGTATGTCTTTGCTTACCAAGCAAACATCTATTGATCCTCGTGATGTTCCTTTAAAGTTTTTAGTTGCTCAAGAGAAAGAGCAAGTGGATGTTAGCTTTATGTTTAGCAACAACTTTAATAATAATTCTTATAGGAGTAACTTTAGTAATAAAAATCTAGGCCTTTCCCTTCCAATACCAACTACTCCTATGGAAATTCCTATGGTAATGCTTATGCTAATACCAAAAGTTCTACCTTTGAACTTGAGAGAATGCTCAAGGACTTTATCACTTCTCAAAAGGCTTTTAATAAAACTGTGTAGGAAAAATTAGAGAAGTTAGATAGTCTTGCTTTAAAGGTTGACAACCTTGCTAATGATGTTGAGCTGTTAAAAATTAGAACCTCACCCCTTGAGGATGAGAAGATCAAACCTTTGAACTCCATCCAAGACCAAATAGATGAAATATTAGGATGCTAGCTCAACTAAAAGATAGATGGGCTAGAGAGGAGGAAGAAGAAGAAAGAGCCAAAAACCCATCCACGAGTACCACCCTTGCTACCATTCATGTTATTGAGGAGCTCAAAAATTCAACACCCATCACTCCCTGGAGCTATCGATGTTGCAATGCAACACTCGTCGGAGCTGCCTGTGTTGCGATGTAGCACTCGCTAGAGCTGTCGGTGCTGGGCCGCATCACTCGTTGGAACTGGCGGCGCTGCGATGCAGCATTCGCCGGAGTTGCCGGTGTTGCGATGCAGCAGTCGCCGGAGTTGTCGGTGCTAGGCCACATCACTCGTTCGGGCTGGCGGTGCTATGATGCAGCATCCGCCGGAGCTGACGGTGCCGAGATGCATTACTCGCCGGGGCCGTCGGTGTTGCGATGCAGCACTCGCTGGAGCTGCCGGTGCTTGGATGCAACTTCTAGCGCAGGAAGTTAGCATCACTGCGATGGCATCCAGTGATTCTCAGAGAGACGATGATGCACAGTCAAGTGCAGCCAGCGATTGATATGTCCCAAACGTATCTATAATTTCTGTTTGTTCCATGCTTATATGGGTGACTTTGCTATATGTTTTGCTACACTTTCATACCTTTTTCAACATATTTGAACTAACCTACTAACTCAGTGCCCATGTGCCAGTTTCTATCTGCTGTTGTCCGTGCATTGCGGGAAAGTACCAATATTTAAAGTGCTCGAAAAAATCTGGAAAAATTATATATAAAAAATCAGCATACAGGAAGACTCTAGAAGCCCGAAGGGGGGGGGCGGCGGAGGGGCCACCCCCTGCACTAGGCGGGTGCCTGGCACGACCAAGGGTGGGTCCTTGCCACCTGGCCGCCTGGTTAGGTGGGGGCCCCTGGTGCCCCCATTCCGTCTATTTTTAGCCCTCAGGGTAAAAACCCTCGAGAGGACCTCCGTTACGCGATTTTCAGCACTGTTCCACCACCGCCGCAATCCCGAGATCGAGATCACCAGAAGAACCTGTCTCGATACCCTGCCGGAGGGAGGATTGATCTCCGGGAGCTTCTCCACCACCATGAGCGCTTCCCGAAAGTGTCGTGAGTAGTCCACCTTGGACCATAGGTCCATGACCAGTAGCTATGTGATACGTCCCAAACGTATATATAATTTCTGCTTGTTCCATGCTTATATGGGTGATATTGCTATGTGTTTTACTACACTTTCATACCTTTTCAACATATTTGGACTAACCTACTCAGTACTAACTCAGTGCACCCAGTGTCGGTTTCTGTCTGGTGATGTCTGTGCATTGCAGGTTTATACCCATATTTACAGTGTTTGGAAAATTCCATAAAAACATATAAAAAATCAGGGTTCCAGAAGACTCCAGATGCCCAAAGGAGAGCCGGAGGGGGGCCACCCTCCTCCGGGGATGCCAGTTAGTGCGGCCCCACCCTAGGCCGCCCCGAGGGGTGGGACCTCCCCTCGAGCCCCCCTTCGGCCTATATTTAGACCTCATTCTGTAAAGCCTTGGGAGGCACTCCGTATTACGAAATTCACCATTGTTACGCCGCCGCCGCGATTCCAAGATCGGGATCGCCAGAAGACCCTGTCCCGGCACCCTGCCGGAGGGAGGATCGATCTCCGGGAGCTTCTCCACCACCATGAGCGTTTCCCGAATGTGCCATGAGTAGTCCCCTTTGGATCATGGGTCCATGACCAGTAGCTATGTGATGTCTTCTATCCAATCTTATGCTTCAATTCTTAGCTCTTGTGAGCTTCCCTACATGATCAAGGCATCTATGTGATAGTTTCTGTGTTGCTATGTTGTGTTTTCTGGGATCCGGTGGATTGTGAGATTATGTTCAGATTGTGATGAGTTATATATTTGGTTCTCCTTTTATATATTTGTCCTTAAGTAATTCTTGCATGTTCTCCGTTGCTTTTTATTGCTTTGGCCAAGTAGTAGATTGGAACTCCAAGAGGGAGCGTTATCCATGATTGTGGGTTCATGCCCCCCCGATGTCTAGCTTGAGTGACAGAAACATGAGACTAGGGGATGTGTTGTTGCCACCAGGGAGAAAACAACGGTGCTTGTAACTGTGGTTGCAAGGATTTCTTACCTTACACATAGTTTGTTAATGTAGCTGTCTGTTGCTTTGATTTTACACTTTGGGTGGGGCTCACAACTTAATACCAGCGAGATGTTCTGGATATATATCTCAAGGTGGATGATTAGTGAGTAGATGCTGATGAATAAATAGTCTACTTGTCTTGGCGTACTGCCCATACGATTGAGCCTCTAACTTTCTTGTAGCCTGATTAGCATTGCGGTGCGTTTATAATTCTATCAACTGCCTAGCTGTAATTTGTTCACCCATCATAGTTGTTTTATCGTATTTTGGGAGAGAGACATCACTAGTGAACATCATGGGACCCCGGTCCACATTTCCACCATTGTTTACACCTCCACTATTTATTGCTTTTATTTCCTTTCCGTTGCAATCACCACTACTATTTCCATCGTGTGTTTGATCCTTTGTAAACAACAAGACCGGAGAGATTGACAGCCTCTTTGAACTCGTTGGGAGCAAAGTTATTTGCTTTTGTGTGCAGGTCCAGGTCGAGTAAGCAACCTTGGTTGTAAACGACGCCATTGTTTCCCTGCCACCTACTTGAAGAACTTGGAATCCTCCTGGTTCCATAAACCTTATAGTCCTCGTTTAAGGGAAATTTGCCGATGTCTACTTCTCAACATTCCACTTGGGGTAGCCAACGATGAGCACTACTTCAGTGCCATCAAGATTAATTTCTGGCGCCGTTGCCAGGGACTCCGGTTTACAAGATAGGGGAGTTACACACTATCTATTAACTTTGCTTTTTAGTCTTGTTAGTTTACTTTCTAGTTTTTTCTTTCGTGTCTTATATCAAAAACCAAAAAAAATTAGTTATCTTGATTTTAGTTGCTTCTTTTTCTTAGTCAGTATGTCTAAACCCTTTGCCTTTGATGTTGCACCAGAGAGAGAGATTCCCACCTTCAAACAAAGGGTTGGAGAAAGTTTGAAAGATGTCTGGTATAGGATTAATGATTCTCAAAACACAGCTACCAAGAAGCAATCCACCACTATCCTACTTAGAAATTTTTATGTTGGTATTACTTCTTGGAATAGGTTTGTTTTAGATAAAGCAATCAATGGGAATTTCTTGGAAGCCCCAGTTTGGGAAGCTCTTAATGTTATGGAAAATCTTGTCGGAAATCTTCCTATTGCTAACACACAAGAGGTCATCACTTTAGCTCACATTATGAGTAAACTTGAGAGGATAGAGCTAGAGATGCCAAGCATGGGTAAAATAAATGAGGTAGACCGTAGGATTCAAGGAAATTTAAATAGACTTGATAGCTCCATTAACAAAATTTATAAAACCTTGGATACCCTTAAATCCCATGATATGGATCCATTTAGGGTTGATAAGATTGATGATATTATTGAAAATTTAGGAACTACTCTATCCTACATAAAAACTAAAAAGGTAGAAACCCCCGCAAAGAAGGAACCTAAGTTTGTTTACGTAACCCAAGGTTCCTCGACCCAAAAATAATCTACCTATTGCCAGGGGTGTGGAAACTGTGAAGACCTTGGAAGAGATACCTCTCTTGAATATAATTAAAAATTAAATTCCAATTGGTCTTACTACCTTTGCTTTTGTTCCTAGAAGTGTTATCACTAGGCCTTTATTTGAAAGTCCTCTTATGACTAGTTGTACTATTGAAGAGCTTTTTGATGATCTTGATGATGGTTCAATTGATACAACTTGATCTTTTTGCTTCATGCCTAGCTCAAAGGCATAAAAGAAAGCCCTTATTGGAAGGCAACCCAAAATGTTTTTACTTTCAGTTTTAGTGCTCTTGATGCTTGTTACTACTGTAGCAACATCATTGTATCCTTATTTTCAAGTTTGTGCCAACTTTAGCCTCCGATTGCAAGAAAGATCAAAAGTTGTGACATCCTGTCCAGAAAATAGAAACTTTTGCTCCATTGCAAAAAATCCCTAATATCACCATATCATATTTTTATCTGAATTATTTTGACAGTATGCTCTATACAATTGACTTTCGGCGGTCTGTTCTGAGTTTTTTGATTTGAGTTGCAAAAGTGCCCCTAAAAAATTATTTACTACCTGTTGGTCAATTTTTCACAAATTCTGCCACGTTTTGCATTTTCACTGTTTTGCAAATCTTAAGCTTGCTTTTTCTTTGCAAAAACCTTTTTGGCAATCATGAGAAAAATAGCTCTTCATGAAAATCTTTATTTCCAGTAGAGGAAAATTATTTACTTATGCGTACTAACCACTCTAATCAGCTTATGATGAGTTTCATATGTAGGGAGTTTTCAAGTGTGCGAAGGAAGATGATGAAAGAAGATCCGGGAGTGTCAGAAGCTCAAGCTTGGGGATGCGCCCATGCACCTCCAAGAAATATTCAAGGAGACTCAAGAGTCTAAGTTTGGGGATGCCCCCATGCATCCACTTCTCCATCAACAATCATCAGTTCGTCCTTCTCCATGATATATTTTTATCACTTAATATGTATGTGCTATGCTTAGAGTGTCTCGCTCTTTACTTTTTAGTTTGTTTAGTTTTTCTTGTTGTTCATAACAAGTTGTACCCTAGCCTACATTGTTTGGGAGAGAAACACGCTCCACTCCATCCTAGAATACAACATAGGATTTCATGCTTATCTTTGATTGTGTGTTCTTTATCCTTTTTTATAGCTGTTGTCATGCTTAGCTCTTAGATTTCATGATTATATTTTAAGAGCTTTTATTTAGGTTGTTACTTTTGGAACTCTCTTGAGTTATCATGCTTATCTTGTTGAGAGAGTTGGTCTGTTGCACTGAGTTATGTGTCTTGACATGAGTAGGTAATTGAGGTTGCTATTATAAGTATAGTAGTAACTTGCAATAGTTTTGAGATATTGATTTGAGTAAGGTTTGGACTTTTGGTCTCAAGAGCTTGAGCCTATTAATGATAGGTGACATATTTTGGGCAATCCGTGTTTATTTTCGAAAACTACAAAACTTAGTTGAGAACTCTGGCTACTAGATGGATCTCTAACCTCTGGAGGGGTTGGAATATATAGAGTACCCTCACGTACCATGGGTCGAGGATGAGCAAGGATAACCAAACCCCCATACACTCCTCCTCGGGGTACTTGTCTCTATGTGAACCTCTTGATTAGATAGAGAGTTACCGATAATAAGCGCATGAGTTCCTTTGACTAATGCAAGTATTCGATTGTTGGCACTTCCACCATCTATATTTTGCTAGCTTCTTCTGTACCGTGCATTGCCCTTTCTCATCTTGAGAGTTGGTGAAAACTTCGCCGGTACATGCAAACCCTTGGCATGATACGCTCTGTCATCATAAACCTCATTATATCCTTCCTCAAAACAGACACCATACCTACCTATCAAGGCATTTCCATAGCCTTTCCGAGATATATTACCATGCAACTGCCATCCTCTCATGACTTGATCTTCATGTCATACATGCTTTTTCTTGATCGAGGAGCCGCGTGTTAGTTGCTACATGACGCGCTAATATCATTGCATGTCCTGCTACACTGGCAGAGGCATACATTTGCATACATCATGATAGCTTTCAGTTTTCTTTATGTTGAGTACTTCTTGTAAAGTGTGAGATCTTCTATACTCTTGTAAAATATAGAGTGTTTCCCTTAAAGCAAGGAAAATATCCCAAAGAGGACAAAATAAAAGATCACAAAAGAAGAAAAATTAAAAGATCCCAAAGAGGACAAATGAGAGATATATAGAAAGAGCCAATGAGGCCACAAAAATACAAAAAAAAGGGAAAAAAAGAGAAGGGGCAACACTACTATTCCTTTTGAAAGATCCACACTCGTACTCCAAATTAAATATTTGTACTCCATAGAGATTTTCATATCATTCATGCATAACTATGTGGGGATCCTTACACTATAGAGCTTGGCTTGCATATTCCAAGGATGAGCCTCCTCAAATGAGCTCTAGGTCTTTGTGAGCAAGCAAGTTGGATGCACCCTCACTAGTTCCATTGGAGAGCTTTGCATAGCTCACATGTGCATCCGTTGCATGGCAATACCTACTCCTCACATCATATCTATCATTTGGCTTTCTCTCGCCTATGATTGTCCTTGTTGATGTGAGCCTTTCACACCTTTTTTGTCTTCCTTCCCCATCATTATTCTCTTTGCCATCCTAAGTGCCAACATATATTGCTTGCGCTCATTCATTGCATGAGTGCTCAAAGTCGAAAGGGAGAGGATCGGTTTGACTTGTGCCTGACTAGTGGTATGGGGATGAGTCAAAATAAGATTCCGAAGGAGACCAAGTGTGAAGTTCTCAATTAAACTATATAGTATTTTTTATTCTCTAAACCCATCTCCCACTTCTTGCACGCAAATACCATTTGGAGACATTCGAGTCATGGACAGCGAGAGCTCTTGCACCTTTATATTCATACTTTGCTAGTTTCAATACTAGATATAGACTCTTGCTTGTTATTATCTTGACTTGAATTGCATATCTTACTTGCTTTGATATCACTACAAGAAATATGCTAACTTGTGACCCTACATATTGGTCACTGGAAGGTCACTGTTCTTCATTTGTGACCTTTTTGTGACCAAAATCAGTTGGTCAAAAGCCGAGGGTCGCAAAGCGGACACTGTGACCTTTTTCTGAAATGGTCATAGAGGATTATGACCAAACCAAAGGTCGTAGATGTTGTGACCAATTGTTTTGGTCGTTGGTTGTTTGGCCCAGTCCACGTCAGATCCTATGTGGCAAGCTGACATGGCAAAATTGCGACCAATTGAATTGGTCGTTGATAAGAATCAGCCCGGTCTTGTTGATCCCTATATATGGGCCTAGCCCAGTAATTCAGCCAATTTATCCAGTCAATTTAGGCTAGCTACATGGGCCAAACCCAACAATTCTGTCATTTTCATTACAGCCTTTTTACAAGATGGCCCCACTGGTCAGTATTCTTTTGTTTCTTTTCAATTTTAAAGGTCCAATAGTCTGCATTTGTTGTTTAGGTCCCACACGTCAGTTTTATATTTTTGCAAATATCAATAGTTTGATTCAAACAAAGCCAGCATCACATAATGTTTCATAGAACAGCCAAAGAAAGTACATTACAATCATGCACAGTACAAATCTAGTATTCAGCTATATAAATACAACTAAATATACACATAACTAGCTCAAGTGAGCTAGAACATATTGCTGGGTGCGATCTTTCTTCGGGATTCTTCCTCAAGCTCTTGTACACAAAAGTTTTGAAGAAAGAATGCCAGCATCTACATCTGCAAATAATAAAGAAGAAACGTTCATAAAAAAATGCAATGAATTTGTCCATAAAACATTCTCATAACAATGATAAAATTCTGCGGAATTTTAGATCTAACAAGAAACCGTCCATATAACAATCTCATAACAGCGAAAACTGAGATATATTTTGCAAACTATCATCAATCACCAATCAGCATCATTAGCTGGCAGTAGAAACAACAGCTAGCAGCACAAGTCACATGCTACACCCTTTCTATTGTTCAGTTAAAGGTAGTGTTATAGACAGAATAGAAACTCAAATGTGTGCATGCAGTGGACATTCCTGGATGATGAATATTTTCATAAACACACGAATTCAAAAGATGGTATGTAGTGATCAGGTGTTCAGTTACTCTGTTAATCTATGAATGCAGGTCTAATTCCCATAGCTACAGAACGTACGTAATCATAGAAAGGCTAAATGGAGGTTCCATTCCCACAATTACAGAACGCACCCATAGAAAGGTTAAATGGACTTCGACTACACTTAGAATCCATACTTTCCACGAATTCTGTAATTCTGTATGCTTACACAGAAAAGATTTAGCAGTACAAACACTGAAGGTTCACTAATCAACAACAGATAGTAGCACCAACAGCTAGCAGCTGCAGCTAGTAGCAGCAATCAGCAGCACAAGCCACCAGCAAGCAACTGTAGCATCAAGTAGCAGCAAGCCAACAACTATTAGCACGAGGCACCAGCAGCACGTGCTCAGAGATAAAACGTGGGAATCAGAGATAGAATGAAGGATGGGGTTTAGATCCAGGATACAGAGAGCTCACTGTGCCATGGCCATCGATAGAGGTTAGAGGAGGGAGGCCCTTGCTGCCGCACACGAGCCCACAACCAGCCCAACAACATCACCACCATCGGAGCCCTCACCACTGTCCAAGCTTTATTCAGCTCCCTGCAAATTGCATTTCACGTTGAAGAATCAATAAATGGAGTTGCAAAGTGAATATCCTAGGGCATCAAAGCCGAGGAGTTATTGAAAAAATTATGTAAATAACACAAACAAAAGAAGAAGATTTCCTATCTGTGTGTGATGTAAATAGTTTATTTCTTTAGCCAACAGAATTTATATAAAAGATGTTTTTGCAATACAATTATGTTATGTACATATGAATGACACCCAAGTAATTTGAGATGGAAACAAGTACAACTAGCAATCTAACATGTATAGTCAGCAAAAGAGCAAGACACAGAAGAATTTTAGCTTTACACAAGGTTTACATGAACAGGACCCTGATACAGGATTTAGCTTGTCCAACAATCAACACTGTTAACAAGTGATACACGAGATAATACTCGCCCCTCGTTGGTTACCCCAAGTGGAAGGTGAGATGTAGCGTAGTGGAAAATTTCACTTGGTGAAGATACCAAGGTTGAAAAGATCGTCTCCCGTAGGACTCCAAGATCGACAAGTAGGTGGTGAAGTGAACAATGGCGCCGTTTACAACCTAGGTTGCTAACTTCACCTGGACCTGCACACACAACAGATAGCTTTGCTCCCAACGAGTACAGAGGAGTTGTCAATTCCTCCGGCCTTGTTGTTTACAACGGATAAAACGCACGGGATAATAATGATAGGGATAGCTACGGAAAAGTAAATACTGAAAGTAAATTGAAGGTGTAAACAGTGTTGGAGATATGGAACGGGGTACTATGATGTTCACTAGTGATGTCTCTCTCCCAAAAGACGATAAAATAGCCATGCGAGGTAAACAAATTACAGCTGAGCAATTGACAGGATTATGTGCGCAAACCAATGCTAATTATGCTAAACAGAAAGGAAGAGGCTCAAAAGCATGGGAGGTACGCCAAGACAAGTAGACCGAAATCCATCTGCATCTACCTACTAATCATCCACCTTGAGATATCTATCCAGAACATCTCGCTGGTATTAAGTTGCGAATCCCACCCAAAGTGTAAACTCAAAGCAACAGACGACTGCATTAAAGAACTTTGCGTAAAGTAAACAATCCTTGCACCCGCAAGTACAAGCACCGTTGTTTTCCCCCTTGTGGCAAAAGAACATCCCCTAGACTCATGTTTCTGTCACTCAAGCTAGTCATCGGGGGGCATGAACCCACAATCATGCATAACGCTCCCTCTTGGAGTCACTACCTACTACTTGGCCAAAGCAATAAACAGCAATGGAGAACATGCAAGAATTACTCAAGAACATAAATATAAAAGAAGATAATCAAATATATAACTCAATCAATCCATCGGATCCCAGCAAACTCAGCATAGCAATAGCAGAAAGATTACATAAGTGCCTCGATCATGTAGGGCAGCTCACGAGGTCTAATCCATGAAGAACAAAGAGGGGAGGAGAACATCACATAGCTACTGATCATAGACCCATGGTCCAAGGTGGACTACTCACGGTTAATCCGGGAAGCATCCATGGTGGTGGAGAAGCTCCCGGAGATGAGTCCTCCCTCCGACAGGGTGCCGGGAAGAGGTCCTAATTTATGTTCTAGTACCCATACAAACCAACAAATTTGGAATAATGCAAATATCTTAAAAAGGTCTTCTCAAAATGAGCTATCGAGTATGAAGGTTTGTGGCTTTCAAGCCAAATGACCGATGTTAGTGGTAGTTTCAAAGGATAGTTTTCCTAAATGATCTCATTTTGTGTAAATGGGTGTATATTGGAATGGGCAAAGAGTTTGCCAAAGGAAGTTTTCATTTTCGTTGTACGAAAAATTCATTTTTCCTTTTCCGAGTGCCAAATATAGGGTTGTTTTGTGAAGAAGCTACCAAATATTTGGTGTGAATTTGAACCACTCCATTTTTGTAAAATACTAGACCATATTTTTTTAATAATTGACCAAATGTTTCCATGATAAATGATTTTTATACACCTCTCCTGAAAAAGACAAATTTCTGCAGATTCAGCTGGAACGGGGTCAAATTTGAACTACATGTGCTTGATAGTTTGCTCTTAATTTTTTTTAACATTTCTAGGTACACAAGTATTCATTTAATCAGAGATCCACCAAGAGTTTTGCAAGATTCCACCCCTAGCTATCACCGGTCATGCCCGCCGTTTTGACCGCATTTTGAAATGGGCATTTAAAATTCAAAAAAAGTCAAAAAATGTAAAACCTTCGCGTTGCATCCTAATTTATGTCTTTGTACCCATAAAAAGCAACAAACTTGGAATAATGCAAATATCTTAAAAAAGTCTTTTCAAAATGAGCTATCGAGTATGAAGTTTCGTGGCTTTCAAGCCAAATGACCGATGTTAGTGCTAGTTTCAAAGGATAGTTTTCCTAAATGATCTAATTTTGTGCAAATGGGTGCATATTGGAATGGGCAACGAGTTTGCCAAAGGAATTTTCATTTTCGTTGTACGAAAAATACATTTTACATTTTCCGAGTGCCAAAAGTGGGGTTATTTTGTGAAGAAGCTACCAAATATTTGGTGTTAATTTGAAGCACTCCATTTTTGTAAAATACTAGACCATATTTTATTAACAATTGACCAAATGTTTCCATGATAAATGAGTTTTATACACCTCTCCTGAAAAAGACAAATTTCAGCAGATTCAGTTGGAACGGGGTCAAATTTGAACTACATGTGCTTGATAGTTTGCTCTATATTGTTTTAGACATCATTTCTAGGTACACAAGTATTCATTTAATCAGAGATCCACCAAGAGTTGTGCAAGATTCCACCCCTAGCTATCACCGGTCATGCCCGCCGTTTTGACCGCATTTTGAAATGGGCATTTAAAATTAAAAAAAAAATGTAAAACCTTCGTGTTGCATCCTAATTTATGTCCTAGTACCCATACAAACCAACAAACTTGGAATAATGAAAATATCTTAAAAAAGTCTTCTCAAAATGAGCTATCGAGTATGAAGGTTCGTGGCTTTCAAGAGAAATGACCGATGTTAGTGCTAGTTTCACAGGATAGTTTTCCTAAATGATCTATTTTATGCAAATGGGTGCATATTGGAATGGGCAACGAGTTTGCCAAAGGAATTTTTCATTTTCGTTGTACGAAAAATCCATTTTTCATTTTCCGAGTGACAAAAGTAGGGTTGTTTTTTCAAGAAGCTACCAATTATTTGTTGTGAATTTGAACCACTCCATTTTTTGTAAAATACTAGACCATATTTTATTAACAATTGACCAAATGTTTCCATGATAAATGATTTTTATACACCTCTCCTGAAAAAGACAAATTTCTGCAGATTCAGCTGGAACGGGGTCAAATTTGAACTACATGTGCTTGATAGTTTGCTCTATATTTTATTTTAAAAATCATTTCTAGGTACACAAGTATTCATTTAATCAGATATCCACCAAGAGTTTTGCAAGATTCCACCCCTAGCTATCACCGGTCATGCGTGCCGTTTTGACCGCATTTTAAAATGGGCATTTAAAATTCAAAAAAAATGTAAAACCTTCGCGTTTCATCCGAATTTATGTCCTAGTACCCATACAAACCAAAAATTTTGGAATAATGCAAATATCTTAAAAATGTCTTCTCAAAATGAGCTATCGAGTATGAAGGTTCATGGCTTTCAAGCCAAATGACCGATGTTAGTGGTAGTTTCAAACGATAGTTTTCTTAAATGATCTCATTTTGTGTAAATGGGTGTATATTGGAATGGGCAAAGAGTTTGCCAAAGGAAGTTTTCATTTTCGTTGTACGAAAAATCCATTTTTCATTTTCCGAGTGCCAAATATAGGGTTGTTTTGTGAAGAAGCTACCAAATATTTGGTGTGAATTTGAACTACTCAATTTTTGTAAAATACTAGACCATATTGTTTTATCAATTGCCCAACTGTTTCCATGATAAATGATTTTTTATACACCTCTCCTGAAAAAGATAGATTTCTGCAGATTCAGCTAGAACGGGGTCAAATTTGAACTACATGTGCTTGATAGTTTTCTCTTTATTTTTTAAACATTTCTAGGTACACATGTATTCATTTAATCAGAGATCCACCAAGAGTTTTGCAAGATTCCACCCCTAGCTATCACCGGTCATGCGTGCCGTTTTGACCGCATTTTGAAATGGGCATTTAAAATTAAAAGAAAGTAAAAAAATGTAAAACCTTCGCGTTGCATCCTAATTTATGTCCTAGTACCCGTAAAAACCAACAAAGTTGGAATAATGCAAATATCTTAAAAAAGTCTTCACAAAATGAGCTATCGAGTATGAAGGTTCGTGGCTTTCAAGCCAAATGACCGATGTTAGTGCTAGTTTCAAAGGATAGTTTTCCTAAATGATCTAATTTTCTGCAAATGGGTCCATATTGGAATGGGCAACGAGTTTGCCAAAGGAATTTTTCATTTTCGTTGTACGAAAAATCCATTTTTTATTTTCTGAGTGCCAAAAGTAGGGTTGTTTTGTGAAGAAGCTACCAAATATTTGGTATTAATTTGAACCACTCCATTTTTGTAAAATACTAGACCATATTTTATTAACAATTGACCAAATGTTTCAATGATAAAGAGTTTTATACACCTCTCCTGAAATAGACAAATTTCAACAGATTCAGTTGGAACGGGGTCAAATTTGAACTACATGTGCTTGATAGTTTGCTCTATATTTTTTTAAACATCATTTCTAGGTACACAAGTATTCATTTAATCAGATATCCACCAAGAGTTTTGCAAGATTCCACCCCTAGCTATCACCGGTCATGCCCTCCGTTTTGGCTGCATTTTGAAATGGGCATTTAAAAGTCAAAAAAAAATGCAAAACCTTCGCGTTGCATCCTAATTTATGTCCTAGTACCCATACAAACCAACAAAACTTGGAATAATGCAAATATCTTAAAAAGTATTCTCAAAATGAGCTATCGAGTATTAAGGTTCGTGGCTTTCAAGCCAAATGACCGATGTTAATGCTAGTTTCAAAGGATAGTTTCCCAAATGATCTCATTTTGTGCAAATGGGTGCATATTGGAATGGGCAACGAGTTTGCCAAAGGAAGTTTTTTATTTTCTTTGTACGAAAAATCCATTTTTTCATTTTCCGAGTGGAAAAAGTAGGGTTGTTTTGTGAAGAAGCTACGAAATATTTGGTGTGAATTTGAACCACTCCATTTTTGTAAAATACTAGACCATATTTTATTAACAATTGACCAAATGTTTCCATGATAAATTATTTTTATACACCTCTCCTGAAGAAGACAAATTTCTGCATCTTCAGCTGGAACGGGGTCAAATTTGAACTACATGTGCTTGATAGTTTGCTCTTTATTTTATTTTAAAATCATTTCTAGGAACACAGGTATTCATTTAATCAGAGATCCACCAAGAGTTTTGCAAGATTCACCCCAAGCTATCACCGGTCAGGCCCGCCGTTTTGACCGGATTTTAAAATGGGCATTTAAAATTAAAAAAATGTAAAACCTTCGCGTTGCATCCTAATTTATGTCCTAGTACCCATACAAACCAACAAACTTGGAATAATGCAAATATCTTAAAAAAGTCTTCTCAAACTATGTAAAACCTTCGCATTGTGTCATTATATGTGACCTAATTTTTAGGAAAAAAAACAAGTTTGGACTATGTCAAATGTCTTAAAAATGTAAAACCTTCGCATTGTGTCATTATTTGTGAAGAACCTATCATTTTTTTGTTGCAAAACTGGACCAAAACAATTTACTAAAATATTATATCACCTTTTATGTACAATTAACTGAATAGTTGCCTGTAATTTTTTCCATACACCTCTCAAGGAATAGTTTTTTCAATGTATATTAAAAATGTCCAATGTATATAATAAAAATGTTTTATATGTATTCAAAAAGTTCACCATATATAATTTTTAATGCATACTGAAAAAATATTAGATTAAAAAATTCACAAATATATTAGGAAATGTTCACCATATATTAAAATAAGGATTTATCATATATTTTTGGAAATAAAAGAAAAAAGAATTAGAAATACAAATACGAAAAATAACTAGAAGAAAAACCGAAAGAAACCAAAGGAGAGAAAAAAGCAAATAACGAGGAGATGGGCTGGCCCGTTTGGGACCGAAAGAAAGTTGTCCCGCCCTAACGAGGCCAAGCCCATCAACGTAATATGCATTTTATAAGGTTCAGTGCCAAAGTAGTTCGCTAACAGCATGGTGTCCTTTTAGTTGTGCTCACGGTGCTAGGTCCGAGATGTTGCCTGTTCGAGTCCTTCTGCACGCAGGTCATTTTTTGCCACATTATTTAGCAACGCGAGGATTCAAGGCCCGCCTTTCAGCTCTGTTTGTCATGTATAAGATTCTCCCATGTGCCAGCTTGGCGGGTCCCGTATGTCATGTGCGAGATGTACATGCTAACTTAGCAGGTCGTGTGGGTTCTACTCTGTACAAGATAGTGCTTGTTCAAACGTAGTACAACGTAAGCATAAATTTACACATGGATATGACAAGTAGTCAAAAGGCTGAGGAGTTGGTTTGACACATGGATACGCCACGTAGGTAAAATCGGTGAGGTGTGTGACCAATCTATATCTCTTATAAAGCAAAACCCCACTACATGGTCATTTAATTTATCTATCTCAACATGCAAGCTATCCACATCATTCATTCTCTTAGCCAATCAATTTTCCATGTCACCCCACTATAGGATTATTTAAATTGTTTATCTTCACATGCAAGCTAGCCACATCATCCATTCTCTTAGCCAATCAATTATCAATGTCATCTCCACTAATATATTTATTAATCTTTATATGAAAAATCCATATCAACCATCTTTTAATCACTTTATTGTTCATGGTAATAATTTTTAGACATATTTCGTGTCGAATAAATTTAGTATCTCAAGTATGGCAAATTGAATTTTGCATGTTGACTTAGACAACTTAATATATCATACTTTTATATTTTTTTATTTACGTTTTATAGTTATTAAAGAAATTCCCGCTGCAACGCACGGGGTATATTTCTAGTTATTTTAAAGCACCATGCGTTAATAGTTTTGACCATTAAAATTGGGAGGTAGATCACTACTCTTTGTATTATGACCATTTCATGTAAGGAAATTACGACCTTTATGATAGAAATTGTCATTGTGTTTTCGGGTTTGGACCCTCCAAAATAGCTTAAGACCAATTGGTTCAAAATGGTCGTAGATTTGCGACCATTTTTTTCCAAGGTCACTACGAAAAGGTCACAAGTTAGCATATTTCTTGTAGTGTATGAAGTTCATATGTGTTGGTAGCATGTCTCCCCAGAAATTATCTGTGTTATCATTTACCTCCTCGAGGACGAGCAGGAATTAAGCTTGGAGATGTTGATACGTCCCAACGTATCTATAATTTCTGCTTGTTCCATGCTTATATGGGTGATATTGCTATGTGCTTTATTACACTTTCATACCTTTTTTAACATATTTGGACTAACCTACTAACTCTGTGCACCCAGTGCCAGTTTTGTTTGCTGATGTCTGTGCATTGCAGGTTTATACCCATATTTACAGTGCTCGGAAAATTCCATAAAAATATATAAAAAATCAGCGTTCCAGACGACTCCTGACGCCCGAAGGAGAGCCGGAGGGGGCCACCCTCCTTCGGGACAGCCAGGTGGCGCGACCCAGCCCTAGGCCGCGCCAGGAGGCCGCCCCGAGGGGTGGGACCTCCCCTCGAGCCCCTGATACGTCTCAAACGTATCTAATTTTTCAAACACTTTTGCTATTGTTTTGCCCTCATTCTTGCATGATTTGAACGAAACTAACCCGGACTGACGCTGTTTTCAGCAGAGCTGCCCGTATGGTTTTATTGTGTGCAGGAAAATGGATTTTAGGTACCTCAGAAAATTCCAAGAAAATTCACGAAAAATCCACGCACCCGAAGCTTCCACGAGCCAGAACTGGGGCCAGAGGGGGGCCAGAGGGCCCCAAGCGCCCTGCTGGCGCGGCCCCACCCCTGGCCGCGCCGGGGGCCCGCCTGGGGGACTCCTCCCTCCGCTGGTGCCCTACCGAGGCCCGTATTTATTCCCGTGAAGCGAAAACCCCAGAAAAGAAGTCGTTTTTCTAGTTTCCGTCGCGGAGCCGCCACCACCCTGTGTTCTTCTTCAGGAGGGCTAATCTGGAGGCTGTTTTGGCCTCCGGTGAGGGGAGATCATCGCCATCGTCATCATCATCACCACTCCATCCTCCCTCCATGACTTCTCTTCAAATGTGTGAGTAATTCCCTGCTCTAGGCAAAGCGGATGGTAGGGATTGGATGAGTTAGATCATGTAATAGTTCGTTAGATTGTTTGGGGCATGTTGCCTATCATCTACTTCAGTGTTTATCATCTTTGCTACAACTTGTTGCTCTTAATGCTTGTAACTTTGGGCCCGAGTGCCATGTTTTCAGATCTGAACCACTTGTGTTTTCATGAGTATATTTATGTTCTTGATCCTATCTATGAGTTGTATGCACCTATTATGTTCCGGAACCGGCGATCCCAAAGGTGAAAACTTGGGACACCAAAGGGATGGATTATAATTTGAGGATTTCATGTATCCATTGAGTTTAATGCTTTGTTCCGGTGCTCTTTGACAGGAGCACCTTAATCTCCACAAGTTCCTTTTGGCCCCATTCGTAGCGGGATGGTAGGATAAAAGATGTTGTGCAAGTTCTTATTGCAAGCACGCACAACTACGTACGAGATACATGCCTAATGTTTGATATTTTCCTAGATGATCCTTGTTTTTCTGTGTGCCTTGCCCCATGTTAAAATATATTACATGTTCACTCTCGTCCAAGCAGCGCCCAACCATCCATCTCCCTAGCCTACAGTGTTTTAATCCTGCTGGTTACTAGTTGTTGCTTTTTTTGTTTTACTTTTCCTGTCTTACCATCTACTACAAGAAAAGGTACTATTCTGAGCACTAGTGCTACGCTTGATTCGCCTTCCGTTATAAGTAAGTTCGCTTCACCACCACCACCACATGCTACTTCCACTAAGTCTATTACTATGTTCGATACTTTTGATTATGCTTCCACTACTCTTGATGATACTAGTTTTCTTGGTCATTATCTTGAAACTCAAATTGCTAAGGTTGCAGCACAGTCCGAGACTGAGACTCCTGCTACCTATTTTCCCACTTGCAAAGCCTTTGGTTACCCAGACTTAGGTAAACTCAAGGAGAGAATCCTTGATGATGATTATATTATCCTCGATGATGTTTTCTGCAAGGAACTTACAGAGTGTGCTAACTCTTACGCTGGTGTTGTTAAGAACCTGCTTGAAAAACACTCCATGAAGAACAAGATCACTCCTGATCCTGAATTTGCTACATCTCCTATATGCATCACTCATCCTGATTATGATTTCTCTGTTATCTTTTACTTATATCTATAGTTGAAGCTGACCCCTTTTATGGCAGAGAAAATGATGATGCTATAGCACACCTGACCAAACTCACCGAGTTGGGTGGCCTATTTACTACTGATGCGAGGATACAAAACTTTTATGTGGCTAAGCTTTTTTCCTTTCTCTTTGAAGGAAGACGCTAAAGCTTGGTATGATGAACTAACCTATGGTTCTATTAAAAGTCCTTAGGACTTAGCTCAAACTTTTGTTGATAAATATTTTCCTGCTCATATGCAACATGCTGCTTTACAAAGAATTTACAACTTTAAACAGTTGCAGGATGAGCACCTCCCTAAAGCTTGGGGGAGGTATTGTGGTTTAATTAAGGATAGACTGGGACATGAAGTCCCAAAGAATGAATTACTTGATATATTTTATGCCTGTCTAACCGATGAATCTAGATCCTATTTGGATAGTTGTGCTGGTTGTGTTTTCAGGGAAAGAACACCGGACGATGTTGAAGAATTAATGGGCAAGATTGCCGAGAACCAAGAAGATTGGTCCATCCCTGAACCACCTCCACCACCGAAGAAGAGGGGCATTCTTGTCTTGAGCACCGAAGATATGCAAGAAGCAAAGAAGTCTATAAAGGAGAAAGGCATTAAAGCCGAAGACGTGAAGAATCTTCCTCCTATTGAGAAGTTGTATGAGCCTACTACTCACCCTCCCTTGGTAGAGGTACACTCTCTTTTATATTTCAATGAAAGTGCCATCCCTAAAGGCAAGCGTCCTTGTAACATCCCAATTTTCTAAATTCGGATGTTAATAGATCATCGTATGCATCTCATGCTGCTTCCGCATTTTTCTGAAGTTTTAAAATATTTTAAACATTTTTCAACA